>CM073734.1:38717067-40039150 GCA_037113605.1 Calophaca sinica
CAAATCTTATTTTTTTTTCCAAGTAGCTAGTGACTCAAGTGTTTAAGTGAATTGTTAGTTAGAAAAGGGTTAAGCATGAGAGCTTAAGTTTAGTTTAGAATTTATAGAATTGTGCTAAGTTATTTGTGGTGATAGGCGTTACGACTCCGTAGACCGAGCGACGTGGACTTGAGGATTGCGGTGCCCCGTTAGCAAACATCTGTGGTAAGGGAAACTTTAGAGATTGATAGGAATTTAATTTCAAGTATTTATGCGAAGAAGTCTGAGAACCTCAGGGTTCGAAGTGAGGGTCTTGTACCCTTCGTTTTACTGCTTTTTGATATACTGATTATTTAGTGGGCTTGTCTGCAAGTGGTTGGCAGCTGTCCCCAACCCCCCACACTTGTTTGCTTGCCTCTCTGCTAACTCCGTTGAGTTGGAGAGGGATGAACTGAGTTATTTGATCGTCGTTGTATGCTGAGATATGATTGATTGTGCTGAGATATGATTGATTGTGCTGAGTTGTGATTGATTGAGATGAATTGCTTATACTGCTGAACTGTTCGTACTGTTTTGAGCTTGGCGTGAATATTATTTGATATGCGGTTAAATAATTATTCAATTGCTTCCTGAATTATCGTATGCGGTGACTTATTCATTGGAGTGCGAGAGTTTAGTCGAGTTGTCGAGTATCATGATGTTTTTGAGCTTTGATCCGATTAACCTAGGGTGCTAGGATCCCCTAAATGGCTCCGGCTGGTTGTTCGGCAGATTAGCTAGGCGTCGTAGCGTCAAGGAGCCTGAGCTGAATGTTCTAGGGTGAGCGGAGAGCCCAAGGCTACGGGTGACTTTCAGTGGATGGATCGGCGTTACATTCCGGAAATTGTCAAGTGTCGAGAGAATATGAGAACTGAGTCAAGTCTTGTGAGAGTTTTGAGTCGCGTCTCGAGTACTGTGCGTATAGTTGTTTTGCCATTGTTATGATTGTTATTTCCTGATTAATTGAGAAGTTGACCCTTTCCCGTGGTATCTTCGATTCATGATGGTTACCCAGGTGATGGCGAAGAGTGTACCGATACCGGCGATGAGGACATCGCCAGAGATCTTCTTTGATTTCCCAGACTTGGAGCTACCCGCGGCGATGGAGTTCGACCCCATCTCCCGTCGTGTTGTATATACCGGGGATGTTGTTCAGAGTTTCAGAGAGGATGGTGTCGTGGTGAGACAGGAGACTTCACGACGTACGGTGAGTTTTCCGATCCGGATGCTGCAGATAGTGGACGCCTGGCGTAGTATGGAGAGAGAGAGGATTGCACCAGCTTCGTCTTCCTCACCTGAGGGACCTCCCGATGTTCCGAGGTATACTACTTCCTATTTTGCTTCCCGAGGTCGAGGACGAGGGTCGAGGATCAGAATGACTGCTCGCAAGTGCGTGATTCGACGCGGGACTGCAGGAGCGTCTACTTCCAGAGCTGCGGCCATCCTGACTCCTCTAGTTGAGCCGGTTTCCCCTCATGTTGTTAGGACCTCCACTCCACCAGCGGATCCACCTCCTGTCTGTGCTGTGTGCGGCGAAGCTGATTGTCTTGGGGCGAGATCTGATGAGGATGATATGGTCGGAGAGTATGTGCCTAGTGATGTACCCGAGGATGTGCTTGCTGCGACACCTTTTATCGACTTGACTGGAGAGGACTTGATGGATGTGGAGGAGGATCCATCTGAGGATCCGGGTAGTTATCTATAGTTGTTGTGTTGTCTGACTGTTGTTATGTTATTTTGGATGACTGTAGTATTTAATTTTGGTGTACAGTTAGTTGGTGACCTGTCGGGCTCGGGATTTTTTTTGTACTACAGGGTAGACTGGCGGTTTACTTTTGGAGCAGCCCCTTGCACGTACTGTATATGATGACTTGTCTATATTTGCATGTATGTATTCCCAGTGAATGTGTCTTGTGTCCTAGATTGCACCATGTTTCGAAGCACTGTAGTTACTCTGTGCGTGCTTACGGATGATGTTGCTTTTTAAAAAAAATGTACCGCATCTTCGAAAGGACACAAGAGTACTGTTTTAAAAATGCATCGCATACAGGTTTAGTTCTAGTTTAGTGGCGGTCCGAAAACGGGTCGTTACAATGGTGGTATCAGAGCAGTTCAGTTCTAACCGGACTGTGCATAGGAAATTTGGAACTGGTCAACGCGTCGAGTTGTGTTTGTTGAGTGATTAGTTGCGTTGTATTGCAATTGTTTGCTGAGTGAAGCAGTTTGTCTGCCAATTGTTTGAATTGTTTCTTGATTGAAGCAATGTGTGTTAACACATCAATTGTTTGTGAGATTCTGACTGGTTTTGGATTTTGCGAAATCTAATGCTACCTCGCAAAGACCCTACAGCCGGATCAGATAACTCCAACATGGAACGAGCAATTCAGGCAATGACGGAAATGGCGGCGGCTATGGCTCAACAATCGGCTGCTGTAACTCAACAGTCTAATGCTATGGCCCAGCAGACGGCGGCTTTGGCCCAGCAGACTCTGCAGCAATAGCAAAGAGCAGAGCGAAATGCAGAGGCAAGAGGATTGGCGGATTTTCGGAAGCATGACCCGCCGAAGTTTTTCGGAGAACCAAATCCGGATAAGGAAGATTTATGGATGCAGGAGATAGAGAAGATCTTCGAGGCACTTCATTGTCCAGAGAATGTCAAGGTGGACTACGCAACCTACTTGTTGCTCGGAGATGCTGAGTATTGGTGGAAGGGAGTGAAGCAAACTTTGACGACAGAGCGTCATGAGATCACATGGGAAGTTTTCCGCAGGAATTTTTTGGATAAGTACTTTCCTGACACTACACGAGCTGAGAAAGAGCAGGAGTTTCTTCGACTACAGCAGGGTAGCAAGACGGTGTCAGAGTATGCTGCCAAGTTCGAATCTCTTGCTAGGTACTTCAGTCTGTTCCGTGACCGAGCTAACCAGGGATGGCTGAGCGAGAGATTCCAGCGAGGCCTAAGGTTCGACATCCAGAAGTCGGTGACATCTATAAGAATTAGGAATCTTCAAGAACTGATTGACAGGTGTGTTGAGGTGGAAGTTATGAGAAGCACCAAGAAGAGGAATGGTATTGGCAGACCAGTCAGACCCCAGAGCACAGGACAACGGTTTGCTCTAAAGGGAAAACATCAGAAGAAGCCGTATAGTCGACCCCAAGGGAACAACAACAAGGGACAATATCATCTGATGGCCCTGAATGTGAGAGGCGGGAGTCACACTAGTGCCGATGTAACTTGTTACCATTGCGGGAAGCCAGGACACTATGTGAGCAGCTGTACTGCGAAGGAGGATATATGCTTCAACTGCAAGAAGCCGGGACACTTCGCCAAGGATTGTCAGGCACCTAAGGCTGAACCGGCAATGCACGCAGCAAAGGCTAAAGGAAAACGCCCGATGGCTAAAGGCAGAGTCTCCTGCATGAGCGGTGAAAAGGCGGAGCAGGCTGAGGATCTCATCCAGGGAGACTGTGAGATTGAGGGTAAATCCCTATCTGTTCTTTTTGATTCCGGTGCAACCCATTCTTTTATTTCCTCGGATTGTGTAGATCGTTTAAAATTGACTGTGACTGCTTTACCATTCAAACTAGTAGTTACTACCCCAGCTGCTAAAACCTTGGTTACCAACACCGCATGCCTTAATTGAGTGGTGATCATCCAGGGTAGAAAATTTGTGGTTAATTTGGTCTGTTTACCACTTAAGGGTCTAGATGTCATTCTCAGGATGGATTGGTTGTCTCAGCACCATGTCCTTTTGGACTGTGCTCGAAAAACCGTGGTTTTTCCAGACCTCAGAATTTCCAACTACCTATCAGTTAATCACATTGGTGTTTCATTGAAAGAGGGAACTCAGGAATACATGTACTTGGCTAGTTCAGAAGCTTCTCAAGAGCTCGAGTTGAAGAATGTTCCTGTGGTTTGTGACTTCTTTGATGTTTTTTCGGAAGATGTGCCGGGATTACCGCCAGCAAGGGAAATCGAATTCTCCATCGATTTGCTTCCAGGAACATGATCGGTTTCGATAGCGCCCTGTTGGATGTCACCAACCGAGATGATAGAGTTGAAGTCTCAGATTGAGCACTTGGAGTCGTACGACCGAGTGTGTCGCCATGGGAAGCCCTAGTACTGCTAGTGAAGAAGAAGGATGGATGATCAAGACTGTGCGTGGATTATCGCCAACTCAACAAAGTTACTGTCAAGAATCGGTATTCGTTGCCGCGTATCGATGATTTGATGGATCAACTACGAGGATCTGCGATATTCTCCTAGATTGACTTGAAGTCAAGCTACCATTAGATTCGAGTGAAGGAAGAGGATATCCCCAAGACAGCTTTCAGGACGAGATACGGTCACTACGAGTACTTAGTGATTCCATTCGGAGTGACGAATGCACCAGCAGTGTTTATGGACTACATGAACAAGATCTTTCACCTATTCTTGGATCAGTTTGTGGTAGTGTTCATTGATGACATTTTGATTTACTTGAGGAGTATAGAGGAGCACGAAGAGCATCTACGCCGAGTATTGCAGATACTACGAGAGAAGCAGCTTTATGCTAACCTTTCTAAGTGTGAGTTCTGGCTCGAAAAGGTGAACTTTCTTGGACACGTGATAACCAGAGATGGAATAGCTGTGGATCCAGCTAAGATTGAAGTTGTGTTAGCATGGGAACAACCAAAGACTGTAACAGATATCAGAAGTTTTGTTGGATTAGCAGGCTACTATCGGAGATTTATCGAAGGTTTTTCAAAGATTGTCGCACCGCTTACACGACTTACGAGGAAGGATCAACCTTTTACATGGACTGAAGAGTGCGGATCCAGTTTCCAGATACTGAAGGAGCTTTTGACAACAGCACCTGTGTTGATTTTACCCCAACTAGAAGAACCTTACGAGGTTTATTGCGATGCGTTACACCAAGGATAAGGATGCGTGCTGATGCAACATCGGAAAGTTGTGGCTTATGCTTCGAGACAGCTCAAGATTCACGAGAGGAATTATCCTACGCACGATTTGGAGCTTGCTACAGTGGTTTTTGCACTAAAGATTTGGAGACACTACCTTTATGGGAGTACGTTCATTGTCTACAGCGACCACAAGAGCTTGAGGTACTTGTTCGATCAGAAGGTACTCAACATGCGACAGCGAAGATGGACATAATTTCTGAAAGACTACGACTTCACTTTGGAATATCATCCAGGGAAGGCGAATGTGGTAGCTGATGCACTGAGCAGGAAGAGCGTTTTAGTTTCAGCAATGATGATCAAGGAGTTAGAGATGCTAGAGAAGTTTCGAGACTTGAAGTTGAGCGTGGAAGTGTCACCAGGAAAGCTAAAGTTTGGGATGCTCACCATTTCTAATGGATTATTGGAGGAGATTAAGGAATAACAGGCTCATGACAAGCTACTACAAGAGAAGGTTGAGCTAATAGCACGAGGAAAAGCGACGGAATTCAAGGTTAGAGCGGACAACATCTTGAGATGCGATGGACGTGTTTGTGTACCCAACGTAGCTGAGCTGAGGAAGTTAATTCTCGACGAGGCGCACAAGAGTTGTTTGAGTATTCATCCGGGAGTTACGAAGATGTATCAGGACTTGAAGAAGCACTTTTGGTGGCCCGAAATGAAGAAATAAGTGGCAGAGTATGTGGCTTCCTGTCTAATATGCCAGAAAGCGAAGGTAGAACATTAGCGACCAGCAGGGATGCTACAACCGCTTGACGTGCCTAAGTGGAAGTGGGATAGTATTTCTATGGATTTTGTTGTGGGATTGCCGAGGACGCAGAAGAGGCATGACTCGATTTGGGTGATCATCGACCGATTGACCAAATCTGCTCATTTTCTACCGGTGAGATCGACATACAACGTAGAGAAGCTAACAGAGATTTACATCGCAGAGATTGTGCGACTGCATGGCGTACCTTCTTCTATCGTTTTCGACCGAGATCCGAAATTCACATCTCACTTTTGGAAGGAATTACAAGAAGCGATGGGAACCAAACTCAAGCTTAGCTCAGCATATCACCCTCAGACCGATGGTCAGACTGAGTGGACGATTCAATCACTAGAAGATTTGATGCGAGCATGCACATTGGATCACAGAGGGAGTTGGGACAATGTCTTACTGCTAGTGGAGTTCACCTACAACAACAGTTTTCACGCGAGTATCGGTATGGCACCTTATGAAGCATTGTATGGACGTAAGTGTTAGACGCCTCTTTGTTGGTACCAGAATGGTGAGAGTTCTGTCGTGGGACCATACATGATCCAGCAGACTACCGAGAAGATCTGACTGATCAGAGATAGGATGCGGACGTCTCAGAGTCGACATAAGAGTTATGCGGACCAGGGTCGCCGACCGCTAGAGTTTGAAGAGGGAGAGCATGTATTCCTCTGAGTCACACCTATTACTGGAGTTGGTCGAGCGATCAAATCCAAGAAACTTACTCCTAAGTTCATTGGACTTTACCAGATTCTTCGTCGTATTGGTCCAGTGGCATATCAGATTGCTTTGCCACCCTTCTTGTCAAACATTCATGACGTCTTTCATGTCTCAGTTGCGGAAATATGTTTCCGACCCCTCTTATGTCATTGAACCGGATGTGATTCAACTAAGGGGCGACCTATCATTCGAAGCATCACCCGTAAGGATTGTCGACCGAAAGGCTAAGCAGTTAAGGAACAAGGAGATTCAACGTGTCAAGGTCGTGTGGGATCAGAAGACCGGAGATGCTACATGGGAGCTGGAAGAGAAGATGAAGAACCAGTATCCATAACTTTTTATCGGTACGTATCTTAACCGTAGTTTCGAGGACGAAACTATTTTTAGGGGGGAGTATTGTAACACTCGTAATTTTTGCGATGCGTTATTTGGCGTATTTTGTCGTATTTATGCTACAATAAGCAATTTCTTGTTCTCTAAGTAAGTGAATTAATTAAATCAAGATCAAATTATATTTGAGAGTTAATATTTTATATTAATTCACGGTTCGAATATTGTCGAAAAATTCTAACGAAGTTTCGTCGCGTTTCGAATCGCTGGGCAGTTTCGCCGCAGATAAAATTCTAAACGAACTTCGATTTCGATGAAAATCGAAACGTAACTTGTTGAGACTATTTTTGAGTGTTTGACATGATTTTTATTATTTATAATTAAATATTATCACACGATGAATTAATTTCTCGTTAAATTAATTTTCTCGAATTTATCGGTAACGCGGGTTTTTCGACGCCGTGTTTTAGCAACCCTTAGACTCTAGAATTAAAGGGTAATCATGAGTGATGTGAGATTAGATAGGATGGATTAGTTGATGGGATTAGCATCTTTACTTTATTGCTAGATGTCATTATATGTGTGATTAATTTGAAAAATTCCTTTTTACTAAACTATTTTATATTAACTATGCTTACTTATTTTTTTTAGTATAATAAAAAAAGAGGAAAGGCCACCAATCAGCCCCTCATTCTCATGACTCCTCCCTCATCCTCTTATCTCATCTTCTTCTTTTTCTTTTCTTGAGAAAGCAAAGGTTCCATGGTTATTACCTTTCATTTTCTTGAGTTTTTGGCTTCCAACCTTCATCAACCTTGTTCATAAGCTTCATCTCCACCTAGTTCTTCTCATCCTCACCATTCAAGTAAGAGAAAAACAGATTTTTCTCCCCCATTTTACTGTTGAAAACAGCGCCCCCTCCCTTTTCTTGTTTCTTGTAGTTTTTGATTCCAATTCTTGCTTTCTTGCTTGTTTGGTGTTGTTTGTTGTTTGATCATGATCAAGAGGAGATAAACACTCTCAATCCCTTTCTTAAGCTCTAGGGCGAAAACCCTAAGGGGTGGAAAGAAGGAAAATGGTGTGATCCTCATTGAATCAAACAATTAGTGGTTTAATTGAGTTATTGGAAGTTGTTTGATGATTGTTTAAGCAATAGTTTTGTTATAGCATGTTTAACTTGTTGTTTCATGATTTATGCCTATTCTTTAAGTAGGGAAGATGTAGGTTTTAATTGTTGAACCATGTGTTTAATTGATGAATAACATGCCTTGAGTGATTTAATTGTTATTGGATTGATTATGCATGAGTTAGTAGAAAGTTAGTGTATGTCTTGCGAGAAAATGGTCCTTGAAGGACTAAAATGACATGTAGAATTTAATTGACTTGTTCTTTGATTAGTTAGCATCATCATGAACATGATTTAGAATGTTTTGGGACAAAGGATTGGAAACTTGCAATATTTTTGGGAAGAAAGGGGGCAAGGGCCGCGAGCCCTAGTGGAGATTAGGAGCGGAAAAATATTTTGTAACTTTCTTCTAATTGGTTTTGGAGATTAAATTTGAAATGAAATTGATTGGACCTTGTTCTCGAATTATTAGCATGGTTAGTGGCATGATTGAAAAGGTTTGAATCAAGGGAAAAATTGTTTTGCATACTTATCATGAGTTGTGTTGGAAAGTGATCTTCCATTGAAGTTGGTTTGGTAAAAAGGATTTGGACTCAATTGTTAGTTAAGAGGTTGTGTGAAAATCTTTTGGTAATAAGTATTTGGAAAAAAAATATAGTTTTGATATTTGATTTAGATTTCCTTGTGGGCGTTAATTGTTATATGCATGTGAGTTAATTGTTACATGTAATTGTGAGCTTGAGTTAGTAGTTAATTTTGTGGAAAACACATACTTGGAAACATGATAGATTGTTTTTGGAAAATGTTTTAGAACATGTCCTTAAATGTGCTTGAGTTATGTCTTGTGTTAACTTGATGTTTATTGCCTTGTAGTATGATCGAAAATAATTTGGAAGTAATTTGTGGTTTGTGAAAGAAGTTTTTGTAAATTTTTTTGGGAGAAAAAGAGATTGTGGCCGAGAGGCCCTAGGGGGTTTTGGAAGGAAAATTTCTTGATGTGAACTTGTCTAAATGCTTGAATGAGTATGTGTTTTAGGCCTTGAAGATTTATGAAAGTGGTTTATTGCTTGGTGTTTACCTTGAAGTTCAAGAATGATTTTTAGTTTCAAAACTTTACTCTTTTCAAGTAAGGTAATATTTCTAAATTGTTATGTGTGATGTTACCTTTTCAAGAAAGGCTTTTAGTTTCAAATATTTTTTTTTTCCAAGTAGCTAGTGACTCAAGTGTTTAAGTGAATTGCTGGTTAGAAAAGGGTTAAGCATGAGAGCTTAAGTTTAGTTTAGAATTTATAGAATTGTGCTAAGTTATTTGTGGTGATAGGCGTTACGACTCCGGAGACCGAGCGACGTGGACTTGAGGATTGCGGTGCCCCGTTAGCAAACATCTGTGGTAAGGGCAACTTTAGAGATTGATAGGAATTTAATTTCAAGTATTTATGCGAAGAAGTCTGAGAACCTCAGGGTTCGAAGTGAGGGTCTTGTACCCCTTCGTTTTACTGGTTTTTGATATACTGATTATTTAGTGGGCTTATCTGCAAGTGGTTGGCAGCTGTCCCCAACCCCCCACACTTGCTTGCTTGCCTCTCTGCTAACTCCGTTGAGTTGCAGAGGGATGAACTGAGTTATTTAATCGTCGTTGTATGCTGAGATATGATTGATTGTGCTGAGTTGTGATTGATTGAGATGAATTGCTTATATTGCTGAACTGTTCGCACTGTTTTGAGCTTGGCGTGAATATTATTTGATATGCGGTTAAATAATTATTCAATTGCTTCCTGAATTATTGTATGCGGCGACATATTCATTGGAGTGCGAGAGTTTAGTCGAGTTGTCAAGTATCATGATGTTTTTGAGCTTTGATCCGATTAACCTAGGGTGCTAGGATCCCCTAAACGGCTCCAGCTGGTTTTTCGGCATATTAGCTAGGCGTCGTAGCGTCAAGGAGCTTGAGCTGAATGTTCTAGGGTGAGCGGAGAGCCCAAGGCTATGGCTGACTTTCAGTGGATGGATCGGCGTTACATTCCGAAAATTGTCAAGTGTCGAGAGAATATGAGAACTGAGTCGAGTCTTGTGAGAGTTTTGAGTCGCGTCTCGAGTACTGTGCATATAGTTGTTTTGCCATTGTTATGATTGTTATTTCCTGATTGATTGAGAAGTTGACCCTTTCCCGTGGTATCTTCGATTCATGATGGTTACCCAGGTGATGGCGAAGAGTGTACCGATACCGGCGATGAGGACGTCGCCGGAGATCTTCTTTGATTTCCCAGACTTGGAGCTACCCGCGGCGATGGAGTTCGACCCCATCTCCCGTCGTGTTGTATATACCGGGGATGTTGTTCAGAGTTTCAGAGAGGATGGTGTCGCGGTGAGACAGGAGACTTCACGACGTACGATGAGTTTTTCGATCCGGATGCTGCAGATAGTGGACGCCTGGCGTACTATGGAGAGAGAGAGGATTGCACCAGCTTCGTCTTCCTCACCTGACCGATGTTTCGAGGCATACTACTTCCTATTTTGCTTCCCGAGGTCGAGGACGAGGTCCGAGGATCAGAGTGACCACTCGCAAGAGCGTGATTCGACGCGGGACTACAGGAGCGTCTACTTCCAGAGCTGCGACCATCCTGACTCCTCCAGTTGAGCCGGTTTCCCCTCCTGTTGTTAGGACCTCCATTCCACCAGCGGATCCATCTCCTGTCTGTGCTGTGTGCGGCGAAGCTGATTGTCTTGGGGCGAGATCTGATAAGGACGATATGGTCGGAGAGTATGTGCCTAGTGATGTACCCGAGGATGTGCCTGCTGCGGCACCTTTTATCGACTTGACTGGAGAGGACTCGATGGATGAGGAGGAGGATCCATCTGAGGATCTGGGTAGTTATCTGTAGTTGTCGTGTTGTCTGACTGTTGTTATGTTATTTTGGATGACTGTAGTATTTACTTTTGGTGTATAGTTAGTTGGTGACCATTCGGGCTCGGGATGTTTTTTTGTACTACAGGGTAGACTGACGGTTTACTTTTGGAGCAACCCCCTGCGTGGGTGTCTGTCGGGAGTACCCCTGAGGTATGACTACTCTTATGAGGGTCTTCATACCATAGGTGTGTGACACCCTCTACCCCGTCATGGCATTTTAGCAATGTAAGAAGAAAATAACACAAGATAAAAAAATATTCATTCGGATAAAACTTTCCTTTGAAACGAAATACAGCTGTCACGTTCACAACATGCGGAAATAGAAATTGAGTATGAAATACAATTAATAAAAATAACCCAAGTTCCCGATGTCACAATAATTCAGAGCTCTTCCCCTAATCATTACATCGGAAAAATACAATAACTTAAACAAGTAAACACAAGTCTTCTATCTATCAAAACGAGCTATCGTGATTACTCGCCGACATTCACATCCTCAATACCTGCAGTCTCAGCATCTACACATACGCCGTGGGATATGCATAGCCACAAGAGGGGTTAGTCATCATAACCTCAAATAGTGCATACAGCGTAGGAAATTAATGAACAATGCGCAATATATAACAATTTCGATAAAGACGTCTAACCACTAGCACTAAGGCATAAGATGGTACCACAACGGCCAAATATCACATGCTACAGCATCAATCACAACATTAAGGTACATTACCAACACTAAACAACCATGCATGTTATCATGTAAAACAATGTATTTCTAGAACCATAACTATATGCATGTGGATCCACTTATAACGAGGCCGGGATACCTTGCCCGTTTCGGAATACCATGTCCGTAGTGCCCCAATAACAACAGGACCGGGAACCTCACTCGTCACGGGATACCTTGCCCGATTCGCCCCATTAACCGTAGGACCGGGAAACCTTGCCCGTTATGGGATACCTTGCCCGATTCGCCCTATTAACCAAAGGACCGGGAAACCTCGCCCGTCACGGGATACCTTGCCCGATTCGCCCTTTTTGACCAAAGGACCGGGAAACCTCGCCCGTCACGGGATACCTTGCCCGATTCGCCCTTTTAATCAGCCAGGATCGAAACCTCGCCCGTCACGGGATACCTTGCCCGATACGCCCTACTAACAATAACAACAACAACAATGCCGACACTATGATGCATGAACATGACCAAATGCGGTGTCTAACCATGATATCCTCTATCGCAATATCTTCGACAGAGTAACAACAACAACAACTACAGCAGAACACAAATTCATAAGTTAGCCAGTGCCTTCTACCAATAACATAAACATTTAATGTTCTTAGCAACTTTGATTAAGCACATAACATCCAAGTGAAGCTTTGGAATAGAAGGACTAGTTCTCTCAGATTATCATACTAATAAATCAATAGGCATCATAAATGAACTTTAGACATCCTACTTAGGCTTTACAATATCAACCTAATTGCAGAAACTCGAGGAAACGCGACGAAACAACAAGAGTGCAAGCTGTCACCGGGCGCCTGGCGCCTGGCATCGTGGGCGCCTGGCGCCCTGCCACTGTCATCCAATTCGCAACAGAGGGTTCGTACCCGTTCGGGGATCTAATGTCCCACCATTCAGAACTTAGTTGGACGTGGTCTAGAGTTCTTTGCTCCATACTTAGTGATTTCGCATTCATGGGGTCTAAAGCTCACCATTTAGCTATTTAAATCCCTGACCCTATCATTTAGTAGCAAACAATTTCTACACAACTCAACTCATTCCTATCGTTGACCCCCAATCCTCTTGTTAAGACTTCAAGGTCTCTATCAAGGCATGGTTCATTCATATGTCTATTATTCTAAATAATTAACCCTAACTTGATTCACCTTTTATTTTATTTTAACCTCTCTAGCATTCTATTTTTAAATCGTCATCACCTCTAATTCTTGCAACAACACTAATGGTTTAGGCAATTCAACACTTTTAAATGCTAACCACATCAGTACCTAGGCACACAACACAATTATATAGCATGTCATCCAGTATTGTAAGAGTTCATACAATGGCAATTTAAAGTCGGCAACAACCAAGATTTTCACCTCTTAGAGCAATAAAGAATAGTCAAGAGAAACAAGCATGTAAACAATCAAGACTCAATCACCACACCAAATTCATCAATCCAATGAAATTATCACATCACGTTACAGTAAATATCACTAGTCAAGAATAGTAATTGAGGAGTTCGGATGTCTCCCTATCACGGTGGTGATAGTGCTCGTTTTTCGTTACCACGCGAGGCATAGGGGTCATGGGACACCCCTATTGTTCATACATGTTCCATACACTCACTAGAAGAGAACAACTACCCCTTATCTCAAGTGAATTTCGTGCTCCTAGGATGGGATGAGGTAACACCAAGCTTTTCCTTTCCTAGTGAAGCTTCCTCAGCAAAAACACAAGAGTAAGGGTTTAGGAATGGAAAAATCATGGT
Source organism: Calophaca sinica (assembly GCA_037113605.1). Classification (NCBI taxonomy): domain Eukaryota; kingdom Viridiplantae; phylum Streptophyta; class Magnoliopsida; order Fabales; family Fabaceae; genus Calophaca; species Calophaca sinica. The sequence goes on from CM073734.1 coordinate 38,730,381, forward strand.
TTAGAACCCTAACATTGATCTTAAAGACAAAGCTTATCATTAGAAGACTTACCACCTCCTATTCCTCCCAATGAGGCTGTATGAGTTACAATAACAATGCTCCACGGTCAAGTCCCGTAGCGTAGTTTTGAGTTAGAGCCATTGACAACACAAAATTAGAAGAAGGGAAGGAAGAGCTTTTCTCTATTTGGTGGATCCTATGAGCAGCTCCTAATCATGTTTAGGGTCTTAGAACTGATGCTTAGTGGCTAGGTTAAGCCTAGGGGTCGTGGTTGCTCTTTCAGGTCGAGAATGGGTCACACTGGGTCACAGAACCGGCCCAAAACGAGTTAAAACGCGAAACAGCGCATAGTCACTTATCAGCTGTGCACTCCCTAGGCGCCCTGTGCCTGCTCTCGGTGAGGCCTGGGCGCCCGAGCTTCAGTCTGGGCGCCCTGCGCCTGAATCTGGGCGCTCTGCGCCACTGTTTTGGTCGTATCTAGAGCTACAGATGTTCGATTGAGGCGTTCTTGATGTTGTTGGAAAGCTAAGAGAATATCCTACAATTTTGTCTCTAATAGGTTTACCCAAATTCGGACTCTAACAGGATCAAACATGCAATTGAAATATACTATAATATTCCTAAGTGTTATGCTTGCGTTGTGTTGACTCCAGAGAGCATATCTAGAGTTGTAGGTATCGAAATCGAGTCGAACTAAAGCCAACTAAAAGATAAGAGATAACGCTACAACTCTATTGAAGTGACTTAAATCCAATAGAGTTGTTAAGAGGTTCGAAAATGGGGAATACGATGACCGAAATAACTAAGCATAGGAATGAAGGTACATCTAGATACTCAGTCGGCTGAAGGGATTGTAAAACATATGAAACCCATCCCAAACGACTATAAGCATCTTCTAATACCCTAAGACATATCCTAATCTTGAAGGATGAAAAATTTGGGCTGTTACAAGGTGTATTCTCTATACATTTTTGCACTGTTTTCTTTTGCATGTACTGTATATGATGACTTGTCTATATATGCATGTATGTATTCCCAGTGCATGTGTCTTGTGTCCTAGATTGCACCATGTTTCGAAACGCTGTAGTTACTCTGTGCGTGCTTGCGGATGATGTTGCTTTAAAAAAAATGTACCGCATTTTCGAAAGGACACAAGAGTACCATTTTAAAAATGCATCGCATACATGTTTAGTTCTAGTTTAGTAGCGGTCCGAAAACGGGTCGTTACACTCGTCTTTGTCAAGACTTGTGGATGGATGCATAGGGGTAGCCATTGGTTTGGAATCATTCATTTTGTATTTCTTGAGAAGATCCTTAACATACTTTTCTTGAAAAATAAATATACCTTCCTCAAGTTGTCTAATTTGTAAGCCAAGAAAAAATCTTAATTCACCAATCATGCTCATTTCAAACTCACTTTTCATAAGTTTATTAAAATTTTTGTATAAACTTTCATTTGTTGCCCCAAAGATAATGTCATCCACATAGATTTGAACTATGAGAAGATCATTTTTGTGGATCTTTCTGAAAAGTGTAACATCAATCTTGCCTCTTGAAAAACCATTTTTGATCAGAAAGTTACTCAACCTTTCATACCAAACTCTTGGAGCTTGTTTCAGTCCATATAAGGCTTTAGAGAGTTTAAAAACGTCATTGGATTTCTTTTGATCAATGAATCCAGGAGGTTGATGTACATTAACTTCCTCATTTAAAAAACCATATAGAAAGGCACTTTTAACATCCATTTGAAAAAGTTTAACATTCTTATGAGCAACATAGGCAAGTAAGATTCTAATTGCTTCCAAACGAGCAACAGGAGCATAGGTTTCATCACAGTCTATACCGTCTTCCTGATTGTATCCTTGAGCAACAAGTCTGGCCTTGTTCCAAACTTCATTTTTTTTTTTGAATTGAGCAAGTTCCTCTTCCATGGCTTTTATCCATGATTCATCTTGAACAACATCATTGATGTTTTTGGGCTCAATTTCAGATATGAGGGCCATACTTGATGATCCTTTTCTGAAGGACATTCTGGTTCTGACTGGTTCTGAAGTGTCTCCAATGATTTGATCTTGAGGATGGTGTACTACCATCTTCCATCTTTGAGGCATGTCTTGATTCTGAGAGTTCTCAGTATTATGTGATTATTTTGAGGAAGTTCCAGGTTCAGGACTTGACTTGTCTTGATCTTCCTTATCGTTGGACTTTCTGGAACGAACTTGCTAATCTTCAAACTCATCATCATCCTTTCTCTTATCAATAAAATTATCAATTTCATCAAAGATAACATGCATACTTTCTTCGACCATTTTGGTTCTCAAATTATAAACTCTATATGCTTTAGATGAAGTGGAATAACCAAGAAAAATGCTTTTGTCAGATTTTGAATCAAATTTACTAAGGTTGTCCTTGTTATTTAACACATAACAGTTACAACCAAAGATGTTAAAGTAAGAGATATCTGGCCTTTTGTTTTTCCAAAGTTCATAGGGAGTTTTGTTCAAGATTTTTCGAATGGTGACTCTGTTCAGAATGTAGCAAGCAGTGTTTATGGCCTCAGCCCAAAAATATTTCTCAATGTTTGAATCATTTAGCATGGTTCTTGCTATTTCCTACAAGGTTCTATTATTCCTTTCAACAAGTCCATTTTGTTATGGAGTTCTTGGACAAGAGAAGTTATGTGACACACCATGTTCATCAAAGAAGGTTTGGAAAGCAAGGTTTTCAATCTCACCTCCATGATCACTTTTTACAGCAATCACTTTGGAACTTTGTTCATTCTGAACTTTCTTAAAAAAGACTTTGAAAGCTTGAAAAGAGTCATCTTTGTTTTTCAAAAATAATACCCAAGTGTATCTTGAGTAATCATCAACTATTACAAAACCATATCTTTTTCCACTTATACTTGCGGTTTTGATAGGTCCAAACAAATCCATGTGCAACAATTCCAAAGGTTTATGAGTGGAAATCAGATTTGTGGAATGGAAGTTGGATTTGACTTGTTTTCCTTGAGTACAGGCTTCACAAAATTTATCTTTCTCAAATTTGATCTTAGATAAACCCCTTACAAGATCAAGTTTAGAAAGTTTGGAAATGGTTTTCATACTAGTGTGACCAACTCTCCTATTCCAGATCCACTTATCATCATTTGTTGACATAAAGCAAGTTTCGTTTAGTAACCCATCTAAATCTAGATAATATAGATTTTTACTTCTAAATCCTGTGAACAAAATTTTTCCAGAAGATTCTTCAGTAATCAAACATGATTTGTTTTTAAAAATAACATTGTGCCCATTTTCACAAAGTTGATTGATACTAATCAAGTTATATTTTAATCCTTCAACATATTGAACTTTCTTAATAGAGGCAGAATTTGGTTTACCTATTGTACCTATACCTTTTATCCAGGCTTTGTCATTATTACCAAAGGTGACAAAGCCTCCCTGTATTCTCTCTTAAGAGAGAAACTTATCCTTTTCGCCTGTCATGTGCCTTGAACATCCACTGTCTAGCAGCCATAACTTTTTCTTGGATGCTAAGAGGCACTCCTGCATTTGTAATTAGAAGAGACTTAGGTACCCATAGATCCCTAGGTACTTGGGGGTTAGCAAACTTTCTATAGTTAGCCTGTTCTCTTTTGAAGCAGTTTGAGATATGATGGCCAAATTTTTTGCAATAGGAACATTTTACACTTTGCTTTTTGCCATGATAAGAATATCTATAAGCATGATTGTGATGTCTATGATTCTGTCTTTCTTTATGCTTAGGAACATTTTGATGTAAGAACTCTGTAAGATATTTCAGGTTTTTCAAAGGCTTTTTGAATTTGCACAAAGCTATCTAGATCAGTAGTCATTACTTTGATCTTTTCTTTTAATGACTCGTTTTCCTTTTCAAGGTCTGGCATGAGAAGGTTTGGCTTTTCAGCTACTTTCTCATTCAACAGCTTATGTTGTTCAGAAAGTTTGAAATGTGAGTTCTGTAAAGTTTTGATTGAGGCTACAAGATATTCATTCTGTTTCCTCAGCTCCTCATTTTCATTTTTTGTCTCACATAACTGACTTTTGAACAACATGCATTTTTGAGACAAAGTATTTGAGTCATTCAAAAGATTATCAAACATACTTTCCCATTTTAGACATGAACTACATTTAGAAAGTTCAGTATCACTTACTTCCTCTTAATCAGAATCTGCCATAAGACATAGGATGGCTGATTCTTCTTCAAGTTCTGAGGATGATTCATCTGAATCATCCCATGTAGCCATCATTGCCCTTTTCTTCTGAGGTTGTTTCTTGAAGTTTTTCTTGTTTAAGTTCGGGCAATCTTGCTTTATATGTCCAGGTTTGTTGCATTCATAGCAAAGAACGGGTGACTTGCTACTTTCTCCTCTAGGAAAGTTTCTTCTGGATGGTGGAAACCTTCTATTGTCTCTTCTTCAGATCAACATCTTTTGAATTTTTCTTGATATAAGAGCAAGTTCATCTTCTTGGTCTGAAAGTTCCTCTTCTGAATCTTGATATTCATCTTCAGATCCTTGTGCAGTTTTTAGTGCTGCAGCTTTGGACTTTTGAGACGGACTTCGTGTTGCCTTTTGGGAAGTTTTAGGTGCTATACTTTTTGACTTCTTTGGGTGAAGTTCCTCCATTATTTCTTGCTCATGAACTTTCAGTGAGCCTAATAGTTCCTCAATCTTCAGGATAGTAAGTTCTTTTGCTTCCTGGATTGCTGTTACTTTAGGCCTCCAAACTTTTGGTAAGCTCCTGAGCAACTTCCTTACCTTGTCCTGATTCGAGTAAGTCTTTCCCAGAGACTTCATTCCATTTTCAATCGTGGTAAATCTGCTAAACATTTCATCTATGGACTCTTCTTCATTCATTTTGAACATTTCATACTGTTGGACCAGTATATTTATCTTAGCTTCCTTCACTTGATCAGTTCCTTCGTGTGCTGTTTGCTGTGTGTCCCATATTTCCTTTGCCGTGTCCTTACCCACGATCTTGTCATATTCAGACCTACCAAGTGCACATGATAGAAAGTATTTAGCTATAGAGTTTAGGAGTACCATCTTTTTATCTTCTGTTGTCCATGCTGCCTTAGGCTTGGGTACTGTTGATCCATCATCATATGTAGTTGTAGGCACATATGGTCCACTTTCAACAATGTCCCACATGTCAGTATCTTGTGATTCCAAGAACATTTTCATTTGATAATGTTCACCATTGAAGCCAAGGGGGCCTGTTTGATGAAACTCCTTCAGGAAGGAATGCAACTGAATTTGTATGACTCATCACTTCTTCCAGGACCTTTCTTCCTACACTGTGAAGTGTGCTCAACCCTTAGAGCTAGAGCTCTGATGCCAATTGAAGTGATTTGGCATCACAGAGAAGGGGGTTGAACTGTGACTATTTAAAATTAACTTCCTGAAATTAGCTACCTCTTTCTCAAGAGTTTTCTTGGAGAATATAAGTTTAATGAAACAGTAAAGATTTAACTTTCTAATGTATGAATAATTTGTTAATGTGAACTTTTGTGAATGTAGAAGGATGTTTGAAAATGAGTCTCAGATACTTGAATTCACTAAGAATTCTTAATATGAAAGAGTTGAGTTTTAGGTGAACTTGTTAATGATTGATTTTCAATGTAATAAACTTTCTAATGTACGCTATGCAGAAACTAAAAGAGATAAAGAATAGAAAGTTTACACACAAGAGTTATAGTGGTTCACCCAACTTAGGCTACTGCCACTCCTCACTTCCAGTGAGTGTTTCCACTATTTTCCCAAATAGTTACACAGCTATTCAAGTCCCTCCAAGACCCAAAAGCTTTACACAATAGTTTCTTCTACAGCCCAATCAACTGTCTCAACTTTAAAAACTTCAACAAGTTTAGAAAGTTCCACTTGTTAAACCTTCTAACCAGCACTCACCACCTTGGTAGTTTGGAAGAAGAAAGAACAAGGTTACAAGAACAATAGAATGTTTGTGGGATAAGAATAGCTTTTTAATACAAGGTAAATCTCAAGATAAAAGTAAGCTAACACACTCAGCAATTATGAGTCCCAGAATGTTTATGCGCAGGAACTGAGTGAGATGAGAGAGTGTTTGAAGACTGGCTTTGATCTTTCTTTCAGAATTTTCCAGTGAGCTCTCTCGGATTGAAATGTTGTTCTGAAGACTATTTATACATTTCCTTCATTTATGACCGTTGTGGAGAGTTGCTCCTAGCTTCAGGTAGGTAAGTCTGCCTAGTGTCAGAAAAGTGCATGTTTGCAGAGGTCACATGTCAAACTCCAACGAGCAGATCAAACTCTCTGATCTTCGAACTTTCTATTCTGTCTTTATGATGTCCTTTGAATAGTCTTCTTCCTCATACTGGATTCGTGTGTTTCAGTACAATTTATTTTAGTACTGTAAGTTCATGTTCTAGTATGTTAAACTTTCTTTTCCTAAGATCTTACATTAGAAAGTATCTTCGACTTTCTAATGTGCTTGGTGAACTTTCTGAAGTTAAGCAGAAGTGCATTTACTTAGGCAGAATGCTTTCTTTCATTTGAAGTCTTTAAAACTTGTCTTATGCCATATACCATAAATAGAGACATTAGAAATTAAGGTGATCAGAAAACATACACTTCGATTCAAAAGTTTGATCATCACTCAAAACTTTAGATAGGGATTCTGCCTCAATAAAGGTCTCTGTTCTTCATGTCCTAATTCCGATTTCATGGTTCCTTGGTTTGTTTGGATTGTTCCTCGTTACTTGTTTTTCATATTTTAGGGTTTTGGCGATAGTGTGGGTATCGGTTGACTGCGAAACCTTATCTGAAGTTATTTTTGGGTAAGCTGAGATTCTAGAACTTGATGGCCAGCCTCTAGCTGTGACCTTTCTTGATCTTTAGTTAGTTTATTAGTTTCCCTAATTCTAATCCGAGTGCGTTTCTATGTTTTCGGTTAACTGTGATTTGTTCTGGCGTGTTCGGTGATACTGTTTGGTAACTCTGGACTTATTCCTTATGGCTGGTTGAACCGGAACATAGAGTAGGAGTGTTGATGTGATTGTTGGTGAGTTCTGATTCCATCTCAGTGTCCAGTTTGCTTCTGAGTACTACAAATACCAGGTGGAAGAGAGAATGCACTTTCATTGGGTTCTGTATAGTAGATATGATTGTTTGGCATATATAGGGTACCTAAGCCCTACTAGCGGTTGATGTCAGTAACACCTAAGGATAGGGGTTACGGTGTGCCACATCTAAGGATAGGCGTGGTAGACCCATCAACTAACATAAGATTATTTTATTATTAAATGTGATTGCCTGATAATACTTAACTGTGAGATGTGTCATATGTGCTCTATGTGAGTAGTAACATGCTTAGGTTAAAATGGTTAATTGTACTGTATGGGTGGAAATATGTTGCCTATTGTCCTATGATGCTTAAATGATTAAGTATAGCCTGTTAACATGCATGAACCTGATTGTGGGATATTTTGGGAATGTGTGCATAATATGATGTGAGGCATAAGATTATGAGGTGTTGAATGCATGCATATGATATTGCATTAGTAACCACTCCGTTCTTGACAAGAATGTGATGTGGAGAGAATCCCTAACAGAAATGGTGGATATCTCGCCTAATAGGTTTGATCCACTCCGTTCCCTATCGAAAAAGGGGGAAACGGACGTCCCTATCAGAAAAGGGGGAGGAGGATTCCTAACAGAAAAGGGGAATACCTCGGGGACTAGGCTAGTGTTGCCCTGTGCTCTATCAAAAAAGGGAGACGGGAGTCCCTAACGGAAAAGGGGGACGTCAACCTAACGGAAAAAGGGGTTCGCCAATAAGTATTCCTAACGGAAATGGGGAGTACAGAGACAATAGAAAGAAAAGATGTTGAAGTGCACAACACATTGATTCATTAAGAGACATGGGATATGTGGAAGAGGGTAGCCAGGTCATATTTTTTTATATGTGCTTGCTTGTATGGATTGTCAATCATTCATTCTATTTATCATTTCCCGCTTTTTGATGATTGTGTTATTCTTACCTCCCTGTGTTTGTATGATTGTGTGTATATATATTATTGTATGTTACACTTTGTTGAGGAGGAAGAGGCAGCTGCAGCAGCACCCGATGGAGTAGTTTATACTGATGCACCCGTCGATGCTCCTTCCCCCTCGGATCCCCATGTGGGGTGACTTTAAGATTCAATATCATGATTTTGACGGCATGGGGTGGGAGATTGACCATGTGCTTCAGGCAGTAATCTACACGGGTACCATCTCCATCTATTTCTGTGTTCCAGGTCTTCCTATAGCTAGCTTTTCTGGAGACTTCAGGATATGTCAGAGACTACCTTTTCAACAGATGTGGCAGGCGCCAGGGTTTCCACCAGGTTTTGGTTACGGAGGTTAACCACCGATGCCTCCTCAGCCGATGCCGGTGTGACCTGTTAGCCATCATAGCGAGTCTAGCCACCGTGGACGACAAAGACATGGGAGAGGAGTGACATCTGGTCCCTCTCACCACATGACAGCTCACGATTACACACGGTTGTTTCTGAGGCGTTCGGGATCTCAGAGTGGGAGCACTCAGTTTCCTCCTCGCTGAGGCGTTTGGTTATATATTGGCCAGGAGTCTTGATGCTTATGTTATGTTTGTGTTTTGCTATTTTATTTAGTTGAGGCAGTAGGTTAGCCTCACAGGTTTTGCTTCTTTTGGGATGACTGTATCATTACTATCTACACAACGCACTTTGCACTCTGATAGTATGTACTTATCTATATATCTGCATGTGACACACTTAGTATTATTTCAATGTAGCGCGTCGTAGTCTTATGCGAGTTGATTCGTTCGTATTTTTATACTCGTTAATTACGCGAGTTAGGCTAATTATTAGAATAAAGCATGAATAGGACTGTGAGGTGTTACACCCAGGCCATATCTTTAGTCGATGTGGGACTTTCAACACACCTCTTCACACTCAGGATAGGACATCTAAAGTGTGGATTATGTGGATGGAATAACAGGGATCTCAACACACACCCTCACGCCTAGGGCCGGATATCTGTAGCATGGACAAATACGGGTGGAATAATAGAGATCATGGCCCAATAATAGATCTAGAATAGGCTCTGATACCATCTTGAATTTGGGTTTTAGGCATAAATCATCCCCACAAAACCAGCTTGTAAGGTGAGGATTGCCTAAGTCTTATAAACACCACCTGTAACATCCGTAGTTTTGCTGTATTGTATTAACGTTAATGAATTGTATTTTGCTGTATTATGCAATTAATATGAATATTTTTGTCTGCTAATAAAGTGAATGAAATTCATCAAAGGGAAATTATATTTGAGAATTAATATTTAATATTAATTCATAGTTCAAATCCCGTCGAAAATTTCTAATAAAGTTTCACCGCATTTTGAGCGCCGGGTAAATTTTACCTGCGAGAAAATTTGTAATGAATTCCGATTTCGAAAAAAATCAAGTCGTAGCTTATTGTGATAGTGTGTGATTGTTTAAAAGTGGATTTGTGATTTAGTGGTAAAGAAATTATTCACGGATAATTTCTTAGTCACGCGTTGAATTAATTTCTCGGTAAATTAATTTACGCGATTAATCGGTAACACAAACGATCGAACACGAGAACCTTGGAGAAGAGACCCTTTGTATACCACCTAGGGCAAGCTTGGATAGCAAACTTGTTACTTTGTTCAAAGAATGTCAAGATGGGAGTGGTTGGAGGGGTTTAGAGTGGTATGGCTTAGGCATGGTGTGCCATTTCCTTTGGCATAAGAAATTTTTTCAAGTCAAATTCTCTTCCCTCTCCTTCCATTTGGCCACGGCATTAAGCACCCCTTTTAGCCTATATATAGTTCCATTTGTTCTTCAATTTACTACTTTGGACAACTTAAGTTTTAGTGAGTAAGAAATCAAGAAAGTTGTGAAAGTTGGAGCAAGGCATTTTCCTTCTTCTTCTTTTCTTTAAGTCGTGGCCTTGTGGGAGTCTTAGGTAAGATTCTTGACTCATTTTCCTTCTCTTTTCTCTGATTATGTGTTAGTATGATCAATTGTTAAGATTTGAAACATCTTCCTTCCTTTCTTGAGCCTTAAGGCTGAACCCTATGTGGTTCTTGGAGGAAGTTTGTGTTCAAGTTTTCACTCTTAGATCCTTGAGAATAATGTTGATATTGGAGTCTTGTTGAGGTGTTGAGGTTGGAAAATGATTTTGATTCTATTTTTCTTTCAAAAAGGATTGGTTAATGTAAGATTTTTGACGAAGGTTAGATCTTGATGTTCTTGTTTTTGAAAACCAAGTTTATGTGTGTGTAGTATTGGAAATAATTTTAGAAAAGAAGGTGCTTGGTTTGGTGCCCAAAACCATGACCATATTTGTATGTATGGATTTGGATTTCAAGAATTTTATTTGCTTAAAATGTTTGTTCATGTGAGTGAAGGTTTGATTTTTGCTATGAGCATGATTTCTAATCTTTGATCCTTGTTTTAAAAAGAGAAGTTGGATTCCTCCTATGAACTTCTTGAGGCCGTGACCTCACAAGGAAGGAGTATTATCCAAAGTCATTTCATGTGCTCTTAAAGATTAAAAGGGTTTTAGCTTAGTGATTTCAAGGTTTTGATAGTAAAGTTTCATAACTTAGTAGCTTAAGGTCTTGGGCTATGAACTCCTTAAATGGATGAGCCTAGCAAAGACTTGATCTAGGAGGAAAACAAGTTGTGGGCCTTCTATTTGTGGGAAGAACTAGTTTCGAATCTTAGCATACTAACCGAAGTGGTTTTAGTGATTTGAAGTGGGCCTTCCATTTGTTTCACCTCTTCGAGTGTGGGTAACAAATTAGAATTTGAAATGGTTTGTTGGGGTTTAAGGTTGTGGAAGTTGTGGCTTCCTAGTGGTTTAGGATACTAGTTTTGTTACTAAATCCTAAGTGGTTGTTGGATAGGATCGTGTGTACGTGTTCGAGTCGTATTCGCAGTAGAGATCGTGATACTCTTTTGGAAGGAAAGCTTTTAGGTAAAGGCATCTTCCAAATATATTGTTTTTGGTGTGTGAATGCATGTGTGGATGATGTGGTATGTTGTTTTGATGGTGAACATGATTATGTTATGAGATTTCTTTGAATGATACATGATTATAATCTTTGTGTGGATAATAATGCTCTAAATGATGCTATATGATTATATTCGCTGTGTCGTTGATCATTAATTATACTTGTGAATATGTCTATTAATGACTGTTGTAACGACCTGTTTTCGGACCGCTACTCGACTAGAAATAAACCTATATGTAACGCATTTTTTTAAAACCGTACTCTTGTGTCCTTCGGAAAATGCGGTAGTTTTTTTTTTTAAACAACATCATCCGCAAGCACGCACAGAGTAGCTACAACGTTTCGAAACATGGTGCAATCTAGGACACAAGACACATGCACTGGGAATACATACATGCATATATAGACAAGTCATCAGATACAGTACGTGCAAAATAACCAGTGCAAAAATGTATAAGAGAATACAACTATGGTATGAAGACCCTCATAAGAGTAGTCATACCCCGGGGGTACTCCCGGCAGACACCCACGCAGGAGGCTGCTCCAAAAGTAAACCGCCAGTTTACCTTGTAGTACAAAAAAACATCCCGAGCCCGACAGGTCACCAAACTAACTGTACACCAAAAGTAAATACTACAGTCATCCAAAATAACATAAACATCAGTCAGACAACACGACAACTATAGATAACTACCCGTATCCTCGGATGGATCCTCCTCCTCATCCATCGAGTCCTCTCTAGTCAAGTCGATAAAAGGTGTCGTAGAAGGCACATCCTCAGGTACATCATTAGGCACATACTCTCCGACCATACTCGCCGCACACCCTACAGATGGGAGGTGGATTTGCTGGTGGAGTGGAGGTCCTAACAATAGGAGGGGAAGCTGGCTCTACTTGAGGAGTAAGGATAGCCGCAGCTCTGGAAGTAGACGCTCCTGCAGACCCGCGTCGAATCGCGCTCTTGCGAGCGGTCACTCTAATCCTCGGCCCTCGTCCTCGGCCTCGGGAAGCAAAATAGGAAGTAGTATGCCTCGGGACCCTAGGAGGTCCCTCTGGTGAGGAAGACGAAGCTGGTGCAGTCCTCTCTCTCCCCATAGTACGCCAGGCGTCCACTATTTGCAGAATCCGGATCGGAAAGCTCACCGTACGTCCTGAAGTCTCCTGTCTTACCACAACGATGGGAGATGGGGTCGAACTCCATCGCCGTGGGTAGCTCCAAGTCTGGGAAATCAAAGAAGATCTCCGGTGATGTCCTCATCGCCGGTATCGGTACACTCTTCGCCATCACCTGGGTAACCATCATGAATCGAAGGTACCGCGGGAAAGGGTCAACTTCTCAATAAATCAGGAAATAACAATCATAACAATGGGCAAAACAAGTATATGCACAGTATTCGAGACGCAACTCAAATTCTCACAAGACTCGACTCAATTCTCATATTCTCTCGACACTTGACAATTTTCCGGAATGTAACGCCGATCCATCCACTGAACGTCAGCCGTAGCCTTGGGCTCTCCGCTCACCCTAGAACATTCAGCTCAGGTTCCTTGACGCTACGACGCCTAGCTAATCTGCCGAAAAACCAGCCGGAGCCATTTAGGGGATCCTAGCACCCTAGGTTAATCGGATCAAAGCTCAAAAAAGTCACGACACTCAACGACTCGACTAAACTCTCTCACTCCAATGAATAAATCACCGCATACGATAATTCAGGACACAGTTCAATAATTATTAGACCGCATATTAAATAATATTCATGCCAAGCTCAAAATAGTGCGAACAGTTCAGCAGTATAAGCAATTCATCTCAACAACCATAACTCAGCAAACAACGACAGTCAAACAACTCAGTTCATCCCTCTGCAACTCAATGGAGTTGGCAGAGAGGCAATCAAACAAGTGTGGGGGGTTGGGGACAGCTGCCAACCACTTGTAGACAAGCCCACTAAATAATCATAATATCACAAAGCAGTAAAACGAAGGGGTACAAGACCCTCACTTCGAACCCTGAGGTTCTTAGACTTCTTCGCATAAATACTTGAATTTAAATTCCTATCAATATCTAAAGTTGCCCTTACCACAAATGCTAACTAGCGTAGCACCGCAAGCTTCACGTCCACGCTGTATGATCTCCGAGTTCGGAACTCCTATCACCACAAGTAAACTTAGCACAATTCTATAAACTCAACTTAGGAACCTAGGCTCTCAACATAACCCTTTTCTAACCAAGCATTCACACCAAACATTTAGTCACTAACTACTTGAAAATAATAAGGTTTTGGAACCAAAATCATTTCTTAAGAAAACCAAACATAATACATTTTCTAATATTCTTGAAAACCTTTAAAGTAACACAATTCATTTAATCACTACAACTTGAAAGAAAGAGGTTTTGGAACTAAAATCTTTTCTTGAAAAATAAAAACTAAACATAACACATATTTAATTCTTTGAAGACTTTGAAATGAAAACAATTCCAATTAACCACTCTTTTCATAATTCTCTTAAGCCTAGAGATACATCCATACAATCATTTAAACAAATTCACACAAAATAATTTTCCTTCCAACCTCCCTTATGGCCTCTCAGTCGCCTCTCTTATTCTATACAAAAGATTTGCAAAACTTCTTTTTACAATCTAACAACCCATTTCCAAATCATTTACCTATACTCCAAGACATCAAGACATACACAAGACATAATTCAAAGCACATCTCAAACATATTCCAAAACCATTTCCAATTACTTCAAGGGCAAAGTTTCCAAATCCTAGATTAGCATCATTTCACATAGCATTTTTTTCCTTTCAAATAACAAGTCATGATCAAGACCAAATTCACCAAGTTTCATAACTCATTTACAAAAAATCTCCAAATGTAGAAGTTTCAAAGAGTCCTTCCAATTATTTTGATTCCAAAACATTTTAATCATGGCCACAACAATGCTAATAATTAGAGAACAACCCAACACAAGTTCTACATGCTATTCTAGTCCCTCAAGAACCAATTTTTCACAAATCACTTACTAATTCTCTTACTTAAACATGCATAACACATCCAATAGTCATTAAATCAATCAAGACATGTTATTCATAAATTAAATACATGATTCACCAATTAAAAGGAAGATGCAAAACAAATTTTCCCCTTCTAATTTTCTCCTAGGGCTCACGGCCCTACTCCCTTTTTCAAAGAAAAATTACAATTTTTCATACAACCTCACCAGCACCAATTTTATCAATTCTTCTACTTCATCAAACCACACTTAAAACACTCAAACAAATCCTCATCAAAGCTAGGCATGTTCTTACAACATTGAAGAATCTAAAATTCCAAAATAAATTCCTAATCATGCATACAATCCAAAATTAACAACTAAGACAACAACAACATCCTCAAAGAGACTCATTCAACCAATTAATTCTTGATTCACTAGGATCACATCTTTTTCCCCTTTTTCTCCCCTTAGGCCACGCCTAGGGTTCCACGGATTTTGGGGTATGATGCTCACATCCATCATAGATCACAACCAAGTAGAATCAAACACAAAACAAGCATGAAAATCAAGAAAGGAAAGCAAAGAAATCAACCTAGTAAGGAGGAGGAGGGAGGCGCCGTTTGTGCAGAAAATTGGGGGAGAATAATCACTTTTTCTTCTTGCTTGGATGGTTGGAAGATGAATGATCAAGTGGAGGAAGAACTTGGGTGCAAGAATGGTGGAGATTGGAGGTCAAAAACTCCAGAAGATGAAGGTTGAAGACTATGGAGCTCCAAACCCTTTCTTTCTCTAGAAATGGAAGAAGAAGATGATATGAAGGGTAGAGAGAGGGAGAGTCACGAAAATGGGGCTGCATATAGCTCCCTCCTTTCATTTATTTTACTTAAAAAAAATAAATAAGCATAGTTAATATAAAATAGTTTAGTAAAAAGGAATTTTTCAAATTAATCACACACATAATGACACCTAACAATAAAGTAAAGATGCTAATCCCATCAACTAATCCAACCCATCTAATCTCACATCTCTTATGATTACCCTCTAATTCTAGAGTCTAAGGGTTGTGAAAACATGGCGTCGAAAAACCCGCGTTACCGTTAAATTTGCGAAAATTAATTTAACGAGAAATTAATTCATCGTGTGATAATATTTAATTATAAATAATACAAATCATGTCAAACACTCAAAAATAGCCTCAACCAGTTATGTTTTGATTTTCATCGAAATCGGGATTCATTTAGAATTTTATCTGCGGCGAAACAGCCCGGCGATTCGAAACACGACGAAACTTCGTTGCAATTTTTCGACGATATTCGAACCGTGAATTAATATAAAATATTAACTCTCTAATATAATTTGATATTGATTTAATTAATTCACTTACTTAGGGAACAAGAAATTGCTTATTATAGCATAAATACGACAAAATACAATAAATAACGCCAAATAACGCATCGTAAAAATACGAGTGTTACAATACTCCCCCTCTAAAAATAGTTTCGTCCTCGAAACTACGGGTAAGATACGTACCGATAAAAAGTTCTGGATACTGGTTTTTCATCTTCTCTTCCAGCTCCCATGTAGCATCTCCGGTCTTCTGATCCCACACGACCTTGACAAGTTGAATCTCCTTGTTCCTTAACTGCTTGGCCTTTCGGTCGACAATCCTTGCGAGTGATGCTTCGAATGATAGGTCGTCCCTTAGTTGAATCACATCCGGTTCAATGACATGAGAAGGGTCGGAAACATATTTCCACAACTGTGAGACATGAAATACGTCATGAATGTTTGGCAAGAAGGGTGGCAAAGCAATCTGATATGCCACTGGACCAATACGACGAAGAATCTGGTAAGGTCCAATGAACTTAGGAGTAAGTTTCTTGGATTTGATCGCTTGACCAACTCCAGTAATAGGTGTGACTCAGAGGAATACATGCTCTCCTTCTTCAAACTCCAGCGGTCGGCGTCCCTGGTCTGCGTAACTCTTCTGTCGACTTTGAGACGTTCGCAGCCAATCTCTGATCAGTCGGATCTTCTTTGTAGTTTGCTAAATCATGTCTGGTCCCACGACAGAACTCTCACCATTCTGGTACCAACAAAGAGGCGTCTGACACTTACGTCCATATAACGCTTCATAAGGTGCCATACCGATACTCGCGTGAAAACTGTTGTTGTAGGTGAACTCCACTAGCGGTAAGATATCGTCCCAACTCCCTCTGTGATCCAATGTGCACGCTCGTAATAAATCTTCTAGTGATTGAATCATTCTCAAGGTCTGACCATCGATTTAAGGGTGATATACTGAGCTAAGCTTGAGTTTCGTCCCCATTGCCTCTTGCAATGCCCTCCAAAAATGAGATGTAAACTTCAGATCTCGATCGAAAACGATGAAAGAAGGTACGCCATGCAGTCGTACAATCTCCACGATGTAGATCTCTGTCAACTTCTCCATGTTGTATGTCGATCTCACTGGCAAGAAATGTGCAGATTTGGTCAATCGGTCGACAATCACCCAAATCGAGTCATGCCTCTTCTGCATCCTCGGCAATCCCACAACAAAATCCATAGAAATGCTATCCCACTTCCACACTGGTACGTCAAGCGGTTGTAGCATCCCTGCTGGTCGCTGATGTTCTACCTTCGCCTTCTGGCAAGTTAGACAGGAAGCCACATACTCTGCCACTTGTTTCTTCATTCCGGGCCACCAAAAGTGCTTCTTCAAGTCCTGATACATCTTCGTAACTCCCGGATGAATACTCAAACTACTCTTGTGCGCCTCGTCGAGAATCAACTTCCTCAGCTCAGCTACGTTGGGTACACAAACATGTCTATCGCATCTCAAGATGTTGTCTGCTCCAACCTTGAATTCTGTTGCTTTCCCTCGTGCTATCAGCTCAACATTCTCTTGTAGTAGCTTGTCATGAGCCTGTTGTTCCCTAATCTCCTCCAATAATCCATTAGAAATGGTGAGCATACCAAACTTCAGCTTTCCTGGCGACACTTCCACGCTTAACTTCAAGTCTCGAAATTTCTCTGGCATCTCCAACTCCTTGATCATCATTGCTGAAACTAAAACGCTCTTCCTGCTCAGTGCATCAGCTACCACGTTTGCCTTCCCTGGATGATATTCCAAAGTGAAGTCGTAGTCTTTCGTAAATTGGCCCATCTTCCGTCGCATGTTGAGCTCCTTCTGATCGAACAAGTACTTCAGGCTCTTGTGGTCGCTGTAGACAGTGAACATGCTCCCATAAAGGTAGTGCCTCCAAATCTTTAGTGCAAAAACCACTGCAGCAAGCTCCAAATCGTGCGTAGGATAATTCCTCTCGTGAATCTTGAGCTGTCTCGAAGCATAAGCCACAACTTTCCAATGTTGCATCAGCACGCATCCTAATCCTTGGTGTGACGCATCGCAATAAACCTCGTAAGGTTCTTTCAGTTGGGGTAAAATCAACATAGGTACTGTTGTCAAAAGCTGTTTCAGTCTCCGAAAACTGGATTCGCACTCTTCAGTCCAAGCAAAATGTTGATCCTTCCTTGTAAGTCGTGTAAGCGGTGCGATAATCTTCGAAAAACCTTCGATAAATCTCCGATAGTAGCCTGCTAATCCAACAAAACTTCTGATATCTGTTACTGTCTTCGGTTGTTCCCCTGCTAACACTGCTTCAATCTTAGCCATATCCATAGCTATTCCATCCTTAGTTATCACATGTCCGAGAAAATTCACCTCCTCTAACCAGAACTCACACTTAGAAAGGTTAGCATAAACCTGCTTCTCTCGTAGTATCTGCAGTACTCGACGTAGATGCTCTTCGTGCTCCTCTCTACTCCTCGAGTTAATCAAAATGTCGTCGATGAACACTACCACAAATTGATCCAAGAATGGGTGAAAGATCCTGTTCATGTAGTCCATTAATACTGCGGGCGCATTCGTCACTCCAAATGGTATCACCAAGTGCTCGTAGTGACCATATCTCGTCCTAAAAGCTGTCATGGGGATATCCTCTTCCTTCACTCGAATCTGATGGTAGCCTGACTTCAAGTCGATCTTGAAGAATATCGGAGATCCTTGTAGTTGATCCATCAAATCATCGATACGCGGCAACAGATACCGATTCTTGACAGTAACTTTGTTGAGTTGACGATAATCCACACACAGTCTTGATCGTCCATGCTTCTTCTTCACTAGCAGCACTGGGGCTCCCATGGCGACACACTCGGTCATATGAACTGCTTCGGCTCCAAGTGCTCAATCTAAGACTTCAACTCTATCATCTCAGCTGGAGACATCCTATAGGGCGCTATCGAAATCGGTCCTGTTCCTGGAAGCAAATTGATGGAGAATTCGATTTCCCTTGCTGGCGGTAATCCCGACACATCTTCCGGAAAAACATTGAAAAAGTCGCAAACCACAGGAACATTCTTCAACTCGAGCTCTTGAGAAGCTTTTGAACTAGCCAAGTACATGTATTCCCGAGTTCCCTCTTTCAATGAAATACCAATGTGATTAACAGATAGGTAGTTGGAAATTTCGAGGTCAGGAAAAACCACGGTTTTTTGGGCACAGTCCAAAAGGACATGATGGTGAGACAACCAACCCATCCCGAGAATAATATCTAGACCCTTAAGTGGCAAACAGACCAAATTAACCACAAATTTTCTACCCTGGATAACCACTACACAATTACGGCATGTAGTGTTGGTAACCAAGGTTTTAGCAGCTGGGGTAGTAACTACTAGTTTGAATGGTAAAGCAGTCACGGTTAATTTTAAACGATCTACGCAATCTGAGGAAATAAAAGAATGGGTTGCACCCGAATAAAAAAGATCAGATAGGGATTTACCCTCAATCTCACAGTCTCCCTGGATGAGATCCTCAGCCTGCTCCGCCTCTTCACCGATCATGCAGAAGACTCTGCCTTTAGCCATCGGGCGTTTCCCTTTAGCCTTTGCTGCGTGCATTGCCGGTTCAGCCTTAGGTGCTTGACAATCCTTAGCGAAGTGTCCTGGCTTCTTGCAGTTGAAGCATATATCATCCTTCTCAGTACATATGCTCGCACAGTGTCCTGGCTTCCCGCAACGGTAACAAGTTGCATCGGCGCTAGTCTGACTCCCGCTTCTCACATTCTGGGCCATCGGACGATACTGTCCCTTGTTGTTGTTCCCTTGGGGTCGACTATACGGCTTCTTCTACTGTTTTCCCTTCTGAGCAAACCTCTGCCCTGTGCTCTGGGGTCTCACTGGTCCGCCAATACCAATCTTCTTTTTGGCGCTCCTCATAACTTCCACCTCAAAACACCTGTCAATCAGTTCTTGAAGATTCCTGATTCTTAGAGATGTCACTGACTTCTGGATGTCGAACCTTAGGCCTTGCTGGAATCTCTCGCTCAACCATCCCTGGTCAGCTCGGTCACGAAACGGACTGAGTACCTCGCAAGCGATTCAAACTTGGCAGCATACTCGGACACCGTCATGCTACCTTGCTGTAGTCGAAGATACTCCTGCTCTTTCTCAGCTCGTGCAGTGTCAGGAAAGTACTTATCCAAAAATTTCCTACGGAAAGTTTCCCAAGTGATATCACAACACTCAGCCGTCAAAGTTTGTTTCACTCCCTTCCACCAATACTCAGCATCTCCGAGCAACAAGTAGGTTGCGTAGTCCACCTTGACATTCTCTGGGCAATGAAGTGCCTCGAAGATCTTCTCTATCTCCTGCATCCATAAATCTGCCTTATCCAGATTCGGTTCGCCAAAAAACTTTGGTGGGTCATGCTTCCGAAAATCTGCTAATCCTCTTGCCTCTGCATTCCGCTCTGTCCTTTGCTGTTGCTACAGATTCTGCTGGGTCAAAGCCGCCGTCTGTTGGGCCATAGCATTAGATTGTTGAGTTGCAGCAGCCGATTGTTGAGCCATAGCTGCCGCCATTTCCGTCATTGCCTGAATTGCTCATTCCATGTTGGAGTTATCTAATCCTGCTGTAGGGTCTCTGCGAGGTGACATTAGATTTCGCAAAATCCAAAACCTGTCAGAATCTCATAAACAAGTGACGTGTTAACACACATTGCTTCAATTAAGAAGCAATTCAAACAATTGGCAGACAAACTGCTTCACTCAGCAAACAATAGCAATACAACACAACTAATCACTCAACAAACATAACCCGACACAGTGACCAGTTCCAAATTTCCTATGCACAGTCCGGTTGGAACCGAACTGCTCTGATACCACCATTGTAACGACCCGTTTTCGGACCACTACTCAACTAGAAATAAACCTATATGCGACACATTTTTTTAAAACGATACTCTTGTGTCCTTTGGAAAATGCGGTACATTTTTTTTTAAAACAACATCATCAGCAAGCACGCACAGAGTAGCTACAGCGTTTCGAAACATGGTGCAATCTAGGACACAAGACACATTCACTGGGAATACATACATGCAAATATAGACAAGTCATCAGATACAGTACGTACAAAATAACCAGTGCAGAAATGTACAAGAGAATACACTTTGGTATAAAGATGTAACACCCCGAAATCCAGGCGCTACTTACGAGACAAAAACCACCAAGTATGAAATAGTTTTGATACTGTTCGCTAGAAATCACGGTAATTTTTTTTTTTTATATAAAACCCTTTCGCAATTAACATGACAGAGTAAATACAGCGTTGACAGAACATGGCATACAAAGAGAATAAAAGGAAATACATCTGGAATACATATATAAAATCCTGAGGCAATACATCCTACAAGGTTTTACAAAATACAACATCAAAATAGGAATACATCTGACATATGAATTTCCTATAAGAAATACTCATACATCTGAGGTACTCCCGGCAGACACCTACGCAGAGGGCTGCTCCAAAAGTAGAGCCTCACTCGACTACTAAACTACTACAAGTACAGACATAATCCCAAAATACAAATGCATGCACTCGACATAAGAAACACTAAGCCGATCAACACGCTAACTCAAGCGGCGGGGTGGTCAGGTGATCTCGGTCCGCCTCAAAATGAACTACCAAGGGCGATGCCTGCCACTCATAGAGGCCCTCCTCCTCCTCCTCATCCTCCACCATCGAATCCTCCTCCATATCGTCTACCACGGGTGTAATGACGTCGTCGTCACCAATGGCATCGACAGTAGGGATATCGAGAAGTGCATCCCCAGTACTATCCTCCTCGTCAGATGAATCTATGATCCAACCTCCGGATCCACACCCTACCTAGCCACAGCGAGGGCATACAGAAGGATCCGCCGAGGGAGTAGTCTTAGGGATAGGAATCGAAGACGAGGGAGTATACTCTACGGGTGATACGGATCTAGCAGGGGAACCCGACGGGTCTACAGCAGCGTGAGAAGAGGGTGCTCCGACGTCCATCCTCCTGGGTCGCATGCGCCGTACAAATCTAAGGGGAGTAACGCGTAACGCTGGATCCGTAGCCCGAGGCTCGCTGCGAAAAGCGGTCCGGCGTGGAATCTCGGACATGCCCTCTGAAGCTGAGGTGTCTCCATCAGGGTGTGTGTCTATCCAAGCAGCTAATATGCGTGTGAAGGTCACCGGAAACCGCATCACTCGGCGCGTGATCCCTATGTGTGTAGCCTGTCCGTCGGTATGCGTCGTCTCGACCACGTTCCCTGTGTACGTCACCTGGCCTGAGGCGTGGTCTACCTCCCAGGCGAACGGGGCTCCCGAGTCCGGGAACTCAAATGTCGTCATGGACGACATGACTAGCGGGGTCAGCTCGATTGTCGTCATCGCCTGGGTTACATTCATTGATTGAAAGAACCACGGGCAAGGGTCAACTTCTTAGCAAGGCATAAATAATGACAACATATATGAATAGGCAAGCATAACACAATATCATAACGAATAGTCCACAAAATAAGATGCACCACAAATCCCTATTTGTCAGTCTATATGCCAATGCACATGATTCCGGAATATCACCCTCGCAAAGGCCTCAGGAGCTCTGGAGTCCGCTACCAGGCTTTCTCAAACGCTACTCCCCGCAAGGATTTGTGCCCAGAGCAATCCCCCTGATGACACAACGCCCGTTTTTCCACTTGATCGCTTGCGTGCTCGCACTCAGATCCGCGACTCTACGACACCTCTTTTCTGGCATCGATGTATGCATGAACAAGCAACTTTATCATCATAGTTAGTTTACCTCGACGGGATCACTCACATGGAGTGTCCGAGATCATCTATTCTTGTGCTAACTCCCTTAATTAGAACCCCATATTTTCGGCTCAAGATCTCCCTTTATAGTCCTAAGTCTCTTTTCTTTAGAAAACCTCCTACTAGTTGTGAAATGATTTATGTTGGAAATCCACTAATAGTTCAAAATAATTAATTTAATTATTCTAACTCTCACTTAATTCTTTTAATGAAAAGGTGGTTAGTCCATTACTAATTAGGGTTTTAGAAAGATCTATTTTTAAGTGTCTCTTTGATTTTAATAAAATGTCTCTTAGTTTTTATTTCAAAATCCAAGATTTATTTGACGTTGATGCGATTTCAGAACTCCAACTCACGTGTTTCTCGGCACTTCCCAAATTATCACAGTCATTTAACAATATATTCTCAAATATAGTCAATGATCACAACACAATAATCATAATCACAAGGCATCATTCGAGAAAATCATTCCATCACATTGTTCATCATATTGTCACATACTTAATTTATGCATTCACATATTACTAATATACACACTTAAAGATGTTCTTACACATAAGCATATGGAACATAAGCATGTAAAATACAAGCATATAAAACATATGAAACATAAGCATGTAAAATACAAGCATATAAAGCATGTAAAATACAAGCACATAAAGCATAATCCTTAACAATATCTAAGAGTTGCCCTTACCGTAGACGCTTTCCTTCCAACGCACGATTTTGCTCTACAAGTTTACTTTCTCACACCTTCAACCAATCAAGTTATTTAGCTAAGTTAGAAACCCAACCTAGTGTCCTAATCCCTACCCTATGGCCACGGTTCTACAAGGAAAGGGCAAGGAGAGTTTGTTTCTCAAAAAAAAGTGTAGGATCACTTAACTATATAAAAAAACATTATTCTTTATTATCAAGAAAACAAGGAATCAAATGAAGAATTTGTCTCCTTCTCCAAGTGGAGCTCACGGCCTCAAGGCCATAAAATGCCTAGATCATTCTTTCTTATTTTAAATATCCATTCCCTTTATCAACAAATTATGATAAGAGAATGAAAGTAGTAAAAAACTTGTCATGGGTTACATCCTTTCATCAAGTAGATGTTTCACCCATTCAAAGTGAGGCTCTCTTTTAGATCATAGCCCAAACAATGGAGTTTTAAAATATACATATTTTTCTCTACTCATGGTATTCAA
Organism: Calophaca sinica; assembly: GCA_037113605.1. Lineage (NCBI taxonomy): Eukaryota > Viridiplantae > Streptophyta > Magnoliopsida > Fabales > Fabaceae > Calophaca > Calophaca sinica. Next base: position 38,753,824 of record CM073734.1, read on the forward strand.
GAAGGTAAGGAGGAAATTTTTGATTCTTACCCCCAAAATGGAGAAAGGGGCGGTCAACAAGAAGCAACAAGAAAATATTTTTGTTGTTTCAAAAACCTTTTTATTACTATATTACAAATGATGTAGTAGAGTTCTTTTCTCCAAGGTTCAAAATCTTATTAACTCATTTACAAAACTTTGATAGTAATATTAACCAATATGTTAGTTTTTAGAACTACAAAACTTAAGTCACAACTTCAAGAAACGCTCTCAAGCCTTTACATAGACCATTCATGACACATATATATATGTATCCATCTATGTTCTTGGCTTCTCATCAAGCTTGAAATGAAAAGAAAACACATGCTTAAGTAACTAGAACTATGGAAGGAAAATGGCAATACAAGTAGTATAAAATCTTTCTTTTGCTTTGGAAGAACTTAAGTAGGGATCATGGCCAACTACTAGTGATATAAAGTGAGCTTGAGAAGGAAGAAGAAGGGTGTTTCTTACCCAAGGGAGCTGCTGGTCGCAGCTTGAAGAAAAGAGGCAAGTGCAGAATTCTTTTTTATGTGTTGCAAACTTACTCTCAACTACCTCACTTCCTCACAAGTTTCACTCCTACCTCTCCACTACTTCTTGGCACTAAAACACATCAAAGTTTTGCTGAAAAGAGTTGCTTTCCTCTCCTTATATAGGCCACGGCCCCAGCTGGAAGGAAGGAAGAAAAAAAAATAATTGTTTCCCTTGCCAAGTACAACCATGCAAGACATAAGTTAATAACCTATGTGTTCATCTAATACCTTGTGATAGAAGATAAAAAAAAATGATTTGGTCAATTAAAGAAGCTGATTTTCAGCCAGCAAATAAGGAGATTTGATGTTTAAAAAGAAAGTGATTTGGTGTTGAAGTGATCTTAGGAGATGGTAGGAAAAGCTAGGAAAAGATAGGAAATCATCATGCATGAAATCAAGATTTTGGTGAATGATTTAGGAGTGGAATTCTCCTCCAATTTCAGCTGCATGATTCGACCAAGATGAGCTGAAAAAGAGGAGGAAATCTTGGCCAAATCCATGGGTGCAAGCTAGCACAAAGACCTTACTAACTCTTACCATAAATAGAACTAAACTTTAACATTTTTGGTAGGTTAATCACATCACTATCTCTTTGTGTCATGACTTAAAATCTACCACAATCTAATCTTTTTTTTATCTTCTGATTTTCGCCCCTCCCTCAAGGTTCTCTCAGCTTCCAGTTTCGTCGCACGTTCGGTTTCACGTGTCTCGCGTCTCCGGCGCGTAGAAAATACATTATTATTAAAAATTAAGTAAAATTGCCAAAAAAATTCTAATAAATCAGAAATATTATAAAACATCAAATTCCCAAATATTTAAATATTCGGGTCGAATTAGAGTTTTCAATCGGGCAAAAACTTACCCGGGTAGTTCAAAACGCGACCGGAAAACGGTGGAATTTTGAACTGAAAATTTAACTGTGACTTAGTATAATATATTAAGTCCCAAATATAATTTTATTTTAGTTAAATTCATCCACTTGATTAACAGCACACAAAATATTAATTATGCATATTAATGCGTAATACAGGGAATTACAATACAGTAGCGATAATTAAGCCGTAGTAAAACTACCGGTGTTACAATACTCCCCCACTAAAATAGTTTCGTCCTCGAAACTAAGGGTTAGAGAATAGCTCTGGATACTGTTCCCTAATCTTGTCCTCAAGCTCCCAAGTCGCATCTCCGGTTGCCTGGTTCCAGATTACCTTAACCAGTGGAATCTCTTTGTTTCTCAGTCGCTTGATCTTTCTGTCGGTGATTCTGATCGGGGGTAGTTCGAATGAGAGGTCATCCTTCAACTGGATCACATCCGGTCCAATGACATGAGATGGGTCAGATATGTACCTTCGCAACTGTGAGACATGAAAGACGTCATGAATGTTTGATAGGAATGGCGGTAAAGCTATTTGGTAGGCAACTGGCCCCACACGACGAAGAATTTGGTAGGGTCCGATAAATTTAGGAGTAAACTTTCTGGATTTAATCGCTCGACCAACTCCAGTTGTGGGTGTGACACGGAGAAATACATGGTCGCCTTCTTCAAATTCCAGTGGTCGGCGACGATTGTCTGCGTAGCTCTTTTGTCGACTCTGAGATGTCCTCATGTTCTCTCGGATTTTCTTCACCTTTTCAGTGGTTTGCTGTACTATGTCAGGTCCTATGATTGCGCTCTCACCATCTTGGTACCAGCAGAGTGGCGTCTGGCACTTGCGTCCATATAAGGCCTCGTACGGTGCCATCCCTATGCTTGCGTGATAGCTGTTATTGTAGGTGAACTCGATCAGCGGCAGTAAGTCGTCCCAACACCCACGATCGTCCAATACACAAGCTCTCAGTAGATCCTCAAGTGACTGGATTGTTCTCTCGGTCTGGCCGTCAGTTTGAGGGTGGTAGGCAGAACTAAGTCTCAGCTTCGTCCCCAAGGCTTCTTGTAATGCTCCCCAAAAGTGAGAAGTGAATTTCGGATCTCGATCGGATACGATACTTGAGGGAATCCCGTGCAGTCGCACGATCTCCGCAATGTATATTTCAGTCAGCTTCCCCATATTGTACGTCGTCCTTACTGGCAAGAAGTGAGCGGATTTGGTTAACCTGTCGACGATTACCCAAATTGAGTCGTATCTTTTCTGCGTTTTGGGCAGTGCCACAACAAAATCCATGGAAATGCTGTCCCACTTCCATTCTGGTACGTCCAACGATTACAGCATCCCGGTAGGTCATTGATGCTCCACCTTCGCCTTCTGACAAGTTAAACATGACGCCACGTACTCAGCCACCTGCTTCTTCATTCCAGGCCACCAGAACTTCTGCTTAAGATCCTGGTACATCTTAGTTGCTCCCGGATGTATGCTCAACTTGCTCTTGTGCGCCTCATCTAGGATTGTCCTCTTTAGTTCTGTCACATCGGGTATGCACACACGCCCATTGCACCTCGTAATATTGCTCGTCCAACCTTGAATTCAGGTGCCTTTCCTAGCACGATCAATTCCCTCTTGTCCTGTAGCAACCTATCATTAACTTGCTATTCTATAATGTCATCCAACAATCCACTGGAAATAGTGATCATCCCAAAACTAATCCTTCCTGATGACAGTTCCACATCCAAGTGTAGGTCCCAAAACCTTTCCAGTAACTCCAACTCCTTAATCATCATCGTCGAGACCAACATACTTTTCCTGCTTAAGGCATCAGCCACTACATTTGCATTTCCAGGATGATACTCTAGCGTAAAGTCGTAGTCTTTCAGGAATTCCATCCATCTTCGTTGTCGCATGTTGAGCTCCTTATGATCAAACAGATACTTTAGGCTCTTGTGGTCACTAAACACGGTAAATGTGCTCCCGTAGAGATAATGTCTCCAAATCTTCAGTGCAAAACTATGGCAGCAAGTTCCAAATCATGCGTGGGATAGTTTCTTTCATGGGTCTTTAGTTGTCTTGAGGCGTAGGCCACCACTTTCTTGTGTTGCATCAGTACGCATCCGAGTCCCTGATGAGAGGCGTCGCAGTAAACTTCGTAAGGTTCGTCTCGCTGTGGCAGGACCAACACAGGTAATGTCGTCAAGCGTTTCTTCAGCAGTTGAAAATTATTCTCACACTTCTCTGTCCAAGCGAACGGCTGGTCCTTTCTGGTAAGTTGAGTCAGTGGTGCTACAATCTTCGAGAAACCCTCAATGAATCTCCGATAGTATCCCGCTAGTCCAACAAAGCTTCTAATATCAGATGCTGTCTTTGGTTGTTCCCATGCCAATATTGTTTCCACCTTGGTCGGGTCCACGGTAATTCCGTCCTTTGAGATAACGTGTCCCAAGAATTTGACTTCCTCGAGCCAGAACTCGCACTTAGACAGATTAGCGTAAAGCTGCTTCTCTCTTAAAATCTGTAAAACTTGACGCAGATGCTCCTCATGCTCTTCATGACTCCTTGAGTAGATCAAGATGTCGTCGATAAATACCACAACGAACTGATTTAGGAACGGGTGGAAGATTTTGTTCATGTAGTCCATGAATATTGTTGGGGCATTCGTTACTCCAAACGGCATCACAAGATACTCATAATGTCCATATCGAGTTCTGAACGCGGTATTCTGAATATCTTCGGTCTTCACACGTATTTGATGGTACCCGGACTTTAGATCGATCTTCGAAAAGACTATAGATCCTCTAAGTTGGTCCATCAAATCGTCAATACGCGGTAAGGGGTATCGGTTCTTGATGGTAACCTTGTTGAGTTGCCGATAATCCACACAAAGTCTTGACCGTCCGTCCTTCTTCTTTACTAATAGTACTGGAGCTCCCCACGACAAGACGCTGGGTCTGATGAACTGTTTGGACATCAAGTCTTCTAGTTGCTCCTTCAGCTCTGTCAATTCAGATGGGGACATCCGATAGGGTGCTATTGAAATCGGGCCCATTCCAGGTAGTAAATCGATGGAGAATTCGATGTCTCTTACTGGCGGTAAACCTGGTACGTCGTCAGGGAAAACATCCGGAAAATCTCTCACCACGGTCACATTTTTCAAATCTATTTCCTGAGTGACTTCTAAGCTAGCGAGCGATATGTATTCCTGAGTCCCCTCTTTCAAGGAAACTCTGACGGGATTGGCAGATAAGTACTTAGAAACCCCAGGGTCGGGAAAAATCACGGTCTTACGAGCACAGTCCAAAAGGACATGGTGGTGTGACAACCAATCCATCCCGAGAATAATTTCAAGATGTTTCAAAGACAGACATATCAAATTTGCAAAGAACTTCCTACTCTGAATGACCACCGGACAATGAAGACATGCGGTGTTAGCGGTTAATGTCTTAGCAAATGAGTAGTAACTACTAAGTCAAATGGCAATGCAGTCACAGATAATTTCAAGCGGTTCACACAATCCATGGCAATGAATGAATGGGTTGCACCAGAATCAAAGAGTACGGATAGAAGGTTACCAGCGATCTCGCATCCCCCTTGAATCAGCTCATCAGATTGCTCTGCTTCCTCTCCGTTCATGCAAAAGATTCGTCCCCTTGCAGTCGGGCGGTTGGTTTTTACGGCATTCACTGATGGTTCTCCCTTAGGCGCCTTGCAGTCTTTGGCAAAATGACCCGACTTCTTGCAGTTGAAGCATAGGTCATCCTTGGTGGGGCACTGGTTAGCGAGATGTCCTGACTTTCCACAGCGGTAGCAACGTACCTCTGCACCTCGAGACTGACTCCCACCTCCTGAGTTTTGAGCCATTAGACGATACTGACCCTTGTTATGTCCCTGTGGCCTATTGTATGGCTTCTTCTGCTGTTGTTTTCCCCTTTGGTTCTGGTCGTTCTATCTGATTGGTCCCCCAGAGTTGTTGCCTCCCCGATTGAGTCTTCGGTTCTTCATGGTCTCCACTTCTCGACCAGTGGCTGGAATTGTCGGATTCCCAGTGGTAGCACTGAATCTTGGATGTCATAACGGAGTCCCTCCATGAATCGATGACACATGTATCCTTCATCCACAGTCTGTCGAAAGAAAAGGAAATATCGAGACAGTGACTCGAACTTTGTAGCGTACTCACCGATCGTCATATTGGGAAATACTTATCCAGGAATTTCTCCCGAAAAGCCTCCCAGGTAATTGCCTGATGGTTTGCCTCCATCATCAGTCTTGTGCTTCTCCACCAGTATTCTGCGTCCCCCAGGAGCAGATAAGTTGCATAGTTCACCTTTACTTCCACCGGGCTACGTATTACCTCAAAGATCTTCTCTACTTCCTGCAGCCATAGGTCTGCCTTCTCCGAATTGACTTCTCCACGAAACTTCGGGGGGTCATGTCGGCGGAAGTCAACCAATCCCCTTGATTCAGCAGCTGGTGCTTCCCTCTCTTGTTTGTGTAAATCCCGTTGATTCTTGGCAGCAGTTTGCTGAGCAACAGTAGTCGCCATCTCGGCCATGGCATGAGCCATCTGAACCATCTGTGCCATCTCCGGGTTGTTCATTCCTTCAGCAGGGACTTCGCGTCTTGGAGGCATCGGGTTCCTATAAGGTTTAAAACCGGTCAGAACCCCACATCAAATAGGTGTGTTGGCACACATTCCTTCAATTAAGAAACAATTCAAACAATTATAAGCATATATGCTTCACTCAGCAAACAAGTACAATTCAGACACAGCTCAAAAGCAGGCAACAAACCGACGACCTTGATCAGCTTAGGCTACCCAACTCACAGTCCGGTGAGGCCTAATTGCTCTGATACCACAATGTAACACCCCGAAATCCAGGCGCTACTTACGAGACAAAAACCACCAAGTATGAAATAGTTTTGATACTGTTCGCTAGAAATCACAGTAATTTTTTTTTATATATAAAACCCTTTCGCAATTAACATGACAGAGTAAATACAGCGTTGACAGAACATGGCATACAAAGAGAATAAAAGGAAATACATCTGGAATACATATATAAAATCCTGAGGCAATACGTCCTACAAGGTTTTACAAAATACAACATCAAAATAGGAATACATCTGACATATGAATTTCCAATAAGAAATACTCATACATCTGAGGTACTCCCGGCAGACACCTACGCAGAGGGCTGCTCCAAAAGTAGAGCCTCACTCGACTACTAAACTACTACAAGTACAGACCGAATCCCAAAATACAATAGACAGACTCCGACATAAGAAACACTAAGCTGATCAACACGCTAACTCAAGCAGCAGGGGCGGCTGTGTGATCTCGGTCCGCCTCAAAATGAACTACCAAGGGCGATGCCTGCCACTCATAGAGGCCCTCCTCCTCCTCCTCATCCTCCACCATCGAATCCTCCTCCATATCGTTTACCACGGGTGTAATGACGTCGTCGTCACCAATGGTGTCGACCGTAGGGATATCGAGAGGTGCATCCCCAGTACTATCCTCCTCGTCAGATGAATCTATGATCCAACCTCCGGATCCACACCCTACCTGGCCACAAATGAGGCATCTGAAGGATCCGCCGAGGGAATAGTCTCAGGGATAGGAATCGGAGACGAGGGAGTATACTCTACGGGTGATACGGATCTAGCAGGGGAACCCGACGGGTCTACAGCGGCGTGAGAAGAGGGTGCTCCGACGTCCATCCTCCTGGGTCGCATGCACCGTACAAATCTAAGGGGAGTAACGCGTAACGCTGGATCCGTAGCCCGAGGCTCGCTATGAAAAGTGGTCCGGCGTGGAATCTCGGACATGCCCTCTGAAGCTGAGGTGTCTCCATCAGGGTGTGCGTCTATCCAAGCAGCTAATATGCGTGCGAAGGGCACCGGAAACCGCATCACTCGACGCGTGATCACTATGTGTGTAGCCTGTCCGTCGGTATGCGTCGTCTCGACCACGTTCCCTGTGTACGTCACCTGGCCTGAGGCGTGGTCTACCTCCCAGGCGAACGGGGCTCCCGAGTCCGGGAACTCAAATGTCGTCATGGACGACATGACTAGCGGGGTCAGCTCGATTGTCGTCATCGCCTGGGTTACATTCATTGATTGAAAGAACCACGGGCAAGGGTCAACTTCTTAGCAAGGCATAAATAATGACAACATATATGAATAGGCAAGCATAACACAATATCATAACGAATAGTCCACAAAATAAGATGCACCACAAATCCCTATTTGTCAGTCTATATGCCAATGCACATGATTCCGGAATATTACCCTCGCAAGGGCCTCAGGAGCTCTGGTGTCCGCGACCAGGCTTTCTCAAACGCTACTCCCCGCAGGGATTTGTGCCCAGAGCAATCCCCCTGATGACACAACGCCCGTTTTTCTGCTTGACTGTCGGTACGTGCTCGCACCTAGATCTGGGCGACTCTACGACACCTCTCTTCTGGCATCGATGTATGCATGAACAAGCAACTTTATCATCATAGTTAGTTTACCTCGACGGGATCACTCACATGGAGTGTCCGAGATCATCTATTCTTGTACTAACTCCCTTAATTAGAACCCCATATTTTCGGCTCAAGATCTCCCTTTATAGTCCTAAGTCTCTTTTCTTTAGAGTTAGAGTTTGAGTCTATTTTCGGCTCAAGAACCCCATATTTAAATATTCGGGTCGAATTAGAGTTTTCAATCGGGCAAAAACTTACCCGGGTAGTTCAAAACGCGACCGGAAAACGGTGGAATTTTGAACTGAAAATTTAACTGTGACTTAGTATAATATATTAAGTCCCAAATATAATTTTATTTTAGTTAAATTCATCCACTTGACTAACAGCACACAAAATATTAATTATGCATATTAATGCGTAATACAGGGAATTACAATGCAGTAGCGATAATTAAGCCGTAGTAAAACTACCGGTGTTACAAAAGACCCTCGTAAGAATAGTCATACGCCGGGGGTACTCCCGGCAGACACCCACGCAGGGGGCTGCTCCAAAAGTAAACTGCCAGTCTACCCTGTAGTACAAAAAAACATCCGGAGTCCGACTGGCCACCAAACTAACTGTACACCAAAAGTAAATACTACAGTCATCCAAAATAACATAAACAACAGTCAGACAACACGACAACTACAGATAACTACCCGGATCCTCAGATGGATCCTCCTCCTCATCCATCGAGTCCTCTCTAGTCAAGTCGATAAAAGGTGCCGTAGCAGGCACATCCTTGGGTACATCACTAGGCACATACTCTCCGGCCATATCGTCCTCATCAGATCTCGCCCCAAGACAATCAGCCTCGCCGTACACCCTACAGACGGGAGGTGGATCTGCTGGTGGAGTGGAGGTCCTAACAACAGGAGGGGAAGCTGGCTCTACTGGAGGAGTCAGGATAGCCGCAACTCTGGAAGTAGACACTCCTGCAGACCCGCGTTGAATCGCGCTCTTGCGAGCGGTCACTCTAATCCTCGGCCCTCGTCCTCGGTCTCGGGAAGCAGAATAGGAAGTAGTATGCCTCGGGACCCCGGGAGGTCCCTCTGGTGAGGTAGACGAAGCTGGTGCAGTCTTCTCTCTCTCCATAGTACGCCAGGCGTCCACTATCTGCAGCATCCGGATCGAAAGCTCACCGTACGTCGTGAAGTCTCCTATCTTGCCACAACGCCATCCTCTTTGAAACTCTGAACAAGATCCCCGGTATATACAACGCGACGGGAGATGGGGTCGAAGTCCATCGCCGCGGGTAGCTCCAAGTCTGGGAAATCAAAGAAGATCTCCGGCGACGTCCTCATCGCCGGTATCGGTACACTCTTCGTTATCACCTGGGTAACCATCATGAATCGAAGGTACCACGGGAAAGGGTCAACTTCTCAATAAATCAGGAAATAACAATCATAACAATGGGCAAAACAAGTATATGCACAATATTCGAGACGCAACTCAAACTCTCACAGGACTCGACTCAATTCTCATATTCTCTCGACACTTGACAATTTTTCGGAATGTAACACCGATCCATCCACTGAACGTCAGCCAAAGCCTTGGGCTCTCCGCTCACCCAAGAACATTCAGCTCAGGTTCCTTGACGCTACGACGCCTAGCTAATCTGCTGAAAAACCAGCCGGAGCCGTTTAGGGGATCCTAGCACCCTAGGTTAATCGGATCAAAGCTTAAAAACGTCACGACACTCAACGACTCGACTAAACTCTCACACTCCAATGAATAAATCACCGCATACGATAATTCAGGAAAAAATTGAATAATTATTAGACCGCATATCAAATAATGCTCATGCCAAGCTCAAAATAGTGCGAACAGTTCAGCAGTATAAGCAATTCATCTCAACAATCATAACTCAGCAAACAACAACAGTCAAACAACTCAGTTCATCCCTCTGCAACTCAATGGAGTTGGCAGAGAGGCAATCAAACAAGTGTGGGGGGTTGGGGACAGCTGCCAACCACTTGTAGACAAGCCCACTAAATAATCATAACATCACAAAGCAGTAAAACGAAGGGGTACAAGACCCTCACTTCGAACCCTGAGGTTCTTAGACTTCTTCGCATAAATACTTGAATTTAAATTCCTATCAATATCTAAAGTTGCCCTTACCACAAATGCTAACTAGCGTAGCACTGCAAGCTTCGCGTCCACACTGTACGATCTCCGAGTTCGGAACTCCTATCACCACAAGTAAACTTAGCACAATTCTATAAACTCAACTTAGGAACCTAGGCTCTCAACATAACCTTTTTCTAACCAAGCATTCACACGAAACATTTAGTCACCAACTACTTGAAAATAATAAGGTTTTGGAACCAAAATCATTTCTTAAGAAAACCAAACATAATACATTTTCTAATATTCTTGAAAACCTTTAAAGTAACACAATTCATTTAATCCCTACAACTTGAAAGAAAGAGGTTTTGGAACTAAAATCTTTTCTTGAAAAAAAAAAACTAAACATAACACATAGTTAATTCTTTGAAGACTTTGAAATGAAAACAAATCCAATTAACCACTCTTTTCATAATTCTCTTAAGCCTAGAAATACATCCATACAATCATTTAAACAAATTCACACAAAATAATTTTCCTTCCAACCTCCCTTATGGCCTCTCGGTCGCCACTCTTATTCTATACAAAAGATTTGCAAAACTTCTTTTTACAATCTAACAACCCATTTCCAAATCATTTACCTATACTCCAAGACATCAAGACATACACAAGACATAATTCAAAGCACATCTCAAACATATTCCAAAACCATTTCCAATTACTTCAAGGGCAAAGTTTCCAAATCCTAGATTAGCATCATTTCACATAGCATTTTTTTTTTCTTTTAAATAACAAGTCATGATCAAGACCAAATTCACCAAGTTTCATAACTCATTTACAGAAACATCTCCAAAAGTAGAAGTTTCAAAGAGTCCTTCCAATTCTTTTGATTCCAAAACATTTTAATCATGGCCCCAACAATGCTAATAATTAGAGAACAACCCAAACAAGTTCCACATGCTATTCTAGTCCCTCAAGAACCAATTTTTCACAAATCACTTACTAATTCTCTTACTTAAGCATGCATAACACATCCAATAGTCATTAAATCAATCAAGACATGTTATTCATCAATTAAATACATGATTCACTAATTAAAAGGAAGATGCAAAACAATTTTTCCCCTTCTAATCTCCTCCTAGGGCTCACGGCCCTACTCCCTTTTTCAAAGAAAAATTACAATTTTTCACACAACCTCACCAACACCAATTTTATCAATTCTTCTACTTCATCAAACCACACTTAAAACACTCAAACAAATCCTCATCAAAGCTAGGCATGTTTGTGACACCCTCTACCCCAACAAGTCATTATAACAACGTAATAATGTAAAATAAAAACACGGAGAAACAAAATCCTTTTTATTTAAGCCAAATCATAATTTCAGTTATTGTGGAATAGAGTCATCACGCTCATTTGCGGAAAATAACAATCGAAGAAATTAAAAACCCAGGTTCCCGATGTCACAATAATTCAGAGCCCTTTTCCCTAATTATTACATCGGAAGAATACAAAGACTTTAATAAGTAAACACATGCAAATCTTCTATCCATCCCGACGAACTACCGAGATTACTCATTGGCATTCGCATCCTCAACACCTGCAGTCTCAACATCTACACATACCCGGTGGGATATGCATAGCCACAAAAGGGTTAGTCGTCATAACCTCAAATAGTGCAACCAAGTGTAGGAAATCGATGAACAATGCGCATATACATTGAATTCCAATAAAACGCCTACACACCAAAGCACCAAGGCATAACATATCACCACAATCACAAATACCACATGTCACAACATCAAACGTAACGCTAAAAGACATTACCATAATATTCAAATATCACATGCCGCCGCATCAATCACAACATTATGATATACCACTAACAACCGAACAACCAAGCATGTTATCAAGACAAGTGGTGTGATTCTAAGAACATAATTATATGCATGTGGATCCACTTCTAACGGCGGGAGACCTTGCCCGTTCGAATACCATGTCGATGGTGCACCAATAACAACAGACCAGGAACCTCACCCACACGGGATACCTTGCCCGATTCGCCCCATTAACCGTAGGGACCGGAAACCTTGCCCGTCACGGGATACCTTGCCCGATTCGCCTCTACTAACCAAAGGACCAGGAAACCTTGCGATCACACGGATACCTTGCCCGATTCGCCTCTTTGTTTTTTTTTTTTTCTTTTTAACCGTAGGACCGAAACCTTGCCCGCCACGGGATACCTTGCCCGATTCGCCTCTACTAACCAAAGGACTGGAAACCTCGCGCCACACGGGATACCTTGCCCGATTCGCCCTTTGTTTTTTTTTTCTTTTTAACCGTAGGACCGAGAAACCTTGCCCGTCACGGGATACCTTGCCCGATACGCCCTACTAACAATAACAACAACAACAACAACAACAACAATGACGACACCAAGATGCATGAACATGACCAAACGAGGTGTCTAACCATAACATCCTCTATCGCAATATTTTCGATAGAGTAACAACAACAACAACAGCAGAACACAAATTCATAAGTTAGCTAGTGCCTTCTACCAATAACATGAACATTTAATATTCTTAGCAACTTTGATTAAGCACATACATCCAAGTGGAACTTTGGCATTAGAAGGACTAGTTCTCTCATATTATCATACTAAGAAATCAATAGGCATCATAAATGAACCTTAGACATTCTACTTAAGCTTTACAATATCAACATAATTGCGGGGACTCGAGTTCTTTGATTCATACTTAGTGGCTACACTTTCATAGGGTCTAAAGCCTACTATTTAGTTATTTAATTTCCTTACATTGTCGTTTGATAACAACCAATTTCTGTACATCAAGCATATAAACAACCAAAGCTCAATCATCACGCCAATTTCAACAACCAATAAAATTATCACAAGTCGAGAATAATAATTTAGAGGAATTGAAGGTCTCTATCACGGTGGTGATAGTGCGGATTTTCGTTATCATGAGGCATATGGGTCTTGGGACACCCCTATTGTTCACACAGTTCCATACACTCACTAGAAGAGAACAACTATCCCTTACCTCAAGTGAAATTCGTGCTCCTAGGAGAGGGATAAGGTAACACCAAGCTTTTCCTTTCCTAGTGAAGCTTTCTTCAAGAAAAACACAAGAGAAAGGGTTTAGGAATGGAAAAATCATAATTTAGAACCCTAACATTGCTCTTAAGGACAAAACTATCATTAGAAGGCTTACCTCTTCCTATTCCTCCCAATGAGGCGGTAAGAATTACAGTAACTATGCTTCCGGTCGCGTTAGTAGCGTAGTCTTGAGTCGAGCCCTTGACAAAGACAAAATTGGGGAAAAAGGGGAAGAAGGGTTTTTCTCTATCTTGGTTGATCTTATGAGCAACTTCTAATCATGTTTATGGTTTTAGACTGATGTTTAGGGGCTAGGTTAAGCCTAGGGGTCGTGGTCACTCTTACAGGTCCAGAATGGGTCATACTGGGTCACCGAACCGGCCCAAAACGAGTTAAAACGCGAAACAGCGCACAGCAACTTCGCAGCAGTGGGCGCCTGGCGCCACCATCTCTTGGGCGCCTGCGCCGCTCTCGGTGAGGCTGGGCGCCCGCGCTCGAACTGCATCCGTTGCTAGTTTTTGTGTCCCGACTACGCCTATACGCCACCGTGCCAATTTAATTGATCTTCTAACCACCATTAGCATATTTAACACATTCACATACATGAAAAGCTTAGTCAAACACACAAGGAATTAAAAAGTTCTAGCACGAAGGTGGGGTGTTACAATCCTTCCCCTTAGAAAAATTCCGCCCTCGGAATTATTATCGACTGTGGTGAAAAGTTGCGGATACAGCCTCCGCATCTTACTCTCCAACTCCCACGTTGCACTTTCATCGCTTGCTCCACTCCAAATTACCTTCACCAGGGAATCTCCTTCCGCGTAGTTGCTTCTTCTTCCTGGTCTTCAATTCTTACCGTGACGTCTCAAATGTGAGATTGTCCTTGAGTTGAATCGCGTCTGTGCTATCACATGATCGGGATCATGTATGTACTTACGGAGTTGAGATACGTGAAATACATTGTGGAGGTTTTCAACAACGGCGGGCGCCACCGATAAGCTACTTCACCAATTCGTTTCAAAATTTGGTAGGGTCCAATGAACCTAGGAGTAAGCTTCCTAGCCTTTAAAACTCTACCAACTCCGCTTGGTTGGGTAACACGTGGAAAACGTGTTCTCCTTCCTTAAAGGTCGGTTCCTTGGTCCGTTGTCGTAATAACTCTTGTCTGCGCTTGAGCAGCCTCATCTTCTCTTGAATCAACTTCACCTTCTCGGTTGTCTCCTCACCACTTCGGTCCCAACACTAGGCTTTCACCCGACTCGCACAAGCAAAGGGAGACGAAACCTCCTCCCATAAAGCGCCTCATATGGAGCCATACCAATACTAGAGTGATAGCTATTGTTATAGGTAAACTCCACCAGGTAAGAACTTATCCCAACTTCCGGATTCTTCCAACACACAGCCCGCAATGTGTCCTCTAATGATTGAATAGTCCGCCCGATCGACCATCCGTTTGGGGTGATAGGCTGAGCTCAGTCTAAGTTTGGTTCCCAACGCCTCATGCAAGCTATTCCAAAACCCAGATGTGAGCCTAGGATCTCGGTCAGATATGATACTAGAGGGAACACCATGCAGTCTAACGATCTCCTTAATGTACAACTTCGTTAACTTCTCTAGAGGGAACTCCATGTTTACCGGTAAAAAGTGAGCCGTCTTGGTTAACCGGTCAACAATCACCCACACTGCATCGTAACCGGCTGAAGTCCTGGGAAGTCCGGACACAAAATCCATAGCGATACTGTCCCACTTCCATTCCGGGATGAATAGCGGCTGCAACGTACCAGAAGGTTTCTGATGTTCAACCTTGGCCTTTTGGCAAGTCAGGCATGCGTACACAAATTCGGCTATCTGCTTCTTCATACTAGGCCACCAGAATAATCGCTTTAAGTCTTGATACATCTTAGTAGCCCCGGGATGTATGCTCAGGCTACTCCTGTGACCTTCTTCCAGAATCATCTTTTTCAATTCGGAAATGTCCGGAACACAAATTCGACCCTGGAGCCTTAAAATCCCATCCGTCCTCAAGAAATTCACTTGGCTTCCTTGAGTAATCGAGATCTTACGCTTCAACTAAGAACAGGTCGGTCTTCCATCCATCCCGATTTGACCCATTAGATCATTAGTCACTTTCAACATGCCAAGCTTCACGCTCACGGGGTCCTTTCACACACTAGACTCGGATCTCTGAACTCTTCTATTAACTTCATTTCCTAATCATCATAGTCGAGCAATGCAACGCTTTTCGCTTAGCGCATCTGCCACGACATTTGCCTTGCCTGGATGGTAGTTCAACTCAAACTCGTAGTCTTTTAGGAATTCCATCCACCGACGCGTTGCCTCATGTTTAACTCCTTCGGTCAAACAAATACTTGAGGCTCTTATGGTCGCTAAAACCTCAAACCGAGCCCCATAAAGATAGTGCCTCCAGATCTTCAAGGCAAAGACAAGCGCACCTAATTCCAAGTCATGGGTAGGATAATTACGCTCGTGTAACTTTAGTTGACGAGAAGCATACGCCACGACCTTACCATGCCGCATTAGCACACCACCTAGTCCTTGCTTTGAAGCATCACAAGAGACCACGAAAGGTTTAAGCGGGTCGGGCGGACTAACACCGTGTCGTAGTCAACTTCTTCTTTAGTATCCGAAAGCTTTCCTCACACTTAGCATCCCACAAGAAAACTTGCCCTTCCTGGTAAGTCGGGTCATCGGTAGTGCTATCTTTGAAAAACCTTCGATGAACCTTCGATAGTAACCTGCCAGGCCCAAAAGCTTCTTATCTCGGTGGCGATTTAGGAGCTTCCCAATGCAATACAACCTCCACCTTCACTGGGTCCACAAATTATACCGCTTTAGAAATTACGTGGCCTAGAAATCCCACTTCATCCAACCAAAACTCACACTTTGACATCTTGGCATACAATTGTTTTTCCTTCAACACTTGTAGTACAGTTCTCAAGTGCCCTTCATGCTCCTTTCGGGTCTTGGAGTAAATCAAGATGTCGTCTATAAAAACAACCACAAACTTATCCAAATATGGGCGAAATATCGTGTTCATGTATTCCATAAATACTGCTGGTGCGTAAGTCACACCGAATGGCATAACTTGGTACTCATAGTGACCGTAACGCGTTCGGAACGCGGTCTTCGGAATGTCCTCCTTCTTCACCCGAATCTGGTGGTACCCAGACCTCAGATCAATTTTAGAGAAAACACATGCTCCTACTAGTTGGTCCATGAGATCATCTATCCTCGGTAAAGGGTAGCGGTTCTTGACAGTAACCTTGTTAAGTTGCCGATAGTCAACACACAACCTCATCGAACCGTCTTTCTTCTTTACCAATAAAACCGGCGCTCCCTGGGGATACACTTGGTCTAATAAACTTTTTCTCCAAAGATGTCTTCCAATTGCCTCTTTAATTCTTCTAGCTCTAACGGGGACATCCTGTAAGGTGCCATAGAGATCGGTCCCGTTCCCGGAACAAGGTCGATAGCAAAGTCCACATCTCGTTCCGGTGGTAAAGAGTTAACTTCTGCAAATACTTCCGGAAACTCACAAACGGTGGGTGCATCTTTAGCTTCTACCTTCGTTTCTATAGCCATAGAACACAACATCACATAAACCTGTGCACCTTCCTTCAAGGACGACCGAATTTCCTTGGCGGTAACCACCCGTGGATCACTAGGCTCAGGTGCCCCAAACACCACAGTTTTATCAAAGCAGTTCAAAAGTACATGATTAGCAGTCAACCAATCCATACCTAAAATAATGTCTATTCCCCGAAGAGGTAAACACACTAGGTCCACTACGAAATTCCTACTTCCAATCACGAGAGTGCACTCCTTGCACACAAGAGACGTAACAACGGGTTCATGAGAAGGAATATCCACAGACAAATCAAAGGTTAAACGAGATGTAGGCAGTTGCAAATTTTTCACACATTCGGCGAGAGATGAAAGAGTGGTCGCACTGTAATCATACAACACCACTAAAGAAATTCCTCGAATAAAGCAAGTACCTTGGATGAGATCTTCCGATTCAGCTGCCTCTGTGCCAGTGAGAGCAAACACCCTGCCAGTCGACTTCATCCTGTTAACCTGAGGTCTCGGAGTCCTGTTATTATTTGTTGGTTCGTTCTTCAATTCATCACGATCGCGGTGATATGGCCAGGAGCTTGTTGCACTTGAAGCAGATGACAGATGTTTCCTTGCATAAATGAGTATAGTGGTCCTTGCCACACTTGCCACATCTATTCTGATTGTAGTGCCAAGAGCTTCCCCCAACTATTTTTCCCGCGACAGGATTAGCCCCTCTAAAGCCGGTATTCTTAAATGCCTTGGCAGTAGGTGTTAAGGGTTGTCTCCCTCTTCCTTGGGTGGGTTTGGGTTTCCCACTGTTGTTTCTGAAAGCAGCTACCCTCTCATTATAAGCCTCTTCAAAGTCTCGGGTCTTCTGGACAAAGTTCCCGAAGTCGGTAAGTGGTAAAACGACCACGCCGCTGAGTTCAGTCGTAAGTCGTTCTTAAACTTAACACACTTCGAGCGGTCGCCAGTTGCTAGTTGATAAGCGAGGGTAGTAGCGGGATAATTCCTCAAACTTCACCGCATACTCATCTACGCATATATTCCTGTGTTAAAGCTAGGAACTCGGCCTCCTTCCAGGTCACGAATCTCGGCGGGAAAATATTTTTCCAAGAACACGTCCTTGAATATCTCCCAAATTCTGATGGTTGCGGTATTCTCCAACCTCCGACTAGTGTTCTCCCACCAATACTCGGCCTCGTCGGTCGGCAAGCAAGAAAGCCACCTTACGTTCGTCGGTCTGACCCATCACTCTAAAAATCTTCTCCATTTCACGTATCCGGTGTTGGGCTCCATCAGGTCAAATCCCCTTAAAGGTTGGAGGGTTATTTTTCTGAAAATCGGCAATGCTCCTGAAGTTAGCAGGCCTATCAGTACGGTTCTGGTTGCGCTCCAAAGCTTCAGCAACCCGCCCTAAGGCCTCAATCACAAAGACGGCCACCGCCGCCATTCCTCACTTCTGAGGCAAACAGAAAATGGTTAGCCTATAAAATGAGTCTTACCATTCATACTCCTATCTATTTTAGCATAAACAATCACACCGAGCACACAGACAAAAACATAATAGACACACACCACAGCCTGAGAATCAAACCTGGCTCTGATACCACTAAATGTGACACCCTCTACCCCAACAAGTCATTATAACAACGTAATAATGTAAAATAAAAACACGGAGAAACAAAATCCTTTTTATTTAAGCCAAATCATAATTTCAGTTATTGTGGAATAGAGTCATCACGCTCATTTGCGGAAAATAACAATCAAGAAATTAAAAACCCACGTTCCCGATGTCACAATAATTCAGAGCCCTTTTCCCTAATTATTACATCGGAAGAATACAAAAACTTTAATAAGTAAACACATGCAAATCTTCTATCCATCCCGACGAACTACCGAGATTACTCATTAGCATTCGCATCCTCAACACTGCAGCCTCAACATCTACACATACCCGTGGGATATGCATAGCCACAAAAGGGTTAGTCGTCATAACCTCAAATAGTGCAACCGATGTAGGAAATCGATGAACAATGCGCATATACTGATAATTCCAATAAAACGTCTACACACCAAAGACCAAGGCATAACATATCACCACAATCACAAATACCACATGTCACAACATCAAACGCAACGCTAAAAGACATTACCATAACATTCAAATATCACATGCCGCCGCATCAATCACAACATTATGATATACCACTAACAACCGAACAACCAAGCATGTTATCAAGACAAGTGGTGTGATTCTAAGAACATAATTATATGCATGTGGATCCACTTCTAACGGCCGGAGACCTTGCCCGCTCGAATACCATGTCGATAGTGCACCAATAACAACGGGGCCAGGAACCTCACCCGTCACGGGATCCCTTGCCCGATCCGCCCTACTAACCAAAGGACCGGGAACCCTTGCCCGTCCCGGGATACCTTTCCCGATTCGCCCTTTGTTTTTTTTTCTTTTTTAACCGTAGGGACTGAAACCTTGCGCCACGGGATACCTTGCCCGATTCTCCTACTAACCAAAGGACCGGAAACCTCGCCGATCACGGGATACCTTGCCCGATTCGCCTCTTTGTTTTTTTTTCTTTTAACCGTAGGATCGGAAACCTCGCCCGTCACGGGATACCTTGCCCGATACGCCCTACTAACAATAACAACAACAACAACAACAACAACAACAATGACGACACCAAGATGCATGAACATGACCAAACGAAGTGTCTAACCATAACATCCTCTATCGCAATATTTTCGACAGAGTAACAACAACAACAACAGCAGAACACAAATTCATAAGTTAGCTAGTGCCTTCTACCAATAACATGAACATTTAATATTCTTAGCAACTTTGATTAAGCACATACATCCAAGTGGAACTTTGGCATTAGAAGGACTAGTTCTCTCAGATTATCATACTAAGAAATCAATAGGCATCATAAATGAACCTTAGACATTCTACTTAAGCTTTACAATATCAACATAATTGCGGGGACTCGAGTTCTTTGATTCATACTTAGTGGCTACACTTTCATAGGGTCTAAAGCCTACTATTTAGTTATTTAATTTCCTTACATTGTCGTTTGATAACAACCAATTTATGTACATCAAGCATATAAACAACCAAAGCTCAATCATCACGCCAATTTCAACAACCAATAAAATTATCACAAGTCGAGAATAATAATTTAGAGGAATTCGAAGGTCTCTCTATCACGGTGGTGATAGTGCCCGTTTTTCGTTACCGCGCGAGGCATAGGGGTCTTGGGACACCCCTATTGTTCACACAGGTTCCATACACTCACTAGAAGAGAACAACTATCCCTTACCTCAAGTGAAATTCGTGCTCCTAGGAGAGGGATAAGGTAAAACCAAGCTTTTCCTTTCCTAGTGAAGCTTTCTTCAAAGAAACACAAGAGAAAGGGTTTAGGAATGGAAAAATCATAATTTAGAACCCTAACATTGCTCTTAAGGACAAAACTATCATTAGAAGGCTTACCTCTTCCTATTCCTCCCAATGAGGCGGTAAGAATTACAGTAACTATGCTTCCGGGTCGCGTTCCGTAGCGTAGTCTTGAGTCAGAGCCCTTGACAGCACAAAATTGGGGAAAAAGGGGAAGAAGGGTTTTTCTCTATCTTGGTTGATCTTATGAGCAACTTCTAATCATGTTTATGGTTTTAGACTGATGTTTAGGGGCTAGGTTAAGTCTAGGTGTCGTGGTCACTCTTACAGTCGAGAATGGGTCATCTTTGGGTCACCGAACCGCCCAAACCGAGTTAAAACGCGAACAGCTTGACAGCCACTTCAGCGGTGGGCGCTGGCGCCAAGATCTCTTGGGCGCCTGCGCCGCTCTGTGAGGCCTGGGCACCTGCGCTGATGCAGGCGCCTGCGCCCGAACTGCATCCGTTGCTAGTTTTTGTGTCCCGACTCGCCTATACGCGCACCGTGCCAATTTAATTGATCTTCTAACCAGTCATTAGCATATTTAACACATTCACATACATGAAAAGCTTAGTCAAACACACAAGGAATTAAAAAGTTCTAGCACGAAGGTGGGGGTGTTACAATGTTCTTACAACATTCAAGAATCTAAAATTCCAAAATAAATTCCTAATCATGGATACAATCCAAAATTAACAACTAAGACAACAACAACATCATCAAAGAGACTCATTCAACCAATTAATTCTTGATTTACTAGGATCACATCTTTTTCCCCTTTTTCTCCCTTTAGGCCACGCCTAGGGTTCCACGAATTTGGGGGTATGATGCTCACATCCATCATAGATCACAACCAAGTAGAATCAAACACAAAACAAGCATGAAAATCAAGAAAGGAAAGCAAAGAAATCAACCTAGTAAGGAGGAGGAGGGAGGCGATGTTTGTGCAGAAAATTGGGGGAGGAAAATCACTTTTTCTTCTTGCTTAGATGGTTGGAAGATGAAGGATCAAGTGGAGGAAGAACTTGGGTGCAAGTATTGTGGAGATTGGAGGTCAAAAACTCAAGAAGATGAAGGTTGAAGACTATGGAGCTCCAAACCCTTTCTTTCTCTAGAAATGAAAGAAGATGATACGAAGGGTAGAGAGAGGGAGAATCACGAAAATGGGGCTGCATATAGCTCCCTCCTTTCATTTATATTACTTAAAAAAATAAATAAGCATAGTTAATATAAAATAGTTTAGTAAAAAGGAATTTTTCAAATTAATCACACACATAATGACACCTAGCAATAAAGTAAAGATGCTAATCCCATCAACTAATCCAACCCATCTAATATCACATCTCTCATGATTACCCTCTAATTCTAGAGTCTAAGGGTTGTGAAAACACGGCGTCGAAAAACCCGCGTTATCGATAAATTCGCAAAAATTAATTTAACGAGAAATTAATTCATCGCGTGATAATATTTAATTATAAATAATACTAATCATGTGAAACACTCAAAAATAGCCTCAACAAGTTACATTTCGATTTTCATCGAAATCGGGATTCATTTAGAATTTTATCTACGGCAAAACTGCTCGGCGATTCGAAACGCGACGAAACTTCGTTGAAATTTTTCGATGATATTCGAACCATGAATTAATATAAAATATTAACTCTCTAATATAAGTTGATCTTAATTTAATTAATTCACTTACTTAGGGAACAAGAAATTGCTTATTATAGCATAAATACGACAAAATACAATAAATAACGCTAAATAACGCATCGTAAAAATACGAGTGTTACAACTGTGATGATTGGGAAGTGCCGTTGGCACGTAAGTTTGGGGTATCTGTTGGAATGACGTTAAACAACCAAAAGATTTTAAAATAAAAACTAAGACGTATTTTATTAAAATCTAGGAGACACTTAAAGTGGATTTTTTTCTAAAAACCCTAATTAGTAATGGATTAACTACTTTTACTTAAAAAGAATAAAGTGAGCGTTAGAATAATTAAAATAATTATTTTTGAACTACCAGTGGAATTTCTCAACGCAGACCCTTTTGCAACTAATAGGAATTTTCAAAGAAAGAGAACTTAGGGATACGAAGTGAGGTCTCGAGACGTTGGTGTGGGATTCTAAATAAGGGAGTTAGAACAAGAGTTGATTATCTCGGACACTCTATGCTAGTGATCCCGTCGTGGTCAACTAACTGTGATGAAGATGGTGCATTTTCATGCATGCATCGATGCCAGAAGAGAGGTGTCATAGAGTGGCCCAGACCTAGGTACGAGTATGTACTAACTGTCAAGAGGAAAAACGGGCGTGTGTCATCAGATGGTAATGTTCTGGACACAAGTCCTCGCGGGAAGTCGTTATTGATAAAGCCTGGTACGGAATCCTAGAGTTCTTGATGCCCATTGGTATGGGTAAGTGTGGCGATATTCCAGAATCATGTGTATTGACATATAGACTAACCAATAGGGATTTGTGGTGCATCATTATTGTGTTGATTATTTGAGTGTTGTATGTTGTGATGTTGTTTGTGTTAGTATGTTATGTCTTCCATATATGCTATTACTGTTATGTATGTTAGTTTAGGAAGATGACCCTTTCTATTTGGGCATTCTCATGGATATCACCCTAGACGATGACAAGCATAGAGCTTCTAGAGATGAGCATGTCGTCCGTGACGACTTTTGTGTTCCCAAACATGGAGGCTCCGTTTGCCTGGGAGGTAGACCACGCCTCAGGCCAGGTGATGTATTCTGGAGATGTGGTAGAGACTACGCACGTGGAGGGACGGGCCACGTGAGTAGAGATTATGCGCCAGGTGATGGAGTTCCTGGTGCCTTTTGCACGTATTGTGGATGCATGGCTGGAGGCACATTCTGACGGAGGCACTTCAGCATCAGTAGGTTTGTCCAAGACACCACTTCGGACTACCTTTCGTAGCGAGCTGCAGGTTGGTGGGGCTCTGCTATGTGTTACCCCTCTTGGGAGCGTGCGGTCCAGGGAGATGAGTGTTGGCAGATTCACCTCTCACGTAGCTGTGGACTCGCTGGTTTCCCCTGTGGAACCAGTGGCTCCCGCAGAGTATACTCCTTCCTCTCCTATTCCTATCCCCGAGCCTACTTCCTCGATGGATCCATCTATTTGCCCTCACTGTGGTACAGTGGAGTATGGATCTGGAGGTTGGATCATAGATTCATCCGACGAGGGGGACAGTGCTGAGGATGCATCTCCCGCTATCCCTGCAATCGACTCTACTAGAGATGACGATGATGACATTATCCAGTGGCAGATGATTAGATGGTGGATGCGGTGACAGCGGACGAGGAGGAGCAGGAGGATCCCTCTGAGGAGTACGATGCAGAGTCACAGAGGTGTGAGTTGTGTGGTACTTTCCACTACTTAATGTCCTCTGTAGACACATTTTAAAACAATACGCACACACAGCTTACTTCACCATTCTCAGAGTCACATAATTATTTGAAGAAAAATACAGGTACTAGCAACGCTACTTCATATGCATGTGGTACAATCTACTACTCTGGGATGTCGCCTAGGAGTACATAATTAGTTTATTAGAGAAAGTCACCGCAATGGTGATTACTCTGTTACCGCATACTATCGTCTAGGAACGATAATGTCCGGTGACGGTCGGGGTAGTTAAGTTTGATAAGTGGCCTCCAGCCCAAGGCGCGACACTCAAGCTACCAGGGACCACAAACTCGGGCTTCTCACCCCTAGGTCGAAGTATTGCCATGCGGGCTCACTCTTGTCGGCCTCCACCATTCATTTTAACGATGCTTCCCCCCATCCTATCACAAGGTTAGGTATGTCAATCGTACAAACAAGGTTGGGTTTCCTCCGAACATCACAATTCAATTTTTTCCATCGACAATCCATTATGGCCCTATGACTGGGATCATCTCACAAGGAATAACTCAAGTCCCATCATGGCTATTGATAGCTAAGTGACTTGCACACAAGGTCATTTATCCTTTCAAAGTCATTGTCACAAGTGTGGACTTACACAATCATCGTCACAAAATACAAGCGGATCCCAAAATAAATTATAGAGAATCTATGACTTGTCCTAAGAATAATTAACTCTTATTCATGTAATTAAAACATTAATATCCTTAAATTAATATTCTAAAATTATGAAAATTTACTAATTAAAGTTCGTCATTGGAGTACTAACTTACTATAATTTTAATCAATTAAAAAAAGCTATGTAGTATGATTATACATTCGATTAGCAGCACCTATTCGCTGTAATTAATCTGTAAAAATAGCTAAGACTTAGTTATACTATTTTAGAAATTTTTGGGGTTCAATTCTGTCCGTTCTCGGCTTAATTAGCAACCCTAACGCATCTAAACGCATAAAATCTGACAACAGAAATTCTACAAAAAACAAAAAATAAAGAAAACAACAAGCAGAACTACACAGAAACAACAACTGTATAGCAACAGAAACTGAAACAGCAATGCTGCGCTTTACATAAATATGTTTTTGCTTATATTTGCCTATTCTTCTTCGATTCTAAATATTTAGAGACAACATAATTAAGATTAACACTTAAGGAAAATTCTTTATTAATAACTCCCAATTAAGGCTTCATCGTTAGGATTCTAACTTATTGTAATTTCATTCTAATTCAAAAACAACTTTGTATAATTTCTGCATACAGTAGTAACAACAATATATATCATTTTTACAGACAACAGTAACAGCAACATATATCATTTTCGCAGACAACAACAATAATAACAGATCATTTTTGCAGACAGCAGTAACAACAACATATACCATCTTCCCAGGCAACAACAATAATAACAGATAGCATTACTGCAGACAGCAAATAACAGCAACATATATCATTATCGCAGACAGTAATAACAGCAACAGACAACATTCTTATAGACAACAATAATAGCAACAGACATTATTCTAACAACACCACATCAATTCAAGTAACAAAAACAGAAATTTTTAACACTAGTACACGAAACGTAAAACAATTTACCATTTTACACCGGTTTCATATATGACAGTGTAAAATGTGAATGCGGTGGCAATTTTGCAATTAATATGTGATTTAGTCAATTTACGCGTCACATTTTACACCGGTTATCCATAAAACCGGTGTAAAAGTAAACGCGGTGGAAATTTTGTAATTAACTGGTGATTTGTCTAAACCTTTTACACCGGACTTTGTAAATAACCGATGTTAGACGTTTTTTACACTATCTCGTTCAAATGGTAGAACCTCTGTATCCTTGTGACGTTTCCAAATTTCCACTGCCTATACGATTAA
This sequence comes from Calophaca sinica, assembly GCA_037113605.1. Lineage (NCBI taxonomy): Eukaryota > Viridiplantae > Streptophyta > Magnoliopsida > Fabales > Fabaceae > Calophaca > Calophaca sinica. Next base: position 38,779,290 of record CM073734.1, read on the forward strand.
GTACGTACGTCTCTTTTTTGCGACGTACTTAATTGCAGAAGCGACGTATTGAATCGTATAGACAATGGAAAATTTGTAAGAGTAACACAAAGGATATATGGGGTTCTGCCATTTGAATGAGATAGTGTACCTGGAGCTTTGGCACGAACACACACATCAAACATCAAAATAGGGGAATAACAAGAACATGAACTTGTGATGATGATGAGGAAGAAGTTGTGAAGTGGTGATTATGTCAACAAACTCAAGGTGTATTTATAATGAAAAGAACATTCAATGCCAAACACATCTATTGCTAAAAAGGGTGCAGATGAAAACGTATCAGAAAACTGCTGGACGGTGGTAAATGCGTCTTAAAAGAAAGAAAAACATGTCATGAGAGAATATTTACACCAATTATATAGGCAAACCGGTGTAATATGTTTAATTTTTTTAATGTATCAAAAGACTATCCACGTTGGGTATTAAAAAAACAATGTAAAAATAATTTATAATTTTAAATTTATAATTGTTTACACCGGTTTTTATAAACAACAGGTGTTAAAAGTTTGTTTCCCACGTTTTATCGCGCGACTGAGAAAACATTTTGTTCTCCCTCTTCTTTCAGAAAACCTTTCCCTTACACTCTCACAAAGTACCATCACCTCCATTTTCCCTTTCACTCTCATGACGAATCACCACCGGCCGCCATTGTTCCATTCGTGTTCCCTGGTAATGCTCTCTATCTTTCTTTACTTCTCGTTTACGTTCTCCTTCCTCTTTCTCTCCTTTTCGTTCGCATTCCACTGTTTCATGCATGCTTTCGTTCTCATTTTCGTTGTTGTTTTCGTTCTCATTTCAATAGCTGTTACCGTTGCTGCCGTTTTCGTCTCCATTACTGTCGTCGTGCATTTTCGTCTCTGATATCTCGATTTTGTCGCCATTTCTCAGGTATGTTGTTTCTAAAAATATCGTATGTGTTGTTGTCATTGTTGATATGATAGAGCTTCTCGTTTTCTTATGCATTTTTTATTTTAGTTACCATTTTTTGTTGGTTTTGTGATGAATTAATTAACTTGATGAAATTAGATGCTTTTTAAGTTGTTTTCATGTCCTTAAAAAAGATAAGTACTTGTTTCCAGGCATATTTGTGAATGAGCGTTATTAAAGTCCACCATTGTTGTGCTTCTTGAAGCTTGAAGCTTAAAAATTGTATATGTATTTTTTTTTCAGAACTTAGTTATGGATCGTAGTTGGATGCAAAAAAATCGCTTGAGTGATGAGTATAAGAATGGAGTCTCAAAGTTTATAAAATTTGTTGAAACAAAGCTTCCTAATAGTAATGGAAGATTTTATTGTCCTTGTGTTAAGTGTTCGAATCGAGCACCTATAATAGAAAGACGATATCACCTTTGTATTTATGGGATTTGCAAGAGTTATACGACATGGACATGACATGGTGAAGTGTTAGACACGCCAAGTGTGTCCCAAAGAGAGGAAGTTGAGGTAGATATGGGTAATCGACCAGAGGAATTGATTCGTGATATTGGATAAGACTCTTTTCAGCGAGCACATTTGTACGATCTTTGTGCAATGATAACGAAGTGCCTTGTATCCAGGGTGCACTAATTTCACACGGTTGTTAGCGGTGTTGAGATTGATCAATTTGAAGGCGACAAATGAGTGGACTGATAAGAGCTTCACAGAATTGCTTGGCTTATTGAACGAAATGCTTCCAGAAGGCAACACATTGCCTAACCGTAACTATGAGGCAAAAAAGATATTATGTCTGATGGGTGTGGAGTATAGGAAAATGCACGCATGCCCCAATGATTGCATACTATACTGGAAGGATAATGAAGACAAAGAAAGGTGTCCCACATGTATGACATCATGCTACAAAAAAAAAGTGATGATGAGGGTTGTGATGTGACCACAAAGGGTCTTCCTGCGAAGGTGTTATGATATCTTCCAATTATTCTAAGGTTTAAGCGACTGTTCACCAATGTAAAAGACACAAAGAATATTAGATGGCATGCAAATGAGAGGAAATGTGATGGAAAGCTTCATCATTCGGCTGATTCTTTGTAATGGAAGCGACTTGATTCTCTGTTTCCGGATTTCGAAAATGAGCCAAGAATCCTTAGGCTTAGACTTTCGACGCATGGAATGAATCCATATGTTAATTTAAGTAGTATTCATACAGTTCATGGCCAATTCTCTTGGTTATTTACAACTTGTCTACTTGGTTATACATGAAGCGTAAATATGTTATGTTATCTATGATGATTTCCGGACCAAAACAGCCAGGAAATGGCATAGATGTTTATCCAAGTCCCTTGATTGAAGACTTGAAAATATTGTGGGAAGAAGGGATTGATGTGTTTGATGGGTATTCCCGTGAAAATTTCAAGTTGCGTGTCATGTTATTTTGCACCATAAATGACTTTCCAGCTTACGAGAACTTATCTGGGTATAGTGTTGAGGGACATAAAGCATGTCCTATATGTGAAGAAGACACATGCTACCATCAATTGCAACATGGAAGGAAGACTGTTTATCTTGGGCATCGTAGATTTCTCAGACGTAATCACCCATATCGGAGGTTGAAACAGGCTTGTAATGGATGCCAAGAGAATTAAATTGCTCCAAAGGCCTTAACTGGGGAAGAAGTTTATCAATGGGTGAAGGACATCAATGTTATTTTTGGAAAGAAACAAAAAAAGTCTACTAATAAAAACATACGGAAGAAGAGGTCAGTGTTCTTTGATCTTTCATATTGTCCAGTCTTGATGCAAGACACTGTATTGACGTGATGCACGTGGAATATAATGTGTCTCATAGTGTAATTGGAACACTTCTCAACATTTAGGGCAAGACGAAGGATGGTTTGAATGCTCGTCTGGATTTGGTTGTGATGGGCATAAGAGAACAATTAGGTACACAACCAAGAGGAAACGGGACATATTTGCCACCAGCATGTCATACATTGTCAAAAGAAGAGAAAAGAAGTTTTTGCGAGTGTCTACGGGGCGTGAAAGTGCCACAGGGCTACTCTTCAAATGTCAAGAGTCTTCTGTCTATGAGGGAAGATGTGACGGTAAGGGTACACGAGGTCTAAAGGTTAAGAGCATGGGTCGGGAGGAAGTGCTTCAAGCACATTTGTATATATTGAATAACATTGATGAGGTTGAGCCATACTTGTCTACCCACAAAGCCATTTTCAAGGCTAAAAACCCTCGAATGAATGAAAAATGGGTGTTGAAAGAGCACAATAAGACATTCCTAAACTGGTTTAAAACATGGATTATGAATGATGATACTACTTCTGATACCTTAAAATGGCTAGCACATGGACCTAGCTTTAATGTCTTATGTTGGAGTGGGCATGATATAAATAAATTTTCCTTTTACACGAAGTCATCGGATGACAGGAGTACCGTGCAAAACAGTGGGGTTATGATCATGGCTTCTTCCATACACTTCTCTAGTTTAAAGGATAAAAACCCCATTCTGGCATCCATAGCTTACTTTGGGATCATTGAAGATATTTGGGAGCTCGATTATTGTAAATTTGGAGTTCCTGTTTTTAAATGTAAGTGGTTTAATAGTAATAGTGTACAAATCGATGAATTAGGATTTACATTGGTGGACCTTGACAAGATAGGTTATAGTGACGAGCCTTTCATCATGGCTAAACATGCAAAACAAGTTTTATATGTCACGGATCCCTCTAGCAGAAGTTTGTCCGCGGTCCTCCAAAGAAGAAGCACGCATCAGATTGATGAAAGTCAAGATCCAACCCTAGATATTTATGACACTCCTTCTTTCACAACTCAAAGACCTTCTTTCACTTATGAAAATGAAGTGGACAATGTATATGCCACTCGTTATGATCATCGAGAAGGGATTTTGGAGTGTAACATTCTAACTTTTATGAAAATTATTTTACAGTTCCAACTACTTAAAAATAAATCATAGAGATTGATAACCTCAATGGTTTGTTAAAAGTACGAAGAACTACAAAGATTTATTTTAAACAATTTACTGTTTTTAATATGAATTAATCTTGCAAAATGTGAAAAATTATTGTTTGATTAAATAAAATTATTTTATTGAATGAAAAATAATTTTAGGACTTAATAGATATATTTAAGTCACAGTTTAGATTTTCGACGTTTATTAAATTGTCTGTTTTGTATTATATTTAATATGACTTTTATTTTTAATGATTTTGTCTATATAATTTTATTGTTTGAATATTATTTAGATGACAAGAGAAATTGAAATTAGTGATCCACTAATTTACAGTTTTTATTGCGCCTGGACAATTCTTTTGAATTTTGCTGTAACTAGGCTATTGGGTGAGTTTCTAACTGAAACATGCTCAAACATGATCCAAATTTTATAAAATTTGAGATCTTAGCATTTTCCATTATTTAGGATTTATTGGAAATTTTTCTGGAATTTTTGAGCATCAGAAAAAATATAGGGTGTTTTCTACGCCCAGAACTGCATTATGGTAGCGTTTTAGCTCGTAAATTGAGAAAATGACATTCATAGAAATACTTCTAATATTTTTAAGGACATTTTGGTTGATTAATAATTTTTTATTATATAGAAATTTATTAGATTTATTTTGGGGTTTTTGGGTACAAAAACCCTAATAAACCCGTAACGCCGCACACCCGATTGATCGATAATGCGACAAAAGATGTATGACCAAGGGAGATGTATGGAAGCTGCACATGTGTTAAGGGGGGCTGAACATGGAGCTTTAGAAGCTTCCATGCCAAGTGTTAGTGTTTGTGTGGAAGTTATGTAAATGGTAGGTAGTTTGTTTAGGATTAATTAGTTAGATTCCAACTAAATGAAACAATTTTATTCCCTTCCTTGTCCCTTGAAATCTCTATAAATAGAAGACTAGCCTTCACATTTTTTTCATTGTTGCTTTGGTGGAAGAAAAACTAGAGAAAAAGTGTGAGAAATCTTGAAAAAAACAGTGTTTTTGAGTGCAATCTTCCTCCTTTGTTCTTAATCCTTGTTCCATCACTCCTAAATTTCTTGGTGACTTCCATAATCCTTCTCTCATCTCTCTTCAGTTCCATGATTAGGGTTTTGAAGGTTTTAGGAGTTGTTTTTGTGTAAAAGTGTTTGTTTTGGCTAGAAATGCATGATTAGTCTTATAAACCCTTGTTTTCTTCCATGATTAAGCTTGTTCTTGATTTTAAAGATTTGGAAACCCTAACTTTTTGTCTTGGCCAAAACTAGGGGCTGCTGGATGCCTTGGTTTTGTTTGATTTTTGTTGATTTAGAGTAGATTCTTGAAGGGTTACAAGTGGTATGTTTGGAAACTAGTCATATATGCATGTTTTACAAAGTTTTGGAAAAATAAATTTGGTTGTTTAGGGGGCTGGAAACAGTGGCTTAAAGGGATGATTTTGTGCATGTTCTAAATTGTTTTCAAGTGTGTTTAAGCATTTAAACATGTTGGATTATGGTAAAAGAATTTATGTTATCAAAGTTTATAAGATTTTGATGTTAAAAGCTTGAAATTTTGAGTTGTATTTTAGGGAACAAAACTGTGACCCCTTGGTTTGTTTTAAACATTGTTCAACTTGTTTTATGCTTCTAAAAATGTTGTAAAAGTTGATTTAGATTTTGGTTTAGCAAAACATTTCAAAGAAGTTTGATTTTGGGAAAAGATTTGGGTTATGTTTCAATGATTGTTTTAAACTTGTAATGAAATTGTTTCTAAAATTTGGTGACATGTTTTAGTGTTTTAAAAAAATGGTTCAAAGTTGGGAAAACACTATTCAAAGTGGTAAAACACTATTTCAATTGGTAAATTTTTGGTTAGGAATTTTTCTAAGTGTTTAGTGTTTGGAAAAGTTTCAAAACTTGCATAACCTAGACTTGATTCATGACATATGACTAGGTGTGATTCAAATGGGATTAAGTAAGTAATTCTTATGCCTTTTAGAGACCCAAACTGTGGCTATCCTAGGGTGTTAGGACTTGTATTTTCGGGTTCTAATTGTATTAAGTTTATGTTGTTAAGGTTCGTGCTTAAGGTTCGCGCGAGGTTCGACTTGACGATAGTTTGGAATTACCTTGCTTGGATTGTTAAAGCACCCAAGGTAAGGAAAATTCTTATATAATGAGTTTGGGATTTTCACCTTGTGTGTTGTTTGGGTTGATTGTTTGATTAATTATGTGGTAGTACTTGTAGTATTACTATGTGTTGTCTGAAATGCTGTAGCATGTTCTTGGCCCTACGTGGCATTAGTAATTTATACTGTTTGCCTTAAATCATGTTTGATTTAATTGGAACTTGGAATTGATTTGGAATATGAAAAATATTGTTGATGATAATGGATTAATTAATAATGTGTTGATCGACTGCTATTGGTTTGACGACTTACAACGGTAAGTCTGATGCGATTTTATGAGTCGAGAAATGTTTTCGAGGTAAACTAAAGGTATCTTCTAAAATAATTTGGCGTACAAAAACGCTTTATGGATCAGAGTTATGATTTCTTAAGTAAATTGTTAAGGGCATTTTGACTTAAAAGTAAGCATGAGGGTTTTAGTATAACTAGCCAAAGCTTGAAAATAATTTTCAATGAATCAATAGTAGGAAAAAGAACTTGAGTAAAAAAAATGTGATTTGCAAAAACGGTTGAGTTAAATGATGCGTCTGGACAATTCTGGCTAGGAAAGACTTGGTTATTAAGAGTGTTTGCACCGCCTCTCTTTCCTGGGAATTTTCCCTAATGCATTATAGCACAACTAGGGTTTCAACGACCTAGAGCTAAAAAGTATTTTCAGATACAATAATGCATAAAAGAGAGACCAGAACTGAGAAAGAGATTTCAAAGATTTCAAAGACCCAGATTTCTAAAGAATAAAATGTTGGGAACCAAGGGTTCCTATTGAGCATATGGGCCATGTGTCCTGTGCTAGGCGTGCCTAGTATCTCAACCTAAAAATTGAGCCTAGTGTTCTGCATTACGTGCCTAGAGTTTTGATCTAAGATTGAGACTAGCGTTCTGCAATTGAACACCTGGACTCTGTGTCCTGTGTTTGAACTCTAAGTAAACTGAGATTTGAAATTCACTAAACTGAGTGAGTTGAGGTATCGTCGTTCCACATTGATTAATTAAAACATATCAAGGATGCTCCTTTCGGTGAGCGAGCCATAGTAAAGAATTCGTTTGGATGCATACTAACCATTGAGCATCGACACTCGGAGCGTTTGATTGTCTTAAGGACTTCAAAAGGATGAGTTGTCACTTTATTGCCAATCTGGCAGCAAAGCCTAATGCATGGCTATACCCTTGATAGGGGAATTTGATTTGGATGTTGGAAAATAAAGTTCCTCGTCACTGCTGACCTTGTTTAAGGTTGCAGGTGTATACACAAACTGGTTCATAATGCATTGACATGCATGGCTAACCACATTTATGACGTGTGAAGGATTGTTGATGAATTTGTTATGTGATGACTATATTGTTGATCTGTTGTTTGAGTTGTCTGCTCACATGCAATACTTGATATACCATGATGATGCATGCAGTCTATTAAGTATGTATATGTATATAAAGGCATGTTGTTGTATTATATATATATATATATATATATTGTTTCCATGCGACATAGCCTATGATAAACTCGTGGACAAAGAATTTACCCTTGCACTGTTGTTGGATTGGGCATTCTTATGAATGTCACTTCTAGATGGAGTTCGATAGCTGCAGCAGTTTCGCCTTTCCAGGGCCGTTGAAGAATGAGCCAGTGGAGGAAGATTCCTCTGAGTGCTTCGTGTTTTGATCTTGCTGAACTGTTTCTCAGTAAGAGTTATAGTTGTTGGCCTGCTTAGCTTAGGGTTTTGTTTCGATTATTTGCGTAATTACGTATTGCCTTGTAATTACACTCTTCGAAAAACTCGCCTCAGTGCGAAATGATAATGTTATGTCTTATGTGATCTGAAGCATTAATTGTGATGTGATATACTCTGATATTTGCAAAAGACTGATTTGGCATCATTTCGAAAATTGCAATACTCTTTATGTCTCAATTTTGAAAAGGGTTTCAAGGAAAGAAAAAAAAAATTACTCCTATTTTCCATTGCAAAATACAGAAGAGTACTTTTTACTGAAGGCATATAAGCATTAAATATTTTTTCAGCATTAGATTTGGTTGCACAGTAGCGCTCCGAAAACGGGGTGTTACATGGAGGACAATAAAAAATGAACAAGAAGGACTTTCTAGGTTAATACTTGATTATTATATGTCCATTATAATTCTTGTTAAATGATGCATGTTTATAATTTGTTTATTATTTTAGTTATTTATTTATTTGTTGCCTGACATCTTCTCATTTTTTTGTGTGTAAACAGACATCATGGCTGATACATCAGGCTCCTCTCCCACCAAGAGAAGTAGCAGACGTGCCACGACCATGACACATTTCGTTGCAAGACGTGCCGCTGGTCAGATGTACGATATCGATTTTGATCTTGTTACTTTATTGCCCACAAGAGACCTAATGACACAATTCAAGAGTTATGTCGGGTACTTTGCCCGTAGCAAGGCTCCTATCCATGTAAAGTTATGGAAGGACGTACACAGTGACATCAAGCATAGGATTTGGCAAGATCTCATTGTACTATGTTATTCATATTTGTAGGCGGCTTGACAAAATGGCGGTTATACCTGTGGCTACTATGTGATGAAAAACATGTTAACCATTGTCTCAGCTGATATTGTTGATCGTTCGGAGCTGGTATTAAAATTTTTAAAACTATTCAGTTAATGTGTTATTTCTGGTTTTTAGCGCATATACTTGTTTAATTTAATATTATATGTTTGGTCTTGTTGATATTCAATGACCCATCACCATTTGGTAAAGATGATATAAATGTTCTTAGATAAACTTGGGCAGAATTCTTTCTGTAGCTGCATGAAGAGAAGTTGTTGCAACAGAACGAAGGTGGAGAAAAGAATGGAAAACCGCTACAAAAACGCAATAGAAAACCATATTATATATCACTTAGAAAACAATAGTATATATCACTTATGTGTACTTAGTGACAATTTTGATGCCAAATTTGGTGCCAAAGAAATTGTACATATAGCAAAGCACATGCATTTGGTGCCAATAGGAATTCTATATATAATTAAGTGTGTATATATAGTGATTATAAATTAAGTTTGTGAATTTTGTTGAAATATTTGAATTCTGTGACTTTGCCTATTTTCTATAATGCTGTTTGTGAATTCTAGTGCCAATATGGGCAGGAAAAGAATAGAAAAATAGACAGAATTGTAAAAAAAAAAAAAAACAGATAATTTTACACTGGTTATTGAAATAACCAATGTCAAAATCTTGACAAAACCGGTGTCTATTGTCTAACTTTTGGGTGTAACACGTTTGACATTAGACACCGATTTATATTAGTAACCAGTGTAATATAGCATTTTAGACACCGCTTAGTTCCCTCATTTAACATCGTCTTTTAAACTGGTGTTACAAAGATTCATTTTACACCGGTTAAAAAACCAGGTCTGCATACAACACCGGTAGTATCTACACCGGTACAAAAATCGATGTTAAATGTGAAATTTAACCGGTGTAAATTACCTTTTCTCCACTAGTGTAACATTCATATTATCAATCAAATAGAGGGAATAGCTCCTAATTCGCCAAAAATAGAGACGTACAATCATGTATTTAATTCTTACACATTCATTTTTAATCAAGTACGGGGCCTAAGGATGAACCCTTCACTTATTCCCTCGAATATCCCCAACCACAATAGCTCCCCCTTACTTCAATGTATAAAATCGCAGACCTAAGAGAGAGGTGGATGTCCTGGATTGCTTCTTGGTTCCACTAACAAGGAGAAAGGTAGAAGATAGGGTCAAAGGCTTGTTTTTACAAAACTCAAGATAAGAGACAAGATATAGAGTGTAACACGATACATTCAACTAAACTTGAAAGTAGGATAATTAACATTTGATACAGAGTTTACCAAGCGGAATTTAAACTTAAATATTACATTAAGTCTAGATTAACACAAGGTACCTAATCCCACAAAGGGGAAATATCCCATATTTCAAAATTACATAACCATCTAAAGATTCAATACAAAATACTAGTCCTTTTGCATCAAATTCAAAAGTGAATTACATAATTCAAAATACAAAATAACATAAAGATCTTCATTCTCCTAGCTTCTTCAACCTTCCTTTGGTACCTGCAAATCTGTGATAATAATAAAGGGAAAAAGGGTGAGATAAAAATCTCAGTGAATCCTTCCCTCGACCCCTCACCATCTCTCTTAAACTTAAGACAATTTTCAAGGAAATAGTCAAACACATTAATGCATGCAACTTTTCTAAGAACATTTCATTCTTCATTACTTTGTGCTTAGCATGTCTTATCTATTCCTTTTTCCAGTTAACTTGGGGACTAATCGGGAATCTATGTTATTGGGTTTCGTCTTAGGCTTAACCATAGAACCCAATCAACATAGTTAATGGTATGGTGGTTAGACGTCATTAACCTCCAAGTGGCGTCCCACGAGACTTACCATACCGTGCTCTCCTCTTGTGAGGAATCTTGGTGTGTTTTAATTAAACTTTAAATCATGACTAACATATCTTGAATGCATACTTTTCTTTGAGATAAAATGACCAATTAGGATATTTAACTTACATTACATACAACTTCACATAATCATATAAACAAGGAAAACACATATTCATATGAGACTTTGCATAATCTTAAGTTAAGAAAAACATTTCAAAACAAGGACACATTCCCATTGGTGCTCCATGGAACATCCAAGACTTCAAGCATCAATCATACAATTTGTGGGGGGTTGGGGGCAGTCGCCAACCTCTTGCAATCAAACCAGCTATAATAAGCATAACAATAACCTTAAAATTAAACGTAAAAATCAAAGGAGTTAACAAACCCTAACTTTGAACCCTTTGGGGTTCGAAGACTTCTTTGAGAAAAAGTCCTAATGTGGGACTTATGGGTGCCCATCACCTAAGAGAAGGAAAAACTCACAACTAAACCAAAGATTTCGAGCTCCAAAGGCTGAATTGCAGCTCCATCTTCTTCCTCTTTCACGAGCTCCTTCTTCTCTTAGTTAGGGTTCAACTCCAACTTCAAAAATACCCAAAATCACACCCTCACAACTTTGATTCAAGCTTAGATTTGGTGAAATCTAGCAAGAATCATGGGTTCCCCTTTGGATTTGAGAAACCTTAAGTGTTTCTATCTTCTCTCCTCTCAAAATCGCCTTCCCTCTCTTCTTTCCCCCAAATTCGCGTTCTGTCAATTTTTGCTGCGTTTTCTGAATTTTAAACAGCTGTGAATCGATTCACAGCACAGGTGAATCGATTCACCCTGTCAGAATTTGCATGAATCCAATTTTAAGTGAATGAATCGATTAACTTCAGCTCCAATTCGATTCACAGAAGCGCATTGATGTGTGAATCGATTCCCAAGGCCTATGAATCGATTCACAACTGATATAATTAATTCCAAGAGGATTTTAAGCTTCTAAATCGACTCAGGAGGAGAGGATTCGATTCACACTATGTAAAAATCAAAGAAACTTGATTCTAACACCATTTCTTGGGTCCTTCCTCCCATTCCTAGTTAAACTAACTCTCTTCCACCTTTAATAACACTTAAGAGCTAATTAAAACTCATCTAATTACTTAGGATCATCAAAGACACAATATCGTCATTTTTCCAATTATGAATATTAACATGAATTTACGTGAAATTCACCATTAAACTATATTAAGCTTTATGCACATAATTCTAAACTAACATTGAGGGATTTGGGGTGTTATAATACTACCTATCTTTTAAAAAAAATTGTCCTAAAAATTAGATAAAATTACATACCTATTAAAAAAGATAAGGATATTGGTCTCGCTTGTCCTCTTCGAGTTCCCAAATGGCTTCTTCGGGAGTGGATCTTTTCCAGATAACCTTAACCAAGGGAATAGACTTATTCCTGTGCGTCTTGAAAGCATTGTCTATTATCTGGGCCGACTCGGGCTGATACGTTAAATATGATCTGAGTTGTACAGACTCATGAACCAAAGAATGAAATGGATCTGGAATATACTTATTAAGCTGAGACACGTGGAAAACATTCTAGAGATTGGACAAGGAAGGAGGTATAGCAAGTTAGTAAACCGTAGGACCAATTCAGTTTAGAATTTGAATAGGACCAATGTACCCAGGTCTTAACTTCTTGGCCCAAAGAGCTCTACCGACACCTATAGTGGGAGTGACTTTCAGGAATACTTGTTCTCCTTCCTCAAACTCTAGGGGTTTAAGCCTACGGTCTGCATAGCTTTTCTGCCTACTCTAGGCAGTCTTTATCTTTTCCCTGATCATATGAATCTTATCAGTGGTTTCTTGAACAAGGTCAGGACCTAGCAACTTCCTCTCTCCTACTTCAAACCAACATAGTGGAATTCTGCATTTGCGACCGTAGAGAGCCTCATACGGTGCCATGCCTATGCTAGAGTGATAGCTATTGTTGTATGAAAATTCAACCAGTGTCAAATACTTATCCCAGCTACCACCATCCACTAAAACACATGCTCTAAGCATATCCTCTAGGGTTTGTGTAGTCCTCTCTGACTGACCGTCCGTCTGAGGATGATAAGCCATGCTCATGCTCAACCTAGTCCCTAAGGCTTGTTGGAGTGCCTTCCAAAACTGGGAGGTAAACTTAGAATCCCTATCAGAGACAATGCTAGTTGGAACTCCATGGAGTCTAACAATTTCACTGATGTAGATTGCAGCTAACCTAGCGGTCTTGTAAGTGGACTTAATGGGAAGGAAATGGGCAGATTTGGTAAATCTATCTACTATAACCCAAATAGAGTCATATTCTGACTGAGTGCGAGGTAAACCTCCAACAAAGTCCATAGCTATACATTACTACTTCCATTCTGGAATTTCTAAATGCTGGAGAGGGCCCATTGGCTTTTGGTGCTCTATTTTGGTTTTCTGGCAAACCAAACATTGGGCTACAAAATCTGCCACATTATTTCCCATACTTGGCCACCAGTACCTCTGCCTAAGATTTTGATACATCTTGGTAGAACCAAGATGCACTGAGAATCCACTCTTGTGGGCTTCTCCTAGAATCTTCTTCTTAATAGAATCATCTTTAGGCACACAGATCCTTTGATGGAACAATAAAGTGCCATCTTCGGCTTCAGAGAAACTGGGGCAGTGTATGCTAGATTACAACTCTTTATCTACTAAACCTTGGGTTTGTCTAATTTGGCCCCTAAAGTCACAAGAAATTTCTAGGTGACATAACAAGAGACTATTTCCCGTAGGAAACATTCCTAAGTTTAGGTCCCTAAAAGATTCCAACAACTCCATTTCCTTAACCATCATTGAAGACACATGCAAGGTCTTTCTACTCAAAGCATCAACGAATACATTCGCTTTGCCTGAGTGGCACTTGAAATCAAAATCATAATCCTTCAGGAACTCAACCCACCTCCTCTGCCTCATGTTAAGTTCCCTTTGATCAAAGAGGTATCTCAAACTCTTATGATCACTAAACACTTCAAACTGGGCACCATACAAATAGTGCCACCAAATCTTTAGAGCAAAAAAAATTGCTGCAAGTTCTAGGTCATGGGTAGGATAGTTTTCTTCATGAGATCTTAACTGCCTAGAGGCATAGGCCACAACTTGACGGTTTTGCATGAGAACACAACCTAGCCCTTTCCAAGAGACATCACTATAAACTTCGAATCCTAAGGCTGGGTCAGGGATAATCAAGACCAGTGTAGAAGTCAGTCGAAACTTAAGCTCTAAGAAGTTACTCTCACATTTCTTATTCCACACAAACGGCTCCCCCTTTCTGTTAACCTCGTTAGGGGAAGTACTAGCTGAGAAAACCCCTTAATAAATCTTCGATAATATCCGGCTAACCCTAGAAAGCTTCTAACTTCTGTGAGCGAGGTTGGTCGTTCCCAACTGAGAACTGACTCTACTTTACTAGGATCAACCGATACTCTCGCTTGAGAAATCACATGTCCTAGACACTTAACTTCACTAAGCCAGAATTCACACTTCTCAGGCTTCGCAAAGAGGTTCTTTTCTCTAAGAGTACCTAGAACGATCCTAAGATGTACCTCATGCTCTTGAGGACTCGTAGAATAGATTAGGATGTTATCTATGAAGACCACTACAAACTTATCGAGAAAAGGCTTAAAAATTCGGTTCATATAGTCCATAAATATGGCCGGACCGTTGGTCAAGCCAAAGGGCATCACCAAATACTCGTAGTGTCCGTACCTAGTTCTAAATGCCGTCTTTGGAACATCTCTTGCCTTAACCCTAATCTAGTGATAACCAGATCTTAGATCAATCTTAGAGAAAACAGAGGCTCCCCTAAGTTGATCCAACAGATCATCTATCCTAGGCAATTGATACTTATTCTTCACCGTGACCTTATTGATTTTTTGGTAATCAATACATAACCTCATACTACCATCCCTTTTCTTCACTAAAATAACAGGTGCACCCCAAGGTGACGCACTAGGTCTGATGAACTATTTGGCAATTAAATCCTCTAACTGGGTTTTAAGCTCTCTTAGCTCTAGAGGTGACATCCTATAGGGAGCTATAGAGATCGGTCTCGTGCTAGGAACCAATTCTATTGAGAATTCCACTTCTCTCTCTGGAGGTAAGGTTGTTACCTCGTCAGGAAACACATCTAAGAATTCATTGACTACCGGGATAGCGTCTAGATTTAGGCTAACCTCTGAGATTGAGGAAAGTAACATCATATATCCTGCATAACTCTCTACCTGATAGTGACTCAATAGAAGGACACTCTTTAGTACATTATAACTTGACTCTACAACAGTGGGCTGCTTGTAACATTTGTATTTTTGCGATGCATTATTTACCGTTATTATAGTATATTTGCCGTATTTATGCTATATTAAGCAGTTCTTGTTTGATAAGTAAGTGATTGAATTAAATCAAGATCAAATAGAATTTGAGAATTAATATTTTATATTAATTTATGGTTCGAATATCGTCAAAAAATTCTAACGAAGTTTCGTCGCGTTTCGGATCACCGGACAGTTTTGCCCGCAAATAAAATTTTAAACGAACTCCGATTTTGATGAAAATTGAATCGTAACTTGTTGTGATTATTTTTTAGTGTTTTCAATTGTTTTTATTATTTATGATAAAATATTATCACGCGGTGAATTAGTTTCTCGGTAAATTAATTTTCGCGAATTAATCGGCAAGAGAATTAATCAGTAACACGGCTATTCGACACGCTTTAGACTCTAGGATTAGGGGATAATCATGAGAAGAGAGATTAGGTGTCAAGACTTGATGATTAGATTAGAATCTTACTTTAAGTATCTAGGTGTCAAGCTTTACATGGTTAATTAGGAGACACTTTCTCTAAATCATTCTTGACCAAGTAAATTCATTTTGTTAAAATTATTTTATTTTTCTTCCCCTGTTTTTTTTAGGATCAGCATGATTCCTCCTTTTTTTCACTCCTTTGTTTTTTTTTTATTTCCTCCTAATTTGTCTAAAGGTGAATTAAGGAGAACCACACACTTGTTTTTTTATTTTTTTATTTTTTATCCAAAATTCTTCTCTTTTCTTTATGTTGGGTCAGCCAAAGCCTCCCCCTTTTTACCTCTCCACTTGCTCATTTTTTTTTATTCTAAGTTAGATGTGTTGGTAAGGTGGAAGAAAAAAAAAAAAAAAGAAGACAAGCTTCATTTTCTTTCTCCAGGAGCCGTAGTCTTCCCTTTCTCCATAAGCACCCTTAATATTTTTTTTTCCTTCTCCCTTTTCCTACGAAGAGCCGCAGCTCTCCCCCTTCCATTCCCCCATTTTTACACTCTCATTTAAATTCCATCTTGCTTCCAAGTATGAGTGAAAAGTGAGAAAGAAGACAAGCCTTCATCCCCTTCTCCTTCCCTCTTCCAGCGTGACTCCTTCCTACTTCCTCCATCACCATTTGCTTCCAACTTCTTCTTCTAATCTCCATCATCTTCTTGGTCTTGTAGGTGAGGTGGAAATCAAACTCTTCCTTTGTCCTTGTTGCCCCCAAAACCGTGGGGTGTGTATATGTGTGTAGGAATGAATTTTCTTGCTTTAGTCTTGTTTATTGCTTGATAATGATCAATGGAAGGTATGAGCACAATATCCCCAATTTTATTGAACCCTAGGTGCACAACCTAAGAAAATGGGATTGTGTGATTTTCCTTGTGAATCATTAAATTGGTTTGTGTTTATGGCTTCTTACTAATTGTTATTGCTATTGGAATTGTTAATTTTGATTTGAAGCAAGGATTGAGGAGATTTTGTAAAACCCTTGAATTCTTGAAAGAGCCTTAGTTTGGGTATTTAAATTTGATTTGGATTATGTTTTGGTTTTGAAATTATTTGTTGTTTTGTGAAAGAAATTAATGGATTGAATGATGTGGTTTTGAGGAATTAGAAAATTTTTCAATTATTCCCTAATTTTGGTGGGTTGGCCGAGACCTCAAGGAGGTTAGGGGAAGGAAATTATTTTTGTGTCTTGACTTTAATAAGTATTGTTGAAGTGTTGTATGAGTTTGGAAAATTTTGGAAAATAGTTGATTGAATTGAAAGTTATTTAAAGCTTTGAGTCTATGAAGCACATAAGGTAAATTGGACTCTTTGAGATCTTAAGAACCTAGTGGAGCCTTAGTTAAGCTTTTTGAGAAAAAGAATTGGATTATAGCATTGTTCATGTTCTAAGTTTGAAAAATGAATGAGTCTTAGTTTGAAAACCTTACTTTTAGTAATTTGTTATTTCTTTGAGGGAATGATGATGTTGTTTTCTTAGCTTCATATTGTTGTATGAGATTGTGTGCAAGTTTTTGGAAAGGTGGGAAAATGGTCTTGTGTTTTAGTTCATATTGGTAGTATGCAATTGTTATACAAGTTTGCAAAGTTATGGAAGTGATTAGATCGAATTTGAAGTTCTTGTTTAAATTCTTAAGGTTTATTAGTAAGGAGGAATTTCAAATTTATAGTTTCATGTTTCAAGTTTTGAAGGAGGTGAGTTTTACTACTTAAACCTTATTTTTCAACTTCATAGACCCTTTCAAATAAGTTCCAAGTCTTTCAAAAATTATATGAATTTCAATTTGTATGTACTCAAGTGTTTTGTTCCTTGCTTTTAGTTTCTCAATGCTAGTTTAGGGTGATCGAAGGTTAGTTTTCCCTTCCCTTTGAGCTCCCTGGAGCCGTGACATAAAGAGGATTTTTGGGGAAAGTTTAACTTGAATCACTTGTTGTTTTGTTGATTATCTTAGTATGGTGTTACGTCTTAAAGTTTTAGAAAGGAAAATGAATTACTCTTTAAAATGTTATTTCCCAACTTATGTATTCTTTCTAGTGAGTCTTAGTCTTTAAAACCCTTTTAGCTTCTAATTACTTGTTTTCCAAGTGTATGTGATCTATTAAAATATTTTTGGGAATTGAGAGCCTAGGGGTTAGGATTGAAACCTTGCCTAGGGAGATTAGAAATTAGATTTATGTCTAGATTGTGCTAAGTTTCACTGTGGTGTTAGGACTTGTAGATTCCGAGTTCGTGCGGCATCAGATCTAGACGTGCTGTAACACGCGAGCGGACAACTCCGTAGTCAAGTTTAGGTTTTAACATTTATTTTGTATATCAAGGAAGTCTGAGAACTTCAAGGTTCGAGGTGAGGTTTTCGTACCCCCTTGATTTTATCGTTTAAGCTTTATATATGATTAATTAGTGGGTTTGTCTGCAAGTGTTCGGCGACTGCCCCCAACCCCCTACACTTGTTTGATTACCTCTTTGCTAGCTCCACTGAAAAGGGATGAATTGTGTTATTTTGATGATTGATTGTGATGTGGTTTTATTGTATTGAAATGTATTGTTGGCTTGAACTGAATTGTGTAGTGTTATGGCTAGTCGAATATTTACTTGATGTGAATGTTGAATAATTAATTGATTATGCTTGATTGAATTGTCATATGGGGTGATATATTCATTGGGATTGTGGAAGCATTGTTGTGTCGTTTTTGAACTTGACCTGAATATCCTAGGGTAGTGGAAAAGCCCAAGGCTACGGCCGAAGTTCAAGGGTGTAGTTCATTGTTGTGTATAGGGTAACTTCAACTTGAATATCCTGGGGTGCGCTATATCACGTGGGAGTTCAGTGTCATCGTTAGCCCTAGACCTAAATATTCTGGGGTGAGGTATATCATGTGGGAGTTCAGTGTCTTGTGGAACATTATCGGGTTGGGGTATACCAAGCGATTGACCACTGTGTGGGGAAATCTGGAATTCATAAACACTGGCATATAGTTGCGTCAATAGGGAGTCGGTGCATTCTTGTTAAAGTGGTTTGTAATGCCAATGACCTACTGATTCATCTGTGTTAAATATGTTGTGGTATTTGTATCTATTTCTTTTATTTTAAGAAGTTGACCCTTGCCCGTGGTTCCTTCAATTGATGATGGTAACCCAGACGATGTTGGACGTGGTGGAGATTTCGGCGATGACGACATCGTCAGAGGTAGTCTTTGACTTCCCGAACCTGGGAATTTCCTCGGCTTGGAGTTCAGCCCCACTTCTGACCGAGATGTATATACAGGAGGCGTGTTAGAGACTTTTTGCGTAGGTGGACTGACGAGGATGCGGACGATCTGATAGAGGAAGACCTGTCACAGAACCTTGATAAAGATGTATAGTTATGGTTGGTGACCAGTCTGTCTAATCTTCAGTTCATTTGTGGTAGTTGTCAGTATAGGTCTTGAGTTTTATCTTTTGGAGCAGCCCTCTGCGTGGGTAACTGTTGGGAGTACCTCAGAAGTATGACTACTCTTGTCAGGGTCTTCATACTTTAGGTGTATTCCTATTTGTACATATTTATTTGCCGTTTTCTATATGCGAAATTTGTTAGTGCATATCTTTTGGAATGTTGTGTGGATGTTTATATTCAGTAGCAATAGTCTTTGCATTTAGAATTTCATCATGTTTCGGAGATGCTGTAGGTACTCTGATTGCGCTTTACGAAAGACTTTTGTTTAAAAAAAAAAATTACCGCAATTTCCAAAAGACAAGAAGAGTATCACTTTACAAAATTCCATTGCATTAGAGTTGTCCCAGTTTAGTAGCGCTTCGGAAACGGGTCGTTACACTGCTCCTTCTGAAACTCAATTGTCTTGCAGAGACAATTTAAAACAACTTGATTGGCGAAAAGCCAATCCATACCAAGGATTATGTCCATCCCCGCAAGAGGTAGACACGCAAGGTTTACAAAAAACATCCTCCCTTGGAATACAAGAGGACAATTCTCGCACATTAAGGAAGTAAAAATACTATCCTCTGCAGGCGTATGCACATGCAAGGGAATTTGTAAGGAAGTGAGGTACAACCCTAACCTTTGAACACATTTACAAGAAATGAAGGAATGGGTTGCCCCCGAATCAAACAAAACAACTAGGGGTTCATCTTGAAAGAAACAAGTACCTTTCATCAGATTCTCCGCACCCTTTGCTTTCTGAGCATCAAGAGTAAAGACTCTCCCTTGGTTAGGATCATTGGGTTTAGATCCTTTCCTTTTGGTGTACTGGGGATAGTCCTTCGTCATATGTCCCGGCTGATGGCAAGCATAGTAGATGTTCTTCCCTTTGAGACATTCTCCTTTCTGTATCTTACCACAGTTGGAACAAGTGTGAAAGGTCTTAAGATCCTAAGATTGGACTTGCTTTCCTTTGTTCAAGTTTCCTTTAGGTCTCATGTGTTATGCACTCTTGCCATCCTTCCTCTTTTGTATCCGATCTCGCCAATCAGTCTCCAAGGCCGCCTGTGCCTCCTCATTGAGGATACACTTCCCCATCAACTTAGCATAATCAGATTCTTCAAATCCACACACATCATTCCTCAATTCCAGTTTGAGGCCTTGCTCAAACTGATGAGCCTTCAATTCATCGTCTTCTTGGCTTTGAAGGTAGGTAGAATATTTGGCCAAGTCTTCAAACTTGGTTACATACTCCGCTACCGATATACTTCCTTGGGTAAGATGAGCAAACTCCTGCTCCTTCATCCTTCTCATACTCTTTGGAAAATATTTCCCCAAAAACACCTTCTGAAAATTCTCCCAATCTAAGGGGGTTTCAAGAAAAATCATGTGAGCCTTGTCTCCCCTCCACCATATCTCGGCCTCTCCCTTCAAATAGTGTTAGGCAAAAGTCAGTTTCTGTTCTTCGGTGTAAACAACTACTTCAAATATCTTTTCCATCTCTTGCAACCAGTACTTTGCTTCAGATGGGTCTGAGCCACCTGTGATAACCACACTAAAACTTCAATGGAGCCGCCACCAATATTTATTTTTTAGGAAAACATTGGAAAACCTATTTTTTGAATATTTTTGAATTTAACGATGAAAAAGGTCTTTGAACCAGATTTTGAGTTCGGGAGTTGGTTACGCATAGGGAAGTACTAGCACCCTTAAAGCGCCCATAAAAACGGTACCTTTAATTATTCAAAAAAAATGTTTGCCTAAAATTGATTCCCTTTTTGGTTTTATTAGCAATAGTGCCTAAAAACTAATTTATTTAAAAAAGGAAAGTACTTTGTTTCAAAAATAAAGCTTTATTATTATTTTTGTTAGAATCCAGAAAAATTCCTTTTTTAATATTATTACTTCATCCCTTTTTTAAAAATAACACAGAAATGAAAAAAATGAAACTTTGGAAAAGAAAATAAACATCATTTCGCTTTGATGCCCCTCTTAATGGGAAATTTGTAATTCGGTCCCTACAAGGTTTGGCCCCATTGGGAGGCCAAACCCTAACACTAGCTTCGAGCCTCACATGATGTAAAATGAGAAGATAAATAAAATAAAAAAAACTCAGCAGCAACAAATAAACACGATCCAAATAGAAAGATAAATAAAAAAATTAATAAAAAATAAAGCAAGCTGAAGAAATATAATAGAACAGATTAAGGCTAACAATCTGAATTGCTATTACAGATCAGAAAAGAAAAAGAAATAAGAGAAGGAGATGAAACCTGGGCGAACAACTCGGGACCCAGAAATTTACAGGGTAGCAAAAAATTAAATCCACCTAAAACTAAGAGTGTTTGTTTTTCTTTTATGGCCTCACAAAGATCTCAGCAGCGGCCTTGCTCTCGCTTCTGTCTCTCCTCAGATTCAAAAATCAACTTCCCTTTTTTTTTGAGATCCAGAACGCTCTCTTGGTGACTCTTTTCAGATCCCGAAAACTCTCCTCGGTTCACCCCATTTTTCTCCTCTTTGAGAGGCTTTTATAGCATTCTTCGAATCTGTTACAGAAACAAAGAAAGATCAGGATCAAAATAAACTGGGAATAAAAGGAAATAAATGAAGAAAAAGAGAATAGTTTTTTTTTTATATAAGTGAAGGTAAGGAGCCTCGTTAAAACTTTCTAATGCAAAACCCTCCTTAGGGAAAAAAACATCTAGAAGGAAAAAGAGTACTCCTCCCTGTTTTTATTGAGAAAAAAGGAAAAAAGAGAACAAAGAAGCCATGGGGGGACTAGGCCAAAACCCATGAAGCAACAGAGCAACAACGGAGCCCAAAGAAGGGGACTAGACAAATCTATAGGCTGGAAAGCCAAACCTATTATTAAAGAAATCTATGCCTAAAAAATTACGTATGGAGTCCCACCAATGAAAATTGTGGTGATTGATGGCAAAGTTGGCGAGCTTGTCAGCACAAGCATTGCCTTCCCGGTAAATATGAGAGCAGAGAAAATGCATATTTTTAGCAAGATTCAAACAGTTATTCCACCTATTGCTTAACTGCCAAGGAACCAAAGAGGGGTTCTTGGTAGCCTTGACAACTAAAATAGAGTCACATTCAAGCCAGAGATTGCGCCAACCCCTGGAATGAGCCAAAAAGAGAATAGAATCACTCCCTGATTTGGTTTTGGATGTCCACGTTTTCCTCTCAACCGAATCTCCATAAATCTGAGACATATTATCGAAAAAAGGGGGATTTTGGTGTGATTTGGTTTGAGATTAAGAAAGGGAGATTTGATTGATTCTCCAAAATATGCTTTCTGAAAAGGAAAGGGATGGAAGAGGATCTTTTGCCTTATTTTTTCTATTTCTTTCTTTTGCCTTATTTTTTATTTTCTTTATTCATTCTATGAGACCAAAAATATTATTTTTATTTATTTATTTATTTATTTAATATTAGTACTACTAATTTTAATAAGCAAAAATAAATTAAAAGAAAGAGGCCGGACAAAATTAGGGTACGACAGCTGCCCTCCTTAATTACATTTTACTCAAAGGTCTTCGTGCTTTCGTTGTAAAAAGTAATTAAGGATAGAAGACTCTAATTTTGTCCAGAACGAAATTGTTTGAGGATGCGAGATTGGCTCCCGACTTTGCTTTGGAATTCTAGGTCTGATTCCTAGTGAATTCCCGGCAAGGCATAGGTTTAGTTCCTAACTCTTACAAAATTGGTGAGAGATTTTAGGTTCGATTCCTAGTGAATTCCCGGTAAGGCATAGGTTTGGTTCCTAACTCTTACAAAATTGATGAGAGATTCTAGGTTTGATTCCTAGTGAATTCTCGGTAAGGCATAGGTCTGATTCCTAACCCTCACATCTTTGGTATTGATTACTTCCCTACTTAGGGAAAGTTTAGGGTGCGAGCTTCTTCGTCACTCGACACAGGTTTGGGTCAGATTCCCAACAAGGGTAAGTCAGGTTCTTAACTCTTGCTAAAAGGTACGGATTGGCTACCCTATTTAAGTAAGGTCCGAGATATGAGCTTCTCTGTCACTCAATATGGGTTCAAGTCAGATTCCCGGCAAGGTATAGGTCAGATTCCTAACTCTTACTAAAGTATGGACTGGTTTTCCTATTCCAGGTGAACGTCCAGTGTACGAGCTTCTCTGTCACTCGAAGCTTGATTGGTCGATTCAGACAAGGTGTAGGTCAGATTCCTAACTCTTGTTAAAAGGTACGGATCGATTTTCATAATTGAGGAAGATCCGAGACGCGGGTCAGGTTCCCGACTAAAGGCTTGGGTCAGATTCCCAAGATGATGGGTCAGATTCCCAGCAAGGTGTAGGACGGGTTCCTAACTCTTGCTAATAGATTGAATAGGCTGAGTACTAGTTCTTACTGAGTAACAACAGACCAACTGTATGTAATATTTGAGATGGTGGGTCAATGGACCCAAAAAGTTTGATGGTCATGCAGGTGCAATGAATGGTATGCCATGCATGAAAAATTTTATTTTAGAGAAATGTTTTTTTTTTAAGGTGGGTCGTGGACCCAAAAGTATTGATGATTATCCAAGATGCAATGAATGGTATGCCATGCATGAGTATTATTTGCTTTGAAAGATTTTTGATTTCCCTGAATTCCTTTTGAGGACGCTGCCCCTAGACTCGTGGGATGATAACTTTCTGTCGGATTGCTTGTCCGAATGGTTGACTTTGTACCGCACCAAGTTTGCATATTTGCCCCTTGATAAATCATTTTATGGATCCTCAAATTTTCAGCTTCATGCCTTGAATGTCCTTGGGAGGATTAGATTGACAACTTTGATCCATAGAGACTTTTCAGTGTCCCTTGGGCCTTCGTCCAGCCATGTGAGGAAAGATCTATGTAGAGACGCGGATCTTGTGTAGTCCTGAAACTGGAACGAAATCTTGAATGTGAAGCTTGTAGACAATGGGCTCAGCTTTTGCCCCCAGCTTCTTGGTTTCTGTTTAGATTTGTGAGATACAATCTGGGCTAACATATTTGTGAATTTGACCCTAACTTTTGCCTAGGCCGCTCTTTGCGAGTTTTTAACCTAGCGGGTCGCTCTAACTTTTGCCTAAACCGCCCTTTCGGGTTTTCAGCCTAGCGAGCATTTTATTTATACTCTTTTTCTTTTTCTTTTTTTTTTTTTTTTGGTAAAGCAACTACATCGAGGAGTTTATATGGATTTCCTCTTTCAAAAATAAAGTTTTGAGAAAATATGAGCAATTGGACTTTGATCAGAATGGACTTTATTAGGGTTGTAACGTGGCCAAGGGTTAAGGGCTATGAAAGAAAGGATATTTCAGGCTCAAAAGTATTTAAGGGTTTATAAAAACAAGGATCTTTAGTGCCAAGATGTACTTTGATGGTTGCTAGCACAATTGTCTTGTTTCGCTTTTGCATTTTTATTCATTTTTCTTTGCAAATGTCTTGATATGTTGCATTTGATATTTGCTTGCTTGCTTTTTTTTAACAGACAAAATTTAATGGACTATTGTGCTAGCCTTCAATGTATGGGTGATCCTTGTCTATGGTACTTGAAAGAAATTTTTCTTTTTTTAGGCTCAAAAGGGGTAGCAAGGGATAAATATTTTTTATATTGTTGGATAGAGAAAAACGGCCAAATTTCATCTCAAAACCTTATTGCTCAAATTTTCACAAAAATTAATTTTTGATAATTGTGCATTTGTTTTACCATTTTATTTTATATTTTTCTTAACTACTTTTTTATCCCGGATTGACCATGTATCAAGAAGGGAAGTTGAAAAATTCAAATTGCATTTTCATTGATGTATTGAAAAGATGGGAACAAAGTGGGCCCTTTACAAGATATGCCCCAGGGCTTCGGGCAAAGCGTAAAAACAAATGAAGATTGTTTAAACAGGGCTATTCCTTGAAGTTTTACCACTTGGTGTTGATCAGAGCCCAACAATTCTCTATGGAGTGGCCCACTGCCTCAACGTGGTATGTCGTGATGAGCAGCATTTGTATCTTCTTCCATATCTTGGCCAATACTGCGCGATGGTTGTTGAATGTTGAGGTTGCCAATCCTTCCGCTTATTATCCCGGCTTCCACTCTTTCTCCGACAACAACTAGGTCTGAGAAGCTTGAAGAGACATTTGATAGGAAAACAAATTAATTCAAACAATTCTAAGACCTAACTCTCTATAGTCCCCAGCGGAGTCGCCAGCTGTGACAACCACCCTAAAAATTAAATGGAGCCGCCACCAATATTTTATTTTTATAGGAAACATTGGAAAACCTATTTTTTGAATATTTTTGAATTTAATGAAAAAAAAAGAAGGTCTTTGAACCAGATTTTGAGCTCGGGAGTTGGTTACGCATAGGGAAGGTATTAGCACCCCTAAAACGCCCATAAAAATGGTACCTTTAATTGTTTTAAAAAACATGTTTGCCTTATCAAGAATTATTTCATAAAGAAAAAGCATGAGTCTAAGGTTTCTACAAACAGATCATAAATGAGGAAGATTAACCTTTATTTTACCTTATAGCTAAATAATCGATCTAATGCCAAAATTGTTAATTTGAATCAGATTTAAAAATGTCTCCTTTATAAGAAAAAAATCGAACTTTCTTTATTAGTTATAGTAATTATAGTGACTAATTTAAATACTCATGTTAAATACTCTTTCTCCTATAATTCATTAAGAAATAAAAGGAAGCATTTTTGCCACTAAATTTAATAACAATAACAATAATAGGTAAAAAACAAGTTTAAAAGAATCAAAAGAAATAACCTTTTTTTATTTACCACTTTTACTGAAGAGAAAATGTTGGCGTAGAATTTAGAAGAATATATAGATTTTGAATAAAACTATGTAAAAAAAAACAAAATTAACCCTATCATACAACAACAATAAAAAAATTAAAAATAAAATACAAAATCAAAAAGAAGCATAGATAATGAAGATAATGATGTATTAGATCTCAAGATTCAATCTTTTACATACACAATCGTACAGAAATAGGAATGGTAGCAACTTGGAGCGAATGAAGAAAAAAAAAGAAAGATAAAAACCTGGTTATAGTTATCTCAGCAACCAGAACGAAATTACACAGAGAAGAAACTGAAACTCTAGAAAAGAAAAAAAAAAGTGTTTACATTTTCAGATCTCTCTTTTTCTTTTTTCTCTATTCTTCAGTCTTTTCTTCAAGAACTGCTCTCTCTCCTCGTTTCACCATCATGCGTCCATATTTATACACCTGAAAACAAATCGAAATCAAATCAGTGATAAAAATAATAAAGAAAGAAAAAAGGAAAGAAATTGGAACAGAAATCTCCCCTTTTGAATCCGTTTTTAATGATGGACGATTTGATAGAATCTGAAGGATTTGATCCGGGGTTGAGATTGGGTGAGAAAAAGGAAAAAAAACGGAAAAGGAAAGGGGAAGAGGAAGGGGTGCTGCTAAATGAGGGAATTAGGTTTAAGTTAGGGGATTTTCGGCCGCTGGGTTGGTGATGGGCCACGCGTGGGTTATGCAGCGTTGGTGGTTGGGCAAGGGGCGTAGAAATAAAAGGTGGGGTGCGCGTAGCAATGAGAGAGTGAGGCGCAGGTGTGAAAATAAAAGAGGGGGACGCAAGCAAGGATGGTAGTGAGGCGTTGGACCAGCCCAATAGCTTGCTATTGGTACCTATAATATTTGTAATTTGCACCCTTTTCATGCTTTATTTTATTTCCTCTTTCTTTCTTTTTCTTTTTTCATACTAACTCATTTTTGCCTTCTTCTCTCTTTTTATTCCAAAACAAAAAATATCATAATTATTTATTATTTTTTATTTAATACTATTACTACTAATTTAATAAAAATAAAATTTAAAAAAAAATAGAGGCCGGACAAAATTAGGGTACGACACCACCCTTGAAAGGAGGAGGACTATTCTTCCGAAACTCGGATAATGCACGATTGGGATTATCCGGTTGCGTAGCATTGTTGGCTGTAGCTACTCCTCCTTGGAGAATTTGTTGGAGCAGGGTATTTGTCGCTTGGGCTTGAGCATTAGAGGCTTCAGTTTGCACTCATAATGCCTCCGCCATGACATTCCAAGGCTTGGCTTCCGGTGGTGGTTGCCTTGATTGTCTCGATCCTCGTCTGCCTCGTCCGCCTCGTGATCCACTTGCCATAATTCTGCATACAGTGCATAGAACATTGAGTTGATCAGGCTCAATATCATATAACAAAGTACTTAGAAGGTCTAGCTAGTCAATCACTAAGACTTTAACACATTAATCTAACTACTCACAGTCCAGAGGATTGAACTACACTGATATCATAATGTAACACCATACATTCAACTAAACTTGAAAGTAAGATAATTAACATTTGAGATAGAGTTTACCAAGCGGAATTTAAACTTAAATATTACATTAAGCCTAGATTAACACAAGGTACCTGATCCCACAAAGGGGAAATATCCCATATTTCAAAATTACATAACCATCTAAAGATTTAATACAAAATACTAGTCCTTTTGCATCAAATTCAAAAGAGAATTACATAATACAAAATACAAAATAACATAAAGATCTTCACTTTCCTAGCTTCTTCAACCTTCCTTTGGTACCTGCAAATCTGTGATAATAATAAAAGGGAAAAGGGTGAGATAAAAATCTCTGTGAATCCTTCTCACAACCCCTCACCATCTCTCTTAAACTTAAGACAATTTTCAAGGAAATAGTCAAACACATTAATGCAATGCAAATTTTCTAAGAACATTTCGTTCTTCATTACTTTGTGCTTAGCACGTCTTATCTATTCCCTTTTCCGGTTAACTTGGGGACTAACCAGGGAATCTATGTTACTGGGTTTCGTCTTAGGCTTAACCATAGACTCCAATCAACATAGTTAACGGTATGGTGGTTAGACGTCATTAACCTTCAAGTGGCGTCCCACGAGACTTACCATACCATGCTCTCCTCTTATGAGGAATCTTGGTGTCTTTTAATTAAACTTTAAATCATGACTAACATATCTTGAATGCATGCTTTTCTTTGAGATAAAATAACTTATTAGGATATTTAATTTACATTACATACAACTTCACATAATCATATAAACAAGGAAAACACATATTCATATGAGACTTTGCATAATCTTAAGTTAAGAAAAACATTTCAAAACAAGGACACATTCCCATTGGAGCTCCATGGAACATCCAAGGGTTCAAACATCAATCATACAATTTGTGGGGGGTTGGGGGAGTCACCAACCTCTTGCAGTCAAACCCACTATAATAAACATAACAATAACCTTAAAATTAAACTTAAAAATCAAAGGGGTTCACAAACCCTAACTTCAAAACCTTTGGGGTTCAAAGACTTCTTTGAGAAAAAAGTCCTAATATGGGACTTATGGGTGCCCATCACCTAAGAGAAGGAAGAACTCACAACTAAACCAAAGATTTTGAGCTCCAAAGGCTGAGTTGCAGGTCCTTCTTCTTCCTTTTTCACGAGCTCCTTCTTCTCTTAGTTAGGGTTCAACTCTAACCTCAAAAATACATAAAATCACACCCTCACAACTTTGATTCAAGCTTAGATTTGGTGAAATCTAGCAAGAATCATGGGTTCCCCTTTGGATTTGAGAAACCCTAAGTGTTTCTCTCTTCTCTCCTCTCAAAATCGCCTTCCCTCTCTTCTTTTCCCCCAAATTCGCGTTCTGTCAATTTCTGCTGCATTATCTGCATTTTAAACAGTTGTGAATCGATTCACAGCACAGGGTGAATCGATTCACCTTGTCAGAATTTGCATGAATCGAATTTTAAGTGAATGAATTGATTCACTTTAGATCCAATTCGATTCACAGAAGCTCATTGATGTGTGAATCGATTCCCAGGGCCTATGAATCGATTCACAACTGATAAAATCAATTCCAAGAGGATTTTAAGCTTTTGAATCTATTCAAGAGGAGAGGGGTTCGATTCACACTATGTAAAAATCAAAGAAACTTGATTCTAACACCATTTCTTGGGTCCTTCTTCCCATTCCTAGCTAAACTAACTCTCTTCCACCTTTAGTAACACTTAAGAGCTAATTAAAACTCCTCTAATTACTTAGGATCATCAAAGACACAATATCCTCATTTTTCCAATTATGAATATCAACATGAATTTACTTGAAATTCACCATTAAACTATACTAAGCTTTATGCACATAATTCTAAACTAACATTGAGGGATTTAGGGTGTTACATAGAGTTTCTTAGAAATGTTACCAAGCGAGAAAGAAACCTAGAATCCTTCCTTGATTCGTAGAGATGACACCTTAAGTATTCCTCTATTTCAACACTTACTCTTTCAATGGTGCAAGAGTGTTTTGAAAAGAAAGGTGTTTATGGGAGAGAGAGGAAAAAATCGTGTGAGGGTTGAGAGGGAGATATGAGGCGCCACTTTTTGGTGGAGGCAAGAATGAGAGTTTTAGTCTTAATCCTTAGGTTTTCTATAGCTAGTATTTTAGGCTAATTGGATCACTTAAGCACTAATCCTCTAGGCCCATTAACAACATAAAAATTCTAAACTATCTGAAATCATCTCTTAATAGCCCAAGCCCCAAGGCGCATAGACTAAGGCCTAAGAGCATTAATCATTAACAAACTCAAAGTCACACAAGGTATCACATAATCACTTATTTAATTAACACATAATAATCAAAAATTAGTATGGAATACTCTATGAAAAGGAGGGGTGTACACAATAAATTAATAAAAATTTATTTTTATATATCTTTCAAACCTTTTAACCCCTCAAACTCTTTTTAACACCTCTTTAACCCAAAATATTTTTCCCAAATAAATGACATTCCGAATACTAATATTTTATAAAATTAAAATATTAAATAATAAATTACTGTAATTTTCTAAAAATACAAAAAAATGCTAATATTTTCTAAAATTACAAATAAATACAAATTCAACATTTTTCAATAATTCAAACACACATTGGGAATCGAAATCACTAAATCTATAAATCATAATAATTAATGAAATAAACACATGTTTGAAAATATACAATGTATGAAAAATACGGGGTGTTACACTCTACCATCATGTGAGGCCTGAGGCTAAGGAGCATGGAGAGTGATCGCTGGTGCATTGAGCATGAACAAAGAGCAGCCCCTAACAGCTTCTAGGCTAGGAGACACGTGAATGAACCGAATTCACACCGGAATGAGAGGGATCCTGAGGCGATGCAGGTATGGGATTCCACAGGTGAAGGAAGTCTTTAAGGAATTGATTGGTAGTACCTATACCAACAAGATGCATCTTCTTTTCGGGAGCCCAAAACATAAGAACACCACAGTTAAGCGTGCTTGACTTGGAGCACTCTTGGGACGGGTGACCTTCTGGGAATTTTCCATAAAGCGTGTGAGTGAGGACAAAGCACACTGAAAAGACCTGTGTTGGTTTGTGGGGACAGTTGGCAATCCTAAAAGTAGTCAGGACCTTCACAAATGGTATCAGAGCGGGCCTCTCACAGTACAGTGTGGTTCGGGGATGAACCAGCAGAAGCTGGTGGGCATGTAAAGCCTGAGGCTGAGGAGGGCAGGGAGTGGTCGTTGGTGCATTGAGCATGAAAAAAGAGCAGCTCCTGACAGCTTCTAGGCTTGACTTCGAGCACTCTTGGGATGGGTGACTTTCTGGGAAGTTTTCCAGAAAGCGTGCGAGTGAGGACAAAGCACGCTGAAAAGACCTGTGTTGGTTTATGGGGACAGTTGGCAATCCTGAAAGTAGTCAGGGCCTTTACAAATGGTATCAGAGCGGGCCTCTCCCAGTATGGTGTGATTCGAGGACAAATTAGCGGAAGCTGGTGGGCATGCAAAGCCTGAGGCTGAGGAGGGCGGGGAGTGATCGCCGGTTCATTGAGCATGAAAAATCAGCAGCTCCTGACAGCTTCTAGGCTTGACTTTGAGCACTCTTGGGATGGGTGACCTTCTGGAAAGTTTTCCAGAAAGCGTGCGAGTGAGGACAAAGTACACTGAAAAGACATGTGTTGGTTTGTGGGGACAGTCGGCAATCCTAAAAGTAGTCAGGGCCTTTACAAATGGTATCAGAGCAGGCCTCTCCCAGTACGGTGTGGTTTGGGGACGAACAAACGAAAGCTAGTGGGCTTGTGAAGCCTGAGGCTGAGGAGGGTGGGGAGTGATCGCCGGTTCATTGAGCATGAAAAAAGAGCAGCTCCTGACAGCTTCTACTGAAAAGAGCTGTGTTGGTTTGTGGGGATAGTCGGTAATCCTAAAAGTAGTCAGGGCCTTTACAAATGGTATCTGAGTGAGCCTCTCCCAATACAGTGTGGTTTGGGAACGAACCAGCGGAAGCTGGTGGGCAAGTGAAGCCTAAGGCTGAGGAGGGATCCTGAGGCTATGCAGGTATGGGACTACACGGGTGAAGGAAGGCTTAAAGGAATTGATTGGTACTACCTATACCAACAAGATGCATTTTCCTTTTAGGAGTCCAAAACATAAGAACTCCATAGTTAAGTGTGCTTGACTTGGATCACTGTTAGGATGAGTGACCTTCTGGAAAGTTTTGCAGAAAGCATGTGAGTGAGGATAAAGCATGCTGAAACGACCTGTGTTAGTTTGTGGGGACAGTCGGCAATCCTGAAAGTAGTTCGGGCCGTTACAAATCTTCTTACTCATCATCCCTAGTCCAAAAACCTTTAAGGATTTATCTAAACCTATTCTCATTGCTAAATAATGCTTGAGCTAATTTGACGCTGATAGATCGTCCTATCATAATTTCATGCACATTCCAAACATTACAAATGCTGTAGTCTAGTGCTGCAGCATCCAGTTTAGTAACCAAACCATTTCAAGAATAGTTACATGTATCATTCATATATCATATCATCATGTAAGCATGTTATTAACCATGAAATAAGCAATTAGGACAGTCTAATAACATTTTAAGCATGCTACAACATTCATATAATCAAAGGCAATGAACAACAAATATAGAACACATAGATTATCTATTTAACACACATAACTCTTCAAGAGTAATTAACCCACTGCTCCTACAGTGGTTTAAACAGAAAAACACCAACTAAACAACCTTTTCCCATTGCTCCTACTGTAACACCTGAGGACGAGATCGACCTCGTATTAGGACGTTGTATCGAGACCTCGCGTCGAGATCTCGTGTCGAGACCTCGTACCAAGACCTCGTGTCGAGATCCCGTGCCAAGATCGCGTGCCGAGGTCATATGTCGAGCTGATGAGGTCGCGTACCGAGCTGAGGAGGCCGCGTGCACGAACTCGTGTTAGAGCCTTGTGCGCTTGCACAAGCACCCTGATCGACCTCGTGTCGAGACTGAAACACTCGTATTTTACGAACGTTATTAGCGTTGATGATTTTATTGTTTGTAATATTTATATTATCGGTTGCAGTTCTCGTCGCTGTGTTTTAGATCTGTAACCTATAGATTAGAGGGTAATCATGAGAGAGAAGAGATTAGATGGGTAGAATGATTGATGGGATTAGCATCTCATAACAGTAGTTACACGTCACTTATTTGTGTTTTGTTTTAGAAAAATATCTTTTAAAGGGTTTCTTGACCAGCTGTATTCGATCAGCCCCTCATAACTCTCACTTTCTCTTTTCTTCTTTCTCCTTCTCTGAGTTTCCTCTTCCTCTCCAAACCTCCATCGAAGAACCTTGAGTTTCATCGAGCTTCTGCATAAACCTTCTTCATCAACCTTGTTTCTCATCATCTCCTCGACATATATCACCATCTCGACCATCATCTGAGGTATGGAAAAACAGATTTTCTCTTCCTTCATGCTACTGTTAGCGCCACTTCTTCTTTCCATTTTAGCCAGTTTTATGCTTCCAAATCATGTCATATTGGTAGGTTTTCTCCTTCATGATATTACCTACCTTTCTAACCAATTATTTGAGCTTGTAAAACAAATTGCTTTCTCTGTTTTCTGCAATAGGCAGTGCCCAAAATCCTCCCTATTTGGTTTGTCTTGATTTCTTGTTTTTAGTATGTTGTACGTTGCCTCTTGTCGATGTTTGTTGTTGATTTATTTGTTATAGAATCATATAACCTTTTTCACGAACTTTTGATCGAAAACCCTTACTTTGTGTTAGAGGAAAAATGGTTTTGTCTGGTGCCGTATGAAAGAAGTTTTAATAAAATTTTAGAGAAAAGGAGTTAAATTGTAATGTTTGAGTTCTGGTTATATTTGGTTAAGTTTTTGAGTTTTAATGTTTACTTGGGTTGTGGTTAAGATTGGGATAATGAGAGCTAAGTGCTATTAGAACCCATAGATCGAACTAAGTTGTACTCGTATTAGGCAGTGTGATTTCCGAGATCGTGCTGCAAGGAGATCAGGGTGTACGAGAACACGAAACCGAGGTTGACTGAGAGCCGTACGTGTCGAGATCGAGTAAGAGAAGTCGTTGTCAAGCTCGTTTGAAGACAGCCGTGTTGAGGTCGTTGTCGAGCAGCGTAGCTTGGAGTTCGGTAAGGGCACTTCTAAACATTCTAGGATTTTTGTTGTTATATTACTATGTATGGATTCCTTGATTTGTGTCGAGCATGTAATGTTGTGATATGATTGGGTTTTTGCACGTATTTAATATGTGATTGAATATATGTTGTGAATTATGTATTGACTGTTGAATTGCGTTTCTTCATGTCGAGCTTGCTCTTTTTATTTGACATGCGGTTGAATATCTTGTGTATAACTCTTTGAATATCGTATGCGGCGAATTGTTCATCGAGTGAGCGAGCTAGGCGAGTCGTTATGACGTTTTTGAGCCGTGACCGGATAACTAAGGGTGCTAGGTCCCTTTTGTTTACGGAGATTGACTAGACGTCGCCACGCTATGGGACCTGAGTTGGCCCTAGGGAGAGCGAAGATCCCAAGGCTACTACCGGACTTTCCAAAGATACCTGATGCGGCGTGTGCATTCCGTAAAAATTGTCGAGTCGAGAGAAATGGATAGCGAGTTAGTCGAGTTTAGAGTGAGATGGTTGAGTCACGTTTGGTGAATGTTATACTTTCTTTGTTTACTTATTTCTTTATGCCGTGTTTATCTTGAATTGTTGAGAAGTTGACCACTTTCCCATGGTGCCTTCAATCCATGATGGTCACCCAGGCGGTCGAGGCGCGAGGAACTCGACAAACAGATGATGGCGAGAGGAGCTCGACGAGGATCGAGCGGCGACCTCTACTTGTCGTGATTTGCTTTGTCTATGTTTTTGTGTATAGTGGTTGTGACGGTTTGGGCTAGATGTTATTTTGAGCACGTGGTAGACGGTGGTCTTACTTTTGGAGCAGCCTGCGTGGGTGTCTGTGGAAGTACCCCAGGGTATGATTGCTCTCTTGAAGTCGTCATACCTTAGGTGTATTTTCTTTATACATTATTACTCTGTATTTTGTATACATTATCATTTCGAGTGGTATATATGTATATTATGCATGCATGTTTTATTAGAATTTAAGTCCTGTGTCTTAGTTGCACCATGTTTTCGAAAAGCTGTAATTACTCTGATGTACACGAGCTGGTCTTAGAAGAAAAAGAAAAATATACCGTAAATTTTTATAAGGCACAAGAGTACCGTTTAAAACGCATCGCATACAGGGTAACTTGAGCTCGATGTGTTGAGCTCGGTAGCTCAAGCTCGGTATGTTGAGCTCGGTAGCGGTCCGGAAACGGGTCGTTACAATGTTGGTATCAGAGGCTTGATTCGGTTCGGCCGTATAGAATTTGGGTGAGTCCTTTGTGTCGGGTTATATATATATGTGTTGGGTACCTAATTGTACTATACTGATTGTTGTTTGATTTAGTGAAGCACTTATTGCTTGAAAAATTGTTTGAACTGTTTCTTGATTGAAGCAGTGTGTTTTAACACATCCTTGTTGTGAGATTCTGACAGGGTTTTGAACTTTGTGGAATCTAATGCCACCTCGTAGGGATCTGACAATTTGTGCGAGAACGCCGACATGGAACGAGCAATTCAAGCTATGGCCAGAGATGGCGGCGACCATGGCTCAAAGAATCACCATCGCAACTCAACAGCTAACGCGATGGCTCAACAGACGGCGGCGTTAACCCAAAGAAACTTACGAACAACAAAGAAGCGAGCGGAGGCCGAGGCGAGAGGATTAGCGGACTTTAGGAAGCATGATCCACCGGTTCTACGGTGAGCCAAACCCAGATAAAGTCGAACCGGCAATGCTTGCGGCAAAGGCCAAAGGAAGCGTCAGGTAGCTAAAGCGAGCCTTCGCATGGCGGTGAGGAAGCAGAGCGGTGATGATCTTATTCAAGGTGAATGTGAGATTGAGGGTAAATCCTTATCCGCCCTCTTTGATTCGTGCAACCCATTCCTTTATTTCTTCGATTGTGTGAACCATTTGAACTTGACTGTGATCGCTTTACTGCTCAAATTGGTAGTTACAACCCCATTTGCTAAAACCTTAGTCACAAACACCGCATGTCTTAATTGTGTAGTGGTTATTGAGTAGAAAGTTTGTGGTCAATTTGGTTTGTTTGCCTCTTAAGGGCTTAGATGTCATCCTCGGGATGGATTGGTTGTCACACCACCATGTCCTCTTGGTGTGCCGTAAAGCTGTAATTTTCCCGGACCTTGGAGTCTCCAATTATCTTTCTTTGAGCGTATTGGGGTTTCTTTGAAAGAAGGAACTAGAGAATACATGTATCCGCTAGTTCGTAAGTTTTCCGCAGTCGAAGTGAAGAATGTACCGGTGGTGTGTGACTTTGTGGGCGTTTTCGAAGACGTGCCAGGGTTACCACCAAAGGCGAAAGGTCGAGTTCTCCATCGAGTTGATTCCAGGAATAGGACCGATTTCCAAAGCGCCATACAGGATGTCTCCTGCCGAGATGAAAGAACTGATGTCCCAGATCGAACACTTGGAGTCAAAGCAATTCATACGACCGAGCGTGTCACCGTGGGGAGCTCCAGTGTTGTTGGTTAAGAAGAAGGATGGACGATCAAGGCTGTGCGTGGACTACCGCGAGCTCAACAAGGTTACTGTGAAGAACCGGTATCCGTTACCCCATATTGACGACTTGATGGATCAACTTCGTGGAGCGGCGATCTTTTCCAAGATAGATTTGAAGTCTGGTTATCATCAGATTCGCGTGAAGGAGAAAGATATCCCCAAAACAGCTTTCAGGACTAGGTATGGTCACTACGAGTACTTGGTGATGCCGTTAGGAGTGACAAATGCGCCAGCTGTGTTTATGGATTATATGAATAGGATTTTCCATTCGTTTTTGGATCAGTTCGTTGTAGTGTTCATCGAAGACATCCTGATCTACTCGAAGAACCGAGAAGAGCACGAAGAACACTTACGTCGAGTACTACAGATGTTGCGTGAGAAGCAACTCTATGCCAACCTGTCGAAGTGTGAATTTTGGCTCGAAGAGGTGAATTTTCTTGGTCATGTGATTTCCAAAGAAGGGATACCGTGGATCCAACTAAGATTGAGGTCAGTGTTAGCGTGGGAACAAGAAGGCGATTCTGAGATCAGAAGTTTTGTTGGCTTAGCAGGCTATTATCGAAGATTCATTGAAGGTTTCTCGAAGATTGTCGCGCCTCTTACATGGCTTACGAGGAAGGATCAACCTTTTGCCTGGACCGAGGAGTGTGAATCCAGTTTTCAAAGACTGAAGGAGCTCTTGACGACAGCGCCTGTGTTGATTTTGCCTCAACCCGAAGAGCCTTACGAGGTGTATTGTGATGCGTCACACCAGGGATTGGGATGCGTGCTGATGTAACATCGGAAAGTGGTAGCGTATGCTTCAAGACAACTTAAGATTCACGAGAGGAACTACCCTACTCACGATTTGGAGCCGGCCGATGGTTTTTCTTGGCCGAAGATATGGAGGCACTATCTTTATGGGAGCACTCTTCTTGTTTCGGCGATCATAAGAGCTTGAAGTACTGTTCGATCGAAAGAGCTCAACATGCGTCGGCCAGATGGGCCAATTTCTCAAGGACTACGACTTTACGTTGGAATACCATCCCGTAAGGCTAACGTAGTAGCGGATGCATTGAGCGAAAAGAGCGTTTTAGCCTCGCAATGATGATCAAGGAGTTGGAGATGCTCGAGAAGTTCCGAGACTTGAAGTTGAGTGTGGAAGTTTCACCGGAAGGCGAGATTTGGTATGCTTACCATTTCTAACAGATTGTTGGGCGAGATCCGAGACCAGCGAGGTTCATGACGAGCTCCTGCAAGAGAAGGTCGATTGATAGCAAAGGAAAGCGGCGAATTCCAAGTCGGAACGGACAACATCTTAAGATGTAATGGCGAGTATGTGTACCTAACGTAGCGGGTGAGAAAGTTAATACTTGACGGCGCATAAGAGCAACTTTAGTATTCATCCAGGAGTTACGAAGATGTATCAAGACTTGAAGAAGCATTTTTGGTGGTCCTAATGAAGAAGCAAGTGGTGATGCGTAACCGTGTTTAACGTGTCGGCGAAGGTGGAACACCAACGACCAGCGGGAATGCTACAATCGCGTACGAGATGGAAATGGATAGTATTTCCATGGATTTCGTTGTAGGTTTGCCGAAGACGCAGAAGAAGAATGATTCGATTTGGGTGATCGTCGACCGATTGACCAAATCTGCTCATTTCTTACCAGTGAGGTCGACATACAACGTGGAAAGGCTGACCGAGATCTACATCGCAGAGATAGTGCGACTTCATGGTATACCCTCTTCAATCGTGTCGGACCGAGATCCGAAATTCACGTCTCATTTTTGGAGGGAATTGCAAGAAGCGATGGGAACCGAGCTCAGGCTTAGCTCGGCATATCATCCCCAAACTGACGGACAGACTGAGAGAACGATCCAATCGCTTGAAGATTTGTTGCGAGCATGTACGTTAGATCACCGAGGAAGTTGGGACGACGTCTTACCATTGGTGGAGTTCACCTACAATAACAGTTTCCATGCGAGTATTGGAATGGCACCTTTTGAAGCACTGTATGGACGGAAATGTCAGACGCCTCTTTGTTGGTACCAGGATGGCGAGCGTTCTGTTGTGGGACCAGATATGATCCGATGAACTCGAGAAGATCCGTTTGATCAGAGATAGGATGCGAACGTCTCAAAGTCGACAGAAGAGTTATGCAGAC
Organism: Calophaca sinica; assembly: GCA_037113605.1. Lineage (NCBI taxonomy): Eukaryota > Viridiplantae > Streptophyta > Magnoliopsida > Fabales > Fabaceae > Calophaca > Calophaca sinica. The sequence continues at coordinate 38,817,276 of CM073734.1, forward strand.
CAAAGACGTCGACCACTCGAGTTCGAAGAAGGAGAACATGTATTTCTTAGAGTCACCCCCACTACTGGAGTTGGTCGAGTGATCAAGTCCAAGAAACTTACCCCTAAATTTATTGGACCTTACCAGATTCTTCGTCGTATCGGTCCAGTGGCATATCAGATTGCCTTGCCACCCTTCTTGTCAAACATTCATGACGTCTTCCACGTCTCACAATTGCGGAGATATATTTCCGACCCTTCTCATGTTATCGAACCGGATATGATTCAACTGAAGGACGACTTATCCTTCGAAGCATCACCAGCAAGGATCGTTGACCAGAAAGCCAAACAGTTGCGGAACAAAGAGATTCAACTTGTCAAAGTTGTGTGGGATCAGAAGACTGGAGATGCGACTTGGGAGCTGGAGGAGAAGATGAAGACTCTGTACCCTGAACTCTTTCATGGTAAGTACCTTATTTGCAATTTTGAGGACGAAATTTTTTTAGAGGGAGAGATTGTAACACCTGAGGACGAGATCGACCTCGTATTAGGACGTTGTATCGAGACCTCGCGTCGAGATCTCGTGTCGAGACCTCGTACCAAGACCTCGTGTCGAGATCCCGTGCCAAGATCGCGTGCCAAGGTCATATGTCGAGCTGATGAGGTCGCGTACCGAGCTGAGGAGGCCGCGTGCACGAACTCGTGTTAGAGCCTTGTGCGCTTGCACAAGCACCCTGATCGACCTCGTGTCGAGACTGAAACACTCGTATTTTACGAACGTTATTAGCGTTGATGATTCTATTGTTTGTAATATTTATATTATCGGTTGCAGTTCTCGTCGCTGTGTTTTAGATCTGTAACCTATAGATTAGAGGGTAATCATGAGAGAGAAGAGATTAGATGGGTAGAATGATTGATGGGATTAGCATCTCATAACAGTAGTTACACGTCACTTATTTGTGTTTTGTTTTAGAAAAATATCTTTTAAAGGGTTTCTTGACCAGCTGTATTCGATCAGCCCCTCACAACTCTCACTTTCTCTTTTCTTCTTTCTCCTTCTCTGAGTTTCCTCTTCATCTCCAAACCTCCATCGAAGAACCTTGAGTTTCATCGAGCTTCTGCATAAACCTTCTTCATCAACCTTGTTTCTCATCATCTCCTCGACATATATCACCATCTCGACCATCATCTGAGGTATGGAAAAACAGATTTTCTCTTCCTTCATGCTACTGTTAGCGCCACTTCTTCTTTCCATTTTAGCCAGTTTTATGCTTCCAAATCATGTCATATTGGTAGGTTTTCTCCTTCATGATATTACCTACCTTTCTAACCAATTATTTGAGCTTGTAAAACAAATTGCTTTCTCTGTTTTCTGCAATAGGCAGTGCCCAAAATCCTCCCTATTTGGTTTGTCTTGATTTCTTGTTTTTAGTATGTTGTACGTTGCCTCTTGTCGATGTTTGTTGTTGATTTATTTGTTATAGAATCATATAACCTTTTTCACGAACTTTTGATCAAAAACCCTTACTTTGTGTTAGAGGAAAAATGGTTTTGTCTGGTGCCGTATGAAAGAAGTTTTAATAAAATTTTAGAGAAAAGGAGTTAAATTGTAATGTTTGAGTTCTGGTTATATTTGGTTAAGTTTTTGAGTTTTAATGTTTACTTGGGTTGTGGTTAAGATTGGGATAATGAGAGCTAAGTGCTATTAGAACCCATAGATCGAACTAAGTTGTACTCGTATTAGGCGATGTGATTTAGAGATCGTCTTTGCAAGGAGATCAGGGTGTACGAGAACACGAAACCGAGGTTGACTGAGAGCCGTACGTGTCGAGATCGAGTAAGAGAAGTCGTTGTCAAGCTCGTTTGAAGACAGCCGTGTTGAGGTCGTTGTCGAGCAGCGTAGCTTGGAGTTCGGTAAGGGCACTTCTAAACATTCTAGGATTTTTGTTGTTATATTACTATGTATGGATTCCTTGATTTGTGTCGAGCATGTAATATTGTGATATGATTGGGTTTTTGCACGTATTTAATATGTGATTGAATATATGTTGTGAATTATGTATTGACTGTTGAATTGCGTTTCTTCATGTCGAGCTTGCTCTTTTTATTTGACATGCGGTTGAATATCTTGTGTATAACTCTTTGAATATCGTATGCGGCGAATTGTTCATCGAGTGAGCGAGCTAGGCGAGTCGTTATGACGTTTTTGAGCCGTGACCCGGATAACTAAGGGTGCTAGGTCCCCTTTTGTTTACGGGAGATTGACTAGACGTCGCCACGCTATGGGACCTGAGTTGACTGTCCTAGGGAGAGCGAAGATCCCAAGGCTACGGCTGGACTTTCCAGCATACGGTACGGCGTGTGCATTCCGGAAAAATTGTCGAGTCGAGAGAAATGGATAGCGAGTTGAGTCGAGTTTAGAGTGAGATGGTTGAGTCACGTTTGGTGAATGTTATACTTTGCTGTTTACTTATTTCTTTATGTCGTGTTTATCTTGAATTGTTGAGAAGTTGACCCTTTCCCGTGGTGCCTTCAATCCATGATGGTCACCCAGGCGAGGTCGAGGGCGCAGGGAACTCGACAGCAGATGATGGCGAGGAGGAGCTCGACGAGGATCAGGGCGACGACCTCTACTTGTCGTGATTTGCTTTGTCTATGTTTTTGTGTATAGTGGTTGTGACCAGTTTGGGCTAGATGTTATTTTGAGCACAGGGTAGACTGGTGGTCTTACTTTTGGAGCAGCCCCCTGCGTGGGTGTCTGCCGGAAGTACCCCCAGGGTATGATTGCTCTCTTGAAGTCGTCATACCTTAGGTGTATTTTCTTTATACATTATTACTCTGTATTTTGTATACATTATCATTTCGAGTGGTATATATGTATATTATGCATGCATGTTTTATTAGAATTTAAGTCCTGTGTCTTAGTTGCACCATGTTTTCGAAAAGCTGTAATTACTCTGATGTGCACGAGCTGGTCTTAGAAGAAAAAGAAAAATATACCGTAAATTTTTATAAGGCACAAGAGTACCGTTTAAAACGCATCGCATACAGGGTAACTTGAGCTCGATGTGTTGAGCTCGGTAGCTCGAGCTCGGTATGTTGAGCTCGGTAGCGGTCCGGAAACGGGTCGTTACACCTACAATGGTACATCAATACATAACTGTAGCACGAGATGTAGGGGTCATGGGACACACCAATCATGTCTTTTAAGTCGTTGTCTACCCTTTTCCCACATGAATCATCCACCATGTTCTTACCTAGGTCCAAATCACAAGTTCCAGTAATTAGAGAGAAGGTATGGGTGTTTCACTCCCAGTTCCTACCAACACGATCACTGGGAATTCAAATACGAAGTTAGAATCTCCAAACACTCAAGATGGAAATCAAACCAAAAAAAGGAAATCTTACCAACAAGTTTTCCTTCTCAAAAACATTAAAGAGATGAGATTATATGATAGAGGATCATGCTTTGATCACAGCCTTCAAATGGGATCGAATTTTAACGAGAAATAAGAGAGAACGATAGAAAACGGCTTTGGCAGTGTTTGTAATTATCCCAGTAGCCTAGGAATGTGATTAGTCAGTGTTTCTAAGTAACAAGACTTAGGTTTACGTCTTCTAATCAGTCCCTATGCGTCTTAACCATTTTGGGTCAAAATGGGTCATATGGGTCAAGCCCAACGGGTCAAAACGCATCAAAACATGTAGTAGAAATCATGCCATCGCCTAACGATGGGAATGGTTTGCCCAGTGAAGAGAGGTAGTGAGCACATCTAGGAAATTCGTCCGGTGACGACTCTAGCTTGCTAAGCAACAATAGTACCCCTCCTCATTGTTTTAGCCATAGCTTGGGCTACAGGTGTCCGATTAAGGCGTTCTTTGTGGGATTGGAAAGCTAAGGAAAAGATCTAGAACTTTAATGAAGGTACCTCAATCAAATTCAATCACTAAAGATGTCGAAATGGAAAATGGCTGAAAGGGGATCACCTCAAGACCTGAGTTGTCTATTTGGGTTCCAAAATGTCCTAACTAGTATCCTAAAAATTCAAACACATATCCAATCACATAATGGCACATAATTCAGACTCACATACATGCACACACATCATAAGTCTTAGGAAAAAAAATCGATGGTGTTACATAGACAACTTCAACAACTTCTTGAATGCGATTCGGATCAAAAGATGCAAACAAATCCTTGAAAAACCCAGTAAAAATCGATGCAATTTCTTCTTTATCCGAAAATGTTTCACTATGATTATTAGTTATAGAATCAATCCAATGTATGCTTCTTCTTTGGGAGGCTTTTTGATGGGAAAAAATTGTGTTGTGATCGCTATGTTGTAACAAAAGAGCCCTAGATCGTAGGCTCCACCAAACCTCTTCACTTTCAAGAAGATCATCCAAAATGGACTCCAAATTGAAAATTGTATCAAGAATACCATCCTCATGAACTCTTTTATTGGCCTCAATGAGCTTTGCTTGAATCTCCTTAATCTTCTTTGGAATGTGGCAAAAGCAGTCCTCTCCCCACCTAGTAGAAGAGTCCACACAGTTTGGAATTTTTTGACATAAAGGAGAACCGTGAGTAACCCATGTACCATAAATAACATTTTCAAAACCTTCATCCTTTAGCCAACATTTTTCAAAGCGCTTGGGCCTCATCAAATTGTGCCTCCTTTTTTTGTGCAAAAAACCGTAGAAATATTGAAGTGTGCCTGATCAAATTGTAAACTGAATCTTGTGGGAAACAACTAATCCAATAGGAGTAGCTACAAACCGATCCAATCTTGCTTGAATAGTCTTCCCCATTCTGATTCTTATGCTAAGTAAAAAGGTCACCTTCAAAACCAAGGTCACAAAGGTGATGTTATTGAAGATTATCCCAAAACATATTGATATAGTATTAATGTGTAAGATTACCTCCCTTTTTCTCATGCTGGCCCAGAATAAGATTGAAATCACCAAACAACCACTTCTCATTAACCTCAACCTATTCGAGATGATGGATAAGCTCACAAGTATACTCCTTGTTATTTGTTTATGGGTGCCTATACAAACCAGTGCAGTGCCACTTAGCGTCCTCTTCTCTCAATTTGATTTTCATATTAATACGACTTAAGGACATTGACAAAATACTTACCTTAATACCATATTTCCAAAAACAAGCAAGCTCTACAGACCTCTCCCTACCTTCTCCTTGACAACTCACAACAACATTAGAAAAACCTTGAGCATATCTCAAATTATTTATCTCAAAATCCCTTTTCCTTATCTCCAAAGTGAAAACAAGGGTAGGATCTTTATCTCTAATGAGTTTTTTAAAAGCTTGACCTGTACCTGGGTTCTCAACCCACGACATTTCCAAAATAAACAACTCATGGCTCCTGGCAGGCATATTGAATAGGAACCCCTAATACCCTTTCTCCCATAAGATGGTGCATTTTAGTTGAGGACACCTCTCCCTCCATGAAATCTTCAAACCCCTTTCGTTTATAAGAAGAATCAGCCTTTTATGTGGTAGTTTTTTCCTTCTTTTTAACAATGATGCACTTGCTCTTTTTTCCTTGTTGATTGCTTCATCGTGGTCCTTCTGATTTTCGCTAACCTCTTGCACAAAAAAATTAGACTCCTTACTAATCTCCTCCTGATTATTTCCCTCTTTATCCCTTTCTTCTAGTTCCAGATTCCCCTCCTCAACCAGAGCTCTACTTTTTTCACTCCTCTTTTCATCACCTATATTCCCACCCTATTCTTTAGCATGCATGGCTCATCTCCCAATTTAATATGATTATCCAAATGAGTATTATCCTCTATAATAGACATTAAGGCAAATTTAGATATTATTTCCTCTAGAAATTGAAGTCGTGTATAATATCCTCAATTTACTAACCTTGCTTAATGTCTGATCATGTGTGAATAAGTGTATTTACTTGTGCCTAGGTGTGTTTCCTTGTGTTTGACTGTATACTTGAGTGTTTGGTGGCGTATTTATCTTCTGTGCCATCGCGTGTGTGCATGAATGTGAGTCACGAGGTTTTGAGATTTAGATAAAGGTATAGAAGTGTTTATTAGGGTTTTGATATGAGTCTTAGAAGCCATGTGAAATTTGAAAGCAATCGGAGTTGAAACTAGAGTTTTCGGGTACTCTCAACCTAAGTGTGGGTGTGAACTTTCAAACATGTGATTAGGGTTTGATATCTTAATCTTAAGGTTGATTAGGTATTATAGATGTTTGGAAGAATGTTTGAATGGTAGGAGATCAAGCTCTAGACGGTAGAAGCATTGGAGTCGAAGAGATCGCGAGTATTTGGACTTTTTGCCCTAGGTTGCGTTCCAAGCGCTTGGCATAGCACTTCCAGGAAAGGAATAGCGCTTCTGGTACTAGGTTAAGAGCTTCCAGCACAACTGACCTTCCGAAAATCAATCAAATTTTGACACGTGGTGCCTTGTGATTGGACCAAACATTGGTCCAATGCGATGTTGACACGTGGCAACACCTGATTGGACCGTTTGAGCTTAAGAAACTTCGTTGTGGAGCACACAGTGGATCAGCAATTGGAGAGGTGCTTGAAGTGTAGACCATAGCGCTGGAAGTGCTTGGCTGGTCGCTTCGCTTGAATTGCGACTCCAAGTGCATTTTTGGACTGCTTTGGTATATAAGTGCATTTTTCACTTTCCCTTTCATTTTTACCTTCTTCCTTGGTCTTACCATGACCCTTAGCTCTGTAAAACATTCAAAAACCTCCATGGCCAAGTTCCTTTGAGCTTTGGACTTGGTTCTAAGTCGTTTCAAGTGTCAGTTCGTCCATTCGATCCTACCTATTCATCTATTACCGTTCATTTTTTTTATGGTTTATCTCTGATCGTCGTTTTATTGAGGTAAACCTATACATCGATGGTGTTATATTCTTGTACCTATGCCTAGTTTAGTAATAACTTATCATACTTTAGTTCATAATCCTAATCGGACTGTATTTTGGACCCCGATCGGGCCATACAGGTACCGAACGAGCTAGGATTTTGCCGCAACTTTCTGAAACCCTTTCTTAATCCACAAAACAGAAGGGATAGCCTCTGATTTCTAAATTTTCTTATGGTAAAATCGTTGTACTTCGATGGTGTTTTAAGTCCCTGATTAACTGTTCTTCGTGTTTTTTTAGTGCAAGCTGTGGTACCGAACATGCGAGAATTGATTACTGACCCTTAGGCTAGTAGCTTGGCCAACTCTTTAATGAATTTTTCCAATTCCATAGTTTGCCTAATTCTAATCTGAGTGCATTTTTGTGTTTCTAGTGAAATATGGACCTTATGGGCATATTCAGTAGAATGTTTGGACAAGTCTAGGAGGTTGGAATGGTGATGGCCAAACCTGTCCATTAGAGGAGGAAGAGTGTGTGTGACGTTCATCTTGAAGTTTGTGAGTTCGTAGATAAGGCTATTCGTTAATCGGAGCAAAACTAGAGTTTAACCAGGAGAGGAGGATGAAACCTTAATCACCAGGATTTCAAGTGTAGTGTGTAACTTTTAACATGTGTAGGAGACCTCAATCCCTACTAGAGGTTGAGGTCAGTAACACCTAAAGATAGGGCTTACAGTCTAAGATGTCTAAGGATAGGCGTCATGGATCTATCAACCAATGTAGGATTGATCTCATGGTATTTATGGATGATTTATAACATGTTATATTATGTTGATTGATATGTGTGTGATGGATGGATTATGTATGATTACTTATGTACCTGTTTGATAACATGATGGTAGTTGGTCACCTTCGCGATTTTAGGAGTGATCAGTATGTTAATCGAAGATGTTGTGATATGTTATACATGTCCTTTTGTATGATAATATGCTATGTGCTATGATATGTTGTTAGATGATGTGGCGTATGATATTTGTCCGGCCTTTCTTTAAATTTATATTTGCTTAAATAAGTAGTAATAATAAAGAATATAAAATAAAAAATAAATAATAAATGATATTTTTGGTCTCAAAATAGAAAAAAGAAGGCAAAAAATAAAGTGACAAAGAAAAAAAAAGAAAAGAAAAAGAATAAAAGAAAAAAAGAAAAAATAAATAAATAAAGGATGAAGGGGTGCAAATTATAAATCTGGGAGCTGCTAATAGTAGCAAGCTACAGGGTTGGGTGGCGCAAACCCTTGCAGCTTACTCTTTCTCTCCTTCTTCTACTACGTGCACCAATCCCTTTTCCTTTATGGACACCCCCAGCGCTCCCTCCCTTTCCATCGCTGCTTTTTGCACTCGCGTCCTCTTACGTACACCCCTTAAGCCCTGTTCCTTATGCGGCCCATCACCCACTTAAGCACAAACCTAACCCTAACTTACTACCTTTCCCCCTCATTCAAGAGTCAGCCGAACCCCTCCTTCCCTCTTACTTCACTCTTTCCTTTTTTGCCCTCACATTCACCTCCTCCCTCATTTTCGGCCCCCATTCAGTCTCCCTCTCTCTTCACTCTTTCTCACCCTCTCTTCCCTTCCTCTTGTCGAACATTAACACTAAAAGAAGGAGACTAGCGGTGTGTCCTCCCACTCGCTCTCTTCTTCTCCTTTTCTTCCACAAAAACCCTAAGGAAACCTACGGCCGCAACCTCCTCTTTCCTTCATCTTCTTTCCTTTTCCAAACCAAATCACAAAGATCCTCAATCTTCAATCAACCTCATTAAATCTCCAACTAGATCATGAAACGAAATACAAAAAGGGAGTTTCTTTCCTTCCTTTTCTTACTTTATTTTTATTATCATTTGATTTTGTCCTGATTTGGTTGATTTGTTTTTGCAGATATTGAGTCTATAAAAGCCAAATAATGCCAAAGGCAAAAGGAGGAGAGGGAATTCAAACCTAAGAAAAAAGACATAGCGGAGGAAGATTCTGGAAAAAGAAGGAGCAGAAGCAGAAAACTTAGGAGCTTGAGTGAGGCTACACAAATAAAAAAAACACTTTAGTTTATTAGGTTTTTTTATTTTGCTTCTTGTAACATTCTGAGTTCAAAGTTGATCACCCAGGTTTCGTTCTTCCCCTTTCATTTCTCTTTTTTTTTTTTTTTAAACTTTCATCTTTGTTCTTAGTATGGTCATGTATAGTTGAGACTGAATCAGTAATTGTAATATATTAGCCCTTTTTCTCTGCGTATTAACCATGTCTCTACGTATCAACTGTGTTCTTTTTTAGGTTTTATTTTTCATTTCATTTTGTCAGTTTTTAAAAAAAATGATCAATCATTTTTTTATTGATAATTGAAATGTATTACTTTTATCTATTTTACTAAAAAAAAAAAAAACAAGATGGAACAAAGTCAACGGGTTTTTGTCGTGGCCTAAAAAAGGGAAATTTTTTTTATTTTTGCTAATAATAAACAAATAATAATAATAATAACAAAAGTTTGTGTTGTTTTATAATAAGAATTTTCAAGGTTAAAATGAATATTTAAGTGTATATTAGTTTCTTTAAATAAAAATTTACGTAACTGCCATAACTAAATAAATGAAATATCCATATTGGACCAGTTATTTTTGTCTACTTTGTATCTTATTTTTATTTTGATTTTTATTTGACTTTATATCTTATTTTTATTTTTATTTTTTATTTGAAACCATGGAATTCCTACATGACTGTAGTGTATTTCTCATATGGTAATATCTCACCGTTTTTAAAGGCAAATAAACTTTTTTTTACAAACAATTAAATGGTACCTTTTATTAAGCAGGCATCGTAAGGGTGCTAACCTCTTCCTTATGCGTAATCAACTCCCAAATCCAAATTTTGTTCGAAGACCATTTGTCAAATTATTTTCAAAAAATGTTTTTTCCAATAATCTTATGGGTTCTCTTTTTTCTTGTGAGTATTTTTTAGGACATGCAGACAACTTCTGGGCTGAAATCAGAGCAAATTATGTGAACAACTCTTGGAGAAGTCAGAATCAAAGAGAATTTTTATTGGTCACCTCATCTGCAAAATCAAGCTCAAAGCTTGAGAAGCCCTAATTTGGAAGAGACTACACACACTTTCACGGGGCAAATGGATGAAAGATTGAAATCTATAGAGAAGATAGTATACACCACCGCAGAGGAACATAAGGCCTTACATAAAAAAGTTTCTGCCTCGGTACATTGCATGATTCAGAAAATTGAAGAAGAACTTGAGAAGCAAGGACGTGAGGAGGCAATCAGCAAAATCATGGTGCAAGTGGATGAAAGACTCAAATCTATGGAGAATAGTAAACACCATCGCTGAGAATTATACGGACTTACAGAAACAGGTTTCTGCCTTGGTGAATTGCATGATTCAGAAAATAAAAAAGGAACTTGAGCCAAATCCCGAGGAGGAATATGAAGTCATTGTCCAAGAGAGTGATAAAGAGTTAAATGAAGAACTAACCATGCATGGAGGACATTTTGGCTAAATTTGGAAAAAAAATCTGGTGACCAATTCATGTTTGTCGAAACTCCTATTGATTCTGTGGAGAGTCAAAATTCTGCTCTAACAACATCGATGACTCAGAGTGAACAAGACATCGTGCCTAATCAAGTTAAGCCTAATCTTAAGGAGGAAAATGAAACCATCATTATTGAAAATTTTGAGTAGTTGATTGAGAAGCCTAAGTCTGAGCCTAAGCATGAAGGATAACTATTCCCCAGAAAGGATTGAAGCTCCTACTGAAGAGAGCACCTTATGAAGAAAACAAGGAAGACCCCTTGGTTCTTGATTTTGAGACATAAGAGAAAGTCCCAATTTTAGGGCAAATTATCATAACCATTGGTGATACTGTTATTGAGGTTCAAAAGGGAAAGGTAACCTTGAAGAGTGGTAAGGAAGAGGATGTTTTAAAGGTTTTAAATTCTACTAAAAATCCATCTTCTTTTACTCTTTCCTATTCTACTAATAATGTATTTGCTTTCAATGACCTTGATAATTTAAGAGTGCAGGAACCTTTAGAAGAAATTACTAACTTACAGGATCATAGCATATTGGTGGGTGGTGAAGAAATAAAAATTCCACAATATTTTGAAGTCCATCCACCAGTTGGCAAAAGAAAAAAAGCCTAAACCACATGGTTAAAAAGTGGAGAAGGGGAAATGGATTGAATGCAAAATTCTCACTTAGAGAGCCACCTGGTTGACCAATTTCAAGCAAACCGTCAGACTCACGACGTTAAACAAGTAATTTACAGGAGGTAACCTGTGTTATTTAATTTTATGTTATTTAATTTAATTCTATTTATTTTTATATTTTTAATAGTTTATTGTGATTTACAGTTTCTGTAGGGGTAATGGCAATCCAACAACATTAATTGAATCACCCTTCCGCAATTTGCTCGTGAAATTATTCAGAAGGGAGTACCTTTCCACCTTAATTTATTTTTAGCCATTTTACTGGAATACCTCTTTTAGAGCTTATTTTCTAACTGTTAGCAGTGAGGACAGTGCTAAAAATAAGTGTGGGGAGAGAACTATAATTATAATTACCTGGCTATGCTTATAACTACTAAATTATGGAAAATTTGATCTTTTTCTGATTTAAGGGCTATTTTAAAAAAAATTCTGATAACTTGTGATTGAAATGAGATTGATGCTAGTTTTAGAATTAGCTGATAATTAGCATTGAAGTTTTATGAGTTTCAAATTGTCTGTGTAACCACGAAATGTGATATTTAAGCCTAAATGAGAGGTTACGTCATACTTTTTACCTATTTTCATTGATTGAGTGATATTTTTCCATGTTGTGCATTCTAGAACTTGTGCTGAGACCATTGCAAAACGAATATAAATTTTCTTTCATGTGAATTTGGTAGGGCCAAATTTTAGGAATTCTTCAGGCCTACATCAATTTTGGAAATATTTTACCACTAGTTACCTTTTTTTGTGCTTATTATTATATTTCTTTGGTACCCTTTCGTTGATGTTGATTATTTTTATTGAGGTAACATTGGAAAATACTTTTGTTCGAGCAATTAGTGGTAAAAATCAAAAGGATAATATTAGAAATCCCTTAGGAAAGCTTATAAAGGGAAGGCTTAGTAGTTACTTTCCCTTCCTAGAATTATTAAATTGTTTATTTGTTACATAAAAGCATAAAAGGAGGAAAGGAAAGAAAGGAAAAAAAAAGGAAAAAAATAAACAGAAAAAGAAAAAGAAAAAGAACCAAAAAAAATGCGTTATTGCATTCAAGGAATAAAAAGAGACAAATGATGAATATTAGAGGGATCAATTGTCTGCTCTTTAAAGTGAAAAAGAAAAAAGTCACTTGTTTTGGTTGATTTATTTCTGAGCCCTTTGCATGACTTTTTCTTTCTTTTTATCCCACCTAACATTTTTACATTGGCCCCATTACAACCCATGAAAGACCCTTTTTTTCTCTTTTGTATGATAAGTGGATTTTTAGTCAATGTATAAGCATATGACAATGTCACTTATTTGGAAAAATTTGAGCATTAATGACCACTCCTTTAACACTTTGAGAGTGGAGAGAAGAGTGACTTATAAATCACAGACTTAGTGAACTTGTTGAACTTGCATCTCTAATTGGGCGTACTATTACTTAGCATTTCTTATTATATTACTTTGTTGTCATGTAACTCATTTATGCCTCTTACTCTATTACTTTGTTGTCATGTAACTCATTTATGCCTCTAGTCAGTAAGAAAAATTTTTCTTATAATTATCCAAGTAGTTTGCTTGAGGACAAGCACAGCTTAAGTATGGGGATGTGTTGACACTCAAATTTGTTTATTTTTATGGGGTATTTTTAGTATTAAAACATGTTAATTTGTTCTATTTAAATTATAGAAGTACTCATTTATTCCATATTTTACAGAAATATCACAAATACAACGTTTGGAGCAAAAGATGCAAAAACGAACCAAAATCTGGCAAGATTTGAATATTTTTTGGTGATTCTGGACATTCAGTACGGCCTTACCAAAGTCAATAAGTTTGTACCTAACTGCGTGTAGCAGTAGGGGCGTACCTAATGGTTAGTACAGCCTAGCGTCGAAGAAAAAGTCACCGTACCAAAGGTCAGTACGGCCGTAGCCAAAGCAGTTAGGCTGCACCTAGTGCAGAAATACGAGCCAACACCGAGAACATAAGGAGGTACGGCCGTGTATAAAGACGGTACGGCCGTACCCAAACCAAAAACCCACAGATTTGAAGCCAATTTAACCTTGTGAGCAATAGAGCCTATAAATAGGCATTCTCAACCGTTTTTGAAAAAGGAACTCACTCTCTGAGTGTGGGCCTTTTGTCTTTTGACTACTTTAGTTTTTGCCTCTTGCTTCTTGCCTCTTGCTTCTTGTTTTTCATTTTCTTTTATGATTTCTTGTTTGGATTTTTGTTGTTCTATGTTATTGAGAAATACTATGAGTAGCTAAATCCATCACCATCGTTTGCTATGTCTTTGATATTTATTTAGTTGCTATTGAGTTTTCTATTATCTTATTAAATGTGTTGTTCTTGGTGTGCTTAATCCCATGGGATCTGGCCAATCCTTAATAAGTTAGTTAATTGTAGGCGATCGTACCACAATTATTTAAAGAAACTCTACGAATAACTGAACTCGCTAATTATGTCGGATCAAGGATAATTGCTTGTTTCCAATCAGTCATTGAATTGATAAACTCAATGTTTCTTAATACTCTTTCTTTTAATTACCTTGCATGATCATTGAGGGTAGTTCTTAGGAAGAAGACTGTTAGCATTGCATGATCATTGGGTGTTAATAATACAAGAGTGGGTGATTGGTTTTCAATTAGGATTATTGCTCGTAATAGTTAATTGGTAAATTCAAGGACTAAGTATTAGTGAACCCGGTTCCCCTAGGCTTTCAATAATTGATCTTTTTTCCGTTCTTACGTGTTTACTTTATTATTATTGTTTGTTTGTCTTGTTCTCATAACCACTACCTTCATTCATCTAAATAATAAATGATCTCTATTAATTTAGTACCAGTGCATTCCTTGTGGGTTCGACATTCGGAGTCTTAAATATACTCCACTTTATTACGAGTTACGATGTAACGCTCGCACCTCAATGTAAATTGAAATACATAACAATTACATTAAAGTACAGATGCTACTACAAATTTATGAACTTGCTTAAATATTTCAAGTCATAAATTTTAAACATAAGTCATAAATCTAATCATTAGATTACAACTTCATTAAATACACAACTTGGAATACCAAAATAGCTAAATAAAGTCTTCCAAGAACAATTGTTGCAGAGCAACTACAATTCAAAATAAAACCCTAAACTAAGAGAACTAGGCCTCTGGTGTCGCTGAATCTGCCTTTGGTACCTGTTTATCTGAAAAGCAACAATGAAATGGTGAGATAAAAATCTCAGTGAGTCCTTCCCGGACTCCTCTCTATCTCTCTTCGAATCATACTATTTCAATAATAATAATAATAATAATAATTTAGGCAGTTAATGCCAAAACAAGTTTCACATACAAAACATAAAGTGTTTCTTTTGAAAACATAGTATGTGTTAGGCACCTTAGGCGTGAACGACTAAGGATGCACTAAGCTGAGTCTAAATTGCTATATCGTCGGGCGTAATTATTCCGGTCCAATATACAATTTAGAAACACTGAGTATATTGTCGGACGTGATTATTCCGGTCCAATATACACTTAGAAAACTTGGTACATTACTGGGCGTAATTATTCCGGTCCAATATACCATTTGTAACATTTGTGATAAAAATCAGACATGGAAATGCAAAACAATCACATATAAAACATATAGTCATTCTTTCTATGCTATTAAGAACGAATGAACTATTCCTATAGGGTTAACTCGTTATTTGACCGGGAATCTACGTTACCGGCACTAGTGCAGAAAGGGGATGTTACACCGATTAAAATCGACATTTTACACCAGTTTTGTTACCATGTAGATGCTCCCGGTGTAGTATGTTGGGGTTTTTACACCGGTTATTTAACCAACGTAAAATGTTGCGTTTTACACTGGTTATATATCCGGTGTAAAATTTCAATTTCCATTTGTTTTTTATTTTTTTGAAGGACCTTTTACAAAAATAACCAGTGTAAGAAACTAACATTCTACACCGGTTTCTTTCAATAACCGATGTTAAATATCTATATTCTATATCGGTTTCTTGTGTAACCAGCATAAAAGGTGCACTTTTTTTTCATTTTCTGTTTATTTTTTCTTTTCCTGCCCAGAGGCAATCTAAAATGACAATAAATAGGCAATAAATTTGACAACAATCAGCAGCAGAATTGGCACCAAATGTGCCCAAAATTCAAACCATTAAAAGCTATCAAATGTAATCCATAAACATATCAAATCAAATATACACATAAACAAAGTTGAGCTATATATATATATATATATATGTAAACAATATATAAACAATGTACAAAGAAGGTAGTGCTATAAATATCTACATATGCATCTAGTCCAAGACCTCGTAGGAGATTAGGCTGAAGAATCATCCATGATGCCTGCAGTATAGTCAAAAAAATAATATGTCAGTGAGACTATAAATAATGAACAAATAACAAACAAGCATGTATTAACAAAAATATTATAATGTTACAAATAACAAACTTATATGATCATTTATCCTCTAATATCCCTTCTTGATGATCATCACGAGTGGCATATACACCGTCCACTTCATTTTCACCAGTGAAAGAAGGTCTTTGTGTTGAGAAAAAAGGAGTGTCATAAATATCTATAGATGCATCTTCACTTTCATCACTCTGAACATGCATGTTTCTTCTTTGGAGCACTACAAACTACCTATTGCTAGAGGGATCCTTCACATAAAATACTTGTTTAGAGTGGAATGCCATGATGAAAGGCTCATCCGTATAACCCATCTTGTCAAGGTCCATCAATGTAAATCCTAATTCATCGATTTGTACACCACTGTTACAGTTAACCCACTTACATTTAAAAACAGGCACTCTAAATTTACAATAATCGAGCTCCCAAATCTCTTCAATGACCCCAAAGTAAGCTATGGATGCCAAAATAGGGTTCTTATCCTTTGAGCTAGAGAAGTGCATTGCAGAAGCCATGACCATAACCTCATTGTTTTGCACAGTACTCCTGTCATCCTGTGACTTTGTATAAAAGGAAAATTTATTTATATCGTACCCACTCCAACATAAGACATTAAAGCTAGGGTTATTTGCTAGCCATTTTAAGTCATCAGAAGCAGTATCATCATTCAAAATATGTGGTTTAAACCAGCTTAGGAATGTCTTGTTACGCTCTTTTAACACCCATTGTTCGTTCCTATGGGGTTTTTGGCCTTGACAATGGATTTGTGAGTAGACAAGTATGGTTCAACCTCATCAGTGTTATTCAATATATACAGATGTGCCTGCATCACTTCCACATGACCCATGTTCTTAACCTTTAGACCTCATGTATCCTTACCGTCACATCTTCCCTCATGAAGAGACTTGAGAATCCTTATAGGTTCCGCTTCTGGCAATTAGTCTGTACAAAACTCAATGGATTCTGTGATGTACCTTTCAACAATAGATGCTTCAAGACGGTATAGATTCTTCATATACCCTTTCAAGATCATCATGTATCGTTTGACAGGGTACATCCACCTTAGATAAACGGGGCCACACACTCTAGTCTCCCTCACCAAATGAACAATTAAGTGAATCATGATGTCAAAAAACGAGGGAGGGAAGAACATCTCCAACTGACACACGATAATAATAGCCTCATTTTCCAATTCGTTCAACTCATGTGGGTCAATCACTTTACTACATACAGCAATGAAGAATAAGCACAATCTAGTTATGGCATGTTGAACCTTTTTTGGCAAGATGCCACGAATTACCACTGGTAGTAGTTGTTGCATCAAGACGTGGCAATCATGAGACTTTAAGCTAAGTAGTTTGAGATCTTTCATTGACACAAGACTCTTGACATTTGAAGAGTAGCCCTGTGGAACTTTCACGCCCCGTAGACACTCGCAAAAGCTTCTTCTCTCTTGTTTTGACAAGGTATGACATGTTGGTGGCAAATATGTCTTGTTACCTCTTGGCTCTGGAGCTAAATGTTCTCTTATGCCCATCTCAACCAGATCTAGACGAGCATTCACACCATCCTTTGTCTTACCCTTGATGTTGAGAAGCGTGCCGGTTACACTATCACAAACATTTTTCTCCACGTGCATCACATTAATACAGTGTCTCCCATCAAGACTTGACCAGTATGGAAGATCGAAGAAAACTGACATCTTCTTCCATATGTTTTTTTCATTCGACTTCTTTCGTTTCTTTCCAAAACTAACATTGGCGTTCTTCACCCGTCCATAAACTTCTTTCCCAGTTAAGGCGTTTGGAGCAACTCCATTCTCCTGGCAACCATTAAAAGCCTTTTTCAACCTCCGATACGAGTGATTACGTCTGAGAAATATCCTATACCCAAGATAAACAGTCTTCCTTCCATGTTGCAATTAATGGTAGCATGTGCCTTCTTCACATATAGGACAAGCTTTATGCCCCTTAACACTATACCCAGATAAGTTTCCGTAAGCTAGAAAGTCATTTATGGTGCAAAATAACATGGCACACATCCTGAAATTTTCATTAGAATACCCGTCAAAAACATCAATGCCTTCATCCCACAATATTTTCAAGTCTTCAATCAAGGGACTTAGATAAACATCTATGTCATTTCCTAGTTGTGTTGGTCTGGATATCATCATAGATAACATAATATATTTACGCTTCATGCACAACCAAGGAGAGAGGTTATAAATAACTAAGAGAACAGGCCATGAACTATGGTTACTACTTAAACTACCATATGGATTCATTCCATCCGTAGAAAGTCCAAACCTCAGATTTCTTGGGTCATTGCCGAAATCCGAAAACAAAGAATCAACTCTCTTCCATTGCAAAGAATCAGCCGGATGACGAAGTTTCCCATCACATTTCCTCTCATCCGAATGCCATCTAATATTCTTTGTATCTTTTGCATTCGCAAACAATCGTTTAAACCTTGGAATAATTGGAAGATACCATAACACCTTCACAGAAGGACCTTTTGAGATGACATCACAACCATCATCACCATCCTTCTTTTTGTATCGTGATTTCATACATTTAGGGCATATTTCTTTGTCTTCTTTCTCCTTCCAGTATAATATACAGTCATTGGGACAAGCGTGTATTTTCTTATACTCCACACCCCATCGGACATAATATCTTCTTCGCCTCGTAGTTACGGTTCGGCAAAGTGTTGCCTTCTGGAAGCATGTCCTTCAACAACTCCAGCAACTCAGTGAAGCTTTTATCAGTCCACCCATTTATCGCCTTAAGATTAAACAACCTCAAAATCGCTGACAACCATGTGAAATTTGTGCAACCCGGATACAATGGTTGATCCTTGTCACTACATAGAGTATCATACACATGTGCTTGCTTAAAAGAATCTAGTCCAATAACACGAATCATGTCCTCTAGTCGATCTCCCATATCTACCTCAACTTCCCCACTTTTGGACACACTTTGCGTGTCTAACACTTCACCATGCCATGTTCATGTTGTATAACTCTGGCTAATCCCAAAAACATCAAGGTGCTCACATATGTCTTTAACTTTTAGAGGTGCATGATTCCCATACTTAACACAAGGACAATAAAATTCTCCATTATTATTAGGAAGCTTTGTTTCAGCAAATTTCAGAAACTCTAACACTCCATTTTGATACTCATCGGACAATCGATTTTTTTGCATCCAACTACGATCCATGGCTACGTTTTGAAAAAGTAAACATACGCTTATTTAATGAACACAATCACCACTTCAAGACCCTTCAACCAGAAGTATCCAACAGATCTCTGTATCTTTGGTATGAACCTATCCCATTCAAGAAGAAACTTTCTCTTTATTTGGTTAATAGTTAGTCGTTAAATTCTTATATCTTATACCTGACGAAATTTCGGCAGCATTTTTCATTGGTCTCCAAGTACGCAACCCAAAGGTGGTGACATCCACTACGATCAAGCACGCACACCCAGAGACAATAGAAAATGTAGCAATCTGAAATTTCATCATGTATTAGATAAAAGATTTAAAGACTAACTATTAACCAAATATAAGAAAAAGTTTCTTCCCAAACTGTCCTACTTGGACAGTTCAAGATTCAATAAAATGAGCGATACCATCCCCGGTACCCACGTAGACATTTTATTGAATCTCAAACGGGAAACTAAGGCTTAATACAAATTAAATAGAGAAGCTCAAATATAAAAATGTACATCATATATCATAATCATAACTATCCATCTAAATAGTCAGGATATTCATAAAAAGCAATGAAAAATATATTAATATATTCTCCTGATACATTTATCCAATTAAAATATCAAAACAATCAAATACATTAATAGATAACATGCATAATATAAAAGCAAGGCTAGTGGTGGCTCCTTGAGGGGTCCTCAGGACAAAATCAGGCTGTAGATTCCTTCGAAGGAGTCGATGGAGTGTAATTCTCTACGATGGGAGAATACTCCAGTGTGGATGGAGTATACTTCGAGATCTCATTATCATCACTGAGGATCTGAACGATGTCCGTCCCTCGATGAACATTACTGGCAGCTACGGGCCTCCTAGGAGAGGGTGGCCTCCTCTGAAGTATGCGCATAGAAGGCCCGCGCCCCAACGGTCAGCGTCGACACGGGGATCACCATACTGGTTCATCAAATCACGATCCTCATCACGATAAGGATCGCGATGATGAGCATCGCGATCCTCAATCCTCATAAAGCTATCTCGATACTTCCTTGCAGTAATCATCGGCCTACTAATAGAGGGACGTGACCTCCTGGAAGCCATGCGAGTACGACGCCCCCCGACCACGGTTTTCATCTAAAGACATTGTATGTTATCAATAGTGGTCAGTCATGAGCAACAAAACTAAAATTTAATTGAATGACAACAAAAAAACATAATATACCTCAATAGTTTAATTATTATTCGTAAGTGCAGAGAATTACCTTTTTATAAAGGATATAAACTTGAATGAAAATTAAAAAAAAACCCAGTATACCTTATAAATTTCAAACATTTGGCCATAAATTGAAAACAACAATCCATAATATCTTTGTAGGTAAACCTATATACACATTGCAAACAATATTACTTGGCATTCTTCATCATGTGTTAAATATGAGAAATCATGTACCAAATGTTTCCATAACACTTAACAGTAACACAAGTGGCAGGGAATTAAGGACTTTAACCTGAAATAGTGGCACAACCCGAGTGGCACAAAGTACATAGAAACTAAACATAGTCCATAGCTCGACAATGATGAATAGCCATAAAGCTAGCCAACATTAGACCAAAGCTTGATTAGATGCTATGGTGAACGGATTATCAAACAGATTAAAACCAAAAAGGGAAAAAAGCTATAAGGTAAAGGGAAAAACCTATAAGCTCGGAGAAGGAACAAGTGGGTGTGGTCACTTCTGGTTTGCCTCTGAGACAGGGCTTCGAAGGTGAAAGGCGGCGAGAACCACGAGACGGAGAATGGCAGTGAGAACCACGGGAAGTAGAGATTCGAATGATGGCGAGAGAGGATAAGAACGATGACAGTACCGCGGCGAGATAGAGGGCTCGAATAGTAGAGAGAACAAGGAGAGTGCAAGGGCGAGAGAGAAAGAGTAGGGTTATCTCAGAGAAATGCTTCCCGCATATCTGAGAATGAGAGGGAGAAAGTAATTTTAATCAAAGAGAAAGACTTTTAACACCGGTTATTTAAATAACTGGTGTCATAAGTTCTCTTTTAACATCGGTTACATAAATCTCCGGTGTAAATTGTTTTCAGTTTCTTAAATCCAAAACCTTTGACACCGGTTCGACATATAACCGGTGTAAAAAGTTACGCGATAATATGATTAACCATGTTAAAGTTCTAAGATCTGGGAGATACATTACTGTTTATTGTGACGAACATAATAACATGAAAGGTTACTGTTTATTGTTCTAGTGAACGTCATGATGGATGTTACTATTTACTGATATGAACAAATGCAGTGAGATACTCGAATCCTATGTTCTGGGTTCATGATGTTACTGTTCTGGACTGTTCAGTTATATGCGGATGTTCTTTAACTTAAACATGATTAAAATGAAAAATGCTTTAGGTAATAGCAATCTTTCAGTATCTGGTGGAAGTATGTTGATTACTCAGAACTTGCCATTGTTCAAAAATCTTTTATTCACAAGTTTATTTGAAAACCGATAGGACCAGTTTTTGGAAAAAATAGTATTTAACTGAAGAGAACTAAAGTGATAAGATCTCATGAGAGATGGAAGCCAGGCTTAGTAAAGGCAAGGAGTTTGAGAAAAGGCGATGAGTAAGTCCCGACGGATAGGGCAGTGGAAGGCCGACAAGTACCAAACTCTGAAGTTGAATGACTGGCAGAGATCTGGAAATGGTTTTTTAGAGCTTTAGTTTTGTTGGAAAATATTTTAGAAAAATCCTCGATCTGTTTTCATTAATCTTTGAAAAGGCAAGTACTAGTATCTTCATAACTCTTTGTTAATCTGAAAGTATTCTATTAGCCTTAGTTTTCATAAAGTCATCAACAACATATACTTTACAGATACAGCTTTAATATCATTTACTTCGGAATGATATCTGAGTTACATTGTGGTTCATAATCTTTAGACACTGGTAACTGAAGTCATAGATTAGTAGGTTCAATATTGCAGTATTCTATAAGTTGTTTTTAAGAAACAATATTCTTTGGTAATTATCCTCCCATGGAATCTGAAGCAAGTATACCCGGTTAAACATAGTTAAGTATGTTAGAATGTAACTGTTGTTTCATTCATTCTTAATACCAGTATCCATATCAAGCTAGATGATGGCGAAGATATCAATGGGTGAGGAAGGCTTGTTAAGATTGTCTGTTTGTTGATCTTTGGTTGTTTGTCTTGCTAGTATTCTACTCTTTCCAACTATCTTGTGTATTTTCCTCTTGTTTGTTTATTTCTGCCTCAATCATGTCTGATTATTCAGATAACCAATCAATCATGTCTTATGACAATCAATCAATGTATTCCAATATGTCTTTTGGAAAACAATCTTATCAATCCTTGGCCTCCCATTGGTCTAAACAATCGTCAGATTATTCTGATATTCAATCTCAATCTTTATCTTTTGATAATCAATCTTTTATGTCTTCTAATTTTGAAGATCAATTTGTCAATCAACAACCTTTTAGGTTTTCTGATAATAGCCTTGAGATGGCCAGATCCGTCTTCAAGAAGAACTTGCAGCTTCTTAGGAAATCTAAGAAAATGCAAGAGGATAGTTTTCAAAAGGCTGTCCGTTCTACTATTCAATCTGCTCGTAAATAGATAGCCAAAAAGGACTCTAAGACTAATAAGTCATTAGTCGATAAAACCAGGTCTCATCGATCTGATAAGAGTCATAGTCAATCTAAGACTAAAGATCCTTTAGTCGCAAACGGTATCTCCAGATCCCAAAGATCTGAGTTACTCAATCCCTCTGAGGTTAAAAATTTAGCCGACAGAGTTATCCTTCGTCTACATAAGATGAAGAAAGCCAAAGCTTCTAAGACTATGAAGAAACTTTTAGTCTCTGGAGATAAATCTGGATCTACACCTAGATCTAGGTCTAAATCTCTTCACACGAGTGAAAAGATTCAATCTGTCAA
Organism: Calophaca sinica; assembly: GCA_037113605.1. Classification (NCBI taxonomy): domain Eukaryota; kingdom Viridiplantae; phylum Streptophyta; class Magnoliopsida; order Fabales; family Fabaceae; genus Calophaca; species Calophaca sinica. The sequence continues at coordinate 38,839,972 of CM073734.1, forward strand.
TCTTCAACCTAAGTTAGGTAGTGAAACCATTAGGATTAATCCTGATAGTCTTGTTAAGGCTAGCCAGTTAGAATCCTCTAGTTTACCTACTAAAGCTTTTCAATCTGAAGAACATATAGAAGAATCCCTAGAACTAGCATTAGTTCCCCAGGAACCTTCTATAGTAGAAATTCCAGTAGAAGCCTTAACAGGTTCTCAAGAGTTATCTTTAGTTACTTCAACCAATATTCAATCAGGCATTAACCCTAAGGATGTTCCAATAGAACTCCCTAGTGCCATTCAAAAAGCATTACCTCCCTCTCCAGCCCAGGATGATAGGTTATGTATCAATTGTCGAGATCCTATCCCAATTAGGATAGAATCCGATTTTCAAAACATTAGTATGCTAGGTCAACCTTGGATAGGTCATCTTTAGTCAGACACTAGTCAACAACCGCTTATCAATCTTAGGCTTGATCCTCTAGATCCTCTTTCAGTGGAAATAGAAGCCAACCTTAAGTTTGATAACAAACCCAATCAATTAGGTTTAACCTGTGCTAGAAAGCCCAGATCCAAACCTAAGTCAAAATACAATTACTACCCTCCTGGCCCAAACCTCAGTATAGGAAGAAAGGTATTTCTGACCTTGAGGCCCAGTCCATTAAGGAGAATAGTAATCAATCCAAACCAAATAGTATTCGTCTCGAATGTGGTAAGACTGGCCATAGGAGTAGATACTGTTGGTCAACCAAGAAAAACCTCAAACAGTCTGTGATTAAGATTAATAATCTTATTCTTGAAAATCTTTGGGAAAAGGAATGTTTTTCTTAAAACCCTAATTTTCAACACAGTTAAAAGGTTTTTAGCCAATTTAGCCAAAATCAAGATTCTGATGAATCTTTCAATCAAATCAATTTTCTAGAACAAGATTCTGACAATACCAATTTAATTGATATTCAAAACCTTCGTTCTAAAGTCAAAACTTTAAAATCTGAATTAGAGGTTTTAAAGCAATCACCCAATTTGCAGAATGATAATAGTTCTTCTGAAATTATTAACTCTGTTAATAAGATTCAAAAGTTCTATATCAATATCAAGATAATCATAAGTGATTTTATTCTTGAAACACCGGCTCTTTTCGATACTGGTGCTGATTCAAATTGTATTTTGGAAGGGTTAATTCCTACCAAATACTTTGAGAAAACCTCAGAACAGCTCAGTACAGCCAGTGGCTCCAAGCTTAAGATTAATTATAAATTATCTTTTGCTTCAATTGTCAAACAAACCCTTAGGATTGATATGTCTTTCTTATTGGTTAAAGATTTAAAGAGTAAAGTTATCCTCGGTACTCCGTTTATCAGGATGCTTTTCCCTTTTCAAACTACTGATGATGGTATCATTACTCAACATCTGGGTAAGCCAATTGTTTTCAAATTTTTGAAAAAACCCATCACCATAATTATCAATCCAATCTCTTTCAAAAAGAATCAAATAGGTTTTCTTAAAGAAGAAATTTCTTTTAAATCTATTGATTATCAATTACAACAATCTGATGTTCATGGAAAGATTAATAATCTTTTGAACCAGATTCAAAATTCAATCTGTTCCGATTTACCTAATGCTTTTTGGGAAAGGAAACAACACGTCGTTGATCTTCCTTATGAAAAGGATTTTTCAGAAAAGGAAATCCCCACAAAAGCTAGGCCAATCCAAATGAATCAGGAACTCCTTCAATTTTGCCAATCTGAGATCACAGGTTTACTGAATAAAGGTCTTATTCGTAAATCCAAAAGCCCTTGGTCTTGTTCTGCTTTCTATGTCAATAAGCAAGCTGAGATAGAGAGAGGAACACCTAGGTTGGTGATCAATTACAAACCACTTAATCAAGCCCTTAGCTGGATTAGGTACCCAATCCCAAACAAGAAATATCTCCTTAATAGGTTGTATAAGGCTAGGATCTTTTCTAAGTTTGATATGAAATCTGGATTCTGGCAAATCCAGGTCAATCCCAAGGATAGGTATAAGACTGCTTTTATCGTTCCTTTTGGCCAATACGAATGGAATGTCATGCCATTCGGCCTCAAAAATGCTCCTTCAAAATTCCAGAGAATTATGAATGACATTTTCAATCCTTACTCTAAGTTCATTATTGTCTATATAGATGATGTCTTAGTGTATTCTCAATCTATAGATCAGCATTTCAAGCATCTTGACATTTTCAAAGATATTGTTAAGAAAAATGGTCTTGCTGTTTCTAAAGCCAAAGTCAATCTTTTTCAGACTAAGATTAGATTTCTTGGTCACAATATTCATTTAGGGACAATTGTTCCTATCAATCGTGCAATCAGTTTTGCTGACAATTTTCCTAACCAGTTAATTGACAAAACTCAATTACAAAGATTTCTAGGATGTCTTAATTACGTCTCTGATTTCTTTCCTCAATTATCCAATCTGATCAAACCACTCCATGATCGTCTCAAAAAGGATCCACCTCCTTGGACTGATGTTCATACCAATGTGGTCAAACAGGTCAAATCACAAGTTAAAGACCTTCCATGTCTTTACCTTCCCAATCCTCAATTTTTCAAAATTGTTGAAACAGATGGCTCAGACATTGGTTATGGTGGCATTCTCAAACAGAAAACTTCTTCTGGTAATGAGCAAGTGATTGCCTTTACTTCCAAGCATTGGAATTCTGCCTAGCAGAATTACTCTACTGTCAAAAAAGAAGTTTTATCAATTGTTTTATCAATTTCAAAATTTCAATCTGATTTGTTAAATCAAAAATTTTTGGTGCGTGTAGATTGTAAGTCTGCAAAAGAGATTTTACAAAAAGATGTTAAAAATCTTGCATCAAAACAAATTTTTGCCAGATGGCAAGCAATCTTATCAATCTTTGATTTTTACATTGAATACCTAAAAGGCAGCCAAAACAGTCTCCCTGATTACCTTACCCGGGAATATTTGCAGGGAATTGATACATTGCCGACGTGTTCAATGGTCACAAGATCTTCTTCCTCTAGGGGAAGAGGGAAAGACAAAGGTAAGTTAATTCTTGCCTCAACAGGTACAACAGGGCATCTGGCCCAAAATCAATCTGAGTCATCGACTCAGAACCAATCTGGGTCATCAACCCAAAGCCAATCAGGGCATTCGGCCCAGAACCAACCTGGGTCATCAACCCATCACCAAACTGGATCTTTGATCCAACATCAATCAGGGTCTTCGACCCAAGCCCAATTAATCGGGTCATCCACCCGAACCCAGCCTTCCAAAGGTACAGCCAATCAAAAGAAAGAAGATTACTTCTTTCCAATCCAAACCCTTCAGGCCTTTCAACAACAAGGACTGACCCATTTGCCAATCACTACTTGGGCTAAAACCGCCCAAGACAACCCAGCCCAAAAACTGGATCTTGCTATCCAAAGCCAAAAAATGGAGATTACTCAGGTTAATCCTAAACCAATTACAAAATCTCCCTAAAGCCAATATATCCCTAAACCAAATTACTGGCCCACAGTAATTTTAGAACCCGAATATTTGGATAAGGATATTAACAAAATCCCTTCCAAAATCTTTCCCTTGGGATTCAATTTTGTTCCTTTTGCTTTAAACAAAACCCAATCATTCTATGAACTGATCCTCATAGATACTGAATCTGTTAAAATCAAACATTTTAAGGATTCACAAAATAATTCAATCATAACCCATTCAACTTTGCAGATTTTGAATGTGTTAAATCCATCAGCTTGGGAGCAGAATCCTTCCAAGTGCAAGAAATTTTCAGGAAGTTTTGACCCAATGGGTTATTCTTACTGGGATTATGTCAAGGCCTGGGAACTCACAATCTTAGGTCTTCAAAACAAATTTTTCAAACATTCCTGGCTCATTTACTTTAAAAATGGAGAAAGGTATCAATTTCCAAACTGGTTCCTTCACTGGTGGCAGTTCTTTGGACCAATCCCAGAAATCCTTCCTCCAGAGGTTGAAGAAGGTTTCCAATTATTTAAAGCCAAATATGATCAATCAAAGGACAATCTGCCGATAGATTTAAATTTCTTTGTAAATTTCTCCTTATCTTGGGTATTTACTTGGCAATTTAAAGTTCTTAAATCTATTGTCCCAAATGCTCTTCCATGGCTCCAACAATAGGCCCATGTTAAATGGTGGTCCGAATTTGATGGTTCCAGAGCATCAAAAGAAGGTGTAAAGAACTAGCTTAGGAAGAACCCTAAACTCCTCAAGTTTGCAGATACATCAGTTTGCCATCTTCAAAATCAAAAGTCTCAAATCTCAGCAGCTCTTTTAAGTTCATCAACCGAACAAGACATGTTGACCAATCTGGAGAACATTCTCCAACTTTTGAAGCAATCTCAAGAAAAGGATCCAGGCATGCCCTCATCCTCAAAGCTTAAGCAGGTTCTTCAACCAGCTTCTCTTCAACCTGACTCTGAAGGCTCAAGAACTGAAGATCAATTTTATCAGAATGAAGATGACTGTTTCGGCATCTTCCCATCTGATTTCCAACCAGCCAATTCAGATGACGAGTTTCTACCGTCTCCAAAGAAGACTTAGTAACTGGTCCAATTTCTCTAATCTTGTCTTTTGCAGGAACAGGAAAAGATTCCATTATGCTAAAGTCATCCGCAATCGCCGCTGACAAGCTGTCTGGCACTCAATTAGTCTTTTGACCACCAATTAGTGAATTTTACTATTTGGCACTATTTGTAACTTGTACTGTATCAAATAGTATGTAATGGTTTAGGTTTCTGACCGGAACTATTCCGAATAGTTTAATTTCTCAATCTATATAAGCGGTTTTTAGGTTCAGTGTTAGACACACCTTGGCTTCGGCCAAAACACTTTGCTTAGCTCCTCCGCTTCAAAGTTTAGAGAGAGTTCAGAGAGAGGTTCTCCTCTTCTCTCCTCCCTCAGCTATGTTATTGCTTTCTGTAATGTTTTAAGTTTTAATAAATAAAAGTGTGACCGATTCTGCTTTTATTTACTTATGTTGTTCATTATCGCCTTCATGGCAGGTTCTTTGTTTTGATTTGCATTTGCATTTCATGTTTAAATTTTTGTTTTCATCTTTTATTTTCTATTTTAAAGTTCTTACTTCTGGGTTAAGTCCCAGTGTTCAATGTTATGCTGAGTCCGTCTCGGCCCTACTTTCCACGCAAAACCGGTGTAAAAGACCTAATTCTTTTCCGTTTCGTGCACTAGTGCGGGTTGTGTCATATACTTAGGTCCATAGACCCCGATCAACGTAGCTACGGTATGGTGGTTAGACGTCAATAACCTCTAAGTGGCATTCCACGAGACTAACCATACCGTTCTCTCCTCTTATGAGGAATTTTGCAATGTCTTTTAAGTGTCTTGATCATAAACTTATGCATTATCAATGCATACACATAATGAAATGGACATATAAGTGAAATTCACTCATTCATAAGCAACATTAGTCGTATACTTATGCTATGACAAAGTATGTAAGTACAATATCCATTCATAATCAACATCATTCATATATCATTTATGTCATTTAAAACAATACACTAACTTGAAGAATGAATTGAATTGAAATGTGGAAGCATAAGAATCTTTAATTAATAATACTCTTTATGGTGTTCAAAAGATGCGTAAAATATGGTTATGAAAACCCTAGAACATAGCTTTTATAAGGTTTCGAAAACTGATTTCAGAAAACTCAAAATTCTGCAGAAAACAGGGTGTGAATCGATTTACAATGCTATGAATCGATTCATCACTTATGCAGAATTCAATTCATAGCTTTGTGAATCGATTCATAGCTTCCAAATTCGATTCACAGAACCAAATTGGTGGCCTGGGAGCCTTTTGTGAATCTATTCATGACCCTGTGAATCGATTCATGCAAAGTAAAATGCAGAAAAACATGATTTTGACATCATAATAAGCATTTCCAACACCAACAACATCCTAATCAACTCATACTTATCACTTCCAAACACTTCCAATCAAACATTTCATATGATACCTTGAAAATCAACTCATTTCACATACAAAGTCATGAACAAACTCACTACACAAACATTAAAATCATGAATACCAACATGCTTCAAGCATCACTAACTCATCAAACCACAATCAACTCATTCAAACCCATTTCCCATTATTTGATTCCCTTAAACCCCAAATAAAGCAAGACATCATGCAATAAAAAGGGGAAAAGAAAAACCCTAATGTGGGACTTAGGGGTGCCCAACACCTAAAAGGGAGAAGAACTCACAAATCAACTCCAAGAACTTGAGCTAGGTGATGAATCTTTGGTCCTCTTCTTCTTTTCTTCTTCAATTTCGCTTTTCCTCTTCTCTTCAACTTAGGGCTTCACCAAATCTTCTTAAAAATGCCAATCCCAACCCTCAATCTCCCATTCTAAGCAAGGATGGAAAGAATCTCACAATTTCTCTCCCTATTTCCCTCAAAATCCCTAAACTCCAACCCTTCTTCTTCTTTCTTCTTCTTTCTTCCCTTTTTTTTCAGTTGGAGGACGAGAATGAGAGGGAAAAAAGGGAGGGAATCATCGAGGGAGTGAGAGGGAAATAAAGGAGGGAGTGGTTCTCATGGAACCCAAGCTTCTTCTTCCCCTTCCTTCTCTTCTTCCTTTCTTTTTTTTTTCTTCTTCTTTTTCTTTCTTCCTTCGCTTCTTTCTCTCCCTCTGATGCATGAGTGTGTGTGTTTAAGAGAAAGAGAGAGTGCTATGGTGGGTGAGAGGGAAGTGAGGAGCATGGTGGGGAATAAGGCATGATTTGATAAAATTTTGCTAACAAATCCTAGTTTAATTTCATAATTTACTCTTTGGTCCCCAATAAAACCTTAAGTAAATTAATCAATTAAACTACTCATCCTTAGTAAATAAATCCCCTTTGTAATTAGGGTCTTTAATTACTAAGCTTTAGAAAGTTGAGGTGTTACATACGATCAGGTGCACTTGCTTGAGCCACAACAAACTCCAAGAAACTATTCTCACAGCTTTTATCCCAAACAAAAGGTTTCCCCTTTTGGGTCAACCGGCTCAGTGGAAGGACTAACTGGGAAAATCCTTTAATAAACCTTCTATAGTAACTAGCTAAACCTAGAAAACTCCTCACTTTAGTGATGGTTGTTGTCATTCCCATTTAAGTACAGCTTCAACCTTATTTGGGTCAACCGACACTCTTTCTTGGGAGACCACATGCCTTAGGAATTTCACCACATTGAGCCAAAATTCACACTTTTCTGGCTTTGCAAACAAACATTTCTCCCTGAGGACCACTAGCATAATCCTGCGGTGTGCTTCGTGTTCTTGTGGACTTTTGGAATAAATGAGAATATCATCTATAAAGACCACAACAAACCTATCCAAGAATAGCGTAAAAATCCTATTCATGTAATCCATGAATACGGCCGGAGCAATGGTCAACCCAAATGGCATTACCAAATACTCGTAATGGTCGTATCGGGTTCTAAAAGTGATTTTTGGCACATCCTCGAACGTAATCCTAATCTGGTAGTAACCAGACTTAAGATCAATTTTAGAGAAAACCGAGGCTCCTCTAAGTTAATCCAAAAGATCGTCTATTCTAGGGAGTGGGTACTTGTTCTTGATCGTGACCTTATTAAGTTATTAGTAGTCCACAGAGAGTCTCATACCCCCATCTTTCTTTTTCACTGACAGCATCGTTGCACCCCAAGGCGATGCACTAGGTTTGATAAAACTACTTGGAGATGAGGTCCTCTAGCTGGGTCTTAAGTTCCCTTAACTCTAATGGTGACATTCTATAGAGAACTATGGATATTGGTCCCATTCCTGAAACTAACTCTATAGAGAACTCTACTTCTCTTTTTGGAGGTAAGGAAGTCACTTCATCAAGAAACATATCAAGAAACTCATTCACCACAGGAATAGTTGACAAGTTTAAACTAACCTCTGAGTTTAAAGAAACCAATAAAATAAACCCTGCATCCCCTTCTAATAGGCACTGAGACACTTGGGAAACACTAGTTAATAAAACATAGTTTGTTTCCTCACAGAGTAGAGGTGTAGTAGGGAACTCTACACTCTTAGTGTAACAATTTAGAACAACTTGGTTGGCAGAAAGTCAATCCATGCCTAAAATTGCATCCAACCTTTTTGATGGCAAACATATCAGATTCACCAAGAACATTCTTCCATGAATTACGAGAGGACAATTCTCACAAACCAATGAAGTCGAGATACTACCTTCCATTGGAGTGTGAACATGCAAAGTGAAAGGTAGCGAAGAGAGATACAAGTTTATTCATTGGGAACACTCACAAGAAATAAAAGAGTGTGTCGCATCAGAATCATACAGTATAACTAAAGGTTCCTTGTTTAAAGAACACATAACTTTAATCAAATTGTTGTCCCTATTTTCCTTCTTGCCACTGAGAGTAAAAACACGCCCTTGGGTGGGGGCACTCAATCTGGAAGTAGCTCCTTTCTCTAGTTGAGGGAAATACTTCTGAATATGCCCAGGCTGGTGAAACCTGTAACACACATCTTGGCCAGTCATGCATGTTTCCTTATGTTCTTACCACAAGAGGGACACCCTCCGGGCTTAGAAACCTCAGCCTGCTGAACTTGCTTCCCTTTACCCTAGTTTCTTTTCGGCTTCACTTGTTTGTTATACTTATCCTCTCTCTTTTTTTGCCGCTTCTACTGGTGTTCAACTTCTATTGCCTTTTGGATTTCTTCCAAAATTATATACTTGCTGACCATCTTAGGATATTCGCAAACTTCCAGTGTAGACACTGCATTGCGGAGTGCAGGCTTTAATCCTTGTTCAAACTGGCGTGCCTTCCATTCATCATCCTCCACCGTCTGAAGGTAGCGGGAATACTTAGCCAACTCCTCAAACATGGCTATGTATTCCCCCACTAACATGTTTCCCTGCACCAAATGGGCAAACTCCTGCTCTTTCTATCTCCTTAAGCTATGTGGGAAGTATTTTTCAAAGAAAGCTGTCTAAAAATTGTCCCAAGTCAATGGGGGTTCCTAGAGCAGCCATACGCCCCCTTTCTCCTGTCCACCAAACCTCTGACTATTGTTTCAGAAAATGGGTGGCATAAGCCACATTCTGCTCTTCAGTGCATGGTACCATAGTGAAAATATTTTCCATCTGTTATAGCCAGTATTGTGCTTCTTCCGGGTTTGGTCCCCTATTGAAGGATGGAGGGTTGTTCTTCCAGAATTCCACAAAAGAGCAGTTTGGTTGCTCGGGGGGAGGTGCAGCATTTGTAGGCCCTCCACCCCCTGCATTCCACATTCCACCATGAAGGATGTGGTTAAGCAAATTAGTCGTAGCTTGAGCTTGCTCGGTGACACCCTTTACCCATCGTGCAAGTAATGCATAGAAACACATGCGGATAAAGGTAAAAATACGGTTTTATAAAAGCCTTTCATGGAATAGAAGCCTCACATCATCGAATTCAATTGCGAAATAAAACATAAAACAAAGTACGGAAATAATCCAAACCCCGATGTCACATGTCTAAGAGCTTAACCCTTAGTTTACATCGATACGAAGACAACGGTAATAAACTACTATAATAATGATAAGTAAAAACGGTACAACAGGGTACACGAGTATCCACAAAACATAAAGGATGAGGAATCATACTCAGGCGAAAAGATAATAGCAAAGCTCAAATATAACATGTTGCGAATACAACAACACGTATACAACATCAATCAAACAATATACTAGTAAACCATGGTCCAACATCGGCAACTAGCTAAAGCAAACATACAACTACTACAACGCAACTTCAGGATCCTTTTTCTTGTCCAGGTGAGGCAATACGAGCGTCGTCAACATCCGTATATGACGCCATCGAGCCATGGGATCCCCCCGTCGATAAAACACCGACGAGTGCCACCATTGTAACTCTTTTCAAACGGCATTTAAATGAGCCATGCGACCCCGTTAGTAAACGTCGACGAGTGCCGCCATAGTAATCCAATGTTCTTTAAACCAATAACAACGAGCCATGGGATCCTCCGTCAGTAAACGTTGACGAGTGCTGCCATAGTAACTCAAAGTCTACATCTGAACGCCTAACGAACAACAGAGTCTAACAAGCCATGCGATCCCCCCAAGTTGTGAAACATCATTGAGTGCCGTCATAGTAACTCATCATCTTCGAATCAATACTTACGAGCCATGAGATCTCCTCCATCAGTGAAGCGTCAATGAGTGCCACCATAGAAACCCAAATGCATGTAACGGAATGTACCGGCGACGAGTTTTATAAACACACGATATCCAACAAAAACCATTGGATACCAATCCACCGATTGTTCACAAACTCGTGACCAATAAACAATAATCAACAAGGCAATTCAACATACACAATACTTGGCCACACTCAGTGAGCAACATCAAACAAGCCAAACATTCAACATTCAATAAGCCTAGGTCTTATAAGTCATTTTAAACATCATTTTATCATTAAACAGGGGTATGAATGGATTCATAAGGCCACCATGAATCGATTCACGGCTTCAATTCACAGAATCTGAAATACTACAGGTGCGAATCGTTCCATGCCGGTGTGAATCAATTCCCAGAACCTGCAGAAGTGCAGTAACGCTATTGTTCTGTACTTCGCGCATTGAGGACTCCTCCTAAGTGGTCCCACGTCCAATCCAAGGTCAGGGGCAATTACTAAATTGTCCCTAAGGTCTCTAATATTTGATCTTAGATTCAAATCTTGAACTTGAACCTTTACAAACCAAGTCTTATCCCCTCCTTATTTTTATGCTTCCTTATTTCATGGCTCTCTTTTTAAATCCTTTGAAATTACTTATCACATGCTAACCTCAATGTCGACACCATTCCTTTAATCTATTTTAGGTCCCTTATCCAAGCTTCAACCATTTTACAATCTATCAAGATTTGACATCTATCCCATACTTTAAGCATATCTAGAGTTCAAGACATAACTAACTATATCGTAGCACTCTTATATTCAATTTAAAACATACAACTATTCCCCAATCAATGATTACATCATATTTACCTTACTAGTATACGACAATTTCACCATCAATAATGCAACATCAATTATGCTTCCATAGACTAAATCATGTTATTAAACAACTCCAAATTGGTCTTATACATAATAACACTTAATCAATTATCAAAACAATAACTTCATACCACTATTCATGTTCTTAAATAATCCAAATAACACTAATGACCCAAAGTCATACCAAAACACATAAAGCACTAACCTTTCATTATTAAACATGCATCAATTTACTAAAACTTATTAATTACCAATTCTAATTTAATTCTAAGTGTAATGACACTTAGCCAATAATCAAAACAGAAACTTTATGTTACAATTTAGGCCATTAAACAATCTAATAATACAAGATCATTCCTTTTCAAACAACAACACATCAAGCATTAACCTTTTGACAATAAACATACTTCAATCTTCCTAAACATATTAATTAACTACCCTTATGACTCGTTGCTCATACAAGGGCCTCAAATTAAATTAAAACATAAACTATAGGCAACCAAATCCATGCTCTTACAATGATTACAAATTTTGATGGCACAGGCATAGGGATCTTGGGACATCCCTAACATGAAGCACAATGCCTCTTTCCACATGATCAACAACCCCGCCATACCTTATGATAGTGACGGCCTCCAAAAGTGCCTTATAGGGTCCGGGATTGAGTTCTTTGCTAGTCCAAGCCTTGTGGTGTCCAGCAACTCCAAGTTCAATAATTAGAATAGAGATAAAGGAACTCTAAGAGAGCAAAAACCATAGAACAGTGATGGTCACAAGTTTTGATTCATAAAAATAGAAAAAAAATCAAGAGGAATGAAGAGAATGTTCTTACGATTACAACCTCGACGATGGGACTCGATTTGGTTGAGAAACGAGAGAGAAACGGCAAAAACGGTGCAACGACAACAATAGAGCTCTAAGGAGTTCTTGGGTTCTTGAGAGCTCTTAACCAATGTTTAAAAAAGGGTTTTAGAGTCCTAATAGGTCTAGATTTAGGTTTAGTTCGTGATTTAGGAACCTTATCACGTTTGGAGACGAAACGGGCCGAAATGGGGCAACCCACTAATTAAAAAACGCAGTCAGCAAGTGTGAAGCGATTCGTGTAGGCGTGAATCGATTCACAGTGTTTGTTTTTGGACATAACTTGAGTTATAAGTGTCTGATTGAGGCATTCTTGAGGGCATTGGAAAGATAAGAGAATTTTCTACAAATCCTACTTCATGGTCATTTCATAAAACAGGCTCTAACATGGTGTAAAATCTATTTAAAGTTGACTCAGGTGTTCCCAATTCTACACTTGCATTGCATTGATTTGTAAAGGCGTATTTAGAGCTAGGTATCGAAATCGAATCAAACCAAAGCCAATTGAAAGATAAGAGATAAAGCTACCACTTTCATAAAGATGCATAATTCTCATTTGGTCCTTAAAGGGTTAGAAAATGAAGAATACGATGACTGAATTGACCAAACATAATGATAGAGCTGAGTCTAGACACGTCCTTATGTAAAAGGGCACTAAAGCACTTATTCAACACCCAAATAACACCCAATGGCCCTATAATTTCTAACTTCTAACGCTTAGGCTTAAGAAATATGGGGTGTTACATGCTCCCTCATGGCATTCGCCATGGAAGTCCGTGGCACTTCAGCATGCTCCGGTTGGCGCTGATTCAAGTGATGCAATGGAGGTCCTCCTCTTACGCGGCCTCGAGATCCACTAGCCATAATTTTGCATATAATGCACAAAACATTGAGTTGATTAGGCTCAATATTGCATAACAAGGTAATTAGAAAGTCTAGCAAGTCAATCATTAACGCCCTAACTAACTAATCAAACTAGCCACAGGTCAAAAGGATTGAACTGCTTTGATAACATTAATGTAACACCCAACATTCAACATTACTTGAAGTCAAGATATTAAACATTAAAAAGCATCCATGAAATGGAAAACAAACTTGAGTACATGACCAAGTTAGAATCTATACAAGTCTTAAAAATCACATTACACCTTTAAACAAAAGTATAAGTACGTCATGTGTAACACCCCACCTAATTTAATAATTTAGCTTCATTAACTTAGACCTTATTATGTTTTAATTGATTGATGAGAGAATTATTTTGGGGTGTAATTAGTAAGTTAATGGGGTAGGAAAAGAATAATGGAATAATAACAGTTTTAGGATAAAGGAAGGGTATTGGGGTACTTTACTTATACTAAGAGAGGGACAAAATAGTCCAAAATTTGTGTGACACACTTTCCCTTCTTTTCCTTCTCACTCTCTCGACCAGCCCTCACTTCTCCCTCCCCCTCATTTTTGTTTCTGCTCAAAGAAAAGAGAGAAAAAGAAAAATCTCTAGAGTTCATAAAATTTGGGAGAGAAAAGGGAGAAATTGGTGAGATTATTTCATTCCTTGCTTAGAGAAGAAGAATTTGAGCAGGGATCTTTGGCATTCTCAAAAAATTTGGAGTTGCCTTAGGAGAAAAAAAATGGAAAAACGAGTTGGAGAAGGAGAAAATCAGAATTTTCAACTTCTTAGCTCAAGTCTTTGGAGGTTCTGGTGAGTTCTTCTTCATCTTAGATTATGGGCACCCATAAGACACATGTTAGGGTTCTCTTATAGATTTTGGAACATTCTTTTGTTCTTGATTCTCTAGGGATGTTTGATGTGTTTATATGTGTGAGAAAATGCTTTTATGTTGATTTCATGTTTTTCATAAATGTCCGTGAAAAATTATGTGATTTGAGAAGCTATTGGTGTTTCTTGATAGCATGTTTCCTTGAAAATTGTTTTCTTTGTGATTGGGAATAATGGATATAATGTTTTGGGGTGAGATTGTTTTAAAAATCTGAGTTTCCTGCTGAAGTACTGCGATATTCGCTTAGCTCATCAGATCTCGCTTAGCGAATTTCAACAAAATCTGCCAGTAGTCATACCTGGCCCGGATTCGCTCAGCGACACTTTCTGCGCTAAGTGAGAAATTCGTTCAAGCGAATTACTTCAAGGTAAGCAAATTTCTGTCAGATTTTCCCTAATTCCCTGAATTTTTCTTCTCTTTAACTCATCCTAGTATAATGTTATAATTACATTAAAGGTAGTATAAGGAGTAATAGTATGATGTTTGTCGATCTGATGAACGATAAGACCCGATGACAGACGCGTCGGTCCGATGATCGATATGACACGGCGACATGGATTCCCAGTTCAATTATAATTGAACCATGAGGGGATACGTCCATGTTAGTTAGAACCTAATAGTAATAGTAAGATGTTCGTGCAGTGTGGGTGCCACCGCGATAGAGCAATATGTCCCAGCTGTTACAAAAATAAAAGTATCATAGTTAGATCATAGATGATAGAAAGTCGTGAGTGCAGTGAGGGTGCCACTGCGATATAGCGATATGTCCCGGCTGTTACAAAAGGATCCTGCCTCAATTAGAATTGTGAATAGATTAAGGTTAATCTATAAGGTAGTAATTGTCATATTTGTTAATGATGTTTACAAATGAATATTGTTTCATGTGTGGCTCATGTTGGTGAAGGGTCTGTGAAGGGCTCACTGAGATTTTTAATCTCACTCTTTTACTTTATTGTTTTTCAGACAAGTAAGTACCCAAGGAAGATTAGGCGATACTAAGGGCATAGTACTCCTAATCTAGTGTTATTTTGGGAGATGTGGTTTGATCTACTATCTTTTGGTCTTGGAAAATTTGACTTGTACTTTGAATTCCAAGTTATGTACATTATGAAAGTTGTAATCTAATGTTTAGATTTATGACTACCCTAAAAGTTTATACTTGTAACCCTTGAACAAGTTTGTATATTTTTAGTAATTCCCGTACTTAATGTAAATATCGTGCTTTCAAATTACTTTGAAGTATGGGTGTTACATTATGGTATCAGAGCGGTTCAATCCTGATTGGACTGTGAATAGTTAGTGTGGATCTTTCTCTTGTTTGAGAATTTCTCTCTGTATTCTTGTACTTAGTATGGATTATTAAGCTTGATCAACTTAATACTCTATACCGTGTATGAAAAATATGGCAGAAGGAGCTGGAGGACAAGGGAGAGGACTGGGTAGGCGTGGAAACACTGATGAGGCTCGATGGTTGGAGATGATGCAGATAATGCGGGATCAAGCGGCTGCCACCAACAACTTGGTGAACCACTTTATCCAAACAACACAACAACATCAACCACAACCTCCGCCTCCACCTTCACCTCATCAACCAGAAGATCCCAACCGAACTTTCTTCAAGTTCCACAAGCTAAATCCCCCAACCTTTACTGGAGGTTCCAAAGCAATGGCATTTCAGTATTTGTTGAAGGCAATGGAGAAGATCTTTTCTATAGTCCAGAGCACGGAGGAACAAAAGGTCACCTTCGCCACCCACATGTTAAAGGAAGAATCAGAAAATTGGGGGAAAGGGGCACGGGCTCATTTGTTGGCCATAGGGTCACCCTTAGACTAGGAACACTTTCGAACCGCCTTTCTAGAAAAGTACTTTCTCCAAACCATCAGAAAGAAGAAGGATAGAGAATTTACTCAACTGCAAAAAGGAGACTTGACAGTCGCTGAGCACATTGCTAAATTTGAAGAATTAGCGAGGTACTCCTCTCATGCCATTTATGCGCCAGATGAAGAATGGAAGATGGATAGGTTTAAGTGGGGTGTGAGGGCAGATATAAGGAACAATCTGTCTCAGACGGACTTCACTAGTTACGCTACTCTGGTGCATAAAAGTTATGTGGTAGAGGAGAGTTTGAAAAATCTGTTTGAAGAAAGATAGCTCAAGTGGCAAAAGAGGAAAGATGAAAGTAAGTCTGCATAACAACTAAAACCAAAGGAAATCTCAACAAAGGGAAGCAAGTGCAACACCCTGAGGCTTCTAAGCCTAAGGAATGCCCTAGTTGTGGTATACTCCACAAGGGGGAATGTGTGACAGGGCAGAATGTTTTTTTCTATTGCCGTCAACCAGGGCATTACCTGAAGGATTGTCCCAAGGCCAACTCAGGAGCGGCATCTAAGCCCGATGATCCGGTTCAAGGGCGTGTCTACACCTTGAGTGCAAAGAAGGATAAGGGTGCGAAAAATCTGATCAAAGTTACATGTTTTCTTCATGACCAACCTCTAGTTGTTTTATATAACTCTGGTGCCACTCACTCCTATATTTCTTGTAAGTGTGCACAAGGGTTGGAGTTGTACCTTTCTTCTTTACCTTTTCCACTGCATGTTCAAAAACCAGCTGAATGTAGTATTTCCACTTCTCTGATATTCAAGAATTGTCCTCTCGTGATTAAAGGAAGTATGTTTATGGTCAACTTGGTATGTTTACCCTTGAAGGGGATAGACATAATTTTAGGCATGGATTGGCTTTCGGCCAACCATGTCGTTCAGAATTATGTTTGTAAAACCATCGAATTTCCCTCAGTACCATTGTATTATGACTAAACATGTCTAGAAGGAATGGCTAGTATTTCCCAACTGAACCAATGTCTAGTTAAGGGACACGTAGGATACATTTTGCTATTCTCTTCAATTTCGGAGATTGATCTAGATTTAACCACCATTCCAGTAGTGAATGAATTTTTAGATGTATTTCCTAGTGAGGTTACTTCCTTACCTCCTGAAAGAGAAGTTGAGTTTTCTATAGAATTGATTCTAGGAACGAGACCAATTTTTATAGCCCCCTATAGGATGTCGCCTCTCGAATTGCAAGAGCTTAAGGTCCAGTTGGAAGATTTAATTGCTAAGCGATTCATTAGCCCCAGTGCTTCACCTTGGGGAGCACCTGTCCTATTAGAGAAAAAGAGAGATGGCAGTATGAGATTGTGTATAGACTATAGACAACTTAATAAAGTTACTGTCAAAAACAAGTATCCACTTCCTAGGATTATTGACCTGTTAGACCAACTTAGAGGATCCTCGGTATTCTCTAAGATTGATCTAAGGCCTGGATATCATCAAATCAAAGTCAAGGCCAAGGATGTGACAAAAACTGCATTTAGGACTCGGTATGGTCACTACCATTATGTTGTTATGCCTTTTGATTTGACAAATGTTCCAGCCGTATTCATGGATTACGTGAATAGGATTTTTCGGCCTTACCTTGATAAGTTTATCATGGTGTTCATAGATGATATCCTTGTCTATTCTAGGCACTCTTAGGGAGAAGAGTTTGTTTGCAAAACCAGAAACCAGAAAAGTGTGAATTCTGGCTTTTAGAGGTTAAGTTTTTAGGACATGTCATTATCAGGCAGGAGTGGCAGTTTATCCTAGTAAAGTAGAAGTCGTTCTCGATTGGGAACGACCGACTACCATTACCAAAGTAAGAAGTTTTCTAGGACTGGCTGGGTATTTTCGTAGGTTTATACAAGGGTTTTCTCAGTTAGTACTTCCCTTAACCCGATTAGCCTGAAAAAGGCAACCTTTTGTTTGGGACAAGAGCTGTGAGAACAGTTTCCTGGAGCTCAAAATCTGGCTAACTACTGCACCGATTTTGATTATCCCTGATCCAACCTTAAGTTTTGAGGTTTACAGTGATGCTTCTAAAAGGGGATTTGGTTGTGTTCTAATGCAAAATGGTCAAGTGGTGGCCTATGCATCAAGGCAATTAAAGCCCCATGAGGAAAACTATCCCACTCATGACCTAGAGCTTGCAGCAATAGTCTTTGCCTTGAAAATCTGGAGCCATTATTTATATGGTGCCCGATTTGAAATATTCAGTGATCATAAAAGTCTGAGATACCTATTTGATCAAAAGGAACTGAATATGAGGCAAAGGATATGGGTAGAATTCCTTAAGGATTATGACTTCGAATTGAAGTACCATCCGAGCAAGGCGAATGTGGTCGCCGATGCCTTAAGTAGGAAGTCTCTTCATATCACTTCAATGATGGTAAAAGAGATGAAATTTTTAGAGTCCTTTAGGGACCGGAATCTGGAAATATTTTCAAGAGGGGATAGCCTGTTGTTGAGTCACTTGGAGATCACTTGTGATCTTAGAAACCAAATTAGGTATGCATAAATTCTAGATGAGGAATTGCAAACTAGGAGATACTATCCTGGATTCTTCGAAGTCAGTGATGGTATTATCCTTTTTCATCAAAGGATATGTATTACTAGGAATGAAGCAATTAAGAATCAAATTCGTGAGGAAGCCCACAAGAGTGGATTTTCGGTGCACCCTGGGTCTACTAAGATTTATCACAACCTCTGTTAACACACCAAATTGTCTACTTTTATAGGGCATTTTTAGTACTTAATTATATCATTTTGTGCTATTTAAAGTATAAAAGTACTTACTTATGTCCTATTTTACAGAATTATGATAAAGACATCACTTGGAGCAAAAGATGTAATTTTGGAAAGATTCTGGCAATATTTGAGCATAATTTGGTGTTTCTGGATGAGCGATACGGCCTGACAGTCAGTCCGACTATACCTATGCAAGAGAAGAAGTAGGGGCGTACCCCCTTGGTTAGTACATCCTGGCACCGATGTGAAAGCTCAGTACGGCCGTACCAAAGGCGGTACGGCCGTACATAATTGTGTCTGGGAGTGCGGAGTGCACAAGTATGGGCTAACGTCTTAATCAAAGTCCGGTATGGCCGTGTATAAATGCAGTAGGTTCGTACTCAAGCCCAGAACGCAGAGATTTGAAGCCAGTTGACCTAATGCGCCTCAAAGCCTATAAATAGGCAATCTTAGCTCTCTTTCAAGAGAGCTGGAGACTGGGGGTCTTTTGACCACTTTAGTTCTTGCCTCTTGGCTCTTGCCTTTTGTCTTTCATCTATTTTCTTTTATGATTTCTTCTTTGGATCTTTGTTATTCTATATTATCGAGAAATACTATGAGTAGCTAAATCCATCACTAGGGGTGGTGGGGATCTTTTACTATGTCTTTGATATTTGTTTAATTGTTATTATGATTTTTCTTATTATCTTATTGAATGTGTTGCTCTTAGCATGCTTAATCCCATAGGATCTAGCCAATCCTTAATAAATTAGTTAATTGGAGGCGATCGAACCACAATTAGTTAATGAAACTCTAGGAATAACAGAACTCGCTTTTTATGCCCGGTCAAGGTATTTGCTTGTTTCCAATCGGTTATTAGATTAACAAACTCACCTGTTCTTAATGCTCTTTCCTTTAATTACCTTCCTGGACCAATCGGTTATTAGTAATTCTAGATTGGGTGGTTGGCATTCGAATAGGAATCATATCTCATAATAGTTGGTTAACAAATTCAAGGACTACGTATTAGTGAACCCGATTCCCCTAGGCTTTCTTTACTTGATCTCTATTCTATTCTTGTGATATTGCTTTGTTTTCACTATTTACAATTCAATTGTCTTGCTCTTAAAACCATTACTTTCGTTCGTCTAAATAATAAGGATCTCTATTAATTTAGTACTCGCACAGTCTCTGTGGGTTCGACATTCAGAGTCTTAAAAATACTCCACTTTATTACGAGTTACGATCAGGTGCACTTGTTTGAGCCGCAACAACCTCAGGCAGAGGTATTGGTGGCCAGGAATGAGGAATGATGTAGCAAAGTTTGTAGTTCAGTGTTTGGTTTATCAGAAAACCAAAATAGAACACAAAAAGCCATCCGGTATGCTCCAGCCCTTAGAAATTCCAGAATGGAAATAGGAAGACATATCCATGGACTTTGTGGTAGGTCTGCCTCGCACTCAGTCTGGTTATGACTCCATCTGGGTCATTGTGGACAGATTGACCAAATCTGCACACTTTCTCCTAATTAAGTCCATTTACAGCACTGCTAGGTTAGCTAATATCTATGTTAGAGACATTGTTAGACTCCACGGAGTACCCACTAGCATTGTCTCTGATTGAGATCCTAAGTTCACCTCTCGGTTCTGGAAATCTCTCCATCAAACTTTAAGGACTAGAATTTGTCTTAGTACTGCTTATCATCCCTAGACAGATGGTCAGACCAAAAGAACCATACAAGCATTAGAGGACATGCTTAGAGCCTGTGTGTTGGAGGATGGTGGAAGTTGGGATGAGCATTTATCCTTAAAGAATTTGCTTAACAACAGCTACCATTCTAGCATGATATAGCACCGTATGCAGCACTTTACGGTCACAAATGTAGAACCCCTTTATGTTGGTTTCAGGTATGAGAAAGATAGTTATTATGGCCAGATCTAGTTCAAGAGACCACTGACAAGATTTAGATGATTCGAGATAAATTGAGAACTGCTCAGAGTCGGCAGAAAAGTTATGCAGAAAGGAGGAGGAAACCTTTTGAGTTTGAAGAGGGTGAGCATGTGTTCCTAAAGGTCATTCCTACGATAGGCATTGGTAGGGCACTTCGAGCCAAAAAGTTATGTCCCCGTTACATTTGTCCCTTCCAAATCCTTCAAAAAGTCGGTCCCGTTGCCTATCAAATTGCTCTACCTCCATCTTTTTCAAACCTACCCAATGTGTTTCACGTGTCTCAGCTTAAAAAGTACATTCCTGATCCTTATCAACCCTTGGATCATGAGTCAGTACAACTGAGATCAATTTGACATACCAACCTATGCCGGTACAAGTTGTGGACTGCAACTTTAAGACATTGAGGAGCAAGATCGTTCCCTTGGTCAAGATCATTTAGGAAGGATCTACGCCTGAGGAGGCTACTTGGGAAGTCGAGGAAGAAATGCGAGACCAGTACCCGTAGTTGTTCCAATAGGTAAGTACTATGCCTAATTTTTTAGGACAAAATTTTTTAAAAGGTGGGTAGTAATGTAACATTTCACCTAATTTAATAATTTAGCTTCATTAATTTAGACCTTATTATGTTTTAATTGATTGATGAGTGAATTATTTTGGGGTGTAATTAGTAAGTTAATGGGGTAGGAAAAGAATAATGGCATAATAAGAGTTTAGGATAAAGGAGGGGTATTGGGGTACTTTACCTATACTAAGAAAGGGACAAAATAGTCCAAAATTTGTGTGAGACACATTTTCCCTTCTTTTCCTTCTCACTCTCTCGACCAGCCCTCAGTTCTCTGTCCCCCTCATTTTCGTTTCTGCTCAAAGAAAAGAGAAAAGAAGAAAAATCTCTAGGGTTCATAAATTTTGGGAGAGAAAAGAAGAATTAGAGTTGGGATCTTTAGCATTCTCAGAAAATTTGGGGTTGCCCTAGGAGAAAGAAGAGGAAAAACGAGTTGGAGAAGAGGAGAAGGAGAAAATCATAATTTTCAACTTCTTAGCTCAAGTCTTTGGAGGTTCCGGTGAGTTCTTCTTCATCTTAGAGTATGGGCACCCTTAAGACCCATGTTAGGGTTCTCTTGTAGATTTAGGAACATTCTTTTGTACTTGATTCTCTAGGGATGTTTGATGTGTTTATGTGTGTGAGAAAATGCTTTTATGTTGATTTCTTGTTTTTTCATAAATGTCCTTGAAAAATTATGTGATTTGAGAAGCTATTGGTGTTTCTTGATGGCATGTTTCCTTCAAAATTGTTTTCTTGGTGATTGGGAATAATGAATATGATGTATTGGGGTGAGATTGTGTTAAAAATCAGAGTTTTTTGCTGAAGTACTATGAGATTCGCTTAGCTTGACAGATTTCGCTTAGCGAATTTCAACGAAATCTACTAGTAGTCATACCTGGCCCGAATTCGCTCAGCGACACTTTCTGCGCTAAATGAGAAATTCACTCAAGCGAATTACTTCAAGCTAAGCGAATTTTTGTCAGATTTTCCCTAATCCTAGTATAATGTTATAATTACATTAAAGGTAGTTTAAGGAGTAATAGTATGATGTTTGTCGGTCCGGTGAACGATAAGACCCGGTGGCAGACGCGTCGGTCCGGTGATCGATAAGACACGACAGCATGGATTCCCGGTTCAATTGTAATTGAACCATGAAGGGATACATCCATGTTAGTTAGAATCTAATAGTAATAGTAAGATTTATGACTACCGCGATAAAGTTGTAATCTAATGTTTAGATTTATGACTACCCTAAAAGTTTAGACTTGCAACCCTTGAACAAGTTTGTAAATTTTTAGTAATTCTCATACTTAATGTGAATATCGTGCTTTCAAATTATTTTGAAGTATGGGTGTCACATCATGACTAGCGATGACAAATCACTTAGTCTTCATTACAACAAAATGTAATAATTAAACTTAAAGGAAATGCTAAAGGATTTCGTGATGAAGTCTCAAAGCTCTCTATCATGCATCGTCCTTTATCTGCTTAATTATCTGAAAACAAAGAGAAACGGCGTGAGATAATAATCTCAGTGAGTCGTTCATGGACCTCTTACATAGCATCACTACCACAGATAACATAAGTAGAAACACCAGTGCATACATCATTTAATTTTCTCTTATATTCATCATAATACTCATTTATACTTCTTTAAACAAGTATTAACATTCCCTTAGGATTCTTTTGGAATCGAACCAGGATTCTACACCGCCAAGTCTGTCGGATCATCAAACCACGAGACCCCGGACCGACGTCCGTTACGGTATAGATGGTTAGACATCTATAACCCGCAAGTGGCGTCCCAACTTGCCTAGCCATACCTCACCTTCTTTCTAGAAGGAAAACTATCATTCTTACTTAATTCATGGTTAGGCAATTAATAAATTTTATTCCCAAGCCAAAAACCTCAACCAAATTTTATATTTTGCATAAGTAACTAACATATAATCATGAATGAGGGCTCATTACATCATCCTAAGTGGTAAAGCAAAAATAGCACAAAAACCTGCAGGAGGTTTCCCAGTGAAGTGCCTAGCGAAAACATGCAGAATGGACTGGTGTAGTGCTTCGCCCAACGAAGCGCCTTGTGAAACCAGGCAGAATAGACTGGTGCATTGCTTTGCCCATTGAAGCGCCTAGCGATCGAAGGCAGAATAGACTGCAGTAGTTTGCGCCTTGCAAAGGCAATTCTTCGCCCAACAAAAATTTGTAGTCTTGCAGAATTTACACTATTTTCTGCATAATGGCCTTGATACTTGCTCTCCAACATTACCCAAGTGTTTATAAAGACAATTGCACACATAGACACCCTTCAAACTTGGATGCAAAGACCAACCATCATTTTCACTTATCAGTCACACAAATTACTTTCATTTAATCATCATATTATTTGCACTTACCCAAAAACCCAACATTTACCAAATCAACACCCTAAATACATAATTTGATACTAGCATTGGGATTAAAACACATTCAAATACCACCCATAACATAGTACACAATGTTACTGCAAAGATTCATACATGCAAACCACATTTATTAGCTAAAATCATGGAAATGCACACACAATTTCTGCATAAATATAAAAATACCCAAGAACATCACTTTTCCCCCTTTTTTGACTCAAGGAAATCAGCTCCTAAAATGGGTCTTATGGTTTCCCATAACTACATTACACTAAGGGATGAAGAATTCACCTTAGATGATGGTGTTCAACTTGCACTACAACAAAAATAGGCAATAAACAGCGCTACTTATTTAGCCGCTGCTGATTGTTATTAAAAAAACAGCGTAACAATAAACAACGCTTTCTTAAAAAAGCGCTGTTTATTGTCACTTTTCAGCATCAATAAGCAGCGCTTAGTTAAAGGAAGCGTTGTTTATTGTCAACTTTTAGCATCAATAAATAGCGCTTCCTTTAATGAAGCACTGTTTTTTTCACCTTTTTTTTCTCAGCCTTACACGAACAGAGCACAAAGACGCGTTGAAACACCAGAAAATTCACAGAAAACGTCCAGAAAATTCACAGAAACACATCCAGAAAATTCACATAAACATTTTCTTAACAAATTAGAAGAAAAATAAAACACAGAAATTGAGTACAGATCCAACAACAACAATACAAAGAAACCGAACTCGTTGGCTCGAATGCTCTCTAAATCTTTCTCGTTCTTCCTTCTTCAAACCTAAGCATCCTTTTGGCTTTCTTGTTCCAGATCCAAGGAGAAATCAATAGCAATCAATAGATCCAAGGAGAAATCAACAGATCCAAGCTTTCGCGTTCTTTCTTCAACAGAAATCGTTTTTTAAACTGGCAAGAGAAATCGTTTGAAGCTAGGGTTTGGGGAAAAATTGGAGAAATCAACAGAAATCATTTATCTGAAGTCTAAAATCATAGCAAATAACAATTAAAGAAGCGAAAAACTAAAACAGAACAAAAAAATTAGAAAAAAAAGGAAAAGAGGAGAGACTCCTTACGGTTGAAGAACGACTGAACGAGGCCAAGGCTGAGCAGTGCTGCAGTGGTGGTCAACTGGTCGGATGAGTGCTTCGTGGGTGGCCGCGCGCGCAAGATCCGTGCGTGGCGTGGTGGTGGAGAGCAAATCGAAGGAGAGGAAGAGCAGATCCGTGCGTAGGGTGGTGGTGGAGAGTAGATCTGGGCCTCCGGAGGTGGCGGTGGCGCAAAGGGAGCAGCGTGAGAGAGCCGTGGCCGGTGTGAAAGAGAGAGCCAGACACAGCGAGAACGCAGGGAGGCATAATGCTGAGAGAGGGTTGGACTTCACTGAGAGAGAACGAAGCATCGCTGAGAGAGAACGGAGCAGATCGGCGTGTTCATTGTTTCTTGTTTCGCATGAAGTGCTGAATATAATAGGAATAAAGGAACAAAAATCAGCATTTAAAAACTTAAAGCGCTGTTTAATGTCTATGAGCAAGACCAAAATCAGCGCTTCATATAGGAAGCGCTGCTTATTGTTTTTGACCAAAATCAGTACTTTCTATTGGAAGCGCTGTTTATTGCTTAGGATCAAATTTTTAGGACCAAAATCAGCGCTTCATATAGGAAGCGTTGTTTATTGTTCAAGATCAAAATTAGCGCTTTTTATTGGAAGCGTTGTTTATTGTTTAGGATCAAATTTGTAGGACCAAAATCAGCGCTTCAGATAAGAAGCGTTGTTTATTGTTCAAGACCAAAATCAGCGTTTCGTACTCTGAAACGCTGTTTATTAGCTAAAGTAGTGTTTTTTTATTAAAACGCTTCTTAATATGGCGCTATCTTTTACACATTTTGTCGTAGTGATAGAAATAGAAGAAAAGCTTGTAATTTCCTCTCCTTCGCTTTAAATTTGATTTTTCGTCTTCTTCTCCCTTCTTCCACTTCAAATGTTTCTTAAATCCTTGCTTTAATCTTCTATTCCCAGCTCCCACACTACAATTTTTTTGAGTTTCCACAAATTTTCTCACTCAATCTCACTTTCTCTCTCTGTGTTGCTCTCATGGTGATGGTTAGTGAGAAGTTTGCATGCTTAAAATGATAGAGAGAGTGTCGCATGGAAGAAGAAAGAAAGAATGGGTCTGATGTGCATTGCTGCTAAGTAACAAGTCTATCCCTTAATGAATTAAAAATTCTCAAATATGCCCCTGTAGATTGCTATTCCGCCCCATTTTCTACTATTTACCACCCGTAGCACTAAAAACTTCATAATAGTGATAAGCTTCTACAAATTAAACTTATATGCTAATCACAATTTTAAAACATGTTTTAAAATACATAATAGGACACCATGCTAGTTGAGATGTTACAGATCTGGTACTGTGTTGGCGGATCTGGTACGATGCGGGAGCGTTAGCTGTTAGTGCTCTCACGACGATAACTCAAAGCGGATAACGGAGCGGGTATGGAAGGTGGTGTTGTTGCGTCGAACATGGATTAAGCCTGAAGGGATGCTTAAGGTCGAAAGAGAAGGGGGAAAGCTTCTTCTACGTGAATATGAGATGTCTTTTTGGGCTGAAATGGAAAACTAAAAAGAGTTTATATGTACCGTTGTGATTTCTATGACAGTAGGAAATCCATATCCGTTATTATTTACTTATATTTTAGTTTGGAAGGGTATTAATTAGAAGCACATTTATGATTTCATGTTATAGTAATCTCTTCTCCTTGAATTTTGTATTTTAAATCTCAAAACTTTTAACATTTTGTATTTGGATATTATGCATTATCATCACAGTAGTTCTTTTCCTACAAAAAAATTTCTTTTTTATTTACTTTTTATTAGTTTAAGACATGAAAATTTTATCAACCAGTAATATTTTGACTTAAATCAAATCAAATTTTATTTGAGAAGAGCTGGTTGTGGGGGTCTTATAAGAGGAACTGAAGGCGATTGTTTAGGAGGTTTTACTAGATTTTTGGGCGATACTTCCGCTTACATAGCTTAGTCGTGGGGTACTTTTGAGGATCAAGCTTGCTAAGACGAAAGGTTTTGCTAGAGCTGAATTATAAATGAGTTCACATGTGGTTGTTTGATGCCTTCAAGGTTAAAAATGTTGCAGCACAAAGGGTTGTTCTTTGGTTTCTAGCATTGCGCTCCTATTTCTGTGTTTCAGGAGTTATTGCTTGATGTTTGGGGACTTGCGCAACTCCTAGATTAGTTAACTCTTAGCTTTGTTCTCCTTTCGCCTCTGGCCCCTTTGCTAATGGGAAAAAAAAAATCAAATCAAATTTTAATTAAAATTGTTCATATCCAAAACATCACAAAAATAAGACTTACAAACAATGTAGCCAACTAATAAATTTAAACTACCAAATCAATTGAAAGTAAATCACCAAGATTTTAAAGTTATTTTTTTTACTAAGATTTTAAAGTTATAATTAATTACTAAAGTTAAATTTAAATTCAAGTTCAAATTAGCTCAAATAATAACAAAATAAAATAATAACAAGTTTTAAAAAAAATAGATTAAATCATGGTTAAATCATTAAAGTGTAATTTTTTTTTGGTAGATTAAATCATTAAAATGTATAACACGATAGCATACTTTTTGTATAATTTAAAAAGACAAAATGAGATATAACCATATGATTCAGTACGTAACACATTTAAATTTATACTAAAAATGAAATTGACTTATACTTAGAATATCAAATTTAAATTATAAATTTTATATAATTAAAGCAGTTAACGAGAAATAAAGATTTTATATTTTGGGTTTTAATTCAAATGCGACCATCACATTCGTTCTTTATTTCTCAAGATAATCATTATTGTGTTATATTAAATATTATTTTATTAGGGGGCTGATACCACATGGCAAAAACTAAAATCATACATTTTACTTCCAAAACTATTTTAAATTTTTAAATATTTTTTTAATAGTCTTGACATCAAATCAAATATTAGCTTGAATCGAATCATAATACTATTAATTTTAATACTAATAACTAATTGACAAATATAAAATTTAAACTTAAATCAAATTAAATCATCTCCACGAGGTGTCAGCTTAGTGGTAGGAGTTTGGCATTGTAACCCTACGTGACATGGTTCAAATCCCCTCGGGGACAGTTGTAATATGATCGTTAGTGCCACTGAATTAATAATATATCACTTCCACACCCTTTTAAAAAAAATTAAATCATATCCAAAATGTCACTCAATCATCATGCAAATAATTTATTTTTATTATTATCATCATCATCATCATCATCATCATCATCATCATCATCATCATCATCTTTATCTTTGTCTTTATATCATTATCTTTATAATATTAAAAGTAATAGTGTTAGTAAGCATTAACTATAGGGCAATCTGGTAAAATCACTACAATAATCTCTTATAATTAAGAGCACTCTAGCAATTAGTAACCTTAAAGATTTAATTTAAAATTATAAAGATTTATTTTAAAATGAAAGAGATTTTATCATTTAATAATTAGAAAAAATCTTTTTTACAATAAAGGAGTTAGGAAACTTATCATTTAATAACGTGTCAATCAAATTTGAAAATTGAAAAAAATTCTTCTTTTGTCAATTATATTTATTTGAAATATAAAAAAAAATCAATGAGAAATCATAAAGCTATATGATTATTTAGACACAACTTGATCCACCGATACTTTTCTAAATACCTTTTGGAAGAAGCAATTTCGTACCTTTTTCTTTCAAATTATAAAGGCTAAAACATACTTTTGGTCCCTTAACTTTATTTTAATCTTCATTTTGGTCCCCTAATTAATTAAACTTTCATTTTGGCCCCTTAAGTTACGAAAATTATGCCACTTTCGTCTCCTAACTATTTTAATTTTCATTTACGTCCCTTAAGTTACGAAGTTACCCCACGTTTATCCCTTAAGTTATGAAAATTATGTCATATTCGTCTCTTCCGTCTGTAATCCCTTTGAACAATAATATCAAAATATGCTCCTATCATTGTTCTTATTGATGAAGTAACATGATAAAAGGTAATGGAGCAAAAAAAAGAGTATCAATAACCTATACGCACACAATAAATGGATTATAGACAGAAGGGATGAACTTGACATAACTTTTGTAATTTAAGGGACCAAAATGAAAGTTTAATTAATTAGGGTACTAAAATGAAAACTAAAATAAAGTTAAGGGATCAAAAGTGTATTTTAGCCAATTATAAATAAGGAGTTATGATATTATATGAACTGCGTATATTTTTGGGAGGAAATATAATGTGTCTTTGACACGGAACTAAGACAAAAACTCAATCCTGAAATTATAAGTTACAATATCATACTTGATTTTTTACCCGAAACTAGGAGAAAAATCCTCCACTGGCCATTATTTACAATTCAGCATATAGAACATTTAGGATTCAAATTGTTTCCTTTATTCAATAGGTCAAATTGATTTGTCAAAAAAAAAGTCAAATTGATATAGTCAAATAAATTGATATGGTCACCCAATTACCTACCAGTAAATGGTAAGAATTAATGTTACCAAAAAACGGTAATAATTAGTAAAAACTTATTTGAATAAACGGTACTAAGAATTACTATAATTATATAAATTTAATTTAAATCTTTAAAAATTTCGAATCGTGTTTATGTTTATACTAAACATAAATTAGTATACGCATGAGTTTTTTGTGGTACACAAGTACATTTTTATGAAAAGAATCGTATATAATATCTTTTAGCATTTAATAATTATAAAGTTTTATTTTTAAACGAATGAGAGAGAGCAAAATCCTGAAAAAATAATTAAATCACTTAAATAAACACTAATTAATGCCTTTTAGTATTTAATAATTGTAAAGATCTTTTTTTAATTGAAAGAGAGATCAAAATTCTGAAAAAATAATTATATCACTTAAACAAACACTAATTCATGCCTTTTTAGCATTTAATAATTATAAAGATCTTTTTTAAAATAAAAGAGAGAGAAAAATCCTTTAGATATTCATAAAAAAAGGTTATATTTTTTGTTTCGAATCAATTTATTTTTCTTTAAATACTATAATTTCACTGAAAAGAAAACAAACAATTTTTTTTGATAGGAGACTTTGAGAAAGTTCACATCGAATATGCCTGCGAGCATAAATGAAGTTTTGAAGGGTTGTCTCTGTAATGTTCATAATAAAAATTGTATTTTTTGTTTTGTAATCGATTTATTTATCTTTAAAAAAATGTAATTTCACTGAAAAGAAAATAAACAATTTTTTTTGAAAAGGACACTGTGAAGAAGTGTAACACCCGTATTTTTACGATGTGTTATTTAGCGTTATTTTAGTAGAAATTATCATATTTATGCTATAATAAGCAGTTTCTTGTTGGCTAAGTAAGTGATTGAATTAAATCAGGATAAAATTAAATTTGAGAATTAATATTTTATATTAATTTATGGTTCTAAAATCGTCGAAAAATTCTAACGAAATTTCGCCGTGTTTTGAATCACCGGATAGTTTTTATCCGCGAATAAAATTTTAAACGAACTCCGATTTCGATGAAAATCGAATCGTAACTTGTTGTGTTTATGATTGAGTGTTTTCAATTGTTTTTATTATTTATGATAAATTATTATCACGTGGTGAATTAATTTCTAAGTAAAATAATTTTCGCGATTTAATCGGCGAAAGAATTAATCGATAACGCGTTACTCGATGCCGTATTTTTTAGAACACTTAAGACTCTCAGATTTGGGGGTAATCATGAGAAGAGAGGGATTAGATGTTTATACTTGTGATTAGATTAGAATCTAGCTTTTTAAGTATAGGTGTCGCACTTTTGGTGACTAATTATTTTGTATTATTCTTAACTCACTCTTAACCAAGTGTTTAGCTTTATTAAAAAAAAATTTAATCCCCCCCTTATTTCTTCAGCCAGCCGCGACCCCCCATTCTCACTTCATCTTCATCTTTCTTTTGATTCTTGAGAGAGAAGCTTAGGTTCCTTCCATGGCTTCTCATATTCTTCATCCTTTTTGCATGATTTCATCTCCAATCTTCAACCCAACTTGTTCCTAGTTCCTTCTTCTTCTTGACCTCATCTTTTAAACCTTGTAAGCAAGCTTGGAAACCAAATTTTCCTCCCCCATTTTCAGCCCCAAAACCGTGAGCTCTCATTATAGGAGTAGGAGGTAGTTTTCTTGCTTCTTTCTTGTCTTAGTGCTTTATAAATGGCTTGTTGAGGATCATGAGGACGATGAACACTTGTTTTCCCAAATTTTACAAACCCTAGACCAATTTTCCAAGGGAAGGGGTTATGTGATTCCCCATGAGAATCACTAAATTAATTAGGGGTTATTTTTTCTTAGGAATTGTTATTGTTGTTGTAGTTGTTAATTCTTGATTAAATCAAAGGATTGTTAAATTTTGTGAAACCCTTGTTCTTGGAAGAGCATGATTTGAGATTGGACTTGAGTAATGCTTTTGTTTTGGAGATATTTGTTGTTTTGTGAAAGAAAATGAATGATTGTATGGTGTTGCTTTGGTTAATTAGGAGTTTTGCAAATTTTTTTGGAAAAAAGGTGGTATGGCCGCGAGCTCTTATGAGTTTGGGGAGAGATTATTTTTGTGTTCTTTGACTTATATTGGTTGCTTTAAGTGTGTTTAAGTTTTGGAAAAATTTTGGAAATAGCTTGATTTGTTTGGAAGTTGTTTTGACGGTTTAAGGCAATGAAACACTTAAAACAAATTAGGATTTCTTTTGATCCTAAGGCCAAGTGGATCCTAATTAATGATTTTGATGATCTTGGCTTATACTAGTTGTGTTTAGTGTGTTTAAGAATTGTTCAAGTATTGGAAAAATTTTTAGAAAAGAATTTTGATTGAAAGTTGAAGTGATTTGGAATGTAAGGCTTTGACACATTAAGGTGCAAAGGGATTTTATAATCCTAAGACCTAGTAGAGCCTTGAATCAAATGTTGTTACTAATAGGATTGAATTTTAAGTCATGGTTTCATGTTTCAAGTTTAAAGAAAATGTGTTTGGTTTGAAAATGCTTGTTGTTGTTTCCTTTACTTTAGGAATTAGTTCTAAGTAAGTGTGTTGACCAATAATAAATATTAGGAAGGTATAACCTAAACTTAGGGAATTATTTGGGTGAGCTAGGATTGTACTAAGTTTGCTACGTGGTGTTAAGAATTGAGAAATCCGAGTTCGTGCTGCGTAAGGATCAAGACGTGCTTTGACACGTAACCTGACAACTTTGGTAAGGGCTACTTCTAGATATGATTAGGAGTGGATATTGATGTATTGAGATGTGATTTATGTCCATGTGCTTATGTATTGAATATTTAAATATGGATGCAAGTTGATTTGATTTACTGAATTATTGTGATTCTGAGTTGTTGGATTGCCGAATTGATTATGTGGTATATGTTGGATATATGCTTACTTTAAGTGGAGATATATTGTTGGTGTTGCTGGATATTTAAATATTTATTTAATATTGGATAGTAAAATATTTATTTGATTATGCCTTATTGAAATATCATATGCATGATATGTTCGTGAGAGTTGTTGGAATGCATTGTCATGCATTGTGGTATAACTTCGACTTGAATATCCTGGGGTGAAGGATTACCTCATGGCTAAAGAAATTCAAGGACATCGTTAATTTTATGCGTGGTCGAATCGATTTGGGGACGTACCAAGGCGTACCAACGATTGACCATTGCATGGTATTCCGAAATCATAAACAGTGGCATGTAGTCGCATTTGCAGGCATTGTGCATATTTATTGAATTTTATGTTATGTTGTACTATGTTATACTTGCTTATTTTAACAAGTTGACCCTTGCCTGTGGTTCCTTCAATTGATGATGGTAACCCAGAGGATGGCGAATGCGATAGAGATCCCGGCGATGACGACATCGCCGGAGGTGACCTTTGACTTCCCAGATATGGAGATTCCCTCGGCCATGGAGTTCGATCCCACCTCCGGTCAAGTTGTATATACAGGGGATGTAGTGGAGACCTTCCGTGTAGATGTACTGGCTGTTCGACAGAAGATCTCTTGGAGTACGGTGAGCTTTCCTATCATGATTGATCGGGTTGTGGATAGCTAGCGTCGTACTCAGTAAGGTGTGCCATCGAATACTTCTTCTACTCTGGCTGACGAGTCCTTTGACTTCGAGATTCCTAGAGAGATGACTTTTCATTACGCACCCATTCCTGGTGGTGCTTTGGTTAGGCGGACCGCTCGTAAGAGCGTGGGCATGAGATGTTGGGCATTAGGAGGCTCTACTTCACGAGCAGCGGCAGACACACTTAGTCCCGTAGGAGACCCAGACACCCGTACGTGTCAGGACACCCTCCCCGCCTGTGGATCCTTCTGTTGTTTGTCAGGTGTGCGGCGAGGTTGGATGCAGCGGTGCGGGATGGATTGACGAGGTGCTGGTGGAGGAGGTGAGGCCGGATGGAGTACCCGCTTCTATACCTTTTGTGGACTTGACTAGGGATGACGAGGATGACCCGATGGGGGATGAGGAGGAGGATCCGTCAGAGGATATGGATAGTGTTGGGTAGTTTTGGTTAGTTGGTGACGTCGATTTCGTTGTACATAGTTTTGGTTGGTGACCAGTCAGTCTGTCAGTCTTTTGTGGTACTTGTTAGCTAGGTCTGGAGGTTTACTTTTGGAGCAGCCCCTGCATGGGTAACTGCCGAGAATATCCCGAAAGTATGATCACTCTTGTTTAGATCTTCATACTTTAGGTGTATTCTCCTTGTGGATATTTCTCTACTTCAGTATCTTGTACTAGCTGGTTATGTATATCTTTTGGAAATGCATATATATGTTTATGCTTCAGTAGTATCTGTCTTTTGCATGGTAGAATTCCATCACTTTTTTTAAACGCTGTGGATACTCTGATTGTGTTTTACGGAAGACACTTGTTTTTTTTAAAAAAAAAATTACCGCAATTTCCAAGAGACAAAAGAGTATCTTTTAAAAAGATCGTTGCATTTAGAGTTAAGTTTTAGTTTAGTAGCGCTCCAGAAATGGGGTGTTGCAAGAAGCTCATGCTGAATATGGCTACGAGCAAACATGAAGTTTTGACGGGTTGTCTCTACAATATTCATAAAAAAGGGTTGCATTTTTTTTTATTTTGAAATCAATTTATTTATCCTAAAAAACTTAAATTTAACTAAAAAGAATAAACAATTTTTTTTGAACAGGAAA
This sequence comes from Calophaca sinica, assembly GCA_037113605.1. NCBI lineage: Eukaryota > Viridiplantae > Streptophyta > Magnoliopsida > Fabales > Fabaceae > Calophaca > Calophaca sinica. Next base: position 38,873,413 of record CM073734.1, read on the forward strand.
CTGTGAGGAAGCTCACGCCGAGTATGTCTGCGATCATTCATAGAGTTTTGACAGTTTGTCTTTACAATGTCCATAAAAATAGGTTACATTTTCTAGTGTCAAATCGATTTATTTATCATTAAAAATTGTATTTTCACTTAAAAGAAACCAAACAAATTAATTTTTGAACGCTGAATATGCATGCGAGCATGCATGAAGTTTTGACGGGTTGTCTCTACAATGTTCATTGAAATGGGTTGCATTTTTTTTGTTTTGAAATCGATTTATTTATCTATAAAAACTGTAAATTCACGTAAAATAAAGTTGTTAACAATTTTTTTGAACAGGAAGTAAGGAAGCTTACGCCGAATATACCTGCGAGCATACATGGAGTTTTGACAGGTTGTCTCTACAATGTTCATAAAAAAATGTAATTTTTTTAGTTTCGAATAATTTTATTTATCTTTAAATACTATAATTTTACTGAAAAGAAAAACAAACAATTTTTTTTGACTGGAGACTGTGAGAAAGCTCACGTCGAAAATGCCTGTGAGCATAAATAGAGTTTTGATGGGTCGTTTCTATAATATTCGTAGAAAGAGATTGCAATTTTTTTGTTTTGTAATCGATTTACTTATCCTTAAAAATTGTAATTTCACTGAAAAGAAAATAAACAAAATTTTATTTGAACAGGACATTGAATAAGCCTACGAGGATACATGGTGTTTTGATGGTTGTCTCTACAATGTTTATAAAAAATTGTTACATTTTTTTTGGAATCGATTTATTTATGCTTAAATACTCTAATTTCACTGAAAAGTAAACAATTTTTTTCACATGAGACTGTCAGGAAGCTCGTGCCAAATATGTCTGCAAGTATACAGTGACGGGTTATCTTTGCATTGTTCATGAAAAAAGTTACATTTTTTTACTTCAAATCGAATTATTTATCCTTGAATACTGTAATTTCACTGAAAAGAAAACAAACAATTTTGTTTGGATAGGAGACTGAGAAAGCTCAAGCTGATAATGCTTGAGAGCGTACACGGAGTTTTGGCAAGTTGTCTCTACTATGTCCATAAGAAAAGTTGCATTTTTTTTTTGTTTTCGTAATAGTAATAGAATACTTATCAGAAGAAAATATAGTAGCAATAGTATAAATATTACTATGTGCATTCACTACTAGAAATCAACTATTTAGTGACCGATTTAGAAACTGAAAAAAATTGGTCACAACAGAGACCGATTTAGAGACTGATTTCTTAGAATTATTGATAAAAAAAGTGTGGTCGCTAAATCGGTTGCAAAAAATATATTAGCGACCGATTTAGAGACCGATTATTAGCGACCGACAAATCGGTCTCTAAACGGGAAATTTATTTGCTTTAAAAAAATTAAAAAAAAAATATGCCAAATTTAGCGACCGATGTTGAGACTGATTATTAGCGACCGAAAAATCAGTCTCTAAACGGGAATTTTATTTGCTTTAAAAAAATTAGAAAAAATTTGCTAAATTTAGCGACCGATTATTAGCGACCACGAAATCGGTCGCTAAACTTCTCTTAAGTTTATTTTTTTTTAGGTTTTTTCTCTTAAGTTTATTTTATAACGCAGCATTTAAAAAAAATTTGCTTGTTTTCTTTTCCCCTCTTTTCATTTTTGCCCGAGGTCTCATCGTCCTCCCTCTCAAATTTCATTGTCCCTCCCCTTTCTCTCAAATTTTATTGCTACCAAAATTCGTCTATTGAACCCTAAAACTTTGCAAGGCTGATCCCATGGCCAAGCCAAAGCCATAAAACTCTCATCGCCTGATCGTTTCTTCGCCACGGATATCTCTGCGAATGTGTCCTGAAGAGGAGGACCGCCTGATCGCTTGTTCAAGAAGGTAAGCTTTCCTCTAATCTTCTTCCTTCGATCATGCAGCGTCGTCTTCTCCCATTGCGAGTAATTTACATGTGCAGTCTCTAAAAACACAAAGAACGGTCACCGAGATTACACCGTCGCCGAAGAACGCTTGTTGAGGCGCCATACTTCTTCGCCTTCTTGCTTCTTCTCATTAGGTGAGGTTTTATGCATCAATTTCACTCTCTGATTTTTTCCCTAATGTGGTTTAGGAACCCTACAAACCTTAACTTCCCAAATCCTATTCTTTTAAATTACAGATGGAGGACTCTGTTCATTTGATGTTGCTAGACAGGTTTTTTATTGACAGTTCACTGAGCCTCTTGATCTTTTGTGATACTTTTGCAGGAAGTTACGGAGAAGGACAAGGCGGTGACCATCCAAACTACAAAGTTCATGATAAACAAGCTTCTTTCCAGAAAGCAATTCATGAGTTTCCCTTATATCACTCCCTTTCCCCCCGGTAGAAATTATAGCTTGAGCGTCACATACTGGTGACAGATTTAGTGGGTTCCGTTTTATGAAAATCGCGCAAATTTATTTGAATCGCGTAGTTAGAAGATGTATTGGTTTTATTTAATGACCAAATATTGAGAACCTCTGGATCTAAAACTACATAAGCAATTTTGTGATTTTAGCTTTTATCTGTTCGGTCAAAAGTTTATTCAGATCTCTTAATTGTCTGTTGGCATATGTAATTTGATGGTAATTAGCATCAATGCCAGTACCAGATATTCCTACTGTTGGTACCCCTAACATTTTGTTTTTTTAATTTTTTTTATTGTGTGTTGCAGGTCGTTGATGTCCTTCATCCAGGGAGGGCTAATGTTTCCAAGGTGCTTTCACTTATGCTTTTTTTAACTTTATTCTCTGATATCAAGTTTTTCATTAAGAATAACTATAATGAACCTGAAAGTTGGTGATAGAAAGTTGGAAAGGTTGTCTTAGGATATAGTATTTTACCTCTTTCAAGGCCTAGGTCAGGGTCATTTTTTCTTTCATGAATTGTTTTGATTGCATTAATTGATTTCTCGTCACATTACCAAAGGTATTATTTGTGCCACAGTGTGCTCTCTTGTAATCTATGTTTTGATGGTATTTCTTGTTTTAATGTAGCAACCAAAGTGCATCATTGATGAACAAGGAGATCATCTTGATCATTCACATTCTTCATCTTATCTAATTAAAAAGACACATGCTTGAAGGCAATTCTATAAGCGCTTGACTCAAAGTGATCGACCAAAGAAGGACGCATTGTTAGCTCCTGAGGGACATCCAATTCTGACTGTTCAAAGTGCTCAAAACTATGGTTTGAATTTCATGTCCACCATGTTAGGGACTCAGTAAGTTCAATTTGAGGGAACTGAGCCTCAGGCCCAAGAACCTTTGCATTTTCCATCCTTTGTTGTATGTTTTTCCATCCTTTATTTCTTAAGATTTTCATCCATTTAATATTTATTAAAATTATATTTCCCTATGTTTTAATACTATCTTTTTGGTTACGTGTTTTGATATTGGCTTTTTTTTTTAATATTTCATTGCATTCATAAAGTTGGAAAGGTTAATAACCATTCTCTAAAAACTGCTGGAAAACTGCTGGAGGAACATGGCCACAAGAGAGATCTGTTGGCTAGGGAGGGACTGTTATTCTGAGCATCGCCATCATCATCAATGGTTTGTTGCTTCTCTCTGGATGGTGGTATACTTACTCTCTTTGCAACTAACGGACCAATGTATCAAATCAAGTAACATTCTTGCTCGCCAAGTATGTATTCTACTATATTGGTTTGTAAACAATCAAAGCATGCTTTTAGGTGTATTGATGCACATGTTATGGTGCTGGTTCATGTGCCATCTCTTGTATGCTTTTTAGATAAAACTTATGCTGTCATGATTCCAGAGTGCTTTTCAGATTTCCTTTTTCTTATATTCCCTAAAATTTATTCTAGTTTGTTTCTTATATTACAACTTGATTTTAGAATTCCTCAAAAGGTTTTGTTTCTGATGATCAGGTGCTCTACAAGAATCATGGAATCACACAAGAAAAATATTTCTATGATGTGAAAAACAAGTCTACCATGAGTGAAGAGTGCATGATTTCCTCATTTGATGCAAATGTTGACAAGCAGGCTATCAACTAGATGCCTAGATAAGCTTTTCTTGTGTTGCCATTGTATAGCCCTGAGAACCAAGAGCTGGATATCTTATATATGGTAGCTGATTGTAGCATTGTCAAATTCTTGGAGTTATTTTTCATCCTCGTGTGTCTATAGATCTATTCATACAATGAGGGAGCACTATAAAATGTTTTTTTTCCATTCTTCATGATACAATTATTTGTGCTTTTGTTAAGCAGCTTTAAGCAACATGTGTAATGGTTAAGCAGCTTTAAGCAACGTGTGTAATGTTTGAGCAGCTTTGAATGTTTATTTTTTTTAAACTAAACACAAATTAGAGACCGATTTAGCGACCGATTTTAGAGACCGATTTAGCGACCGATTTGAAAAAAATATCAAATCAAATTAGTCAAATTCGGTCTCTAAATCGGTCTCTAAAATCAGTCTCTAAATCGGTCTCTAAAATCGGTCGCTAAATCGGTCACTAAATCGGTCGCTACAATTAGTGACTAGCGGTTTAGCTACTGATTTTTGTTGGTCTCTAAATCGGTCGCTAATTTGATTAGCGATCGATTTTAGAGGTTTAGCGACCGAAAAATCGGTCCCTAAAAGGCGATTTTTCGGTCGCTAAACCTCTAAAATCGATCGCTAATCAAATTAGCGACCGATTTAGAGACCAACAAAAATCAGTAGCTAAACCGCTAGTCGCTAATTGTAGCGACCGATTTAGTGACTGAATATATAGCGACCGATTTAGTGACCGATTTAGCGACCGATTTTAAAGACCGATTTAGAGACTGATTTTAGAGATCGATTTAGGGACCGAATTTGACTAATTTGATTTGATATTTTTTTCAAATCGGTCGCTAAATCGGTCTCTAAAATCGATCGCTAAATCGGTCTCTAATTTGTGTTTAGTTTAAAAAAATAAACATTCAAAGCTGCTCAAACATTACACACGTTGCTTAAAGTTGCTTAACCATTACACATGTTGCTTAAAGCTGCTTAACAAAAGCACAAATAATTGTATCATGAAGAATGGAAAAAAAACATTTTATAGTGCTCCCTCATTGTATGAATAGATCTATAGACACACGAGGATGAAAAATAACTCCAAGAATTTGACAATGCTACAATCAGCTACCATATATAAGATATCCAGCTCTTTGTTCTCAGGGCTATACAATGGCAACACAAGAAAAGCTTATCTAGGCATCTAGTTGATAGCCTGCTTGTCAACATTTGCATCAAATGAGGAAATCATGCTCTCTTCACTCATGGTAGACTTGTTTTTCACATCATAGAAATATTTTTCTTGTGTGATTCCATGATTCTTGTAGAGCACCTGATCATCAGAAACAAAACCTTTTGAGGAATTCTAGAAATCAAGTTGTAATATAAGAAACAAACTAGAATAAATTTTAGGGAATATAAGAAAAAGGAAATCTGAAAAGCACTCTAGAATCATGACAGCATAAGTTTTATCTAAAAAGCATACAAGAGATGGCACACGAACCAGCACCATAACATGTGCATCAATACACCTAAAAGCATGCTTTGATTGTTTACAAACCAATATAGTAGAATACATACTTGGCGAGCAAGAATGTTACTTGATTTGATACATTGGTCCGTTAGTTGCAAAGAGAGTAAGTATACCACCATCCAGAGAGAAGCAACAAACCATTGATGATGATGGCGATGCTCAGAATAACAGTCCCTCCCTTGCCAACAGATCTCTCTTGTGGCCATGTTCCTCCAGCAGTTTTTAGAGAATGGTTATTAACCTTTCCAACTTTATGAATGCAATGAAACATTAAAAAAAAAGCCAATATCAAAACACGTAACCAAAAAGATAGTATTAAAACATAGGGAAATATAATTTTAATAAATATTAAATGGATGAAAATCTTAAGAAATAAAGGATGGAAAAACATACAACAAAGGAAGGAAAATGCAAAGGTTCTTGGGCCTAAGGCTCAGTTCCCTCAAATTGAACTTACTGAGTCCCTAACATGGTGGACATGAAATTCAAACCATAGTTTTGAGCACTTTGAACAGTCAAAATTGGATGTCCCTCAGGAGCTAACAATGCGTCCTTCTTTGGCTGATCAGTCTTTGAGTCAGTGCCAGTTATAGAATTGCCTTCTGAAGCATGTGTCTTTTTAATTAGATAAGATGAAGAATGTGAATGATCAAGATGATCTCCTTGTTCAGTCAATGATGCACTTTGGTTGCTACATTAAAACAAGAAATACCATCAAAACATAGATTACAGTAGAGCACACTGTGGCACAAATAATACCTTTGGTAACAGGACGAGAAATCAATTAATGCAATCAAAACAATTCATGAAAGAAAAAATGACCCTGACCTAGGCCTTGAAAGAGGTAAAATACTATATCCTAAGACAACCTTTCCACCTTTCTATCACCAACTTTCAGGTTCATTATAGTTATTCTTAATGAAAAACTTGATATCAGAGAATAAAGTTAAAAAAAGCATAAGTGAAAGCACCTTGGAAACATTAGCCCTCCCTGGATGAAGGACATCAACGACCTGCAACACACAATAAAAAAAATTAAAAAAACAAAATGTTAGGGGTACCAACAGTAGGAATATCTGGTACTGGCATTGATGCTAATTACCATCAAATTACATATGCCAACAGACAATTAAGAGATCTGGATAAACTTTTGACCAAACAGATAAAAGCTAAAATCACAAAATTGCTTATGCATTTTCAGATCCAGAGGTTCTCAATATTTGGTCATTAAATAAAACCAATACATCTTCTAACTACGCGATTCAAATAAATCTGCGCGATTTTCATAAAACGGAACCCACTAAATCTGTCACCAGTATGTGACGCTCAAGCTATAATTGCTACCGGGGGGAAAGGGAGTGATATAAGGGAAACTCATGAATTGCTTTCTGGAAAGAAGCTTGTTTATCATGAACTTTGTAGTTCGGATGGTCACCGCCTTGTCCTTCTCCGTAACTTCCTGCAAAAGTATCACAAAAGATCAAGAGGCTCAGTGAACTGTCAATAAAAAACCTGTCTAGCAACATCAAATGAACAGAGTCCTCCATCTGTAATTTAAAAGAATAGGATTTGGGAAGTTAAGGTTTGTAGGGTTCCTAAACCACATTAGGGAAAAAATCAGAGAGTGAAATTGATGCATAAAACCTCACCTAATGAGAAGAAGCAAGAAGGCGAAGAAGTATGGCGGCCTCAACAAGCGTTCTTCGGCGACGGCGTAATCTCGGTGACCCGTTTGCTGCGTTTTTAGAGACTGCACATGTAAATTACTCGCGATGGGAGAAGACGACGCGTACAGATCAGAAGGAAGAAGATTAGAGGAAAGCTTACCTTGCCGGAACAGAAACAGTCAGGACGGTCCTCCTCTTCAGGCACTCATTCGCAGAGATATCTGGTGGCGAAGAATAGTCAGACGCTGATGAGAGTTTTATGGCTTTGGCTTGGCCATGGGATCAGCCTTGCAAAGTTTTAGGGTTCAATAGACGAATTTTGGGAGCAATAAAATTTGAGAGAAAGGGGAGGGAGAATGAAATTTGAGAGGGAGGACGACGAGACCTCGGGCAAAAATGAAAAGAGGGGAAAAAAAAAACTTAAGCAAATTTTTTTCAAATGATGCGTTATAAAATAAACTTAAGAGAAAAAACCGAAAAAAAAAATTAAACTTAAGAGAAGTTTAGCGACCGATTTCGCGGTCGCTAATAATCGGTCTCTAAATCGGTCGCTAAATTTAGCAAATTTTTTCTAATTTTTTTAAAGCAAATCAAATTCCCGTTTAGAGACTGATTTTTCGGTCGCTAATAATCAGTCTCAACATCGGTCGCTAAATTTGGCATATTTTTTTTAATTTTTTTTAAAGCGAATAAAATTCCCGTTTAGAGACCGATTTGTCGGTCGTTAATAATCGGTCTCTAAATCGGTCGCTAATATATTTTTTGCAACCGATTTAGCGACCACACTTTTTTTATCAATAATTCTAAGAAATCGGTCTCTGTTGTGACCAATTTTTTTCAGTTTCTAAATCGGTCACTAAATAGTTGATTTCTAGTAGTGACTTTTAATAATCTTACAATTTTTATGACATAAATAAAAAATTTCTAAATAAAAAATACAGAATTATTCTCATAAACTCTGTTTTCCCAGTGCATCGCACGGGTCAAAAATCTAATTATTACGTAGTAGTAGTAGTAGTAGTAGTAGTAGTAGGTGGTAAAAGACAAATTTAAATAAGCTTAAAAATCATACCTAAAAGATAAACATAGACAAGTGTCTAAGAGGTCACACAAAAGTATGGGTGAATGAAGAGACCCATACTGCATATGGAACAATATGATTTGGATTACCTTATGCAACATACTTGATCTGATTTGTCTTGTGTATTAAATTGTTTAAGTCATTGTATGCTTGTATTATGACTGCCGCATGAGTGCTTACCTTTTATGTATGTTTTTCCTGTTTGAAGCTGGGTGTGTATGCGTCGGGACCACTCACTGAGTGCTTACCTTTTATGTATGTTTTTTGGCTAACCAGGTTGGAGTATTGAAGATGCCTTATTTATTTGAGATTTGGGTAGTTGAAATGAGTGTTTGTAAATAACGCTCTAAGTGTGTAATATTAATTTACATTGAAATATTATTTTGTAATAGTACAACAAGAAGGCTTTGGTCTTAATGTGTAATTATTTTCAAATGATTATACTTTTAGAAAATGTTTTATAGCATGATGTATAGTAATCAAATGAGGTTTCTTCTTTGTCAAAAAAAATGAGGTTTCTTATTTACTATGAGAATGAAATGATTACAGATCTTAGTTTTCAATAAGTAATAGTCCTTCTGTATTTCAAAAAATCTCTTATTTAATGATGATGGTTTAGGGTTGTGCATGATAGGAGTAAATTGTAAACCTATCAAATTTTATTGAAATGAATCATGGAATCTGAACACACTACTTTTCAAATTTTATTGAAAGGTGGCTTCCTCACTAAGGCCTATGTCATTAGAGCGCAACGTAGCGTAGTGTAAAGTATAGTACAGTCATCCAAAATACATATAACCTATGAGGCTAACCTGCACCTCATCTAAGAATACCAAGAAGAAACAAACATAAGCAGAAGACTCCTGGCCAAAGAAACTAAAACCATCAGGGAGATGGATACTGAGAGCTCCCACTCTGGGATCCAGCTCGCCTCGGGAAGAGACGACGGTACTGATGGGCGGTCATAGGTCGGGAAGGTCCAGACATCTCTATAGTCCTACGTCTGTATCTCCCTCTATGGTTCGACCCACTCGGATGGCTAGGTGAGGGCATGGGCATCTGGTGTGGATGCATAGGAGGATGCCCACCATAGCCAAACCCGAGAGGAACATTCGGTGCCTTCCACATAAGTGCAAAATGAAGCCTCTGACATATACAAAAATCTCCAGCAAAACTAGCAATGGGGAAACCAGCGATACGAAAATACAAAGAGATCATCCCAGTATACACGACTAACTGACGAGCATGGTCGGTCTCCCAACCTATGTCATCAAAGTCATGATATTGTATCTCAAAATACCCCCAAACAAGGATCCTCGGGGCCTGCATCATCACCGGATGCATTAACAAGAACGGGTCCATCAGATGCAGCTTCTGCATGGTCCTCCTCCACAAAGTCTATAACAGGCACGTATATACACACAAGCATGCAATACAAGGAGATAAGAACAACAAATCCATTATAAATTAGGAAATGTAAAATTAGAATGAGAGTATGACAGTTCATGGCAATAATACAGGTAATCACAGATATTAAAGATTGAATCTACCTACCCTCTTACACTTATCCCATGTCTCTCTATGATTTTATGTGTATTTAACGATTGACATTGTACTCCCCTTTCCCAACACGAATACGCAAATCCCCATTCCTGATAGGGTTGTCGTCCCCCATTTCCCGATAGAGACGAGGCGACACTAGCCTAGTCTACAAGGTATCCCCCTTTCCCGATAGGGATCTTCCTCACCTTTTCCCTGTTAGGGACGTCCATTCCCCCATTCCCGATAGGGACGGAGTGGATCTAACCTACTGGACGAGGCATCTCCCTTTCCCGTTAGGGATCCTCTCCCCTCACATTCCCGTCAGGAATGAAGTGGTTACTAATGGAATATATGTATCGTGTTCATGCACCCAACACCTTTTCATCATATTCCTCACATCATGTTATACTCACATGTCCCAGAAATATCATTTAAGTCATGTCATGAATCATACTTATACATATTAGCATGCTATGGCAACATATAACATAAGTTCACACATAATGCATATAAACATGTTACCCGAAGCATGTTACTACCCACATATGACATATACAACACGATCTAAAAACAAGTATGTTAATAGACAATCATTTAATAATAAATTAAACCTTTGTTGGCTGATAGGCCTACGACGCCTATCCTTAGACACCGCAGACCGTAACCCTTATCCTTAGGCGTTACTGACGTTAACCCCTAGTAGGGCTTAGGTCACCCTACACATGCTAAACAATCTATTTGGCTAAACATATCCCAATGAAAGTGCATTCTTTCTCCCACCTGGATTTCGAAGTAACCGGGATCACTAACAAGCGTTCAACCTCAATCAAGAGCCCACGAACAAGAAAATAGACACTCTCACCCTATGAGTTAGGTTCGGCCAACACAAATTAATAAGCCAAGGATTATTTAAAAATTCCACCAGGCACACTGTTATAACCCGTATTTTACTGAAAACACAAAAACGCAGTCGGATTAGAATTAGGGAAAACAATGGAATTGTAAAAATACAATGAAGGTTCTATCAAGGTACTAGTCTTAAAACCAGGGATCAGCTTCTTACCCAAATCCAACTCTCGGGAAGATTTCTCACACGTTTGTCACCTAAACTTGCACCAAAACCCTAAAATACGAAGAACAGTTAATTAGGGATTATCAATGCCACTTAAGAATCACGAATAATCAACCATATATACAGAGAATAGAGGTTCTCTCCTCTATTTCGTGGCCTCAGGAACCCACTCCTGTGGTTTCGGCAAAACCCTAGCTCGTTCGGTACCCGTATGGTCCAACCGGGGTCCAAAACACAGTCTAATTAGGGTTAGGAACTAAAACATAATATGAGAACCTTAAATCATATATACACATAAGTCCAAAGCACTATAGGGTTATAGGTTTACCTCGATAAAACGACGATTAGAAATAAACCCTAAAAAGCACGAACGAAAAAAAATGAATCGGTACAATCGGATTGATGAACTGGCACTTGAAACCACTTAGATTTTCATCCTCCAACCTTTGAGAATTCAAAAATGGATGTTTGCAGGTCTGGTAGTGAGTCTTGGGTCGTGGAAGAAGAAAAGAAAAAGTGAAAAGGATGTAAAATGATAAAAATGGCCTTATATAGGATTTTACCTACATTGGGCGCGCGTCATGTGCTAACAGGCGCACGCCATGCGCCCCTCAGCACCTCCTGCGTGCGCCACGTGCACTTCATGTGCGCGCCACACGCTTTGTTCAGCGTTTCTTTGCGGTGAAGGATCCTACCCTCCAAAACGGTCAAAATCCACGCGTGCAACATGTCAACCTCTCATTAGACCAAATTTTGGTCCAATTACATAGTGCCACGTGTCCCTTCAGGATAAGGATTTGACTCCTGACCATGACCACGCGTGCGTTACGCGCGTATCATGCGTTTTGGTCTGATTTCCCGTGATTGCTTTGATTTTGATGCTCGTACTATCCAAAACTGGATACCCTAACACTTAAACATAATTATAAACACAAAGAGCATCTAATTGACCTTAGGATCAAGGCTTTACAATCCCAATTTCTCATTCGAAAGCTCGCACTCGCACTAGGCTACGGGTACTCAAAAACCCTAATTTTGACTCCGATTGTTCTCAAATTTTACGTGGCTTCTAAGACTCATATCAAAACTCTATTAAGCACTCCTCTACCCCTATTCAACCTACAAAATCAAATATCTCACACTCGTGCAAGAACGTGATCACACAGAAAATGAATACGTGACTTGACCCTCAAATACACTGTCAAACACAAGAAAGCACACCTAGGTACACACAAATACATTTAATCACTCATAATCATATATTAAGCAAGGTTAGAAAATTGAGGATGTTACACGCATTTCTCTCGAATACTTTTATGGTTTCCCAGACACTTCATCTTTGTCAGTCTTACACAAGAGGCGTGAAACGACCCCATCCCATTACCCAGATACCAAATGTTATCGAAGTAATATATTGCATAATTGTCACACAAAAGTGAATTGATGCACCTATAGGGACCCATTAGTAGGATCTCATTCTAAGTAAGTAGGATGCGCAGTGCATGAATGCGAACAACATGTAATATGCTTAGGTGGACTTCACTGGATAAGATTAGGTTCACTAGCTGTTGATTCTTTCTGGTAACATTCCTTCCGACTCTATTCAATCAATATAATATATGCAAAACAAAAGAACAACCAGGAGATCAGAACACACTATACGCACTAATAAAATGGGAATATTAGTAAATAGAACTCATGTACGAATAGGTTAAATTATAGCTCCCACAGTCACATCCATGTCCAAGGTCATTTGTTTTAGGGATCATTACCTATTCTACCTGCTCTCATGCTTATGCATCCTAAGATTCTATATATCTACGTGGCCAATAATGAACAGCAGTGGCGGCCCCACCTTTGCCATAACAGTAGATAAAAGCAACCTCCCTTCAATCTGTGAAGGGCAAGTCAAGTCAGTTGTCCATCCACATATCCCGCTCATCATACCCCTAACAGTGCATCCTTGTTCCCTAACTTCAGCGGTAGGAACAGGTGTCGGGGTGGCACTCGAGATCGTCACTATGGATAGTGAATACAACAGTACCCCATCAAGATGTCCAGGCACTCCGACGTCCTGACAGGATGGTTGCGAGCCATCTGTCACGTGTAGACTTGTCGAATCCAGACTATCCTCAAGAACCAGCGTCTCCTGTACTAACTGTACTCGTACCCGCACTCAGGTACTTGACCTCGTACGCTAGCCTATGCGCATGCCGGTGGATTACAACTATGCATATGAGTCCTCACATATGATCCAGTGGCCTATAGTATCAACACCTCAATCCATACCTTAATTGTATCCGGCGAGGTTGAGTATCAACTACACTCTTGGATTTCAATCATCAACCATCCCTTTTTAGTCCACTTATCACTTCCACACACACACACAAACATACAAAGGTAGTGTCACAAACTGGCATACGCTACATCTCAACCATCAGAGTCAATCATCAATCATTATACATATCATTGTGTCGCACAGGCGACCTATTACAAACCACACAGTCACACATTCAATCACCTAACCAACCATCAATCATAAGACAAACAATATTCCTAAGGGTTAATAGACTAGCGATGACTACCATCAGTCATCGCAGGTCATAACCTCTCTCTTGAGGTATTGTCATATCAACCCTCTAGTAGGGTTAAGGACACCCTGCACCTATTCTACATTTATTCTACTACTATATTCCCTAGTGGATAGGGTTCTGTCTCTCTTACTTGACTAGAGAACTGCTCCTATCCACGCGCTCTTTCCCGCAACTTGCTTCTCTCTTATTCCTTACTCACGACCCTAGTATTTTAGTACTAGGAAGAGGAAGGAAGATTGGATGTTGTCACTACAACAGATTATTAAAAAAATGGTGCCACCTTAAACAACGCTTCTTTCTGAAAGCACTGGCTAAAAATATGTGTGGGACTTTACTAACATTTTCTAGAATAAGTGCTAGTTAAAACGAACAAATAGACAATGCTTCTTTAGTGAAACGCTACTAAAAATACGCATAAGGATATCGTTAGCGCTTTCTCCAAGAAGTGCTATCAATTATCAGATCTTTACTAGCGCTTCCTTAGGGAAGCGCTATCTAGAATTCTGTGACTGGCCTTTGCTAGCGCTTCTCCATGGAGCGCTAGCTAATATCTTTACCTGATCACTAGATTTTAACCTTCCCTCCCATGCGTTCCCTCATTAATTTGCTCTTTCTCGCTCTGAAACCTTATTTCCTCCCACGTGTTCCCTCTTAATCTCTTCCCTCCTACGCCATCTCTCCCTCGACCTCCTCCACTCCATCTCCCACACCCTCCACGACGCCGCTTCCCTCGCTTAACAGTCCTACTCCCCAGAGCCTCCTCGACTCCCTCCTCGCCACCCTCGACTGCCATCTCACCAACTACGATGTCCTCTTTCGCAGTGGCGTCCTCCTTGAAACCCCCGCCTTTTTCAAAAGAGAGGTCGTTCGATCCCAATCTAGAAACCTCGTCGACCGTTTGCAAATCGGGTCCCCCGAATCCAGAGCCACTCCCCCCATTCTCTCCTCCATTTTTGGATCCTCCCTCCTCTCTCTTCTTCTCTCTTTCCTTCATCCTTCCACCATTAAATCCTAACCTAGGAGATGGCCGCGACAGCCACTCCCTCTTCCTCTCTTCTCCTCCTTTTTTCTTCTATCAACCCTAATCCAGGAGAAACAACGCAGCTTTGAAGGCCTAATGAAATATAGGAATTGTGTCTTGTTGGCTAAAACTGTTAAAACTTTACAAAAACATGTTCATGTTTTAGACAACAAGATACAATTGCCTATATTTCATGTAATAGGCAGGTGATAAGCATTCGCTCTGTTCTTATTTGTTTCATTAAGTTTTTTGATGAATTTTATTTCCAGTAGATGGTGTTATTTGTAGAGGTATCCAAATTTGTTTCATATCCATTTGCTTTTTATGCTCAACATTCTAAAAACGCTGAACATAAAAAGCAAATGGATACGAAGCAAAAGCTGGAATCGGAGACTCAGCAACTAAAAGTATCACTGAGTATGTTGAAGCACATAGACGATGAAGAAGATGTAACTCCAGCTTTGTGGAGGGGCAGACTTAATCAACTCAGGGCAAAACAATGTGATATAAATGAGGTAGCTCAAGTACTGGGGATTTTGATTGGTTTATTGATATAGATTACTACTAAAATGTTTCTACCGCTATTAATTTTAGTGTTTAATGGACTGTCAAATTATAGATTGAGTGGGAAACTATTTTGTTGATGTTTTGGTATGTAGGTAGCACATCTTTGAATGTTTATATACTTGCATGTTTATATCCTTATTTCATTTTACTATATAATTGCATGTTTATATACTTGCATGTTTTGGGTTTAGACACTTTGGAGATGGATTCAACTTTCTTATTTTCATTATTTTCTTGGAATGAAACAGATACAGAAATCCATCTAATTTTCAAACTCCCATCAAGCCCAAGCACCATGAATGCACCGTCCAACTAAATGCACCGTCCACTGTAACACTCCGTTCCCGGAGCGCTACTAAACTAGATATTACTGTCGGCATTTCAAATACTTTCGAAAATGGAACACGCTACTGCATGGTTTTCAAAAATGTGAGTCTAATTTTTTTTCTTCTTTTCAGCTTCTTTTAAAAAATTGGCAATCAGAGTATTGCAGCATTTTCAAAGACAGTGAATAAATCAAATACTATGTCCAATTCACAAAACCATACAAAGAATTTATTTAAAACATACACATACGTCATGTCAAGTCTTTAAACATAATACATTTATTACAACATTGTAATTAAAGAATCTGACACCCTATAGCTGGTCAGAGCACTACAACGCTTACTAGTCCTCTAGTAAGTTGCAATAGAAATACAAGTAGGAAGTCTCACCAGCTATCCTTAGCTACGTTTCTCTGCAGTCCCGAACACTCCTCTTCCTTCGTCATCTGGGTTACAATCATTGATTGAAAGAACCACTGGCAAGTGTCAACTTCTTAAAATAGAACAAGTAGCACATAACAGCAAATACAACAGCCATTTATATTATATAGACACAATATAATATAAAGTCACAAATTTCTAATGTATATAACAACCATATCAATAGCAACAGAACAATCAATAAGGATGCACCCAAGATCCTATTGATGCAACTATATGCCAATGCAGTTTTAATTCCGGAATCCATACGCCAGAGGCATATCTGGTCGCACGCACTGCATCGACACTTTTCACTGCGATGGTAAAATTTAACGAAGTTCCTGAATTCCTTTGGCCATGGGCATTTCCACTACCCAGGATAGATAGGTCGACGTTACTACAAGATACGACGCAACAATGCCTTTAACCACCCCCCAATGAACATATCACCACATTTGATATTATCACTCATGGCATAATCAATAAACATCAATTATCCAATAACAATTCCACAGTATATATCTTAATCACGATTTAAGTATACATACACCACATTTCATTGTCACAGTCAAGATCACGGCAATCCAAATTTGATAACACACCACGTAGCAAATTTGACAGTTCATTCATTACACAATCACCACAATTCACCACTAAGCAATAAATACATTTCATCCCTTTGAAACTCGATGGAGCTAGCAAAGAGGTAATCAAACAAGTGTGGGGGGTTGGGGGCAGTCGCCAACCTCTTGCAGACAAACCCACTAAATAATCATATATAAAGCTGTAAAGATCAAAGGGGTAACAAAACCCTCACTTTGAACCCTGAGGTTCTCAGACTTCTTTGATCGAAAAACAATTAAACATCCTAAGCGTGTCTAGAAGTAGCCCTTACGCTAACATACTATACAAGTATGGAATGTGAAGTGCCCTTAATAAAGGTCACCAAATCCCGTGTTGAAGCACGTCCTAGACTCACGCCGCACGAACTTGGATTCTCAAGTCCTAAAATCACAACACAACTTAGCACAAACTTAGGCATAGATCTAATTCTAACTCCCTAGGCTCTCATAACCCAAAAATAAATCTCTCAGATAAGAAAACACTTATACTTGAAATAAAATAACAACAACTAAAAGAATAAGGTTTTAAAAATAAGACCATTTTGAAAGAATACTCTAAGTTGAAAAAAAAAACACAAGGTTTTTAAATACTAGCTTACTTCCTTCAAAACTTGAGACATAAAACAATTCTAATATCAACTACTTTTCATCAAAGTCTTTAAATTAGGCTCCACTTGGCTTTAGGATTACAAAGAATCCATTTTGCCTTAAGTGTTTCATTGCCTCAAAACCCAAAATAATTTTCCAATCCAATCCAACTCTTTCCAAAAGTTTCCAAACTTAACAACAACCCAATACAAGTTAATTTGAGTCAAGAACACAAAAATGATTTTGTTCCCCAAGCCCTTATAGGCTCTCGGCCAACACACACCCCAAGAGGAAAATTTTCAAACTTCTCAAATCAACTAACCCACATCATTCAACACCTAATTTCTTTTCCAAAATTTCCAAGATTTCAAATCAAAACCATTACACTAAATACTTTTCTCCCATCATAGCTTAATCAAGCATCAAGGAGTCTCAAACTAAAATTTTCTTTGATCAAACTCAAATTAACAACAACAACAACAATTTCAAGTATCAAACAACATTAACCCCAACCCAATTTGGTGATTCACATGAACAATCACATTTCCCCTTTTCCCATAGGGCAAATTGGCCTAGGGTTCCAAAAATTTAGGGGAACATTTGATCCTTTTACTCATAATCATTATCAAGGATAAATAGAAACATTAAACAAGAAATAAATCAAAGAAATCTTACCCAAAAATCCCTAATTTGGTCACGGTTTTGGGGCTAAAGGAACAAGAGGAAAAATTTGATAAAAGTCTCAACAACACTAAGCTTGTCTATCACAAATAATGGGCAAGAAAAGCAAGATGTTTGGATCACAAAATGGGGGGTGCCCATGGTTGGAGACCAAGAAATGAGGAGAATAAATTTTGTTCTCCAAATGCACTCACTCTAAAACAAACCAAGGAGGAAATGAAATTAAGAAATGGGTGAATGGGAGGGGGTGTTCACGGCTGGAAATAGAGGGAAGTAGGAGAAGAAATCTTGCTCTCCCAAAAGCATTCTCACTTGCTCAAGTTCTTAGTACTAATTAGAAGAATAAATTGAAGGAAAATGAAGGTGTTTCATGGTGATGTACTCACGGTTTTGCTTGAAGAAAGGGAGGGAAAGCTTTAGCTTTTTCAAAGGTTAACAACACTTCATAAACTAAAGGAAGAAGAAGGATGAAAATAGAATAAAGATCTGAGGAGATGGAGGGAAGAGCTACAGTTTGCCACACTTGGTTAACTTTGCCCAAAAAAAAAAATGATGAAAGGTGCAAAGGAAGGGAGGCTTCGGCTGATTAAAGAGAAGGGAGCAAAAAAAAAAAAGTATTAATCCAAATAAAAAGGCCAATGGATAAGATAAAAGCTAAGATATTTCTAATTAACCAACACCAACTTGACACCTAACACCTTAATCAAGATATTTATCACTAACCCAATTAAAATATGACACCTCATAACACTAACTATTCTTACTTACTAATTCTAGTCTAATCCTAGAGTTTTGGTGTTCTAAAATTACGGCGTCGAGTAACCGCGTTGCCGATTAATTCTTCCGCCGATTAATCGCGAAAATTAATTTACTTAGAAATTAATTCACCGCGCAATACTAATTTATCATAAATAATAAAAACAATTGAAAACACTTAGAAATAATCACAACAAGTTACGATTCGATTTTCATTGGAATCGGAGTTCATTTAAAATTTTATTCGCGGATAAAAATTATCCAGTGATTCAAAACGCGACGAAACTTCATTAGAATTTTTCGACGATTTTTGAACCATGAATTAATATTAAATATTAATTCTCAAATTTAATTTTATCCTGATTTAATTCGATCACTTTCTTAGTCAACAAAAATACGCGTTACCGCGTCACGCAGAAAACTTATAATAAGTATAATTGATTAATTCACCTTAAAAGCAGCATATGTCTATGCTGTCTATTAATTTGAATTGACATCATGAATAATAATTATTTATAATAATAAATTATTCAAAATACGTCAAAATAGTTCCTCGTACCCTCAGTAAATCATTGAGGTGATCAATCTTTAAGATTTACCTTTCAAGTATTTGGGGATTTTATCGCTAAAACAATTGTTCTTAAAAATTGAGATGTTACATCCACCCCCACCGTCCACTTAAATGCACCGTCCACCACTTACTTTGAACCATTTCCAGAATTTTCTTATAACTACTAAATGCTTTAAATGATTCTAGATTTTTCTGTATTTTGATTGCCCTCCTAGAATAGTATAAATAGCCATACTACTTCTTGTGGTCACAAGTACATATCAAATCATGACACAACTTGGAATGGATATCAATCTGGGTCATTTATATACTCTTCCCATATCCATAGCCCTGAGTTGATTAAGTCTGTCCCTCCACAAAGCTGGAGTTATATCTTCATCATCATCTATATATGTTTCATATCCATTTGCTTTTTATGCTCAACATTTTTAGAATGCAGTTGTTCCTATTTTAATTAAAATCTAGAATAAAGGAACAACTGCATTCTAAAAACGCTGATCATAAAAACTCTGGGTCTGTGTTATTATTCCCTTCATTAGACCATGCTGAAAAACCCTTTCGATCGGCACGAACTCGATCACCAGGATGTTGAACAAGTAAGGATAATAGAACCACCCCTAATCTTCATTTTCCACGCTGTATTGGTTATTGTGCTAGTTTCATTTCTAGTTTTCTGTTAATGTTTCTTTTGAAGGTTGCTCAAATTTGCACAAACCGTGGTGTCAGAATAGGAGAATATTTCTACGACATTTGCAAATTCTTCGATGATGATGTAATGAGTCACTGAATAAATCTGCAGTATCTAATTTAAATTTTGCCTCTTCAATATATGATTGTATTCTACTTTGGCTTCTTTATACTTTCATTATGATGATTGTGGGATCTACAGGTGAGATGGCTGTACTTGAGTAAATATATTATGTCCTGGTTAGGTTACCCAAATTTATGAGATTCAACTAATTTTGGTTATGTAATTTGGAAACAGAGTTGGTGGACGAGACAATTATTTCCACTGCAAGAAGTGTGGTATGTATTCATCATAAGGCCTCCATTTTGTCTCTATTGTTGCTTTAACACTTTCTTTTTTCAAATTAGCTTATGCTATAAATTGTTGGTTTCATTTTAATAGAATAGAATTTGCATGGTTGGTTATATTTGATGATCTGAAAGAATTGGCAGACATGCTATGAGCCTCTTTGTTGACACCAGAAGTTCAAAAGCACTATTGCATATCGATGAACTCTATGTCACTGGAAACACGAGAGTATTCTGATGTGACTTTATTATGTTGTTATAGTACCTTTTTGACTCATTGAAAGACACTGTTGTTATGAAATGTGGTCAAATAATGCATTGTGAATGTTACCAAGAGATGATAAATCGTGACAAGTGAGTATGCTAACCATTTGACAATTCTTTGGTCTATAGAACATATTTTCTCTGCTTAAAAATTAAATTGACTTGGTATATGGATTAGGTACTATTGTCCCATATGCTCCAAGACAGTGATTGACATGTCCAGGATATAGAAGAGAATTGATGAAGAGGTAGCTGGTTAAATTAAAGCCTGCATATGCTTTCCCTTGATTTCTAAGTTCTTATACTGTGCAACTATATTGTCAAGAATATTACTTATAAAAATGTTCTACTACAATTATGATTTCTCACTTGTTTATTTTTGTGGTATTAGATTGAAGCAACTATCATGCCTGATGATTATCGGGATAGAAAGGTAAATTTATACATACTCTACGAAATGATTGTTTAATATGTGCTATCTTTATTTATCTCCATTTCATTGGCTTCTTTTAGAACCTACGGATTAGACATGAAATGTGCTTCTGAGTGTGAATAGACCTCTTGTCCCTTATTTCTATGAAGCAACCAACACCATGCAGATTCTATATAATGGTTCTGTTCTATTAGAAAATTTCATTAAACCCAGCAGCATAAATTGTAGGTTTGGATACTCTGTAATGACTGCAACGACACGACCGAAGTTTACTTCCACATTATTGGGCAAAAATGCGGTCACTAGTAGAGTTGGTATTAGTGTCATTAGACTGATATAAACATCTGTATACTATAATATAGGGGAAAGTGTTTACCCTTCATGAGCTGCTGGTAATTGTGCATGCTATTGATATTGTACAATGAATTGGCTTGTCTTTGGTGGTTATACTTCTTTTGTTTGTATGATATATTTTATTGTATTTATTAAGTAAATTAATTTTGGTAGTAATTTTTTAAAAATTAAGAAATTTGACTTTTAGTGACAGATGAGAGCTATAGATAGAAGTCCAATAATGCATGGCCGCAGTGTCCGTCGGTAAATGTCAACTTGACATTTACCTACGGAATTTTGACATTTAGTGACAACTCCTGTCTGTCACTAAAAGTCAAATTTCTTAAAAAAAAAGGGGGAAAATAGATAGTGCTTCTTTAAAGAAGTTAAAGAAGTGCTAGCTATTATCCATAATAGAAAGTGCTTTTTCAAGGAAACGCTAGCTATTATCAATAATAGATAACGCTTTTTGAAGGAAGCACTAGTGATTCCAGTTTTCGCTAGCAATTTTAAAATGTTATTTTTTCGAACCACACATCACTAGCGGACGATTAGGCAGCGCTTTTAAGCGCTAGCGAAGGCCAAAAATAAGCGCTGGTTATTTCGTTTTCTGTTATAGTGTGTGTTATGTAAAAATGGGTGGTAAAACACCTATTTATAGCTGTGGTAAAAAAGCTATCGCGTCGCGGCGGGTATCATCGCATCGCGATAGTCTGCATTCCTTTACACATGCCAACACGCTCATGGTGGTGTTGGGTATGGTCGCTTTGCGATGGTACTTAGTCATGTATCGTAGCATCGTGACAGACCAAAAATAAAAAATAATTTTCGTTGTGTTCTAGACCCTTCCAAATGGTTCTAGACCCCTATGATTATTATTATTTTATTTTATTTATAAGATTCCATTTATCTTATTATAAAATTTTAATTCTAATTCTTTTGATTCCTTCCAATCTATAAACATCCTTTCTTCTTATTTGTTATACTTAAATTTTCTTACTATTTGCCTTATCAAATCTTAAATTACAAATTTAGTCTAAAAAATCATCATCTTTTTATTAATTATTTTTGGAGTATTATGCGTTTTAATTAGGTAAAATTTTTGGGATGTCACAAGGCGATGCCTTCGATCTTTTATTGAGGTCGCGTGTTGACTTTCTCTTTCATGTACGTAAGTGTCTTTTTTAATGATGACCCTTTCTGCTATGAGATGGGCCTAATCAGTAGTCTATACCATGGTGTGACTCTTAACCACCTATTTAAATACTTCTCTTTGTCGATTGTGATTCATGATAGAATCAGCTTCTACCTTTTTAATTCTGGAAATGAATTTATCCATTTGTAGGAGATCTTGTCATTTTCATTTGTAGGACATCAAATTCGGTAACTTTTGTAGGAGATCTTGTCACAAGCATGTAGATGAAAACTATTTCTTCAAATTTTCATTTTAGAAGTCATTGTATATCAAACATTTTCTTGACATAATGCATATTAAAAGAAATAGTTGTTATAGTGTCATTAGTATATTACTCAATTCGTCAGAAAACTCTAAAAAAGACATCAATGCAATGTTGGACTTAGCTAACATGGAACAAGAAGAGAATTAAGACTCACAAAAAAGGGAAAATGTATATATCTACATTCGACAATTCATACTCTATCTAGAAAGAAGGAAACTACATTTTGTAAGTTTTTTTTATGGAGTTAAAGCACTAGAGGGATTCTATCAAATATTAAGAACTTCGTACAAATAAAAGACCTCAAGTTAAAAAGTTTAAGGTCTCACAATTACTATATTCTAGTGGAACATTTGTTACTGATAGGTTTACGACCCATTTAGTCCAAAACAGTGTGAGAGATCGTACCTAAGCTACATTTCTTCCTCGAGTCAATTTGCGGTAAAGTGATTGATCCTAGAAGTTGCAAATACTGTAAAAGAGAAATTAATAAGTAAACATGAAATATATTCTTCACCTTCATTCTTTGCCATAATAGTTTATTTAACTATTCATATCGTTAAATAGACACAATTCTATGGACCAAGGTATATATGAAATGGATGTACCAGACTAAGCAAGATAATAAAAAGTTGTGTGGAAAAGCTTCAAATATATGTTTATTTTAAATGATTAACCATTTTGAATAATTTGAGCTTTTCCTTATCTTTTGAGCGGTTTGTCAAATTAGAACCTCTCCTTTGTCCTAGAAAGCGACACCTATATCAATTTGTCCTACCTTTCCAAGTGTGAGATAATACTTGTATGTCCACATAAAAGAGGAAATTCAATTGAGATAGTTCAAGTCAAGATTTAGAAAAAAAATTGGAC
Source organism: Calophaca sinica (assembly GCA_037113605.1). Classification (NCBI taxonomy): domain Eukaryota; kingdom Viridiplantae; phylum Streptophyta; class Magnoliopsida; order Fabales; family Fabaceae; genus Calophaca; species Calophaca sinica. The sequence continues at coordinate 38,896,858 of CM073734.1, forward strand.
CTCCCCTTAGGTAGCTTAAGCTAACCGTGTGAACTATTTACCCCACTAAATTAGAAAACTAAGTATATAAATAAACTAAGGCGCATGACAAAGTCCTAATTAGATGAGGCCTCTCTTTATGAAAAAAATAAAATAAAATTAGATGAGCCTCTATATGCCTTTGTGGTTAAAGTCTGTATCTGCTTTTGAAACTTTCGAAGTAACTTTACCTTTGAAAAAATCATGCTTTCACCCTTTAGATAGCTTATTTTTTTATTCAACAGTTCATAGGGTTTAACGCAGATGACACTGTATACCAATTTGAATTCAGATGTTCATGGTCAGAAAAATTGTTGTTGCATTTCAAAATAGCGTTTGTGTTGTGTGTGTGTGTGTGTGTTGAGGTGGAAAATTGGCATGCGAGATCTTAAAAGCTGCATGGTCTGGCTTGGGGATAAGCACAAGGACCTTCAAAATTTAGAGCTTGTACTTAAAGGGCAAGTTCTTTTGGTTAGGAAAAAAAATCCAAAGTTGATTGGAAGAAAGTGCCAGTTATTGCAGATAGAGGGTCCCCTTAGATGCTAACTATTTATACAATTTTGTGCAGTTCTATGTCTTGTTCCCAAACCACTTTAGGTCCATAAGGGTACTGAAATTCAGACGCAAATTTAATGCTCTAAGTTTCTTTCGGATGACAGATAGCAAGTATGCCCCAATTATTTTTTGCCTTTACATTCACGCAGCAAAGGAAATACACAATCTCCTTGTAGAAACTATTTGCACACGTTTACATCCCCATGAGCCTACACTCTTTATGCAGTTCTGAATGAAACACGTTAATTAATTAATTAATTCCCTTTTTCTCAAAAATTCTCTAAGCCCCTTTTCATCTCAAGGACCAAAGCCATAGCAGAGAAAAAATAATTTCACGGCACAATTGCTGGTCTTGGCTTCAGCCTTCTGTAATGGTCCACAAATCTTTGAGACGCTATCACTATAATTCCTGAATGTTTTAAAATTACAAAAATATTCTCGAATGTGTCTTTCGTTAGTCAGTTTAGTCCTTTAATATGTCTTTTGTTAGTTAGTTTGTCCCTAGAGTTACTAACCGAAAACATATTCGGGATTGTTTTAATAATTTTGACACATTCTCATATTACAGTGACAACGCCTCAAACACCAAAATGATTATTTACCTAATTGAAAATTTCAACTTTCTAAACTTGGCAATGTGAGAGATCTCGGCTCGAAACCTCGCAAAAAACAAATTTCTTGGGGAGAAGTCGTACTTATGTCGCTCTCTACCTTATCTCACTCGCCACCACTTTAAATTACTGTCATCATCAAATATTAAGCTCAGCACTGGAATCTATTTAACATACAGAGATATATTATTATCATCATTATTGTTATTATTAAATACATAGAATAGATACATACAAAATACACACAAAGAAAGAAAATTTATGTGAGGAATAAAGAGAAAGTGGTTTTATTATTTCCCTAACTTAAGTTGGTCGAGTCAAATCAAACCATATTTGCTTGAAGACCTTGATGATGAGATCATGATACTCATCTGAATTAAGAGAAAGGTAACAAGCAAGAAGATCCTCCAAATCCTTGGATGCCCTTATGTTGTTCTCCACAATCATCTCCACCATTGACTCCCTGAAATCCTTTTGAGGGTTGAACGAAGACTTCACAATTGCAAGGCTATCGGAGAGGCTTCTCCGGTTGCCGGAGATGGCCGTCGACGGCACGCTTTTCCGGCCATGACACTGAACCTTCCTGCTAGCAATTCTCGGAGAGTTGACACGAAGCTTCACCCCCGGAGAATTGACAGAGTGAGAAGGGAGTATTCTCCTTACATGGCCACTCCTCTGTTGCTGTTGTTGTTGTTGTTTCATTGATGCTGCTTTGTTGTTATCTTCCTTCAAAAATTTTATCTTTAGAGATCCTTCCTTGTTGGAATTGTCTTCTTTCTTCTTGGGGTTGGGGGGTTTGGTTATGATTGGGGGAAGTTCTAGCTCTGAAAAAGCATCAACATACTCGTACCGTTCAAGTTTGTCATCTTTTCTGGCTAGAGAGTTCTTGTCCACATCGATGACGATATCTGTGGTGGTGGTGGTGTTGGAGGGTAGCTTGCAGGCACAAGAAACCATTTGATCAAACGACTCAGTGGGAATGAGAACACGATCTGTCCTGAATTCCGGGTCAGCAGGGGATTCTGACTCGGTTGAGCTATAAAATGGAGATGAAGAGTGTTCTGGTGGGGAATCTGATTTGGTCCAAACAGACTCAACTGTGGTGCGGCAGCTACAACCGGCAGAGACTGAGGAGGAAGAAGTCCTTGCTGTGGGTGTTCTTCTTCTTCTGGTTCTGTGTTTGGATGGTTTTCTTGGTTGTTCAGGGGAATTGTTTGTGTAGAATTTGTTGTTGTTTGGGTTAAGCAACTCTCTGGTGAAGTAGTATGACTTTCTTGGATTGCATTGGTGAGGTTGGTTTGGTTTTGAGGCTGATGAAGAAGATTGGTTTTTGTTCTTCTTGTTGGAAGGTGTGGTTGTTTGCTTTCTTCCTTTCCCCATTTTCCTCAGCTTGTAAAACCAAGCATTGGGAACCATATCGGATAACCTAAACTTGTAATTGCCCATCCCCTACTATCTCCCCTCTCTGTATGCGTTTTGTGAAACTCTCTATGTGCTGCTTGTGTTTGTGTAAGGTGCTGAATGCTTTCTAGTTCTCTATGAAATGTGTGGGGGAAGAGACATCAGATAACTCCATCAGTATCTGCTTTTGCTTGCACTCATGGTTTAGTAGGATAGATAAATAGAGAGAGGAAAAAAAAGAGGGGGGGGTGTGTTTGGAATTGGTAGTAGGGAGTGTGGGTCCACAAGAAAAGGAAAAGGTTGGCACAAAGGAAAATGAGTGGGGCAGGGGTGGTGAATAGAATAACATTGGGGTGATTGTGACACTAAATTAATTAACACCAAACCCAAACAGTTATATGTTCTGTCAAATAATCACCGCAATCACTGTTTTGGTTTGGTTTGTTCCTTTTATTTTAATTAATTAATTAATTACCTAACCCTTCCACCACGTAGGTGATTCCAAGGCAGAAATTTTATGCCTTCTGGGCTTTAGGCACACCTTCTTTCTCCACGTGGATTACATGCTGATCAAATTTCTCATAGCATAACAACAATTAGCCCACATTGAATGTGGCCCGTGGAAGCTGTTTTTTCACACTGCTACTAGTGCATGCAAGTGCGTGCAGCAACACTAACAAGAAAATCTAATCAAGACCATGTGGTTATTGACGAATGTAATTTAAAATAGACAATTGTAACCAAGAGGGAAAAAAGTGGTACAAACACAATTCTTTAGGAAGTGGATGTAATTCCATTATGTGCAATATTCATTGGCTCATTTGGAAAGAATTTGTAAGGCTTGTAAAAGAAAGAGGCTTTCGGGAGTGAAAGGATGTTGTGGGTCAAGGGTTACATGCATCCAAATGTGGAAAATCTTAGTGGCCCAACTAGTACAGAGATTTTATAACTTTGGATTACTCTACAATTTGGTTGTTATTGTTTTTATTTCATGCTTATGGAAACTAGAACATGGGTTTGTTATATAGTCTAGACCTTTGGTTCGGCCCCATGTGTATCCATCGTTTTCTTGGCAACCCCTTCACGTACCATGTCTCTTAGGTAAAGAAAACGAATCAATTTTTCAAGCAAAGAGAAATATCATGAATGTCTGCATTGCAAAGGGGAAAAAAGTACAAAACGTCATGAATTCCCATATTGCAAAGGGGAAAGAAAGTTCAGGTGCAGATTGAATTGCTGACCTGGAGATCCCAGATCTGAAACTTTATATTGATGTCAGATATCAAGTCCCTAAAATTTTCAATGATATTGGTACCTCATGGTGAAACATACTTTCAATGATATTGGTACCATAGTGAAACATGAATCATATTGGCGAAATTAATATTCCTGGCTACTGGTTTCTGAACTGGAGAAATTAAATTGGGAACTTAATTTTCGACATGATCACGCTATTCTGGAGCAAAAGAAAAACAATACCATGACAACATTGCAATTAGGTTTTCAAATCACGGTCGCCGTAATAGTGTCATTGTGATCCTTATTATTGCAGGGAGATTCTGGTCAAATGCGGCCGATTCGACCTCAATTTGAGGTGGCTGACCTTTTTTAAGAACCTTGATTGTGATCATGTACTATATAGATAGACCATTTGCTCTTGGAAAACTGTATAGAAGAAGACTGGGTGTTACGTTTCTTTGTATTGGGAGCATTTGGTGGAATATATAAATATTATAATTGGTCAACTGGTCCCCCTGCATGTTGTATGGAAAGGTACAAGACTGAAGGCCATCTTAACGGTCTAGGTTGTGTGTGCGTGTAGAGACTAGAATCTATCTAAACCATAATCAAGAATGAAAAGAATTGATTAAAGAGGGGACCAAAGAGTGTAAGTGTCGTGGTTGAAATTTGTATTAAGTTTGTTTATATTTTAAGGAAGGACAAAGGATGTCGCTGGTGCAGTGGAGCTAGTGTTACCCCCCTTGTTTGTTTCTTTTTTGTATTATTATACACCTTGCTTGTAATGCCACGTCAGTCTATTGATATTTTCTTCTTTTTGGAGTACTATATCTAGCTAGGGCCTAAAGAGGTCTCCATTTCTGGAGTGGTGTTTAAGTGATCCAAGAAAAATAGATAAAGACACGACATAAAGAGAATGAGAAATGAATATTCTATCTGGGTGTTAAATTTTTTGCTAAAATCCTAACAAGCAAATGCTTCAATCAAGTGAATTAGATTCATGGCACTATTTTACTGATTTTTTATTTATGATAATGGATACTGACCCTCTTTCTCTGTGTTTTTTTTTTTTTTTGCTTCCAATTGATAATGAAATCTGAAAATGGTTTCAAAAAAAAAAAGTCTGAAAATGAATTGTCTGTTTGTTTTTTGTTAAAGAAAAGTCTTTTGGGAGGGAAAGGAAAAACAAACTCCTATTATCATTATTTGAGGGTTGAGGCCCATAAACTATGAGGTATTTGGCACTGTAGGTTGGGCTTCACTGTTAGCTTTGTTAAGGTCAATATCAGCCTAGACAATGAAGAAGGGAAAAAAAAATCAGTTGACTTCAGGATATCTGGTAACATTTGGTTGACCTTGTCCTTAAAGCATGGATCTTGACATCCAATGACGCCACATAACATGAGCTGAAAATGTTTGATGTTTCAATGGCATCACCGATATTCCAATTTAATTGAAGGAATATGTTATAGGACAAAACTTGCTACGGTTATGGGTGTGCATGGTGCAAGAAACCACACCTTTTGAACCAGACCACCTACATGGTTCGGTTTTTATAAACCGTTTGACAAAAACCGGTTCAATATTTCAAACCGGTTTGGTATCGATCTAAACCGGTTTCAAACCGGTTCGTAACCGGTCCATATGTGAAACTCGTTGAAAAACGGTTTGTTTTGGAAACCGGTTTCCTGAGCAAACCAGTTTTTTATGCGAACTGGTTTTTTGAATGTTTGTAGAATAACAGATTTAATTTGAAATACTGCCCAAGATTGCACCATGCAACCCTATTGTTTACTCTTTCACCCCCTTCAAACCGGTTCGTAACCGGTCCATATGTGAAACTCGTTGGAAAACAGTTTGTTTTGGAAACCGATTTCCTAAGCAAACCAGTTTTTTATGCGAACTGGTTTTTTGAATGTTTGTAGAATACCAGATTTAATTTGAAATACTGCCTAAGACTGCACCATGCACCCCTATTGTTTACTCTTTCGCCCCCTTCAATAAAAACCTTCACTTTTCAGTAAATTTCAAGTTATTTTTTAAAAAATAAATTCTGTTTTATATTTTTCACTCATAATCTACAAAACATGTATATTTTTATTTAAAAATTAATATATATTTAATGAAAAAGAAATTTGATTATAAAAATATATGTGCCTCAAAAGACAATATTGGACTTATTTATCAAATCAAATGTACCATGCAGAAAAAAACATATTTGTTCACATTTCCTTGCAGAAAAAGAAATATTAATAGGCAGAGAAAAAGAAAAGTATAATTAAAGTAGGATAAAATATCATCCAAAATTAAGTAAAATGAATAAAAAAGGGAATTAAAGAGGACAAAATATGCAAGTCCTTATACAAAAATATTTGGAAAATTCACCCAGTCATTTTGCACAAGTTTTTGCAACATAAGTGGAGCAGTAAATTTCTTTGACTCCTTCACAACAGAAGAAACATAAGTGGAGTAGTAAATTTCTTTGACTCATTCCAAAATGGAGCGAACATGGCAGCATATGTTCATATCCTGAGAATCCTGTACTAAACCAACCACATTCATTTACCAAAACTGCATTCCACATTCCCAGGAAAAATGGTACACCACTAAGATGAGAATAATAACAATCACAACATTTCCCACTAGGTGAGGTAGGCAAATGACATCATAATGTTCTACTTTTAAACAATTGATGACTGAACATTTGATTCCAATTACCAAATGACTAAATAATGCAGGCAGATGTGCATCTAAGAATTAAATTGAATTAATGATTCATTATTGGTAATACCAAGATCCCATTGCTTGGAATGTGTTGGCCAAAAACCCCATACCTTAACCGCCAACCTTGGTTTTGGAGTCAAACCACACCCAATCTTGACTCATCAAAGTCTTTGTTCCTTTCCTCAATCTGTTTCTTGCAATTTCCGCAATGTCCAGCTTTTGGAAAGTAACAACTTCATGATTCTGAAATAAAATTGCACATGACCTTTGGGTGTTGTTTCCCATCATGCGTAACTGACTTGGACCATCAAGCATTTCCCAAATAACAAAAATGAAGTTGGTAGGAGAACCAGATCTTCCCCTCTCATGAAGCGCATCCTTTAACTGAGAGAACTCGGGTTTTAAGGTGACATTATTTACCTCGAGCTGAAATAACTTGTTGAGATCAACGGGGACAGGCACATCCTCTCAGTGCTGCCTGATTACCTCTGCTGGCATGGGCCTATTGCTGTTTTGAGCTATTCGTGCCCATGAAGGAGGGTTTCGGCATTGGCCCAGACTCATGCTCAGGTAATAGACCGTGCTACGGCACCGACTTTGATGCTCCGCCACTGTCTTCAAGAAATTCTCTGAGTTTACCTTAATTTGTTCTTTCTTGTCGCCCCTTCCTTCTCTCCCAAAATAAAACGTCTTCCCCCTTTCTCCCATGAGAGTGTCCCGTTGTGATTTGTCCATGTGCAAGGGTATCTCAAATTACGGGCAGCTTCCTTATCATGGCCCCCATCTGGCGGTTCAGGTGGTGGAAGAGGGCTGACTGGGTTGCACAATTTCAGAGCCCCTGTTTTAGGCGCTCTAAACAGGGGAAGGGTGAAGTTCTGTTTTGGCTCCCCCGAAATACTAAAGCGGGCTGGGACAAAATGGGCCTTACAATATGGCTTGCCTAGCTGCCCACTAGTAGCGAGTTGGGCCTGACCCATTTGTTTTGAAAAGGTTTCCAGCTTGCACTTACTCATGTGGACCACTGTGATTTTTGTTTCCACCGTAGCAATCTCGCAAGGTTGATCTTCCCGTTCTACCTCCTCCTCTTTGTCAGTTTTCCACTTGAGCCCTTGGGTCTTCATCTTTCATTTCATCAGCGACCTCCTGGAGCTGCTGGTTGCAATAGATCTGGCCCGACGAATTCCTCTCATCACAGCAACGACATTGTTTCCCTATTTGGTTCCCCAACTCACACCAAGGCCCTGAGTTCTGCAATTTCAGATCTGTTTGAACTTCTTCCTTACTTTCCATCTCAATGCTATGCAACAATGGTCCCGAGTGGTTGACCAGAATTGTGAGCTCCCTTTATCCAGATGGAAGTCGACCTCCCTCCCTTCCTTGTGATCGCGAATGAATCCCACCACCTTGGTTTCCATAGCTTTCCTCTTCTCCGTCCGTTGTCGGAGTACGTCGACGGCGCCGTTCCCGTTTCTCGTTATCATTTTCTTCTTCAGTTAGCTGTGTAAATTCTGCACCCCTTCTATTAGCGCATATTTCACTGTTATCCAGTGGGGGTGACTGATTTCCCTTTGATGTGGCTGGTTCCACTCTCTCACCACTTCTTCGACTTGGAGCATGATCACGTCGAGATCGACATCTGGTGTATTCTGTATCCCTCTTTCTCAAGTTGCTTGATCTCTTCAAATTTTGCCCTCCATCACTCCAATCTTTCTGCTTCGAACTCCATAGTAGCATGCGTGGTCACCATTCGAGCTCCCGGAATCGAGAGCTTTGATACCACTTGATAGGTACCAGAAAACATAGAGACACAAAATAATGGAAATTTTGTATCGATGATGAAAACCAGTCCTGGATCAAGGTGATAACAGGTCTGGGTGTGGAAAACATAAGAAGAAATGACTGATATAGCAAAAAAAGAAATGCAAAAAGCAAGAAAGGTAACAAATCTGGGCAGATTCGAGAGTTCCCAATTCTCTCCCAAGGTTCTAATCAATTTCCAGCCTCCCATCTCTTCTCTACCCACCCCATACAAATACCCTCTCTTTCTCTCACTTCACAACTCCCACGCTGCCTTCCCCCCACATCGCTACTGCCAGCTAAACAGTTAGTTAGGATATCCCGTCTTCATTCTGATCAGATGCATCGCACCTCATGCTTTGATCAACAGCTCCCCTCCTCTTGGGCCTTCTCCCATTAATTTTAGTCCCTTTGGGCCTTCTCCCATTAATTTTGACAACAAAACTTTTGGCAAACTTTACAACGGATCGGTTAAACCCCTCGGACTAAAAGATTAAATGTCTTGGAAGAACAAAAGAAGGTAACCCTATAGTAATAATTTCTTCACTTAAAGAAAAAACAGTATTGCTAAAACTCCTAGCCAAAATCTTGACTTTCAACTAATTTCCCACTGAACCCTTCATCCTGAAAAACATTTCAACTAATTATACGAGCTACAAATGATACACAAAAAGAGAAGCTTAACCCTCATGCATTAAACAGTATTGCTAGTGCATGCAGTAAACAAGAAACATATGTAAGAAATACTTTCACACTATACATTGTTGATTATAGTATTTATCAGTGCATGCAGTAAGCAAGAAATACTTTGCCTTGTTGACCATGTAACTACATATTCACAAGTCTACCCAACCAACACCTACTATACATGAACAACAAATATGTAAGAATAAATATTGTATAAATTTTTTTAGCCCATACAATAGTTTCCAATAACAGGAGAAAGATGAGAAAATGATGAAAACTTACACCAAGTTAACAACCAGGAGGATCTTATTGAGATACACATAGCCCAGAAACACTAAAATCAAGATCCTAGAATTATGCCACCATAAAAAAAAACAACAAAATGTATAATTCCTTAAAAGAAGGAACAACTAAAACGAACAACTCAAGGTAGGCAATATATAATTGGAATATCAAAGATAACAAATCATACTACATCTAACCCAGATTTTATATAAAAAAATGTTCCTTAAAGGGTACTTACCTCTCATTACTATCTCAATCCTTCATTTACCATTAGACTTTGAACATCATAATGCATAATCACAACGTAGCAAAAAAGATATACAAGCTGTAGTAGCAAACCTCATAAAAAGCAAAGACTACTAGTTTTAGAATTTAGTGGATCCTAAGTTTCTTTAGGACCAAAATAACAACTTCTGAACCTCATATGCCAGCCCTTAAACATGACTTATATCAAGGTTGAGCATTCAACCCCTGCCTTGAATCAAGCCGTGAGATGTTAGAGGTTGATTGATCTCCTTTTATCTTCCCCTTCAAAAGTTGCAGTTGAGGTAATGGATGAGATGAGATGAGATTGAGAGGAGAGGGAGACTAAATCATTACCAATTTATAGAGGCAAAACAGCGAAACACACAAATCTACGGACCAACAGTACTATAGTGTTGTTCTTCACTAAAAAAATAGAGATAATTGCTCTTAATTGCTCAAAGTAAATAACAAATGAAGAAAAATAACTGCCAATAATATCCATTTTTAGTGAAAAACAGTACCTACAGCATGGTACGGTAGGTACGTTTTTTCGATAACTAGACTTTTATTAAATAAATCTAGCTGAATTAGCATCACCATGGAGATCTCCCCACCTTCTAGGAAGGGTTTTTACCTTCTAGGTAAGTTTTGTACTATGTTATACATATGTGCAATAACAAGCATCTTATCATACTCCCCCAATCCCCAAAACCCTCCTTCTATGCTGTTAGTATACATTTTTAATTTTCAGCACTACAGATTTTGAATTCTGATGAGAATATCCCATTCCAATAAAATTGATTGAAGTATAAAGAACAACTCAATTCACCAGGTTCAATACGTGAGTCAGTCACAGAGGTTAAAAACTATAACAGTTCAAACTTCAAACTTCAATCAAGAGACTATGAAACTTCCACTTCTATAACAAGCCAACAAGTAAACAGTCACTTCACTTTTAATAGAATGACAAGTTACACAAACAAATCAAAGAATGGCATTATATATATTGTTTTAATTAAAAGAAGAAAAAAAATGTTGCTCCGTAAATTACATTTTACAGGGATGGCAAAATCAATTACAACAAAGGAAAGAAACAACGGTACAACAACACTTGAGAAATTTACAAATTAAAAAGTGCGTTACTGTGCTAATGAAGTGGGAGTTGGAACAACCACGGTGGTTGACGTACTCACAAGGGTGGTAGTTGAGAATCCTTCCGTTTCGCCGCCGTCCAAATCCGCCGCCCACCGCCGGAGAATTCTCAACAGCGTCGCCGCCTTCCTCCTCCCTCTCACGCTCCCCACTGCCATCAACTCCCAAATCACCCTCTCCACGCCGGGAATCGCAGCCAGTTCCGCCACAATCTCCGATCCGCCCTTCCGACACATAGTCACAAGCGTCGCCGCCGCGCTCTCTCTCGCCCTCTCTGATCCCTCCCTCAACACTGTCCCCAACTTCTTAATCCCCACGAAAGCCGCCGCCACAGCCACCAGGCCCCCACGCTTCACCACCGCCTCCAGGATCGTCACCGCCTCCTCCGCCATCGCCGCCATGACACTCGCCGTCATCTCCACGGCGCCGCTTTCCACCAACCTCGCCACCGTCTCTCGGTCCGCCGCGAGGTTCAAAATTGCCGCGAGCGCGTCCCTCTTGGCACCCTCAGGACCACCCTTAGCCAGCTCGACCAATCCACTCACGACACGTGTCTTCCTCCCGAGCCTCTTCCTGTACGCAGGCACACCGGATAAACTGAACACCGTTGCCGCCGCGTTTGCCTTAGCCTCCCACGTGGCGCCCGAGCGCAGAACCTCAGCTACGCCGTTTAAAGCGCCGTCTGTCTCCATTATCCTTGCCTTGTTCGCTTCCAGAATCGAGAGGTTGAGGATCGTGGTCACGGCGTTAACCTGGAGGCTAGGGTGTTGCGATCCAACGTCGTAGCTGAGGTACCGAACCAGAAGCGGGATGGCTCCTGCTTCGGCGATGCAGGCTCGGCTCTCCGAATCTGTTTTCGCCAGAACACGAAGCTCGTAAACGACGGCGGTTGTGTCTTCCGTGGACTGAGACTCCGAAACAGAAGAGGGGACCTTGAGCTTGTTGGCTAAAAACGACGCCGTCATTCGGGTGGCTCCCAAAGCCGTTTTGTTTGTTACGCCGCTGTTGATTTTACCAGTAACTGTTTCCCCTTCAAAAGGTATTCTCTGCTCGCGGCACCACATGGCTATCATGTTCCTGAGGGCATGGTTTGGAATGAGGTCTGTGTGGTCCAGGGTTTGACCCGTTTTGGGACACGTGTTGTGCCCAGATTCCATCCAGAGCTTGATGGATCCCCGATCGTACGTCTGTCCCGTTGCCACGACGACTGGATCCTTCATGAGCTCAAGACTTATTGGGCACCGGTAATCTGCTGGAACCACCACCTCTAATGACTGTTTCCGGCGTAGGCTCTCACTTCCCTGCGATGGCGTCGATGCTCCGAACAGAACACACTTGGCGTAGCGAACGAGCCCGATCAGCGCCACAATCTCTGATTTTGATTGTTCTTCGCTCCGATTCTGAATCTCTTCTTGAAGGTTCTCAATCTCGGCTCTGCAGCTTGAAGAATCGCGAATCTCCAATTTCTCGAAAATCGAAGCAAGCCGTGCCTGATCGGGAACAATATCTTTCTCGATCCCGTCAAGAACTGAAACGACCTCGTTTCGGAGCTGCATTTGTTCCTCCACGAGCATAGGCTTGGATTCGGAGCACTGTTTTCTGATGAGGAGAACGAGCTCTCGAACGTCGTCGTTTAGGTCGAGCTCTTGAATAGGGAAGACATCGAGAAGCGTGGATAGTTCTCCGGTAAGCTTGTGAAAATTATCAGCAACGGTTTCGATTTGCATGAGAATGGAAAACTTGCTTCCGTTGGAGCAATCTTCGATGAGGGTTTTGATCCTGTGCAGCACGATGTACATTTCCTCGAGGCAGAGAAGAAAGGAGTGAGAGCAGATTGGGGTTGAAATTGAAGTCGAATTGGAATCACGAAGAAGTTCTTCGAAAACGACACCAAGGAGCTGCGTCTTGCGGATGATGGAGGAGGAACTGCAGCTGAGGAGGAAGTGATTGGTGGTTGGGTTGAGGGAACATATCTGGTGCGTGAGGTGCAGCAGAGAGTGGAGGAAATTAAAGTCGGTGAGCTTTGGAGAGATAAACGACTCCGCTGAGGGTCGTCGTTTTCTGGTTGGGAACGTTTGAGGCGAAATCGCCATGCTGCTTGTCATACAATACACAATAGCCAATTGACGATTGGCGTTGAAGGGTGGGATGGAAGAAAAGGAAGGAGGAAGAAGATGACTTTTCATTGGAGATGACGGAACAAAAAAAAATTATATAAGCATTAAAAAAACATTGTTATATTTATCCATAAACAATTTGGGCTGCCGTTGTTTTCTGCGTGTAAAACACAAGCTTGTTCAATCAATAAAACATGGGTTTGCTGGCTAGCAGTGAAAAATATTACAACTGGTTGTTTTTGAATTTTGACTTCGTGTTGATGTACTTCTATTTTTTATTTTTTATTTTTTTGACACCTGTACTTCTTTTTTTTTTTTAATATATATGTACTTCTAATCTTTTTTGATGTTTATGTCTGTTGACAATATTTTATTGTCTATCATATGGTCAAACTTTTCATTGATATTGTGTGTGTAAGAAAAGTATATAGCAGCCATTTGTTGAAAGTCCGCCTCATGGTGGTGGTTAATTGTTTAACAACGTGGAGTTTTTTAAGTCAAACAAAAAAGGGTAAACAGCATTAATTGAAGTTTTTGGTATATAATATTTTTTAATTTTTTAATTATTAGAAGAATTTTCTTGACTTTGTATGAATTCGGTGGCACTAGTTTGATCAAGTTAGTGACTGCAAATTGGTAAGGGTTGTTGTGGACTTAGTTGTTGTAAATAATGTATTATGGTCACCCACGATTGTATTAAAATATTTGCTTGGCGCCGTCTCGGGAAGTTTTTCTGGCCTTAGGCGAAATCGTTAGATAATAAAAAAAATTTTAAAATAGAATACTTTGAATAGAAAATATTTAAAAAAAGATAGGTATTAAAATTAATGTTATGTTTATTTATTCCAATTTACCCGTTGCAACGATAATTTTTATTTTATAAACAATAATGTACATATCGTACAAAAAATAGTTTTTTTACTTTTCAAAAAAATCTTCTTATTTTTAATATCGGGTTGGAGTAATTAATTAGTTACTACATACAATTATGCTCAAATGTTAGTTGCTAAGTGCATATAAATATTATCGTTATGATCATGTTTTTTGTTCTTTTCGTAAAAATATATCAGATATACTATTCTAATACATTAATTGAGCTCCTATACTATTACTAAAAGTTAACTAGGACCTCAGGGCCCAAGGCAAATGCCTTAACTGGGCTCTGTATTCGTTGAACCAATCAATTATTTGAGGATCACGCTTTGGGTTGATACATATCCAATTTATACTTTATTTTAACTTTCTTTTGTTCTCCTTTGATAAAGTTTTCCTTTTAGAACTTTATCGTAATAAAATAAAGTACAAAGAGAATACGCGTGTTAAATATCATATATGATTATTGATATTGATTAGCACTGATTTTGTCCCAGCTCAGCGCTCTCTTGCAATTGTAAAAAGCGAAATGGGATGGAATCATGAAAATCAGGTAGACGGCATGCTATTTGATCCGTAATACTCCCGCGCATCCTGAAAAACAAAACTTTAATTTACACAAATCAAAAAATATATTAAAAATAGTTTTTTATAATTAATATTCTTAAAGATTTATTTTTTTCTAAAAATACTATTTTTATAAACCAACCCACTTATATGAGAAATATGTTATCTCATTAATACAAGTCTCACTATAAATAAGAGTATGAATAAAAATTATACATTTAATACATTTAAAAATTGATTTTATTTCTTATAATTAAAACCATAAAAAAATACTATTTTATTTTTTATAAAAAGGGCCAGAGGGGCCGGAAGAATATGTCTCTTGTTAGTTTAAAATGATCTTACCGCACTTAATCATTTTATAATGTTTCTTCTGGTGAGTACTCTAAAATTAATTAATTATAATAGTAATTAATTATTTTATGAAAATAAGCTGGATTACTAGGAAATGGTTATTTATTTAGGATACCTCCTTTACGATTTTAATAAGTGTTTTGGACCACCCAACATAGAGGCTCATTTTAGAAGAGTATCACGCCAGCTACGTCGAAGAAAAACACAAGATGCAGTTCCAGCCATGTAAGTGGACAAGTACGTTTTTCTCACTTTCTGCCTGACTCTTCCTTTGATCACTACTGACTTACATATCAGAGTCCTTACTGAATTACATATCAGAGTCCTTACAGTTGCACCCCCACCATTGCTGTTGCACTATCGTATCGATGTTCACTCCGGCCATCACTTCATCAATTCCGATCATCATCTGAGGTTCACACTGGTTCATTATAGGCATAAATGTTTGGTTGGTACTTGGTAATCCATTGTACGTTTCATCATTGGTTTTGGTTGAAATTTTGTGTAGTATATAAAACAATCCCTATTCCCCTTGACGTTTTATCCAAGTTTCAACAACTAGTCGATATAGTAACTTGAAATCACATTTTAACTCTGGAACTTATGTGAAAATATGATCCCTCAACTAACAGAGTTTTATTAAATGAAGATACTGCCAAGCATTTTAATACTGTATCCAAGCTGGATATTTTGTTACTAACTTCATTGTTTACTGTTTAGCCGCCGAAAGGGGATAACCATGGATTAAATGAATTTTGACTTCGTTGCAAATACAGTACCTTTGACAAGCACACAATTAAACATCTCAATCCTACTGTATTTAGTTGGATAAGATCTCCAATATTTCGCTTTCACAAATTTCAATCAGAAATCATCTACATTTCACTTTTTTTTTTCTTTTCTCCCCCTCTGCTTAATGTCTCTTCAATTGATCACTTTACACTTTTTTTGGCCCCATTTGTTGAGTACGATCCCATTTTCGTAACTGCTTTATTAAGCGCAGGAGTCTTGAAATCTCTTTGCGTATTAACATGGTTGGTGGCTTTATATTGGCGATGCCTTTCACCAGCTAAAAGACATGTATTTGACTAATGACTTTGCTCCAATAAGTGTATGTATGTTGTTGTTTCCTTCTATTTTTGTTTCACATAATTTGAGTAAAACATAAAATGAATCTCAAATATAACATAAAAACGTTATTTGGAAATCATGCAAGTGACTTTACTCCGTCTAATAGTACATGGAATTGTTTACATGCTTTTGGTACTCAATATGGGCATCATTAATTTTAGAAAATAGAATGTTGAGAGAAGTAATAGAAACTTCACGCATATGTGGAAGTGCGGTAATTGATTGAATGAGCCACTAGGGAACTTTAATTATGGTTGGTTGTAACAAACTTGCATGATTGAGAAGAGGCCAAGCCGGCCATGGTATTATAATACTACTATGTTTTTTTGTCTCTTCAAGAATCCAACTACCATGACAAGTTTGTAGCATAGCTGCTTAGGTATAGACTTAATGAATGATCAAATGAATATTATACAAAAATATGATTTTACAGATAAAGGCAGGAAAACAAAAAATGATCCATAGTTGAACAAGCGCTGAGACAAATAATTTTTTGCATCAGTGATTTACAAAACAGTGTTGGTAAAGTAACCTATCAGAAGGAAAAGAAAAAGTGCAAAAAGCACTTGCGGTTGGCAAGAATTGATGGGCACAAGCAAGCCTAAGTTCAGACATAAAAGCCAATTGCTTTTTTATTTATTTAAGTGTATTGATGTGATCACACGTGACTCGCACAAGTTTTCAATATTAATTTTAAACGTATTTAATATTTAAATATAAGTTTGATAAAAAAAATTATAAAAATTATTAGAACATTTGAGTTTTTCAAATATATATATATATATATAGAGAGAGAGAGAGAGAGAGAGACACACACACAAATATGCTACCCAGTTTTAAAATAAAAAAATAATAAATAATTTTGTATAACACCATTAATAGTTATAAACATGTCCTATTAAAATCATATAAATCACTCTTAAGAATTACAATATAAATATAAAAAGAGTTGAGTATAACAAAAATAATAAAAACAACAACATGTACATTATATTCCAGAAAAGTATATATTCAAAAATTATATTAATGTATTTCTAATAAAATAGTCATCAATAGTAATTTATACACTAATATTCATTCATATAAAATATTAAATTTCCTACCAATATATTTTCTACTCTTTAGTTTTAATATTAATAAATCTTTACATAGTGATTAATATTTTTTGTTTAAAATATTCATCATTTTATGATATATTTTTATCTTTAGTGTATCCCATTTTTATTTATAATTGCTTTTATGACTCACATATCAATAAACTTTTTATAAATTTCTCTTTTTTATGCATCGTAATTCGTAAGTATTTGCCTTCAAATCTTAATACGTTTTAAAAAAATATTTTATGTAGTAAAATATTATATTTCACAACATATTTTGTAAACATATATGGATTTAGAATATGTCTACCAATATTGGGATGATCATAATTAATATATAATTATTCTTAGAGTTAGAATAAAATAAATAGATCAGACAAAATAAATGGGACTATAACAAATAAAGAAAAGAAAATCCATTGAGAATTCAAAAAAAAAATTAATTAACTATCATAGAAATTAATTCGTCAAAAAAACTGTAGCAGGAATTAATAATATGAACACAGTTAAATTGTATGATGATATCTATCTACTATAAAGATATCTATCTACTATAAAGATAAGAAAAGAAACTACCAGCAAAATGACAAAATTAGACCTCTTATATAAATGACACCTATACTTTTCAGGGACAAAAATATCATTTTAAATATAAATCAATAAAAACAAATATTTCATTCACATAAAAAATTATTTTTTTACCCAATTTTTATTTTTCCTCTCTAACTTTTCACTTTTTTTTTCTCTCTCTCTCTTTCTTTTTCTTATCTTACTGTCTTTTTTCTCTCTCTCGGACGCAGCGGCCCGATTCCTTTTTTTCTTCTCATTTTTCTCTCTCACTCTCATACCTCTCTCTCTCTCTTTTACTTTTTCTTTCCTGATTCCTTCTCTCTCTCTCATTTTTTCTTTTTTCTTCTACTCTTTCTCTTTTTTTTTTATTAACATTTTTCAATTTCATTTTTTATTAATTTTTTATATTATTTTTAGTTATTTATAAATAATTATTTTGTTTTTGAGTTGTGACAAAATAATTTTTTATACTATAAAGATAAGAAAAGAAACTACCAGCAAAATGACAAAATTAGACCTCTTATATAAATGACACCTATACTTTTCAGGGACAAAAATGTCATTTTAAATATAAATCAATAAAAACAAATATTTCATTCACATAAAAAATTATTTTTTTACCCAATTTTTATTTTTCCTCTCTCATTTTTCACTTTTTTTTCTCTCTCTCTCTTTCTTTTTCTTATCTTACTGTCTTTTTTCTCTCTCTCGGACGCAGGCGTCCCAGTTCCTTTTTCTTCTCATTTTTCTCTCTCACTCTCATACCTCTCTCTCTCTCTTTTACTTTTTCTTTCCTGATTCCTTCTCTCTCTCTCTCATTTTTTCTTTTTTCTTCTACTCTTTCTCTCTTTCTCTTTTTTTTTATTAACATTTTTCAATTTCATTTTTTATTAATTTTTTATATTATTTTTAGTTATTTATAAATAATTATTTTGCTTTTGAGTCGTGACAAGATACATTAGATGTAAGTATAATTATTTTGTTGTTAATTCGTGAACGAAATTGCTATTTTGCTTTTGAGTCGTGACGGGAGACATTACATGTCGGTATAATTATTTTTTTATAAATGTATTTAATTTTTATAAATGATTATTTTGTTTTTGAGTTCCGACGGGAAAACACTACTTAAATACAATGTTGTCGACGGGAACAAAATTATAAAGTCTCAATGGGAGAAACATTACATGTTGTCGGGATAATTTTATTTTTATTTTTTTATTATTTTTAAATTATTTATAAATGATTATTTTGTTTTTGAGTTCCGACGGGAAAACACTACTTAAGTACAATATTGTTGACGGGAACAAAATTATTAACTCTCGACGGGAGAAACATTACATGTTGTCGGTATAATTTTATTTTTATTTTTTTATTAACATTCTTTTATATTTTTTAAGTTATTTATAAATTATTATTTTGCTTTTGAGTCGTGACGGGATACATTTCATGTCGGTATAATTATTTTTTATTTTTTTATAAATGTATTTAATTTTTACAAACATATAATTTTGTTTTTGAGTTCCGACGGGAAAACACTACTTAAGTACAGTGTTATCGACGGGAACGAAATTATTAAGTCTCGACGGGAGAAACATTACATGTTGTCGGTATAATTTTATTTTTATCTTTTTTATTAACATTTTTTTATATTTTTTAAGTTATTCATAAATTATTATTTTGCTTTTGAGTCGTAACGGGAGACATTAAATGTCGGTATAATTATTTTTTATTTTGTTATAAATGTATTTAATTTTTACAAACATATAATTTTGTTTTTGAGTTCCGGCGGGAAAACACTACTTAAGTACAACGTTGTCGACGGGAACGAAATTATTAAGTCTTGACAGGAGAAATATTACATGTTGTCGGTATAATTTTAATTTTATTTTTTATTAACATTTTTTTATATCTTTTTAAATTATTTATAGATTATTATTTTGTTTTTGAATTCCGACGGAAAAACACTACTTAAGTACAATATTATCGACGAGAACGAAATTATTAAGTCTCGACGGGAGAAATATTACATGTTGTCGGTATAATTTTATTTTTATTTTTTTATTAACAATTTTTTATATTTTTTAAATTATTTATAAATTATTATTTTATTTTTGAGTTTCGACAGGAAAACACTATTTAAGTACAATATTGTCGACGGGAACGAAGTTATTAACTCTCGATGGGAGAAACATTACATGTTGTCGGTATAATTTTATTTTTATTTTTTTATTAACATTTTGTTTATATTTTTTAAGTTATTTATAAATTATTATTTTGCTTTTGAGTCGTAACGGGAGACATTACATGTCGGTATAATTATTTTTTATTTTTTTATAAATGTATTTAATTTTTACAAACAATATAATTTTGTTTTTGAGTTCTGACGGGAAAACACTACTTAAGTACAATGTTGTCGATGGGAACGAAATTATTAAGTCTCGATGGGACAAATATTACATGTTGTCGGTATAATTTTATTTTTATTTTTTTATTAACATTTGTATTTTTTATTTTTTTATGTTATTTATAAATTATTATTTTGCTTTTGAGTCGTGACAGGAGACATTAAATGATGGCCTCCTTGTTGTAGAAATTGGCCATTTACTTGATTTTCAATATAAAATCTGGTTGTGACTTATGTTTTTGTACTTGAGTAAGTGAAGAAGATGGATAAATAGGGGCAGGGGCGCCACCTTAGTCTAATCCAAGACAAGGATAAGCCTATGAGTGTGAGGATCACCACAAGAAGCGAGTTTCTTGATAAGATCGAATAAGCTGGTCCAATCCAGAACCAATGAGTATGAACTCAATTACACAAGTGTAACTTTTTTTACTGAAATCTTTGTTGAAAAACTAATGAGACTTGCGCTCCCTATATGTAATGAGGGATGCTCTTGCAGTTACAAAAAAAAAAAAAAAAAGAGACAAAGTCTTTTACAAGGAATCCTAGGCTAACATAACTAGTGTAATAAAAGGAAATTACAAACAAATTATTTGTTGCTGTCTCATAGTCTAAGTGGCGCCAATGAAAGGTAAGGAGACAGCTTCACATTTGTTGATTTCTCTTCATGACTAGGAAGGTTTCACAACCACACATTAAATGCAATTAAATGGGTGGTTGTTACGCTTTTATTGTGCTGTTGGAGTATTATCTCTTTGTCTTGTGTAACTCCTTTTTGCCTTGATTGCTTTGAATTTCTTTGTCTTTCTTTGGCAGCAAGATTATTGACTCATTCAAACTACACAAAGAGTTGTTGAGAGGTGTGGGACCCCCTACTCTTTGCGCCACACAGCCACTTGAAGTGGATTAAACACACAAAAAGAAATTAAATAACTTAGTGCCTTGGCCCCAAATAAATCAATTGGTCACTTGGACTTTTATTTAATTAAAATAAAATGACTTGGCTGCCTTTGTTATGCAAGTTGCGCCTCCTCCATAGCTTGTATGACAAGCATGGTTTTTGGTGCAATTACATCTTTGCCTTTGTTTGTCATTGTCTTAGTCATGAATTGGACTAAGCTTTCTTAGACCCTCCTTGACATTGCCCTAGTCATTGGTCCTCCTAAGCTTTGAATGGCTTCTTGGTGCTCCTTGTCCTCATCATTAAATGTCGGTATAATTATTTTTTTATAAATGTATTTAATTTTTATAAATGATTATTTTGCTTTTAAGTCCCGACGGGAGAAAATAACATGTTGTCGTTGTAATTTCGTTATCTTTGAGCACATATCAGTTTTTATAAATGTTTTTATTATTTTTATCGTCGGTATAATTTTATCATCTTTGACACAGACAAATTTTATAAATGTTTAAGTTATTTATAAATAGTTATCTATCTATCTATTTAATCAAGAAAACTCTAACCATGTTTGTTTCATCTTAGCCATATATGATACATAAGCCACATAATTAAATAAATAGTAATATTTGATACACATTTAATATTTTTTTCACTTTCATTATAAAATTAGCTGATTTTAACACATTGAATCAAAAATATCTTTAGCTATAAACAATCATGTCTTAAAATATTAAGCGTAACAAATAACGCGCACCCCATGCATATGCATGGGTATCGTACTAGTAAAATTTTAAAATATATAAGACTTCATTAAGATAATTTTATTTTGTGCATTAAAAAAATGTGCAAGAATATTAATATGTCATTTTTAAAAGTAATCAATATTACATTGAATACTTAACTTGACACTTATTTTGGACTATTTTTTTTTTTACAAATGTGACACTTATAATAGGACGGAGGGAGTACAATTTAACCTTTTGTTTACATAAAAATATCTAAAAAAATTATCATTAGATTAGTTTATGTAGAAAATTACTTTGTAATATTAAATATGTTACTTTTTTAATATTATATGTAAACACAGTGTGATTTTCAAAAAATATCACTTAAATGATTATTACTTTCCTTTATATAACATTTAAATGTGTTGGAATCAAGAGGATTCAGAAACAATAACCCTTTAATTGTTTTGATGATAACAAAAGATTAAGAGAACAATT
Source organism: Calophaca sinica (assembly GCA_037113605.1). Lineage (NCBI taxonomy): Eukaryota > Viridiplantae > Streptophyta > Magnoliopsida > Fabales > Fabaceae > Calophaca > Calophaca sinica. The sequence continues at coordinate 38,918,807 of CM073734.1, forward strand.
TATTCTCTAACATGGTTATAAGTGTGCAGAAAGTATTTATATTCGGAAAAATTCTGCTTCAGAAGACTTAGTGAAATCTTGAATTTCACTCTGGAAAGCCCGGCTCTGGCTCTGGTTCTTGGCACATAGAATCTGTTTGGTCAACGCTCTGGTGTAAGTCAACGACTCTGGTAGATCAGTCTAAGAGACTACACTCTGTTTGGTCAACGCTCTGGTGTAAGTCAACGACTGGTAGATCGATCTAAGAGACTACACTGTTTGGTCAACGCCCGTGTAAGTCAACGCTCTGGTAGATCAGTCTAAGAGACTACACTCTGTTTAGTCAACGCTCTGGTCTTCAGTCAACACTCAACAGATTGTGTTATATGTGCTCCATGATAGACTTAGTGCTTTCCTACACGATTCTGTCATTTGATAGCCCATTAAATTCTACACACAAGAATCTGGTGATCTGTGAAGCTCAGTTCTGATAGTAAAATTCAAGTACCTTGTTATACGAGGTATCTTTAGACAAGAAGAATGTCAAAGGATAATATCATCAAGGAAACTTGTGCTTGAAGTGTCTATATTTTTGAAAAGCTCACTAAGGACAAAGTTACTGACATTGTGTATAATACTCAGAATGCTTTTTCGTCTTGAAAGCGACGTATCCTGCAAAAGCCGAAATTCAAGGATCTGAACTTTGACTTTGGACAAAATTTAGACAAAAAGAAACGTTGTGCGGACAAAAAGAGACGTTGTGTCACAACGGCACTTTTTCAACCCTAGCTATATATCCTACCTCATACAATGAAGTAACAAAAGATTTTGAGATTTCAACAAACGATTTTAAATACTGTTGTACGCAATCTAGCAACTTGAATATTTTTTCTGAGTAGTGAGAGCATCAACATCTATCTTCTCAAACACTACCCAATCAAGAGACACAGTGAGCAATCAAGAATTCATCCAAGTCTCTCGAGATCGTTGAACAAGGCACTTCTTGTTTTATTCTTTCTTTTAAGAAAGTTATTTTGTGCTAAAAGTAGTTTCATTGTAAATTCTCTCTGAAGAGAGTTATCTCTATATTGTTTCAAAAACTCTTATTTGAATCAGACTTAGCCCAAGAAGGGTCAGATACCTTAGAGGCTCAACTGTACTGAGTCGTTCTAAGAAGTTGTGAGTATAGCCAGTTGGCAGAAATATACTCTCAAGTGTAATCGGTTGATTATAGTGGAGAAATCCTTCAAGTGAGTGAAGGGACTAGACGTAGCTATCAGGTGATAGTGAACTAGTATAAATCACTGTGTCTTTTTCTTCTCTCTACTCTTTATTCCTTGCACAGTTTATTCAATAGTTATTTTTCATAAACATTTGTATTTGCGAAAAAGTTTTTAAAAACCCAATTCAAACCCCCCCTTTCTTGTGTTTTGCCACGTTCAATTGGTACCAGAGCTCGGCCTCTTGGTTGAGCACTTAACAGTGTGAGAGGAAAAGATCCTATACTATCCTATGGCAAGCAACGAACCCGGTGGTCATGTTAACCGCCCCCCTTTGTTCACTGGATCTAACTATGACTACTGGAAAGATAAAGTGAAAAACTTTTTCGAATCTCAACAGTTTGAACTTTGGGATATGGTTCTAAACAAGACATCAACGATTGACTCCAAAAGAAATCCTATTCCTAGGGAGTCTTGGACCGATGATCATAAAAAGGAATATACCTTGCACCAAAAAGCAAGATACTTTCTTGTATGTGCTATCTCTGAAAAAGAGTATGAGAAATGTGGCAATAACAGCACTGCCAAAGAAATTTGGGACTCACTGGCTTTAGCCTATGAGGGTACTTCCCAAGTACAAGAAACCAAGGCTAATATCTTGGTTAGACAATATGAACTCTTCAAGATGGAAGAGGATGAAAGCATCGAAACTATGTTTGGAAGATTTCAAACATTAGTTCATGGCTTGAAGGTTCTCAAGAAAAGCTATACCCCTCCAGACCATGTTAAGAAAATCTTGAGAAGTCTGCCAAAGAGATGGAGACCCAAAGTCACGGCTATTCAAGAAGCCAAGGACTTGAATGAATTACGTCTTGAAGATCTCTTGAGTTCTCTAAGAGCTCACGAGCTTGAGCTTGATGAAGAAGAACCTCCCAAGAAAGCAAAGACCATTGCTCACGAAAACTTCAAACAAAGCATCTACTTCCAAAGCTCTCAGCCGAGCTTGAAATCAAGAAGCTTCATCCGATGAGAGGGATGAAGATACTGATGATGAAATCTCCCTTATTTCAAGGAAGATTCAGCGCATGATGAAAAGCAAAGGAAGGTTCAGAAAGAAGTTCCACAAAAGGGACTCACGGGAAAGACAAGATTCAAAGGAAAAGAAGGACTTCAAGGACAAGAGCCAAGTGACTTGCTATGAGTGCAAGAAGCCTGGTCACTACAAGTCTGAGTGCCCACAACTTGAGAAATCAAGGAAAGGTGGCTTCAAAGGCAAGAAGAAGAAAGGTCTCATGGCTACATGGGATGACTCAGATTCATCATCTTCTGAGGATGATGAGGAACAAGCAAACATGGCTCTCATGGCTACCATAGGCTCAGACAGTGAAGAAGAAGATAAAGAGGTAGATTCTAACACATCTTCTAATATTCAAATAGCTTTTGATGAACTGTTAGATGAGTCCTCAAAGCTCAACAATGAGTACAAATCTTTGAAAAAGAAATTCTTAAAACTCTCTAAAGAATTTCAAATACTCACTGAGGAGAATGAGAAACTCAAAACTGAAAACCACCATTTGGTGAGTAATGCTTTAACAAGAAGAATAAGGTTGAATGCAACTCTTCAAAATATGAAGAGGGATTTCAAAGATTTCTTGCTGAATGTGTCACACGAAGCAAACAAGCATCTATGATCCGGGAGTAAGTCAAAATGGTAAAAAGGGTCTTGGTTATAACCTGAAGAACCAACTTTTCAAAACACCAATTTGAAAACCAAAGACTCCAACAATCACAAAGGATCGTTTACTTTGTACTTTCTCTGCAATAAGAAAGGGCACATTAGGAGTACTTGTTATGAACTAAAAAACAAGAAGGACACGTCTCCTTCTAGGACTAACAAAAGAGGACCCAAAAAGATTTGGGTACCTAAGGATAAAATTATATATGTTGCAGATTTGCTTAGCAACAGAGTTACTACACCAGTCCTGGTACTTGGACAGTGGCTGCTCACGTCACATGACGGGAGAAAGGCGTATGTTCCAAGAACTCCATCATGAAGAAGGTGGAAATGTAGGTTTCGGAGGAAATCGAAGGTAAAACCATTGGAAGTGGAAAAGTTGGTAAGAGCTTTCTTCCTTCCATTGATAATGTATTATTAGTGGATGGCTTGAAGCATAACCTACTAAGTATAAGTCAATTATGCGATAGTGGTTATGATGTTGCCTTTAATGACACATCATGTATAGTCAAAAGCAAGAAAGATGGATCTATTCTTTTCAAGGCAAAGAGAAAAAATAAAATTTACAAAAATAAACTTTCAGAGTTGGCAAATCAAAATGTAAAATGTTTTTGTCAAATGATGAAGAGCAATGGACTTGGCACAAAGATTGGGTCATGCCAGCTTGAGGTTAATCTCAAAGCTTAACAAGAAAGGACTTGTTAGAGGCCTACCAAATCTTAAGTATCAATCTGATGCTCTTTGTGAAGCATGTCAAAAAGGGAAACAAACGAAATCCTCTTTTAATTCCAAAAATATTGTTTCCACCTCAAGGCCACTTGAGCTTTTACATTTAGATTTATTTGGACCGACCAGAATTGCCTCTGCATGCGGAAAGAAATATGGTCTAGTCATTGTCGATGACTATACTAGATGGACATGGGTAAAATTCTTAACCCACAAGGATGAGTCTTTTCACGGTGTTTTACGTGATTCGCAAACAACTGCAAAATGAAAAAGGCTTTTGTATTACTACTATTAGAAGTGATCATGGTGGTGAATTTGAAAATGAATTATTTCAAAAGTTCTGTGAAGAACATGGCATCTCTCACAATTTTTCATCCCCTAGAACACCACAACAAAATGGTGTTGTAGAAAGGAAAAATAGATCTTTGCAAGAAATGGCGTAACCATGATTCACGAAACTAATGTTGCAAAGCACTTTTAGGCGAAGCGATAAACATCGCATGCTATATTCAAAATAGAATCTATATTAGACCTATCTTGAATAAGACTCCTTATGAATTGTGGAAAGGAAGAAAACCCAACATTTCATATTTTCATCAATTTGGGTGTATTTGCTTTGTTCTCAATACAAAGGACAGTCTAGGAAAATTTGATTCTAAATCACAAAAAGCTATCTTTTTGGGATATTACAACGCTCTAAAGCATCTGAGAATATACAACAAAGAAACATTAATTGTTGATGAGTCAATACATGTGAAATTTGATGATAAGAAGCCTGATAATGACACGTCGAGCTAAATGAAGCTTTTGCAGATTTACAAATTTGTAAGGAAACAAAAGCGGATGTCACAGTCTTGACTCGATGATGTCTCTGGTGTTGACTCGTGAAAAAGGAATATCCATAAGCGACCGGAAGTTCAAACCTGATCACCCAAAGGACCAAATAATTGGTGAACCGAGTGATAGAGTTAGAACAAGATCTTCTCTTAGAGATCATGCTTTCGATTTGGCACTTCTATCGAGAGATAGAGCCAAAATCTATTGATGAAGCTCTAACGATGATGGATGGATTATTGCTATGCAAGAAGAGCTCAATCAATTTCAGAGGAATGATGTGTGGAAGCTTGTGCCTCCTCCGGAGAATAAGCTAGCAATTGGAACCAAGTGGGTCTTGAAACAAACTTGATGAAGATGGTAAAGTGGTAAGAAACAAGGCTAGACTTGTTGCTCAAGGGTATTCACAAGAGGAAGGTATTGACTACCTTTGAAACTTTCGCTCTGTAGCTAGACTTGAAGCCATTAGAATTTTGTTGTCATTTGCTGCACATCATGGCATTACTTTGTACCAAATGGATGTAAAAAGTGCATTTTTAAATGGTTTCATAAATGAGGAAGTGTTTGTGAAACAACCACCTGGTTTTGAAGATACTTGAGTTTCTGAACATGTCTTCAAACTTAAAAAGGCACTTTATGGTCTTAAACAAGCTCCTAGAGCCTGGTATGACAGATTAAGTTCCTTTTTAATGTCAAATGATTTTGAAAGAGGACAGTGGACACTACTCTATTTAGAAAATCATCTAAAAGGCATTTCATTATAGTTCAAATATATGTGGATGACATTATCTTTGATGCTACTAATGAGTCTCTTTGGAAGGAGTTTTTTATGCTTATGCGAGCAATTTGAGATGAGTATGATGGGAGAATTAAAATTCTTCCTTGGTATTCAAATCAAGCAATGTCAAGATGGAACTTATATTCATCGGACTAAATATGTGAAAGAAGCTGGAAGAAGTTCAAGCTAGAGGAAACCAAACCTATGAGCACACCAATGCATCCAACATGTGCTCTTGGCAAAGATGAATCAAATAAAAAGGTAGACCAAAAGGTATATAGAGGTATGATTGGTTCACTCCTTTATCTCACAACCTCAAGGCACGATATTATGTTTAGTGTGTGCTTATGTGCAAGATTTCAATCGATCCTAGAGAATCTCACTTAATCAAGTTAAAAGGATATTTAGGTATCTTAAAGGAACTACTAATCTTGCTTTGCTTTATAAGAACTCAGATAATTACAAGTTAGTAGGTTTCGTGATGCCGACTTTCTTTGGAGACAATTGAAAGGAAAAGCACAAGTGGTGGTCGCCAATTTCTTGGAGCAAATCTTGTCTCTTGGTCGAAAAGACAAAGCACAATTGCACTATCCACAGCAGGTGAGTACATATCTCGCTGCAGTCGTAGCTCACAACTACTTTGGATGAAGTATCAACTTGAGGACTATCAGTTAAAGAGAGTAAAATCCCTATATACTGTGATAATACTTCTGCTATATGCTTGACTAAAAACCCTATTTTGCATTCTCGAGCCAAACATATTGAAATTAAACATCATTTTATTAGAGACTATGTTCAGAAAGGGATTCTTGAAATTAAATTTATTGATACTCGACCATCAATGGGCGTACATCTTTACAAAACCCTCATGAAGATAGATTCAACTTTATAAGAAAGAACTTGAATTTCCTTGTTATAAAGGAATAGGTGTTTGATCTGAATATAGTTGACTCTGTTTGACTAAGTTGACTCTGTTTGAATTTAGTTGACTCTGTTTGACTAAGTTGACTCTGTTTGAATTTAGTTGACTCTGTTTGACTAAGTTGACTCTGTTTGAATTTAGTTGACTCTGTTTGACTAAGTTGATTCGCTTAAATATAGTTGACTCTGTTTGACTATGTTGACTCTGTTTGAATAAAGTCGACTCTGTTTGATGTGTTTGACTTGTTGACTCTCGTGAGTGTGTTGGCTATGTCGTAGTTAAATCTGTTGATTCTGTTGATTATCTTATCTCGTTATATTCTTTTCATTAACTGTTCGTATGATCATTGCATAGCTGTCTCTGGGAATCTTAAGTACACGTGTCTCTCTGAGACTGGTTGATGCGTTAGTGAGTGACATTTGCTTTTACTGAGTCATAATTGATTGTACTGCGCAATGACAGTTTTACTGCGCCTTTTCAATTTTGACAGTTACTCTTTTGGAAAAGACAAATTTATTTTAATTCATTTCGAAAACTGGCGTATGGTGCTTAAACTTCTCGAACACGTTTATTACCCACTCACTCACATCACTCACTACCCACTCTATCTCTCAAAGAGAAGTCTACACATTTCAGAACCCTAAACCCCTTTCATCTTTGCACTCTGTGTTTCTCCGATTTCAACAATGGCTGCTCCACAAGTGCTTATTTGGAAAATCTTCAACCCTCAGACCTCAAAGTGTTGGTGGAACACGAAGTAAGGTTCGAGGATATGGCAAATGAAGGATACGACTTGAGCTGATTTCATCGACATGGGGATAATGGATTTCTTCTACATGACCAACTCGGTCTATGAGAATCGGTGAAGGAGTTACGGACTTATGCTTGGAGTAAAGATAAGACCATTCTCGAGTCATGTTCAAGGCAGCGCATTGTGGTCACTCGGGACCTAATTCTTTGAAATCACCCATTGCCCTAATGATGGAGCGGTTGAAACCGCTGGTTGGGAAAAGGATCTTTGGTGGTGGGATGTCGTGAATGAAACCATCTATGAGAAGCTTGAGGGACCAAGGCGATGGACATGAAGAATGTGTTTCGAGCAATCGCTCGTAATCATCATGAACCGCTTAGTGCCAAAATCGCTCTGTGGATCTTGTCGGCGGTACCACAAGTTCATAATGTGGAATTATGAACTCAAAGCAAAAATCAACCTTCCACAGATAATTTTTGAACATCTGCGAAGAGACTTAATGTACTCCAGAAAAGGGAAATATATGAATATCCCTTATGGAAAGCTGTTGTCAGCAATTATGGAGAACCAAGGTCTTATAAATCTTCTTCAAGGTCTCAACACCTTGGAAGCAGGGCTTGCCCTGAAAACGGTGGTGATTCCTATTCTCTCTTCAGACAATCTAAGGAGAATGGGACTCCTTTCCAAGAAGGTTATTGCTGCAATTCAGCAAGGTGAAGAAGGAGCAAGGAAGAAAGTTGTGAAGAAAGGGAAAAAGATTGTGGTGGACTCTGGTGTCTCTACTGGACCAACCAGAAGGGTCACTCGAAGCACAGGCATTCACATTGCCTCAGAATCCCCTCAGCTCACTCTCCCTGTGAGACCTACATGCATGCCCTCTATGCTTACAGAGGAAGAAGAAGAGAAGAAACTGGAGATTGATCAAATGATAAAGGAAAGGTTAGAGGAAACACGACTATATCATGAAGCAAGCTTGGCTGCCAGGCCTTGTACTGGCGTGAAACCTTTGCACCTCCAGTTCGTGCTCCTACCTCGACCCTAGAGTGGCTATTCTCTTGAGCCCGCCTCTGTTGATCCTGCTCGAAGCCACCCCTGAAAAGGATACACAAGGTTGGAGATGCCCTGCTGCAAAGGAAGAAGGCACTTGATAAGGTAGTTGATTTATATGATACTACTTATCAACTGCAGTTCTGTTCTGTTGCTTCTACGATTGTTGAACCCTCCATCACAATCCTTGCCCAAACCTAAACCCCAACTGTCTCTGCACCCAAACCAACACCTACCAAAAAGCCTTTGCCGTCTTTACCCTCGGACTCATCTTCATCCGATGAAGATGATGTTGCTCCTCGAGGACTAGACAAAGACCTCAACCACAGTTCAAATTCCCTATATTGAACCTTTAGCCTCTTTACCCCAGATTCCACTATACCTCAAACCCAAACACCTTCACCACCTAAATCACCATCCAAACCAGCTTCTCCACCTAGAACCGCTTCACCCTCACCAACAACCAGACCTCAACATACCATGTGAGATCGAGTCCATTTCGAGGAACCTGAATGAAGTCAAGGGTTCAAGAGTCTTCATCTCTTGAGTGCGCAATATGGTTGTGTGTGAAACTCAACCTCTTCGCATGTTGCAACCTCTCCCTGACTCCTCTTCGGACTTCCCATAATGGTACCTTTCATGTCTCAACCGTTCTCTCCTCCAAATTCTCCTCTCCGGGAAGAACCGAGAATCTGTTCTTGAGAACTCTTTGGGGGATGATATCGATGATCTCTCTGCCGAGCCTCTGCCACTTCTTCTCATCGCACCCCTGGACCCTCTGAGCCTGGTCTTGAGAACCAAGAATTGTGCCCAACGTTCTTCCCAATTTAATTGGTAGCATTGAGTACTTCAAAGCCGAAAGATTCAGGAATCTCGTTTCTGGGGTTTCCTTGGAAACGGCAGATTTGATGAAGTAATCAATGATCGTGTTGAAGAAGATCGGGATGAGAACTGGGTGTCTGTGAACACTTGGTGTGACAAGCACAGGCAACAGCAAGAAGGAAGAAACAGGAGATGGCATCTTTGCCACGACATGGAGAGTTCCTCCAAGAGAAGAGGTCATCATTGTTTGGGAACCGTAACACTGCACCTCCTCCTCGTCCTCCTACTCCTCCAAGAGAACCTCAGAACTCCACCACCGCACACAATGCTATGGTTGCATCTACTTACGGATCGGCTTCACATGACAATCAATCAGAGTTGTGCCAAAAGAAGTTTTTGATAAATTTGGTTGAAGAAAGCAGTGATTCAGAAGATTTATGGAATCTACTGATCAAAGGCTGGAAGCCTCAGAAAAGAAGCAAGATTTGATGACTACTCTGCTGCGGCAAATTTTGGAGAGGATGGAGCAACCCTAGAAAACCTTAGGATTTTTTTTCTTTTGATAGATTTGCTTTGAGTTTGTTTTTGTTCACTCTGTTTTTATTTCTAATGAAATTTATGACACTCGAAGTTTTCTCTTTATCTTTCTTTATACTGTTTTGACTGTGATGTTCTTTATTTCTGTCTTGATCTTTTTGTCTGATGACAAAAGGGGGAGAAGAATATAGAGAGTATAAAGCAATTGATGAACCTAGTGTATCAACCAAGTGTCATCATGCATACATTATGTGTTCTGATTAATATATTCCTGTATGCTCTGAAACTTATATGCTGTAATATCTCATGCTCTGTTACACTTAGAAATATTTATATATGCTTAATTCAGGGGGAGCCTCTGAAATCATCTGAATAAATATTTTTTTTAAGAAAAATTGTTCATCAATATATGTATTTGTCATCATCAAAAAGGGGGAGATTGTTGGAATCAAGAGGATTCAGAAACAATAACCCTTTAATTGTTTTGATGATAACAAAAGATTAAGAGAACAATTTATTCTCTAACATGGTTATAAGTGTGCGTAAAGTATTTATATTCGGAAAATTTCGCTTGAAGACTTAGTGAAATCTTGAATTTCACTCTGGAAAGCTTGACTCGGCTCTGGTTCTTGGCACATAGAATCTGTTTGGTCAACGCCCGTGTAAGTCAACGACTCTGGTAGATCAGTCTAAGAGACTACACTGTTTGGTCAACGCCCGTGTAAGTCAGCGACTCACGGTAGATCGATCTAAGAGACTACACTGTTTGGTCAACGCCTGGTGTAAGTCAACGCTCTGGTAGATCAGTCTAAGAGACTACACTGTTTAGTCAACGCCTGGTCTTGATCAACACTCAACAGATTGTGTTATATGTGCTCCATGATAGACTTAGTGCTTTCCTACACGATTCTGTCATTTGATAGCCCATTAAATTCTACACACAAGAATCTGGTGATCTGTGAAGCTCAGTTCTGATAGTAAAATTCAAGTACCTTGTTATACGAGGTATCTTTAGACAAGAAGAATGTCAAAGGATAATATCATCAAGGAAACTTGTGCTTGAAGTGTCTATATTTTTGAAAAGCTCACTAAGGACAAAGTTACTGACATTGTGTATAATACTCAGAATGCTTTTTCGTCTTGAAAGCGACGTATCCTGCAAAAGCCGAAATTCAAGGATCTGAACTTTGACTTTGGACAAAATTTAGACAAAAAGAAACGTTGTGCGGACAAAAAGAGACGTTGTGTCACAACGGCACTTTTTCAACCCTAGCTATATATCCTACCTCATACAATGAAGTAAAGAAAGATTTTGAGATTTCAACAAACGATTTTAAATACTGTTGTACGCAATCTAGCAACTTGAATATTTTTTCTGAGTAGTGAGAGCATCAACATCTATCTTCTCAAACACTACCCAATCAAGAGACAGTGAGCAATCAAGAATTCATCCAAGTCTCTGAGATCGTTGAACAAGGCACTTACTGTTTTATTCTTTCTTTTAAGAAAGTTATTTTGTGCTAAAAGTAGTTTCATTGTAAATTCTCTCTGAAGAGAGTTATCTCTATATTGTTTCAAAAACTCTTATTTGAATCAGACTTAGCCCAAGAAGTGGTCAGTATACCTTAGAGGCTCAACTGCATCGAAGTCGTTTCTAAGAAGTTGTGAGTATAGCCAGAAATATACTCTCAAGTGTAATCGGTTGATTATAGTGGAGAAATCCTTCAAGTGAGTGAAGGGACTAGACGTAGCTATCAGGTGATAGTGAACTAGTATAAATCACTGTGTCTTTTTCTTCTCTCTACTCTTTATTCCTTGCACAGTTTATTCAATAGTTATTTTTCATAAACAGTTGTATTTGCGAAAAAGTTTTTTAAAAACCCAATTCAAACCCCCCCTTTCTTGTGTTTTGCCACGTTCAAAATGATTATTTTATGAATTTGAATTCTAGCACATCTAAATTTATAAACATTTTAGCATATGTATATTTTATACTATGTGCTAATATTAAATAAAAATAGTGGAAGAATTATGTTTACTCAATTTTTCTTCATAATCTATATATGTCAAGTCATTAAGCAATACGGTAAAAAATAAAATTAATTTGAATGATTCTATACTTTAAACCTGTGATTGATGAAAATTATAATATCAAGATGTCATTATTCTTAGTAAAAAACAAGATGTCATTAATTGTAATATTTGCTCAATAATGCTCAACCAAAATAATCTCTCCATTTTAAGTTTCATTTTTCTCAAGGCCAACTTATATCTATCTTATAAAATTATTTTTTATTTTTTTAATATATATGACATTTGAAATTTGTTTTTTTTTTGCAGCTTATATATTTTGAGATAGTGTAAAAGATTTAAAAGAAAAATTTCTAGAAAGAAAAAATGAATTAAATTACAAAGAAAATAATAAAGTAATCTAAGAGGTTATCAAACATATCTTCATAGTTGAATAACATTATATTGAATTGAAATTGCAACCAAAAAGAGAGAAGACATACACTTAAGATAAAACAGTTTGGACAATAAAATGAGAGAAAGAGGGAGAGAGTTAAAATTCATTAATAGTATAGTAAAATGTATTAAAAATATTAATTCAAATTCAAAATTAAAAATATTTGAAATAATATCGACACTATTATGAAAATTATTTATTTTTTACCATATCAATTGAAATAAATAATAAATAACTCAAAATCATGATTGATATGCTTTAATAATGGCTGATTAAAATAATAAAAAATAAAATAAAAATAAATAGTTTTAGGCAGAAAAAAATATCTGTGGTTTTGACATGATTAAATTTAAACTATCTTTTTTAAAATACAAATACAATTTTTAACGTTATCTTTTTAAGGGTGGCGTCTAGAGTAAGCCATCAAATAGGTGGTTCACCGATAATCCATTATTAAATACCGTTGCATATAATATAAAATAAAAGAATGGCCAAGATCATTAACCGAATATTCAAGTGACCTGTACTTATAAAAATTATAATTTTCTTTTGATTATGACAAAAGTTTTAACTTGGTCCCATGAAATTTTGCATATTGTACTTTCCAGGTTCTCAGTGTTCCACGCTCTTGGAGTTCGGCGGTGGTCGGTGGAGGTCCAAAATCCCCCAATCTGGGGTTAAAATTTCCATCCAGCATCACATTTCTAGTCTTAGTTGGAGAGACAATGAGGAAAAGAACAAAAATTTATATCACAACTAACGATCAACAAATATAAATGTAGATTTGAAAAAGTCAAGTGCTATTGATGAAAGCGAAAATTGCAGAAACAACCCAAGGAAATGCAGGGAAACAGACCGCCATGGCGCCGCACCATCGCGGTCAAAGTGAGCGCCCGATGCCTGATGTTTCTGCACTGTCAAGTGATGTCATCGTCTTCAAGGTGTGTGGGGTCTCCGTCTACAAAATCCCGACGTGCACAACCTCCGATGGCTACAAGTGCAGCGAGTGGCTTTAAACCGAAAATATCTGGTCTGGCCGGATCTGGGCGGTGTTGCAGGACAACCGCAAGATCTTCCTAGGGAACCCACAAGATCGAGGACAGTCAAAGCAGCACGACTTTATCAGATTAGGGTTCGCCGAGAGGAACAATGTCTTCGATTTCAACTTCGCTATCTCCGATCTCGAAAAACATTCGGCGTCAGCACGAAAAACGTCTGGCCGAGAATGTCTTCGATTTCAACTTCGCTATCTCCGATCTCGAAAAACATTCGGCGTCAGCACGAAAAACGTCTGGCCGAGGGCATCCCGCTGGGTTTTGGGGTTTTGGATGGAAGCCCCATAGATGAATAATCATAACCAGACGTAGCAGCGACAGTTTCTAGCTTCATCTCCTTCTTCAACAGTTTATTCTTTTTTTGTTTTGTTCATTTTGTTAAATTTGATTTGAACAAGGGCGAAGATGAAGAGTATTTTGTATATTATGATTTGTTTTTTATGAGATGGAGAAAGATTGAATTTTGAACACATAAAGCAAGGTTACGCATGAGTGAATGTTAGATCTCTCCTCATATTTATAATTAATCAATCCTAAATGTGCCCAGCAACAAGCAAAACGTAATAGTCACCGGCAAGGATTTTCTTGCCCCTCGTCTTGCTTTTCTCCTCAGTGTATTTCTGGTAGATAGCCAAGAGTATGTAATGAGTCCACATGCTGAGGTGGCTGAATTGAGGGTTGAATCAGCTAGCAGAAATGAAACAATTGGTGAGGAGCCTAGGCGTGGAAACAGAATGAGGAGGGCACATCCCATGGGGGACAAGTTTGTTAGGGAATAAAGTGTATAAGAGAGAGAATTGTAATGAGAGAAGACATGCATTGTGTGATGTCATTGCTTTCTTCTTCTGACCTCTGCTCCATTCTATTTTCGTGAATCTGTCATCTCTTTACTTTTCCAGTACTTGCTTCTATTTGTAATATTCCTTCCAATTCTCTGTTGGAAGTTGGTACCCTATTTCAGTGAAAGTCAATAGAACAGTATTTTCCTATTCTCTCTATTTAGCATTGTTATATTGGTGCTTTCATTTGTCACCATGGCCGACAATACCCGTATGAAGGAATTGTACACAGAGGTGAAGCGCAATGCAGAAGCCATTGATCGATTGGAAGCTTCAAACGACTCACGATTTGAACGGATCGAAGCTTTCCAAGTCACAGCCGAACACAAGTTCAACCAAATCATTGAAGCCTTGGACACTGTAACACCCCGTTTCCGGAGCGCTACTAAACTAGTATTCTGACAAAAGTTGACATGTTTCCGAAATGTGGAATACTCTGCTCGTAGGGTTTCTGAAAAATGTGGTCCTATTTTTTTTTCTTTTCCTGCAAAACTTTTTTTTTTTTAAAATAGCGGACAGAGTATCACAGCGACTTTTACAAACATGGCGGTGAATAAGTTAAGACATCAAATAAATCACATTAGCGACATTCATTTATTTCCATCATTTCATATATGATAAGACATGTTGAAAGCATAACAGGCACTTTATTACAACACTAGAATGAACTACAATATCTTATAGCTGGTCGACACGTTACACTCCTTACTAGACTACTAGTAAGTTCCACAACCATAACACCAGTAGAACGCTGGACGACTATCTTCAGCTGCTCCTCTCTGCAGTTCTGAATCCTCCACTTGCTCCGCTATCTAGGTTACATTCATTAATTGAAAGAACCACTGGCAAGGGTCAACTTCTTACAAAAAGATAGGTACAAATACAACAGCATATTTGATAACAGAGCATATTACACAGACATTATGGAACTCACATGCTTCGACACAAATAAATCAACAACCATAACACACGAGATAACAAAATGCATAAATTCCCAAAATGCAACTCAAGACACTCTCTCAAGACACTCTCACAAGACTCAACTCAAGACTCATATTCTCACGACACTTGACAATTTCCGGAAAGTAACGCCGATCCATCCACTGAATGTCAGTCGTAGCCTTGGGCTCTCCGCTCACCCTAGAACATTCAACTCAGGTTCCTTAACGCTACGACGCCTAGCTAATCTGCCGAAAAACCAGCCGGAGCCGTTTAGGGGATCCTAGCACCCTAGGTTAATCGGATCAAAGCTCAAAAACGTCACGATACTCGACGACTCGACCAAACTCTCGCACTCCAATGAATAAATCGCCGCATACGATAATTCAGGAAACAATTGAATAATTATTAGACCGCATATCAAATAATATTCACGCGCAAGCTCAAAATAGTGCGAACAGTTCAGCAATATAAGCAATTCATCTCAACAATCATAACTCAGCAAATAACAACAGTCAAACAACTCAGTTCATCCCTCTGCAACTCAATGGAGTTAGCTGAGAGGCAATCAAACAAGTGTGGGGGGTTGGGGACTGCTACCAACCACTTGCAGATAAGCCCACTAAATAATCAGTATATCAAAAAGCAGTAAAACGAAGGGGTACAAGACCCTCACTTCGAACCCTGAGGTTCTCAGACTTCTTCGCATAAATACTTGAAATTAAATTCCTATCGTATCTAAAGTTGCCCTTACCGAACTCCAAGCCACACGCCCACGTACCCCGCGATTCTACGCCGCACGGTCTCAAATCACTCACGCTTATTACACAAAGCAAACTTAGCATAATCTAAAGACTTAGTTCTATATCCTTAGGCTCTTGAAACCTAAGACCCTTTCCTACCCAAAACACTTACACTTAGAAACATAATTTAGAATACTAGCCTTTAATAAATTACATACTCATGGAACATATTTACTAATTAATTTAAAGAGTAAATTTCCAAAACTAGAACCATTTCTTGAAAAAGACTAAAACATAGTACATCATTATTTTTCTTGAAAGCTAAAGGCAAGAAACAACCTCAATTAATCACTACTTTTCTCAAATGCTCAATCAAAGCTCCACTTGGTTTTCTTGGGTCTCAAGGAACCCAATTACCTTATGTGCTTCATTGCCTTTCACAATCAAAACAACTTCCAAACAAACCAAATTCTTTTCTAAAATTTTCCAACACTTACACATAATCTAATACTACTAATATCAACTAAGAACACAAAATAATTATCCCTTAGACTTAGACTTAATTCCAATTCCTATGTTCTCAAATCCCAAAAACATCTCCTAAATAAGAAATTACCTACACTTAAGCATTTACAAATTAGGGGTTCATATTTTCAAAACTTAAAGTTTTCTTAAAATATACACAAGTTGGAAAATGAAGTTCTACTTACTAAGTTCAAGTCCTTCAAAAATTTGAAACACAAATCAATACCCAAAATCAACTTCATTTTTCACTCCAATCTCTCCCAAACATTTTTCCTAAACTTAACAACAATGCTTTACAACTAATATCAAACCCATTTTTATAAATTTCAAGCCCCAAGAACATATGGAGCTCGCGGCCCTTATGCTTCTTTTTCCAAAACAATTGGCAACTTCTAAACTAACTAAACCACATCACTCCATATTTCAATTTAAAACTAACAACCAAAATATCAATAATAACCTCTAACAAGCAAGAATCACCCACTAATTGAATTGATTCACCTCAAGATCACACAACCCCTCTTTCCTTTAGGTTAGGGTTTTTCAATAATTTGGGGATTTAAGTGCTCATTTCTCTCATTGATCACAATCAACCAAAACATAAAGCTTTTAACAAGAAAATTAAGCAAGGAAATCATCTCCTAATTCTTCCAAAAAGCCACAGTTCTGCTGAGAAAGAACAAAGGGAAAAAAATGATTTGGTTCAAACCTCTCATTCAAGAACTTAGCTCCAATCTTCTTCCACTGATTCGGCCCCCCTTCCTTCTCTGTCTCTCTCTCAAGCTGCCTCTCTCTCTCTCCCTCTCTCGCGGTCTCTCTCTCAGTCTGTCCTGCTTCTTCTTCCTCCTTTCTCGCTCGCGGTTCTGCTTCCTGGCGCCACCACCACGAACCTCCGCCCTCAGGCCTCCGCGGTTCCGTCCCTACTCCCCCTTCCCCCATCGCACGCCTCCCTCCTTCTCTTCCTTTTCCTTCTTCTTTTCTTTTCTTCCCCTGTTTCTGTTTTCTTTCTTCTTCTTTTTTCTGCTTCAATCTCACGTAGGGAAGGGATAAAAGGGAATAGGGAGAGTGCTAGGGTGGAAGACATATAAGTGTAGTGTATGGTGGAGTACAGACCATGATTTATTAAAAATAAACCAATCAACTCCTATTTAACTATCCTAAATAATAAAACAAGTGAAAACACTCAAAAATAATCTCAACAAATTACGTTTCGATTTTCATCGAAATCGAAGTTCGTTTTAAATTTTAAAGCGGGTAAAAACTACCCGGTGATTCAAACACGTCGAAACTTTGTTAGAATATTTCGACGATATTCGAACCATGAATTAATATAAAATATTAATTCTTAATTTTAGTTTCATCTTGATTTAATTCAATCAATTTCTTAGTCAACAAAAATATGCGTTACCGCATCACGCAGAAAACTTATAATAAGTATAATTGATGAACGAATTGACATCATGAATAATAATTATTTATAATAAATAAATTATTCAAAATAACTCAAAATAATTTCTCGTAATCTCAGTAAATCATTGAGGTGATCAATCTCTATGACTTATTTTTCGAGTATTCGGGATTTTATTACTAAAATCACTTTTCTTAAAAATTGGGATGTTACAATACCACCTCCCTTAAAATAGTTTCGTCCTCGAAACTACACGGATAGTAAAATACGGAAAATTACTTTACTCAAAACTGTAAAATAATTTGCACACAAAGAGACACTCACGATACTTATTATTATACATAGTACTTATAGTATTTATGGCTACATAGTATAGCGCGCAATAATAATAATCACAACGCATATACATAGAGCACATCGTAACGTAAGCGCAGTTAGTGAACGAAGAATTCTTCACGTTTGACTGACGTTTCATTCCAGAGTCACGATCTCCGCCCATTCATGATCACCAGCACGAACACGAACATGAGAACGAGCACGAACATGGCTACGCGCCATTACTACGAAAATAATACTAACATATTCGCAGGCAACCACGTTTACACATATAAAGGATATAAAAGTCACTTAAAACCTTCAAAAGATTAAAATTCCCTTTTCCAACCAACACCTTTTTCTAAAAGAAGATATCAATTTCCTTGGAATACACCAATACAAGAAACTAATAAAACACAATTTCATTTTCTCAAGACTCAACCATTCTCATGGACACTACGGTTCCTAGGTTCTCATTGTCTCAATTTTATCAAACACACTTCCGTTCAAAGATTAAAACCAAATTAATAACTCACTTATCTTTAAAATCCCTTTTAAATCAAAGCTTTTCCTAAAGAAAATTCCACACACCAATAACTACGTACTCGGAACTCGAAATCATTTTTCTCTTCTCATAGCACTATAAAAATTACACACTTGCCCAAGAATTTAATAACTAATCTTTTAACTTTAAAACACTAGAAAATCATTTTTCTTTCAGAACCAAGCAATTATGAAACTTTTAAAATAGCTAATTAACAAGTTCTAGCACATCAAGCAAGCAAAACTTAGATCAACAATTCAAATCCTTGAGGTGGCCTGCCTCAATAATTCGCAAAAAGAACTCAAAAACTTCAGACTTACAGACAAAACTGACACTTACTAAACCAGATTCCAGACACACATGACTCACAGTCCGATGTGATCGAACTGCTCTGATACCATAATGTAACACCCTGACTCTATTTAGAGCATTACCTACTAAATTCACTGGAATTAAAGTTAAACGTGGAAAAAAAGTTTCACTTTACATAATAAGCAATAAGAAATAAATCCTTTGAAATACACTTGTGGCTAAAACAAATTTAATAATTAAAAACCTTTATCAAAAACTACAATTAAATTTAAGACCTTACAAAGACTCTTGAGAAATGTGACTCCAATTTGGACTACAAAGCATCACTTAAACTTATACTAAAGTCATAAATTATACATTCACACTCTTGACTCGTGATCCGGTATCAACTCGAAAGGTCTCGCGGTAAGGCAAGACCAAGCATCTAAATAATGCTCTCCACTGCTCCATATGCTAGTACCTGAAAACAACGCCCCAATTTGATGAGTTATGGAAACTCAGTAACATAGACTTAACTTAAAACGTTTACCATTGTTTTCAGTTATACGTGGCATGCTACGTATAGAAAACTCATCTCAACAAACAATATCATGCTAGAACTTGAATTCCCGAATCAATTATACTCACATTCCACAAACAATCCATAATTTAATGAAAGGTTTATGTAAACAATACCCAAATTATTTGTCAACCTAATTCAGTATTCCACTATTTATGATCAAGCACACTAATTATCAAACACTTACTACAAATAAAATGTCAGCGTAATCCACATAGTATCAATCACTTCATAAAATACATACTAACAACCAAGTGTAGTTAGGGCAATAAGAAAATTCTAAATAAAATTTCAGGCCTTTACATATCATGTTAAGACTCTAGAGTTTCTTTTTACTAACTCAGAAACCACTTGTGCAGTAATAAAATTAAAATCAACACATACTCAAAAGGCACAAAATTTGACTGTTTTTACGCTATTCAAAATAACCATTTTTCTGCCATATCAAACGAACTCCGTTTCTTAAGAAACCTTTTATGTAAGTCCTTGACATGCATATGTTCTTCAACATATTTTTATTTGGTAAAAAATTATTACTAATAAGTGCAGAAAAATCATTTAATTTTCGGATTTAGCACAAAAATTCTTCAACGGGACTGTTTTGGGTTCATAATGTCCTACAAGTCTCAAAACTTATCCAAAAATTACCAAATTTAATATGGAAGGTCCTAACACACATATAAATCATCTCCAAGCGGTCTCATGCCAAAATATTAATTCTATTATTTAAGCAAATTCAAACAAAATAGGATTTTCATCGAAAATATCCAATCACACAATCCTTCACCTTTTAATAAATTAAACCAACTCCTATCATATTACTATCCCCTTCTTTTCTTTCTAACATAATGAATATTTAAACTACCAAATATTCAAGAAAATCCAGAATAGAACCCAACATATATTTATCAAATCGTCTATCAAACTCATAATCAACCAAACAAAGGAAACTCACATCAAACATCTTGCAAGCATGTAAAATTGAATAGAAACCTAAGCACACCCAAAAGAGAGGTTTTAATTGGGGATTCTATGTTACCTCTTGTTCCTTAAATGCTTTGGGATGAAAACCCCCAAATTCTAGGGCTTAAACTTCATCATTCTCCATGGTTGTTCCTTGCCCTAACCTCCATGGAGGCTTGAATCAAAGCTTCAAACTTCATCTTCTCCATCTCTCTCTCTGTGTTTCAGTCTCTCTCTCTCTCTTAGCTTCGGTCTCTCTCTATCTCTCTGTCTCACTCTCCCTGTCTCGTTCTCCTTTTCTCTCCGGTGCGCCACCGCGCCGCCGCCTCCAAGGCTGCCGTGGCCCCACCTTCTTCCTCTTCCTTCTCTTCGTCGTCGCCCCTCTTCTTCCCTCTTCCTCTTCTTTCTTTCTTCTTTCGTTTTCTTCCTTCCTTTCTTTTTCTTTTTTTTTCTTTCTTTCCTTTTCTTTCTTCTGTTGCGATGACAGCCCCCCCTTTTATTCTTTGTTTTTTAAACTCCCACTTACTACCCACACCCCTTTTTCTAATTAATACACCCTCCTTTATTAATTCACACAAACGCAAGTGCATAAGGGTTGGGTCTATTCATTTGGGTCTTCTAAAATTAGCCCCTTCTATACTAAATTAAACAATATTAGTCTAGCTTAATCCTTGAAAAAATTACCATTTTATCCCTTAGGCTTAACTTTGGGTCAATTTACTAGATTAAAACTATTCTTCTAGGCCATTAACCTCGTTAGTCTTTAGGAATTAAATCCCCTTTTTCATTAGGGTCTTTAATTACTAAGTTTAAGAAAGTTGGGGTGTTACATAATTGGATTTAGGTGTCTTCATGAACACTGTAGTTTTGCCTCTTTTCTTTCATTTGGCTTTGGTATGACTCAACTTCGATTCCTACAACTCTAGATATGCTCTCTGGAGCCAATGCAACACAAGTGTAGAATTGAGAATGTCTAAGTAAACTTCAAATGGATTTTACACCATATTAGATACCAATTTAGGCTAAGATCGTGAAATGTCATTTTGTAGAAATTCTCTTATCTTTCCAACGCCGCAAAGAAGGCTTTAATCGGACACCTGTGGCTCAAGTTAGGGCCAAAATAGTATTGGATGGAATAGGAGTGTCGAGTGCCTCGCTATAATTCTTTTACTCAGTTTTTATGTTTTTGACCCATTGGGCTTGACCTATATGACCCAATTCAACAGTTTTTCAGTAGGTTTCGACTGTTTTCAATAGTTTTTATGTTTGTGATCACTTCGGAATCGCCCTTGCCTTTGGAACCACTACTAGAATTCAAATTCCCCATCATATTCCTCTTTTCTTTTCTATTCTTTACAGATTAATCTCAAGATAAGCCATACCTTTTGTCCCCTTTTTTATTCTCTCTTGGGTTTGGGAGTTGTGGTCCTCTTTAAGAACTCTTTGGTATTCGCAATGGTAGGAACCAACGAAGGAAGCTTGGATTCGACACTCTCATCCCTTGGAGGCTGAGGTATGGGGGTGGATGATTCATGTGAAAGAGGGCAATAAGGACTAGATTGACATGATTGGTGTGTTCCATGACCTCTATGTCTCATGCTGCATTTTGATTATTGTAGTACCATTGTGGGAGCAATGGGAAAACATGATTAAATATAAGACCATTGTAGGAGTAGTGGGCTGAGTAATTGAGATCTTATGTAACGATATGTGATAATCCATGTATGACAAGTGTTCCAATCTTTGCTTCTTTGAGTATGTTATTATTTCGATGACTGAAATATGTGCACATCTTGCTTATATGGATTGATTGTTGTTTTGAACATCATATTATGTCGTACAATGCGAATATTTGATGTCAGTTATTGTTCTTTATTGAGATACTGAATGGTGTATTGTGATATGCATTGAATTGGCTATTTTGCAATTGTGCAGAAATTGTAGTATGTTGTTCCTATGGCAATTGCCTAGTTGATGCCTTAGTTATGTCTCTTTGGTTAGGCCAAGATAATTCCTAATGAATTCATGACTATTGGTTGGTGATTGAGAATGTTGTTTTAGGTTGAGATCAGTTTAAGGAGGATTATGCAGAATGTTGTATTAGATTAGTGTTTAAGCTAGAAGCTTAGATTGGTGACAAGGACTTGTAATTTGGTTAGCTTAATGGTACTTCAGTAGGTACATGATTTGGTAGATTTTTGGAGATGTATCTTAAGAGATTGGATGAGCTAAGTTTAGTATGCATAATTTCATGGTTTTGGGAATCCTTTGGTTTGGGTGAAAACAAGCTTAGGATCTTGATCCTAATTGTATAATTCATGGAAGTTAGTTTTTGGTAAAGAGACTTTTGAACCTTGATCTATATTAATTTAGGATTGCTAAGACGCGTACGTCAAGACATGAGAACCATGGAAATAAATTTTAGAATTTAGAGTCAGAACCTGAGCGCAGGGCGCCCACATAAGTTCCAAGCGCCAGGGATTTAATGTCATGTGGCTCAGAGCGCCCTGTGTCTACTTCAGCCGCCTACTTGGCTACCTTTTCTCATTTGTTTTTCACGTAGTTGACTTGTTAGGGCTCAGAGCTGAGATGTACTTGATGGTTTAATAATACTTAAGGTTCCTAATGAGAGTAAATGAAATGGTTTAGTAGAGGCGTCTTAGGAATATATTCTGATGAATTGAAGTCTTTAGGTGGACTATGACGGTATGGTAAAAAAGACGAGTTAGTGTCGAAATAAATTGTGGGTTAGAATGCTCGTAGGATCGAATGACACAACCTTGTTAGAGTTGTTGAAACTTAATTCCAGTCTGGGATTAGTTAACGTTGCTTAGAGACAGAGATAACCAATTAGGTAGCTAAGTATCTTGGTGATAATGCCTCTTTACGAAAGGTTAATTGGACGTATTCCGATTTGGGGAAAACTTGTCGACATACTGACAAGGAAGTACTCATTGCTGGTTTTGCAAACTTGTTAGTTGTTGGGGGAAAGCCTGTCACAGTATGGGCAAGAAGTACCTTGTTGTTATTAAATGTCACAAAAATGTGATCGATAAGGGGTTAACAATGTTAATCATGAAACGTTGTCTAGACACCTATGTTTGTTAAGTGTTCATGCATCATTCGATGTTGATGTTGTCGTCAGGGGGTGAGTAAACATTTAAGCATGGCAGTGACGACCACTAGGGGCTTAGCCCGACCTTGGGATCGAGTCTGGTAGGGGTGTCTTATGTAAAGGCAGTGGATAGCTACCGATGTCGGGGCGTTTCATTGATATACTAGGTCATCCTAACCAGACAATGTGCGTTCTTATGAGTAGCGGGGGCACTCCCACTCGCTCACCCGGAGTTAGATCCACATGCATAGCTATAAGTGTTGCAATGCTTTGATTCATAAAAATGACGCATTACGCACATGTTGTGTTAAGATACAAATGATATTGTTGTAGTTATGTATTTTGTTATCTACGCATCATATTATGTTTATTCCCATGTTGTTGTTCTTTCGGTATAAGTATGATTCCTCACCCCTCATCTGCTTTATGTTGCTACTTATACACCATTGTGTATGGGTAGATAGTGATATTGCAAGTGATGATGAGATTGTCGTTGAGGAGTAGTCGCTATGGATGCTGCTTAGCTAAATATGCTTCATGTATTTCACAGTAGGCTTGGATTAAGTCTAGATTTTTTCTACGTATTGAGTCTTGGGGTTAAGACCTGATCGCGTGACATCGGGTTGGGATATTTGATTATTATTTTTTTTATTATCGTTTATGTTGGTTTGTAAAACCTTTACAAACTATTTATGTTTGAAAAATGAGAAAGGTGTGTAAATGCCTAAGTTTATTTCATCAAAGTATTTTTAGTAATTGAAAGGTTTAATTCTGTAAACGTGATGATGTGATAATTTTTACTGTGTAAAAATGATTTTTAAGATTTTTCGCAAACGAATCTTCGCATACTTTCTTTCACAACACTTTCGGAGTAAAGAGTGTCACACTCGACTTGTTTATAGGTTGGGAACAGTGTTTAAAAACTCGGACCAGTGGTCGACTCAGCCAGGCTACTAGGTCAGTGGGTTAATGGTCAGATCGATGGGTCACTAATTGAACTGCATGAACCGGTATTTTATGGAATTTATAGTCTTTTTATTAGTTATATATAATTTGTTTACATGATAAACAACAAGATGATATTGGCATAATGGTTGGGCGTTTATTAGCAAATGGCATGACTAATGTTCGATTCCTCTAGGCCCATTTTTATTCAAATAATTGCGTTTTCTTAACTTGGCTTCACGTACACGTTGTCGTTGGGAACGGAGTCAAGCCTTGTGTAGTGTGAAAAGTCTAGGAAAATGTGTGGATAGCATGCTTCAGTAATTGATAATAAGAAAAGCAGGTGTGAGTAATAACTGGGTGTTGAAAAACGTTGAAAAAGCATGACTCGATGGGTTACAGAAAACGATTCGAGTCACCGAGTTTCCCAAAACTTGGCCTTCACCGAGTCGCATGCACAACCGATCAAATAACTCGCTCGGATCGAAGGTATGTTCGATTTCTGACTGAACTGGTTCAACCGACCGGTCTGAGCCGTGTTTTAAAATACTGGTTGGGAAT
The DNA here is from genome assembly GCA_037113605.1 of Calophaca sinica. Classification (NCBI taxonomy): domain Eukaryota; kingdom Viridiplantae; phylum Streptophyta; class Magnoliopsida; order Fabales; family Fabaceae; genus Calophaca; species Calophaca sinica. Next base: position 38,943,448 of record CM073734.1, read on the forward strand.
AGACCATCTCGCTTTGCGATTCAAACCTCCTCGCTTTGCAAGACGACCCATCTTTGACATATGTGTATGGAACGAGATGCACGCAAACGGACACATGTAAGTTGCTCTCGCTGTGTGAGTAAGAAGCCGTCACATTGCGATTTGAGAGTTGTCACTTTGCTATTTTGTCTACTCGCTTTGCGAATTAACTAATCCCATAATTCCTAATTTTGCTTTCTTATCACTCCTAAACCCCTTTTAATCCATAATTTGATATCTTAACTCATATATAAGGTTTATGACACTCAATGAATTGAGGTTATTTAGGATCTCAATTTAGGGTTTTTGATAATTTTGGGATATTACAATTTGCACCACGTTGGATAACCCGAATGATGCAGTGTGTCTCAACCATGACTTACTCTGTTATAGATTTGATACTGATGGAAGATTTAAGTGTTGGGGAATCTAGGGTGTAAAATCAAAATTTTACAGCCACCCTAGACAGAAAAATCCAACACAAGGATTAATGTCATTGCTTAAATTACATACTTATGGATAGAGATTATCCTTGAAGTATGCTTTAACGATCACCAATGCTACAATGTAACGACACCTCTACTCATTCCACGCGAGCAACATCTGGAACAGGGCGTCAGTACTAGTTGACCAAGGAAGGCTCGACCCATGAAATCACATATGGCAAGGTTCTATTTTCCATCCTCCTAATGTGGAGAGGTCATATCTTATTTATAGACACATGGCTCCTCTGCTAATTGCACCTCCTGTATTTGGGCCTTGTACGCTATAAGCCCAAGCCCAAGCCCAACCCACATAAACTTAATTAGATCCCATTAAACAAAATCTACTGTTAACTAATTAAATCACATTTGATTAATCAACCACTAAATAAATTAAATCCCATTTAATCAACTCTTGATCAAATCATATTTATTCTAAACAGTTGCTCCAATTAATTACTAACAATGCTCAAAATAACAACTTCGGATTAAATCATATTAAATCTCACTAAATTGACAATGATATTTAACATTATATTAATATCAAATATTTAATATAATATTAAATATCATAAACAGTGATTGACATCTAGCGATGCATCATTACTACCAAACTTACAAAAAACAATGATTCGATTAGAACATTTCAACAACCACATCAATTGTGCAACCCGTATCCCTTCATCCCATATGTTTTGATTGTACACAAGACATACATGTCATCCACATTTGGTCCAATCAAGTTACTCGATCCCCAAATAAATGTGTAGTCACAAATGGACCCAATATCACATATTAGTCCATTTAAGAAAAGTACAGATCCTCTCCATTTCTCAAAAGAAATGAAAATTTCCATTACTACAATTTTTAGAATATAAATGCATATATTTTTAAAATAGTGACATTATTTATGCATTTATATACAAATATACATCCAAAACTATTGTAATAGAGATCTTTATTTCTTTTAATAAATGGAGAGGATCCCTACTCATTTAAAAAGAGGCTTTAGACATACTCTTGTTAAGTAGTAGGGACGAATCTTTTATATATCATTCACTCCTCAACATGATTCATTGCAAACCCAAATACTATCTTTATCATCAATCTATTATGAATGATATTTAATAGCATTAAAACTTACAACTCCTACATATAGGAATCGTAGTGACTTCAAGTCAAAGAAGAACTATGCTATGGGTGCCATCAAGAGCACTTATGACACTAACACAACTATTATAAAGTGTTCTCATAGTGACATCGAATATAATATTTATACATGTGTGCTGATTTAATATGTCCATTTTCATGACTCATAAGATGTGGTAATCAATTACCCCCACAGTAGTCTCTTTGCATTATTGTCATACTAGTTGACAATAATACCCCGACTTTCAAAAATAAAGTTCTATCTATAAAGGAAACTAATGTAAGCTAGAAGCCAGACAAAGAATGAAAACCCAAAAATCTATCTATAGACTCTACAACAAAGAGATTTTTTTTTTTCAGTTCAATCCTCTAACCATCATGTAGTCGTATCACATGGTTAAAACACAATTGTAATACTAATGGTTTTAACTTTGGCAGCTGAAAGCTTAAATTTGTTGTTCAATAAATGTGACTCTTTAGTATGACCACTAGATCGAACCAACACCGACAGTTAAAACTTTTAACGAACCCATATCAAAACAGTTTAAAACTTCATGAGGTGCCCAACTGTCAGAGCTCAATATATTTTCCATCTAGCTCCCCCACTATTTTTCTTCCTCTGCCTCTTCAATTTCATTTTTTTAAAATGTCAATTCAATAGAACAATGTCCTTCACATATCTATATCAAGACCCATCAAAAACACAGGCAGGGTAACACGAACGGCTGTCTTAATTTATATCAGTTCAGTTATCTCCTTTGTCTTAATATACACAATTCCACGAACTTCTCTGCGATAACACTGCTCCTGCTCTTGACAATGATCTGCCATAAATGCAAATATTCCAAATGACATCAGGAGCTCACAATTATATTTTGCGACACTCATACCCAGTCACAGACACACCCCAAGAAAACAAAGCTCCAAAAATTCAATTTTTATATTGTGAATACATCACGTGTAACACTAGCAACGTTTCTACAAAAATACAACCTACATTGGAGAGTCTGGGATCTACATCCAACGCAGTTATATTCTCTGATGGCTAAGGGGGGAAAAGAAAAACAAAAGTAGATGCAATAGTGGCGACTCAATGGAGTTACAACAATCTGCATACCCAATGAATACCAATAAAAAAATAAAGCCATGTCCATACCATTGTTGGTTTTTCCTGAATTCAGTAAGCACAGGATATATGTTCTCAAAGGCTGTGTAAGTCTCATCTCTCACCTAAAAATAGGGGGGAAAAATAAACATAAAAAAATTCAGTGAACCAGAATTTTTGGGGCAAAATATTATAAAGGGGGACTTGTATGTAAAAATATTACCTTGGCTCCTGTTAGAACAATTTTTCCAGAGACAAAAATAAGCAAGACTATTTTGGGTTGCTTCATACGGTAGATTAGTCCTGGAAACAGCTCTGGTTCATACTATCACCCCAAACAAGCAAGTTCAGCATATATTTTTCTCAACTTCTAAACTATAATAGATATAAAAAGACTTGAGTCATCTAACTCCACATGCATAGACACAACTGAAGATGGCCCTTTCCAATCATCTAACACAAGCTTCATGATTATAACACTACTACCAATGTTTCACCATTTCCCTCCATTTTAATTTTCAAAACTCTAAACCTTTTTCATCATATATCTTACATTTTAGGTGATCCATTGAGAAGGGGCTAAGCAGCAATAAAAATTAAATAAAAGCAGCTCTGTAGTTGTTTGGCTTCCATGGAAATTAGTTTTGGCTATACATCTGTAATTCGGAATTGGTCAAATCAATGCTCTCAAAAGTTTACAACAAAGTGCTTTAGACAAAATACAGTTTTACTATAGATTATTTCACATCAGGTTATACAATTCATGAAAACACCCATTAACACTACTACCTGTGTTTCATCATTTCCCTCCATTTTAATTTTCAAAACTCTAAACCTGTTTCATCATATATCTTCCATTAGAGGTGATGCATTGAGAAGGGGCTAAGCAGAAATAAAAATTAAATAAAAGCAGCTTTGTGGTTGTTTGGCTTCCATGGAAATTAGTTTTGGCTATACATCTTCAATTCGGAATCGGTCAAATCAATGTTCTCAATAGTTTACAACAAAGTGCTTTAGACAAAATACAGTTTTACTATAGATTATTTCACAACAGGCTATACAATTTGATAGAACCCACACAATCAGCAGGTATGAAATAATGATTTTATTGAATATGAAAGTGCTGAATTGCTCATACAGAGAAGAACAATCCCCCAGAGTCAGTGACTCCTACCAGAGCCTAGGGCTCCTAGACCAAAGAGGTATTTCTCTCCTAACCAACTAACACAATAAACGCATGAATGAATCCCCCTCCCTCGAATCGGTCAAATCAATGTTCTCAATAGTTTACAACAAAGTGCTTTAGACAAAATACAGTTTTACTATAGATTATTTCACAACAGGTTATACAATTTGATAGAACCCACACAATCAACAGGTATGAAATAATGATTTTATTGAATATGAAAGTGCTGAATTGCTCATACAGAGAAGAACAATCCCCTAGAGTCAGAGACTCCTACCAGAGCCTAGGGCTCCTAGACCAGAGAGGTATTTCTCTCCTAACCAACTAACACAATAAACGCATGAATGAATCCCCCTCCCTCTCCTACTGACCTCATATAGCCACATCCTAACAGAATTCCCTCTACACGTGCACCCTCACATGCCACGTCAATAACTAACTCTCTCATTTCTCTCGACCCCACTTCCTTCTTATTAACATACCCTTGTCCAGATGTCCTATCACTACCACCCCCTTGTGAAACAACCTTGTCCTCAAGGTTGGAAGTAGTTTCTATTGCTCTTCTTGCATCTGGGAGAGACATTAACTTGCTTGAGACCCAAATAGGGATGAGCTTGTTAAGGGAACTGGAGTTGGGCAGCAGCTCAGTTTGGATTTTCCAAATCTTTCCTCTGTCGAATACAAAATGAAGCAAACCATGGAATATGAGGAAACTACTCCAACAGTATTCATAATCAATAGCTTCCATAGGAAAATGGAATTCTCCTGGATCCCATTGCCTCATCCACATTGATGAGTGCCCAAACATCATGTCGAAAGAGGGCTCATAACTTCTATCTGCCCATATCATTACATTCCAAAATGCAAGGCAATCTGAGTTTGCAACAACTTGAACAAAAACCCCAAGAATCATGTCCAATCCACCCAATTCCAAAAGAAATGCATCAACATTCAACCCAAAATCATCAAACTGAACCTCAACATTCAAACACTTACCGCTCGTTGAAATCTCATGGCCATCACCCAGTTGAACACTCAGCTCCTTGGTTGAAGCCACTGGAAGTCCCAAAGCTGCTGCTACTTGGGAAGAAATGAAATTGTGGGTAGCCCCACTATCGATTGAAACCAAGACCGGTACCCCCTTTAACCTCCTTTCCACTTTCATGGTTTTTGCTTCCTCTATACCGCCCCCTGTTATCCCACACAAGCCCATAACCTTGCAGCCCATAGGCTCTTCGTCCTCCTCTTCATTATTGTCTACCTCCACGGCAAGCACCTCCCCTGCATTCTCATCTTCGTCGTCCCCTAAAATCAAGAGTCACAACTGCCTTTCGGCACACTGGTGCAGGAGATGAAACTTCTCTCCACACTTGAAACAGAGTCCCTTAGCCCTTCTCTCCTTTAACTCGCAGTAGGGAAAATGTTTGAGACCTCTGTTTCGGTTTCCTCCTTTCATTTCAGGTCGCGAATTGGAGGATGCAAACGGCGACGCATCCCCCTTCGAGTTGAACCCTTGAAAACCATTCACACTGGATTTGGGCCTGGGTCTGTTTCCACTTAATGAGCCCGAACCAAGCAAACCGGGTCACTCCGGATAACTCGACCCGATAGGATCCCTACTGACCCAAGATCTATGTCCTCTTGGTTTGGATCCGCCAAGATTCCCTGACCTGCTTCCCTTTATCTCCTTCTCTTCCTCGATCTCGATTTTATTCGCCACTTCTGGAACCTTTGTGACCGCCATGAACGGATCTAAGTCCGGTGGCTCCAGGGATGGTAGTTCCACCGTAGCAGCACGGCTATGTTCCACTTCTACCGCTGCGAGCCCCATCGAACTCTTGTTTAGCTCTGATGGCGTGGAGCTTCGCAGTAACCCAAAATCGGCCTCCACATTCCCATCCTTCGACTCTTCATCACTCCCTGCTACTCCGTCAAGATCGTCATTGTTGTTCTCCTGTTCCTCACTTTCTACAGCTTGAAAATCCAAGCTCGCAACGTGCAATTTTGGATTCGATAGTTCCGGCGTCGGCACAACATTGACCGGAGTCTTCTGAGACCAAGAATCGGCCTCGTTACACCCCTCCTTCAACTTCTCATAGCTCATCCCTTTCCACTACTCTGGATCTGGCATTTTCAACATGAGCTTCCCCACCGTTTTGTTGGGACTCTGGCGATCCTTAAACTTGGCGAACTCAGAGAGCATAGATTGGCGAAATTCCACCACCGTCTGCCTTAATTTGTCCTCCAACGAGCTCATTCTCCTTTCCAGCGCATCCAATCTGTCATCCATCTTACGCTAGCTCCGTCTCGTGTATCCGGCAGGTTGGACCAATGATAGAACCCACACAATCAACAGGTATGAAATAATGATTTTATTGAATATGAAAGTGTTGAATTGCTCATACAGAGAAGAACAATCCCCCAGAGTCAGAGACTCCTACCAGAGCCTAGGGCTCCTAGACCAGAGGTATTTCTCTCCTAACCAACTAACACAATAAAGGCATGAATGAATCCCCCTCCCTCTCCTACTGACCTCATATAGCCACATCCTAACAGAACTCCCTCTACACGTGCACCCTCACATGCCTCACAAGCCACGTCAATAACTAACTCTCTCATTTCTCTCGACTCCACTTCCTTCTTATTAACATACCCTTGTCCAGATGTCCTATCACAATTCATGAAAACACCCACACAAATTATGTTAAGCGATCACCAAACATGAAGATGTGATTGTAGTAGTAGTCAACAACAGCCGAAACCAGCAATAAAAATCTATAAAAAATAAATAGATAGCTTACACTTGAGAAAGCACCATGTGAATATGCAAGACCCTCCAGCCGTATTGGGAACTTGACATCACAAGAGCCAACAATGTTCTGAATCTTGAAATCCTAAAGCATAAAACCAAAGGATTCAACTACTAATCAAGCACTATTTAGATACTATGAAAAAAGAACAAAAAAACAGTAGTTGATGAAACGATTTCAGTGAAGATAATTATAAAGTGTAGAAGCTGTACCTTAAATTTAGCTGGGAAACCAAGCTTTTGGATAATACGGGCATACTGAAAGCAGGAATAAAAAAACTAATGTCAAAAAATACTATAAATTTTGAAAACTAAAGAGCTATCGATCTGGATTGAGATACTATGTGAATCAAGTTTATACACGGGAAGAGGACATTGATTGAAACTATTCATCCACTCCAAATTATAGGATGAATAGGCTTAAAACCAAACCAACGCAAATGGCTTAGTTCTCCGGTCTAATTATCCTCCAGGTCCTCCACTGGAGAAACATCAATAATAGACCAGGGATGAATGGGAATTAAAAAGAAAATAACAAAAATATACCTTCCTTGCTGCCAATTTAGACTGTTGCTCACTCTTAGCTCCAGTACAAACCTAGTCATAGCAATTAAATTAGAACACCATATGATATAGAAACCTTTCTCAAGCTCCATGTCAAATTATCTTGGTTTCGCAACAGGATCATTTGGGGCATAAGCAAAAACACATATTTTAATTTGCAACAATGGTTGTCACATTGTGAATCAAGTCGTGAACCAGATGTCTATTTTCCATATGGTATTGTGATCAATTATTTAAAATAGCATAAAATATAATTTCAAATAATAAAACTGCATGCAGAAATAGATTAGTTTCCCTATTTCCTCTAATGTACATTATTGATTGGGGTTCCTCCATGACATTCTCCCTCTCATCATACTATGTAGAACCTAGCAAGAAAAACCGTATTTTTCTTTCAGCCACCTCTTTTACTTCTCTCCTTTGCCACTATCTATCTCAGAGCTACAAAAACGAGGTGCATTTCACTACATACTGATCCCACCACCCTAGCTGCCAATGCCAGACCATCCTACCACCAGTAGCAGACCCTCGTGCTACCAGGATTCTATAAGAGAATCATATCGCTAAAAAACATTTTACCCAACACAGAACTTCACAAACTTTTTTATTTGAGGACTATGTTAAAAACAAGAATAAGATGCACTTTTATGACAGAAGCAGCTAGTGCAACAAATGAACATACCATCTTGCCAGAAGCAAAGATAAGTGCAGTTGTTTTCGGTTCTCTGATCCTCATAATGACAGCAGCAAAACGCTAAAAAGAATTACATCACAAACATCAGCACTGAATACAAATGACCAATTAGAAGAAGCATATCTACTGTATTGGCTAATTATTGATTTTGAAAAACAGAAGAGCAGCAACAAGTAACTGATATCATTTGATCAAAAAAAAAGTAACTGATATCAAAAGTGACATTAATATGAAATATTAGTATTAGATCAACTAAGCTTCTCTAGTACAGAAAGAAATGCAAGAATTTTCAAGTTTTCAAAAAAAAGGGACACAAGACAGTACAACTAACAAGTCAACTTTTACTTCCAATACAAAGGATAAAGGAAACAACAGCAATGCACATGTTTGCATGCATAACATACATGTATAATGTATTTGAATGAAATTCACTATCAGCAGATGAAACTTGCCTTGGGATTGTACTCTGCATTACGAGCTTGGAGTGCAATTGTTTTGAGATCTAACTTACAGTCCAAATTGACTGTTGACACTATATTTCTGGAAAGCACAAACACCTTGGTAATTAGATTATTCCAATGTAAATAGAAGAAAAATTATTAAATAATGTAAAAAGAAGCAAAACAATAACAACAAAAGCCTTTCCCAGTTAGGTGGTGTTAGTTACACGAATCAAACAACGCAATAATCTCCTAGCAAAAAGAATATCTACATGACAAACAACTTAAATCTTAATCCTTCTTAATAATTTGACCTATAGTTTTTCCTAGCCTTTCTATGCCTTGGATTATTAAGTTACTCTTAATCTAATCTACTCTCCTTACAAAGACTTTTACAAATCTTCTTCATACAAACTCCACTTAAGATGAGATCATACCATCATTTACACGATAAGCATTGTCCTGAACTTCTCTCCAATACATTCTTTCCTAATCCTAACTTGTATTGTGACATTCATCCATCTCAACATTTTCATCTCTAAAAATATTGAACTTATTTTCTTGTTGACCCTTCAGCTCCTGGTGTTTAGTTCCATATAACATCACAAATCTTATAGTTGTAAAGTAAAATGTTCCTTTGTGGCTAAGTGATACTTTTCTATCACAGATAACATCCAAAGCACTCATTCTTTTCATCTACCTCGTTTAAATCCTATGGTTTACATTTCTATTTGTATTCAAATCATAAAGATACTTCAATTAAACCATGACTTGTTCATTGTATTTAATGGACTTCCTAAAATTTATTTTGAAACCAGCAACCAATAAACATATTACAAATCATCACTGATGTGGCACATCAGCACCAATAAGGATACCGTAGCATCTCCAACAGCTATTTGGCTATATGCAGTAATTGCCACCAACAGAACGTAAAAGAAAAGACATATTGACCAGATAAAATATATAGCCTTATTCCAGGTAAATCCATCACCGACTTTCCCCAAGTGAAACCCCAAGGTAACCCGCAACAATATCAGTCACTGTTACAGCACAAGCATCATTGTCCATTCTTCAGAGCAAATTTTTTTTTTATATTTTTACTATTATTTACAAGTTGAATTCTCGAGACCAACATCATACATGTCAAAAGAAACGACACCATGAAGGGCAGGAGGGAATCGCTTCAATTGGATACTAACAATTTCAGGTCAATTCTTATCACGGGAAAAAAGGAGTAAATCCACAACTCAAAACACCGCAATTATTCAATGAAGCGAAAAAAACCTAAGAGTTATCCATACCCATGACGCCAGCAGTTGTAACATGTGAAGGATAAAGCACTTGATTAAAAATATATACATATATTTGGATACTCACTGAAGAGTAGGCACGATCCCAGAAGGGTGCTTCTGTAGATCTACAGGTTGGCTCCCTTCCAATCCTTGATCAGCCATGAACCCTAATATGATATAGTTTAAATAAACGCTAATCAGTATTCACAAAGCTAAACCCATCATGAAAAAAAACCACAATGTTCCACATCAATTAACATCGTCATAAAAAATGTTCACTTTTGTCTTATCACGAAGAGGAACAATTGTTGTCTGAATTTTTATTTTATTTTTTTGGGAAAAATACAGATCTTGAAATAAAACTAACAGTTGAAGAGGATTTTCCAGACCTAATCGAATTGTAGTTTTCTTTTTAAGGAAGATGAATTTGGGGGTAGCGATTTAGATCATACTGTTGCAAAATCAGACCTTTTGAGAGAAAAATTAGGGTTTCGGTTTGTGAGCGACAACGATTAAGTTGGGTCGAAGAAGAAGAAAGAAAAAAAACAGTGGGAAGAGAGTGGAGAGAGCGGGAAGGATTCGAAAAAATGGTTCTTTTATAGAAGAGGGCGATGGAGGATTTGAGGTTTGTATGTGAGGCTTTTAAGAGAGAGAGAGAGAGAGCGTGTTTGGTTTGTGCAGATCTGCGAGGAAGAGATATATAGAGAGAGAGAGAGAGAGAGAGAGGCTATTTGTGTGCGTGGAAAGATCTGGAGCTTATAGCGAGCGAAGGGTTGCCAGCTGCCACCTTATATATACCCGTGCGTTAGGGTAACGCTATTCTCCTTGCACCTTCACAGACTCGCCAATTGTTATATGCCACGTTTCTAATATCGGTTCACTCTTTTGAGGTTGTAGAGGAGGCAAAGGACGTTATGGCAAGAGAAAAATCATCAATCAAGCCTCTTTTTTTTTCTTTTTATTAATTTTTGAGTTAAATATATTTTTAGTCTCTAATTAAATTATAACTTTTTAAATTTAGTTTTTATATATTTTTTTAGTTCACAGTTCACACTTTTTACGAAACTATTAAAAATCATGTAGTATTATAAAAAGTGAGGATTAAAAACGGATAAAATTTTAGCAACTAAACTTAGAAAATTCGTAATTTAATAAGGACTAAAAATATATTTAACCCTTAATTTTTTTTTGTAAATAAACAATTTAATTATAAGAAATCTAATGTTATGTTTGGCTTTAGGAAAGAAAGTAAGAGGGGAAAAAAAGAAAGTCAAAGAAACAAAAGATAGGAAAAATTGAGATGATTATGTGATTGTTTAGTATAAGAAAAAATAAAAGCAAAGAAACTTAAAACCTTTCCGTCCTATCGTTTGAATGTGTGGAAAGTGAAATGAAAGAAATTACTGTATTTATGAAATGACGTTAATGTTATAACAATGTATTTTGGTATTTTTGTTATAACAATGCAGATTTGTGTGACTTTTTCTTGCATGATGTATGTTTTCTCTCGTTTCTAGCCAAAAACAATTTTAGTAGCAGGTCCCACCAATTTTTCTTTTCCTTCCTGAGAGTGTATACGTTAACAAACAAGAGAAATATTTTTTATTTGTGTATGCTAAAATGGGAAAAGATTATCTTTGTTTATAGGTGTAACATCCCAAATTCTCTAAGTCTAATTGTTAGAAATCCTAAGTGGATAAGGGATTTAATCCCTAAGGATTTAAAAATAGTTCATAGCCTTAATTGGACAATTTAAATACAAATTAGGAACTAAAGGGTAAAATAGTAATTTTTTCAATGATTTAGGAAATGTGAGACTACTTAATTATGAGTGGTTTTAATTGATTAATTTACCTAAGGTTAATTTAAGGACCTAAAAGTAAATTATGATATTTAAATAGGGGTTCATTGGATAATTTTTAATAAATTATGACAATGACCCACCATACACCACTTTTCTTATGTCTCCACCCTAGTACCCCCTCACCCCTCACTCACCCCCTCCCCTGCGTGACTTCTACGCCAGAAAGAAGAAAGGGAGAAAAACAAAGAAAAGAAAAGAAAGAAAAGAAGGAAAAAGATAGAAGAAGGGAGGAGGAGGCGTGCGATGGAGATGGAGGGAATGAAATAAGGGAGAGTGGCGATCGAAAGAAAGAGAGGAAAGGAGGGTGGCCGCGACGGCCACCACGCCGGCCAACCACGACAGCACACCAGGAGGGTGGCCGAGAGAATGAGAAGGCGAGACATAGAGAGAGAGTGGGCCGATCAAAGAGAGAGAAAGAGATCGAGAGAGAGAAGCCGGGACAGTGTTGGGGCTCGAATTGGAGAAAGAGGAAGGAAGAAGATGGAGGTTTCACCTCCATTAAAGCTTCAAGGATGAAGATTGGAGCTTGAAGACCCACTCCCATGGAGGTTAGAGCTTGCATGTGGGATTTCGTGAGGAAGAAGAAGAAGCTAAGCTCAGATTGACGAAGAAGATGAAGATGGAAGCTTGAGGACCACTTTCGATGGAAGAGGCTAGGGTTTCAAATTTGGAAATTTGGGGTTTTTTGCCCTAAGGCTTCTCAGGAACTATAGGTAACATAAATTTCTCCTAAAACCTCCCTTATGGTGTGCTAGGATTTATTATTAAAATTCTTAGTTCAATGATTAGTTTATTGATTATTATGGTCTTGTATGAGGTTTTGACTGAAATAGGGTTGGATTCTGTCCCCAACCTCCTTAAACCAATGTGTGATGTTTGTACCGTTGGGAGTTCCATTGAGCTTCAATCGAGATAATTGATTTGTTTGCCAAGTTGTTAAATATGTGAGAACTAGTGTTAAGTGGCTTGAGACACGAGCCCACCTATTTTATGAGATGTCATGGATTTTCTGAGTAAATAGATGTCTTGGTATCTCCTCGGGATGGGTTTAACTTGGTATGTGTTGTAACTGAAATGCATGTTAAATTCCATTATTGTCTTTGGTTCTTGATTTGTCATTAACTCCTAATAATGCATGTGTAACCTTGCCTTGAATCTTCGTTGAAAGGGGTTTTAACCCTATGTGATGACTTGTGCGAATTCTTAGTATTTGCATTGTGATTGATATCCTTTGATTGGAATTGTTTGTGTGAAATCCTGTGAGTAACATATCCTTTCGTAAGCCCTTTTGTAACTGGGCCAATGTGCCTGGTAGGTTGGGATGTTACAATAAAAGGCGCATATGTTCCTGTGGTTGGAATTTGTTTGTGTGTGAACGTTTGCATTTGAATCGCAAACCCATCTTTGTTATTTTAGGGCTTTTCCATTGACGGGGACCCCTTGGTGGAACCAAATATGGTTCTCACTCTTTTCTTTGGGCTATTGAGTGGCGCCGAGTGGGTACGTTCTTTGAGATTTGTGATATTTGTTTGCTTTGTGATTGTGGTTTCTTATTGATTGAATCTTGTATGTGTTTGGAATGTTTGCGTTCGAACCGCAAACCCGTCAATGATTATTTTAGGGTGTTTTCATTGACGGGGACCCCTTAGTGGAATCAAACACGGTTTCTCACTCTTTTCTTTGGGCTATTAAGTGGCGCCAAGAGGGTACATTCGTTGAGGATTGTGATATGTGTTTGTGTGGTACTATGTTATGTGTTTGATGTGTGCTTGATGTTTGAAAACTTAGTTGCTTCATCATCGCGTTTTGAGGAGTCATTAAGTTATTCTAAATAAATATATATGTTTAAGGGGAGGATTTTCCATACGTCGCACACCACGTATGGCTGAAAACAACGGTAAAAGTATTTTTTTTGATTCTAAGTGTAACACCTGAGGACGAGATCGACATCGTATTAGGACGACGTATCGAGACCTCGACCAAGACCTTGTGTCGAGATCCCGTGCCAAGATCGTTTGCCGAGGTCATTTGCCGAGCTGAGGAGACCACGTGCACTAGCTGCTGAGCTGAGGAGGTCGCGTGTCGAGTTGATGAAGTCGCGTACCGAGCTGAGGAGGTCGCATGTCGAACTGAGGAGGCCGCGTGCACGAACTCGTGTTAGAACCTTGTGCGCTTGCACGAGCACCCTTGTCGACATCGTGTCGAGATGATAACTCGTATTCTTTCGAACGTTATTCAGCGCTATTATTATATTGTTTGTAATAATTATCTTGTCGGCTTGCCGTTCTCGTCGCGTGTCTAGACCGTTGACCGACAGAGTAGAGGGTAATTATGAGAGAGGAACGATTAGACGGGTAGATTGATTGATGGGATTGGCATCTTATAGCTGGAGTTACGATTATACCCTTCTCTCACCAGCTGTATACCACGACCGATTCCCTCAGATACTCATTTCTCTTTTTTTCTTTCTTCTTCCTTCCTTCTGCTCTGAGTTCCTTGTTTTTCTCCAGAACTTCCATCGAAGAAACCTTGAGTTCCATCGAGATTCTGCACAAATTTTCTTCATCAACCTTGTTCCTCATCATCTTCTCGACATATCTCGCCTGCTCGACCATCACCATTGAGGTATGAAGAACAGATCTTTCTTTTCCTTCGTGCTACTGTTTAGCGCTATTTCTTCCTTCCATTTTAGCTAGTTTTTATGCTTCCAAATCATGACAAATTGATGGGTTTTCTTCTTCACGATATTACCTATCTTTCTAACCGATTAATTGGGCTTGTAAAACAAATTTTTTTCCTCTGCTTTTTCTCGCACCCCAGCGCTCCGTAAACCCTTCATTTTTTGTTTGTTTCGATTTCTTGTTTTCGTTTGTTGCTTCTGGTCGTTGTTGTTGTCGATCTATCTGTTGAAGCATCAGATAACCTTTTTCATGAACTTTTGATCAAAAACCCTAACTTTGTGTTAGAGGAAAAATATATTTCAGTTCTTGAGTTTTTATATTTTCTGGGTTGTGGTTAAGTTTGGGAAGAGAGCTAAGTGTATTAGAACCCATAGATCGAACTGAGTTGTGTTTGTTTTAGGAAGTCTGATTCCCGAGATCGTGTGATTTCCGAATCGAGGTGTACGGGAGAGCGAATCCGAGGACGTGGAAGCAGCGGAATCCAGATCGAGAACTGACGCGTGTCGAGGTCGATCGAGAAGTGTACGCGTGTCGAGGTCGATTGAGGACGATGCGTGTCGAAGTCGTTGTCGAGCTCGTTGAAGACAAATGTCGAGGTCGTTGTCGAGCAAAGATCAATTTGGAGTTCGGTAAGGCGCTTCACATTAATACTTTCATAGTATGCTAGCGTAGCGGCACTTCATATTCTACGTGGTTATGTTATTGTGTATGGATTTCCTGATTTGTGTCGAGCTTGAAATGTTGTGATATGATTGAGTTTTTGCATGTATTTAATATGTGATTAAATATATGTCGTGAATTGTGTAGTGCATGTTGAATTATGCGTTTCTTCATGTCGAGCTTGCTCTTTTATTTGACATGCGGTTGAATATCTTGTGTTTAACTCTTTGAATATCGTGATGCGCTAATTGTTCATCGAGTGAAGCGAGCTAGGTGAGTCGTATGACGTTTTGAGCCGTGACCCGGATAACTAAGGGTGCTAGGTCCCCTTTGTTTACGGGAGATTGACTAGACGTCGCCACGCTATGGGACCCGAGTTGACCGCCCTAGGGAGAGCGAGGATCCCAAGGCTTCTACCGACTTTCCGACATACCTGATGCGGCGTGTGCATTCCGGAAAAATTGTCGAGTCGAGAGAAAATGGATTTGTGAGTTGAGTCGAGTTAGAGTGAGATGGTCGAGTCACGTCGGTGAATGTTATACTTCTTTGTTTGCTTATATCCTTTATGTCGAGCTTATCTTGAATTGTTGAGAAGTTGACCTTTCCCGTGGTGCCTTCAATCCATGACTGTTACCCAGGCGATGTCGAGGGCGCAGGAACTTCGGCGATAGATGATGCTGAGGAGGAGCTCGACGAGGACCCGAGTGACGACCTCTACTTGTCGTGATTGATTATGTTGTTGGATGTTTGTTTTTCTGATGACTGTACTTTGTTTTTCTTTGTGTTCGAGGTCGTGACCAGTTTGGGCCGGGTATGTTTTATTGCTACAGGGTAGACTGGCGGTTTACTTTTGGAGCAGCCCCCTGCGTGGGAGTCTGCCGGAAGTACCCCAGGGTATGATTGCTCTTTTGAAGTCGTCATACCTTAGGTGTATTTTCTTTATACATTTGCTACTCTGTATTTTGTATACATGATTATTTAGAGTGATATATATATGTATGTTATGCATGTATGTTTTATTAGAATTTAAGTCTTGTGTCTTAGTTGCACCATGTTTCAAAAGTCAGAATTACTCTGATGTGCACGAGTTGGTTTTAAAAAAAAATATATCGTATTTTTAAAAGGCACAAGAGTTTCGTTTTAAAATACATCTCATACAGGTTTAGTTGAGCTTGGTGTGTTGAGCTCGGTAACTCGAGCTCGGTATATTGAGCTCGGTAGCGGTCCGGAAACGGGTCGTTACATTGTTGGTATCAGAGCAGTTCGGTTCTGACCGAGCTGTGCATAGGAGATTTGGACTGGTCACTATGTCGGGTTATGTGTGTTGGGTACCTAGTTGTAATATGTTGATTGCTGTTTGATTAAGTGAAGCACTTATTGCTTGAGAAATTGTTTGAACTGTTTCTTGATTGAAGCAGTGTGTTTTAACACATCCTTGTTGTGAGATTCACAGGTTTTGAACTTTGTGGAATCTAATGCCACCTCGTGAGGAATACGACACCGCAAACCGAGAACGCCGACATGGAACAAGCAATTCAAGCTTATGACCGAGATGGCGGCAGCCATGGCTCAACAATCACCGCCGCAACTCAACAGTTAACGCGATGGCTCAACAGACGGCGTTAACTCAAAGAGAACTTGCGGCAGAACAAAGAACGAGCGTAATCGAAATGTCAAGCGAGAGGATTAGCGGACTTCAGAAGCATGATCCACCCGTTCTATGGTGAGCCAAATCCAGATAAAGTCGATCTTTGGATGCAAGAGATCGAGAAGATCTTTGAGGCACTTCATTGCCCTGACAACGTGAAGGTCGACTATGCCACCTACTTACTGCTAGGAGACGCAGAGTATTGGTGGAGAGGAGGGAAGCAAACGTTTATAAGCGAACGTCAGCGAGATGACCCGGGAGCTTTTTCGTGAAAGGTTCTTGGACAAGTACTTCCCAGATCTTGCACGAGCCGAGAAGGAGCAAGAATTTCTTCAATTGCGGAAGGCAACTCGACGGTGTCCGAGTATGCGCCAAGTTCGAGTCGTTGGCGAGGTATTTCACCCATTCCGTGATCGAGTTGACCAGAGATGGTTGAGTGAGAGATTCCAACGGGGATTGAGATTCGACATTCAAGTCGGTCGATGGTGTCGTTGAGGATCCGAAACCTCCAAGAGTCGATAGATCGTGTCGAGGTAGAAGGAGTGAGGAGCCACAAGAAGAAGACTGTGGGCGGACCGGTGAGACTCCCAGTGCGGGTAGAGATTTGCACGTAAAGGAAACAACCGCAGAAGAAGCCTTACGACCGACCTCGTGGAACGACAACGAGGGGACAATATCGTCCGATGACCCAGGTACCGAGAACTGGAGGTCGACGGTGTCGAGGTGACTTGTTTCCGCTGTGGAAAGACGGGACATTACGCCAATAATCGTACTCGTAAGGAGGGGTGTGCTACAACCGTAGAAGCCGGGGCATTTTGCCAAGGATTGTCCTACACCTAAAGTGAACCGACGATGCTTGCGGCAGGGCCAAAGGGAAGCGTCAGTAGCTAAAGGCGTAGTTTTCTGCATGAGTGGCGAGGAAGCGAGCAGTGAAGATCTTATCCAAGGTGAATGTGAGATCGAGGGTAAATCCTTATCCGTTCTTTTTGATTCGTGCAACACATTCCTTTATTTCTTCCGATTGTGTGAACCATTTGAACTTATTTGATCGCTTTACCGCTTAAATTAGTAGTTACAACCCCACCGCTAAAACCTTAGTCACAATCCATGCATGTCTTAATTGTGTAGTGGTTATTCAGAGCAGAAAGTTTGTGGTCAATTTGGCTTCTTTGCCTCTTAAGGGCCTAGATGTCATCCTCGGGATGGATTGGTTGTCACACCACCATGTCCTTTAGGACTGTGCCCGTGAAACTGTAATTTTTCCAGGACCTTGGAGTCTCCAATTATCTTTCGCGAGCGTGTCGGAGTTTCTTTGAAAGAAGGAACTAGGGAATACATGTATCCGCTAGTTCGGAAGTTTTCCAACAGATCGACGTGAAGAATGTTCCATGGTGTGTGACTTTGAGGACGTTTTTCAAGACGTGCAGGGTTACCACCAAAGACGAGAGGTCGAAGTTCTCCATCGACTGATTCCAGGAACAGACCGATTTCCAAAGCGCCATACAGGATGTCTCCCGCCGAGATGAAAGAATCGAAGTCCCGGATCGAACACTTGGAGTCGAAGCAATTCATACGACCGAGCGTGTCACCGTGGGGAGCTCCGGTGTTGTTGGTTAAGAAGAAGGATGGACGATCAAGACTGCGTGCGTGACTATCGCGAGCTCAACAAGGTTACCGTGAAGAACCGATTATCCGTTACCACGTATTGGCGACTTGATGGATCAACTTCGTGGAGCGGCGATCTTTCCAAGATAGACTTGAAGTCGGGCTACCATCGATTCGCGTGAAGGAGGAAGATGTTCCCAAAACAGCTTTCAGGACTAGATACGGTCACTACGAGTACTTGGTGATGCCGTTTGGGTAGCGAATCGCCCGGTGTGTTTATGGACTACATGAACAGGATTTTCCATTCGCTTTTGGATCGGTTTGTTATAGTGTTCATCGACGACATATTGATCTACTCGAGGAACCGAGAAGAGCACGCAGAACACTTATGTCGAGCATCGCAGATATTACGAGATAAGCAACTCTATGCCAACCTGTCGAAGTGTGAATTTTGGCTTGAAGAGGTGAATTTTCTTGGTCACGTGATTTCCAAAGAAGGGATATGTGGATCCAACTAAGATTGAAGTCGTGTTAGCGTGGGAGCAGTAGAAGGCGATTCTGAGATCGGAGTTTTGTCGGCTTAGCGAGGATATTACCGAAGATTCATTGAAGGTTTCTCGAAGATTGTCGCGCCTCTTACACGATCGACGAGGAAGGATCAACCTTTTGCCTGGACCGAGGAGTGTGAAGCCGGTTTTCAAAGATCAAGGAACTTTTGACGACGGCGCTGTGCTGATTTTGCCTCAACCCGAAGAGCCTTTCGAGGTGTATTGTGATGCGTCACACCAGGGATTGGGATGCGTCTTTGATGCAACATCGGAAGGTGGTCGCGTATGCTTCAAGACGACTTAAGATTCACGAGAGGAACTACCCTACTCACGACTTGGAGTGGCGGCAGAGTTTTTGCGTTGAAGATATGGAGACACTACCTTTATGGGAGCACTTTACTGCTTTCACGATCACAAGAGCTTGAAGTACTGTTCGACCGTAAAGAGCTCAACATGCGTCGGCGTAGATGGACGTAATTTCTCAAGGACTACGACTTTACGTTGGAATACCATCCCTGAAGGCTAACGTAGTAGCGGATCGCTGAGTAGGAAGAGCGTTTTAACCTCGGTATTGATGATCAAGGAGTTGGAGATGCTCGAGAAGTTCCGAGACTTGAAGTCGAGTGTCGAAGTTTCACCGGGAAGCCGAGATTTGGTATGCTTACCATTTCTAATGATTGTTGGGCGAGATCCGAGACCAGCAAGTTCATGACGAGCTTCTACAAGAGAAGATTCAGTTGATAGCGCAAGGAAGACGGCAATTTCACGCCTGAGCGGACGACATCTTGAGGTGCAATGGCCGAGCGTGTGCGTACCTAACGATCCGAGCCGAAAGTTGATTCTCGACGAAGCGCATAAGAGCAACTTTAGTATTCACCCAGGAGTTACGAAGATGTATCAAGACTTGAAGAAGCATTTTTGGTGGTCCGGAATGAAGAAGCAAGTGGCCGAGGACGGAGCTTCGTGTTTAACGTGTCAGAAAGCGAAGGTGGAGCACCAACGACCTGCGGGAATGCTACAATCGCTTGACGTACCAGTTTGGAAATGGGATAGTATTTCCATGGATTTTGTTGTAGGTTTGCCGAAGACGCAGAAGAAGAATGATTCGATTTGGGTGATCGTCGACCGATTGACCAAATCTGCTCATTTCTTACCAGTGAGGTCGACATACAACGTGGAAAAGCTGACCGAGATCTACATCGCGGAGATAGTACGACTTCATGGAATACCCTCTTCGATCGTGTCGGACCGAGATCCGAAGTTCACGTCTCATTTTTGGAGGGAATTGCAAGGAGCGATGGGAACCGAAGCTCGAGCTTAGCTCGGCATATCATCCACGCATCGACGGTCGATCGAGAGAACGATCCAATCACTTGAAGATTTGTTGCGAGCTTGTACGTTAGATCACCGAGGAAGTTGGGACGACGTCTTACCATTGGTGGAGGTCACCTACAATACAACGCTTCCATACGAGTATTGGAATGGCACCTTTTGAAGCACCGTATGGACGGAAATGTCGACGCCTCTTTGTTGGTACCAGGACGGCGAGCGTAAACCGTCAGAGGACCAGATATGATCCAGCGGACTACCGAGAAGATCCGTTTGATCGTAGATCGGATGCGAACATCTCAAAGTCGATGTAAGAGTTATGCAGACCAACGACGTCGACCACTCGAGTTCGAGGAAGGAGAACATGTATTTCTTAGAGTCACCCCCACTACTGGAGTTGGTCGAGCGATCAAATCCAAGAAACTTACCCCTAAATTTATTGGACCTTACCAGATTCTTCGTCGTATTGGTCCAGTGGCATATCAGATTGCCTTACCACCATTCTTGTCGAATATCCACGACGTCTTCCACGTCTCACAATTGCGGAAGTATGTTTCCGACCCCTCTCATGTCATCGAACCGGATGTGATTCAACTGAAGGACGACCTATCTTTTGAAGCATCACCAGCAAGGATCGTTGATCGGAAAGCCAAACAGCTTTAACAAAGAGATTCAACTCGTCAAAGTTGTGTGGGATCGTAAGACGGAGATGCGACTGGGAGCCGAGGAGAAGATGAAGACTCGATTACCACTGAACTTTTCCGAGGTAAGAATCTTATTTGCAATTTCGAGGACGAAATTTTTTAGAGGAGACATTGTAACACCTGAGGACGAGATCGACATCGTATTAGGACGACGTATCGAGACCTCGACCAAGACCTTGTGTCGAGATCCCGTGCCAAGATCGGTTGCCGGGGTCATTTGCCGAAATTGAGGAGACCACGTGCACTAGCCGAGCCGAAATGAGGAGGTCGCGTGTCGAGTTGATGAAGTCGCGTCCCGAGCTGAGGAGGTCGCATGTCGAACTGAGGAGGCCGCGTGCACGAACTCGTGTTAGAGCCTTGTGCGCTTGCACGAGCATCCTTGTCGACATCGTGTCGAGATGATAACTCGTATTCTTTCGAACGGTATTCATCGCTATTATTATATTGTTTGTAATAATTATCTTGTCGGCTTGCCGTTCGCGTCGCGTGTCTAGGACCGGCCAAGCGAGTAGAGGTAATTATGAGAGAGGAACGATTAGGCGGGTAGATTGATTGATGGGATTGGCATCTTATAGCTGGAGTTACGATTATACCCTTCTCTCACCACCGTATACCACGACCGATTCCCTCGGATACTCATTTCTCTTTTTTTCTTTCTTCTTCCTTCCTTCTGCTCTGAGTTCCTTGTTTTTCTCCAGAACTTCCATCGAAGAAACCTTGAGTTCCATCGAGATTCTGCACAAATTTTCTTCATCAACCTTGTTCCTCATCATCTTCTCGACATATCTCGCCTGCTCGACCATCACCATTGAGGTATGAAGAACAGATCTTTCTTTTCCTTCGTGCTACTGTTTAGCGCTATTTCTTCCTTCCATTTTAGCTAGTTTTTATGCTTCCAAATCATGACAAATTGATGGGTTTTCTTCTTCACGATATTACCTATCTTTCTAACCGATTAATTGGGCTTGTAAAACAAATTTTTTTCCTCTGTTTTTCTGCAATCGGCAGTGCCCAGAAACCCTTCATTTTTTGTTTGTTTCGATTTCTTGTTTTCGTTTGTTGCTTCTGGTCGTTGTTGTTGTCGATCTATCTGTTGAAGCATCAGATAACCTTTTTCATGAACTTTTGATCAAAAACCCTAACTTTGTGTTAGAGGAAAAATATATTTCAGTTCTTGAGTTTTTATATTTTCTGGGTTGTGGTTAAGTTTGGGAAGAGAGCTAAGTGTATTAGAACCCATAGATCGAACTGAGTTGTGTTTGTTTTAGGAAGTCTGATTCAGAGATCGTGTGATTTCGAATCGAGGTGTACGGAGAGCGAATCCGAGGACGTGGAAGCGGCGGAATCCGGTCGAGAATCGTGACGCGTGTCGAGGTCGACTGAGAAGTGTACGTGTCGAGGTCGATTGAGGACGGTACGTGTCGAAGTCGTTGTCGAGCTCGTTGAAGACAGCTGTGTCGAGGTCGTTGTCGAGCAGCATCAATTTGGAGTTCGGTAAGGGCGCTTCACATTAATACTTTCATAGTATGCTAGCGTAAGGGCACTTCATATTCTACGTGGTTATGTTATTGTGTATGGATTTCCTGATTTGTGTCGAGCTTGAAATGTTGTGATATGATTGAGTTTTTGCATGTATTTAATATGTGATTAAATATATGTCGTGAATTGTGTATTGCATGTTGAATTGCGTTTCTTCATGTCGAGCTTGCTCTTTTTATTTGACATGCGGTTGAATATCTTGTGTTTAACTCTTTGAATATCGTATGCGGCGAATTGTTCATCGAGTGAGCGAGCTAGGTGAGTCGTATGACGTTTTTGAGCCGTGACCCGGATAACTAAGGGTGCTAGGTCCCTTTGTTTACTGGAGATTGACTAGACGCCGCCACGCTATGGGACCTGAGTTGACCGCCCTAGGGAGAGCGAGGATCCCAAGGCTTTACAGACTTTCCGACATACCAGATGCGGCGTGTGCATTCCGGAAAAATTGTCGAGTCGAGAGAAAATGGATTTGTGAGTTGTGTCGAGTTAGAGTGAGATGGTCGAGTCACGTCGGTGGATGTTATACTTTGCTGTTTGCTTATATCCTTTATGTCGGTCTTATCTTGAATTGTTGTGAAGGTGACCCTTTCCCGTGGTGCCTTCAATCCATGACGGTTACCCAGGCGATGGCGAGGGCGCAGGAACTTCGGCGAGAGATGATGCCGAGGAGGAGCTCGACGAGGCCCCGAGTGACGACCTCTACTTGTCGTGATTGATTATGTTGTTGGATGTTTATTTCTCTGATGACTGTACTTTGTTTTTCTTTGTGTTCGAGGTCGTGACCAGTTTGGGCCGGGTATGTTTTATTGCTCTGAGGGTAGGCTGGCGGTTTACTTTTGGAGCAGCCCCTGCGTGGGAGTCTGTGGAAGTACCCCCAGGGTATGATTGCTCTTTTGAAGTCGTCATACCTTAGGTGTATTTTCTTTATACATTTGCTACTCTGTATTTTGTATACATGATTATTTAGAGTGATATATATATATATGTATGTTATGCATGTATGTTTTATTAGAATTTAAGTCTTGTGTCTTAGTTGCACCATGTTTCGAAAAGCTGTAATTACTCTGATGTGCACGAGTTGGTTTTTAAAAAAAAAATATATCGTATTTTTAAAAGGCACAAGAGTTTCGTTTTAAAATACATCTCATACAGGTTTAGTTGAGCTTGGTGTGTTGAGCTCGGTAACTCGAGCTCGGTATATTGAGCTCGGTAGCGGTCCGAAAACGGGTCGTTACACTAAGTCTATGTTAATGAGTTTTATAAACTCACTTTCGGGCGTTGTTTTCAGGTACATGCTGATTGAGAGGTTCAGACCATAAGTTGAGCTCGATCTTGCTTTCCTACAAGACTTCGAGTTACCGGATCACGAGTTCGAGTCCTAGTTAGTAGGTTATGTCCTAGTAATATTGGTAAATCATGTATAATTGTAATTATGTTATTTTATTATGCTTTTGAAAAAGGGGTTGTAATAATTAAAGTTATAATCCGCCTTTCGAAAACTCTGATTTATGTTTACTAATTTAGTAGTATACTTTGGTATGATGTTTATGTGACCAGGGATTTCATTAAACAAAGTATAGTATAGTACTTTCAAAGAGGGTTCATTCTTTATTATTCTCATGTACGCGAAAATTTTTCCAAGACTAATTCCTTTAAATTTAGGTTTTATTAGTAAGTAATTCCCTAATTAGAGTTAGGGTGTTACAATAGGGAGGTCTAAAGGTCATTAGACAACAACCCAACCAGGAAAGGTAACTCCCACTACATCACTCTATAAAATCTAAGTACAGTCCATGGGGAAACTTGCAAAATATGAAGGTCATACTAAAGTGATATCGCAAAACATGCCAACCATTCTACTAATCTATTATCTTTGCTGAGTGTAACATCCCAAATTTTCAGCCTCAAAATCTTAATCTAAGATCCTAAGCATATAACCTCAACTAATCGGGTGTTAGAATCTTTATATGAATGTTTAAGATCTCAAGATAGGATTTAGGAGAGGTGTAGGAGTGAAAAGGAGACGAAATCAAGATTTTAGGGTTTGATATGTTCGCAACGCGAGTAACACAATTCACAAGGCCAACATCTTTTCATCGCAACACGACAGTATCAAGGTCGAAACGAAAAGGAAACTGACACATGTAGGTTTGCATGAACCTCTATCAAGACGCGTCAAGCATCGAACCATTCGCAAAGCGAACAAACCTTTGTCAAACCATAAATAGGTCGTCTCATTTTGAGAAACGATGCCCAAGCTCTTCTTTGAGCTTCTCTCTCATCACTCTTTCTCTCTCTAAGTGTTATTCTGGCAGTATTTCGATCGTTTTAGGTCTGAATACCCTAATTCGGTTCTATAGTAAGGTTTTGGCCTTGAAGCTTTCTAGTACCTTGGCTACCTCACTACCTAGTGAGCTTGTAGCAATAAACACCCACAATTGAGGTTTTTGCTAGGAATTTTGTTGTATAGGTTCATTCTTAATGGTGTTTTTGGTCCTTGTGTGCAATCGCGATGTTGCACAAACGAGGATTCTTTTCAGAGTTTAGGTCAGCTCCTAGTCCTTCTGACTTTGAGGTATAAATCTAAACTCTTTCTTTTAATTCCTTATATCTAGGTAGTCCTTTAGTTTGCATTTAATCCTTAGGTAATCTATTAGTTAACTTTTAGTCCTTAAAATGATTTTGAAGTGAACAGGTGTCACAAGGAGGGGGTTGAATTGAGACTCCTTTAAAATTTTCCTGAAATTGTACTACTAAACCTTCTCAAGCAAAAACTTGGAGATGAGTAGGTTAGTAATGCGAATATCAAACCTACTCAATAGTGAACTCAGGCTGAGAAGGTTAGGAACAAGATTTATAAAATAATAAATACTTATAGATGAATGGATGCACAAATTAAGATTACTTTTCAAGTGAATATTTTATATACTGAAAGATGTTTGCAGTATAGTATTTGAAAAACTTTGATTAGAGTATAGAACTAAGATTCTATAGTGTTGCCTAATAATGAGTTGGTTCAGTTTTATGCAGAAACAGTTTTTCAAACTATTGCAGTATGTTGTAAAGCTACTCAAATAAAGTAGATAAAAACACCAAGGAGATATGGTGGTTCACCAAATAATAGGCTACATCCACTCCTCACATCAAGTGAGTGTTTCTACTATTATCCAAAGAGTTACAACACTTTTGAACCACACATTGGCTAAAAGCTCTTGATAGTTTTCTTCTACAGATCTATCTACTGTCACTTTTTAGAAACACTTTCTTAGCTTTCTAAAAAGGGTCAAACTCAGTTCTTTCTCACAAAGACTCACCAACCATGGTAGCTTGATAGAAAGGGACTGATTTTCAAAATTAATGTAAGTGTTTGGGGGGATATCTATGGCTTGTGTAGCAACCACCCAAAAATTTAATGGAACCGCCACCTATGTTTATTTTAGGAAAACTCTTGAAAAACCCTTTTTGAAAAATAGAAAAAAAATGGTCTACAAACTAAATTTGGGTTCGGGAGTTGGTTACGCATAGAGAAGGTTTTAACACCTCTATGACGCCCATATAAAAAAATGGTAGCCTTAATTATTTGGAAAAAGATGTTTGCCTAAAATTAATTCCTTTCATGAAATTTATTTATTTTATTAAAAAAAGAAAGAGCCCCAAAATGATATTATTAATGAGTGGGATAAAAATACGGATACAAACGATCATGCTCACATGAAATAAAAGCAGAAACCCTTATTTAAAAGCACACAAAAAGGAACTATTGAAAAAGGATTTAGTAAAAGAGATATGCCAAAAGCCCAACTTGGCTTTTAAATTCAACAAAATTCTATTTTTACTTCTTTTGGATCAAAATGAGCCAGAAGCCCAATCTCTAATAAAAATCAAATTAAGAGTCCAAGTTCTCATTATTATTGACTACAAATGGAGCTTAAGCCCAAACCCTTATTTCAATTTTAAACAATTAGGCGTCTAAAAAGGTAATCCAGAACCCATAACACCATTACGATTTTATTATTAAAAGATTTTATTTTTCAAGAAAACCTATTAATCAACTATTGCTAATCCTTATCAACTATATCTATATCTACATCTATTATATATAACTACGAATAAAATAAAAATGGAAAGAACACAAATGGCATCACGATATCATAAGTTCATAGCCACGTCAATTAAAAAAAGCTTACATGGCAAATCTGAGTCACAAATATAGCAAAATTAAAAAACAAAAATAAAAATAAAAGAAAAAAATATTACATTTAATAATCACATTTAAAAATATAGTAGCAGGAGTTATAAATCAAGAAATGACCACATTTAAGATAAGACATGCTTTATGAAACATTCATATTTTTTTTTGGTAAACATGAAATATTCGTGTATGCTTATATAGGAAAGAGAATACTTGATTTGGAATATTTTATTAAGGAATACGTGTGATATTTATGACATTAAGTTAGCAGTGATTAATTAGGTAAATTAACACATAAAATAAGAGACAAAATCATAAATTAATATTGCAAAAGTGGATTAGAGAAAATTGCACTAATATGGGCAAGTTTTATGGCAAATCATTGGCAGTCCGTAAATGAGATAATTATTATGAAAAATTAAAAATTAAAGATCCTTTATAAATTAGAAAATTAAGCAAATAAAATAAAATTGAATCGAATTGGGCAAGTTTAATGACAAATAATTGACAGTATGTTAATGAGTTAATTATTGTTAAAAATTAAAATTTAAAAATATTTGACAAATCCGAAAATCAACAAAATCAAATCAAATAAAATCATGTCAAAGAAAATCAAATCTTTCACTTATAATTTTGCATACAACGTTATAAACTTCCTATTAATTAGAATTAAAATAAAGTGAAGTATATTGTTTTAAATACAAAATAATTAAATTAATTTAATTATTAATGATATATACTTTAAATTAAATTTATATTTAGATATCTTATTTTCTTAATATTGTAATTGGGTTAAAATATAACCATAAAAAATTATCATTAAAATGAAATTAATATTTTTTTTAAAAAATGAAATTAATAGTTGATGAAATATTTACGATTAAAATAATATTTGAAGAATTATACAATAAGTTCTACTCATTCTTAAAAAATACGTTTTTTGACATCAAAATATTATTTTTGAAAATAAATTAAAAATAGCAACTATGATTCAACTTTGTACATTTTTTATATTAATAGTACGTTGTTTTTATTTATAAACCTTAATATTATGATAAACTATTAATAGTATCCAACTCTGATAGGTAATTTCAGCAACACTTAAAATTTTCCGTATTACGTTGTAAACTTCCTAATTAATTGTATTATAACATGCTGAAGTATATTATTTTAGATATAAAAATAAATAAATTGTTTTTTTGACAGAAAATAAATAAATTGTTAATTCTATATAATTTAAATTATCTTTTAATCATAATTGAGTAAAAATAAAACTTATAATATTTTATCTATAAAATTAAAACAACTATTAATGAACTATAAAATGTCAATAATATTTTTAACAATCATGACATTTGATTGATTAACCCTTTGTGTTTTGACAGAGAATTTAAATTTTCGGTTTTAGATTTAAGTGGGAAAACTATTTTTTGTATGAATTTAGATGACAACAAGAAATTCAAATGCAGAAAAATATTCGGTAGACACCATGGAAGACCAAATCGGTTTGTGATATAAATTATGATTGGTATATATTCTTTCCAATTGCGATGTAGATATAAATTCAGATATTAGTACATGTTGATTTTTTTTAAAAATATTACCGTTTTTAGTATAAATGAGTTAAGGAGAGGATCGCATTATGTATTCTTTCCCAAAGACACAGTAGATGAATGGTAACTTTTTTTTTTTATATTTCCATAAGCAACTATTAATATTAGGCCTTTGATTCACACAGAATTAACTAAAAATAAAAACAACGTAACTCTAAAAATCACACATTTGGTAAAAAATCAAGTAGTAACCTAACTAAGCTCCTAATTTTTAAACAACTAACAAATTTTAAATTAAACACATGACTCATATAACATCTTAGATTAGTTTTGGACCATTAAAACGAGACTAACTACTGTTTGTTAAAATACGAAAAAGAAATTTAGGTTTGTTAATATTCGTCTAGAGAGTAGTAACTGAGATGACAAAGGAATATATCAAACACAAAGAGTAATATCAGGGATTTACAAGAGGACTAAGTTGGAAGAACAAGAAGACGAACCACTGAGAGACATCGTACACTGAGATCGGTTCCTTCCCTTCTGTTCGAATGCGACGTTCTGTGAACAATCGAAATTAGGGTTTTGCGTAAAGTGTCTTGACGATACAATATCTATTTATATTTTACATATTAAATAATAGGTTAAAGTAATGTTTTGGTCCCTATACGTGACATTGATTCTTAATTGGTCCCTATACTTAAAAAATTATTAAAACAGTCTCTACACTGGACAACTGTTACTCATTTAGTCCCTGTCGTCCAAATCACGTTTTCTAACTGTTACCCATTTGGTCTCTATATGTGACATAAATTCTTAATTTGGTCCTTATACGAAATTTTTTTATTAAAACAGTCCCTATAAGAAACAGTGACTAAAAGCTTATTAATATGCCCCACATACGAAAAATAAACTATTAAAACAGTCCCTATACGAAAAATAAACTATTAAAACAGTCCCTGTAACAAAAAAATGACTAAAACCTGCCCATGTTGTAATCCAAATATGGTCCCTAATGTGACACTTGCCCATGTGTTAGGTACATATAAGACATATTTAATCCATAAATAAAAATACAAGACATTTAATCTACAAACAAACATATAAAATCACATGGGCAATTGTCACATTAGGGACCATATTTGGATTGTAACATGGGCAGGTTTTAGTCATTTTTTTGTTATGGGGATTGTTTTAATAGTTATTTTCGTATAGGGATT
Organism: Calophaca sinica; assembly: GCA_037113605.1. NCBI lineage: Eukaryota > Viridiplantae > Streptophyta > Magnoliopsida > Fabales > Fabaceae > Calophaca > Calophaca sinica. Next base: position 38,972,733 of record CM073734.1, read on the forward strand.
GGTTTAATAGTTTTTTTTTGTATAGGGACTGTTTTAATAGTTTATTTTTCGTATAGGGACCAAATTAAGAATTTATGTCACGTATAATGATTGCTAATAATTGTTTTTAAACAACTAACACCGTTACAAAACAGTGTTAGACGACAGGGACTAAATTAAAAATTTATACACGTATAGAGACTGTTTTAATAACTTTTTTCGTATAGGGACCAAATTAAGAATTGATGTCACGTATAAGGACCAAAACATTACTTTAACCTAAATAATAAATTTTCAATATGACTGAGCGTATATATAAGTAATATATAAGTCATATCGCTGAAGTAAAAAAACAAAATATAACTCATATCTATTTGGTATTAATAATAAATTCAATTAATCAAATCAAATCTCTTCTCTATTACTGTAACAAAAAAAAGTCTCTTCTCTATTATAATCTAAAATTCCTCTTAATACTTATTTTAAGTTTATACTTTTTAAAATTAAATAAATTAGGATTTATTCCTTTCTTAATTATAATATTTGTTATATATTGATTTTATTTTTGGGTTAATAAAATTTCCCATACAAATCTATATCCATGAAGTTACGTAATTTGATTTTATAACAGAAAAATTGAGTGTAATTTATATTTTGTTTCACATAATTTGTTTTCAAAAAAATAAAAAAGTTGTTTATTTAAAATTTTATAAGATACATATGTTTTGAGTAAACTTATGTATATATGTTATTTGTTTGATGATGTTATATAAATATAGTTACTTTACAACAAATTCTACTTCTTATACATACATATATAATATAATTATGAACCATTTGATATATCTTTTTGATCCGGAGTGGCCAAAGGTGTAACACCCCATTTCCAGAGCGCTACTGTGCAACCCAATCTAATGCTAAAAACATTTGGTGCTTATATGCTTTCAGTAAGAAGTACTCTTCTGTATTTCGCAATGAAAAATAGGAGTGAATTTTTTTCTTTTTTTTCTCCTTTTTCTTTCCTTTGAAACCCTTTTAAAAAATGAGACGTAAAGAGTACTACAATTTTCTAAATGATGCCAAATCAGTCTTTTGCAAATATCAGAGTATATCACATCACAATGAATGCTTCACATCACATAAAACATAACATAATCATTTCGCACTGAAGCGAAGTTTTCTGAAAAGATTAATTACAAGACAATAAGTAATTACGCAAACAACAAAGGCAAAACCCTAAGCTAAGCTGGCTAACAACTATAAACTTTACTGAAAAATCATTCAGCAAGATCAGAACTGAAGCACTAGGAGGAATCTTCCTCAACTAGTTCATTCTTCAACGCTCCTGGAAAGACGAAACTGCAGCAGCTATGGAACTCTATCTGGAAGTGACATCCATAAGAATGTCCAATCAATATCAGTGCAAGGGTAAATTCTTTGTCCACGAGTTTATCATAGGCTATGTCGCATGCAAACAATATATATATATATATATATATATATATATATATATATATAAAATGCAACAACATGCCTTTATATACATATACATACTTAATAGACCGGATGCATCATCATGGTATATCAAGCATTTGCATGTGAACAGACAAATCAACCATAGATCAACGATCGAGTCATCACAATATCAAATATTCGCATGTGAGCAGACAAATCAAACAATAGATCAACGATCCAGTCATCACATAACAGATTCATCAACAATTCATCACATGTCATAAATGTGGTTAGCCATGCATGCCAATGCATTATGAACGAGTTTGTGTATACACCTGCAGCCTTAAACAAGATCAGCAGAGACGAGGAACTTTATTTCCCAACGTCCGAACAAAATACCCCTACCAAGGGTATTGCCTACCTTTAGTCACCAAAAGGACCTCGGGTATTTGGCAGAGCCATTTATAACCACTAGTCACCAAAAGGACTTCGGGCTACCTCTAGTCACCAAAAGGACCTCGGGTATTTAGCATGAAGTGATAGCTCGTCCTTTTGAAGTCCTTAAGACAATCAAATGCTCTGAGTGTCGATGCTCAATGGTTAGTATACATTCAAACAAATTCTTTAATATGGCCCACTCACCAAGGGGAGTGTCTGAGATACGTTTTAATTAATCAATACTGATCGACGATACCTCAACTCACTCAATTTAGTGAATTTCAAATCTCAATTTACTTAGAGTTCAAACACAGGACACAGGGTCCAGGTGTTCAATTGCAGAATGCTAATCTCAATCTTAGATCAGAACTTTAGGCACATAATGCGGAACACTAGGCTCAATTTTTAGGTTGAGATACTAGTCACGCCATACGGAACACTTAGTCCAATCCTTGATCAAGAAAATGTGCGCGCAAGTAGGAGTAAAGTCCCAACATAGGACACATGGCCCATATGCTCAATAGGAACACTAGGTTCCTTACATTTTATTCTTTAGAAATCTGGGTCTTTGAAATCTTTGAAATCTTTGAAATCTCTTTCTCAGTTCTGGTGTCTCTTTTATGCACTATTTGTTGGAACCTAAACGATTGAGAAGTTTAGACCCTCATTAATTTTGATGATAACAAAGTATTCACAAGAGAACAATTTATGTTCTAACAATTCTTGAAGTGTGCAGATACTAATATTACATATAAAGCCACTCAAGCAAGAAGGAAGAAATTCTCAAGAGAAGGATACACTCCATATGTCAGCATCCGGATCATCTAAGTGAGCATCTGGAATTATCTCTTTATGACACTAGGCTTATCCATTTGCTTCGAGCATCCGATCTTCCGATTCTGAGCGAGCGTCTGAACTTCATTTCAAATCACGTGTTGGTCACGTAGTTGCTCTTCCTCTCAGAAGTTTCTGGAACGGATTTCAAAATTGATCTTGAGTGCTAAAATTGTTGTACGAGGTATCAAAGGTGACACCTTTAGCTAAAAGACAATAATCGTACAAGCAATTGTGAAAATCAAGGTAGTACGAAAACGGTAATATGTACTACTGGGATATTCTCTGGAAAGGAAGAAAGAGACAGCTTTTTGAATTTACCTCACTCAATGGAAAGGAGCCATTTTTACCGTAACGGTAATATCCTTTGGAACTCCTATATATACCTCATGGTATCCATTGAAGAAATAGCTGATATATCTCCAAACATCACTGAAAATCGCTAAAACTGCATAAGAGTATATTGCCTTATTTGCTAAGAACAAGCTCGATGGCTATACACTACAAAGAGTCAATACTCGAAAGCATCGCTTCGTGAGCAATCAAGTTTCGCGCTAAGTCTCTGGACTACAAGAACTGAACTCAGCGTCCGACCCTTTCTTTTAGAAAGCATTTCTATATTGAGCTTAACTTTTTATCCTCTCTGTGAGAGTTATTTTTACTTGTATTCAACTTACTTGTAAAAGTTGTTTTTTTGGCCTAGTTAAGGCTGGTCCCTCAAAGGCTCGACTGTACTGAGTCGTTTTGAGAAGTTGAGAGTATTGTCAAGTTGTGACAGTAGAATACTCTTGAGGAAATTGTAATCAGATTGATTATAGTGGAAAATCCTTCAAGAACGAAGGGACTAGATGTAGCTACCAGTTTGGTAGTGAACTAGTATAAATATCTGTGTCTCTTACTTTACTGCTTTCTACTTACTTCTATCTTGCTGTGTTAAAAACAAGTTTTCAACAAACAGCTTTTCCAGCGTCCGGTTTTATTTTCAGCATCTGTTTAACAATCCGTTTTGAAAAACCTGTGTTCTAAGTGTTTTTAACTTAAAGTTTGCGAAAAGTTTTCAACACAATTCAACCCCCCTTCTTGTGTTCATGTTCAGTTGGTACCAGAGCTCGGCCTCTTGGTTGAGCACTTAACAGTGTTAAGAGTAAAGATCCTACTGTGAACATGTCTGCTGAAGGTGGTCATATGAACCGTCCTCCTCTATTCAATGGAGAAAAATTTGATTACTGGAAAGATAAGATGAAAGCATTCATTGAGGCACAAAATCTTGATTTATGCGATATAGTTGAAAGTGGATACATTTCTCCCGCTAATGCCCTTGGTGTTGCAATACCTAGGGAAAACTGGTCTGATGATCAGAAAAAGAGATATCAAACCAATCAGAAGGCTAGATTTATTCTCATCTGTGCTATGACAGAAAGAGAATATGATAAATGTGGTAAGTTTGATACTGCCAAAGAAATCTGGGATTATCTTGTTTTGTCTTATGAGGGTTCTGCCCAAGTAAGAGAAACAAAGGCTAGCATGATGGTTCACCAGTATGAACTATTCAAAATGGAAGATGGAGAAAACATTGAAACTATGTTTGGAAGGTTCCAAACACTTGTTCATGGGTTGCAGGCCCTTGGAAAAAGTTATACTACACCTGATCATGTGAGAAAGATCTTGAGAAGTTTGACTAAGCAGTGGAGACCCAAAGTCACTGCTATTCAAGAAGCAAAAGATCTAAATGTTCTTCGGCTTGAAGATCTTATGAGTTCTTTGAAAGCTCATGAATTTGAGCTAAACGAAGAAGAACCTACCAAGAAGAGTAAGTCTATTGCTTTAAGAGTTAATCAACATAAACCTAGTACTTCTAAAGCTTTTCAGGCTGAAGAAGAAGAGTCAGATGATGAAGCTTCAGAAGGAGTTATGATGGATCAGAAGATGAGCTAGCATTCATATCTAAGAAGATCCAGAGAATTTGGAAGAAGAGAAACTTCAGAAGGAGGTTTCAGAAGAAAGATACAAATGACAAGAAGGAAAGCAAAGACAAGGACAAAGCCCAAGTCATTTGCTATGAATGTAAGAAGCCTGGACATTTCAAGTTCGAGTGTCCTAATCTTAAGGAAAAACCCACAAGAAGCTCCTTCAAGAAAAAGAAGAAAGGTCTCATGGCAACATGGGAAGACCTTGACTTATCCTCCTCCGAGGAAGATAAAGAAGAAGAAGCTCACATTGCCCTCATGGCAAACACTGATCTTGATTCAGAAGAAGTTGAAGAGGTAATAATATATGACTCTTATTCGAACTTCAACTTGCATTTGATGATCTGTTAAAGGATTACGCCACTCTCTATTGAGTATAAGAATTTGAAAAAGAAATTTTCAAAACTATCACAAGATTTTCATTCTTTACATAATGAAAACTCAGACTCAATGAAGAGAACCGAGTTTAAAACCGAAAATCGTCGATGGATAACCAAATACCTGGAAGCCAACAAGCAACCGTGTGAGAGCTCTCAAGTTAAAAGCTCTGTAGTTACAGGCAATCCTAACTGCAAGTCAAATGACTATGAACATGCATTTCAAAAGTTTCTTGCAGAGAGTGTAACTCGAAGCAAGCAAGCTTCTATGATCTGGGGAGTCAGTAAAACGACGACTCATGGTCTTGGTTACATATCAGATGAACCTCTTTTAGAAAATAATTCAAAGATCCGATAAATCCAACAATCATAGTAAATGCTTACATTGTACTTACTGCAATAAACCGTCATCCGAAAAGTGCATGTAATGTGTTTACAACTAAGAAGGACAAGTATCCTTCACGAACTAACAAGAAAGGACCCAAAAAGATATGGGTACCTAAAGATAAAATAGTCTATGTTGCAGACTTGCTTAGCAACAAAGTCAACACACCAATCTTGGTACTTAGACAGTGGATGCTCGCGTCACATGACGGGAGAAAAGCATATGTTCCAAGAACTAAGACCTAGAGAAGCTGGATTCGTTGGTTTCGGAGGAAACCAAAAAGGTAAAATAGTTGGAATTGGTCGCATAGGTAAAGGCTCTCTTCCTTCTATTGATAATGTTTTATATGTTGAAGGATCAAACATAATCTCGAGCATAAGTCAATTATGTGACAGTGGTTATAGTGTTGTCTTCTACGAAAATGGATGTTCAAGAAAAGTAAAAATGATGGATCTATATTCTTTACAGCTAAGAGGAAACAAAACATTTATAAAGTTGATCTTTCTGAACTTGCAAAATAAGATGTCAAGTGTCTTATGTCTGTTGAAGATGAGCAATGGATTTGGCACAAAAGATTGGGTCATGCCAATTTGAGGTTAATCTCAAAGTTAAACAAGCACAATCTTGTTAGAGGCTTACCAAATCTTAAGTTCCAATCTGATGCCCTGTGTGATGCTTGTCAAAGAAGAAAACAAGTTAAAACTTCCTTTCATTTAAAAAATGTTGTTTTAACCTCGAGACCACTTGAACTTTTACATCTTGATCTTTTTGGTCCCACAAGGACAGCCTCTTTAAATGGAAAGAAATATGGATTAGTCATTGTTGATGATTTTACTAGATGGACATGGGTTAAATTCCTTGTCCACAAGGATGAGTCTTTTAAGGTATTTACTGTTTTCTACAAATCAGTTCAAAATGAAAGAGGCATCTGTATTTCTTCTATTAGAAGTGATCATGGGGGAGAATTTGAAAATGAGAACTTTCAAAAATTTTGTGAAGAAAATGGCATCTCTCACAATTTCTCCTCTCCTAGAACACCTCAACAAAATGGTGTTGTAGAAAGGAAAAATAGGTCCCTCCAGGAAATGGCCAGGACCATGATCAATGAAGCTGATATTGCGAAGTATTTTTGGGCAGAAGCAGTAAACACAACTTGTTATATTCAAAATAGAATTTATATAAGACCTATTTTGAATAAGACTCCTTATAAATTGTGGAAAGGTAGAAAACCAAACATTTCTTACTTTCATCCTTTTGGTTGTATTTGTTATATCTTGAATACTAAAGATCAACTTGGTAAGTTTGATTCCAAGACTGACAAAGGAATCTTTTTGGGATATTCTAAAAGATCTAAAGCTTTTAGAATATACAACAAAGAAACCTTGACAGTTGAAGAGTCCATTCATGTCAAGTTTGATGATAAGAAGCCTGGCACTGCTATGTCAGAGCTAGATGAGTTATTTTCAGAATTAAACCTCGGTGACAAGTCAGACGGTGAACATATATCTTCATCATCTGGTGGTGACAAGACGAAGAATTCTACTCAAGCGGAAGCTGAAGCAAGAAAAATCTGGAAGTACAAAACCAATCATCCAAAAGATCAAATCATAGGAGAACCTGGTGATAAAGTACGAACCAGATCCTCTTTCAAGGAGCATGCTGATTTTGCACTTCTCTCTGAGATGGAACCTAAGACGATTGATCAAGCTTTGGAAGATGAAGGGTGGATTCTAGCAATGCAAGATGAGCTAAATCAGTTCCAAAGGAATGATGTATGGAAGCTAGTCACTTTACCAGAAGATAAGCAAGCTATTGGTACTAAATGGGTATTTAGAAATAAGCTTGATGAAGATGGTAAAGTTGTGAGAAATAAAGCAAGGTTAGTTGCTCAAGGTTACTCACAAGAAGAAGGTATTGATTTCACTGAAACTTTTGCACCTGTTGCAAGACTAGAAGCTATTCGCATTTTACTTTCATTTGCAGCACATCATGGGATAACATTATATCAAATGGATGTGAAAAGTGCTTTTCTAAATGGCTTTATAACTGAGGAAGTTTATGTTAAACAACCTCCTGGTTTTGAAGATATTGAATTTCCAGAACATGTTTTTAAACTTAAAAAGGCTCTATATGGTCTTAAACAAGCTCCCAGAGCATGGTATAATAGACTAAGTTCCTTTTTAATGGAAAATGGATTTACAAGAGGTTTAGTTGACACTACTCTTTTCAGAAAAACCTCAAACAAGCATTTCATACTTGTTCAAATCTATGTTGATGATATCATTTTTGGAGCCACTAATGAAAGCCTCTGCAAAGAATTTTCTAAGCTTATGCAGGCTGAATTTGAGATGAGCATGATGGGAGAATTAAAGTTCTTCCTTGGAATACAAATCAAGTAATGCAGTGATGGTATTTATATTCATCAAAGCAAATATATCAAAGAATTATTGAAGAAATTCAAGATGCTGGATTGCAAGCCTATGTGCACACCTATGCATCCTACCTGCATTCTTAGTAAAGATGAAATTGGTAAGAAGGTAGATCGTAAACTGCATGCAGGTATGATTGGATCTCTACTTTATCTTACGGCTTCAAGACCTGATATTATGTTCAGCGTCTGCCTGTGTGCTAGATGTCAATCAGATCCTAGAGAATCACACCTAAGTGCTGTTAAAAGAATATTCAAGGAACTACTAATCTTGGTTTGCTTTATAAGAAATCAAAAGATTACAAATTAGTAGGTTTCTGTGATGCTGACTTTGCTGGAGATCGAATTGAAAGAAAGAACACAAGTGGAGGCTGCCAATTCCTTGGAGCTAATCTTGTGTCTTGGTCAAGCAAAAGGCAAAGCACAATTGCACTCTCAACAGCAGGTTTAATACATCTCGCCAGAAGTTACGCTTCTCAACTTCTGTGGATGAAGTATCAACTTGAAGACTACTTGATAAAAGAGAGTAACATTCCTATCTTCTGTGATAATACATCTGCCATATGTCTTACTAAAAATCCTATATTGCATTCTAGAGCAAAGCACATTGAGATTAAGCATCATTTTATAAGAGACTATGTTCAGAAGGGTATTCTAGAAATAAAATTTGTAGACACTGATCATCAGTGGGCTGACATATTTACAAAACCCCTTGCTGAAGATAGATTCAATTTTATAAGAAGAAATTTAAACTTTCATCTTATAGAAGAATGATTAATCTCAGCATCTGAAGATAAACAAAATCTCAGCATCTGATATGACATAAGCATATTTGTGCATAAACATCCTATTTGTCATATGCATCATAACTCATCATCCGGTGAATTGGTTGCGTGCGTCCGAGCACACTCACACGTGTCACACGTGTTAAGGACTCAAGCGTCTCATCATATCTACTGAGTCATGATTATTTACGTTTTCAATAAAATCTTTTACTTTTATTTTGGCGTCTGCATTTAATAAAATGGCGAATCTTTATTTTCTTTTCTTTTTGATTTAATTTTTATGTGAAAATACGAAGCGATATTTTGAAAAAGAACTGTACCATTCTTTATTAACTTTCCCACTACTCCACATTTTTCGCTCCACTCTGCGTTTTCTGCAAAACCGTACTCGTTCTCTCTTTCTCTCTATCTCTCTGTGTGTGTGTTTGAACCCTAAAACCTCCATCACCTTCATCTCAACTGCAATCATGTCTGGAGCAACAACCTCTGAGTATACGGCTATCTACGACACTATGGCTGAAGGAAAAGTTTTGTTGGAAAATCGTGTTGATTTAGAGAACTTCAAACTCTATGGCTTCGACTTCTACAGTGGTTTCAAGGCAATGGGTCAAACACTATTTCTTCTGGAACCAGGTTGAGGTTCTAGTGACGGCTATCAAAGAATTTTGGGGCAATGCTCGTTTACACAAAGGTGGTATTTTTGAAGGAACCGTGAGAGGCTACAAGTTTGTTTTTACCATCAATAATATTTCTGAAGTCACTAGTTGTCCCCTGTGAAGGTCTCGTCTTCTACAGTTAGGTGGCGCATTTCATGGCATTGAGAAGGTCAATGATGATCTGTTTGAGAACTATAAGCAGTTGAAAGACTCTGGTGAAACTCCTACTGTAAAGAATCTGAAGAGTCATTACAGAGTTCTTCACAAGATAATCACCAAGAGCGTCTTGTTGAAGGCTGGCTCTAGTGACATAGTCAACTATGTACAGAAGGTCATCATGGGACACTACATGGCCGTAACAAGGAAAACCTGCCAAGGTTGATCTACAACAACCTGATTAATGCACTAGTAAATTCTAGGAAAGGTGTTGCTGACAAGAAAAACACCTACAAGTGCATTCCTTATGGTGTTCTGCTCACTAGAATGATGGTCAAGGGTCTGGTTATAAACAAGCTGACTGCTTTACCAGATCAAGAAAAGGTGAAGTACTTTGAGCCGAGTATTGTGATTCCCGACACCTTTGGAGTCAATGTACCGTTAGAATGAAATTGATCACCGGGTCCATGATCAAGAAGGTGAAAATCGAGCAACAGAAGGGGAAGCTGAAAAGAAAACCACCGAGCTCAATGCCTGGTGTGAAAAGACTCTTGAGTCTCCTTCAAAGGAGACCGGAAGAACAAGACAGGTTGGCTCCTCAGACTGCTGTTGAAGAACCGTAAGATGAGGACCGAAGTTCCCATCACCAGGTTCGAGAAAGGAGCAAGCCGTGGTGAAACAAGTCTCGGCGTCAGGTCAACGTAAGAAGGAAATTCAACGTCGCCTCCGACTCACGCCCCGCAGTGAAGAGATTGGTCGAGCGCCTGAGCCTGAACCAAAGGTACCGAATTCTTCCGATGATTCTCAGATCTATTTTTGAATCGATGATACCATTCTGCTCCACCAATATCTGTTGCACAACCACCAAACATTCAAACCCGTACGTAAAAACCGTAAACACTACCACCTCCATAGCTCCTAAACAAATTTTATCCAACCATCATCCACTACACTCAACCTTAACCTACCACAAATTTCCTCATATACAACACTCACCTCATATATTTCCAAACTTCACTCTCATCCCTTCAATCTGTTATTCAAAATTCCTCCCATTAATCCCTTCAAACCCTATACACCTAAAACCTACAAAATCACCAAAACCACTCCCAACTTACTCACCATTACCCTTAAACCTACAGACGCTGGTGGAAGGAAAAATATCTCATACAAACCACAGTTTGTCAAGTATGAGATATATAATAGCATCTACAATCGTCCCTCCATATGGCATTTGAAGACCTTCACCTCTGGAGCTGCCAGATTGGAGATTGCCTCTCCAATAAGTGCAACATTCAAGGATGGAGAAGACCACTTCCAAATGTCATTTAAAGGAAGGTTGAGACCAGCATCCGGAAGCAGAGCAATTCCCTTCTCTGTTGATCTTCCTAGATCCCTACCACAATCTGAACCGCTCACGTTGGAAAAATGTGGAAGGTGGATCACAGATGAAGAAGCTGCCTTCGTGGCACACTGTCTTGAGCAGAAAAGGCTTGAAGTCATAGGACAATATCGAGACCCATAATCTGTTTCTGTTAAGATAGTACCAGATAGACAAAGGTGGCTACCTTGGTCTATCCCTGGGAAAAGGAAGGAACCTGCTCCGGGCAAGCAGCCATTCAACAAGATCGGGCTAAAGGAGTATGAGAAGGCACCTACAAAGTACAATCTTAAGGAATTTTCCCAGCTTCCGATTGCCAAGATCTCTGAGGATCATGCCAGAAGGTTTTACCTGACTTCTCTGAAGAAAGATGAATGGAGAACTGGCTCCTCAAACTGCTACAATGCTGAGAAGGCTACTATTCCAACTGTTGGGACAATCAGTAGAGTTACTGACATCAATCTTAGAACAGTGTACTTCGATGATATGTTCAGATGCTCGAATCGCACTGCTGATCGCATGAAGATATATGACCAATGGGCTGCTGTGACCAAGCACTTCGACATTGGATTTACTTGGAGTCAATGGTCTGAGTCTTGGAAAGACAAAGCCATATTACCATGCTTCGACCCCCTAGTACTAGAAGAAGATGACAGGGAAAATCTGAGAAGAATTTACCTGGCAGAAAATGAAGCACTCTCCTTCACCTGTGAAGCGTTGAGTGTCTTTATCAGAAGTTTATGGGGAGAAGACGCTGGGAATAGGTTTGACTCTTATATTGCTGATGTTGTTCTACACAGAGAAACCATCTTCATGAATTTGCTGTATCCAGAAGATGTGAAGCATCAATGGGATATTCAAACGGAATCTGAGCTTAGAAGACTTGGAAATTTCATCAAATGGTTTATACCAAATGATGCATTTTTTCTAAGAGCTCAAAGGAAGAAGGAATTGAGACTTCAGCTATCTAACTGGGTGCTAGCAGAGCATCAGAAGTTGAGACTTGCACCAAGCACTGCAGTGGACCTTCTACTTCTACTTCTGCAGTTGAGATGGTCACCATTCCCAAAGCAGAATTTGAAGAAATGAAGGCTACAAACATGAAGGTCACTCAGCTGGAGACTGCACTAAAGTTACTCTATGAACGTCTCAACATCCCTCCTCCACCTCTTCCAAACCCTTAAACCTTGTTTTGCTTTATATTTTTTTTGGTACTAAGTGTTATTTTTTTTTTGGTTGATACACTTATATATATAAATATTTTTGCTCAAATTATCTGCCTTATATTCAAATTTTTCTAAGTCTTATTTTGACTATGATGTGTTTTTACACTCTTTTTGTCTGATGACAAAAGGGGGAGTAAAAGAAAGGTATGATGAACACGTGAAAATCTGACTAACCCACCGTCCGATTTTCATCGTCCGATAAATACGTTGGAACTGAAGTATCATGCATAACATTTCATAAATAGCATTTGTATGGTTATTTATTAATGCGCTAATATTCATTGTTCTAGTGCTCTTATAATGTTAAATAAATATTTTTGGTACTAATACTCTTACAATGATAAACAAATTTGGTACAAGTTGATTAAATCAATCTTTTTAATTAGCATCCGATCTTACTCTGATACATCTACGTATTTTGTTTTGCGATCACTTAATTGAATTTATTTATCAACTATCGCCTTAATACTAGAATTATCTTATATATCAAAATTGTTAAATTCAGGGGGAGACCCTTGATGTCATTTTGAAACTAAATTGTTCATCAACCTTAGATATTTGTCATCATCAAAAAGGGGGAGATTGTTGGAACCTAAACGATTGAGAAGTTTAGACCCTCATTAATTTTGATGATAACAAAGTATTCACAAGAGAACAATTTATGTTCTAACAATTCTTGAAGTGTGCAGATAGTAATAGTACATATAAAGCCACTCAAGCAAGAAGGAAGAAATTCTCAAGAGAAGGATACACTCCATATGTCAGCATCCGGATCATCTAAGTGAGCATCTGGAATTATCTCTTTATGACACTAGGCTTATCCATTTGCTTCGAGCGTCCGATCTTCCGATTCTGAGCGAGCGTCTGAACTTCATTTCAAATCACGTGTTGGTCACGTAGTTGCTCTTCCTCTCAGAAGTTTCTGGAACGGATTTCAAAATTGATCTTGAGCGCTAAAATTGTTGTACGAGGTATCAAAGGTGACACCTTTAGCTAAAAGACAATAATCGTACAAGCAATTGTGAAAAGCAAGGTAGTACGAAAACGGTAATATGTACTACTGGGATATTCTCTGGAAAGGAAAAAAGAGAAAACTTTTTGAATTTACCTCACTCAATAGAAAGGAGCCATTTTTACCGTAACGGTAATATCATTTGGAACTCCTATATATACCTCATGGTATCCATTGAAGAAATAGCTGATATACTGCCGAAACACTGCTGGAAAACTGCCAAAACTATACAAGAGTATATTGCCTTATTTGCTAAGAATAAGCTCTGATTGCTATACACTACAAAGAGTCAATACTCTGAAAGCACTGCTTCTGTGAGCAATCAAGTTTCGCGCTAAGTCTCTGGACTACAAGAACTGCACTCAGCGTCCGACCCTTTCTTTTAGAAAGCATTTCTATATTGAGCTTAACTTTTTATCCTCTCTGTGAGAGTTGTTTTTACTTGTAGTCAACTTACTTGTAAAAGTTGTTTTTTTGGCCTAGTTAAGGCTGGTCCCTCAAAGGCTCGACTGTACTGAGTCGTTTTGAGAAGTTGAGAGTATTGTCAAGTTGTGACAGTAGAATACTCTTGAGGAAATTGTAATCAGATTGATTATAGTGAAAAATCCTTCAGGAACGAAGGGACTAGACGTAGCTACCAGTTTGGTAGTAAACTAGTATAAATCTCTGTGTCTCTTACTTTACTGCTTTCTACTTTCTTCTATCTTGCTGTGTTAAAAACAAGTTTTCAACAAACAGCTTTTCCAGCGTCCGGTTTTATTTTCAGCATCTGTTTAACAAACCGTTTTGAAAAACCTGTGTTCTAAGTGTTTTTAACTTAAAGTTTGCGAAAAGTTTTCAACACAATTTAACCCCCCTTCTTGTGTTCACGTTCACTATTGTATCTGAAAATACTTTTTAGGTCTAGGTCATTGAAACCCTAGTTGTGCTAAATAATGCATTAGGGAAAATTCTCAGGAAATAGAAGCGGTGCGAACACTCTTAATAACCAAGTCTTTCCTAGCCAGAATTTTCCAGATGTATCATTTAACTCAACCGTTTTCGCAAATCACATTGTTTACTCAAGTTCTTTTTTCTACTATTGATTCACTGAAAATTCTTTGCAAGCTTTGGCTAGTTATATTAAAACCCTCATGCTTACTTTGAAGTCAAAATGCTCTTAACAATTTACTTAAGAGATCATAACTCTGATCCATAAAGGTGTTTGTACGCCGACTTATTTTAGAAAGATGCCTTTAGTTTACCTTGAAAACATTTCTCGGCTCATGGAATCGCATCAGACTTATCGTTGTAAGTCGTCAAACCAATAGCAGTCGATCAACGCATTATTAATTAATCCGTTATCATCAACAATATTTTTCATATTCCAAATCAATTCCAAGTTCCAATTAAATCCAACATGATTCAAGGAAAACAGTACAAATCATAATGCCACACAGGGCCAAGAACATGCTACAATATTTCAGACAGCATATAACAATTCAGTATGCTACAACATGCTACAGCATTCCAGACAACATATAGTAATACTACAAGTACTACCACACAATTAATCAAACAATCAAACCAAACAACACACAAGGCGAAAAGCCCAAACTCATTATATAAGAATTTCCCTTACCTTGGGCGCTTTAACAATCCAAGCAAGGTAATTCCAAACAATTGTCAAGTCGTTCCTCGCACGAACCTTAACAACGCAAGTTCAATTAATTAGAACTAAAACTCAAGTCCAAAGCCCCTAGGGCAGCCACGGGTTTAGGGTCCTAAAAGGCCTAAGAATTACTCACTTAATCCCATTTGGATCACACCTAGTCATATATCATGAATCAAGTCCAAGTTATGTAAGTTTTGAAATCTTTTCAAACACTGCACACTTAGAAAAATACCTAACCCAAAATTTACCAATTAGAATAGTGTTTTACCACTTTGAATAATATTTTCCCAAATTTGAACCACTTTTTAAAACACTAAAACATGTCGCAAAATTTTAGAAACAAGTTCATTACAAGTTCAAAACAATTCTTGAAACATAAACCAATTCTTTTCCCAAAATCATGCTTCTTTGAAAAGCTTTGCTAAATCAAATCATCAACCACTTTTTACAGCTATTTTAGGCATAGAAACAAGTTAAGAACATGCTACAAATTCCCTCAAAGTGCCACGGTTTTAGGCTTCCCAAAAAGTTTTCAAATCTTTTAACATCAAAATCTTACAAACTTTGCTTAATCAAAACTTTTTATTATAAGACAACTTCTTTGCCACTTTAATATAATTAAAATCAAGTTAAAACTCACTCCAAAAGAGGTTCATAGCCACTATTTTTAAGAACCACAAATAGCCCCAAATTTATTTTGTTTCAAATCATTTTTCAAAGCTTTAACCATACAAATCTTTATAGACTTAAAGTCCTAACCAAAAACCAACTTCTTAAACACTTAAAACATTTTAAAAACAAATTAAAACATCATCAAAACCATATAAAACAGCAACGGTCTCCAGCCCCAAAAACAAATCATTTAATTTCTCAAAACTTTATAAAACATGCATATATGACTAGTTTTAAACATACCACTCAAAACCCTCCAAGGACTAACTCCAAATTAACAAAAATAAGTCAAGACCAAGCCCCCACAACAGCCCCTAGGTTCGGCCAGGGTCAAGGGTTAGGGTTTCCCAAATTTTAAATACCAAAAAACAAGCTTAATCTAGGAGGAAAATGATGGATCTACGAAATATACAAGCTAATACATAAAGATCTAACCATAGGAGCCGCCGCCAATTTTATTATATTTAGGAAAAATTGGAAAAACATCAAAAATAATGATCTTTGAAAACCATACTGAATTCGGGAATCGATTGCGCATGGAGAAGGGTGGAGACTAAACCCCACAACACCCCCAACACGCCTGTCCTATGACAGTTACCCAAAATTAATTGTGCAAACTAATATAAATATTTGTTTCACCCCAAAATAAAATAAAATTAATACTAGGTGTAAAAATGAATATAAAAAAAAGGAAACTAAATTAGAAAAATTTAAATTTGACTTGACGGGATTGGCCGGCTCCTACGTATCATCCGGTGCAATGGGGAACTTAAAAGTCACGTAGTTCTTCTAGAAAATATTTGTGTGTTAGTTTGATTTTAATTTTTTTTTTGAGTAAAACATGGTAGGAAAAGTTTAGGATCGCCAAGCTGTCTCAACTCAGACGTCCTAAACAGAAATTAACAAGATGTTACATCTCAGCTAATTCCTCCTCTTTTAAAAAAAATATTTTTTGTTTGATTTAATAAAATTAGATAAAAAAAGTAAACTAGACAAAATGTATAATTAAAATTAGTTGATGAAATGAATTAGGCTTTAATGAGTGACGTTGTCATCATGGAGCAACGATGGGCCAAGCCCATTTTCATAATCTGACTAATAATAATTGAAATGTGAGCCACAAAAAAAATTGACATATAATAATAAAAATAATAGCATGATTATTATTAGAATAAAAGAGAAAACAATAAAAACCGAAAAGGGGAGTTCGACAGATATGAAAGCAAAAGAGGGGAAAAGAAAAAATAAATAAATAAATAAACACACACACGTAACCGAGTGGGGTAAAAGTATTAATTAAATAAAGAAAACAAAAGAAATAAAATAAAACAAAAGGGGTGGGGGTGACACGATTCCATTCACTAAACCTAAAACACAACACACACACAATTAGAGAAAGAGGAGAAACGAAAGAAACAGAGGCGCCACATAGAAGAAAAAGACGGTGAGATGAAGAGAGAGAGAGAGAGGGGGAAGGAGGAAGAGAGAAAAAGAGAAAGGGAGGAGAAGGGTGGTGGTGTACGGCGCAGGAATGAGACGTAGCAGTAGCGGGCTTTGCCGATGGTGGCCGACGGTCGTCCAGGGTGCGACGGCGTGTTGGCTACAGGAGAGTTCTTCTACTCATTTTCTCTTATATTTTCTGTTGCCTCTCACTATTTGTCTCTTTGATTTTTTTTTCTAGTGATTAAACTTCCCAAAATTTTCTCCCCCTCTCTTTTATATTGTTCGCTGTCTCCTCTCTTGAATTTTTCTTGTATTGATTCCCTGCGTATTTCGTGTATTTCCCCCCTGCGTTTATTTTTTCCCCTCTCCCTCAGTCTCTTTTAATTTTTCTCACAGCGATTAAACTTCCAAAACTTTCTTTTTTCTGTTCTGAATTTGCTGGTGGTATTTATAGGCGAAGTTTTGCATTATACGAGACATAGACGTTGTGTGGTCAATTTTTATCTCTGCATCATCTTTTTTTTTTTTTTAAATTGTTGCCATTTTGGTGTTTCAAGTGCTCTGCCCGTTGCTTGTATTCCCCCAACCCACTGCTGCATTCATGCTTATAGTAATTGCTTCTGGTTTGACTTTGTTTTCTTCCATTCGTGCCTAATTAGACAATGCAATTTCTTCATAATAGACTGTTGTCTTTCTTTTTGTAGGTTTTGACTAGCAGCAAGACAGAGAAACAAGCTGCCTCCAAGGAAGAACATTTGTCTTTTTCCCCTTGTCCCGACATCTTATCGCAGCAGATGCTGCATTCCCCTTTTTATTAATTTAATTTTTCTTTTTCATTTTTTGTATTTTTGTTATTCTTTCAACTTGGGCCAAGGCCAACAATGGGTTTAGAAAATAGGTCGGATCAATGGATTTTTTTTTACTTTTTTATTTTTATTTTTTTATTTTAACAAAATAAAATAGAACAAAAGTGAGATAAAATAAATATTGAAAATTCAATATGTGTGAAAAATATTTTTTTTGTGATTTTTCTTAAAAGAAATAAAATAAAATAAAATACCCGGTCAAAAGTGGGTGTTCACAGTTGTCCCTCTGTACTTATTTTTTCACTATGTGATATGATAAACCATGGCTGGTATCATAGTGAGAAATAAGTATAGATATATGAACCTCAATTTTGGCCGGTAATGCATGAAAGCGACACACTATGAGAATGTCGAGAGAAATAAAACAGGCAGGGGACTGAACCGCCTTGCCTAGAAGAGAATAAAATATGCAACTGTCGGAACCTCCTCGGTACACAAGAAATAAAATTGGGTAGTGGGTGAACAGGCTCCTCAAGCAACAGCAAATAAGCGGTGTAGTGGGTGAGCAGGCTCCTCGGCAAGCGAAATAAACGGGTAGTGGGTGAGGCAGGCTCCTCAACAAGCGAGAAATAAACGGGTAGTGGGTGACCGACTCCGCCTTAGCGAGAATAAGCGGGTGGTGGGTGAGCAGGCTCGCCGGCGCAAGAAATAAACGGGTAATGGGTGAGCAGGCTCCTCAGTGGCGAGAAATAAACGGGTAGTTGGTGAGGCAAACTCCCTCAAAAGAAATAGGATAGGAAGGGGACGAAACCGTCTTGCTCAGAAGGAAATTAAACGTCCAAATGTCAGGACCTCCTCGGCATACCAGAAACAGAATGGGAAGGGGACTGAACCGCTTCCCTCAGCAGACTAAAAATAAATTGGGTAGTCACGTTTTGACTTACCTGGGTGTTTTTTTACAGGATCTGAGCCATTGTGACGAACCAGGAAGCTTCGATTAACAAACTCTCGTCATCTTGTTTTCACTAATTCCCCGCAGGAACATCGGTTGTATACTTTTCTTATCCCCTTATCGATCTCTGCAACTTCACTCTTTGTTTGTAGCCACCTGGCACATCTTTATTCGAAACGGCCAGGGATTTTTTATTTATTTTTCCATTGAGGAGTTGCTAACGTAATCGTCCCAAAGTATTGTTAGACTTGAGTTATTTTACTTGAGACATAATTTAACAAATGAAGCATGAATGCAAGAATGGATGCAAATAGGAGGAATAATTTGTGAATTGAATTGATGTGGAACTTTGATACAAATTTTCAAGGAAAGAGAAGCACTAAAACAGTAGGAAAGGGGAAAGATGATCACAATAAGAAATTTCACATCAAATTTGGCCCAGTAGAGGTCCTTTGATTCCCTATCTAGATCCCTTTTAACCCTGGAGATGACTGATCATACTGAAGTTGACAGATGTAGCTAACCATCATCATATTGCCCCATTGTAAGCTTGCCTCGAGATTCTCAGGCCGATTTAACCACTATGCCATTTCTTTTCTTTCTTTGCCTTAACTTTTGCCTAGACCGCCCTTTCGGGTTTTCAATCTAGCAGGCTTTCACTTACCCTACCTTTTGCCTAGACTGCCCTTCCGGGTTTTCAATCTAGCGGGCGTTTATTATCACTTTTGTTTAGGCATAAAACTTCTTAACAGCGTCTGAATTTATCGGCTTTGACAGTTCATGTCCTTCCATGTCCAGGAGAATCAGGGCTCCTCCAGAAAATGCATGTTTGACCATATAAGGACCATCATAGCTAGGTGCCCATTTTTCTCGCGCATCCTGTAACGACCCGTTTCCGGACCGCTACCGAGCTCAATATACCGAGCTCGAGTTACCGAGCTCAACACACCGAGCTCAACATAAACATATATGAGATGTGTTTTAAAACGAAACTCTTGTGCCTTTTAAAAATACGATATATTTTTTTTTTTATAAAACCAACTCGTGCACATCAGAGTAATTACAGCTTTTCGAAACATGGTGCAACTAAGACACAAGACTTAAATTCTAATAAAACATACATGCATAACATACATATATATATATATATATATCACTCTAAATAATCATGTATACAAAATACAGAGTAGCAAATGTATAAAGAAAATACACCTAAGGTATGACGACTTCAAGAGAGCAATCATACCACAGGGTACTTCCAGACTTCCCACGCAGGGTCGCTCCAAAAGTAAGACCACCAGTCTACCTCAGAGCAACAAAACATCACCGGCCCAAACTGGTCACGACCTCAGAACACAAAAGAAAAACAAGTACAGTCATCAAAAGAAATACGTCGAACAAACATAATCAATCACGACAAGTAGAGGTCGTCACTCGGGTCATCGTCGAGCTCCTCCTCGGCATCATCTACTGTCGAGTTCCCTGAGCCCTCGACCTCGCCTGGGTAACCGTCATGGATTGAAGGCACCACGGGAAAGGGTCAACTTCTCAACAATTCAAGATAAGCTCGACATAAAGGATATAAGCAAACAGCAAAGTATAACATTCACCGACGTGACTCGACCATCTCACTCTAACTCGACACAACTCGCAAATCCATTTTCTCTCGACTCGACAATTTTTCCTAATGCACACGCTGCATCAGATGTCGGAAAGTCCAAAAGCCTTGGGATCCTCGCTCTCCCTAGGATACCAACTCAGTCCCATAGCGTGGCGACGTCTAGTCAATCTCCGTAAAAAGGGGACCTAGCACCCTCGATTATCCGGTCACGGCTCAAAAAGCGTCATACGACTCACCTAGCTCGCTCACTCGATGAACAATTAAGCATACGATATTCAAAGAGTTAAACACAAGATATTCAACCGCATGTCAAATAAAAAGAGCAAGCTCGACATGAAGAAACGCAATTCAACATGCAATACACAATTCACGACATATATTCAATCACATATTAAATACATGCAAAAACTCAATCATATCACAACATTTCAAGCTCGACACAAATCAGGAAAATCCATACACAATAACATAACCACGTAGAATATGAAGTGCCCTTACGCTAGCATACTATGAAAGTATTAATGTGAAGCGCCCTACCGAACTCAAGTTAATCTTTGCCGACAACGACCTCGACCACGGTGTCTTCAAATGAGCTCGACAACGACTTCTCTTACTCGATCTCGACACGGCTGTCTTCAATCGACCTCGACACGTACGCTTCTCAGTCGACCTCGACACGTACAGTTCTCGATCTGGATTCCGCTGCTTCCACGTCCTCGGATTCGCTTTCCGCACACCTCGATTCGAAATCACTCGATCTCTGAATCGGACTTCCTAAAACAAACACAACTCGATTCGATCTATGGGTTCTAATACACTTAGCTCTCATCCCAAACTTAACCTGACCCAGAAAATATAAAACTCGAGAACTTGAATATATTTTTCCTCTAACACAAAGTTAGGGATTTCGATCAAAAGTTCATGAAAAAGTTATCTGATGCTTCAACAGATAGATCGACAACAACAACAACCAGAAGCAACAAACGAAAAACAAGAAATCGAAATAAACCAAAAATGAAGAGTTTCTGGGCACTGCCGATTGCAGAAAAACAGAGGAAGAAAATTTGTTTTACAAGCCCAATTAATCGGTTAGAAAGATAGGTAGTATCGTGAAGAAGAAAACCCATCAATTTGACATGATTTGGAAGCATAAGAACTAGCTAAAATGGAAGGAAGAAATAGCGCTAAACAGTAGCACAGAGGAAAAGAAAGATCTGTTCTTCATACCTCAATGGTGATGGTCGAGCAGGCGAGATATGGGTCGAGAAGATGATGATGAACAAGGTTGATGAAGAAAATTTGTGCAGAATCTCGATGGAACTCAAGGTTTCGTCGATGGAAGTTTTTGGAGAAAAACAACGAAACTCAGAGCAGAAGGAAGGAAGAAGAAAGAAGAAAAGAGAAATGAGTATCTGAAGGAATCGGTCGTGGTATACAGCTGGTGAGAGAAGGGGTATAATCGTAACTCCAGCTATAAGATGCCAATCCCATCAATCATTCTACCCGTCTAATCGTTCCTCTCTCATAATTACCCTCTACTCTGTCGGTCAACGGTCTAGACACGCGACGAGAACGGCAAGCCGACACTATAATTATTACAAACAATATAATAATAGCGCTGAATAACGTTCGAAAGAATACGAGGTATCATCTCGACACGATGTCGACAAGGATGCTCGTGCAAGCGCACAAGGCTCTAACACGAGTTCGTGCACGCGGCCTCCTCAGCTCGGTACGCGACTTCATCAACTCGACACGCGACCTCCTCAGCTCAGCAGCTAGTGCACGCAGTCTCCTCAGCTCGGCAAATGACCTCGGCACGCGATCTTGGCACGGGATCTCGACACAAGGTCTTGGTCGAGGTCTCGATACGTCGTCCTAATACGATGTCGATCTCGTCCTCAGGTGTTACAATCTCTCCCTCTAAAAAAAATTTCGTCCTCGAAATTGCAAATAAGATTCTTACCTCGGAAAAGTTCAGGGTACTGAGTCTTCATCTTCTCCTCCAGCTCCCAAGTCGCATCTCCCGTCTTCTGATCCCACACAACCTTGACGAGTTGAATCTCTTTGTTCCGCGAATCGTTTGGCTTTCCGATCACCGACCCTTGCTGGTAATGCTTCAAAAGATAAGTCGTCCTTCAGTTGAATCACATCCGGTTCGATGACATGAGAGGGGTCGGAAACATACTTCCGCAATTGTGAGACGTGGAAGACGTCGTGGATGTTCGACAAGAATGGTGGCAAGGCAATCTGATATGCCACTGGACCAATACGACGAAGAATCTGGTAAGGTCCAATAAATTTAGGGGTAAGTTTCTTGGATTTGATCGCTCGACCAACTCGATGGTGGGGTGACTCTAAGAAATACATGTTCTCCTTCCTCGAACTCGAGTGGTCGACGCCGTTGATCGGCATAACTCTTCCGCCGACTTTGAGATGTTCGCATCCGATCTCTCGATCAAACGGATCTTCTCGTAGTTTGCTGGATCATATCTGGTCCTCTGACGGTTACGCTCGCCGCCGCCCTGGTACCAACAAAGAGGCGTCGACATTTACGCCCATACAGTTGCTTCAAAAGGTGCCATTCCAATACTCGCATGGAAGTCAGTTATTGTAGGTGAACTCCACCAATGGTAAGACGTCGTCCCAACTTCCTCGGTGATCTAACGCATAAGCTCGCAACAAATCTTCAAGCGATTGGATCGTTCTCTCGCCCGACCGTCGATGCGTGGATGATATGCCGAGCTAAGCTCGAGCTCTGCTCCCATCGCTCCTTGCAATTCCCTCCAAAAATGAGACGTGAACTTGGATCTCGGTCCGACACGATCGAAGAGGGTATTCCATGAAGTCGCACTATCTCCGCGATGTAGATCTCGGCCGCCTTTTCCACGTTGTATGTCGACCTCCTTTGGTAAGAAATGGCGATTTGGTCAATCGTCGACGATCACCCAAATCGAATCATTCTTCTTCTGCGTCTTCGCAAACCTACAACGAAATCCATGGAAATACCGCCCCATTTCCAAACTGGTACGCGTCAGCGATTGTAGCATTCCCGCAGTCGTTGGTGCTCCACCTTCGCTT
Organism: Calophaca sinica; assembly: GCA_037113605.1. Taxonomy (NCBI): domain Eukaryota; kingdom Viridiplantae; phylum Streptophyta; class Magnoliopsida; order Fabales; family Fabaceae; genus Calophaca; species Calophaca sinica. Next base: position 38,996,041 of record CM073734.1, read on the forward strand.
CGACATGTTAAACACGGTTACGTGACGGCCACTTGCTTCTTCATTCCGGACCACCAAAAATGCTTCTTCAAGTCTTGATACATCTTCATAACTCCTGGATGAATACTAAAGTTGCTCTTATGTGCTTCGTCGAGAATCAATTTCCTTAGCTCGGATACGTTAGGTACACATACTCGGCCATTGCACCTCAAGATATCGTCCGCTCGACGCGTGAAATTCTCGCGCTTTCCTTGCGCTTATCAATCAATCTTCTCTTTGCGAAGCTCGTCATGAACTTGCTGGTCTCGGATCTCGTCCAACAATCTGTTAGAGATGGTAAGCATACCAAATCTCAGCTTCCCCGGTGAAACTTCGACACTCAACTTCAAGTCTCGGAACTTCTCGAGCATCTCCAACTCCTTGATCATCAATACCGAGGTTAAAACGCTCTTCCTACTCAACGCATCTGCTACCACGTTAGCCTTACCGGGATGGTATTCCAACGTAAAGTCGTAGTCCTTGAGAAATTCTGTCCATCTTCGTTGACGCATGTTGAGCTCTTTCTGGTCGAACAGGTACTTCAAGCTCTTGTGATCGCTGAAAGCAGTAAGAGTGCTCCCATAAAGGTAGTGTCTCCATATCTTCAGCGCAAAAACTACTGCCCCGGCTCCAAGTCGTGAGTAGGGTAGTTCCTCTCGTGAATCTTAAGTCGTCTTGAAGCATACGCGACCACCTTCCGATGTTGCATCGACGCATCCCAATCCCCTGGTGTGACGCATCACAATACACCTCGTAAGGCTCTTCGGGTTGAGGCAAAATCAAGACAGCGCCGCCGTCAAAAGCTCCTTCAGTCTTTGAAAACTGGCTTCACACTCCTCAGTCCAGGCAAAAGGTTGATCCTTCCTCGTCAGTCGTGTAAGAGGCGCGACAATCTTCGAGAAACCGTCAATGAATCTTCGGTAATATCCTGCTAAGCCGACAAAACTCCTGATCTCGGTAACCGTCTTCGGTTGTTCCCACGCTAGCACAGCTTCAATCTTAGTTGGATCCACAGCTATCCCTTCTTTGGAAATCACGTGACCAAGAAAATTCACCTCTTCAAGCCAAAATTCACACTTCGACAGGTTGGCATAGAGTTGCTTATCTCGTAATATCCGTAGTACTCGACATAGGTGTTCTGCGTGCTCTTCTCGGTTCCTCGAGTAGATCAATATGTCGTCGATGAACACTACAACGAACTGATCCAAGAACGAATGGAAAATCCTGTTCATGTAGTCCATAAACACAGCTGGCGCATTCGTCACTCCAAACGGCATCACCAAGTACTCGTAGTGACCGTATCTAGTCCTGAAAGCTGTTTTGGCGACATCTTCCTCCTTCACGCGAATCTGGTGGTAGCCCGACTTCAAGTCTATCTTGGAAAAGATCGCCGCTCCACGAAGTTGATCCATCAAGTCGTCAATACGTGGTAACGGATAACAGTTCTTCACAGTAACCTTGTTGAGCTCGCGATAGTCCACGCCTGACCTTGATCGTCCATCCTTCTTCTTAACCAACAACACCGAGCTCCCCACGGTGACACGCTCGGTCGTATGAATTGCTTCGACTCCAAGTGTTCGATCCGGGACTTCACTCTTTCATCTCGGCAGAGACATCCCGTATGGCGCTTTGGAAATCGGTCCGTCCCTGGAATCAGTCGATGGAGAACTCGACCTCTCGTCTTGGTGGTAACCCTGGCACGCCTTCGAAAAACGCCCTCAAAATCACACACCACCGAACATTCGTCACGCCGATCTGCTGGAAAACTTCCGAACTAGCCAGATACATGTATTCCCTAGTTCCTTCTTTCAAAGAAACTCCGATACGTTCGCGTAAAGATAATTGGAGACTCCAAGGTCCGGAAAAATCACAGTTTCACGCACACCCAAAAGGACATGGTGGTGTGACAACCAATCCATCCCGAGGATGACATCTAAGCCCTTAAGAGGCAAACAAACCAAATTGACCACAAACTTTCTACTCAATAACCACTACACAATTAAGACATGCGGTGTTTGTGACTAAGGTCTTAGCACCGGGTTGTAACTACTAATTTAAACGGTAAAGCGATCAAATCAAGTTCAAATGGTTCACACAATCGTAAGAAATAAATGAATGTGTTGCACCGATCAAAAAGAACGGATAAGGATTTACCCTCGATCTCACATTCACCTTGGATAAGATCTTCACTCGTTCGCTTCCTCGCCACTCATGCGAAAACTCGCCTTTAGCTACCTGGACGCTTCCTTTGGCTCTTGCCAAGCATAGTCGGTTCACCTTTAGGTGTAGGACAATCCTTGGCAAAATGCCCTGGCTTCTTGCGGTTGAAACACACCTCCTCCTTCGAGTACGCTACTCGCGTAATGTCCCGCTTTCCACATCGATAGCAAGTCACCTCGACACCGGCCTGACTCTCCACTCGCTCCTGGGTCATCGAACGATCTCGTCCCTGTTGTCGTTCCCCGAGGTCGATCGTAAGGCTTCTTCTGCGGTTGTTTTCCTTTACGTGCAAATCTACGCCCCGCACTCTGGGTCTCACCGGTCGCCTACAACAGTCTTCTTCTTGTGGCTCCTTACTCCTTCTACCTCGACACGGTGATCAATCGGCTCTTGGAGGTTTCAATCCTCAACGACACCATCGACTTCGAGATGTCGAATCTCAATCCCGTTGGAATCTCTCACTTAACCATCTTTGGTCAGTTCGATCACGAAATGGACTGAAATACCTCGCCAACGACTAACTTGGCGCATACTCGACAACTGTCGAAGTTGCCTTCTTCGCATTGAAGAAATTCTTGTTCCTTCTCGGCTCGTGCGATGTCTGGGAAGTACTTGTCCAAGAACCTTTCACGAAAAATCTCCCAGGTCATCTCGCGACGTTCGCTTATAAATGTTTGCTTCACTCCTCTCCACCAATACTCTGCGTCTCCTAGCGGTAAGTAGGTGGCATAGTCGACCTTCACGTTGTCCCGCAATGAAGTGCCTCAAAGATCTTCTCGATCTCTTGCATCCAAAGATCGACTTTATCCGGATTTGGCTCATCGTAGAACTTGTGGATCATGCTTCCTGAAGTCCGCTAATCCCCTAGCTTCGCGATTTCGCTCGCTTCTGTCGCTGGCCGCAAGTTCTGCTGAGTTAACGCCGTCTGGTTGAGCCATCGCGTTAGCCTGTTGAGTTCAGCGGTGATTGTTGAGCCATGGCTGCCGCCATCTCGGTCATAGCTTGAATTGCTCGTTCCATGTCGATGTTCTCCAGTAGCCGCCGTATTCCTACGAGGTGGCATTAGATTCCACAAAGTTCAAAACCCCGCTGAATCTCACAACAAGGATGTGTTAAAACACACCGCTTCAATCAAGAAACAGTTCAAACAATTTTTCAAGCAATAAGTGCTTCACTTAATCAAACAAAGAATCAACATAATACAACTAGGTACCCAACACACATATCCCGACACAAAGTGACCACCCAAATCTCCTATGCACACTTCGGTCGAACCGAATCAAGCCTGATACCAACAATGTAACGACCCGTTTCCGGACCGCTACCGAGCTCAATATACCGAGCTCGAGTTACCGAGCTCAACACACCGAGCTCAACATAAACCTATATGAGATGTGTTTTAAAACGAAACTCTTGTGCCTTTTAAAAATACGATATATATTTTTTTTTATAAAACCAATTCGTGCACATCAGAGTAATTACAGCTTTTCGAAACATGGTGCAACTAAGACACAAGACTTAAATTCTAATAAAACATACATGCATAACATACATATATATATATCACTCTAAATAATCATGTATACAAAATACAGAGTAGCAAATGTATAAAGAAAATACACCTAAGGTATGACGACTTCAAGAGAGCAATCATACCCTGGGGGTACTTCCGGCAGACTCCCACGCAGGGGGCTGCTCCAAAAGTAAGACCACCAGTCTACCCTGTAGCAACAAAACATAACCGGCCCAAACTGGTCACGACCTCAGAACACAAAAGAAAAACAAGTACAGTCATCAAAAGAAATACGTCGAACAAACATAATCAATCACGACAAGTAGAGGTCGTCACTCGGGTCATCGTCGAGCTCCTCCTCGGCATCATCTACTGTCGAGTTCCCTGAGCCCTCGACCTCGCCTGGGTAACCGTCATGGATTGAAGGCACCACGGGAAAGGGTCAACTTCTCAACAATTCAAGATAAGCTCGACATAAAGGATATAAGCAAACAGCAAAGTATAACATTCACCGACGTGACTCGACCATCTCACTCTAACTCGACACAACTCGCAAATCCATTTTCTCTCGACTCGACAATTTTTCCTAATGCACACGCTGCATCAGATGTCGGAAAGTCCAGCCGGCCTTGGGATCCTCGCTCTCCCTAGGGCTCAACTCAGTCCCATAGCGTGGCGACGTCTAGTCAATCTCCCGTAAAAAGGGGACCTAGCACCCTCGCCATCCGGTCACGGCTCAAAAACGTCATACGACTCACCTAGCTCGCTCACTCGATGAACAATTCGCCACATACGATATTCAAAGAGTTAAACACAAGATATTCAACCGCATGTCAAATAAAAAGAGCAAGCTCGACATGAAGAAACGCAATTCAACATGCAATACACAATTCACGACATATATTCAATCACATATTAAATACATGCAAAAACTCAATCATATCACAACATTTCAAGCTCGACACAAATCAGGAAAATCCATACACAATAACATAACCACGTAGAATATGAAGTGCCCTTACGCTAGCATACTATGAAAGTATTAATGTGAAGCGCCCTTACCGAACTCCAAGTTAATGCTGCTCGACAACGACCTCGACACAGCTGTCTTCAAATGAGCTCGACAACGACTTCTCTTACTCGATCTCGACACGGCTGTCTTCAATCGACCTCGACACGTACGCTTCTCAGTCGACCTCGACACGTACAGTTCTCGATCTGGATTCCGCTGCTTCCACGTCCTCGGATTCGCTTTCCCGTACACCTCGATTCGGAAATCACTCGATCTCGGGAATCAGACTTCCTAAAACAAACACAACTCAGTTCGATCTATGGGTTCTAATACACTTAGCTCTCATCCCAAACTTAACCACAACCCAGAAAATATAAAACTCGAGAACTTGAATATATTTTTCCTCTAACACAAAGTTAGGGATTTCGATCAAAAGTTCATGAAAAAGTTATCTGATGCTTCAACAGATAGATCGACAACAACAACAACCAGAAGCAACAAACGAAAAACAAGAAATCGAAATAAACCAAAAATGAAGAGTTTACGGCACGCTGGATTGCGAGAAAAACAGAGGAAGAAAATTTGTTTTACAAGCCCAATTAATCGGTTAGAAAGATAGGTAGTATCGTGAAGAAGAAAACCCATCAATTTGACATGATTTGGAAGCATAAAAACTAGCTAAAATGGAAGGAAGAAATAGCGCTAAACAGTAGCACAGAGGAAAAGAAAGATCTGTTCTTCATACCTCAATGGTGATGGTCGAGCAGGCGAGATATGGGTCGAGAAGATGATGATGAACAAGGTTGATGAAGAAAATTTGTGCAGAATCTCGATGGAACTCAAGGTTTCGTCGATGGAAGTTTTTGGAGAAAAACAACGAAACTCAGAGCAGAAGGAAGGAAGAAGAAAGAAGAAAAGAGAAATGAGTATCTGAAGGAATCGGTCGTGGTATACAGCTGGTGAGAGAAGGGGTATAATCGTAACTCCAGCTATAAGATGCCAATCCCATCAATCATTCTACCCGTCTAATCGTTCCTCTCTCATAATTACCCTCTACTCGCTTCACAATCCGCCTAGACACGCGACGAGAACGGCAAGCCGACACTATAATTATTACAAACAATATAATAATAGCGCTGAATAACGTTCGAAAGAATACGAGGTATCATCTCGACACGATGTCGACAAGGATGCTCGTGCAAGCGCACAAGGCTCTAACACGAGTTCGTGCACGCGGCCTCCTCAGCTCGGTACGCGACTTCATCAACTCGACACGCGACCTCCTCAGCTCAGCAGCTAGTGCACGTGGTCTCCTCAGCTCGGCAAATGACCTCGGCACGCGATCTTGGCACGGGATCTCGACACAAGGTCTTGGTCGAGGTCTCGATACGTCGTCCTAATACGATGTCGATCTCGTCCTCAGGTGTTACACATCCTCCTGATGAGGTAGTACTTTCTTCAAAACCAAATGTCCTGGCTGAAATTCTCTTGGGCGAACTTTCTTGTTGAAGGATCTCTCTTTTCTTCAATTATGTTTAACTGCTCATATCGGGCTTTTACCCATTCTGACTCCTCTAATTCTGTCTCCATCAATACCCTTAGGGACATGATTTCTACTTCAATGGGAGATACTGCTTCCATCGCATACACCAAAGAAAATGGTGTTGCCCCAGTGCTTGATCGTATGTTAGTACGATAAGCGTGTAGAGCATAAGGTAACATTTCATGCCAATCTTTGTAATTAACCACCATCTTGGCAATGATTTTTTTGATGTTCTTATTAGCTGCTTCCACTGCACCATTCATTTGTGGTCTATAGGGAGTTGAATTGTGATGTTTGATCTTAAAGTTTTCACACAATCTTTGTACTTCTCCGCCATTAAGATTGGGTGCATTATCTGTAATGATCCTTTCAGGAATCCCATAACGGCATATAATATCCCTTTTGAGGAACTTGACAAACACCTTTTGGGAAATGCTGGCATAGGAAGACGCCTCTATCCATTTAGTGAAATAATAGATTGCCACCAATATAAATCAATGCCCATTTGAAGCTTTCGGATTAATTGGCCCAATGACATCTATTCCCCACATTGAGAATGGCCAAGGACTTGTTAGATTGTGCAGAGGAAAAGGAGGTGCATTGACCCGATCTGCGTACAACTGGCATTTGAGGCATTTTCGCACATACGCTATGCATTCTGTCTCCATAGTGGACCAATAGAATCCACTTCTCATTATCTTACGGGCCATCATGTGACCATTCGCATGTGTCCCACAGATCCCTTCATGAACATCAATCATGATTCGCCTGGCTTCCCGAGCATCTACACATCTCAGTAGTGTTCCATCTTGACTTCGTTTGTAGAGGATTTCTCCACTCAAGAAAAATGTTATTGCCAATTTTCTGATGGTTTTCTTGTTCACTTCACTTGCACCATCTGGGTATTCTTCGTGCTAAATATACCGTTTTATATCATAATACCATGGTTCGCCGTCTGACTCTCCTTCTACATTAGCACAGTAGGCCAGCTCATCTTTTACCTTTATGTGGATGGGTTGAACCTCGACATTGATGTTCAATTTAAACATCGCCGCCAAAGTAGCCAAGGCATTGGCAAACTGATTCTTATCCCGAGTCAAATGGGAGAATGTTATCTCTTCAAACCTTGTTATTAGCTGAGTTAGATGCTTTTGATAAGGCACCAATTTTGAGTCCTTAGTTTGCCACTTACCCTTCACTTGATAAATAATAAGGGCTGAATCTTCAAAAACCTCCAATCGTTTCACACCGAGGTCAATTGCAACCAATAGCCCACTTGCACATGCCTCATATTCTGCGATATTGTTTGTGCATTCGAAATTCAACTTGATAGTCACCGGATATTGCTTTCCACTTAGTGATACCATGACTGCCCCTATGCCATTTCCATACATATTTACTGCCCCATCGAAGTACATCTTCCATCCTTCGTCTTCCTTTTCAATATCCATGATTTCTTCATCTACCTTTTCCTGGTTTGACGATTGCCCTTCTTCCAGAGGATTTTCGGCCAAATGATCAGCAATAATACTCCCTTTAATCGATTTTCGCGTCACATACTTGATATTAAACTCTGACAAGATCACTTGCCATTTCGACACCCTTAGAGAAATATGAGGGCTTTCAAATATGTACTTTAGTGGGTCAAATCGCAAAATCAACCATGTAGTGTAGTACAACATGTACTGGCGAAGTTTTCTTGAAGTCCAGACTAGAGCACATCACGTTTTCTCAATTGTCGCATAGTGAGTCTCACAATCGTTGAACTTCTTGCTCAAATAATAGACTGCTTACTCTTTCTTTCCTGATGCATCGTGTTGTCCAAGCATTGCCCCCAGGGATGATGGCACCACTATCAAATACAGAATCAAAGGGCGTCCTGGTGTTGGGGGTACTAAAATAGGAGGACTCGACAGATAAGCTCTTATCTTGTCGAATGCTTCTTGACATTCTTCATCCCATTCCCCTGGTTGGTTCTTCCTTAGTAACTTGAATATAGGCTCACACGTGCTAGTCAAGTTGGCAATGAATCTAGCAATGTAATTGAGTCTCCTCAGAAAACTCCTTACTTCTCGTTCAGTCTTGGGAGTTGGCATTTCTTGGATAACCTTTATTTTGTCAGGATCCACCCTTATCCCTTCTCTACTCACGATGAAACCGAGTAACCTTCCTGACGATCCCCCCAAAATGCACTTGTTAGGATTTAGTCGCAACTTATGTTTTCTGAGCCTTTCAAATAGCTTTCGCAATACTTCTACATGACTTTCATCCTCCTTTGATTTTGCAACCATATCATCCACATATACTTCAATCTCTTTATGCATCATGTCATGAAAAAGGGTAACCATGGCACGTTGGTAAGTAGCCCCAGCATTCTTTAACCCAAAAGGCATTACTTTATAGCAGAATGTCCCATATGGGGTAATGAACGTGGTCTTTGCCTTATCTTCAACATCCATAAGGATTTGGTTATATCCAGAGTATCCATCCATAAACGAAAACCTGTGGTTCTTAGCAGTATTGTCAACAAGCACGTCGATATGTGGGAGAGGAAAATCATCCTTCGGACTAGCCTGATTCAGGTCTCGGTAATCCACGTACACTCTAACTTTTCCATTCTTCTTGGGTACCGGGACGATGTTAGCTACCCATTCCGGGTGTACTGAAACCTCCAAAAATCCGGCCTCCCACATCTTGACCACCTCCTCTTTGATTTTCAATGACATATCCGGGCGCATCCTTCTCAACTTCTACTTCTTGGGTTTTGCATCTGGATAAAGTGGAATCTTATGTGCTGCTATTTCTGGGTCCAGGCCGGGCATATCTTTATAAGACCATGCAAAGACATCAAGATATTCTCTGAACAAAGCAATCATTTCTTCACGTTCTGGATTGTCTACCAATTTTAACTCTTTTTTATCCTCTTTAGTCCCCAGATTGATCATTTCCTCTGTCTCATCGTTCAAACCAAACTCTTTTTTCAGTTGAGTCCAGAAGTTCGGTGAACTCTTTGACAACTTCGTCATCTTCATCCGACTCAGAACAATTCCCATCGGAAGTCGCAAGGGAATCAAATAACAGGTTCTCGATATTCCCATAATGAGGCAAAGTTTTAGTGAAATGTGAGTCCCTGGAGAATAATTCATGGAAATCGGAAAGAGAATAATAGAAAGAAAATGGGAAACAAAAGCATAATTGAAGAGTAAGGATTTTGAAGGAATAAGACAAAACAGAACAAATGGATAGGAATGCATGCAGATTCATTAAATTCATGTCTCAAGCAAAATAACATAAGTCTTATAGCCTCAGTCGGCTAATACAGTACAAGAAAACAATTACATGAAAGCAACAACATCAACAACTGGTTCAGCTTGCCAATTGCTCAGCGGTTCTTAATTGGTGGTGGGGTGGATGATGCCATATGCCCTTGAGCTTTCATCATCCAATATGTTGATTGCTGGCCGGTTTGGTGCATAAGCAGCATTCTCAGGTGAAATCACTTTGGCAGGAGCGGGAAATGTATCCTTCAAGTGAGGGATTTATTGTGTCTCCCTTTTACCAATTGTCAGAGCTTTGAACTTTGCTTCAAGGTTGTCTTTATAGCCGATCCCAAACATGTCTGACTTCTTTTGCAAGAATATAGGATCACGAATTCCTTGTAGGTGACGACCCAAGCCTTTCCCTTCTTCGTAGCCACTTTTTGCCATGATTCGTGTTGCCACCTGATTCACATTACCAGCTGGCGAACCTTTTTCCTCACCTCCCAGCTTATCTGTCCCGAAACTATGGCATAGATTCATTCCTTCTTCATCAGTGTTATCCACATATGGAAGGGACATAGGTTTTGAGACCATAATCTCTTCTTCACCGCGAATTGTGATAACAGACCCGTTTTCTACATATTTAACCCTCTGGTGTAGAGTGGAAGGTACTGCCCCCGCTTCGTGGATCCATGGTCGTCCTAATAGCATAGTATATGTTGACTCAATTGCCATGACTTGGAACAATACGCGGAACACACTTGGGCCAATTTCCAATGGTAGTACTATTTCACCGATAATGCCTCTCTTAGACCCATCAAAAGCCCGAATTGTCATCGATTGAGGCGTTAAATCTTGTTCTTCCATTGCTAGAGCAGTCAACGTGGACGCTGGCATGATATTCAAAGCTGAACCACCATCGATTAGCACCTTGGCCACTACAAATCCCCAACATTTCAAGGTGATATGTAGGGCTCGATTGTCCCTCTTTGCTTGAGATACCATTTCAGCATCGGAGAACATGATAGGTTAACTCGCTGCACAGGATCGACCATGTTTACCATGTTTTTAGGAGTAACATCAGGCTTGACAAAAGCTTCCTCTAATGTCTTCAACACAGCTTTTCTATGTGCCTCAGAAGTTAGAATGAGGGAAAATAAGGATATTCGGGCTGGAGTTCTCCTCAGTTGTTCCATCACATCATACTCACTTTGCTTCATTATCTTTAAGAATTCTTCTTCAGGCTGCTCTTTTTCTTCCACCTCTTTCCCTTTCTTTTTTTTTTCTTTTCAACTTCTCCTGGGCCAAAGTATCGACCACTTCAGGTTATTCCCCCGACACTCACTATATTGGTGATTGTCTTGTCAATCTAGCTTTGCTTGCTTGTCTCGCATGTTGAAGGACCTTCCACCACTTCAACTCTTGCCTCATAATTCCAGGGAACTGCATGAGTATCTTTGCAAGCAAGGGGTGTGGGTTTTTTTACAGTCACCATAACCTTTTCTGACGCAAGTGGCTGGCTGAGTGGTGTAAGTCTAAGCACAAAGGGTTATATAACATCGATCTCCTCATGAGGCATTGACCTTTTGGCTTGCACTATCCCTAGTGACATTAAACTTTGAACTCGAGCCTTGAAATCCCAACAATCTTCGATGTCGTGACCTACACAACCATGATGGTATACGCATTTATCCTCTTCATCATATTTTTCATATCTCACTATTCCTTTCACCGGTGCTAGTGTCTCATACCCGATCTTTCGTAACCCTTCCCATATCTCTATCATGGGTGTTCGTAGTTTCAAAACACTCTTGACAAGCCTTTCATCTTCTCCTACTACACTCATTGAGTTGCCACTGTTGTGATTTGGGAGCGGGTTGTTGACAACATTTGACCCTTTTTCTTCTTGGATATCCAATTTCCCATGAGCAATCAGCCTTCTAATGGTGGTCTTGAAAGCCTCACAATCCTCAATAGAGTGACCTACGGCTCCTATATGAAATTCACAAGTTGAATTTGGGTTATACCAAGCCGAAAATGGGGGTTCCATCGGCTTCACCGGAATTCCCGCAATCAGATGGGCGTCATACAAATGTTGGAATAGTTCTGCATTGGTGATGGATATCTTGGGAAATGGGGGTAGATGTTCTATTTTGGCCTGAGTTTTGGTAAAGGGGTCGGGTTTGGTGATAGGTTGGGCGGTTGTATTGGTAGTTTGGACGTGGCTGAGGATAGGCAGTAGGAATGTTATTCATGGGAAATGATGGTGTGGGTGATGGGTTTGTGTTTGGGGTGATTTGGTATGATGGATAAGGCATTCTGGGACGTGGATGATTATATTGTGGATTTTGGTGGGAGTAATTTGGTGTGGCTCGAACAAGGCTTACTTCTGGATCTTTTTTCTTTTGTAGGAAATTCTTCTTTGACTGTCCGGTCTCTGTCTGCTCTACTGGCAACTTTTCGGCTCTTGCCAACATCTCAATTCTCTCTCTAGCAGCTATAAGGTCAGCAAAGTCTTTGTATGTAGCTCCAGCCATTGCTGTAACATAAGGAGTCCCCAAGGTCCCCAAGAAATAAGAGCATGTCTCAGTCATGGTGAGCGGTGGCTGGACTTGTGCAGCAAGGGCTCTCCACCTCTGAGCGTACTGCTTAAAGGTCTCTTCGCTCTTCTTTTGCAGTATTCCCAACTGCTCACGAGTCGGAGCCGTATCCAGGTTAAACCTGTATTGGCTCATGAAGGCATCAACAAGATCCTTCCAACCATCAATTTTTGAATGATCTAACTGGATGTACCATTCTAAAGCCGGTCCGGTCAAGCTTTAATGAAAAAAGTTGACGAGAAATTTTTCATCTTTGGACCATATCGACATTTTGGTTCAATAGGTCCTTAGGTGCAGCAGGGGGTTAGTGCTTCCATCGTTTTTTGTGAAGTCTGGGACTTTGAAATCACGAGGAATTATCACCTCTGAGGTTGGGCAAAGTTCCTCTAATCCCAAAGATCCAAAATTACTAGGCCCCTGCATCGCCTTAATCTTTTCCTCCATCTTTTCATCCATTGCTCCCTAGCCTTGTCTTTTCGCACTGATGCGTGCCCTTCCTTTGTGTCGTACTCCACATGTGGCATTCCACCACCTCCACCTCCGTTATGCTGGTTTTCAACCCCATGGTGGCCCATAGCTTCATATCCCATTCCTATTGGGATGGTGAACGACCCTAATGCTTGGTTGTGCATGTTTTCTGTGTTGACACGGTTATGGGTCCCTACTCCCATGAAAGTGGGTACTTCAGAGGTATTGACATGCGGGGTTTCCATGGTGGTCCTATTTGCTATCAACATAGTGAATGCTTCTTTCATGGCCAATAACGCCTCTTCAATGCGAGTCTGAGCAGCGGCCATCTCATCCATTCTTTCTTTTACTGTGTCCATTTCTTGAGTCAAGTTCCTCCCCTGCAACTCATCATCACTCGACATTCTTGCTTGGCTCCTAGTGAAGTACACTCGAGTTTGACTGATCTTTACTTTCCTAGAACGCGCAATGGCTGCTAAATCCCTGTTTACCATAAAAACAAAGTTTGTTTTTTTTATTTATTTAAACAAAATTAGATTACCCCTTATTATGGATTTGTTGAAGAATCGTGAAGGGTTGTTCTTGAAATCTGGAGCGAGTATCTTTAGTTCGACCTTCGAAAAATTAAGTGACAAAGTTTATGAATAAGAGACATGGATCACGAAGGACAAAAGCATAGTAGACTTTCATTTCATGCATAAGTAAAACATAGTTCAAGTACAACTCAGATACATCAATTTTCCCTAATGCTTCTGATAAGTTTTTCAACCTCATCAACTAACTCTTTACAAACATCAATCAGATCAATTGCTTTGTGCGGAGTAGTGAGAAGGTTAACTGCTGCATCTGCACGGCGGACAAGTCTGCGGATCCTTTCAATTTCCCTTAACCTGCGAGCCCAATTGCTGAACTCCTGCCTGGCATGTGAATGGTTCTCCTCAGCATTCCTTATTAGTCCCATATAGTGATTTCTTTCCATTGCCCATTCTCTGATCTCTTCATTCTTCTCTACTATGGTTGCCCAATACATTTTGATCACCTCCCTGACCTCCTGCTTGTCATTCTTGATTCTTGCTTCATATTCAGCAATCATGTCCTTCATTTGCATGTCGAGGGTGTTCAGACGCTGTTGGGTTTCCACCTGACTTTCCTTAAGGTTCATGATTTCTCCCTTAAGTTGCCAGTTTTCTTCTAGCAAATCTTCCCTTTCTTTCAAGAGCATTTCCATCTCCCCATGCTTCTTCTCAAGATGCCCCTGATACCCTCTTATCGCTTCTTCAAAAGCTTGGTCGTCAGTCCTTCTAGTTATTTGAAACTGGGTAGCTTGCTCCTCTAACTGGCTTTTGAGGGTGTTCAATTTCTGTCTCATCTCCACATGAGTCTTTCTCAACTGCTCATTTTCTCGTATGGTCCTATCTCGTTCCGCGTCTCGAAGCCTTAACTCCTCATTTGCAGACCTTAGACAATCCATGGTTCTATCCTTGGAATCTCTCTCAATTCTAGCTCTTTTGTTTGTTTGATCCAATGATTGGGTTTTCTCTTTATGCTCCAGCTTCAAGGCTTCAAAGGCTGAATGATCCTCTCTTAATTTGACCTCCAGCGTGTTCTTCTCGGCTTCTACCTTTTCCAACTTCCCCTTCAATTCTTTCATCTCTTCGCTTTCCTCCAGGATCGTGGTTGCATTTCTCGGTTGGTTGCTAGGATCCGGCTTGTGAAATGGCAGTTTGATTTGTTCCACTCTATCTCGCACCCACGGCTTATAACTGTCCTTAGCCCCGCAACTTCTGCGCCCTAAATCCTTTCCCTTACGGGTGACTTTCCCCCATGCTTGATAAATTCTATCGAGCATCCTTTTATCTTTTAAGTCGGTCATAAAAGGAATTATCGAACCTTCAGTAGGTGGGCCCATCACCGGATAACACAATTGGCGTAATGCTAGACTTGGGTTGTAATTGATGCATCCCAAGGTCCCTCTACTAATTGTGCATTCGGGAATTCACCACATTGGCAGATCACCTCTTCTGTTCCCATCCACTGTGGATACCAGCGCACTGATTCCTCCTTGAGCGTCACAAAAACTTGCACCCATTCCTTAGCGTCACGATTCTTTAAACCCAACCTCCTCAGATCGACGTGGGACAATAGGATTCATAACCTCTTTGGAAAACATGTGCTGTCAACCACACATACAATATCGGTATGCAACATAAGATCTTTTTTCCTTTCTTCTGATGGCAGAAATTCATAGTGTAGTATACATCTGCAAGGATTGCGAATGTTGAGTTCTCCCCTCTGCACTTACGAGCCATAAACATGTCCTCGCAGTAGGGCCCACTAAGTCACCACCACTCGGGAACAGAACCAAGTCATAAATTGATAGAGTTCATGCTTCTTTGTAAAGCTTTGCTAAGTCAAATCATCAACCACTTTTTACAACTATTTTAGGCATAGAAATAAGTTAAGAACATGCCCCAAATGTCCTTTGAGGGCCACGGTTTTAAGCTTCAAATACAACTTTGAAACTTCTTTGTGCCAAGTTCTAAATTACACAAACTTTGATACATCCAAACATCTTACCAAAACCAAACTTCTTTACCACTTTGAAACATTTAAAACCAAGTTAAAACTCACCCAAATCTTGTTGATAAGCCACTATTTTAAGAACCACAAAACAACCCCAAATTCATTTTATTTCAAACCATTTTTCAAAGCTTTAAACATACAAATCTTTATAGATTTAAAGTCCTAATCAAAAACCAACTTCCAAATCACTTTGATACACTTTAGAACAAATCAAAACATCATCGAAACCATACAAAACAGCACGGTCTCCAGCCCCAAAAATTCCCAAATTAATTTCACAAAACTTTGTTCAACATGCATATATGACTTGTTTTAAGTGTACTAAGGCAAAATCCCCAAATATCTAACTCCAAAACCACCAAAATCAAGTTAAGATCAAGCCCCCTAATAGCCTAATGGATTCGTCCTGAACAAGAGGTTAGGGTTCTTCAATTTTTAACTCAACCAAATAAGTTTAATCAAGATGGAAATTGATGGATCAAGGATTAATCAAACAAATACATCAAGATCTAACACTTTCTAAGCAAAATCAACTCTAAAATCAACCAAACCCATTCATGAAACTCAGAGAAAAATAAATGGATTATGAAGCTTATTAAGGAGTTTGATGATGATAGAACAAAGATTATGAAGAAAGGATGGAAGATAGTAAGCTAAAATACTAATTTTTTTCCAAAAACTCACTTTCTCTCACTAAACTTTTTTCCCAAGCTTTCCAAAAATGAAAGAATGATGAAGATGGTGCATAAGGAAGGAGATCAGCCACAAAATGGAGGAGGGACAAGGGTGGAAGGAATTTGTTCATTTAGTTAGGAATTAACTAAATTAGTTAGGTTTGAACCAAACTAACTACCCACTATTTACAAATTAACCAATCCTAATCTAACACATGTCAAAGAAGCTTCTAAAGCTTGGATTCAGCTCCCCTAGTTGTTGGATCCATCGCCACTCAGCCCAAAATATTAAGATATTTCGTTTCGTCGCGTTCTCGCTCAATCGGGTGCGTGGCGTTACGCATATATTAGGGTTTTTGGTCCAAAAACTCTAAAAATAATCTAATAAATTATTCCACTATCAAAAATTATTAATCAACCAAAATGTCCCTAAAAATATTAAAATTATTTCTATGAATGTCGCTTTCTCGATTTACGAGTTAAAACGCTACCGTTAGTCAGTTTCTAGGCATAGAAAATACCCTATATTTTTCTGATGCCCAAAAATTCCAGAAAACTCCAATAAATCCTAAATAATGGAAAATACTAAGATCCCAAATTTTCTAAAATTTAGATCACGTTTGGGTATGTTTCAGTTGAAAATTCATCCAATAGTCTAGTTATGGCAGAATTCAACAGAATTCTCGCAGCGTAATAAAAATTGTAAATTAGTGAGGATCACTAATTCCAATTTCTCTTATCATCTAGATATTATTCAAGCAATAAAATTATCAAGACAAAATCATTAAAATAAAAGTCGTATTAATTACAACACAAAACCTATAATTCATCAACAACTAAACGTCGAAAATTCAAACTGTAACTTAAAAATATTTATTAAATCCTGAAAATTATTTCTCCTTCAATAAAATAATTTTCTTTAATCAAACAACAATTTTTCAAATTTTTCAGGATTAATTCAAATTAAAAACAGTATACATCTACACTGTCTATTAATCTAAATTAATTACTAAAGCAGTAAATTGTTTACAACAAACATAGCAGTTCTTTGTACTTTTCATAAATCATCAAGGTGATCAATCTCTATGATTTATTTTCAAGTAGTCGAAAACTATAAAAAAATTTCATAAAAATTGGGGTGTTACACTCCACTTAACAATAAGTCTTACTCGCGAACCTACAAACACACGAACTTGGAAACGAAGGTCACGAACACACCTCCACACCACATATATATGGTTCTGCCCTCTCTACCCCAGCCACCTAAACTTGTCCACAAATTTCATGAAGCACGCCAATGCGGTCCACAATTCACCAGAAACACAAAAACACTGCCAGATTAGAATATAGACAACGAACGAACGACGAATAATTCAAGGAAAGTATGAACATGGTTCTGGTCTTACCACACCAAGGATGGCAGCCACGAAACTACAAGCCTTGAAGTGGTTTCTAGCACTTACAACTGCTAAAAATGCGTACCGGACTCTAAACTGCGAAGAATACACTGTTAGGGACCAAAACCAAAATGAACGGTGAATTGGAATCAAAAGTATAGACTATGGAACAGAGCCATACACATGACTATATACTCACCAATAGGAAGGATTGAAGCTATGGACTAACTCCTAACTCATTCGGCAGCCAGACTTGCACCAAAACACTAAAACACGAAGAACAGTTAACCAGGGACTAAAAGCACCAACCAAGGATCACGAGTTTACCATGAGAAAGTCAAGGTACAGAGGCTTCCTCCTCTATTTCGTGACACATAGAGTCACCTCCGAAAGTTTCGACAGAATCCAAGCTCGTTCGGTAACCGTATGGTCTAACAAGGGCCTAAAACAACACTGAATTGAGGTTAGGAATGAGGATCATACAAGGCATCATGAAATCAAATTAGAAAGTAGTCCAAGATTACCTAGAAACAGAGCTTTACCTCCACAAAACGGCGTTCGGAGATAAGCCTTAGAAAGCACGAACGGAAACAGATGAAAAGGTACGATCAGATTGATGAACTGGCACCCTGCGCGTCTCCCAGCTCCTGTTGTGTGCCCCACGCTTGCTTACGCGCGTCGGAGGTGGTTTCCTTCTTGCTGAAGTCTTCCTATGCAAGCCCACCACGTGTCATTCTCTCATTGGACTAGCAGTTCGTCCAATCACAAAGCGCCACGTGTCACGAACGGATAAAGATCTGATGGTCCACCGTAGTCTAGCACGCTTCACACGCGCCCGAGGCGCACTCCACGTACGCCCTGTGCGCTTCACGTGCACTCCTGCACTTCGGTTCGTTTTCGCGTGATTTCTCCAATTCTGACGCTCGTTCGACCCAGAACTTGATACCCAAACACTTAAACACCATTCTAAACACATAGGACACCCAATTGATCTAAGAATCAAGGGTTTAGAATCCCAATTACTCGTCCGAATGCTCACACTCGTTCTAGGTCACAAGTACAACCAAAACCCTAACCTTAACTCCGATTGCTCTGAAATTCTACGAGGCTCCTAAAACTAATACTAAAACCCTATCAAGCACTTCTCCACCTCTCTCCCACCTACAAAGCCTCACTAGTCTCATACTTACACTTACACAAGGGCACAGAAAGCGATTACGCCACTGAACACCCAAGAACATTACCAAACTCCACCGAACACACTTAGACACACACTAATACACCTAACGCCACTTAATCACATGCTAAGCAAGGTTTAGAAAATTGGGAATGTTACATTACTACCCCCTTAAAATAATTTCGTCCTCGAAATTCAAAGATGGATAGGGATACCATACCAACATGATATCTCACAACTTCTTCTAAAGGTTTACCACTCCTTGTCTCGCATAACTAACTATACTTCTGCTGCCCCACTCTGACTCTATACACTTATACTCTATAGAGTCCTGCGAGCCATAGGTTCCTGTAAGAGCAACCACTAGCTCGTGTCCATGTGATATACAACAAATATCACATGGATAGAAACATCTTACGAATAATCGAGACAGTTATCCATGCCTCCCAAAATGAAAGCAACAGATAACTCACAAATCAGACACCCCACCCAACTTTTAGAATTAGTTAATACCCGGTGTGGGTCAAACTAGACACGACCAGTAAGAACACCCCATCCCAGAGTCTGGTTAGAACAGAACTGCTCTGATACCATAAATGTGACACCTAAATCTGTTAAGCCAAAAATCAGAAAAATTTAAAACTTTAATCAAACACGTGAAAACATACAGGAAATTAATACCGAAGTATTCACATCAGAGTGCGTACAATAATAGAAACAATAAACTCTCCACTGGCCGTGGTACAAAACTACAGGCGTGTCAACAGACTCTCCTAGACATCAACAACCTCGTCAAGAGTATCTTCCACCTCGATCAATATCAATCTGCTCGACGTTCTCGTCAACAGCTGTAGACTCATCACTTTCTAATCTCAAAACAATAATACAAGAATACACAGAAATATAGAGAGGAGGTAAGAAACTCATAAAACACCATACGGTGGGAAACAAGGTAATACACAATACAATAACATGTTCACCCTAATCTGAACACACGTTGGCAGATCCACAAGAATTCACAACTGGAGAGTATGCTAGGCTACCGTACTCGACAATTCCGCACCTAGCACGTCGTATTCAACTATTCCGACACTGACCCCTAACTTAAGATCAACACTCTTCCAACTATGAAGACTTGTGCATAGGCTCACATGGTCTATATCACAAATACAACATATGCAACTGAGTCTATCTATTTTAGGCCAATAGATCATAATCGAGGAGTATTGTTTCCCCAGCTGTGGAAACAACACTCACCCGACCATGAACTATTCTCCTTTAAACAACTAGACAACACTACTACAACATATACAACTAAATCTACCAACATATAGGCCAATAGATCATAATCAAGTCAGTATGCCAAGCTACCGTACTCAACTATTCCGCACTTGGCATGTTGTATTCAACTATTCCGACACTGATCCCCAACTTAAGATCAGCACTCACCTGACTATGAGCTATTCTCCTTAAACAACTAAACAACACAACTACAACATACACAACTAAACAACAGAAGGTCTACACTACTAATAACATATTACAATATACAACAGGTCATCATATATTCACAGATGCTACAGCACACCAGGGCATAGTACCAAACACATCATGTTATCACACATTGACAGATGCTGCAGCACACTAGAGCATAACATTAAGCACATCATGATATCACGCAATAGCACATGAACAACATGTTATAGCACCATAATACACAAAAGCTTGTTATCAAGCATCACATGGTATCACACTCTCTTGATCAATATACAAGTCTGCACTAGTGTCGCGAAGGCGACCAACTATCATGTTATCAATTAAGTACACATGCTGTCAAACATAATCAATTCATCATGCATATACAAATCCATCGTCATACCATTAAATCATCTATCTTAATATCACATGTTATCAATCATCCATAAACACCATGAATCAATCCTATGTTGGTCGATGGGTATACGACGCCTATCCTTAGACACTGTAGAGCGTAACTCCTATCCTTAGGTGTTACTGACATCAACCTCTAGTAGGGTTTGAGGTACCCTACACATGCTGAAGATTATATACTACACATGAAATCCCGGTGATTAAGGTTTCATCCTCCTCACCTGGTAAAACTCCGTTCTTCGCTCCACTTAACGATAAGTCTTACTCGCGAACCTACAAACGCACGAACTTGGAAACGAAGGTCACAAACACACCTCCACAACACACATATATGGTTCTTCCCTCTCTACCTCAACCACCTAAACTTGTCCACAAATTCCACGAAGCACGCCTACGGGGTCCACAATTCACCAGAAACACAAAAACACTGCCAGATTAGAATATGGATAATGAATGAACGACGAATAATTCAAGGAAAGTATGAACATGGTTTTGGTCTTACCACATCAAGGATGGCAGCCACGAAACTACCAGCCTTGAAGTGGTTTCTAGCACTTACAACAACTGAAAATGCGCACCGGACTCTAAACTGTGAAGAATACACTGTTAGGGACCAAAACCAAAAGGAACGATGAATTGGAATCAAAAGTATAGACTCCAGAACAGAGCCATACCACATGACTATATACTCACCAATAGAAAGGATTGAAGCTCTCGACCAACTCCTAACTCATTCGGCAGCCAGACTTGCACCAAAACACTAAAACATGAAGAACAATTAATCAGGGACTAAAAGAACCAACCAAGGGTCACGAGTTTACCATCAGAAAGTCAAGGTACAAAGGCTTCCTCCTCTATTTCGTGACTCACAGAATCATCTCCGAAAGTTTCGGTAGAATCCATGCTCGTTCGGTAACCGTATGGTCAAACAGGGGCCTAAAACAACACCGGATTGAGGTTAGGAATGAGGACCATACGAGGCAACATGAAATCAGGTTAGAAAGTAGTCCAAGATTAGCTAGGAATAGAGCTTTACCTCCACAAAATGGCGTTTGGAGATAAGCCTTAGAAAGCACGAACGGAAATAGACGAATAGGTACGATCAGATTGATGAACTGGCACTTGGAATGGCTTGGGAATGGATCACCAATCCTTAGGATGCTCAAAATGGTGAGGTTCTGGTTTGGAGGGAGTATTAAGGTCATGGCTTATGAAGAAGAAGAGGTAAAAATCTTATTTGGAGTGAAAAGAATGACTTATATAGAAAATAGGCTTATTGGGCGCGCTTAGCTCGTGCTCAAGCGCACCCTGCGCGCGTCCTAGTTCCTGCTGTGTGCCCCATGCATGGTTGCACGCATCTCATGCGCATCTGAGGCGGTTTCCTTCGCGCTGAAGTTTTCCTATGCATGCCCTCCATGTGTCGTTCTCTCATTGGACCAGCAGTTGGTCCAATCACAAAGCGCCTCGTGTCACGAATGGATAAAGATCTGATGGTCCACCATAGTCTAGCGCGCTTCACGTGTGCCCCACATGCACTCCACGTGCGCCTTGTGCGCTTCAAGTGCGCTTCACATGCACTCCTGCTCTTTGGTCCGTTTTCGTGCGATTTCTTCGATTCCGACGCTCGTTCGACCCAGAACTTGATATCCAAACACTTAAACACCATTCTAAACACATAGGACACCCAATTGATCTAAGAATCAAGGGTTTAGAATCCCAATTACTCGCCCGAATGCTCACACTCGTTCTAGGTCACAAGTACACCTAAAACCCTAACCTTAACTCCGATTGCTCTCAAATTCTACGAGGCTCCTAAGACTAATACTAAAACCCTATCAAGCACTTATCAACCTCTCTCCAACCTACAAATCCTCACTAGTCTCATACTTACACTTACACAAGGGCACAGACAGCGATTACGCCACTGAACACCCAAGTACACTGCCAAACTCCACCGAACACACTTAGGCACACACAAATACACCTAACCCCACCTAATCACATTCTAAGCAAGGTTTAGAAAATTGAGGATGTTAAAGTTAATGCTATTTCAGCATGACCTATCCTTGAAAGACTGGCTAGGTCAATCAGGCAGTCTACCGCATGTTCGGACGTTGCTTTCGAGGTTTCTCGGGAGTGTAAACTGACTTGCCGAGTACCTTCGAAGTGGGTACCCGCACTTGTGAATTTTAGCAACGTTTTTCTATTCTTTATCTAATGCAATATAGAAAAGTTAGGAATATAACTTACATTTAGTCTCAATGTTGAATTACAACTTGGAGGGAAATGTAAAACTTTATATTAAACTGCAACATAGAACAGTTTAAAAATAAAGGCTACATAAGCAAGATAAGTAGAGAAGTGGCGAAGTACTATCGGTAATCAATCCTGGTCGTGGTAACCGGACTCAACTGTAGTACTTTCAAAGTTTTGTTGCATTCCATGTTCGGGCAATGGCCCTGTTACGGCTCAAGCAAGTGCACCTGATCGTAACTCGTACTAAAAGTGGAGTATTTTTAAGACTCCGAATGTCGAACCCACAGGGAATGTGCGAGTACCAATGAAGTAAAGAATCTATCCTATTAGGCTAACGAAAGTTATAATTAGCGAATAGCAAAAGTTGTCACGTAACTAAAATAACAATTAAGCGAAGTGCAAGAACGAATTAAGAATATTATGGGAGGTCTAGGGGAACCAGGTTCACCAATACTCAACTATTGAATTTACTAAATAATTACTACGAGATCTATTTTCAGATTAATAGCTAATCACTCACTCTAAACTACTAAAAACTACCCAGTTAATAGCCTTCTTCCTAAATAACCACTCCGTTTTGATCCAGGAAGGTAATTAAAGGAAAGAGCATTAAGAACATATGAGTTTGTTAATCTAATAACAGATTAGAAACAAGCAAATGCCTTATCTGGGCATGTAAAGCGAGTTCTTTTATTCCTAGAGATCTGTTAACTAACTGTGGTCCTGTTATCGCTAATTAAGTCAAATAATTAAAGGTTGATTAGGCCTTATAGTATTAAGCATGCTAGGGGTAAAACAATCAATCAAATAAATAGAAACTCATGGAATTAATTAGATAAATAACAAAAGTATTGTAAAGGATCCCCCATTACCCCTATTGATTGGTTTAGCTACTCATATTCAATGATGATAATATAAACACAATCATAAAACCATAGGAATCCATAATAACGAGAATAAAATCTAAACCGGGACACCCTTTTGGTATGACGACGGTCCTTAAGCATGTTCTTCACGTCCTCACTAAAGGGAAATCACGCATACAAACAGATATAAAATGCAGTGAAAAATTAAAATTTTCCTTCCAAGGATCATTGCGAATGATCATGATTCAGGGATTGTGTGATTTACCTCTTGTAGCGCAGTCCGTTAATGAAGAAAGCTAGAGTCGAGCACGAACGTTGTATAGACGACAACGCCTCTATGTAGTCCACACGAACAGACTTCGAACGGGAGCGGCCACCATCTACAGTGCTAGCTGATGAACGGAACCAGTCACGAACGCACACACTGTATCTGGTACGGCTAGGTTAGAAATTCCGTGAGCAGGACTTCAGCTTAAGTGTTCTATTTATAGAACCACTTAAGATTGACCTAGCGCACCGTAGCTTACCGTGTGCTGCATTACTCTTGACTTACACTGGTGCATCATAAGAGCGCACCACTGAATAAAATGAGTCTTACTCATTTATATTTAATCTCCCATTAATCTGTTCTTACATGTGTGACCCTGTAGGTTCCCATAACGTTGGCAATAATATTAAATCACTATTTAATATTATAAACAGAGAGCGGTGTCTAGCAACACATCACTGCTACCTAAGTAACGAGAATGTTAGTGTTTTGACTTTTCGTGATAATGATCATGTGTATAATTACCCTTTTGCCCTTATATCTATATCGAACACAAGGCATAGTGTGTGTCACCCTTGTATAGTTCAACATTATATTCTTTAATACCCAAGCAGACTTAGTAACAACAAATAAGATCAATATCTCATATAGGCTTATTTCAGCATGGCTATTTATTTTACAGTCATACTCTATCAAGGGGTCCACAATATTACTCCTGCTATATAGGAGGGGCAAATCCCATCTAGGTCACTCATGTCCCTCTGCATGACTCGTGGAGTGCCCAATTAACCAACTTTATAATTGTCTTGTTACATACAATGTTTGACGGCAACAAAACACTCAACTCCTCATGTAGGGACCATAATGGTTTCAGGTCAAAGGGTGGCATACACCACTATTACTATGAGAATAACTTATGACACTTACATAACGCATTTTGTAGTATTCTCATGGCGGGTCAACCCAGTACACAATTACCCTAATGTGTACCTATGCGGTGACTTGATATCTCATATCTATAATATGTGAGATGAGGTTATCAGTCTACACACATAATAGTTTTGATGTATTATTATTGCCTTTAATAATAATACTCGACTACAGATGTTTAAGAGTAAGTTCTATAGTATCTCACAACTGAGTCGTCTACTCGATATTCTATTAAAATCGAACTTTTACTCAAGGGCTTTATTACGTTAAAACAAACATAATAACTAAAATGCCTCATATAATAGATAAATAGCATGATACACATTATAAGTTCAAAAGGAAAATATTGGCCTCTAGGGCTTACACCAACACTCAGGAGCTTCGATAGCGAAACGGGGTTGGCACCAAGCTCCAAGGAAACACGAATCAATAGAAAGGCAAGGGAATTGATGTAGAACTCTCATAAAAAGAGGCTAAGATTCAGAAATTCGTCAAAAGGTCTTCAGCTTAGGCTACAAGGGCCTATTTATAGGTTGGGATGCATATTATGTCATCTGGCTTTCAAATCTGCACAATATGGGACGGGGTATGGCCGTACCGCATATATGCACGGTCGTGCCGGACTTTGCTTGTGACGTTGGCCTGTACTTGTGTGTTCTGCACTCTCTGACATCATCTGTATACGGTCGTACTGCCTTTGGCACGGCCGTACTGGACTTTTTCATCGGTGCCAGGCTGTACTGACCAAGGGGGTGCACCCTACTGATTCTCTGATCTAGGTACGCCAATAGTGCTAAAACTCTCCAAAACTTGCCAGTTTTCAGTCCATTCTCACATATTTTGCTCTGAGTGGTGTCTTTATGATATTTCTGCAAAATAGGACATAAGTGAGTATCTTTGTTCTTTAAATAGTGCAAAATGATATAATTAAGTACGAGAAATGCCCCATAAAAATAGACAATTTGGTGTGATAACACATCCTCACACTTGAGCTTTGCATGCCCTCAAGCAAATCATTTGGGTAATTATAATAAGAGAAACTATTTTCACTGGATAGGGGCAAAAACACAAGTATGATAACAAAGTGATATCATAAAACATGCCAATAA
The DNA here is from genome assembly GCA_037113605.1 of Calophaca sinica. NCBI lineage: Eukaryota > Viridiplantae > Streptophyta > Magnoliopsida > Fabales > Fabaceae > Calophaca > Calophaca sinica. Next base: position 39,021,825 of record CM073734.1, read on the forward strand.
ATAGAATGCCCAATTTGAGATGTAAGTTTAAATAAGTCAACAATATGTGATTTACATGTCACACTCTCACTAATCTTAAAGTGTTTATAGGCATAGTCATTAACGCTTAGATTTCTCAAATGAAGTGACATTACCAAGGTTAAAATGTTAGGTATGATAAAAGAAAGAAAATGTCATGCAAAGGGTCAACCAAAACAAGCAACCTTTTTCTTTTTCAATCTAAAGAGCAGGCAAGAATCCCCAAATTTTTGATCAATAACTTTTTTTTTCAATTTCTGAAGGCACTATCACAGTAACATTTCTTTTTCAATGCTTTTTCTTCTCTTTTTCTTTCCTTTCCACCTTTCATGCATTTATGCAGCAAATAATAATTTTTAAGAACTAAGAGGGGAAATAAATACTAAGCCTTCTTTTTGTAAACAAATATAAGGAATTCAAAACATTATTCTTTTGATCTTTTGCCATTAATTGCTCTTGGAGAATATTTTCTCAGGTTGCTTTCACATAGTATAATCAATAGTAACAAGAAGGGGTACCAAAGAAATATAATAAAGTACTTTTAAGCACAAAAGTGGGGAACTAGTGGTAAGATGCATTCAAAATAGAAATGGCCTAAAAATTGCCCTTTCTAAATTCACATGAAAATAAACTGATATTCGCTTTGTAATGGTCTCAGCACAAGTTCTAGAATGCACATTCATAGAAAAAGATCACTCAAAAAAATAAAAGAGGCAAAAAGTATGATGTGGCCTCTTGTTTCAGGCTCAAATCTCACATTTAATAGCTTACACAGAAAGTTAAAACTCACAGAACTTTGATGCTAATTTTCAGCAAATTCCAATACCAACAATAGAATTAATTCAATCACAAGTTGTCAAAAAAAATTTTTGTAGCCCCTAAATCAACAAAAATTTAAAGTTCTCTATAATTATAAGCAATTGTAAGCATAGCCAATTAATAAGCACAATATGAAATCCCTCTCCACACTTATTTCTAGCAGTGTCCCCACTGCGACTAAGATAAAGGAAGCACAAGAAGATAAAAGAAAATAAAATAAGTGCTAAAGTAAAAGAAGGTGGAAAGAGGCTCCTCTCTAAAAAATATCACGAGCAAAATGAATGGGGATGTGGGTAAGGTATGTTGTTTCCTTTCGCAATACCGATGAAGCTGGTAAGTGGGCGGTAGAACTGTGCATCACAAAACTCAAAAATTTAGAAATAAAATAAAATGAAATAACAGTAAAATAACAAATTAAAATTGAAAGTAATACAAATAAAATGTATCTTGTGAGCATGTCAATATAAATAAATCTCTTTTTAATACAAAAGCAAGAGCCTAAGTACTAAAAGAGAAAATAAAATGTAGTCTTGCATCACTCGGCAGGACGGTAAGGCTGGAAATGCTGAAGGTGCTCCAAAATAGCGGCCAGCTGCTGGTCCACGTGGGTCCTATTCTCCTGAAAGCTAGACTTCATCTCATCGAGACGCATCATGACGTCCTGGTATGAGTGGCCCTGTGGTGCTGGCTGTGGCTGTGGTGGTGGTGGTGGATGCTCCTCTGCCAAAGGCATAAAATCTGCAGCCTGATCCTGCTGCTCCTCCGGTCTGACGACCTCATACGGCCCAATGAGCTCCATCTCAATGGTCGTGGCCCTGATTCGGTGCAAACTACGAGGTGAGATGCCAGTCTCGAAATGAACGAACCCAAAACTATGTGACCGATATTCTGGGTCTGCAGATGAACGCCCAGCTGGGTGAAAGTGCGCAAGAAAAATATCCGGCGTCATAGTGGTGTCCTTGGGTCATGGCCCAAAGCAGAAATACGTCCGACCTGGTGACTGTGTCGTCGCTCAAGTCTCTCCCATTAATAGAACGAGCTATCCATCTGTGCACTGCCCGCACAGTTGGGTCTCTGATCCTGCTGGCCCTGGCACGGTTGGGAATGTAGTGGATATCCCCTGTGAGAGCTCTCCAACTCTCTGAGTCCTGCCACCCCTCTGGATCTCCAATAGCGCTCCAAAATATTCCAGCGTCTGTACTGTCTCCGCCGTCACAAATCCTAGCCCGATGTTGAACTCGCCCAGGGTCATCGTGTGGTGGGTCCCATAGAGCTGGGGCTCCTTGTCCCTCATGTGATAGCCACAGGTGGCTAGAAAATCTGAGACAGCCTCCACATGAGTGGACTGTCTGATGAAGGCTGCCTTGAGTCATCCAATCCTCTGCGGCAGTATCTCCACCTCCTCTCACAGGCCCACCTGCTAGAGGGCATCGAAGTCCAGGTATCGTTGGGTGTGAGTGTGAAAATCCTGTAGTTGTTTGTATCTTTCCTTATGCTACTGTGGGATATAAGAAGGCACGACTTTGGACGCACATGCTGCTACAGATGAGGAACCCTCGCCTTTTTTGCGCTTAGACATTTTCCTACAAAAAAAGGAAAAATTAGAATTTTAAGCAGAAACTGTGTTGGGTACGGCCGTACTGCTTGAATATGTACCCCTAGTTTAAAAGGTAAGTATGGCCTGACTCAACGAACATGTACGGCCGTACATTGCCATAGGTACGCCCGTACCTCTGGTCTTTCTTCAACCCTAAGGCCGCCAGTACGGCCTTCAGTACGCCTGTTCTTGATAGGTACCACCGTATTGTGCTACAGTTTTGTGAAAAATCTACCCTATGATCAGATTTTCTCAGTTTTAAGCCCAAATTTTAAGTCTCTAATCATTCTTAGGGTCTTCCTAGGGTCTCTAAGCATGCAAAACCAAGCCAAAACAAATCCTAAATTTCTAAAGTTAGAATTAAATAAAATTAAAAACCTAAAATAACTAAAAACTTAAAACAACCAGTAAAACAGGCAATCAATCCAAGAAATAAGTTTAGAATCAGTACCTGGATAGTCTTGGAATGAAAAATGCGATGAAAGTAGAGGGTGCTTGAGTGGGGAGGATTTGGGCGTACAAGGGTATGGAACGCCCTTACCTCTCACTGTTACCTTAAATATTCAGCCTCTGGACATGGTGTACGGCCGTACCTAGTTATATATGTGGTCGTACCTGTCTGTTTCTCCACATTTCTCCAGATGAAGCCATGTGGTACGGCCGTGCCTAATGTAAGGTACGCCCGTAGATATTGGTTTTCCAGAATTTTTTTTGGTTTTTCAGAATATTTCATTTTTTTTGTATTTTTAATAATTCATAAAATAAAAATAAAAATAAAAATAAAATCAATAATGAAATAAAATAAACAAATAAGATAAAATAACAATAAAAAGAAAAGTGTTAGTAGACACAATTTGCCTCCAAGTAAGCGCTTGTTTAACGTCTCGTGCCTGACGGTTTGGAGAACTTAGAATTAGTCCTCAGCGGCCAATGGCCCTTCTTTGACATTACCTTTTTTTTTCTTACCATTGGGAAAGACTGCAATATAATTGTCTTCTTCAGAGTGATCCATCCAAGCAGGGCCTGAACACTTTTTTGGTGAGTTCATTGTGTACCCACAATCTTTACAGATATAAATTGGCTCTCTTAACAGGTGAAAATGTCCTAATAAATTTCTTTACTAAGTCATTACAAGTCTCTATTTCTTCAGCTGGTAGGAGATATAGCCATATCTTTACTTCCTCATCTAATGAGAATGGAAAGATATTCAATTTTGCTTCATCTGGAGATAAGTTCTCATATTTAGCATTCCTCATCTTTTTGCAGAACTGTCTTATGTGCTTAATAGGATCTTGCCATGTTGTTCCCTTAAATTGTAAAGTTGACACCTTTGAGATAATGGATGGGTCTAATTCAAAACTAGCGAATTCTTTAGGAGTGTTATCCTTTAATTATTGAAATCCTTGGATATGATCCTCTTTTTCCTCAACTGTGAGTTGAAAAGCCCTGACAAATTCTTCCATTAGTTCTTCCCATGTTGCAAAGTGTAATTTTGGGTAAACTGAGAACCGTTGCTTTGCCACTCCTCCAAGAGAAAGGGGGAATAACTTAAGTCTTATCCCGTTTGCGGTGGTTCTTGCATAATTGTCAGTCTTAGCCAAGTCAAAAAATTTTAATACATGAGGAATAGGATTCTCCCTAGGCAGTCCTTTGAATTTAGGCAAACAAAGTGCTTCTTCCACTATCAAGGAAGGGGTTATATTCTTATCCTGCTCAATAGAGTTGCTGTCCTTCTTTTTATTTCTCTTGTTTAGATTCTGTATCTTGCAAGAAACAACAAGAAGCACTTTAGGAAGAAGTTTTGTTAGCATTATAAATATTAAAAATCTCTTCTTCATCCTCAATTCTTAAAGTCATGGTTCCTTTTTTTACTTGAATGGTAGTATCTCCTGTTGCCAAAAATGGTCTTCCCAATATAATAGGGATATCTCTGTCTCTCTCCATATCTAGAACTACAAAGTCAACTGGAAAAATAAATTTCCCCACCTTAACTAGCACATTCTCTATTATCCCTCTTGGGTAAACAAGAGTTCTGTCAGCTAATTGCAAGGACATGTTAGAAGGTTGTGGTTCCTACATATTTAATTTTCTAAAAATAGATAGAGGCATTAGATTCACACTTGAACCCAAATCACTTAGTGCTTTAAAAGAGTTATTACCAATAGAGCAAGAAACAACAAAGGTTCCTGGATCTTTAAATTTAAATTCACTGTCTCAACCTCTTCCAATTTATTTTTGTTAAAAATTATTTCCTTTAAGAACTTAACATACTTAGGTACTTCAGAGACAATGTCAGCAAAAGAGAATATTGACATGCAATTTTCTAAGTTTTTCTAATAATCTCATTGCTTGCCTATCCTTATAAAGATTTTTAGAAATTTAGGAAATAGAGTTACTTACCTACTGAGGCTTAGTTTTAGCCTTCTCCTCTTTACTTCCCTCCGGAACGTCCTTCATTGTAATGTTTTGTTCCTCCTTTGCCATAAAGATTGCATTGCACTTCTCATTTGGATTTGGTTCTACTTGACTTGGAAGTGATCCTTTTTCTCTTTGAGTCACTACATTTATCAAGGTTGCCATATGGTCTTTCAGCGTTTTCTGGTCTTCTGTGTTAGTGGTTACTAATTTTTCTAAATTCTTGAACCTTTCATCCACTGTCCCATGAAGTTGTTGAGGTCATTCACACCAGGACTTCTATCATTTTGAGCACGGTTCTATAAATGTGGAGGCTTGTAAGTATTCTGATTCTGGCATTGTGATCTCTATTGGCCTCCCCGTGAGAAATTGGGGTGATTTCTCTATCCGGGGTTATAGGTGCTTGCGTAGGGTCATTTTGTGGCTTATTCCTAATAAAATTTGCCTCCTCAGTGCAGTCCTTAGAATCATGACCTGTTACTCCACAGAAATTACAGGAGGCTTTAGTTGCCTTGGTTTCTATATCGTTAAGTCTTTCTTTAATCTTCTTTATGAAACCGGCCAAAACTCCCATACATGGATGTCTGTGCCTTTCCATAAACTTCAGCATAGCTTCTTGCATTCCTGTCTTTGGATCAAAATCCTTCTGGCCTATAGCATTGATTTCTTCCAACTGGCCTTCAATTACCATGCATCTCCAGTCATTATTAGTTGAAGTTGAATTGGACTGAGTTTATGCTGCCATTAGTGTCTCTATCTTTTTGGTCATTGCATCCAACTTTGCTTCGACGGCTGTGTTTGCTTCCATTTTATAAATTCCTGCGTGCTGGTTCTTCCTTTCGGTTTGCCTTTCACTTGCTGACCACTGAGCATTATTCTGAGCCATTTTAGTCATTATATAATAAGCCTCAGTGGGTGTCTTCTTTCCGAAAGGTCCCCCATAAGTAGCATCAACAACACCTCTAGTTTGCATGGTAAAACCATTGTACAGAATTTGAACTAGCTGCCATTTAGTGAAACCATGATGAGGGCAGCTTCTAATTAAATCTTGGAATCGTTCTCATGCCTCATGCATTGATTCTCCTTCATTCTGAGCGAACCCAGATATGTCAGCTCTTAGCGTTACAGATTTTGCAGGAGGAAAGTAATTATTTAGAAACTTGGCTTTTAGGTCCTCCCAGGTGGTAATAGAATTTGGTGGAAGTTGTAACACCTGAGGACGAGATCGACATCGTATTAGGACGACGTATCGAGACCTCAACCAAGACCTTGTGTCGAGATCCCGTGACTAGATCGTTTGCCGAGATCTTTTGTCGAGCTGATGAGACCACGTGCACTAGCTGCTGAGCTGAGGAGGTCGCGTGTCGAGTTGATGAAGTCGCGTACCGAGCTGATGAGGACGCAAGTCGAGCTGAGGAGACCGCGTTCACGAACTCGTGTTAGAACCTTGTACGTTTGCACGAGCACTCTTGTCGACATCGTGTCGAGATGATACCTCGTATTATTTCGAACGTTACTCAGCGTTATTATTATATTGTTTGTAATTATTACATTGTCGGCTTGTCGTTGACCGACAGAGTAGAGGGTAATTATGAGAGGAACGAGTTAACGGGTAGATGATTGATGGGATTGGCATCTTATAGCTGGAGTTACGTTTATACCCCTTTTCTCGCCAGCTGTATACCACGACCGATTCCCTCACGCTCATTCTTTCTCTTTTCTTCTTTCTTCTTCCTTCCTTCTGCTCTGTGTTTCGTTGTTTTCTTCAAAAATCTTCATCAACGAAACCGTGAGTTCCATCGAGATTTTGCACAAGCTTTCTTCATCAATTTTGTTCATCATCAACTTCTCGACCCATATCTCGTCTGATCGACCATCACCATTGAGGTATGAAGAACAGATTTTCTTTCATCTGTGCTACTGTTTAGCGCTAATTCTTCTTCCATTTTTAACCAGTTTTATGCTTCCAAATCATATCAAATTGATGGGTTTTCTTATTCACGATATTACCTATCTTTTTAACCGTTTAATTGGGCTTTTAAAACAAATTTCTTTCTCTGTTTTTCTGCAATCGGCAGTGCCCAGAAACCTCCATTTTTGGTTCGTTCGATTTCTTGTTTTTCATTCGTTGCTTCTGATTATTGTTGTTGTCGATCTATATGTTGAAGAATCAGATAACTTTTCATGAAATTTTGATCGAAATCCCTAACGTTGTGTTAGAGGAAAAATATATTTCAGTTCTTGAGTTTTATATTTTTCTGGGTTGTGGTTGAGTTTGGGGAAGAGAGAGTTAGATGTATTGGAACCCATAGATCGATCTGAGTTGTGTTTGTTTTAGGAAGTCTGATTCCCGAGATCGAGTGAATTCCGAATCAAGGTGTACGGGAAAGCGAATCTAAGGACGCTAAGCGTGAATCCAGATCGAGGATTGTATGCGTGTCGAGGTCGACCGAGAAGCGTGACGTGTCGAAGTCGTTGTCGAAGTTCGTTGAAGACAGCCGTGTCGAGATCGAGTAAGAGAAGTCGTTGTCGAGCTCTTAGAAGACAAACGTGTCGAGGTCGTTGTCGGCGGCATTAACTTGGAGTTCGGTAGGCGCTTCACATTAATATTTTCGTAGTATGCTAGCGTAAGGGCATTTCATATTCTACGTGGTTATGTTATTGTGTATGGATTTCCGATTTGTGTCGAAATGAAATGTTGTGATATGATTGAGTTTTTGCATGTATTTAATATGTGATTGAATATATGTCGTGAAGTGTGTATTGCATGTTGAATTATGCGTTTCTTCATGTCGAGCTTGCTCTTTTATTTGACATGCGGTTGAATATCTTGTGTTTAACTCTTTGAATATCGTGATGCGCGAATTGTTCATCGAGTGAGCGAGCTAGGTGAGTCGTATGACGTTTTGAGCCGTGACCGGATAAGCGAGGGTGCTAGGTCCCCTTTTTGTTTACGGGAGATTGACTAGACGCCGCCACGCTACAGACCTGAGTTGATCGTCCTAGGGAGAGCGAGGATCCCAAGGCTTTACCGACTTTCCGACATACCTGACGGGCGTGTGCATTCCGGAAAATTGTCGAGTCGAGAGAAAATGGAATTGTGAGTTGTGTCGAGTTTAGAGTGAGATGGTCGAGTCACGTCGGTGAATGTTATACTTTCTTTGTTTGCTTATATTTATGTCGAGCTTATCTTGAATTGTTGAGAAGTTGACCTTTCCCCGTGGTGCCTTCAATCCATGACGGTTACCCAGGCGATGTCGAGGGTGCGAGGAACTTCGGCGATGAGACGATGCCGAGGAGGAGCTCGACGAGGACCCGAGTGACGACCTCTATCTGTCGTGATTGTTTATTTGTTGGATGTTTGTTTTTCTGAGGACTGTACTTGTTTTTCTTTTGTGTTCGAGGTCGTGACCAGTTTGGGCAGTGTTGTGTTGTTGCTACAGGGTAGACTGGTGGTCTTACTTTTGGAGCAGCCCCCTGCGTGGGAGTCTGCCGGAAGTACCCCAGGGTATGATTACTCTTTTGAAGTAAATGCGTACCTTAGGTGTATTTTCTTTACACATTTGCTACTCTGTATTTGTATACATTATTATTTCGAGTGATATATATATGTATGTTATGCATGTATGTTTTATTAGAATTTAAGCCTTGTGTCTTAGTTGCACCATGTTTCAAAAGTCAGTAATTACTCGATGTGCACGAGTTGCTCTTATAAAAAAAAAATATATCGTATTTTTAAAAGGCACAAGAGTTTTGTTTTTAAAACACATCTCATATAGGTTTATGTTGAGCTTGGTGTGTTGAGCTCGGTAACTCGAGCTCGGTATATTGAGCTTCGGTAGCGGTCGGAAGCAGTCGTTACATTGTTAGTATCGAGCAATTCGGTTCGACCGAGCCGTGCATAGGAATTTGACCGGTCACCGTGTCGGGTTGTGTGTTGGGTACCTAGTTGTATTATGTTGATTCTTTGTTTGATTAAGTGAAGCACTTATTGCTTGAGAAATTGTTTGAACTGTTTCTTGATTGAAGCGGTGTGTTTTAACACATCCTTGTGTGAGATTCTGATGTGGTTTTGAACTTTGTGGAATCTAATGCCACCTCGTAGGAATACGACATCCGCAAACCGAGAACGTCGACATGGAACGAGCTATTCAAGCTATGGCCGAGATGGCGGCAGCCATGGCTCAACAATCACCGCTTAACTCAACAGCTAACGCGATGGCTCAACAGACGGCGGCGTTGACTCAGCAGAACTTGCAAAGAACAAAGAACGAGCGTAACGTAATGTCAAGCGAGAGGATTCGCGGACTTCAGGAAGCATGATCCACCAGAAGTTCTACGGTGAGCCAATCCGGATAAAGCCGATCTTTGGATGCAAGAGATCGAGAAGATCTTTGAGGCACTTCATTGCCGGACAACGTGAAGGTCGACTATGCCACCTACTTACCGCTAGGAGACGCAGAGTATTGGTGGAGAGGAGTGAAGCAAGCGTTTATAGCGAACATCGCGAGATGACCTGGGAGCTTTTTCGTGAAAGGTTCTTGGACAAGTACTTCCGGATCTTGCGAGCCGAGAAGGAGCAGAATTTCTTCAATCGCGGCAAGGCAACTTCGACGGTGTCCGAGTATGCGGCCAAGTTCGAATCGTTGGCGAGGTATTTGATCCATTTCGTGGACCGAAGTTGACCAGAGATGGTTGAGTGAGAGATTCCAACGGATTGAAATTCGACATTCGTAAGTCGATGAGTGTCGTTGAGGATCGTAAATCTCCAAGAGTGATTGATCGATGTGTCGAGGTAGAAGGAGTGAGGAGCCACAAGAAGAAGACTGTGGGCGGGCCGGTGAGACCCAGAGTGCGGGACGTAGATTTGCACGTAAAGGGAAACTACCGCAGAAGAGGCCTTACGACCAGGCCTCGAGGGAACAACAACAGGGACGATGTCGTCCGATGACCCAAGTACCGAGGAGTGGAGGTCGGACCCGGTGTCGAGGTGATTTGCTACCGATGTGGAAAGCGGGACATTACGCGAGTAATCGTACTCGAGAGGGAGGAGGTGTGTTTTAATTGCAAGAAGCCAGGACATTTTGCTAAGGATTGTCCTACACCTAAAGTCGAACCGACTATGCTTGCGCAAAGAGCCAAAGGAAGCGTCAGTGGCTAAAGGCGAGTTTTCTGCATGAGTGGCGAGGAAGTGAGCGAGCCGATGATCTTATCCAAGGTGAATGTGAGATCAAGGGTAAACCCTTATCCGTTCTTTTTGATTCGGGTGCAACCCATTCCTTTATTTCTTCCGATTGTGTGAACCTTTTGAGCTTAGTGTGATCGCTTTACCGCTTAAATTAGTAGTTACAACCCCACCGCTAAAACTTTAGTCACAAACACCGCATGTCTTAATTGTGTAGTGATTATTCGAGTAGAAAGTTTGTGGTCAATTTGATTTGTTTACCTCTTGGGGCTTAGATGTCATCCTCGGGATGGATTGGTTGTCACACCACCATGTCCTTTGGACTGCGTGAAAAGCGTAATTTTTCCAGACCTTGGAGTCTCCAATTATCTTTCTCGAGCGTGTTGGAGTTTCTTTGAAAGAAGGAACTAGGGAATACATGTATCTAGCTAGTTCGGAAGTTTTCCAGCAGATCGACGTGAAGAATGTACCAAGGTGTGTGATTTTGAGGGCGTTTTCGAAGGCGTGCCAGGATTACCACCCGATGCAGAGGTCGAGTTCTCCATCGACTGATTCCAGGAACAGGACCGATTTCCAAAGCGCCGTGCAGGATGTCTCCCGCCGAGATGAAAGAGTTGAAGTCCCGGATCGAACACTTGAGTCGAAGCAATTCATACGACCGAGCGTGTCACCGCGGGGAGCTCCGGTGTTGTTGGTTAAGAAGAAGGATGGACGATCAAGGCCGTGGCGTGGACTATCGCGAGCTCAACAAGGTTACCGTGAAGAACCGTTATCCGTTACCACGTATTGACGACTTGATGGACCAACTTCGTGGAGCGGCGATCTTTTCCAAGATAGACTTGAAGTCGGGCTACCATCAGATTCGCGTGAAGGAGGAAGATGTTGCCAAAACAAATTTTCAGGACTAGATACGGTCACTACGAGTACTTGGTGATGCCGTTTGGAGTAGCGAATCGCCACCGGTATGTTTATGGACTACATGAACAGGATTTTCCATTCGTTTTTGGATCAGTTCGTTGTAGTGTTCATCGACGACATATTGATTTACTCGAGGAATCGAGAAGAGCACGCAGAACACCTATGTCGAGTACTACAGGTATTACGAGATAAGCAACTCTATGCCAACCTGTCGAAGTGTGAATTTTGGCTTGAAGAGGTGAATTTTCTTGGTCACGTGATTTCCAGAGAAGGGATAGCTGTGGATCCAATTAAGATTGAGGCGGTGATAGCGTGGGAACAGTAGAAGGCGATTCTGAGATCGAGTTTTGTCGCTTAGCAGCGCTATTACCGAAGATTCATTGAAGGTTTCTCGAAGATTGTCGCGCCTCTTACACGATTGACGAGGAAGGATCAACCTTTGCTTGGGCCGAGGAGTGTGAAGCCGATTTTCAACGGCAAGGAGCTTTTGGCGGCGGCGCTGTCTTGATTTTGCCTCAACCGTAAGAGCCTTTCGAGGTGTATTGTGATGCGTCACACCAGGGATTGGGATGCATCTTGATGCAACATCGGAAGGTGGTCGATATGCTTCAAGACGGCTTAAGATTCCACGAGGAACTATCCTACTCACGACTTGGAGCTAGCGGCCAGTAGTTTTTGGCGTCAAGATATGGAGGCACTACCTTTACGAGCACTCTTCGCTTTCAGCGATCACAAGAGCTTGAAGTACTGTTCGACCGAAGGAACTCAACATGCGTCAACGTAGATGGACGTAATTTCTCAAGGACTACGACTTTACGTTGGAATACCATCCCTGAAGGCTAACGAGTAGCGCATGCGTTGAGCAGAAGAGCGCTTAACCTCGGTAATGATGATCAAGGAGTTGGAGATGCTCGAGAAGTTCCGAGATTTGAAGTCGAGTGTCGAAGTTTCACCGAAGCCGAGATTTGGTATGCTTACCATTTCTAACAAATTGTTGGACGAGATCCGAGACCAAAGCAAGTTCATGACGAGCTTACGCAAGAGAAGATTCGATTGATAAGCGCAAGTGGAAGGCGACACTTCAGGTCGGAGCGGACGACATCTTGAGATGCAATGGCCGAGTGCGTACCTAACGATCCGAGCCGAGGAAGTTGATTCTCGACGGGCGCATAAGAGCAACTTTAGTATTCATCCCGAGTTACGAAGATGTATCAAGACTTGAAGAAGCATTTTTGGTGGTCCTGAATGAAGAAGCAAGTGGCGTAGCACGTAGCTTCATGTTTCGACGTGTCGGCGAAGGTGGAGCACCAACGACCGCGGGAATGCTACAATCGCTGACGCATCAAAGATGGAAATGGGACAAGATTTCCATGGATTTCGTTGTAGGTTTGCCGAAGACGCGGAAGAAGAATGATTCGATTTGGGTGATCGTCGGCCGATTGACCAAATCGCTCATTTCTTGCCCGGTGAGGTCGACATACAACGTGGAAAAGTCGACCGAGATCTACATCGCGAGATAGTACGACTTCATGGAATACCTCTTCGATCGTGTCGGACCGAGATCCGAAGTTCACGCCTCATTTTTAGAGGGAATTGCAAGGAGCGATGGGAACCGAGCTCGAGCTTAGCTCGGCATATCATCCACAGATCGACGGCCGATCGAGAGAACGATCCAATCGCTTGAAGATTTGTTGCGAGCTTGTCGTTAGATCACCGAGGAAGTTGGGACGACGCCTTACCATTGGTGGAATTCACATACAACAACGGCTTCCATGCGAGTATTGGGATGGCACCTTTGAAGCGCCATATGGATCTGAAATGTCGACGCCTCTTTGTTGGTACCAGACGGCGAAATAACTATCGTAGGACCGGATATGATCCAAACAGACTACCGAGAAGATCCGTTTGATCAGAGATCGGATGCGAACATCTCAAAGTCGACAGAAGAGTTATGCAGATCAACGACGTCGACCACTCGAGTTCGAGGAAGGAGAACATGTATTTCTTAGAGTCACCCCCACTACTGGAGTTGGTCGAGCGATCAAATCCAAGAAACTTACCCCTAAATTCATTGGACCTTACCAGATTCTTCGTCGTATTGGTCCAGTGGCATATCAGATTGCCTTACCCCCATTCTTGTCGAACATCCACGACGTCTTTCACGTCTCACAATTACGGAAGTATGTTTCCGACCCTTCTCATGTCATCGAACCGGATGTGATTCAACTGAAGGACGACTTATCTTTTGAAGCGTCACCAGCAAGGATCGTTGATCGGAAAGCCAAACAGTTGCGGAACAAAGAGATCCAACTTGTCAAAGTTGTGTGGGATCAAAAGACGGGTGATGCGACTTGGGAGCTGGAGGAGAAGATGAAGACTCAGTACCCTGAACTTTTCTGAGGTAAGAACCTTAATTGCAATTTCGAGGACGAAATTTTTTTTAGAGGGAGAGATTGTAACACCTGAGGACGAGATCGACATCGTATTAGGACGACGTATCGAGACCTCGACCAAGACCTTGTGTCGAGATCCCGTGACTAGATCGCTTCACGAGATCTTTGTCGGTGATGAGACCACGATGCACTAGTCACCGAAATGAGGAGGTCGCGTGTCGAGTTGATGAAGTCGCTGCATCGAAATGATGAGGACGCAAGTCGAGCCGAGGAGACCGCGTTCACGAACTCGTGTTAGAACCTTATGCGTTTGCACGAGCACTCTTGTCGACATCGTGTCGAGATGATACCTCGTATTATTTGAGCGTTACTCAGTAAGTATTATTATATTGTTTGTAATTATTACATTGTCGGCTTGTCGCTGACCGGCGCAGTAGAGGGTAATTATGAGAGGAACGAGTTAACGGGTAGATGATTGATGGGATTGGCATCTTATAGCTGGAGTTACGTTTATACCCCTTTTCTCGCCAGCCGTATACCACGACCGATTCCCTCACGCTCATTCTTTCTCTTTTCTTCTTTCTTCTTCCTTCCTTCTGCTCTGTGTTTCGTTGTTTTCTTCAAAAATCTTCATCAACGAAACCGTGAGTTCCATCGAGATTTTACACAAGCTTTCTTCATCAATCTTGGTCTTCATCAACTTCGACCCATATCTCGTCGATCGACCATCACCATTGAGGTATGAAGAACAGATTTTCTTTCATCCGTGTACTCTTGTTTAGCGCTAATTCTTCTTCCATTTTTAACCAGTTTTATGCTTCCAAATCATATCAAATTGATGGGTTTTCTTATTCACGATATTACCTATCTTTTTAACCGTTTAATTGGGCTTTTAAAACAAATTTCTTTCTCTCGCTTTTTCTCGCAATCGGCAGCGCCCGTAAACCTCCATTTTTGGTTCGCTCGATTTCTTGTTTTTCATTCGTTGCTTCGATTATTGTTGTTGTCGATCTATCCGCTGAAGCATCGGATAACTTTCATGAAATTTTGATCGAAATCCCTAACGTTGTGTTAGAGGAAAAATATATTTCAGTTCTTGAGTTTTATATTTTTCCTGGTCAGGTTGAGTTTGGGGAAGAGAGAGTTAGATGTATTGGAACCCATAGATCGATCCGAGTTGTGTTTGTTTTAGGAAGTCCGATTCGAGATCGAGTGAATTCGAATCAAGGTGTACGGAAAGCGAATCTAAGGACGCTAAGCGCAGAATCCGGATCGAGGATTGTATGCGTGTCGAGGTCGACCGAGAAGCGTGCGTGTCGGGTCGTTGTCGAAGTTCGTTGAAGACACCGTCGAGATCGAGTAAGAGAAGTCGTTGTCGAGCTCTTAGAAGACAAATGTGTCGAGGTCGTTGTCGAGCAAAGATTAACTTGGAGTTCGGCGGCGCTTCACATTAATATTTTCGTAGTATGCTAGCGTAAGGGCATTTCATATTCTACGTGGTTATGTTATTGTGTATGGATTTCCTGATTTGTGTCGAGATGAAATGTTGTGATATGATTGAGTCTTTGCATGTATTTAATATGTGATTGAATATATGTCGTGAATTGTGTATTGCATGTTGAATTGCGTTTCTTCATGTCGAGCTTGCTCTTTTATTTGACATGCGGTTGAATATCTTGTGTTTAACTCTTTGAATATCGTATCACGGCGAATTGTTCATCGAGTGAAGCGAGCTAGGTGAGTCGTATGACGCTTTTGAGCCGTGACCCGGATAATCGAGGGTGCTAGGTCCCCTTTTGTTTACGGAGATTGACTAGACGTCGCCACGCTACGGACCTGAGTCGATCGCCCTAGGGAGAGCGAGGATCCCAAGGCTTTACCGACTTTCCGACATACCTGATGCGGCGTGTGCATTCCGGAAAATTGTCGAGTCGAGAGAAAATGGAATTGTGAGTTGTGTCGAGTTTAGAGTGAGATGGTCGAGTCACGCTTGAATGTTATACTTTGTCGCTTGCTTATATTTATGTCGAGCTTATCTTGAATTGTTGAGAAGTTGACCTTTCCCGTGGTGCCTTCAATCCATGATGTTACCCAGGCGATGTCGAGGGTGCAGGGAACTCGACAGTAGACGATGCCGAGGAGGAGCTCGACGAGGACCCGAGTGACGACCTCTATCTGTCGTGATTGTTTGTTTGTTGGATGTTTGTTTTTCTGAGGACTGTACTTGTTTTTCTTTGTGTTCGAGGTCGTGACCAGTTTAGGCGATGTTGTGTTGTTGCTCTGAGGGTAGACTGGTGGTCTTACTTTTGGAGCAGCCCCTGCGTGGGAGTCTGTGGAAGTACCCCAGGTATGATTACTCTTTTGAAGTCGCTGCATCTTAGGTGTATTTTCTTTACACATTTGCTACTCTGTATTTGTATACATTATTATTTCGAGTGATATATATATGTATGTTATGCATGTATGTTTTATTAGAATTTAAGCCTTGTGTCTTAGTTGCACCATGTTTCGAAAAGCTGTAATTACTCTGATGTGCACGAGTTGGTTTTATAAAAAAAAAATATATCGTATTTTTAAAAGGCACAAGAGTTTTGTTTTTAAAACACATCTCATATAGGTTTATGTTGAGCTTGGTGTGTTGAGCTCGGTAACTCGAGCTCGGTATATTGAGCTCGGTAGCGGTCCGGAAACGGGTCGTTACAGAAGTGAATCCAACCATAATTGTGCATTTCCCTGTAGTGAGAATGAAAACAATCTTAACTTGATGGCCTTTGGTGTCACACAATGACACTTGACAGTGTTAGCAACTTTCCGGAATCATTTGAGATGAGCATTTGGATCTTCAGAAGGTAAGCCAGAGAATTGTATTGCAGATACTATTGAAATCAGTGTTGGTTTCAATTCAAAATTTGTGGCCTCAATTGCCGGATAGTTGACGCTGTCCGCCACATCTGTAGTTGGAGTGAAGTACTCGTTCAACGTAAGTTCGTTATCCATTCCTAGCTGCTATCTTCTCAATAAACGAAGTGTTCTTTCAATTTCAAGGTCGAATATCAATTCAGGATATTGAGACCTTGTCTGCATATACCAAAGGAAACCAATTAGTATGTTCTTAAAAGAATAAAATGAACAGAAAATAAATAAACAAAATAAAATACCTAACGTAAATAGAATTTTGTTCAATTAATATCGCTAAACATTCCCCGGCAACGGCGCCAAAAACTTGTTGTGGCTCAGGCAAGTGCACCTGATCGTAACTCATAATAAAAGTGGAGTATTTTTAAGACTCCGAATGTCGAACCCACAGGGAATGCGCGAGTACGAATGAAGTAAATAATCTATCCTATTAGGCTAACGAAAGTTATAATTAGATAATAGCAAAAGTTGTCACGTAACTAAAATAACAATTGAACGAAGTGCAAGAATGGATTAAGAATATTATGGGAGGTCTAGGAAAACTGGGTTCACCAATACTCAACTATTGAATTTACTAAATAATTACTACGAGATCTATTTTCTGATTGATACCTAATCGCTCACTCTAAATTACCAAGAACTACCCAATTAATAGCTTTCTTCCTAAATAACTACTCGGTTTTGATCCATGAAGGTAATTAAAGCAAAGAGCATTAAAAACAGGTGAGTTTGTTAATCTAATAATTGATTACAAACAAGAAATTACCTTATTCGGGATGTAAAGCGAGTTCTTTTACTCCTAGAGATCCGTTAACTAACTGTGGTCTTTTTACCGCCAATGAAGTCAACTAATTAAAGGTTGATCAGGCTTTATAGGATTAAACATGCTAGGGATAAAACAATCAATCAAATAAATAGAAACTCTAGAATTAATTAGATAAATAACGAAAGCATTGTAAAGGATCCCCCATCACCCCTAGTGATGTGTTTAGCTACTCACACTCAATAATGATAACATAAACACAATCATAAAACTATAGGAATCCATAATAAAGAGAATAAAATCTAAACTGGGACACCCTTTCGGTATGACGACGGTCCTTAAGCATGTTCTTCACGTCCTCACGAGCTCCGGTAGCGAAACGGGGTTGGCACCAAGCTCCAAGGAAACACGGATCAATAGAAAGGAAATGGAATTGATGTAGAACTCTCAAAAAAAGGGACTAAGATTCAGAAATTCGTCAAAAGGTCTTCAGCTTAGGCTAAGAGGGCTTATCTATAGGTTGGAAAGCGGATTAGGTCATCTAGCTTTCAAATCTGCACAATCTGGGATGGGGTACGGTCGTACCGCATATATACACAGCTGTACCAGACTTTGCTTGTGACGTTGGCCTGTACTTGTGCGTTCTGCACTCCCTGACATCATCTATGTACCAGATCGCTTTGGCACTACTGCATCGACTTTTTCATCGGTGCCAAGTCAGATCGACCAAGTGGGTACACCTCATCGATTCTCTAATCTTGGTATGGCCGTCTTGAAGATCTTAGCCGCACTGCCATCGTCGATTGCTCGGAGTGGTGTCTTTATGATATTTCTACAAAATAGGACATGTAACGCCCCGAATTTTCAAGGCATTAACTCGACTATTCTAAGAAAAGTGGCCTAATTTTTTTTTTGATAAATAAAAGTTACCGTTAATAACTTATAAACGTTAAACGCAAAAATGCTTTATTGTCAATTGTAAAAATTTAATTAATAGTAAGGACCCTACTTAATCACTAAACTAATTTTAATTTAACTAAAAATTTAATTTCAATTCAAATCAGGTGAAACTAATTTAATAAGTACCTATAACTACTCTACAACACAACTAAAATGTAATAAAATCATGAAATTATAAATTATAGGAAAAATAACCAAGGTTGAAGTTATCCCAATTACTTAGCAGGAAAAACACCATGTCCGCAATAAGGAAATACTAAGTTCAATTCGTGCGAAATAATATTAACGATCAAAAAGTAGCACAGAGCATCTAACGCCCATGTACCCACAATTATTCATCGACGGCACGATCAACCATAATGCAAATAAATCATGCTTGAGGCTTCTCAAATTCATTTGTACCTAAAAGTAGTATAAGGGTCAGTTCATATGACAAGTTGTAATAAGCTAAAGCATGGAAAAATTGCTCAAATACTATTTATAATTTCTTTTTCACATTTAAATAAAAATATGTAAAACCAGAATAATCACAACAAACAACCAATAAGAAAATATATTCACCTGCACATATGAACTTGAAATTAAAATGATCACCTTTAAGATATAAGAGAATCTAGTCTTTTTTTTTTCTCTTCTTTATACTAACTTACAAATAAAATATTCACATTTACAACATCACAGAATTCAGCATATTCGAGTTAGTATGCATGTCTTATGCAAGACTCTCATGATCGCGATATAGTCATCCTATACCAATGGGGAATTTAATTTAACACCGCCACGAAGGCCTTAACTACAAAGGTCGTCCAAAAATAATAGCTACCTCCCATTGGGGGAATCAAAGCATGTCACCGCCACGAAGGCCTTAAATACAAAGGTCCAAAACAATAGCTACCTCCCATACCAATGGGGAATTAAATCATATCACCGCCACGAAGGCCCTACACATGCCGTTCTACATGATGCATGTCATTTAGTCAAGTCAATTCATGTCACGAGAGGTAATTTACCAGAAAATCCAATACACGTCATATCCAAATACCACATATCCAATTTTCTTTTATGAAATAGCCTAATTATATCACGATCTTAACACAACACAATGCACATCACACATATCAAAATTTCCTTCCTGAACTAACCTCATCATCTCACGGCCATAGCACCACAAATGCACATCCATCACAAATTAATTAAACAAGTTCAACAATCCACAATAAACATATTATTTAAAATCACAATAAATAAATCACATAACCGATTTGCACCAAATCAAGATGACAAGAATTAGCAACTATCCATGTTACTCTATATATATCAAAAATCATTTTTCTTATCAAATGAAATATAATAAATCATCAAGAGACAAAACATATTTATATGAATCAATCCTTATCAAAATTACGGAGCCACAATACATATTTCATGGACAATATAGAATAAATCTCTAGCACTAAAAATATAACTCCCATGATTTTGAACAACATATGAGTATATAATCAATAAAATAGCAAGAAAATCATCAACATATTTATTTAGAGGGTTACACGAAAATAAAAATTAAATAGTGAAACATCATAGATTTTTATTTCATAAGGATATGAATTTTTCTTTTCGACAAGACACCACACAAATTTCTATCCATATTTAAACAACTACCAACGTTCAGCTCTAACTTGCAGGAGAAAAGCCCTTACCTTGGTCGAGAAAAATCGCAGTGTTTAAGAGAGCAAGGAGGATTTGCCTACATCAACCGAATTAGGCACCAAACGAGCACATAGAAAAATAATCGGTCATGCAAGGAGTGAAATACGGCTGGGAAAAAAATGACAATCAATATCAAATAATATTTGGGAAATTTTAAAACTGAAACAAAGTCGAAGGAAGCCGAAGATTAATGGGAAAACGTCTTTGAGACAAGCGGGGTTCTGAGGGTCAACATCAACTTCACCGGAACGAGAGAACATGTAGTGGTTCCCGAAGGTTTCAACGCAAGGAATCCAAAAATGCGGTCTGTTTCTCCAAATGGCGACCGTGGTAGCTGGAAGAAGGCAAAAACAGAACGCCCAAGGAAGGAAACACTGTTGTTTCTGGTGAAACGACGCCCCGATTTACCGAACTGATGTCGAAAACGCGTTCAGTGGCCGATTTCGAGTGGGAGGGTGAAGTGTCGTGTGCCGTCGTGGCCTGAGGGGTGAGAACTCGAAGAGAGAGAAAAGAGGAATAAGGATTTCGTTTGTTTTTTTGGTTCTGAGTGTGTCTGCGGTGTGTTTTAATTCATCAAGAAGATGATGAATAGTGCAGGCCTAGGGGGTGTATATGTGAAAGACCAAGGTGCAACAAGTAGAGGAGTTTTAAAAAAAAAACAAAGGAACGGACTGCACAGTCCCGATTCCTTTTCTTCTCCCTTTTTTTATTCTATTCTTTTTTTTTCCTTATCACCAATCATTTTCTTTTCCTTCTTCTTTTTTTTAATTCTCCTCTCACATAATCATTCCTAATAAATTCAACACTAATAATAATAATAATAATAATAATAATAATATATCATTAAGATACGCAATTTACTAAAACAAGCACACACAAAATTATCACAAGATTGCTAATATATGCAAACATATATACTCATATATTAATAATAAAATAATAATAATAATAATAATAATAATATATCATTAAGATATGCAATTTATTAAAACAAGCACACACAAAATTATCACAAGATTGCTAATATATGCAAACATATATACTCATATATTAATAATAAAATTGGGATGTTACAGGACATAAGAGAGTATCTTTGTGCTTTAAATAGTGCAAAATATGATATAATTAAGTACTAAAAATGTCCTATAAAAGTAGATAATTTTTTGTGATAACAGGCCCTTCCTTCCCTTCCTTGGAGATCTTCAAGGCAATAGGCTCCCGTTCCGGTCTTTGCAGTGACTCGGTAGGGTCCTTCCCAAATTGGGGCTAGCTTTCCTTGCATCGCATTCTTTAGCCCGACGTCTACCCTTCGGAGAATGAGGTCCCCTATAGCGAAGGGAAACACCCCGCTGTCCTATTCATGCTTTATTCTAACTTAATTATCCTAGGTCGCTTAATTAACGTCAATACGCTTAAGTAAAAATACGAAGGAATTAAAACCGAAGACATAAATAAGACGACGATGTGTCACAGTGGAATAAGTAGCACACACACACACACACACACATATATATATATAACATATCATCAGAGTGCAAAGTGTAAGCGTAGTGTATATATATCTAATACAGTCATCCCAAAAATAAAAACTTAGGAGGCTAACCTGCGCCTCATCTAAACCTAGCAAAAGAAACAAACCATCACAACAGAGATTCCTGGCCAAAACAACCAAACATCCTCAGCGAGCGGGATACTGAGACCTCCCGCTCTGAGATCCAGCTCGCCTCAGAAATAGACAGTGATAATCGTGAGCAGTCATATGACGGGATTGTCCAGTTGTCGCTCCACCCCTACGCCTATGTCTCCCCCTGTGGCTCGATAAGCTCTGGTGACTGGCAGAAGGCATCGGCATTAGATGCGGAGGCATCGGAGGATACCCACCGTAACCAAAACCGGGTGGAATGTCTGGGGCCTGCCACAGACGGGCAAATGGAAACCTCTGACAGATGCGGAAGTCTCCTACGAAGCTAGCAATTGGAAAACCAGGAATACAGAAATAAAGGGATATCGTGCACGGTGTAGATAACCGCCTGTAAAAACCTTTTCACTAAGACCATGTCTTATTTCACCTTGGGTCTGCTGTCCACTATTTAATTTGGGCGCCCATTCATGGTAGAGGCTTGGAAAGCAGGCAATTGCCCATTTACTCTTAGCTCATTGACTCTTAGTCCATTAACTTATTTAACTATACTAGACCAAGAAAACATCTCATTTTACCTTCTTGGCTGGTTAAGCACCCACAAATATGAAAGTTTCAACTTGATGTGTGGCTGTGCTCAATTACGAACAGTCCACAATAACACTTCAATACATAACCAACTGCATAAAGAAGACAATGAAGAAGCCATTAGGTCTGTAATTCATATTAACTTTTTAACTATTTTTATTTAATTATTTTGAATATTATAACTTTGACCCCCTCATTAGTTAGTTCCTGGATTTTCCCATGCCATCATTATTCATATTCTTCACTTTTTTCTTCTGCTTTCTGTTTTATGTCTCGTTTTAGTAGTCTCTACTTACTGGTTGTAATGGATGAAAACTTATGAAGGTTATTTATGATTCTTTTTAGCTGGTGAGGTACCTAAAAAATCCCGAGCCATTTCCCAACCCATGCCGTCAAAATCGTGGTAGTGAATCTCAAAGTCTCCCCATACGGGGATCCGTGGCAGCTGCAGCATCGAAGGATGCATCAGGATGAACTACTCCATCGGGTGAGGCTGGGGCTGCATTCTCTTCCTCAACAAAATCTAACACAGAAACAATACATATATACACACAAGCATGCAAACACAGGGAGGTAAGAACAACACATCCATTATAAAGCGGGAAAGGTAAAAGTAGAATGAGATTAAGACAGTCCATACAGATAATCACATATATTACAAATTGGCTTAACTACCTTCTTCCACTTATCCCATGTCTCTCTATGATTTTATGCATATTTCTTACTATTGTCACTGTACTCCCCATTTCCAATAGGAAAACGTTGGCGAACCCCCTTTTTCCGTTAGGGTTGACGTCTCCCTTTCCCGATAGGGACTCCCGCCCCCCTTTTCCGATAGAGACTGGGCGACACTAACCAAGTTCACAAGGTATCCCCCTTTCCCGATAAGGACCTTCCTCCCCCTTTCTCGATAGGGGCATCTGTAACGACCCATTTCCGGACCGCTACTAAACTAGAACCAACTCTATATGCGACGTACTTTTAAAATAGTACTCTTGTGTCCTTTGGAAAAATGCGGTCTATATTTTTTTTAAAAAACAACAACTGCGCCCGCAAAGCACACACAGAGTCGCCACAGCTTTTAGAAACATGATGCAATCTTAAGACACAAGACTATGCACTGGAAACACATACACATAATATATACAAGCACGACATCCTTATCAGTACATACAAAACATAAGCAGTGCATACAAAATAAAAACGGTGCATAACTGTGTACAAGAAATACACCTAAAGTATGAGAATCCTTATGAGGACGATCACACCCCAGGGGTACTCCCGGCAGACACCCACGCAGGGGGCTGCTCCAAAAGTATGCCACCAGTCTACCCTACAGTACACATAGAACAACACCAAAAGCTTGACTGGTCACCACAACAACTGTACACTATAAACAAAATCCTACAGCCATCCAAAATGCAAGCATGCAACCGCCAATCACGACAAATAAAAGTCGTTGCCCGGATCCTCGAAGGGGTCCTCCTCGTCGCAGTCTGCCAACAGGTCCTCCGCGTCCTCGCCATCGCCTGGGTAACCATCATTGATTGAAGGCACCACGGGAAAGGGTCAACTTCTCAAATAATCATAGAAATAACAAATCACAAAGCAAAAGACAACAAGATGCACAATTTCTCAAAACGCCACTCAACACTCTCCCTTGAGACACTCTCAACAATTCCGGAAAGCAACGCCGATCCATCCACTGAATACCAGCCGTAGCCTTGGGCTTCATCACCACCCGGGTAATTCAGGTTAAGTTCCTTGACAACACAGACGCCCACTGTGCAATTTGAATACCAGCCGTGGCCTCGAGCTTCTACACCACCAGATGCCAATTGAGCAATTGAACAGCAGCCGTGGCTTCAGGCTTCTACACCACCTCAGCCGTGGCATCGGGCTTCCACACCACCCTTGGTTGTTCGGGCCACTGAACACCAGCTTTGGCTTCGGGCTTCTTCACCACCCAGCCGTAGCTTCGGACTTCTACACCGCCCTTGGTTGTTCAGATCGAACTCCAAAAATGTCACGACTAAACTCTCGCACTCCGATGAATAAATCGCCGCATACGATAATTCAAGAAACAATGCAAATAAGTATTTAACCACACATCAAATAAATATTCACACCAAGCTTAATACCGTGCAACTCAGTCCAACAGTAATAAGCAATCAACGCAACCAATCACATCACGACCATCAATCACAGAATCCATCCCGCTGCAACTCGATGGAGTTGACAGAGAGGAGCAAACAAGTGTGGGGGGGTTGGGGACAGCTGCCAACTACTTGCAGACAAGCCCACTAAATAATCAGTATATCAAAAGCAGTAAAACGAAGGGGTACAAGACCCTCACTTTGAACCCTGAGGTTCTCAGACTTCTTCGCATAAATACTTGAATTTAAATTCCTATCAATATCTAAAGTTTCCCTTACCACAGACAGTCGCTAACGCAATGTCGCAAGCCTCGGGTCCGCTTCGCTCGGTCTCCGGAGTCACGATTCCTATCACCACGAACAACTTAGCATAATCTATAAATTTTAACTACACTTAAGCACTCAAACTTAGCCCTTATTCTAACCAAACTCATTCAAGCACTTAAGTTATTAGCTACTTGAAAAGAATAAGGTTTTGAACCAACAATCATTTTCTTGAAAAGCTACATAACACATAACACTTAATTTAGGAAAATGCTAACTTTCAAAAAAATCCTTTTCTTGAAACTTTAAGCATAAAACATAACTAATTAACCACTTTCCATAAACTTAGCAAAACTTAAATACACTTCAACACAACTAATAAAGCTAAAAGAACACAACCATAATTTCTCCCAACCCATAGGGCTCTTGGCCACCACACCAATTTAGGGGACAATTGGCAAAGCTCCCAAAATAAATTAAAGTCAACATGTACTCAAAAGGTGCAAAATTTGACAATTTTTACGCTATTTAAAATAACCATTTTCCTACCATATCAAATGAACTCCGTTTCTTAAGAAACTTTTTATGCAAGTCCTTGACATACATATATTCATCAGCATATTTTTATTTGGGTAAAAATCATTACCAATAAGTGCAGAAAAATCATTAAATTTTCGGATTTAGGACATAATTTCTTCAGCAAGACTGTTTTGGGTTCATAATGTCCTAGAGGTCTCAAAACTTATCCAAAAATTACAAAATTTAATATGGAAGATCCCAACACACATATAAATCATCTCCAAGTGGTCCCATGCCAAAATCGTAATTCAATAATTCCCAGAAATTTCAAACAGAAACATATTTTTTTCATGGAAGATATCTAATCACCCAAAATTCTAATTCTTTGATTCAAATAGAATTTAACAACTACGATAGCCAAAAGATTTTCCACACAACTTCTTAACAAACCTTTCTTTTAAAAGTAACAACCATTCCCAAACCATTCACAAGACTCAACAACTTCATATAACAATTTATGCACATAATGAAATTTAGATCAAACATGTTCTAAAACCCATTTCCAAGATTTCAAGAACCAAATTTCCAAATCCCCTTTATTTATTTATTTATTTATTTATTTCAAACATCACTTCTTAGAGCAATTAAATTCATCAAGCATGCCATATATCCATTAACACATAAGCCAACAATTTATACCAAATTACTAAGTTCCCAAAATCCATTTTCAAACTCTTCAAGAATAGGTTTTTCCCCAAAATTTCTTCAACCAAACCAATTTCAAGAATTTCAAAAGCATTGCATTCATGGTCATAATCATGCTAAAATTTAGAAACACTTGATCAAGTCCTACATGCCATTTTAGTCCTCCAAGCATCAATTTTGCACAAAGCATAAACTACACTTATGCTAACTCATGCATCTCTATTCCATAACCAATTTAACTATCTAAAACATACCACTTAACACTTAGATACATGATTCAACAACAAAGACCCACGTTTTTAAAAAAAATGCAAGACTTCAATTTAAATTAGCAAACCATTTCCCTAATTTTTCCAAACCTCAAACAAACATCAACACAACTATTAAAAACAATTTTGCAAACAAATTTTCCTTCCTTATGCTCTATATGGCTCGCGGCCCTCACACCCAAAATTGGAGACAATTTCCAAACTTATCAAAACAATTAAACAACACCAATTCATTTGAAATTCCTTTCACAACATAACAAACTAAAGCTCAAGGCAAAGTTTAATCAAGTTCCAAAAATGTTTTCAAGTCTCTCAAGAACAAAGGTTTTCAATCAAATTTTACTAACTCTCTTGATTCAATCATTTCAACAATCACAACACAATTATACTAACCAAGAAACAAGGATCATCAACTAATTACATGATTTACAAAATAAATACCCTTAATCCCCTTCTTCAAGAATAGGTGTTCATCATAAAAATTACCCAAACAACTTCTAATACCAAAACTATGAACACATACAACAACTACAAGTTCAATTCAACAACAACCACATCAAATAGCTCAATTAGACAACTAATTGTTTGATTCTCCAAGGATCACACATTTTCCCCCTTTTTCCCTTAGGGTTTTCAAGAGATGGGAATGAGAGTGTTTCATTTCCTCTTGATCACAATCAAACACAAAACAAGCACAAACAGGCACCAAAATGAAGAATAAAAGAGACAAGAGCAACTACCTATTCCCTCCTTGTGGTCACGGTTTTAGGGGCTGTTGAAGGGGAGAAAATGGTGCTCTCAATCCTTGCTTGGGTGGAGAAGTAGAAGATGATGAAGAGAAGAAGAAGTTAGTAGTTGGAAGTATGGAAGCTTGGAGATGAAATGAACTCAAGAACAAGGAAGGAAAGTGTGGCTATGGAGTTTTCCCTAGAGCTTCTCTCTCAAGAAGGTGAAGAAGATGAAATTATGAGGGTTAGAGAGAGGGGGTCACGATGGGGGCTGATTATGGGGTGGGTTTTAATTTCTTTTTCTCTTAATGATTAATACTAGACTAATATTAATGGTTTAAGAAATGGGTAGTTAAATTGCTACTTGGTTTTCTCAATAAATATTAGGAAAGAAAGGAAATGTAAAATGGTGTAGAATGGAGGGGGGTGTTCGGCTGGAACTTCAAATTAGAGGGAGGGATCACTTTCTTTTACTTAGAAATAAATACATGGTTGAAAATAGTTTTAGTAAAGTAATAAAATTTTAATCACACAAAAAGTGACACCTATCATAAAAGTAAGATTCTAATCATATCAATTAATCCACCCCATCTAATCTCTCATCTTTCATGATTACCCTCTAATCCCAGAGTCTTAGGGTACTAAAAACACGACGTCAAATAATCGCGTTACCGATTAGTTCTTTCGCCGATTAATTCGCGAAAATTAATTTACCGCGAAATTAATTCACCGCGTGATAAAATATTATCATAAATAATAAAAATAATAATAATCACTCAAAAATAATCACGACAGGTTACGATTCGATTTTCATCGAAATCGGGGTTCATTTAAAATTTTATTCGCGGATAAAAACTACTCGGTGATTCGAAAAGCGACGAAACTTCGTTAGAATTTTCGACGATATTCCAACCATGAATTAATATAAAATATTAATTCTCAAATTTAATTTGATCTTGATTTAATTAATTCACTTAATTAGAGAACAAGAAATTGCTTATTATAGCATAAATACGACAGAAATACACTACAATAGCGCTAAATAACGTATCGTAAAAATACGGGTCTTACAACATCCGTTCCCCCATTCTCGATAGGGATGGAGTGGATCTAATCTATTAAGCGAGGTATCCCCCTTTCCTGTTAGGGATCCTCTCCACTTCACATTCCCGTTAAGAATGTAGTCATGCATCCAACGCCTCATAATCATATGAATCACAACATGTTATGCACACATTCCCTAAACTATCCTTTCAATCATATTAGATCATATCAAGAATTATACTTAATCATATTAGCATGCTATGGCAACATATAACACATATGCACACATAATGTACATTAAACATGTTACCCTAAGCATGTTACCACCCATATATACCATATACAACGCAACTTACAAATAGGCATATTACCAGACAAACATATTCAATAATAAACGAAACCTATGTTGGCTGATGGGTCTACCACGCCTATCCTTAGATGTGGCAGACCGTAACCCTTATCCTTAGGTGTTACTGACATTAACCCCTAGTAGGGCTTAGGTCACCCTACACATGCCAAACAATCTATTCTACTAAACATAACCAAATAAAAGTGCATTCTTTCTCCCACCTGGATTTCGGAGTAATTGGGATCACTAACGAACACTGGACCTCACCTACAAGCTCACGAACACATAAATGAACACTTCCCACTCTAAGAACAGGTTCAGCCCACACTAATTAACAGGCCAGGGATCACCCAAAAATTCTACCGAGCGCACCAGAATGACCTATATTTTACCGAAAACACAAAAACGCACTTGGATTAGAATTAGGGAAAACTATGGAATTATTAAAATACAAAGAAGCTCACGGCCAGCCACTGGCCAGAGGGTCCAGAGGCTCCAACTAACCCAAACTCAAATCCTGATGAAGTTTCGCGGACGTTCGGTACTCGTATTTGCACCAAAACCCTAAAATACGAAGAACAGTTAATTAGGGATTATTAAACCACAAAGGAATCACGAATCCAGTAGCTAAGAACAGACAGAACAGAGGTTCTCTCCTCTGTCTCGTGGCCCAAGGAACCTCCTCTGGTAGTTTTGGCAAAACCCTAACTCGTTTGGTACCCACACGGTGAAACCAGGGTCCAAAACACAGTCTAATTAAGGCAAGGAACTAAAACAAAATTGTAGAACCTAAAACCACAAACTGAAATCAGAGGCTAACACAAAAAAGGGTATAGGTTTACCTCGATGAAACGGCGATTAGAGATAAACCCTAGAAAGCCCGAACGAAAACAGACGAGTCAGTACCGTCGGATTGATGAACTGACACTTGAGATCACTTGGATTTGATCACCAATACCTTGGAAACCCAAAAATGGAGTCTCCAGGACTGAGAACAGGTTTAGGGTCGTGAAAAATGAAAGGGAAAAATAAAAATTTGAATTAAGGGTGAAAAAAATGGTTTATATAGGAAAAATGGATCGCTGTCACGGGCGTCCAGGCGCGCACTGCGCGTGCCTCTGCACAATTGCGCGCTTGTAAGCACGCCACGTTCGTGTAGCTTTCTTCGCGCTGAAGGATCCTCTCATCCACGCGGCCTCACGCATGTCTTCCACATATCACTTCATCATTGGACCGTCTGTTGATCCAATCACAACGTGCCATATGTCACAGAAGGATCAGGAACTGCTGGAGCACTATGGTCCAGCATGCGCGAGTCACGCGCTTCTGCACAGTAGGATCAGTTTTCGTGTGATTTCTTCGATTCCGACATTCGTGCGATCTAGAACTCGATACCTAAACTCTCTAACATGATTCTAAACATAAAAGGGCATCTAAAGGACCTTAGAACACAAATTCAAAGTCTCATATACTCGTTCAAAAACTCACGCTCGCTTAGGGTTACGAACACACAAAACCCTAATTCCGACTCCAATCATTCTCAAACTTTACGTGGCTTCTAAGACTCATACCAAAACCCTATTAAACACTTTTCTAACCTCATACAACCCTTATGACCTCTAAACTTACTCTCTTGCAAGCACTTGATTACACAAAAAGCAAATACATAACCTAATAGCCGAGTACACGGCCTAACACACAAGGACACATCCAAGTACACACAAATACACATAATCACACACAAACACATATCAAGTAAGGTTAGAAAATTGAGGATGTTACATTACCACCCCTTATCTAACCCCCTTATCTGACGTATCTAACCCTCATGCTCCCAAGTCATATCACCAGTAACATCATCCCACAAAACATTGACTAAGGGAATACTTTTACCACGAAGTTCCTTCATCCTCCTATCTAAAATCCGTACTTGCAATGCTTCCTACTCTAAGTTCTCTCTCAACTATATTGACTCGGGTTCAAGTACATGTGATGGATCGGGAAAATATTTTCGAAGTTGTGAAACATGGAAGACATCATGGAGTTTAGAAAGATTAGGTGGTAAGCTAATATGATAGGCTACTGGACCAATCCGACGAAGAATTTGGAATGGTCCGATGAATCTAGGGGTTAGTTTTCTATATTTGATGGCTTGGCAATTCCAGTTCTAGGTGTCACGCTCAGAAAAAAAACATGTTCTCCTTCCTGGAATTTTAAAGGTCTCCTCCTTTTATCGCAATAACTCTTCTGCCTATCATGTGCCGCCTTCATCTTCTCTCTAATTTTCTTCACTTGCTCTGTGGTTTACTGTACTAACTCGGGTCCTAACACTTGGCTGTCTCCGGTCTCAAACCAACACAACGGGATTCTACACTTCCGCCTGTACAATGCCTCAAAAGGTGTCATACCAATACTCGAGTGAAAACTGTTGTTATAGGTAAACTCCACTAAAGGTAAGAACTCATGTCAATTTCCTAGGTGTTCCAATACACAAGCTCTTAGCAAATCTTCTAGGAATTGAATTGTTCGTTCTGACTGATTATCCCTCTGAGGATGATAAGCTGAACTCAATCTTAAATTGGTCCCTAAAGCTCGTTGTAATTCATTCCAGAATCTAGAGGTAAATCTAAGGTCTCTATCACTGATGATGCTCGAAGGAACACCATGCAACTTTACAACCTCCTTGATATAAATCTGAGCCAATCTCTCTAAAGGATACTTCTCTCCGATCGAAATGAAATGAGTACTCTTAGTCAACCGATCAATGATTAACCAAATTGCATCAAACTTCTTAGGTGTCCTAGGTAGTCCCACTACGAAATCCATTGCTATTCTATCCCACTTCCATTCAGGAAAGACCAAAGATCGCAATAATCCTGCTGGCTTCCTATGCTCAATCTTAGCTTTTTGGCATACTAGACAAGACAAAACAAAGTTTGCTATATCCTTCTTCATACCAGGCCACCAAAACATCATCTTCAAGTCCTGATACAACTTAGTGGCGCCTGGGTGAAAACTAAGCTTGCTCTTATGGGCTTCTTCCAGAATCATTTGCCGAAGTTCGGTGTCATGAGGGACATAAACTCGGTCTCTAAACCTTATCACTCCATCTGCTTTGATATTGAATTCAGAAGAGTTGTCGTCCTTCATCGAGTCCTTTATCTTAATCAACTGATCATCATGTCCTTGCTTCTCCTTCACCTCTTGTAAAAATTCATTGGTCACCACAATCTGCCCCAAACACATCTTGTTTTTAAAAAACTGAACTCCCAAATTTAGGTCTCTGAATTGTTCCACCAACTCCAACTCCTTTACCATTAAAACTGACACATGTAGGGATTTCCTACTTAAAGCATCAGCCACAACAATAGCTTTTCCTGGATGGTATTGCAGCTCGAATTCATAATCCTTGATGAACTCCATCCACTGTCGTTGTCTCATATTCAGCTCTTTCTGGTCAAACAGGTATTTCAGGCTCTTATGATCACTGAATACCGTGAACTTAGCCCCATAAAGGTAATGCCTCCATATCTTCAATGCAAAACTATGGCTACAAGCTCAAGGTCTTGGGTAGGGTAATTTCGTTCATGAATCCTTAGTTGTCTTGATGCGTAGGCTACTACTTTACCTCCTTGCATTAAGACACAACCCAACCCTTAGTAAGATGCATCGCATTACACTTCAAATTCTCCTAAGGGATCAGGTAAAACTAATACAGGTGACATGGTCACCGCTTCTTCAGTTCTTGGAAACTCTCTTCACATTTATCTGTCCACACAAAAGGGTTTTCCTTCCTTGTCAACTGGGTCATAGGTAAGGCTATCTTAGAGAATCCTTCTATGAATCTTCTATAATATCCGGCCAATCCAAGAAAACTCCTGATCTCACTCACAGTTTTGGGTCTTTCCCACTTAGTCACACCAAATGGCATAACTAAGTGCTCATAATGTCCATATCTAGATCTAAAAGCAGTCTTAGGAATATGTTCTTTCTTGACCCTAATCTGATGGTAACCAGACTCAAATCAATTTTAGAAAATATTGTCGCTCCCTTCAATTGGTCCATCAAGTCTTCTATTCTAGGAAAAGGGTACTTGTTCTTAATCGTTACCTGGTTAAGTTGCCTATAGTCAATACACATCCTTGCGGACCCGTCCTTTTTCTTCACAAATATCACCGGAGCTTTCCATGGTGAAACACTGGACCTAATGAATCCTTTCTTAGTTAGGTCATCCAGTTGGGACTTTAACTCTACTAACTCAGCTGGGGACATTCTATAGGGTGCTATGGATATAGGTCTTGTACCAAGGATAAGATCTATGGCGAATTCTATCTCTCTCGCCGGTGGTAATCCTGAGACGTCATCTGGAAATACTTCTGGAAATTCTCGCACTATATGCAAAGAGTCAATGCTAGGGGTGTCCTTAGCTTCCATAGAAAATAACATCACATATTTATGAGATTTACTACTAGAGATAAATTGACTTTCATTGGTAGATATCATACAAGGTTATTCAGGAAAAGTGAGGGTTTCACAGGAACAATCTAATAAAACATGGTTAGCGGTAAGCCAGTCCATTCCTAGGATAATATCTAAGTCTTGCAAAGGGAGGAAAACAAAGTCTACTAGGAAATTTCTATTCTCGATTGTTATTGGACATTTAAGGCAAACAGAAGCAGTAGTTAAGGGATCACTAGTAGGAGTAGAAACTACCATTTTACATGGTAAGGAAGAAACAGGCAATTTCAAATGATCCACATATGCAAGTGAAATGAAAGAATGAGTAGCCCCAGAGTCAAACAACACAGATAAGAGTTTACCAGAGACTAGGCATATACCTTGTATCAGATTCGGTGACTGAGAGGACTCAGCTCCCCTCACAGTAAATAATTTCCTCGTAGCCCGAGGTCTGCCTGCACCATCTCCTCCTCCACGTCCTGCACCTCCACGTCTTGCACCATTCCCAGCTCCTTTTCCTCTACGTCCTCCCGTAGCAGGCCTGTTAGCAGCTCCCTGTCAACTCCAGCAATCCTTAGCTAAGTGACCCATTCGTCCACACTGATAGCATTGCTTCGATTCTACTCCACTTCCTTGCACTGTACAATCCTTAATAAGATGAGAACCTCCACACCTAAAACATCCCTGAGCCCTCACTACAGCTCCAGTAACTGAAGCAGCATTAGACTGCACCGGCCTAGTGTATGGCCCGGCTCTGCCCTGCTGAGTCCTTCCTCCTCCATTTCTACCTCCTCCTCTATGTGCACCACCCCCCGTCCCACTTCCACTCCTGATAGGACCAACACTCCTCTGTTGATCTCTCTCTGTCCATACTCTCTAGCTTTATACACTACTCCACCAACTTTGGAAACCTTGCTAACTTCAATGGCGCTACAGCCCGACGAATCTCATATTTCAGCCCATCCCGGAACCTCTGACACATTCACAACTCACTAGGCTGCAAACGATAAAACTCTGAATACTTCAGTAGTGCTTTGAACCGAGTAGCATAGTCACCAATAGTCATGTTTCCTTGTTTCAAACTTTCAAACTCCTTCTATTTCTCGTTACAGTTCAACCTCGAGAAAAACTTCTCCAGAAAACTCTCCTTAAACAGCTCCCAATTCACCACACTTCCCTGTTCCTCCAATAACCTCTTCTTACCCCTCCATCAGGACTCTGCATTGCTAATCAGCATAAAAGAAGTAAAAGACACCTTCTTCTCCTCACGAGTATTCATAGCCACAAATATTTTCTCAATCTCCTGGATCCACTTCTCAGCTCCCTCGGGGTTGAATTCTCCATCAAACTATGGAGGATTTGCCTTCAGAAAGTTTGTCATTCCACTATCATCACTCCTCTCCTCCCTCCTAGCCTGAGCAGCCTGAAACATCTGAGCATTCTGTTGGGTTTGCTGTAGCATGGCAGTAGCCAACTCCCTAATAGAACGCAGGGTTTCCTCTGACCCATTGCCTCCTCCAACATGTGAATTCTCTCTATTAACATGCTCAGCCTCATTCACTCCCTTGCGCACGGTCTACCACGACAAGCCATGAAGTCCTGAACAAGAAATCATTAGCTCGAGGTCCATAAGATATAAAGAATCATAGAAGTATATGTAATATATCTTATGAATTTATAACTTGTCACCTTTATTAAAGGCAATAAAGATAACACAGAAACTCTACCCAACTTCTAAAAATTGTCATATTCGGTGGGAATACGACTAGACTCAGCCAGAATCAACATCCTAGATGACCTCACAGTCCGGTTAGGGCCGAACTGCTCTGATACCACAATGGTAACACCCCGTTGTCCTATTCATGCCTTATTCTAACATAATTATCCTAAGTCGCTTAATTAACGTGAATACGCTTAAGTAAAAATATGAAGGAATTAGAATCAAAGACATAAATAAGACGACGACGTGTCACAGTGGAATAAGTAGCGTACACACACACACACACACACATATATATATATAACATATCATCAGAGTGCAAAGAGTAAGCATAGTGTATATATATTTGATACAGTCATCCCAAAATATAAAAACCTAGGAGGCTAACCTGCGCCTCATTTAAACCATCACAACAGAGACTCCTGGCCAAAACAACCAAGCATCCTCAGCGAGGGGGATACTGAGAGCTCTCGCTCTGAGATCCTGCTCGCCTCGGGAACAGACAGCGATAATCGTGAGCAGACATATAACGGAATGGTCCAGTTGTCGCTCATCCCCTACGCTTAAGCCTCCCCCTATGGCTCGATCTGCTCTGGTGACTGGCATCGGCATCGGCATCGGCATCGGATGCGGAGGTATCAAAGGATACCCACCGTAACCAAAACTGGGTGGAATGTTTGGTGCATGCCACAGATGGGCAAATGGAAGCCTTTGGCAGCTGCAGAAGTCTCCTGCAAAGCTAGCATTCGAAAAACTAGGAATACGAAAATAAAGGGAGATCGTGCAGGTGTAGATAACCGCCTGATGCGCTTAGTCAATCTCCCAACCCATGCCGTCGAAATCATGGTAGTGAATCTCAAAGTCTCCCTATACAGGGATCCATGGCGGCTGCAGCAACGAAGGATACATCAGGAGAAACTGCTCCATCGGGTGAAGCTGGGCCTATATTCTCTTCCTAAACAAAATCTAACACAGAAACAATACATATATACACACAAGCATGCAAACACAAGGAGGTAAGAACAACACATCCATTATAAAGCCAAAAATGTAAAAGTAGAATGAGAGTAAGACAGTCCATACAGATAATCACATATCTTACAAATTGACTTAACTACCCTCTTCCACTTATCCCATGTCTCTCTATGATTTTATGTATATTTCTTACTATTGTCATTGTACTCCACATTTCCGATTAGAATACGTTGGAAAACCCCCTTTTTCCGTTAGACTTGCCGTCCCTTTTTCGATAGAGACGGGGCGACACTAACCTAGTCCACAAGGTATCCCCCTTTCCAGATAGGGGCCCTCCTCCCCCTTTCTCGATAGGGACATTCGTTCCCCCATTCCCGATAGGGATGGAGTGGGTTTAACCTATTAAGCGTGGTATCCCCCTTTCCCGATAGGAATCCTCTCCATTTTACATTCCCGTTAAGAATGGAGTGGTCACTACTCTATCATGCTCATGCATCCAACACCTCATAATCATATCCCTCACAACATGTTACGCACACATTCCCTAAACAATCCCTTTAATCATATTAGATCATATCAAGAATTATACTTAATCATATTAGCATGCTATGGCAACATATAACACATATCCACACATAATGTACATTAAACATGTTACCCTAAGCATGTTACCACCCATATATAGCATATACAACACAACTTACTAATAGGCATATTACCAGACAATCATATTCATTAATAAACGAAACCTATGTTGGCTGATGTGTCTACCACGCCTATCCTTAGATGTGGCAAACCGTAACCCCTATCCTTAGGTGTTACTGACATCAACCCCTAGTAGGGCTTAGTTTACCCTACACATGCCAAACAATCTATTCTACTAAACTTAACTCAATGAAAGTGCATTCTTTCTCCCACTTGGATTTCGGAGTAACCGGGATCACTAACGAACATTGGACCTCTCCTACAAGCTTACGAATACACAAATGAAGAACAGGTTCCACCAGCACTAATCAATAGGCCAGCGGTCACTCAAAAAATCCACCGAGCTCACCAGTATGACCCATATTTTACCGGAAACACAAAAACGCACTCGGATTAGAATTAGGGCAAACTATGGAATTATTAAAATACAAAGAAGCTCACGGCTAGCCACTAACTAGAGGGTCTAACTTACCCAAACTCAACTCCTGACGAAGTTTCGCGGACGTTCGGTACCCGTACTTGCACTAAAACCCTAAAATATGAAGAACAGTTAATTAGGGACTATTAAACCACAAAGGAATCATGAATCTAGCAGCTAAGAACAGAGAGAACAGAGGTTCTTTCCTCTGTCTCATGGTCCAAGGAACCTCCTTCGAAAGCTTCGGCAAAACATTAGCTCGTTCGGTACTCGCATGGTCAAACCAGGGTCCAAAACACAGTCTGATTAGGGCATGGAACTAAAACAAAATTGTACAACCTAAAACCACAAACTGAAATCAAAGGCTAACATAAAAGGGGTATAGGTTTACCTCGACAAAACGGCGATTGGAGATAAACCCTAAAAAGCCCAAACGAAAACATACGAGTCGGTACCATCGGATTGATGAACTGACACTTAAGATCACTTGGATTTGATCACCAATACCTTGGAAACCCAAAAATGGAGTCTCCTGGACTGAGAACAGGTTTAGGGACATGACAAATGAAAGGGAAAAGCAAAAACAGAATTAAGGGTTAAAAAAAATGGTTTATATAGGAAAAATAGCTTGATGTAACGCGCAAACGGGCACGCTCCGTGAGTTCCTCTGCACAACTACACGTGTCACGCGCGCTTGTAAGTGCGCCATGTGCATCTGCGTAGCTTGCTTCGCACTAAAGGATCCTCTTATCCATGTGGCCTCACGCATGTCTGCCACATGTCACTTCATCATTGGACCATCCGTTGATCCAACACAACGTGCCATGTGTCAAAGAAGGATCAGAAATTGCTGGTACACCATGGTACGCCAGGCTTACTGTAACACCTGAGGACGAGATCGACATCGTATTAGGACGACGTATCGAGACCTCGACCAAGACCTTGTGTCGAGATTCCGTGCCAAGATCGTTTGCCGAGCTGATGAGACCGCGTGCACTAGCTGTTTAGCTGCCGAGGTCGGGTGTCGAGCTGATGAAGTCGCATGTCGAGCTGAGGAGGCCGCGTTCACGAACTCGTGTTAGAACCTTGTGCGCTTGCACGAGCACCCTTGTCGACATCGTGTCGAGATGACACCTCGTATTCTTTCGAACGTTATTCAGCGCTATTATTATATTGTTTGTAATAATTATATTGTCGGCTTGACCGTTCTCGTCGCGTGTCTAGACCGTTGACCGACAGAGTAGAGGGTAATTATGAGAGGAACGATTAGACGGGTAGATGATTGATGGGATTGGCATCTTATAGCTGGAGTTACGATTATACCCCTTTTCTCACCAGCTGTATTCACGATCAGTTTTCCCTCAAACACTCATTCTTTCTCTTTTCTTCTTTCTTCTTCCTTCCTTCTGCTCTGAGTTTCGTTGTTTTTCTCCAAAAATCTCCATCGACGAAACCGTGAGTTCCATCGAGATTCTGCATAAGCTTTCTTCATCAATTTTGTTCATCATCATCTTCTTGACATATCTCGCCTGTTCGACCATCACCATTGAGGTATGAAGAACAGATTTTTCTTTTTCTCTGTGCTACTGTTTAGCGCTACTTTTCCTTCCATTTTTAGCCAGTTTTATGCTTCCAAATCATGTCAAACTGATGGGTTTTCTTCTTCACAATATTACCTATCTTTCTAACCGATTAATTGGGCTTGTAAAACAAATTTTCTTCCCCTGTTTTTCTGCAATCGGCAGTGCCCAGAAACTCTTCATTTTTGGTTTGTTTCGATTTCTTGTTTTCGTTTGTTGCTTCTGGTTGTTGTTGTTGTCGATCTATCTGTTGAAGCATCAGATAACTTTTTCATGAACTTTTGATCGAAATCCCTAACTTTGTGTTAGAGGAAAAATATATTCAGTTCTTGAGTTTTATATTTTCTGGGTTGTGGTTAAGTTTGGGAAGAGAGCTAAGTGTATTAGAACCCATAGATCGAACTGAGTTGTGTTTGTTTTAGGAAGTCTGATTCCCGAGATCGTGTGATTTCCGAATCGAGGTGTACGGGAGAGCGAATCCAAGGACGTGGAAGCAGTGGGATCCAGATCGAGAACTGTACGTGTCGAGGTCGACTGAGAAGTGTACGTGTCGAAGTCGTTGTCGAGCTCGTTGAAGACAACCGTGTCGAGATCGAGTAAGAGAAGTCGTTGTCGAGCTCTTTGAAGACAGCTGTGTCGAGGTCGTTGTCGAGCAGCATTAACTTGGAGTTCGGTAAGGGCGCTTCACATTAATACTTTCGTAGTATGCTAGCGTAAGGGCAACTCCTAGATATCTCTAAGACTTTATTTTTATTGTTATATTTATGTATGGACTCCTTGATTGGTGTCGAGATTGGAATGTTGTAATATGATTGAGTTTTGCATGTATTTGATATGTGATTGAATATATGTTGTGAATGGTGTATTCTTTGTCAGTGCGTTTCTTCATGCAGAATGTTTTATTGCTTAAATGTCGAATTGTGTTTTCTTCATGTTAAGCATGCTCTCTTTATTTGATATGTGATCAAGTAAGTTGTGTTACTCTTTGACATGCGGCGAGCTAATCATCGAGTGAGAGAGCTAGGGAGTCGTATGACGTTTTTGAGCCGGACCCAGATAACTGAGGGTGCTAGGTCCCCTTTTTGTTTATGGTGGATTGGCTAGGCGTCGCATTATCAGTTTGGGGTTGGACCTGCTGATTAATGCATGGTATCGGTTTGGGGTTGGACCTGCCGTTTACCTATTACGTCAGTTTGGGGATGGACCTGCTGACGATATTCCGGAATAAGAGTCGAGTCGAGTCTAGAGTGAGATGGTCGAGTCACGTGTGGTGATTGAGATATATTATTGCTGTTTGCTTATATCCTTTATGTCGAGCTTATCTTAAATTGTTGAGAAGTTGACCCTTTCCCGTGGTGCCTTCAATCCATGACGGTTACCCAGGCGATGTCGAGGGCGCAGGGAACTCGACAGTAGATGATGCCGAGGAGGAGCTCGACGAGGACCCGAGTGACGACCTGTACTTGTCGTGATTGATTGTTTGTTCGACGTATTTCTTTTGATGACTGTACCTTGTTTTCTTTTGGAGTAGTATGTCGTGACGGTTTGGGCGATGTTGTTTTGTTGTTTGAGGTAGGCGGTGGTCTTACTTTTGGAGCACCCTCCTGCGTGGGAGTCTGTCGGAACTACCCCCAGGGTATGATTGCTCTTTTGAAGTCGTCATACCATAGGTGTATTTTCCTTATACATTGCTACTCTGTATTTTGTATACATTATTATTTCGAGTGATATATATATATGTATGTTATGCATGTATGTTTTATTAGAATTTAAGTCTTGTGTCTTAGTTGGACCATGTTTCAAAAGTCAGTAATTACTCGATGTGCACGAGTTTGTTTTATAAAAAAATATATATCGTATTTTTAAAAGGCACAAGAGTTTTGTTTTTAAAACACATCTCATATAGGTTCATGTTGAGCTTGGTGTGTTGAGCTCGGTAACTCGAGCTCGGTATATTGAGCTTCGGTAGCGGTCCTAAATGGGTCGTTACATTGTTGGTATCAGGCTTGATTCAGTTCTGGCCGGTGCATAGGAATTTGGGTCAACGTGTCGGGTTATGTGTGTTGGGTACCTAGTTGTAATATGTTGATTCTTTGTTTGATTAAGTGAAGCACTTATTGCTTGAAAAATTGTTTGAACTGTTTCTTGATTGAAGCGGTGTGTTTTAACACATCCTTGTTACGAGATTCTCGGCGGGGTTTTGAACTTTGTGGAATCTAATGCCACCTCGTAGGAATCGACATCTGCAACCGAGAACGTCGACATGGAGCGAGCTATTCAAGCTATGGCCGAGATGGCGGCAGCCATGGCTCAACAATCACCGCCAGAACTCAACAGGCTAACGCGATGGCTCAACAGACGGCGGCGTTAACTCGGCGAACTTGCAAAGAACAAAGAACGAGCGAGCGAAATGTCAAGCTAGAGGATTAGCAGACTTCAGGAAGCATGATCCACCGAAGTTCTACGGTGAGCCAAATCCGGATAAAGCTGATCTTTGGATGCAAGAGATCGAGAAGATCTTTGAGGCACTCCATTGCCCGGACAACGTGAAGGTCGACTATGCCACCTACCTACTGCTAGGAGACGCAGAGTATTGGTGGAGAGGAGTGAAGCAAACATTTATAGCAGAACGTCGCGAGATGACCTGGGAGCTTTTTCGTGAAAGGTTCTTGGACAAGTACTTCCCAGATACTGCACGAGCCGAGAAGGAGCAGGAATTTCTTCAATTGCAGCAAGGCAACTCGACAGTGTCCGAGTATGCGGCCAAGTTCGAGTCGTTGGCGAGGTATTTCAGTCCATTTCGTGATCGAGTTGACCAGAGATGGTTGAGTGAGAGATTCCAACGGGGATTGAGATTCGACATTCAGAAGTCAGTAGTGTCGTTGAGGATCCGAAACCTCCAAGAGCTAATTGATCGCTGTGTCGAGGTAGAAGGAGTGAGGAGCCACAAGAAGAAGATTATTGTGGGCGGACCAGTGAGACCCCAGAGTGCGGGCGTAGATTTGCACGTAAAGGAAACAACCGCGAAGAAGCCTTACGACCAGACCTCGGGGAGCGACAACGAGGGACGATGTCGTCCGATGACCCAGTGCAGAAGCGGAGGGACAGGCCGGTGTCGAGGTGACTTGTTTCCGTTGTGGAAAGACGGGACATTACGCCAATAATCGTACTCGGAGGGTGGAGGTGTGTTTCAACCGTAAGAAGCCGTGACATTTTGTCAAGGATTGTCCTACACCCAAAGTGAACCGACTATGCTTGCGGCAAGAGCCAAAGGGAAGCGTCAAGTGGCTAAAGGCGAGTTTTACGCATGAGTGGCGAGGAAGCGTAACGAGCCGATGATCTTATCCAAGGTGAATGTGAGATCGAGGGTAAATCCTTATCCGTTCTTTTTGATTCGTGCAACCCATTCCTTTATTTCTTCCGATTGTGTGAACCATTTGAACTTGACCGGATCGCTTTCGCTTAAATTAGTAGTTACAACCCCAAATGCTAAAACCTTAGTCACAAACACCGCATGTCTTAATTGTGTAGTGGTTATTGAGTAGAAAGTTTGTGGTCAATTTGGTTTGTTTGCCTCTTGGGGCTTAGATGTCATTCTCGGGATGGATTGGTTGTCACACCACCATGTCCTTTGACCGTGCCGTAAAGCTGTAATTTTTCCGGACCTTGGAGTCTCCAATTATCTTTACGCGAGCGTATTGGAGTTTCTTTGAAAAGAAGGAACTAGGGAATACATGTATCCTGGCTAGTTCGGAGTTTTCGGCGATCGGCGTGAAGAATGTTCCGGTGGTGTGTGACTTTGAGGGCGTTTTCGAAGGCGTGCCGGGATTACCACCCGATGCGAGAGGTCGAGTTCTCCATCGACCTGATTCCAGGAACAGGACCGATTTCCAAAGCGCCATACAGGATGTCTCCTGCCGAGATGAAAGAGCTGAAGTCCCAGATCGAACACTTGGAGTCGAAGCAATTCATACGACCGAGCGTGTCACCGTGGGGAGCTCCAGTGTTGTTGGTTAAGAAGAAGGATGGACGATCAAGACTGTGCGTGGATTATCGCGAGCTCAACAAGGTTACCGTGAAGAACCGTTATCCGTTACCACGTATTGACGACTTGATGGATCAACTTCGTGGAGCGGCGATCTTTTCCAAGATAGACTTGAAGTCGGGCTACCATCGATTCGGCGTGAAGGAGGAAGTTCTCGCCAAAACAGCTTTCAGGACTAGATACGGTCACTACGAGTACTTGGTGATGCCGTTTGGAGTGACTAATGCGCCACCGTGTTTATGGACTACATGAGCAGGATTTTCCATTCGTTTTGGATCGATTCGTTGTAGTGTTCATCAACGACATATTGATCTACTCGAGGAACCGAGAAGAGCACGCAGAACACCTATGTCGAGTACTGCAGATATTACGAGATAAGCAACTCTATGCCAACCTGTCGAAGTGTGAATTTTGGCTTGAAGAGGTGAATTTTCTTGGTCACGTGATTTCCAGAGAAGGAATAGCTGTGGATCCAACTAAGATTGAGGCGGTGTTAGCGTGGGAACAACCGAAGGCGATTCTGAGATCGGGAGTTTTGTCGGCTTAGCCGATATTACCGAAGATTCATTGAAGGTTTCTCGAAGATTGTCGCGCCTCTTTACACGGTCGACGAGGAAGGATCAACCTTTGCCTGGACCGAGGAGTGTGAAGCCGATTTTCAACGATCAAGGAGCTTTTGGCGGCAGCGCTGTGCTGATTTTGCCTCAACCGTAAGAGCCTTTCGAGGTGTATTGTGATGCGTCACACCAGGGGATTGGGATGCGTCTTTGATGCAACATCGGAAGGTGGTCGCGTATGCTTCAAGACCTCAAGATTCACGAGAGAACTACCCTACTCACGACTTGGAGCTAGCGGCCCGATAGTTTTTGTTTGGCGAAGATATGGAGGCACTACCTTTATGGGAGCACTCTTCTTTTTTCAGCGATCACAAGAGCTTGAAGTACTGTTCGACCAGAAAGAACTCAACATGCGTCGGCGTAGATGGGCCAATTTCTCGAGGACTACGACTTTACGTTGGAATACCATCCGGTAAGGCTAACGTAGTAGCGGATGCATTAAGCGGGAAGAGCGTTTTAACCTCGGCGATGATGATCAAGGAGTTGGAGATGCTCGAGAAGTTCCGAGACTTGAAGTTGAGTGTCGAAGTTTCACCGGAAGGCGAGATTTGGTATGCTTACCATCTCTAACAGTTGTTGGGCGAGATCAGAGACCAGCAAGTTCATGACGAGCTTCGCAAGAGAAGATTCATTGATAAGCGCAAGGAAGCGCGAATTTCACGCCGGGCGGATGACATCTTGAGGTGCAATGGCCGAGTGTGCGTACTAACGTATCCGAGCCGAGGAAATTTATTCTCAACGGGCGCATAAGAGCAACTTTAGTATTCATCCAGAGTTCTGAAGATGTATCAAGACTTGAAGAAGCATTTTTGGTGGTCCGAATGAAGAAGCAAGTGGCCGTCACGTAACCGTGTTTAACGTGTCGAAGCGAAGGTGGAGCACCAACGACTGCGGGAATGCTCTGATAAACAGCGTACCGGTTTGGAAATGGGACAGCATTTCCATGGATTTCGTTGTAGGTTTGCCGAAACGCAGAAGAAGAATGATTCGATTTGGGTGATCGTCGACCGATTGACCAAATCTGCTCATTTCTTACCAAAGGAGGTCGACATATAACGTAGAAAAGGCGACCGAGATCTACATCGCGAGATAGTACGACTTCATGGAATACCTCTTCGATCGTGTCGGACCGAGAT
Organism: Calophaca sinica; assembly: GCA_037113605.1. Taxonomy (NCBI): domain Eukaryota; kingdom Viridiplantae; phylum Streptophyta; class Magnoliopsida; order Fabales; family Fabaceae; genus Calophaca; species Calophaca sinica. The sequence continues at coordinate 39,065,431 of CM073734.1, forward strand.
CAAAGTTCACGTCTCATTTTGGAGGAATTGCAAGGAGCGATGGGAACCGAGCTCGAGCTTAGCTCGGCATATCATCCACAGATCGACGGCCGATCGAGAGAACGATCCAATCGCTTGAAGATTTGTTGCGAGCTTATGCGTTAGATCACCGAGGAAGTTGGGACGACGTCTTACCATTGGTGGAGTTCACCTACAATAACAGTTTCCATGCGAGTATTGGAATGGCACCTTTTGAAGCGTATGGGCGGAAATGTCGACGCCTCTTTGTTGGTACCAGGGCGGCGAAGCGTATCGTAGGACCAGATATGATCCAGCGGACTACCGAGAAGATCCGTTTGATCGAGAGATCGGATCACGAACATCTCAAAGTCGACAAGAGTTATGCGGACCAACGGCGTCGACCACTCGAGTTCGAGGAAGGAGAACATGTATTTCTTAGAGTCACCCCCACTTTGGAGTTGGTCGAGCGATCAAATCCAAGAAACTTACCCTAAATTTATTGGACCTTACCAGATTCTTCGTCGTATTGGTCGATGGCATATCAGTTGCCTTGCCACCGCTTCTTGTCAAACATCCATGATGTCTTCCACGTCTCACAATTGCGGAAGTATGTTTTAGCCCCTCTCATGTCATCGAACCGGATGTGATTCAACCGAAGGGCGACCTATCTTTCAAGCATTACCGGCGAGGATCGTTGATCGGAAAGCAAGCGATTGCGGAACAAAGAGATTCAACTCGTCAAAGTTGTGTGGGATCGAAGGCGGGAGATGCAACTTGGGAGTGGAGGAGAAGATGAAGACTCGATTACCACTGAACTTTTCCGAGGTAAGAATCTTATTTGCAATTTCGAGGACGAAATTTTTTAGAGGAGAGATTGTAACACCTGAGGGCGAGATCGACATCGTATTAGAACGACGATCGAGACCTCGACCAAGACCTTGTGTCGAGATTCCGTGCCAAGATCGTTTCTTGGTGATGAGGCCGCGTGCACTAGCCGCTTAGCTGCCAGGAGTCGGTGTCGAGTGATGAAGTCGCATGTCGAGTGAGGAGGCGCGTTCATGAACTCGTGTTAGAACCTTGTGCGCTTGCACGAGCACCCTTGTCGACATCGTGTCGAGATGACACCTCGTATTCTTTCGAACGTTATTCAGCGCTATTATTATATTGTTTGTAATAATTATATTGTCGGCTTGACCGTTCTCGTCGCGTGTCTAGACCGCTGACCGGCCAGTAGAGGGTAATTATGAGAGGAACGATTAGGCGGGTAGATGATTGATGGGATTGGCATCTTATAGCTGGAGTTCTGATTATACCCCTTTTCTCACCACCGTATTCACGATCGATTTTCCTCAAACACTCATTCTTTCCCTTTTCTTGTTTCTTCTTCCTCCCTTCTGCTCTGAGTTTCGTTGTTTTTCTCCAAAAATCTCCATCGACGAAACCGTGAGTTCCATCGAGATTCTGCATAAGCTTTCTTCATCAATTTTGTTCATCATCATCTTCTTGACATATCTACTTTGTTCGACCATCACCATTGAGGTATGAAGAAACGATTTTTCTTTTTCTCGTACTCTTGTTTAGCGCTACTTTTCCTTCCATTTTTAGCCGCTTTATGCTTCCAAATCATGTCAAACTGATGGGTTTTCTTCTTCACAATATTACCTATCTTTCTAACCGATTAATTGGGCTTGTAAAACAAATTTTCTTCCCTGTTTTTATGATCGGCGATTGCCCGTAAACTCTTCATTTTTGGTTTGTTTCGATTTCTTGTTTTCGTTTGTTGCTTCTGGTTGTTGTTGTTGTCGATCTATCTGTTGAAGCATCAGATAACTTTTTCATGAACTTTTGATCGAAATCCCTAACTTTGTGTTAGAGGAAAAATATATTCAGTTCTTGAGTTTTATATTTTCTGGGTTGTGGTTAAGTTTGGGAAGAGTGCTAAGGGAATTAGAACCCATAGGTCGAATCGAGTTGTGTTTGTTTTAGGAAGTCGATTCCGAGATCGTGTGATTTCGAATCGAGGTGTAGGGGAGAGCGAATCCAAGGACGTGGAAGCAGTGGGATCTAGATCGAGACCTGTACGTGTCGAGGTCGACTGAGAAGTGTACGTGTCGAAGTCGTTGTCGAGCTCGTTGAAGACAACCGTGTCGAGATCGAGTAAGAAAAGTCGGTGTCGAGCTCTTTGAAGACAATTTGTGTCGAGGTCGTTGTCGGCGGCATTAACTTGGAGTTCGGTAGGGCGCTTAACATTAATACTTTCGTAGTATGCTAGCGTAAGGGCAACTCCTAGATATCTCTAAGACTTTATTTTTATTGTTATATTTATGTATGGACTCCTTGATTGGTGTCGAGATTGGAATGTTGTAATATGATTGAGTTTTGCATGTATTTGATATGTGATTGAATATATGTTGGGAATGGTGTATTCTTTGTCCAGTGCGTTTCTTCATGCGAATGTTTTATTGCTTAAATGTCGAATTGTGTTTTCTTCATGTTAAGCATGCTCTCTTTATTTGATATGTGATCAAGTAAGTTGTGTTACTCTTTGACATGCGGCGAGCTAATCATCGAGTGAGAGAGCTAGGAGTCGTATGACGTTTTGAGCGGGACCCCGATAACTGAGCGTGCTAGGTCCCCTTTTTGTTTATGGTGGATTGGCTAGGCGTCGCATTATCGGTTTGGGGTTGGACTCACGATTAATGCATGGTATCGGTTTGGGGTTGGACTGCCGCTTACCTATTACGTCGGTTTGGGGATGGACTGCTTGACGATATTCCGGAATAAGAGTCGAGTCGAGTCTAGAGTGAGATGGTCGAGTCACGTGTGGTGATTGAGATATATTATTGCTGTTTGCTTATATCCTTTATGTTGAGCTTATCTTAAATTGTTGAGAAGTTGACCCTTTCCCGTGGTGCCTTCAATCCATGACGGTTACCCAGGCGATGTCGAGGGCGCAGGAACTCGGCAGAGATGATGCCGAGGAGGAGCCTCGACGAGGACCCGAAAGTGACGCACTGTACTTGTCGTGATTGATTGTTTGTTCGACGTATTTCTTTTGATGACTGTACCTTGTTTTCTTTTGAGGTAGTATGTCGTGTCCAGTTTGGCGATGTTGTTTTGTTGTTTCAGGTAGACTGGTGGTCTTACTTTTGGGCAAACCTGCGTGGGAGTTCTGGAAGTACCCCCAGGGTATGATTGCTCTTTTGAAGTCGTCATACCTTAGGTGTATTTTCCTTATACATTGCTACTCTGTATTTTGTATACATTATTATTTCGAGTGATATATATATATATGTATGTTATGCATGTATGTTTTATTAGAATTTAAGTCTTGTGTCTTAGTTGCACCATGTTTCGAAAAGCTGTAATTACTCTGATGTGCACGAGTTTGTTTTATAAAAAAAAAATATATATCGTATTTTTAAAAGGCACAAGAGTTTTGTTTTTTTAAAACACATCTCATATAGGTTCATGTTGAGCTTGGTGTGTTGAGCTCGGTAACTCGAGCTCGGTATATTGAGCTCGGTAGCGGTCCGGAAACGGGTCGTTACACTTACCATGCGTGCGTCACGCGCTTTTGCACAATAGGATCCGTTTTTGCGCGAGTTCTTCGATTCCGACATCCGTGCGATCTAGAACTCGATACCTTAACACTCTAACATGATTCTAAACATAAAAGGGCATCTAATGGACCTAAGAACACAGATTCAAAGTCTCATCTACTCGTTCAAAAACTCACGTTCGCTTAGGGTTACGTACACACAAAACCCTAATTTCGACTCTGATCATTCTCAAACTTTACGTGGCTTCTAAGACTCATACCAAAACCCTATTAAACAATATTCTAACCTCATACAACCCATATGACCTCAAAACTTACTCTCTTGCAAGCACCTGATTACACAAAAAGCGAATACATAACCTAATAGCCGGGTACACGGCCTAACACACAAGGACACATCCAAGTACACACAGATACACATAATCACACACAAACACATATCTAGCAAGGTTAAAAATTTGAGGATGTTACACGAAGTCTCACAGAACTACGCGCTGGTTGTATCTGGCGGCTATGCGCTGTTTGACGACGGCTTCATTAAGGGAAGCAATTTCCTGACTTTCCTCCAAGTGGTCGAGCTCTTCTCTGAGGTATTGATAGTTCAGCCTTGGTTCTGGTGGGTGTAAAGTTTTGCAACTCAATTCGTCAACTTCGACTCGGATTACAGCTTTCGACCCGTAAGTCAGGTGGAAAGGTGTTTCTCCCGTTGAAGAGTGTGGATTGGTCCTGTAAGCCCAAAGAACCTGAGGGAGTTCGTCGACCCATTTTCCCTTTGCTTCATCTAGGTGACGTCGGAGACCCCGCAGAATTACCCGATTTGTCGCCTCTGCTTGACCGTTCGTTTGGTGGTGTTCGATCGAAGTGAATTAGTGTTTCACATTTAGATCGGCAAGAGTTTTATGGAACTGCTGGTTGATGAACTGAGTGCTGTTGTTGGTCACGACAACCTTGGGAATTCTGAACCTTGTTAAAATTTGGTAGTTGAAGAACTTGATCAGATTCTTGGCAGTCATCTTTGCTAGAGGTTGAGCCTCTACCCACTTTGTGAAGTAATCGACAGCTACTGCCAAGAACTGGATCTAGCCCAGAGCCAAAAGGAAAGAACCCAGAATGTCAATTACCCACCAGGCGAATGGTCATTGTAACATCCCAATTTTTAAGAAAAGTAATTTTAGCGATAAAATCCTAAATACTTAAAGATAAGTCATAGAGATTGATCACCTCAATGATTTATTGAGAGTACGGGGAATTATTCTGACTTATTTTGAATAATTTATTTATTATAAATAATTAATAGTCGTGATGTCAATTCAAATTAATTGACAGCATAGACGTATGCTGCTTTAATGTGAATTCATCAATTTAAACATTATATAAGTTTTCTATGTGACGCGGTAACGCGTATTTTTGTTGACTAAGAAATTGATTGAATTAAATCAAGATGAAATTAAATTTAAGAATTAATATTTAATATTAATTCATGGTTCAAAAATCGTCGTTAAACTCTAACAAAATTTCGTCGTATTTTGAATCGCCGGGTAATTTTTATCCGCATTAAAATTTTAAACGAACTCCAATTTCGATGAAAATTGAATCGTAACTTGTTGTGATTATTTTTGAGTGTTTTAGATTGTTTTTATTATTTATGATAATATTTTATCACATGGTGAATTAATTTCTAAGTAAATTAATTTACGCGATTAATCGGCGAGCAATTAGTGTTAATAAGATTATTTGACGCTGTAATTTTACGACACAAAAACTCTAGGATTAGTAGATAATTATGGATAGGGTGATTAAGTGTCATGATTACGTGGTTTAGACCAAAATATCTTGGCTTTAGTAATAGGTGACAAGTGATTTGTGGGTTTTAGATAAATATCTTCCTTCACTTCCCTTTCATCAGGCCGAGCCTCCTCTGCCGCATTCACTAATCCCATTTCATTTTTTTCTTATCCTGTTCCCTTCCCTTTATTTTGTGCAGGCCGTAGCCCCTCCCCTTCATCTATCTCATCATTTATTTTTTTTCTAAGTTTTGGAGTGAGTGGAAGAAAAGGAAGCTAAGCTCACTCCCTTCCTATCTTGCATTTCCAGCCGTGGTTTTCATCTGCCCATCTCACTTTCATAATCTTCTAAGTTTAGTGTTGGTAAAAAGAAAAGAAATATCAAGACCATTTCCTTTCCCTTATTTTCCATGCTGACCGTGGCCTATCTTCTCCACAAGCACCTTTATTTCTCTTCATTTCTTCTCCAATTTGCTAATAGGTGATGAAGAAAGAGCAAGCCAAGTTTCTCTTCCTCTGTTGTCATCCTAGCCGAGACCCTCCTTCCAATTAATCACCACCATTTCCTGATTTTTTTTGTCTTCATTAAAATATTGGTTTCATGAGCAAGTGGGTAAGGATTTGAACCAAGCGTTTTCCTCTTTGTTGTTGATAGCTAAACCGTGGCTTTTTTGGTAGGATTAGGAGTTGATTTTCTTGATTAATTTCTTGTTGAGTGCTTTAATTATGTGTTGATAATGATCATGAGTTAGATGATCAAAATTTCTCCAAATTTTGGGAACCCTAGGCCAATTGGTCCAAGGGAAAAGGGCTCTGTGATTTCTCAAGTAAATCCTCCAATTAGTTTATGATTTTTGCTTCTTAGATGTTATTATTGTTATTGTTGTTGTAGTTATTAGTTTTGATTTGAATCAAAGATTGAAAGGACTTTATAAAAACCCTTGTTCTTGAAAGAGACTTGATTTAGGATTTGTATTGATTACTGTTCTTGTTCTAGAAATTAATTGTTGTGTTCTTGGCATTTAAAATGGTAATACATGGTTGTTGTATAATTTTCAAAAAATTATGAAAGTAATTGGATTGAATTGGAAGTTGTTGTTGCTATATTGGGTGATAGTTTTGGGAACTAACTTCTTTTTGGGGATGAAAATCATTTTGAAAGAGGGTTTACGGGTGGTTGTCTTGTGAACAATGTATTTGGGTGATGTTACTTGTGTTCTAGTTAGTATAAATCTTATTGTGATTGTTGGAATTGTTAAAATGAGAAAGTTACTGATTTATGTGGGAAAACCTTGTTTTGAGAAAGTTGGAAACATTTTTGGAACTAGCATGTTGTTGAGTTGTTTTGTGAATTAAAACCTATTCTTGAAAAGAGAGATTAGTGGGATTTATTGTGGGAATCATGTAAGTAATTAATGGTTCTTGTTAATTAGTTAGTAGCATTGTTATTGCCATAGTTGAAATGGTTTGAATCAAAAGAGTTAGAAAGATTTTATTGAAACCCTTGCTCTTGAGTGTTTTGAAAATAGTTTTGGAACTTGGTTGGGCTTTGTCTTGAGTTGTGGCTTGTTGTTATGAGAAAGAAATGTCATATGAAGTGGTATTTAACTAATTGTTTGGGAATTTTGCAAAGTTGTCTCCAATTTTTGACTAAGGGGCCGTGAACCCTATGGAGCATAAGGAAGGAAAATTATTTTTGTGAACTTGATTTAAATGATTGATTGATATGTTTCAAGGCTTTGGAAATTTAGAATAATGGTTCTTAAGTTTTAAAAGGTTATTCTTTAAATTGGTAGTGAATTATTTCAAGTGTAAGCTATTCTTTGAAACAAGCATTTCAAGCATATGTTTTAGAGTATGTGGTTCTTCGAAAATATGCATTTCAAATTATGTATCTTGGTGTAAGAGATTTGGCTAGTAAAAGGGTTTAAGTCCGAGAACCTAGGAAGTTAGAGTTAGTGTATGCCTAGGTTGTGCTAAGTCTGTTTCGTGTGTTAGGCTCTGAGTGACCCGAGATCGTGTGGCGTAGAAATCGAGGAGCACGTGGATGCGTGGCATGGAGTTCGGTAAGGGCAACTTTAGATATTGCATAGGATTTAATTTTAAGTCTTAGAGCGAAGAAGTCTGAGAACCCCAGGGTTCGAAGTGAGGGTCTCGTACCCCTTCGTTTTCTTTTTATTGTCTGATATCTATATTGATTTTTAGTGGGCTTGTCTGCAAGTGGTTGACAGCTGTGCCCACCCCCCACACTTGTTTGCTTTCCTCTCTGTTGACTCCACTGAGTTGTAGAGGGATGAATTGTGTGCTTGAATGTTGTGATATGACTTGTTTGCGTTGATTGCTTTATACTGTTGGACTGAGTTTCTGTATGGGCTTGCGTGAATATTTATTTAATATGCGATTGAATAATTATTCGAATTGCTTCTTGAATTATCGTATGCGGCGATTTATTCATCGGAATGCGAGAGTTTAGTCGTGACGTTTTTGGAGTTCGATCTGAACAACCAAGGGCGGTGTAGAAGTCCGAAGCTACGACTGGGTGGTGAAGAAGCCTGAAGTCAAAGCTGGTGTTCAGTGGCACGAACAACCAAGGGTGGTGTGGAAGCCCGATGCCACGACTGAGGTGGTGTAGAAGCCTGAAGCCACGACTGGTGTTCAAATTGCGCAGTGGGCGTCTGTATTGTCAAGGAACTTAACCTGAATAACCCGGGTGGTGATGAAGCCCAAGGCTACGGCTGGTATTCAGTGGGTGGATCGGCGTTGCTTTTCGGAAATTGTCGAGAGTGTCTTGAGAGAGAGTCTTGAGTTGCATTTTGGGGCATCGTTGCATATTTGATATTACTTGTGTTATGATTGTTGTTTATGACTTGTCGAATATTTTGTCGTATGTATACTTGTCTCTTTATTTTTAAGAAGTTGACCCTTGTCGGTGGTTCTTTCAATGTAATGAACGTAACCCAGATGGCGGAGCAAGCGGAGGATTTGGAACTGCAGAGAGGAGCAGCTGAGGATAGTCGTCCAGCCTTCTTCCTGTGTTATGTTGTGGAATTTACTAGTAGTCTAGTGAAGAGTATAGCTTGTGGACCAGCTATAGGATATTTGTCATTTATTTCATGGTGTCTTCCTGCCCTTGACTCTCCAGATCTGGAAGGTGACCGAGACCTACGGCGAGATCCGGGATGCGTACGAACGCGAGCGGAGATTTCTGCCTGTTGACTCCGGAGATTTCTGTCCGTCTACCTGAGGCGACGGAGGACGAGATTCCGGGTTGTGCCTCGCAGACCGGCGGACTGGTTGCGACAGGCCAGCCATCGTGTGAACGGGAAGATCTGTTTAGTATGAAACAAATCTCCCACTGTGGTCACCAATGTTCTGAGCAAGGAACGTAGATCTGGCCGGAGTCACTGAAACCGTCGTGAGCTGGTAGAGGTGACGACGGAGAACAAAGGTGGGACCTGCAAAAGGCACTCTGACGCACAAGTCAGTACTTTCTCTGATGAGGTAAGTGTGATGTAATGAATGCGTACCTTGTTTGTTGTGGTCCCTCCTTTTATATGATTCCTTTTAGGGTTTGGAGTGCATGGACGGCGATAGAGCCACTATGTCACATGTAGTCTGATGTGGTCCGTTGATCTAATTGACGGTCCTAGTTTGTTGGCGTCAGGCTATGCGAACTAGGAACCGTTGATGAAGTGGACGGTTCGGATCATAAGGACTTCGTCGACCACAATCTGGTAATAGAATTGGGTCGCTTCGGTTGGGCTTAGTCGACCACGATCTAGTGGTAGGATTGGGCTATCATGATGATGTGGTCTTCGACGGAGTGGGTCTAGGCCCAGTCCGGAACAGAATACATGTCAGTAAACCCACATGTTGGGACCACATAAAAAAACCACCCAAAAATACCATCGAATATTCCTTAATACAGCAAACCCACATGGTTAGGATCACATGAAAACCGGAAAAAAAATGAGATAACATACCTTCCTTGGCGGTTGATGTTCACGCAGCCCTCTGAGTCGTGGATCTCCTTCGAGCAGCAGCCAGTGATCGATGATGCTCCCTCTCTTCTTCTTCATCACGTCATTGGCAGAAAAGGAAAGAGAGAAGAAGACGACGAGGCATTTGATTTCCTCTTCTGAACCTTAATCCCTCTTTTCTAATTTGCCCTCTTTTATTATCTGTTTATTTATTTGTTTTTTTATTAATAATATATTAATATATTCAATTAATTATTTAATAAATTATTTATTTATTTATTTATTTAATTTTATAAATGAGTCAGGTGCCAAGTGGCAACATGCCATGTCATTTAAATTTACCATGTCCGCAATGCCTTGTCAGGGAAGGGACTAAAAATAGCAGAATCTCAAATTACAGGGACGAAATCTAAAAAAATAATTTTACAGGGACTAAAAACAGAATTCGCTCAAATTACAGGGACTAAAAGTGGTATTTACCCAAATAAAAAATACAAAACGGTGGCCCGATACACTAAAAAATAATATTTTAGTAATTATCAATAAACAAAAAAATACAAAAAACATGTTATAAATTAAATATGTCCTTAACTTTTAAAGACGTGATTTTGGTAAGAATAAAATAAAATAAATAAATACATGTTTGGTTTTTGTCATGTGAAATACATTTTGCCTCCAAACATTGGTTTGACTAAAAATAATAAAAGTAGTTTTTGTGTTGGATTACAAAATTACATTAAATTTTACATCACACTTGTTTTTTAACTAAAAAATCTAAACATAAATTACTTAACTTTAAATTTAATCAAATTAATTTTATAGAATCAATTCTATTAAAAATCACTTTTGGGTTACGCTCCCTCAATGACACGAGAACAGGAAAGCCCCGATACTCCAAAAATGGTAAAGTATCGGTATCCGACACGTATCCAATACCGATACGTGTCCGATACACCCCGATATGTATCTAGGAAGTGTCTAATATTTTTTTATTTTAAAAAATAAAATAAAATTTAAGATGCGTTTCAGACGCGGCTTTGATACAGCTTCGTCACTAAGGACACGGCTGGGTCATAGGCAGAAGAAGCCGTATCCAAGATGAGAGAGGCAATAAGATGTAGGAAGGAGAAAGAAATGGCCCGTAACTTCATCTCAAATACATTCCACCAAGGTTTTCCAGCGAGCCCTTCATTTTCAGGCTAGCTGTTGCATTTTTTGGTCAAAATGAAGAAGAAGGACACAGAGATGAGAGAAGGGGAAACGAAGAAGGTAGAAGACCACCCAGTTGCGACGCTTCTTTTGGCATTCAACTATGCAGGACACAAAACTAGGGTTAGCTTATAATGGGCTTGGCCCAATACCACCTAAAAGTCTTTTGTTCACAGGTACTCCAAGTTGGAAATAAAATAATATACGTGCACTGACGTTGTCCTCTTGTGGATGTCAACTCTATACAGAGCGCATGTTTTATTATTGCACCACTTGGTAAAATTATTAGTTATCACTCCTTTTATTATTTAATATAAATATAAATAGTACTATTAATTACCTGTACCCAAAAAATAAATAGTATTAATTAGTATACATAAATATATACATATTAATAATTATTAATTGTTGTTTTATATATATATATATATATATATATATATATATACACACACACACACATGAGGAGGGATCAAATTACACCCGAAGACTTACACCAATAGTTACACTTATTCAATAACATTTTACCGTATAAATATTTTTCAAAATCAACCGTTAGATTGAAAGTTACAATCATATAGATCATATCTGTAAATTTTAACATTAATCTATAATCATTTCCTATGTTATCAAGATGCGTCAAGATTAACGTTATTTGCAATTACACCGTTAAGGAAATCTTGATGCATCTTGATGACATAGCAATTGATTACAGATTAATGTTAAAATTTACAGATATGATCGATATGATTGTAATTTTCAATCCAACGGTTGATTTTGAAAAATATTTATCCGATAGGATACTATTGAATTGGTGTACCTGTTAGTGTAACTCTTTGGGTGTAATTTGATCCCCTATATATATATATATTTGATTTTTAACATTTTTCTCGTATCCCCGTATCTGTGTCGTATGATATCCGTATCGTATCATGTATCCGGGCTTCTTAGCACGCGAATCATAGTTCAGGTGTTTTTAGCCTTGAGCTAACTGCAGTAAATTCTTGCTGGGGCACAGCACCACCTTAACAAATAACCACTCCTACTGCTCCAGATTACGGAGATACTGGATGGTAATTGAAGGATTTCTATCACTTATATCTTTAGAGTAAAGAATGTTTGCTTTCTTACTAGAGAAGAAGTGCACTCTTCTTTGCATGGCTGGATTTGGAGTTCCCCCTTGTGGCATGGGATCCTTGCTTTTGAGAGATGTCTTAGGCTTCTTCCCTTAGTTCATGTGAGTTGTTCTACTTGCTTTTTTCCTTCTATTCCTTATGTAATACACCAAAAAAAAAAAAAAAAAAAGACTCCAACATCGAGCCTTTGATTGCATGATCTTTCATCTTTGTCCCCATTGGCTGAATCATACTTTTGGAAGAAAATGTTGAATGCGATGAAAAGCAATTTTTATTTTTTGGCGATTCTATTCATTTCATTTTTTTCTCAACAAAAGTTGATTTTTAACACAAGGTAACAAAAGGCCTATGCATTGCTCACATTTCAAATCCAAATGGCAGCGTAAGGAATTGTAAGTTAGTTCATGAGTCATGACACTTCTTACCATTGGCAAGGGAGTTGCTGATAAGAAAAATGAAAGGTTTTAGGACAAAACATTATAATCTATTCCGATAATCTTAAAAGAAGAATTTCATAAATTAAAATTGACCGTGTTTGATTTTCATCGTCAATATTGAAAATATTTGAATAGTTTTGTATATTATTCAAGTTACTGCTCAATGCTGCAAAAAGTATATATATATACAACCTTGGGCTAATCCTAGTATCTTAACAAATCTGTAACAAATCAGATTCAAATCTCACAATTATTATCTAATCTTATCATATCGATTGACTAACAAATCAAATAATAACCAGATCAAGATATGATACAAAAATAATGTTTCCAGATTTCCTTCACTCCCCATCAAGTTGGTGCATGGAGATCTACAATGCCCAACTTGCTCAGTAAAAATCTGAATCTCTCCTTCCCTAAAGGCTTTGTGAATATGTCTTCTGCTTGCTCTTTTGTTCAAATCTTCATTGGCCGAATTTCTCCCGATTGAACTCTTTCTCTAACAAAATAGCAGTCCATTTCAACATGCTTCGTTCTCTCATGGAAAACTGGATTCATGGATATGTGTATGACAGCTTGGTTATCACAGAACATTGTTGTATCCTCTCCTTGTGCAGCTCCCAACTCCTCCAGTAGCCATCCCAACCATATTACCTCACTAACTGTGGCTGCCATGGCTCTATACTCGGCTTCTGCTGATGACTTTGCTACCACTGTTTGTCTTTTCGTCCTCCATGATACCGGCGAACCTCCCAAAGTCATTAAGTCCCCGGTACAAGATCTTCTTGTAAGAGGACATCCTCCCCAATCCGCATCACAATATGCATTTAGCTTCAATTCTCCATGACTCGGAAGAAGTATTCCTTGTCCAGGAGTTGTCTTTACGTACCTCACTATCCTTTCTACAGCATCCATGTGTATGCGTTTAGGTGCATTTATATACTGGCACAAGGTGTTCACTGCATAAGTGATGTCTGGCCTGGTTATTGTTAGATACAGAAGCCTTCCTAGCAGTCTTCTATATCTTGTTGCATCCGCATCTGGTTCTCCATCATTCACACGCAAGTTACAATTATGCTCCATAGGGAATGGACTTGGGCGACAATTTTCCATCCTTGTATCTTTGAGAATATCCAGCACATATTTTCTTTGATTCAGAACAAAACCTTGCGCTGACCTTGCTACTTCAATCCCAAAAAAGTACTTCAATGGCCCCAAGTCTTTGATACTGAACTCTGCATCCAAGTATCTCTTCACATTTTGCATTGTTTCCTTGTTGTTGCCGGCTAGGATCACGTCATCCACATAGATCAAAGCTGCCAAGAACGTGCTCTTCGTCCTATAGATGAACAAAGAATGATGCAATCGACTGCTTGAAGCCTATCTTATTCAATGCACATGTGAACTTTTGATACCAATTTCTTGAAGCCTGACGCAAGCCATAGAGGGACTTCCTCAATTTGCAAACTCTCGTTTCTCCCCTCTTTGCAAAGCCTTGCCGTATCTTCATATAGATTTCTTCATCTAAATCCCCATCTAAGAAGGCATTATTCACGTCAAGTTGGTGAACAATCCATTCTTTCTTCGCAGCTATGGCCAGCAAGCACCTTATCGTGACTAGCTTGGCTACCGGAGCAAATGTCTCGTGGTAATCCTTCCCCTCAACTTGCGTGAATCCCCTAGCCACAAGTCTCTCCTTGTAGCGTTCGATCTCTCCATTTGGTTTGTACTTCACCTTGTACACCCACTTGGAGTCTATAATATTCTTCCCTGGTGGTAGAGCTTCTAATGTCCATGTTTCATTGCTCTCCAGCGCCTCAATTTCTTTCTTCATGGCTTCTTTCCAATGCTCGTGCTTTGCTGCCTGGTAAAAACTCTTTGGCTCATCTTGGGAGGAGATGGCCGCTAAGTAAGCAGAATGTGAATGCGAAAACTTATTGTAACTGATATGATTAGATAAAGGATGTATTACCGAATTACCTTTGGGTGGGTTGGATGTAGGATGGGCAATGGAAGGTGGCAAGCTCACTTCATAATCATTTAGGCGACTGGAGAGCTGTCGGTTTCTTTCACTACGCCTCTCCCCTTCAAGCCTTGAATTCCTTGTATCACCTTCCTCACCACTTTCTCCTTGAACCTCTACTGTTTCATCACTTACCCATTCTTCATTTGTTATGCATTGTTGTTCACGCTACACAACACTCACTGACTCCTCTTCTCAACTCACATCCTGCAACTTTCCCTTATTGCTCCCTTCGACCTCTTCCCTTTTGAATGGGAACTCATGTTCCACGAAGACAACATCTCTAGAAACAAGCATTTCTCCACTAGTTGTATCATATACTTTGTAACCCTTTTGTCCAGCTGGGTACCCAATGAACACACAAGCTCTCCCCCTTTCATCAAACTTCCCTTCTCTCTTGTTTTTCAACACATATACTAAACAACCAAACACCCTTAAATGATCATATTCTGGTTTCTTTCCAAATAAAATCTCATACGGTGTCTTATTGTTTATTACCTTTGACGGCAACCTGTTGATGATGTGAACTGCTACAAGCACGCATTCTCCCTAGAACCGAATTGGCAATCCAGAATGAAACCTTAGTGCCCTTGCCGTCTCTAGGATATGTCTATGTTTTCGTTCCACCACTCCATTTTGTTGTGGTGTATATGGACAACTCAGCTCCATCATCACTCCCCTTTCTTCATAGAATTTCCTTATAGGTCCAGAGGTGAATTCAATCCCGTTATCTGATCTCACTTGCTTCACTTTTGTTCCAAATTAGGTTTCGACCATGCATACAAACATTTGCAAGTAACGCTCAACCTCTGACTTGTGCTTCATGAGATACACCCACACACCTCTACTAAAATCATCTATCTACTATAGACAAAAAATAATGTGCTCCACATGTTGATTTATTTGAATATGGACCCCATATATCGCAGTGTATTAACTCAAAACAAGAATTTGTCTTTATTGAACTAGAAGGAAAGGGAAGCCTTGTTTGCTTGGCTCGCATACAAGAATTACAAGGTGTTTTACTTTGTTCTCTATCTAAACTAAAAGAAAGCTTCAAATTCACTAACTTTGACTCTGAGGTGTGATCCAAGTGTGCATGCCATATGCCTTGATCCACCACCTTGCTCACCTTCATTGCCCGTCTCTCATCCTGCATCGGCTCAAGAAGGTATAACCCTCCTTGTTGCCTACCCACTCCAATCAGGGTCTTCGAATACAAGTCCTGTATCACACATATATCAGGAACAAAAGTTAGTGAGCAATTATAATCTCTTGTTAACCTGCTAACAGATAAGAGATTGCATTCAAATTTTGGAATATGTAACACATCATTCAACTCTATTCCATTGAGGAGTTCGGCCTTCCCACAACTTTTCACTGGCACACTTGTTCCATCAGGTATTCTCACGGGTTGTTGATTGCAAGCACGTCTTTCTTTTAAGGAAGTTTCATCCATCGTGATGTGTTCCGTTGCCCCTGAATCAATCACCCAATTTTTATTGATTACAAGATTACCTGCCATATTTGCACTCGGACTAGCTTGGTTGGCTCCCATCGATGATTCTGCACCTTGTTTCAATTGATGCAGGATATGCTCATATTGCTGCTTTGATACCCCTGGGATTGGGCTCTCTTCAATGCTCACTTGAGCCGCTTTGGGTCCTCCTCTCTTTTCATTCCACGGTCCCCCTCTCTTGTCACGTCCATACTTCTTCCATTCTGGTGGATAGCTAATGATCTTATAACAATCATCCTTTGTATGCCCAATCTTGTTGCAATGCTCACATCTAGGCTTCTCTCTTCTCGTGCCTCTGTGCTCTGCCTCCCAAGGTCGTGTACCCCGAGCTTGGAAGGTTGTTGTCTCAGCCGTGCCTCTGTGCTCTGTTGCTCATCTTCTGCCACAAGATGATAAGCATGACCGAGATTGAGTTTTGGCATCATACTGAGAGTCTGTGTCTTCACTGTCCCAAAAGCATCGTCCAATCCCATAAGAAAGTCATACAATTGTTCTCTTTCACGCGGCGTTTAGCCGCTTACGCACATCACAAGTGCATCCTCCACAACTACACTTTGGCCATGGTGCTATGGATTGTATCTCATCCCATAGTCCCTTTAGCTTGGTGTAATATGAAGGTACTGAGGGTTTCTCGTGTCTCAGCAATGTTATGGCCCATAGCAGCTCATACACCCTTGGTGCACTTCCTTTGGCAAAACGTTCTTCAAGCTCCACCCATATCTCACGGGCTGTGCTTGTATACCTCACGCTGCTCTTTATTTCTTTGTCCATGCCACTCTTCAGCTAGCCTTTCACCATGGCATTGCATCACATCCAATGAGCCAGATTAGGAGAATCCACTCCCGGCATGGGGATTGTTCCATCAACAAACCCTATTTTGTTCTTGTCATACAACGCATTGCTCATGTCTGCCACCCACTCTCCATAATTCCCATCGTGAAGTGGCTCACTAAAGAAGACTTGTCCTGGATGATCTGCGGCATGAACGTAGTAGGGGGACATGATGTCAACACGATCTTCATCTCGTGCGGATTTGCCTTTGTCGGTGTTCGCTTTCTGCTTTTCCTTTTCATCCTCAACTGAGCTATCTGACTTATTGTCTTCATTTGGTCCAGCCATGATGAGTTCAACAAGGAATTTCGATTACTCAACCTGAGCTCTTGATACCATGAAAATATTTGAATAGTTTTGTATATTATTCAAGTTACTGCTCAATGCTGCAAAAAGTACATATATATACAACCTTAGGCTAACCCTAGTATCTTAACAAATCTGTAACAAATCAGATTCAAATCTCACAATTATTATCTAATTTTATCCTATCGATTGGCTAACAAATCAAATAATAATCAGATCAAGATATGATACAAAAATAATGTTTCCAGATTTCCTTCAAATATAAATAAGGGAGGCTGATGCAGTTTAACAAAGGAAGACATGGTCAAACAGTTTCATTTCAGGAAAGAACATAAATGGTAGTTAAGTTGCTTTAATTTTCATGATGTAATCCAAAAACTAATTGTATCCTAAAGAGTGTCATTTCCTTTCATTTAATTTTTTTTATGAGAACCTGTTTTATTATGGTAGAAGGGATTATTGAAAAATAAAATTTAAAATAAATAAAAGATATTTTGAACCATCAAATTGTACGTCGGGAATAAATAAAGTTTAGTTAGATTTGATTATATTTTAAACTATCAAACATGAGTCATTTTTTGACTATATTTGAGACCGAATTAGTATGCTACTAACTCTGGTCCTATTTATAAGAAACAAATGACTTATTTTCATGGTCCTAATATAAGAAACAAAGTCCTATAAATAAAGTTTAGTTAGATTTGATTATATTTTAAACTATCAAACATGAGTCATTTTTTGCCTATATTTGAGACTGAATTAGTATGCTACTAACTCTGGTCCTATTTATAAGAAACAAATGACTTATTTTCATGGTCCTAATATAAGAAACACAGTCCTTATTTTCAGTAACATTAATTGTTCAATTCCATATTTACTTTTATTTATTATGAGACCACTTAACAATAAATTCACTCTTTTGTATCTCTTTGAGTCATTTAATACAAAGAGTATTTGTGAAAAAATATTAAAATTACAACATCATTAATTAAAAATTTACCCATTTTAATGCACTTCATTGGTCGTAATGAATTTGTCAAGGTAGTATTAAAGTTATTGCAACTCCTTCGTGCCACCATTTAAAGCTGTAAAATGCAAATGCAATTTCCAACAAGTCAATAGAGAGAGAACAGAAGACCCAAATGGTCAAACTGCAATAGGCAATTAACTAAATAAGTTGAGCAAGTATCCAATCCAATTAAAAACACAAACAACATATCGAAGAAGCCTAGATCATACAAAAACAAATTTAGGGACATGGAATTAATTATGAAGTCGGGTGTGATACAACCTCTGATTCTGATATGTCAGAATGAGAAGGCTGTTCTTCTTTCTTATGTTGCAATAGCTGTGGTGGTTGTTCTTGTTCGCCTTGCCAGGTCCAAACAATGTCCTTAAGTGCAGGCCTAACGTCCTGTTTCAAAAGCTTTTGGTACTCCAATGTGTCTCCACTGGACTTTTTCAACTCCACTAGATGGAAAACTGGGGTGATCTCAAAAATCTCTGCGTCAATACCCAAATGTCCTTTCCTCCCAGCCTTGGAACCTTCCAACTTGAACAAACCCCCGTCTTTCTTCTTCACTTTCAGCCCGAGCCGCATACAAATTTCTTCTAACTTGGAGATGATTATTGAGGCAGGCTTGTTAGATGTAAAACGCACTTCTTTCTTTCGATCTTTCTCCTCAAACAGACCGGACAAGTCAAAGCCTGACGAAAAGGAGATGATATCAAAAGCATTTAAATTATTACAAGGTTTTGACAGTTCAATAGGACCTCCATTCTCACAAGCTCCAAATACTCCATCAGCATCCAGAGGAGCTAGTTCATTGTCTTTTGTATCAGTAACAGTGAGGGTCGGCTTCTCTAACCCCTTTCTGAACCAAGAACTTTCCATAATTTTGGCCAATGATATCCTTGTCTTTGGGTTTGGATCCAAGATTTTCGACAACAATCTGCGTACGTCTGGTGCGAACCAGTTAGGAAATTTGAATTCCGCTTTGCCAATCTTCCTGTACATCTCCATCAGATTTGGATCTCTAAATGGAAGAAAACCAGCCAATAGGACGTACAAGATCACCCCACATGACCATATATCAGCTTTAGTCCCATCATATCCCCTTCTGTTTATCACTTCTGGAGCAACATAGGCAGGGGTGCCACATGTAGTATGGAGTAATCCATCTTGGTGTTTAGACTCAGCAAGGGCACTTAACCCAAAATCCGAGACCTTCAAATTTCCATTTTCATCCAACAGAAGATTTTCTGGCTTTAGATCGCGATGACACACACCTCTGCTGTGGCAGTAGTCGACCGCACTGATCAATTGCTGGAAATATCTCCTAGCATCATCATGCTTGAGCTTTCCCTTGGATATCTTGTTGAAGAGTTCACCACCTTTTACATTCTCCATGACAAAGTAAATTTTGGTTTTGCTGGCCATTACCTCATAAAGCTCAACCACATGTGGATGCCTGACAAGTCTCATCACTGAAATTTCGCGCTTAATCTGATCTATCATCCCAACCCTCAAAACCTTCTCCTTATCAATAATTTTGATGGCCACATTCATACCATTTTTTAGGTTCCTTGCATAGTAGACCTTTGCAAAGGTTCCTTGGCCTAATAACCTCCCTAGTTCATATCGTTGCATAAGCACGCTTCCTTTTTGTTCCATTTCTAGTAACACTAATTTGTACTATCCAATGCTAATATCAATAGCACTAAGTAAAGCAAAATTACGTCGCCAGAAGCAAGAAACTGCTGCTTAAGAAATTCAAAGCTCAACCGTCTTCACAGACATCGTGTTTTGAAATCATACGATGGCTGAGAACTCTAGCCACCTCAATCACTCGAGCACAATAAAGATATGGACAGTGGACTAAGCATCCAATCTTGTCAAGGATGAAGAAGGGTAACTCAGATGGAGGTACAGCCTTGTTAGCCTCCGCAAAAGAGTTTTTAACTAGCAAGCACATCTTTCAGCATTCCCTGATTTTTGTGGTGACACTAGAGAGAACACCAAACAATATGGACCTGGTTAACCTTTCAATTACCCAGTATCAGAATATATAGTGAAAGGCACGCCTGAAAGAAAAATGAGCAAATTTAATAAGTAAACGCAGAATCAAATTTGGCTAAAAAATTCCATAAAACTTTTATGTACACAACCAGAATAAGATACCAAAGACCCTAATCAAATTTAAGAATATGTATATCTTCTTTCAGGTTCCAGTCTTTAACAATCTCAATGCAACAGACTAAGAAAAGGGGTACAAATCCTAAAACCACAAATTATTAGGTGACTTTTAGTTATATTAAGACAGGAGTAAATTTGAAGACAAAAATATTGAGTACACCAATTACAGTTCTCTCAAAATGTATAGCTGTTTCTGGAGATTTATAAGGGTTTAATTCATGATGTCATGAAGTCCTTGTCACTACACATTTACAAGGGTTTAATTCATGAGAATAAACAAGGTAGCAGCAAAAAATCTTCTACAAGAATATATATATATATATTTTAAAAAGTAAGAGAAGCTTTTTATATAATCAACCAAAATTCTCAAGCAAATAAAATAAAGGCAAAATTACTCGGGATGTCTTTTATCTTAAATTAACATTTCGGTTTAGTTCTTTATTTTTTATTTTTTTTCAATTTAGTCCCTCAGATTTTAAAATATTAATTTCGAGGTAAATTGTTAATTGATCTACAACGAGAAATACATGTATGTCATAAGGACAATAATGTCATATCAATTGTGCCACAAATCACAACCCAAAAAACTGTTGTAAAAAATCGAAAACAGACTAATTTGGCCAATACTGTTAATATTTTAAAACATATGAAACTAAACTGAAACTAAAATTAACTTTAAAATACTAACTTATCAAAAAAAAATTTCATAAAAAACTGAAATGAAATTTTAAATTAAGAGAAACTAAAAAGGACAATTTGGTGCTATAGCCAAGACAGATCTATATTAAAAAGTTAGACTCATTTTGGGTCAATTGCAATGAACAAGATGGAATGATTTCCTTTTTTATAAAAAAAAATAAAAAATCAAGCACCACTATGAAGTCTCAACAACCTACAGGGAAAAAAAAAAAGAAAAGAAAACCTAAACCCAAAACGAAAAGAGAGATGCTGGATAAACAAATCTTAACTCATAATAAAAATCTCGTCAAAAAAAAAAATCATTATAAAAAATAACAAACATATAACTATGTCAGAAATTTGGAGATTTGGATACTGTGAATGTGGTGTTTCTTTTTCTTATATTTCTTCTCATGTTGGGAAGATGCAAGACAGAAAAGTAAAGTTAATACACAATGCACAAATATAGGTAGTACCATAAGAATTCGAAGCTCGGATACAAACGGTGAGAAGCGATTCAGACACTCATGATAAGAAAATCGAAAAGATCAAAAATTTGAAGGCATAAATGAAACCAGTTTTTAAAATTCCAAAACAAGGAGGAGAAGAATAAAAATGAAAATGTAATAACTTAGAAAATAGGCAGAAGAAAATTGATGTGGCATCTCAATTTATTACCTGCAAAAACTTGCGATGATTTGTCTTTTGTTTTGTTTTCTTTAAAATCTCTGTGTTCTCTGTTTTCGGGTTCAACGAAGATGAGGAAGAAGCAGGTAGGCGCTATAATTCAGAAGTTGGCAGAGAAGACAAACGAGTTGCTGTCGATTATAGGACAGTGCATTAGAGAATATTCTAAATGATTCACACAAGTTGTCCTCGATATCATTATGCCACTGTAATTTTATCAAGCGTAAATAGTACTTTTGATTAATCTGAAAGAAATCCTGTTTTAGTTATTGTAAATTTTGTTAAGAGATTTAAGATTTTTTCACTTTTATTCCATATTATCAGATCTCTATTAAAAAATATTAAATTTTTATTTATGTAATTTTAAGATTTATTTAGTTTTAGTCCCTTGGCCACATCAGTTTTTTTTAATAGAGATTTAACGATGGGACTAAAAGTGAAAGAATATTAAATTATAGAGACAAAATCTAAACAAAAAATTTTACAGGGACTAAAACTAGATTTCACTCAAATTACAAGGACTAAAAACTATATTTACCCTTTTATTATCAATTACATAATTTATTTTTAGTATAAAAAAATACTTACATAATTTATTTTGAAGTAAAGAACTAAACAGGCGCGACAAAAAACATAGAGACCTGTTTTGTGTTTGGAAAATAAGTAGTATATATTTGGTTTTAAAAATCTCAAATATCGAATAATTATACAATTTTAAAATAATTATTAGAAACATTTTTCGTTCTATTAAGAATTAATTTGACCAATATTTAAGAATTTTAAGAATTAAATTTATATTTTTCATTTTGATAGGTTGATTTCATTGTTATTTTGTCATTTTGTGCGTTTACTCTTTATTTTATATGTTTTATATGCAACATGAAGTAGGGATTTTAGGCGGTGCCTATATAAGTTAGGAGAAAAAAATTTATTAAATAATAAAAGTAATGTATTGGTTGTATTTCACAATAGAGATTTTAATTTTAATAATCTAAGACAATGATTAGTGCTTTGATAACTCTTTTTGTTAGAGGATTTGAATTTGATTTATAGTAACTTATATATTTTTTGGTACACAAATTTTAGGGTAAGAGAGTGGTTCCACGTTTCAAAAAAGGGGAAAATCTCAAGAGACAAATAAAAAATGCCAAGAAAATTTCAATCTACCTCATTCTTAAGAAAGGATGGAGTCCCAAATTTTAAATTTATGAAATAACTTATATATATTTTTTGGTATACAAATTTTAGGATAAGAGAGTCGTTCCACGTGGGGATGACAATTGGACTAGGCCCACTGGGCACCCGCAAAAAGAACTCACAATAGGCAAGGTAAATATCCGCTTTATGGGTCTGGACCTGGGTTTGGGTAATTACCCGTAAATTTGAGTGGGTATGGGTGCGGGTACGAGCACTCTAGTGCCCAGCCCGCCTCGCAACCCGCATCTATATATATATATGATTATCAAAATTATAATTTTATATCAAATTATAAAAATATTAAATAGAATTAATTAATCTATCTACTTTCTTGTTTTTCTGACCGGAATCTATCTAATTAATCTATCTATTTTTTTTTTACCGGAATCTACTTATTGTAATACGTACTTGTTTTTCATGTTTTAGAGGTTTATATTTGGCTAAATACTATGATTTGTAATATTTTAGAGTTGATTTGAAAGATTTTTGGATCCTATTTTAATTAAGTTATGGCGTTCTTTTCGTTATTTATTGTCTTTTCATGGTTAAAGTGCGGGTAGTGGGTGTAGATACGGGCACTTAGGTATCTAACGAGTATGGGGACTAGCACTAAACTTGTTGTCCACGCGAATATGAGCTCAGGTACGGGCACTTTTTTTAAATATGGATATGAGGACGGATACTATAATACCCTGGTAAGAGGGTGTTCATTGCCATCTCAGGTTCCACGTTTCAAAAAAGGGAAAATCTCGAGACAAATAAAAAATGCCAAGAAAATTTCAATCTACCTCATTCCTGAGAAAGGATGGAGTCCCAAATTTTAAATTTATGAAATACGACCCCTATTATACTCTCCACTTGGTCAGTCTATTAGGATTTTCTTGCTTTTTTAACTAAAACTAAATTATTATATACTCATGCAAAGAAAAAAGAATTCTTAGTTGGAGTTTCTCTCTCTGTCAATATCTAGAAGGCATGTACATTTTTCAAGGAAAAACAAATTTGTTTTTTTTTTTTTGTATAGAAAAAACAAATTTGTATTACTTGAACCAATAACATTGCTATTGCCTAATTAGAATAGAGAATGTTAACAAAATATTTCTCGATTTATTTTCAATACAATATTTATCAACAAATAAATTGAGTCTTATTACTTGAATAATCAATATAAATTATTTAATGAAATTATAGAATAAAAATGTGTTAAATCTGTCAAAAGAATATTTTAAAATAAAAGTTTACCGCTAGTACTAGCATGAATTGCCGCCGTGGTAAAACCGTAAGCCAAAAGAGATGCAAACCAAATTGCTCATTTCTTGAAAATTATTAGGCGTGTGTTTAGTGAGAGTTGGGTCGATGTAGAAACGTTGCTACGCACTATATCCAAAAAAAAAAAGATGCTTCGCGAACACCATTCAATGTTCAACGGGAAATCGAACGATCTTCCTGTGTATCCCAAATCTCCCAATTATGGTTGACACGTTGCGGATGGATATTCGCTGCTCCGCTAGACGGATACAGCCTTCCCCGCTACGTTGCATTAATAGGTGTCATCCGCAGGGCGGGGACCACGGTCTTTTCCAGATTCAGATTCTTTCGTTCACGCGTGTCTCGCTTTTACACTTGGCTGGCTGGGAAATGAAAGTGAAAAAAAAAAAAGAAATAGTGAAAGGAAATATTGTATAACTAATGATACGTTTGATAGCCAAAAAAATAAAAGAAAAAAAAAAGTGTAGGGAAACAACGTTTATTAATTAAAATGTAAAATATTGATGTGTCACACTATAATTGGCCTGTTACACTTATTTATGCATACTTTTTATATTTTTCAAAAAAATTTCTCTTCCCTTCACTTTCTTTCTTCCCATCCAAACATAGTGTAAAGAAAGAGAGCAGAAAATTAGAGAATTGTTTAAGTTATTTGGTATAAGAGAAAGTGGAGTAGAAAGTGAGAGAAAAAAAAGAAGTATATTTATTAATTGACATAAATACCCTTATATGAGAGTGAGTGGGACCATTCTGAATCATCAGATCGAGATGGAAGGCTGAGATTAAAACCCCAAATTAAAAACTCACGTGCCTCTTCCTCTCATTGTTCATCTTCGAAATTCCGAGGCCGTTTCCTTTCTCGCACCAGTCCACAACCTTATTCTTCCATGGCCGCAGCGAACCCTGTTCATCGGTTACAAACACAGAATCGAAAGAATTGTCACTAAAACTCTTTAATGTGTTGAACATCACCCTAGCAGTCATCAGGCAAGTAGCTCTGTTCTTTTTTTAATCTCTTTCTCTGGATTTATCTTTGTCATAGAATATTTTTGATTGGTCAATTAAAACTTACTCTTTCGATTTTTTATATTACATTGTATATTATTATCTTTGCAGAAAGGTGGTTCCCTTCCCTGCATAAACATATATTAGGTTTTTTTTGTGCGAGGACAGGGGATATTATATATTGGATTAAAACATTATATCCTTTACATTATAAAAGGGTTGTGAGAACGATATTAACGAATAATTAAAACATATTGTTGCAATTGATATGAATTGAAAGTTGGCTATTAATTAATAGCGTTTTGATAAAATGTGCAGTGCATATGGGAACATAGGGGCTCGCATTGGGATATAGCTGTGCTGGGCAATTGAAACCGATGCTATGTGCAAATATTCTTGGGTTGGATTTTCGGGTAGGTGGAATACCAAAGGCAAGTTCATCCTTATCTTGGTCATGTTCTTTGGGAGCCTCAAGAACTTCAATATGAAAGTGGCAAAGCCTGGAACCTATCTAAGCATATCTAACATCACCCTGCTATGCTAACATGAACACTACTCTCTACTCATAATAAGTTTGTCCTCAAGCAACTACATGTGTTGGTATAATGATTTAGGTAGTTTTAGAACTTTTAGCTTTGGAAGGTGTTAACATACCCAATATTTTATTGTAATTCTTATTTAATTAGAGCTGAGTCAGCAAATTAGTTTTGAGTTTGTTAGATTAGTTTTCGTTTACAATTATTTAACAGCTGGTTAGTTAGCATCCAGCCTGTTAGTCTATCATGTATATAAACAGATTTCAACAAATTCTGTTCTAACATGGTATCGGTTGATTAGCGAAATTTCTCTCTCTGCTTCCTCTCTTCGCAGAGATTTCTCAATCGTTCTTGCGGTTCTTTTTTCTCTGCGCATTCTTGTTCACGCAGAATTTCAGTTTCTCACTCTTCGATCGTTATCGCTTTTTCCTCGATCGTTATCGTGATCCTTCAATGGCTGCGTCTTCTCCCGCAATTTCAAATTCTGTTTCCGCTGCATCAAACACTACTTTCAGTTCACAAGATACATCGAATCCCTATTATGTTCATCCGAACGAAAATCCATCTTTGGTTCTCGTTACTCCCGCACTTGATGGCTCTAATTACCACGGTTGCGCCCAGGCAATGCAAATGGTTCTTGAAATGAAGAACAAGTTCGGCTTCGTGGATGGAACAATCACGAACCTACTGACGGTGATCCATTGTGCGACGCCTGGAAACGATGCAATACTCTGGTTCGTTCCTGGATCAATCGCTCTGTTACTCCAGAAATTGCGAGTAGCGTTCTTTGGTTATCCCAGGCATCTGAGGTATGGCAAGCTCTTCATAATCGCTTCTCTCAAGGGGATTATGTTCAGATCTTACAATTACACAGCGATTTGTACTCTATGAAACAAGGTGACCTTTCTGTTACTAGTTATTTTACCAAGCTGAAGATTCTTTGGGATGAGCTGTGCAATTTTCGTCCTCTACCTGTTTGTGATATGTCCACAACTGGTTCTTGCAAATCGGTTAAAGTTTTGCAGAAATACCGTGACTGTGATAGTGTTCTCTGTTTCTTACACGGTTTGAATGATACATACGCTCCTGCTAGGTCACAAATCCTAATGCTTGATCCTCTTCCTAATTTGGGCAAGGTTTTTTCAATGATTTTGCAACAAGAAAGGCACCTGCACATTGGAGTTCTTCCAAGTCCTGTTGCACCTCAAATTCCTGCTGCATTGCATGTCCAGACCTCTTCTGCACCTTTTCATGTTTCACACGGTCGTGGTAGAGGTTCCTTCAAGAACAAGCAAGGTCATACTCGGTTATGCACACATTGTGGTCGCACCAACCATACAATTGAAACATGCTTTGTAAAGCATGGCTTTCCTATTGGCTGGAAATCCAAGAAATCTGCCAATTATGTTACTGCTGATTCTTCTGAATCTGAGAAAACTCCAGGCTCTCTGGATGTACTTGCTGGCCTTAGTAAGGAACAAATTGACAGCTTGATTGCTCTTCTACCTAATACCAAACCTACATCTACTGCTGAGAGCTCTTCCAACTTGGTTAGTTCTCATCAAATTTCAACTCAGCCTCCTTCAGGTAATTGTTGTTGGATAATTGATTCCGGTGCTACGGATCATTTTGCTTGTTCCTTAGATTTGTTCTCTTCATATAGACCTATTAAACCTGTTTCGGTTTCTTTGCCTAATGGTAAATCTGCACTTGCTGTGCATAAAGGCACCATCATCTTATCTGATTCATTAATCCTCTATGATGTTCTATATGTTGACCATTTTTCTGTTAACATAATTTCAATTGCAAAGCTTGCCAAAACTCTTTCTTGTCAAGCTATTTTCACTCACAATCTGTGCTTTTTGCAGCTGATTACTGGCCAGAGGATGATTGGTACCGCTAGAGAATTTCAAGGACTTTACTATTTGATAGTTCCTGAGCATTATGTTTCTAATTCTGTCTCTCAGTTACATGCTGTCAATAATGTTTCCACTAGCATTCCTTGTCAAAATGTTTGGCATTATAGGCTAGGACACCCCTCCACATGGTGTTACAAAACCATTCAAAAATCTCATTGTAAAATTCCCACTTTTGAGAATAAACCTTGTGATGCTTGTCATTTGTCTAAACAAAAATATTTATCTTTCAATAATAGTACCACTATCATTGATTCTGTTTTTGATCTAATACATGTTGATATATGGGGTCCATATGCTATTCCTTCTATCCAAGGCTATAAATATTTTTTGACCATTGTTGATGACAAATCCAAATATACATGGCTTAAACTAATGAAAACCAAAGCTGAAACTAGACAGCTTCTTGTGGATTTCATTGCTTTAATTCAAACTCAATTTCACAAGGTTATTAAAATTGTTAGAAGTGACAATGGCCTTGAATTTGACATGCCTTCATTCTATTCTTCAAAAGGAATTATACATAAAAAATCTTGCGTTGAAACTCCTCAACAAAATGGAGTAGTTGAGCGCAAGCATCAACACATTCTTAACATAGCAAGATCTTTGATGTTTCATTCTCATTTTCCCCTTGCATTTTGGTCCTTCTCTGTGAGTCGTGCTGCACATATTCATAATATGTTACCTTCTCAGCATTTAAACTCTCTTTCTCCTCATTCTGTTTTGTTTAACACCGAACCCGATTTCAGCTCTTTAAGAGTCTTTGGAGCACTTTGTTATGCTTCTACTTTGCAGGCACATAGAACTAAATTTCAGCCAAGAGCCAAGAAATGTATTCATCTTGGTCACCCTCCTGGTACCAAGGGTTACTACTTGTTTGATTTACATTCTAGAGAACTTTTTATCTCTAGACATGTTGTCTTCTATGAGACAATTTTTCCTTATCAAAAAGACTCAATTTGTCCTATAGCTGCAGATTCTTTTTTTAATATTCCACTGCCTGCTGCTATAACTTCTTCTGATTTGTCCATTCCCCATCATGTTAGAGCTGAGTCAGGTAATGCTTTACATGCTCCCTCTGAACAAGAATTAGCTTCTGCTTCTGCCTCTAATACAGAGTCTACTTCTTGTTCTAATTCTCCTGCATCTAAAACAGTTTCTGCATCTGATTCTGCATCTAAATCAGTTTCTTCTGCATCTGAATCTGCATCAAAATCAGTTTCTGCATCTGTGCCTGTATACATTCCTGCACCTGTTTCTGTGTCTCATGAATCTGCACCAGTTATTTCTAATCCTGTCCGAACATCAAACAGAATTAGAAATGCTCCTACTTATCTCAAGGACTACAAATGTAATGTGCTTAATTCAATCAGCAGTGCAAGTCATCACTCAGGTACAGCTCACCCTCTCTCTAATTTTACTTCCCTATTGCATACCTCTTCTTCCCATGCAGCCTACCTTGTATCTTTATCCACTATCCCTGAACCTAGAACATATAATCAAGCTGTCCAACATGTATGTTGGAAGGATGCTATGGATCAAGAAATTGCAGCCTTAGAAAATAATAAAACTTGGATTCTCACTGAGTTGCCTCATGGTAAGAAACCAATAGGTTGCAAATGGGTTTATAAAGTTAAACGCAAATCTGATGGAAGCATAGAGAGATATAAGGCACGACTGGTTGCAAAAGGATATACTCGTGTGGATTATAGTGAAACCTTCTCCCCCGTGGTTAAACTAACTACTGTGCGGCTAGTACTTGCCTTGGCAGCAGCCAAGCATTGGTTTTTACATCAACTAGATGTAAACAACGCTTTTTTGCATGGAGACTTGTTGGAAGAGGTTTACATGAAGGTACCTCCTGGTTTTAATACTCCTAAATCCGGTTTGGTTTGCAAATTGCAAAAGTCCTTATATGGCTTAAAGCAAGCAAGTAGACAATGGAACTCTAAACTCACAGCTGCCCTCATTTCTTTGGGTTACAAGCAGTCCCCTTCTGATCACTCTATGTTTGTCAAAACACAGCAGTCTCTGATCACTATTTTACTAGTCTATGTAGACGATATTGTCTTGACTGGTAATAACATTGCTGAAATCGATTCTGTTAAGCTGTTTCTGGACAAGCAGTTTCGGATCAAAGACTTAGGTGCTCTTAAATTCTTTCTTGGCCTTGAAGTGGCACGGTCGAAGGCTGGCATCATCTTATCTCAAAGAAAATATGCCTTGGAATTACTAGATGATGCAGGTTTGCTGGGTTGTAAACCAGTTTCTATTCCCATGGTTCCCAATTCTGCATTGGATCTTCTCTGGTTTCATGGAAATCAAAGAAGCAACAGACTGTGTCGCGCTCTTCTTCAGAGGCCGAGTACAGGGCCCTTGCTAACACTACTTGTGAAATTCAATGGTTGTTATATCTGCTCACTGATTTACAGCATTCGGTTTCACTGCCAGTATACTTATATTGTGATAATCAGTCCGCAATGAAAATAGCTCAGAATCCAACGTTTCATGAGCAGACGAAGCATATAGAAATTGACTGTCACCTCATTCGCGACAAAGTTCAGAATGGTACCATCCATCTTATGCCAATTGCTTCCAAAGATCAACTTGCTGATATTCATACCAAAGCTTTGGCATTTCCTGCTTTCTCTTCACTGATTTCCAAGCTGCACATAGTAGACATCCATGATCCAGCTTGAGGGAGGTGTTAACATACCCAATATTTTATTGTAATTCTTATTTAATTAGAGCTGAGTCAGCAAATTAGTTTTGAGTTTGTTAGATTAGTTTTCGTTTACAATTATTTAACAGCTGGTTAGTTAGCATCCAGCCTGTTAGTCTATCATGTATATAAACAGATTTCAACAAATTCTGTTCTAACAGAAGGTATAGTGACAGAAGCCAGTTGCAAAACATCATGGTCCAATTTATTCTCCATATATTGTGGAAGTATTAGAATTTTCGGCTTCATTGATCTCAGCCATTGTTTCTTGAAGTTGGAACTTATGCATGCAGTTATCAATTATTCTGGCTCTAACTGTAAATTTTTCTTTTTGTCAGGAATTTTGCTTCATGCTGATGAAATTTGACATAGTGATTCTTGCTGGTGAAATATACCCTTCATCAAGTTTATACTGCTCCAGAGGAATTCTTGATGATGAAAGATACCATAGTGATTCAATTATAGTGTCTCCCTAGCAAACATATCTTACCAATAACTAGATCCTATGGAGGCAAGACACAATGCTGAATCCAAAGTTCAATCATGTGGAGACCATATTTGCTGCTGCACACTTTTTACCACTTCCCTCAATTGACCTGTTGTTGAAGGCAGAAGCTTATTTTAGGCCTTCTAGTGTGCAAATTATTTGTGATGTAACTTTTATTTTTGAACTTTTATCATGATCAAACATAGATCATCGAATTACGTTCTAAAGAAGTAATTTATGTATCAAATGAGATTCTTAGAGCTAGAATATCCATTCCAAAAACTGCACTTTTTGATGTTTCCAAAAACTGCATTACTGCTGTCACTAACAGCACCTATGCTAACAATATCCATTCCAAAATGAATCAACTAGTACATTAAGCAATGGTTCAGTTTGAACAGTAGCTTAGGTTCAGTTTATTGGTTGGTTTTTAAATTCAGTTGCTGCAATTGTTCACTTTTTAATATGGTTCATCTCTTTTGGTTGGTTTTTAAATTCAATTTAATTTGAACAGTAGCTTAGGATCAATTTAATGGTTGGTTTTATAGAAATTGAAAACATTGCTGTTGGGAACAATGCTAATGGAAAAGTTGAAAAATCAGCATTTTGTGTGGTCTGAAAACAAGCATTATGATAAACCAGCAAAAGATCTATAACCAATTAAAGCAGGTATTGCTTTAAAACAGGTGCAGATACTTTACAATCTGTAAGTGGTAGTCTTGCACAGTAGTAAGTTGCCACTATTTCGATGTGGAAGTATTACAATCTATACCCAATTTGGGAAATAAAATACTTATAAAGGCAAATTATACAAACATATAATAGCAAACATGAATCCAACTTTAGAAATAATCTTTTTGTAATTGTGCTCCTTTGTGTAATTGTAATCCCTGCATCATCAAAGATTTCAAAAGATTTCAAAATATATGTCCTTCCAATTTCCGATCAATTCCTTGGCACAAATGCAGCTATCATCTTCCTACTTTTGATCAATTTCTGTTCCCAATTTTTATCAATTTCTGTCATGAAACAAAAGAACAACATACATGTGAATGAATTGTCACACTACATATTCTGTAACATGAGGAAGAATAATTGAGTAAAAAAGGCAAAAGAGCATATGCATATATAAAAGAGGACAACACCAAGAGAATAGAAAGAAGCAACAGAAATGAGAATAAACCACCCTTTTTAGCCTTCCAGAATAAAGACCTGTTTTTGTACCTATTGATACAACTAAAGTGGACTTTATTTAGAAGGTTAAATAAGTGGTCAGAGGAAACCTGTTCAACATACTATATCGGTAAACAAAGGCATTCAGATTGTGTATTTTTTTTTCCACTTTATGAACGACTACAATTGAACAATGGCTTGCATATATGCATATGATATACTAAAATGAGCATACATAGATCAGAAGAAGCACACTTCCAGTATTTGTGTCTGTTTCTCATTTCACCAACTTGTAGTCATTATAAACCAAATAAACTTAAGAATGGAGTTACAAATACACACACTATCTGTCTTCAGTACATTAACTTCTGAACCAAGTAATGGTTCTTTAAGATATCCAGAATTCTCGCTGCTTCAGATTTATGCCATTACCATATAGAGAATCTTAATTCATTTCACAGGGGCCATAACACGAGATTAATCAAACAGTTAATAGTTTCTTATATTGGATGTCACCTTCCTGAAATACATATAGTCAATACTTCAGTAGTAACTAGTTTCGAAAAAATAAGTTTCATTTTTGTACTATGAGACACCCTAGCACCATTTATAATATTAACCCATAATTACGAATATAAATATCAATACAATATCAGAGTACAGCGGAAAAAAATATATTTCATTAAATAAAAAGTTTTGTACATACAAAGGTTCCCTCCAAGGAACTGTCAAAAGAATAATATACATAAATACAAGAACCACAATGGGTATATAAAAGAATATTATAAGTCAAAAGATATCAAAAGCCTATCGAGGAACCTCCTACATCTGGCCCGGCGTAGAAAACCTAATGTGCGGTCGTGGCGGAAGTCGGGAGTCCCTAGTGGAAGGACGTCCCTGGAACCTAGACTGATAGACCCTCAAAGGCTCTACCAGCGGAGCAACAGGAGATGAAGGGATGGTCGACTCTGACCTACATCGCACCTCCCAATCTCCAACACTATCCCTAGCCATACTATAAGATCCTTAGGATGAAGGAGCAGCAGGTTAACGTTGCCTAGACCTAGTTTCTCGCCACATGCGGTTAAATGGCAACCGCTGCGCAATTCTAAAATCATCGATAAAGGAGGCCCTCGACAAACCTAAAAGACGGAAAAAGACTCTAACAAGACCCTTGTAAATGACGACATGGTGGCTATAATCAATCTCCCAATAATCCCCCTCCATGTCGTAATAATACACCTCGAAGTCACCCCATACCAAGATGCTCCGCTCCTCCAGCATCGACGGGTGGAGGTAATGAGACATCTTCAAGCTCGCGAGAATCTTCAGAATATAAATATATATAAAGTGTACAAAAGAAAGAAAACAAAACAAAACATGGGAGATGAGAACACACTACACACCGACAAATGGGAAAGCAGAAGAATAGAATATGTGAAAGAATAGGTTCAAACATCCTCGAGCAACAGTTTGGGATCAACACCTAACTACCCCATTTATGCAACCTAGAGCTACATGCCTACGTGACCACATAGCTTAGTAAAGTAGCAGCAACGGCCCCACCATAGCCTGATATTTAACAGCTCAGCTAGTCAGTTGTCCATCCCCATATCCCGCTCATCGTACCCCTAAAAGTGCATCCCTGCTCCTTAATTTTGGCTGATAGGAACAGGTGTCGGGGCGGCACTCGGGATCGGCACTATGGACAGTGATACAACAGTACCCCATCAGGATGACCAGGCTACCCGACATCCCGACACAATGGCAGCCAAACCATTGGTCACCTGTAGACTTGTCAGACCCAGACTATCCTCAAGGACCAGCGCGTCCTATACTGACTGCATCGTGCTCACACTCTGGCACCTGACCTCGTACACAGCCTATGTTCACGGTGGTGGATTACAGCACAGCTATGCTTACGATCATTTATTACTCAGCACCTAACAACTTATCATTATTCATCAGCTCAGCCTAACAGCTTACTATTTTCCAGCCAACATTTATAGTTTATTATTAATTATCTCCCTCCCCACATTATCAGCATAAACAACATAATTATTTAATAGTAACTAAATAATCAGATCAACATTAATCAACAGACATCAGGACATAAGTTAACCCTATGTCGCTCAGGTGACCAACTACTAACAGCAAACATAATCATCAAACAACTATAAGTTGTCTACCCTAGGGTTTTCACACAGTAATTATTCCTATGGTTGATGGACTAGCGACTACTATCCTTAGCAGTCGTAGTCTCGACACCCCGCCTAGGGTGTCGGGGCATCGACCCCTAGTAGGGCTTGGGCCACTGTGAACACCCAATTTTGACCGGGTATTTTATTTATTTATTTATTTTTTTGTAAGAAAAATCAAAAAAATATTTTCTTTACACATATTGAATTTTCAGCCTTTATTTTATCTCACTTTTGTCTTATTTTATCTGATTCATTGTCTAAACTCATTGTTGGGCCTATTTTTGTGTTAGTTCTTCTGGGTCAATTCCAGCCCAAGTTGTAAAGAAAAAAAAATGTTACAAATTACCACCACTAAGGACAAGCCAAAAATATAAACCAATAAGTCTATTACAGTCCATAACAGTCCATTATAGGTCCAAATTCACAAAATAACAAAACAAAACAAAAAGAAACAAAGCAGGGATGCATGGCGTCCTTCTAACAACAAAAACAGTACCAACAGCAACAAGCTATTTTGAGGAGGAAGCCAATGTCTCCTTCTCCATGTTCCTAGCTTGCTTCCCATTTTGGCCAAGACTAAGCAGCTTTGCAGGCACTACTCTGCCACCACCAGCCATCCTCTGCCACCACCAGCCATCCTCTGCAACAAATGGCCAATAGAAGGGTCAGCAACCTTGTCTCATTAGAGCCCCTCAACTCTATAAATACAACAACAACAACAACAGAATCACAGGGGCAGGAACAAAAAAAAAGAGAAAAATTCTGGGCGTTTTTCTTGAGAGTTCTACTACCATTCAAAGAATTAGAGGCTCCACATTGAAGCCCTAATTCACCAAATTGAAACAAACACAGAGAAAAAATGACGGTTCCCTAAAATGCTCATTTTCTTGCTCTTAATTGAAGGGAATTATCTTGCAAACTTAGATTTTATTCCTTGTTTGGCCTCTAATCTTAAGAGTTTGAGTATTTGCTTGTTAGGATAATCTAGTTATTAACTATGTTAGTTCTTTTGTTGGAAAAATGTCCTTATTGTGGTCTTGTCTTTTTGTAGGGAGGAAAGGGATTGTTTGGAGACATGTCTCCACTCATCCAAATGAGATGTTCTTTGTCTTGTTAGAAACATAATTGAATTATCTACATCTTTGATGAAGAACTCGAGACCCAAATCAATCTCTAAGTTGGGGTAATCTGTGCTATACGTTGACAAGGTGATGCTGCCCTAACCTGACACCTGTTCGATATTTTAATCATATCCAGAGTTTTAGTTGTCCAAATGAGCTGAAACTAGTGCCATTGGAAAGCTAAGATCCATATCTTCAACTTTCGTGAAGACACCTTGAGCTAATTCAGACTTTAAAGAGGTTAAAAAGGCAGCACAACATGGAAGAACGGGTGCAGAAGGGCGCCCTGCGCCTGTTGGGAATCATTTTGATCAATTTTGGGCGCCTGTGCCAGCTTGGCGCCCTGCGCCTCGTCTCGGCCTGGCACTTTTTAAAACACACTTTTAACTCATTTTGGTCATTCCCTTTCATATGTTCTCACTCCCAAACCCTAGGGGAGCCAAGAGGCAACCCTAAATCCATCTCATCTCCATCTCCCTTGAAGATTCAAGCCTTGGAAGAGACCTTGGAGCTTCAATGGATCATCCACCACCTCTCCATCCATCTAGTTCTATCTCTCCTATCTCTTTTATGCATTTCTAGTTTTTCCATTTGGTTAGGAATGATGAACCTTTGTTGGATTCTTGTGTAATATGACTTCTAATGTTTAATACTATTGTATTTGTGTTGATTGAGCAATTTCTTCTATCCTTAATGCTTTTCATTGATTGACCATCTTTGAATTGATTCTAAGTGTGATTTCACAATTGGAAAATTGGTTGTTATGTTAGATATGAAGTTGATTACCATATTTGTGATGATCCTAGGGATAGGACTTCATGCTTATGTGTTCTTTTGAATTCTTACACTTAATGCTTAGTTGAATTAGGAAGGTCTAAGGAATTAGGGTTCTTGGTTTAATCTAAAGGGGCTTTTGCTCAAGGAATTGAGACTAGTCTAACTAAGTGAATTTGAACTTCAATTGCATGAATTTGACTTGTATTGGGATTGAGTTTGATTGCATGAGAAGAGGAAAACAAAGGGGATTCAAATCCTAGCCACTTTTATCTGTATTATTTGTGCACACCAAGTGTTTGATATTTGGTATTGTTGACGCACACCAAGTGTTTGATATTTGGTCAATACAAGAAAACCAAAAAATATTGTTTCTTGCTTTCTTTAATTTCATTGTTAATCAATTCAAAACACCAAAATATATTGTTTCTTGTTCAAATAGTAATAAAAATAGTAAGTTGATATTTGACACGCAATCCTTGAGGACGATATCCGGTACTTAACCGATTTTATTACTTGCAACGATCCGGTACACTTGCCGTGATCCCATCAAATAACCAAAAAAAAAAAGAACCAGAAACAGAGGTCGAAAAAAGGAGAAGAAACAGAACCAAAGAAGAAGAAAAAGGAGAAGAGAAGAAAAAAGGTTTGGCCACACACCTCTTTTTTTCCTGCGCCCTCTCCCTTTCCCTCTCACGATCTCCCTCTCCCTCTCGCGATCTCCCTCTCCCTCTCCTCCTCCCTCTCAGCCGTGCCTCTCTCTCTCTCCCCCTCCTCCCTCGCGCTCGCAGTCGCGCACGGCCAGGGGCTGGCACGCGACGGCGGCGTCCCTCTCTCCCTCTCTCGGTGTTATCCCCCCTTTTTTTCTTCTCCCCCCTGTGCCATTTCCCCCTTTCCTTCTTTCTCTTTGGTTTCCTTCTTTTTGATTTAGGGTTTGGGAATGAGAATCTGATTTTAACCCCCCTTTAGCCTTATTTCTTTTTTGTTTATTTACAATTCTATTTTTATTATTATTTAGTAATTCTGTTTTTGCGGTTGGGCTTTAGCCCATTTGCTTCTTTGCTGCTCATCGTGACACCCCCTCTGTTTCTATTTATTTGCTTTGCTTTATTTTTTTTATTTACACTGTTAATGGACAAGTCTAATTAATTTCATCACCTAATTATAATCACACATTTCATTTAACTTACTTTTCAGTTTAATCTTATTAAACCAAAAAAACATTTTTTTAAAAAAAATGGGATTAGCTGAGATGTGACATCTTATTAATCCCCGGTTGGTCTGGGACGCCTGAGTTGTGACAACTTGGTGATATTAAATCCTTAAAAATTAAAATCAACCAGCACACAAATATTTTCTAGAAGAACTACGTGACTGTTGAGTTCCTCATTGCACCGGAGGATACGTAGGAGCGGGTCAACCCCGTCAAGTCAAATTTAAATTTTTCTAATTTAGTTTCATTCTTTCTAATATTCATTTTTGCACTTACTATCACTTTTATTTAATTTTGGTGTGAAACAAATATTTTAAAAACTTATTAGTTTACACAATCAATTTGGGTAACTGTCATAGGACAGGCGTGATGGAGGTGTTGTGGGCTTTAGTCTCCACCCTTCTCCATGCGTAATCGATTCTCGAACTCAGTATGGTTTTCAAAGATCACCTTTTTTTAGGTTTTCCAATTTTCCCTAAATTTAATAAAATTGGTGGCAGCTCCTAAACTTTTGGATCGTTACATCTACCCTACTCCCCTATTCTACACCTATCCTATTCCAACTATCCCTAGTGTATAGAGTTCAGATCTCTCCATACCTGACTAGAAGACTGTCGTCGCCCTCATCCCCGCCACGCCTCCGGAGCTCCCCCATGGAATCCCAAACGAAACACTTGGAAGAAGGTGAGATGAGAGGAGGGGAAAGGCGCTATTTATAGGCGCGGATTGGGTCCATCGTGTCGCGATGGGCGTAATCACAACCTTCATCGCATTGCGACACTGCCACGTGTTAGGGATTAAACTGTCTTGATTAACCGACATTCATCGCGTCGCGACACCCTTCTTCCTTGGGTCCTTCGTGTCGCGATAGATGCGTTCCAAAAAGTTCCTAATCTCTTTTGGATTCTAGGGTTTTCTAGAGCTTTCTTGAGTTCCTAAGGGTATTTTTGTCCTTTATACTCCTTTTTTGCCTATTTTTATCACTTTAGGACTTTCCTAGGTATTTCTATGCCTATTTTATTTTCTTAGGATGTCACATTACCACCCCCTTAAAATAATTTTCGTCCTTGAAAATTGCCGATCCCGTACCTACGAAAAGATGGGGGTACTGCCTTTTGATGTCAGCTTCTTGTTCCTAAGTAGTGTCTTCAGTCCTTTCATCCCATACAACCCATACTAAAGGAATCTGTTTGCCTCGAAGTTCTTTTATTCTTCGGTCGACAATCTTGTAAGGCAATGCTTCGTATTATAGGTTATCTCTGAGCTGTACTGACTCAGGTTCGATAATATGAGACGGATCGGGATGGTATTTTCGGAGTTGGGATACGTGAAATACATCATGAAGGTTTGATAAGTTTTGGGGTAAGGCAATGTGATAGGCAATAGGTCCAACTTTTCGGAGAATTTGAAAAGGTCTTATGAATCGAGGAGTTAACTTTAGACTTGATGGCTCTGCCAATGCCAGTTCTAAGGGATACTCTCAGAAATACATGATCTCCTGCTTCAAATTCTAAAGGTCGGCTTCTTTTGTCATGATAACTCTTTTTTGGGTCTTGGGCTGCTTTCATCTTTTCCCTAATCATCTTAATTTGTTCTGAGTTCTATTAGATTAGTTCTGGTCCTAGAATTAAGTTCCCTCTCGTTTCAAACCAACAAAGGTGTGTTCGACACTTCCGACCATATAAGGCTTCAAAAGGTGCTATTCCAATACTAAAATGATAGCTATTATTATAGATAAATTCTACTAAGGGTAACAATTCATCCCAACTTCCCATCTTTTCAAGAGTACACGCTCTCAAGAGATTTTCTACGGATTGGATAGTTCTCTCAAACTAACCATCGGTTTGAGGGTGGTACACTGAGCTCATACTTAGTTTATTACCCATGGCTTGGTGTACACCCATAATCTTGATGCAAACCTAGGGTCTCTGTCAGATATAATGGTGGTAGGAACACCATATAGTCTAACTATTTCTCTAATATAGAGTTGGGTTAATCCTTCTAACTAATAGCTTTCGTTAATAGGTAGGAAATGAGCACTCTTAGTAAGTCTATCTATAATCACCCAAATGGTATCATATCTTCACTGGGTTCTGGGTAATTCTACTACAAAGTCCATGGCTATACTATCCTATTTCCATTCAGGCACTGCTAATGATTGGAGAGTTCTTGCAGGTTTTCGGTGTTCATTTTTAGCCTTTTGACAAACTAAACAAGATAGGACAAAGTTTGTTATTTCCTTCTTCATTCCCGACCACCAAAATAACTTCTTAAGATCCTGATATATTTTGGTAGCCCCAGGGTGAATACTTAACCTACTCGTATGCCCTTCATCAAATATTATCTTTCTAATTTCTAAGTCTTCAAGAACACATAACCTTTCTTTGAATCTCAATGCTCCATCCATTCCTATATTGAATTCTGAACTTTTTCCTTCTTCAACTAGCGCTCTCATTTTCCTAAGGTATTCATCTTTCTCCTGTTTCTTCTTGATGAGTTCTAGGAAATCATTGGTGATAGTGACTTTTCCTAGGTATAACCTTCTCTTCTGTACTTCTACTCCTAAACTTAAATCACTAAACTGTTCTATCAAATCTAGTTCTCTGATCATCATAGCAGGCACATGTAAGGATTTCCTACTAAGGGCATCTGCTACTACATTAGCTTTCCTTGGGTGGTAATGTAGGTCAAACTCATAGTCCTTTATAAACTCCATCCACCTCCTTTGTCTCATATTTAACTCCTTTTGGTCAAACAAATATTTCAGGCTCTTTTGATCACTATAGACACAGAACTTTGCCCCTATAGATAATGTCTCCATATTTTTAGGGCAAATACTATGGCAGCTAATTCTAAGTCATGGGTAGGGTAATTCTTCT
The DNA here is from genome assembly GCA_037113605.1 of Calophaca sinica. Taxonomy (NCBI): domain Eukaryota; kingdom Viridiplantae; phylum Streptophyta; class Magnoliopsida; order Fabales; family Fabaceae; genus Calophaca; species Calophaca sinica. Next base: position 39,105,272 of record CM073734.1, read on the forward strand.
CATGAATCCTTAGTTGTCTAGAGGCATAGGCTACTACCCTTCTCTCTTGCATCAATACACATCCTAACCCTTGATGGGAGGCATCACAATAAACTTCAAATTCCTTTAAAGGATCGGATTAGACTAAGACTGGGGAAGTGGTTAGTCAATTCTTTAACTCCTGAAAACTTTTCTCTTATCTATCTGACCATTCAAAGGTAGATCATTTCCTAGTCAATTGGGTTAGAGGTAGGGAAATCTTAGAGAATCCTTTTATAAACCTTCGGTAACACAGCCTCTACTTTGCTGGGTCTACAACTATCCCTTCCTTATTTATAATATGTCCTAGGAACTAAACTTCTTCCAACCAAAACTTACACTTAGATAACTTAGCATAGAGTTGTCAATCCTTAAGGATCTGTAATACTATCTATAGGTATTCTACGTGTTCCTCTCGGTTTCGTGAATAGATCAATATGTCATCTAAAAAAACAACTATGAACTTATCTAAGTATGGACCAAATATCTTATTCATATAATCCATAAATACTGCTGGGGCATTGGTTACTCCAAATGGCATGACTAGGTATTCATAATGTCCATATCTTGTTCTAAAGGCAATCTTAGGGATGTCTTCCTTCTTAACCCTAATTTGATGATATCCTGACCTTAGATCTATCTTAGAAAAGACAGAGGCCCCTTTTAACTGATCCGTCAAATCATCTATCCTAGGTAATGGGTAGCTATTCTTAATAGTAACCTTATTCAATTGCCTATAATCTACACACAGCCTAGATGCTCCATCTTTCTTCTTTACGAACAGAACTGGTGCACCCCATAGTGAAACGCTAGGACGAATAAATCCTTTTCCTAACATCTCATCTAACTATTTCTTGAGTTCTGCTAATTCAAATGGTGACATCCTATAAGGAGCTATGGAGATAGGTCTTGTCCCAGGGATAAGGTCAATAGCAAATTCTATTTCTCTTTCTGGTGGTAAACCTGGAGTATCACCAGGGAAAACTTAAGGGAATTCATTTACTATGGGTATATTTTCTAAGGCTGGGGAATCTTTACGTTCTAATGAGCCCAACATCATGCATATCTGAGAATTCCCTTTTTCTTTTCTAGTCTCAGCATTAGCAGATTCCTTAGAAATGGTTAAGGTTTTTCGAACACAGTCTAGGATGACATAGTTGGCCGATAGCCAATCCATTCCTAAAATTATGCCTAATTGTTGTAAAGGTAGGCAGACTAGGTCTATCAGGAAATCATGGTTTTTGATCTTAATAGGGCATTGACGACACACAGTGGTAGTTCGAAAAGAATCATTGGTAGGGTCGAAACAATCAAAGTTCGTGGTAAAGATGAAAAAGGAAGTTTTAGATGTTCTACATAATCATTCGAAATAAACAAATGAGTAGCACCTGAGTCAAAAAGTACATACAGGAGATGTCCAGAAACGAGGCACATACCTTGAATCATGTTAGGGGATTGTGACGTTTTCGCTCCGTGTACCGTGAATACTTTTCCCGTAGCAGCGGGCTTATCTGATTGTCCTTTTGGCGGCCTAGCCCCTCCTACCGTATTATTCCGGCCCTCGTATCCTCTATCTACTGCATGCCTCTCATGATTCTGACTCAGTCCCCTCTCATTCGCTGTTTTCGCAGATGCTGGGTAAAGATTCACCCGGCAATCCTTGATAACGTGTCCATGTTTTCAACATCTAAAGCAAACCCTTTGGTCTGCTTGTGGACAGTCCTTACGAGATGATTCCCTCCACATCGAAAACAGGGTGAGATTCCATCAGAGCGTCAGGGAGCATACCCTTTGTATTCCGTTATCTTGCATATGGGTTTCCCCGACCTCCTATTCCTTTGTGCGAAGGTCCATTGATTCTAATTGATCCCCCGCTCTTGGGTTCTCTTCTAGGTTCCACACTTTCCAACTCCATGCACCTTTCAACTGTCTGGGAAATTTGTCAATCTCAGAGGTAAGATTGACCATTGAAGCTCCGCCCTAAGTCTAACGATGAATTGTCGGCACATCCATTCTTCACTAGGGTTCAGCTGATAGTAGTCAAAGTACTTAACAAGAGCTTCGAATCTCGTAACATACTCTCCGACCATCATATTTCCTTGGACTAATGAACTAAACTCCCTCTCTTTCTGCTGTCGCACTATGTTAAATAAATACTTCTCTAGGAAGCATTCCCGAAACACCTCCCAAGTAATAGCTCTGCCTTCGACTTCCAACACTCTTCTTTTACCCTGCCACCAGCTTTCCACTTCTCCCATCAGCAAAAATGCAGCATAATCCTTCTTTCGTTCTTCTCTACACCTCATTGCTGCAAAGATCTTCTCCATTTCTTGTATCCATTTCTCAGCATCGTCCAGATCATAATCCCCCTTAAACTGTGGCGGATTTCCATTGAGAAAGGTCACCAGACCTTGGTCGGTTTCATTGTCCCTTTGTTGCCGTGATGCTATCCCCCTTAAACCTTTGTTGCCGTGTTTGTTTCACCAGACCTTAGAGTTGGTGTTCGGTGGGAACTCCAACTAGAATATAGGCCAGACTCAATGACTCACAGTCCGATTAGGACCGAACTGCTCTGATACCACCAAATTGAGACACCCTTGCCCAATTTATAATATTAACCCATAATTACAAATATATATATCAATACAATATCAGAGTACGGCGGAAGAAAATATATTTCATTAAATAAAAAGTTTTTGTACATACAAAGATTCCCTCCTAGGAACCGTCAAAAGAATAATATACATAAATACAAGAACCACAATGGGTATACTGTAACACCCCGCCTAATTCAATTATTTAATTAAATTAATTTAGGCTTTGAAATACTTTAAATTAATTGTTAAGTAATTGAAATAGGGGACAACATTTAGAAATGTTGGGGGTGTGAGTAGCAAGGTGTAGTGTAGTTAAGTGATTGAAGGAAGGGTAATTTGGTCAAGCCACAATTTCCTTCTCCCTTTTCTCTCCTCACCCACGACACCCAGCCCCATTCTTTCTACTCTCTCTCTCAATTTTTCTGAACAAGGAAAGAAGAGGAAGGAGGTGGAGAGCTAGGGTTTTGGTCTGGGAAGGAGAAGAGGAGAGTTGGTGCTTCCTTCATCATTCCTTGCTTTTAAGCATTTGGAACTGAGTATTTGGGGCTACATTGAAGATTTGGAGTTGTTCTAGATCATTGGGAAAGAAGCTCGAACTTGGAGAAGAGGAGGAGGAGAGGGTCTCAAGTCTTCAAGCTCCCTAGCTCATTTATTTAAGCTTAATGTGAGTTCCTCTCACTTAGAGGTTGGGCAACCCATAAGTCCCACCATTTAGGACTTTCCATTTTACTTGTGTGATTGTGTGTTTCTTAGTTCAAGTTGTGGATTTGGGAATGCATGATGAGGGAGATGAGTTTATGTACATTTTGAAAATTCTAAGACATGTTGAAATATGTTTGATTGTGTAGTTGATAAGTTATACAATGCTCTTGATCTTGTATATATATATGTTAAATGCTTGATTTAGAGCCTTGTGCTTGGTGATTGATGATTGGGATTGAGTATGGTTGAGATTGGTCATGTTTGGTTTGGAAAGAAAATCTGAAATTTGGGCAAAGTGTGTCAAATTCGCTTAAGCAAAAATCCGGCGCTGAGCGAGCTGGCTACGCATTGCTCAGGGGTACATTCTGCGTGACTTTCGCTTGAGCGAAAATCCGGCGCTGAGCGAAAAAGGCGCTGAGCGATCCCAATTCGCTTAAGCGAATCTGGGGCAGATTTTCCCCTTTGTTCTGTTAAATCCTTTCTCTTTTGGTTCAACCTTACTTAATGCTATGGTCTTAGGGAAAGTTGTATCAATGGTTAGACTATTAAAATGCTTACGAGAATGGTTAAGTTGTTGATATGATTGAACTTATTGATTGTTTAATAAGTCATTACGTACTGTTTATGGAAGAATTCCATGAAAAGTCACTGCTATACTTTCTTGGGTTCATAGTGTATTGTTTATTGAAGAATTCCATGGAAAGTCACTGCTATACTTTCTTGGATTCATTGTGTATCATTGATGGAAGAATTCCATTGAGGGTTAATTATATACCCCTCTTGGATTCATTGAGCATTTGTGAATGTTAATTGGATTCTTGTAACATTATGAATTGTCTTAACTGTGAGTTTGTAATGTTGTGTTGGGGACTGAGTTGGTAAGGGGTCCGTGGGGGGACTCACTGAGATTTTTATCTCACTCTTTCCATTGTTTTTCAGATAATCAGGACCCGAAAGGCTGTCAAGCAAGTTAGAAGCTTGAATCCTTTAGTTTAGTACTACATTTTGTGATGTAACAACTCATCTGTCTTTTGGATATTTGGAACCTCGTTATCGTATTTTGTAATTCAAATACTTAACATTTGGAAAGTTGTAACCTAACTTTTAGATCATTGACTATGTTTTAAATTTGGACTTGTAATGCTCATTTCCAAGTTTAAATTATTGGTAACTCTTGTGCCACTTTTGTAAATTGTTGTAATTTCAAGTAATACTGAATTATGGGCGTTACATTATGGTATCAGAGCGGTTTAGTCCATTAGGGACTGTGGTCTAGTATTGCGGATTTTTTTTTTTGCTTGAAATTTTCTCTATATTCTTGTACTTAGTATGGAATATTAAGTCTGATCAGCTTAATACTTTATACCGTGTATGCAGAATATGGCAGATGAACATGGAAGGCACCGTAGGAGACACCGCAGGCGAGATGCGGAGGAGGCTCGCTGGACTGATATGATGCAAATGTTGAGGGATCAGAATGAACTTCTGAGAGCCCAAAATGAAGCCACTAATAATATGATGCATCAATTTCTCCAGCAACAACAGCAAGTCCCGCAACCACCTCCACCTGAGTAACCAGCTGTTCAACCAACTGGCCCACATTCAGCTTTTCTTAAGTTTCATAAGCTTAATCCTCCGAGTTTCCCTGGAAGTGATGATGCTATGGAGGCTCAGCATTGGCTGGAAGCTATGGATCGAATATTCAAAGTGGTGCCATGTACGGAGGAACAAAAGGTAACCTTCGTTACACACTACCTCACCGAAGGGGCTGCCCATTGGTGGGAGGGGGCACGGGCATATTTGGAAGAAGATGAGGAATAGATTGAATGGGAAGACTTCAAGGAAGCCTTTTTAGAGAAATATTTTCCCCAAACAGTCAAGGATCGGAAGGAACGCGAGTTCACTCATTTTAACCAAGGGGATCTGACTATGTCTGAATATGTCAGGAAGTTTGAGGAGTTGGCGAGGTTTTCTTCTCATGCCAAATATGCACCGGATGAGACATGGAAGATAAACCAGTTTATATGGGGACTTAGGGCTGACATTCAAAATAACTTAGCCCAAACTGAATTCTATACCTTTGCCTCGCTGGTTCGCAAAAGTTACAAAGCCGAAGAAAGCTTGAAGAAAATGTATGATGAACGTCAACTCCTGTGGAAAAAGAGGAGTGATGAAGGCAAGCCATCCCAACCCTCCAAGGGTAAAGGAAGCAAGGATAAAGGAAAACATGTTCAAGCTTCTGAGGCTTCCAGGTCGAAGGAATGTTCCAAATGTGGCAAGTTCCATAGGGGAGAGTGCAGTGCAGGAAACACATGCATTTTTCGCCAACAACCAGGACACTTCATTAAAGATTGCACCAAGATGAAAGCAAGGGGGGTGTCCCGACCTGATGACCAGTTGCAGGGACGTGTTCACACCTTGAGTGGTAGAAAGGCGAAGGGTGTGGAAAATCTGATGAAAGGTATATGTCTGCTTCATGATCACACTTTAGTAGTATTGTATGACTCTGGTGCGACCCATTCGTTCATTTCTCGTAAGTGTGTAAAAAGGCTAGAGTTATGTGTTTCTTCCCTACCTATTCCTTTGAGTGTCCAAACCCCAGCTGAAGGTAGTATTCCCACTTCCCTGGTATGCGAGAATTGTCCTCTCGTTATTCAAGGAAGAACATTTGTGGTTAATTTGGTTTGTCTACCCTTAAAAGGAATGGACATCATCCTGGGTATGGATTGGTTATCGGCTAACCAAGTGGTTATGAATTGTTTTACAAAAACTATAGAATTTCCCTTAACTCAGTCCTTTCCTACTCAGGCTTGCCTGAATGAGATGGCTAGTGTTTTTCAATTGCACCATTGCTTATTTGAGGGACACTTGGGTTATATTTTGTTACTCTCTTCAATTTCAGATGTTGAACTAGAGACCATTCCTATAGTGAATGAATTTTTAGATGTATTCTCGGATGAGGTTACTTCGTTACCACCTGAAAGAGAGGTTGAGTTCTCAATAGAGTTGGCTCCAGGAGCGGGTCCAATTTCTATAGCACCGTATAGGATGTCCCCGTTAGAAATGCAAGAACTTAAGGTTCAGTTGGAGGATTTGATTTCTAGACGGTTCATTAGGCCTAGTGCTTCTCCTTGGGGAGCACCTGTTCTCCTTGTCAAGAAGAAGGATGGTAGGATGCGTTTGTGCATAGACTATAGGCAACTGAATAAGGTTACAATTAAGAATAAATATCCGCTTCCTAGGATTGATGACCTCTTAGACCAACTTAGGGGAGCTTCAATATTCTCTAAGATTGATCTTAGGTCTGGATATCACCAAATCAGAGTCAAGGCTGAGGATATACCGAAAACCGCATTTAGGACTCGGTATGGCCATTACGAGTATGTTGTGATGCCTTTTGGTTTAACAAACGCTCCGGCAATATTCATGGATTACATGAATAGAATTTTTTGACCTTACCTTGATAGATTTGTGGTGGTATTCATTGATTACATCCTTATATATTCTAGGGATTCCCAGGAGCACGCGGAACATCTTAGAATTGTGATAGGCATTCTTAGGGAGAAGAGATTGTTTGCAAAACCAGAGAAGTGTGAGTTCTGGCTTCAGGAAGTTAAGTTTTTGGGTCATGTCATTTCTCAGGCGGGAGTAGCAGTTGATCCTAGTAAGGTAGAGGCCGTTCTTGAATGGGAGCGACCCACTGCATTCTGGAAGTTAGGAGTTTCTTAGGATTAGCCGGGTATTACCGAAGGTTTATCCATGGATTCTCTCAATTGGTTCTTCCATTGACTCGATTGACCCGCAAGGGACAACCATTTGTGTGGGATAAAAGTTGTGAGAACAGTTTCCTAGAACTCAAGTCCCGGTTGACTAGTACGCCGGTTTTGATTATCCCCGACCCGACCTTAGGTTTCGAAGTTTTCAGTGATGCTTCTAAAAAGGGTTTGGGTTGTGTCTTGATGCAGAATAGGCAAGTAGTCGCTTATGCATCTAGACAATTGAAGCCCGACGAGAAAAACTATCCAACTCACGATCTAGAGCTTGCAGCTATAGTCTTTGCCTTAAAAATTTGGCGGCATTACTTATATGGTGCCCGATTTGAAGTATTCAGTGATCATAAGAGTTTAAAATATCTGTTTGATCAAAGGGAGCTGAATATGAGACAGAGGAGGTGGGTAGAGTTCCTTAAGGACTATGATTTTGATCTAAAGTATCATCCGGGTAAGGCAAATGTAGTTGCCGATGCCCTGAGTCAGAAATCTCTTCATGTCTCTTCCATGATGGTTAGGGAGATGGCATTGTTAGAATCTTTTAGAGATTTAAACTTAGGAATGTTCACAACTGGGGATAGTTTGATTGTAGGACACCTGGAGATCACTTGTGATTTTAGAGACCAGATTAGGGATGCTCAAGCTTTGGATGCAGAATTGCAAGCTAGGAGACATCACTATGGATTCTCCGAAGCCGATGATGGTATGATCCTTTTCAATCAAAGGATTTGTGTTCCAAAAGATGTGGCACTCAAGAGTCAAATTATTGAAGAAGCCCATAAGAGTGGATTCTCGGTACACCCTGGTTCTACCAAGATGTATCATGACCTTAGGCGAAGGTATTGGTGGTCGGGAATGAAAAATGACATAGGTGAGTTTGTTGCTCAATGTTTGGTCTGTCAGAAAACTAAAATAGAACACCAAAGACCCTCCGGTTTACTTCAACCTCTAGAAATTCCAGAATGGAAATGGGAGGGCATATCCATGGACTCCGTGGCGGGTTTGCCCCACACACGGTCTGGGTATGACTCCATTTGGGTCATTGTTGACAGGCTAACTAAATCTGCCCATTTTCTCCCAATCAAGTCCACTTACAACACGGCGAGATTAGCTAGGATATATATTAGAGAAATTGTTAAACTCCATGGAGTACCCACTAGCATTGTCTCTGATAGAGATCCTAAGTTCACCTCCCGATTTTGGAAGCACTTCCAGCAGGCCTTAGGCACAAGGTTAAGTCTTAGCACCTCTTATCATCCACAGACGGATGGTCAGACAGAGCGTACTATCCAAACCCTAGAGGATATGCTTAGGGCATGCGTGTTAGATGATGGAGGGAGCTGGGATGAGCATTTGGCTCTCATTGAATTCGCTTACAACAATAGCTATCACTCGAGCATAGGCATGGCACCGTATGAGGCACTATACGGTCGCAAGTGCAAAACTCCTCTGTGTTGGTTTGACGTAGGTGAGAAAAGATTGTTAGGGCCAGACCTAATTCAGGAAACTACAAATCAAATCTGGAAAATTAGGCACAGGTTGAAAATTGCTCAAAGTAGGCAAAAGAGCTATGCTGATGAGAGAAAGAAACCCCTTGAATTTGAAGAAGGAGAACATGTGTTCCTAAGGGTCACTCCTACGATAGGCATTGGTAGGGCACTCCTAGCTAAAAAGCTTTGTCCTCGTTATATCGGTCCCTTTGAAATCCTTCAAAGAGTCGGTCCTGTTGCTTATCAAATCGCTCTACCTCCATCTCTGTCAAGTCTACACAATGTGTTCCATGTGTCTCAGCTTAAAAAGTACATTCCTGATCCTTGTCAATCTTTGGATCATGAGTCGATACAGCTGAGATCAGATTTGATATACCAGCCTATGCCAATACAAGTTGTGGACCGCAACTTCAAGAGGTTAAGGAATAAGGACGTTCCCATGGTCAAGATCATCTGGGAAGGATCTACTTCTGAGGAGGCTACTTGGGAGACTGAGGAAGAAATGCGAACTCACTACCCGTATTTATTTCAATAGGTATGTACCTTGTTTCATTTTTGAGGACAAAAATCTTAAAAGGTGGGTAGTAGTGTAACACCCCGCCCAATTCAATTATTTAATTAAATTAATTTAGGCTTTGAAATACTTTAAATTAATTGTTAAGTAATTGAAATAGGGGACAACATTTAGAAATGTTGGGGGTGTGAGTAGCAAGGTGTAGTGTAGTTAAGTGATTGAAAGAAGGGTAATTTTGTCAAGCCACAATTTCCTTCTCCCTTTTCTCTCCTCACCCACGACACCCAGCCCCATTCTTTCTACTCTCTCTCTCTCAATTTTTCTGAACAAGGAAAGAAGAGGAAGGAGGTGGAGAGCTAGGGTTTTGGTCTGGGAAGGAGAAGAGGAGAGTTGGTGCTTCCTTCATCATTCCTTGCTTTTAAGCATTTGGAACTGAGTATTTGGGGCTACATTGAAGATTTGGAGTTGTTCTAGATCATTGGGAAAGAAGCTCGAACTTGGAGAAGAAGAGGAGGAGAGGGTCTCAAGTCTTCAAGCTCCCTAGCTCATTTATTTGAGCTTAATGTGAGTTCCTCTCACTTAGAGGTTGGGAAACCCATAAGTCCCACCATTTAGGACTTTCCATTTTACTTGTGTGATTGTGTGTTTCTTAGTTCAAGTTGTGGATTTGGGAATGCATGATGAGGGAGATGAGTTTATGTACATTTTGAAAATTCTAAGACATGTTAAAATATGTTTGATTGTGTAGTTGATAAGTTATACAATGCTCTTGATCTTGTATATATATATATGTTAAATGCTTGATTTAGAGCCTTGTGCTTGGTGATTGATGATTGGGATTGAGTATGGTTGAGATTGGTCATGTTTGGTTTGGAAAGAAAATCTGAAATTTGGGCAAAGTCTGTCAAATTCACTTAAGCGAAAATCCGGCGCTGAGCGAGCTGGCTACGCATTGCCCAGGGGTGCATTCTGTGCGACTTTCGCTTGAGCGAAAATCCGGTGCTGAGCGAAAAAGACGCTGAGCGATCCCAATTCGCTTAAGCGAATCTGGGGCAGATTTTTCCCTTTGTTCTTTTAAATCCTTTCTCTTTTGGTTCACCCTTACTTAATGCTATGGTCTTAGGGAAAGTTGTATCAATGGTTAGACTATTAAAATGCTTACGAGAATGGTTAAGTTGTTGATATGATTGAACTTATTGATTGTTTAATAAGTCATTACGTACTGTTTATGGAAGAATTCCATGGAAAGTCACTGCTATACTTTCTTGGATTCATAGTGTATTGTTTATTGAAGAATTCCATGGAAAGTCACTGCTATACTTTCTTGGATTCATTGTGTATCATTGATGGAAGAATTCCATTGAGGGTTAATTATATACCCCTCTTGGATTCATTGAGCATTTGTGAATGTTAATTGGATTCTTGTAACATTATGAATTGTCTTAATTGTGAGTTTGTAATGTTGTGTTGGGGACTGAGTTGGTAAGGGGTCCGTGGGGGGACTCACTGAGATTTTTATCTCACTCTTTCCATTGTTTTTCAGATAATCAGGACTCGAAAGGCGGTCAAGCAAGTTAGAAGCTTGAATCCTTTAGTTTAGTACTACATTTTGTGATGTAACAACTCATCTATCTTTTGGATATTTGGAACCTCGTTATCGTATTTTGTAATTCAAATACTTAACATTTGGAAAGTTGTAACCTAACTTTTAGATCATTGACTATGTTTTAAATTTGGACTTGTAATGCTCATTTCCAAGTTTAAATTATTGGTAACTCTTGTGCCACTTTTGTAAATTGTCGTAATTTCAAGTAATACTGAATTATGGGCGTTACATATACAAAAGAATATTATAAGTCAAAAGATATCAAAAGCCTATCGAGGAACCTCCTATATCTGGCCCAACCTAGAAAACCTAATGCACGGTCGTGGTGGAAGTCGGGAGTCCCTAGTGGAAGGACGTCCCTAGAACCTAGACTGATAGACCCTCAAGGGCTCTACCAGTGGAGCAACAGGAGATGAAGGGACGATCGACTCTGACCTACGTCGCACCTCCAAATCTACAACACTATCCGTAGCCATACTATAAGATCCTGAGGATGAAGGAGCAGTAGGGTAACGTTGCCTAGACCTAGGTTCTTGCCATATGCGGTTAAACGACAACCGCTGTGCAGTTCTAAAATCACCGATAAAGGAGGCCCTCGGTGAACTTAAAAGACGAAAAAAGACACTAACAAGACCCGTGTAAATAACGACATGGAGGCTCTAATCAATCTCCCAGCCATCCCCGTCCATGTTGTGATAATACACCTCAAAGTCACCCCATAACGGGATGCTCGGCTCCTCTAACATCGATGGGTGGAAGTATTGAGACATCTTCAAGCTCTTGAGAATCTCCAGAATGTAAATATATATAAAGTGAAGAAAAGAAAGAAAACAAAACAAAACATGGGAGATGAGAACACACTACACACTAACAAATGGGAAAGCAGGAGAATAGAATATGTGGAAGAATAGGTTCAAATATCCTCGAGCAACAGTTTAGGATCAGCACCTGACTACCCCATTTATGCAGCCTAGAGCTACATGCCTACGTGGCCACACAGCCTAGTAAAGTAGCAGCAATGACCCCACCGTAGCCTGATAGTTAATAGCTCAGCTAGTCAGTTGTTCATCCCCATATCTCGTGCATCGTACCTTAAGAGTGCATCCCTACTCCATAATTTTGGCTGATAGGAACAGGTGTCGGGGCGGCACTTGGGATCGGCACTATGGAGAGTGATACAACAGTACCCCATCAAGATGACCAGGCTACCCGACGTCCCAACACAATGGCATCCAAACCATTGGTTACTTGTAGACTTATCGGACCCAGACTATCCTCAAGTACCAGCGCTTCCTGTACTGACTGTATCGTGCCCGCACTCTGGTACCTGACCTCGTACACAGCCTATGTGCACGACGGTGGATTACTGCACAACTATGCTTATGATCATTTATTACTCAGCACCTAACAGCTTATCATTATTCATCAGCTCAGTCTAATAGCTTTTTAATATCATGCCAGCATTTATAGTTTATTATTAATTATCTCCCTCACCTCATTATCAGCATAAGCAGCATAATTATTTAACAGTAACCAAATAATCAGATCAACATTAATCAACAGATATCAGCACATAAGTTAACCCTAGCGTCACTCAGGCTACCAACTACTAACAACAAACACAATCGTCAAACAACTATAAGTTGTCTACCCTAGGGTTTTCACACAATAATTATTCTTGTGGTTGATGGACTAGCGATTACTATCCTTAGCTGTCGTAGTCTCGAAACCCTGCCTAGGGTGTCGGGGCATCAACCCCTAGTAGGGCTTGGGCCACCCTACTCCCCTATTCTACACCTATCCTATTCCTATTATCCATAGTGTATAGGGTTCAGATCTCCCCATACCTAACTAGAAGACTGTCATTGCCCTCGTCCCCACCGCGCCTCCGGAGACGGAATCCCAAAGGAAACACTTAGAAAAAGGTGAGATGATAGGAGGGAAAGGGCGCTATTTATAGGCGCAGATTGGGTCTATTGCGTCGCGACACTGCCACGTGTCAAGGATTAAACGGTCCTGATTAACCGACTTTCATCGCGTCGCGACACCCTTCTTCCTTGGGTCCGTCACGTCGCGATAGACGCGTTCCGAAAAGTTCCTAATCTCTTTTAGATTCTCAGGTTTTCTAGAGCATTCATGAGTTCCTAAGGGTATTTTCGTCCTTTCTACTCCTTTTTAGCCTATTTTTCTCACTTTAGGACTTTTCTTGGTATTTCTTTGCCTATTTTATTTTCTCAGGATGTCACATACTAGCTTCATCTACAATGCCAAAATATGAGGAATGTATTAATTTACCAGCCTAACAGGATCAATGTTAACGTTAATTACGTCTTATGCCTCACTCCCTATTATTGAAAATGCCAGAAAGAAAATTCATGGTAATTAATTTGCCTCATGTACTCCAATGTATATAAATATATATTTATTCAAATCTTCTGTCATTGCAAATAATTAATATATTTACGTTAGGATTTTGAAGAATTAATATGCTCCTGCATTACCTTGGCAGATTCATGAGCAAAGTGTTTTTGTCTAAGCATCACATATGGGAAACCAACAAATGATAAAAAGTGGGCAGGCTTTGAAAAAGAAAGTATTTCATACCAAACTTGATTGTTCTCATCAATCTCAATTGAAAAGCGTTTTTCTCCTGCCAGTAAGCGACCATGAAGAGTTCCACTTCCAAAACCAAAGGAGGCGCCGCGGTTTTTGGTAATGCTAGTTTCATTTACATACACAACCTGAAGTGGTAGCATGAGCCATGGGAAGAACTCCCTGACATAAACACAAAACTTTGCTCCTTGTTGAATTGATGTTTTTGGATCAACAAATGCCCATTTCAATCCAAAATGCCTCCAACTTCGGAGAGCATTCTTGCCCTTTTCAAAAGTTTCAATACCAGAACTAACCAGAACTTGCAAGTTATTGAGTAAAAAACCATCTTTAGAGAACCCCTTATCTGCATGGTTTTAAATTGCGAACCGCATCACGTTTTGCGGCCGCAATATTGCGGATGCGGCCGGCGCCGCAACCGCATCGGACCGCAATTGCGGTGTTTTTTCAAATCACGGGATGCGGCTGCAATATAACGACATTTCGTCCGCAACAGGCCGCAACACAACGCCGTTTAATCCGCAACGGACCGCAACACTGTTCCGTTCGATGTCAACATTTCTTTAAAACGAAAAAAATCAGAAGCATCAGAATCAAATCGTACCATTTATCTTTTATCTGATTTCTCTCTCTATTCTCACTCATCTCCCATCCAGATCTAGATCTGCTGCCCTTTACTCTGCTTCTTAATTCTGCATCTCACTGATCTGCTACGATTCTGATTTCTGCGTCGTCTTCTTCTGCGATTCTGCCTCATGCCGATTTGCGTCCTCCTCCATCTGGTAAGATTATGCCTCATGCCGATCTGCGTCGTCTTCTTCTGCACTCTGCACCTACAGCTTCTTTTTTTTTTTTGGTCAAGCACCTGCAGCTTCTAGGAGCTTCTGCTTGTTTTCGTTGAGGGAAAGAGTGAGCACTTTGAAATGAGTGGGTCGTGGGGTAGGGGTCTGCTATTTCTCTTTAGCTTCTTTTTTTTTTTGGTCAAGCACCTGCAGCTTCTAGGAGCTTCTGCTTGTTTTCGTTGAGGGAGAGAGTGAGCACTTTGAAATGAGTGAGTCGTGGGGTAGGGGTCTGCTATTTCTCTTTAGCTTCTTTTTTTTTTTTTGTGCTTCTAGGACCTTCTGCTTGTTTTCGTTGAGGGAGAGAGTGAGCACTTTGAAATGAGTGGGTCGTGGGGTAGGGGTCTGCTCTTTCTCTTTTTTTTTAAGTTTCATTCTTCTTCTGTTTTTGGTGTAAAAAAAGTTAAAAAATTATGGACTTTAATAATGGACTTTAATAATTTTTAGGTAGTTTTGATTAATTTTTTGGGACTATATGTCAGTTATTGTAGATGGAAAAATTAGGAGTTTTAGTATAGAGAAAATTTGGGAAGTGAGGGATGTTTTTGTGAGGGAATTTGATGAAATTTGGAAATTATTAGAGGAAAATTTTGAGAAATTTTAGGATGAAAATTTAATCAACTAACAGTAGCTTATATTGCATATCAAATTATTATTTATTTTCATTACATGTTAATAATTAGCTTATTTTTGTTCATCTAATTACTTGTTTATATTAAATATTTAAATTTGATTGAGTTTTTGTTGATATTTATTTTATGAATGTTGAACAGGTATTGTAAAACATACACAATGCCACCAAGAGAAGGAGTATTTCCCACTAGAAGATTAGACGGTGCTCCAAGTGACGACATTGGATGGCATTATGGAATACCGATGCCTGGAAGACGAAACAATGTCGAATGCAAACTTTGTCACCAATTGATAAAAGGTGGAATCACAAGATTGAAACAACACATAGCACATATGAAGGGAAACGTTACGGGTTATGCTAGAGTGACTACAGTGGTTAGACAAAGTATGATGAAATTTCTCCTTGATGAGAAAGCGAAGAAAATTGACTCAAGGAAAAGAAAAGAAGAATTCGAAAAACGCTTGAGAGGAGATGATGAAGAGGAAGACTTATACTGTATTGATGAGCAAGTGAGGCTTGCTACAGAGGAAAGCTTTAGATCGTAACGCGAATGGGAAGAAAGGCAACAATTTAGACAGCAAACAGGAGGGTATACAAATGTGTATGAAGAAGGTGGAGGCTCCCGTGCAAATGTTAGTAGGGTTGAAAGGCCACAAGATGTCGCTTTTGCTTTGAGATCAACAAACATTGATCTTACAAGGAGTAAAAGCTCGAAGCAACCGAAAATCAGTGGGGGTTTCATGAACACAGCGAGGAAGACGATTGGAAAGGCTGTAAGCAAGTTTTTAATCTATGAACGCTTACCAATGAATTTATCTAGCTCTCCTTGGTTGCATAATTTGATCGTTGCAGCTGCTCAGGCAGGTAAAAATGCTAAATGTCCAACTCCTTATGAAGTCTCAAATGTATACTTAGATAATGAGTATCAAGATATGCTTAACTGGTTGAGTACGTTGAAAAACACATGGAAAGAAAAAGGGGTAACAATAATGTGTGATGGTTGGACTGATAGTATTAACCATACACATATTATGAATTTTTTGGTGTACTGTAATAAAGGGACAATTTTCTTAAAATCTATTGATGCTTCTGGTGTTGATAGTAGAAATACTGATTACTACTTCCAGTTATTAGATAAAATTATAGAGGAAATGGGAGAAGAATTTGTAGTCCAAGTGGTTACCGATAACGAAGCTGCATTAAAAGCTGCCGGTCAAAAGCTAATGGAGAAGAGACCACATTTGTATTGGTCTGCTTGTGTGCAGCTCACTGTTTGGATCTTTGCTTGGAGGATATTGGGAAAAAGAAAAATGTACAGAAGATATTAAATGAAGCAAAGGTAGTAACAACTTTTATCTATAACCATATATGGACTGTGAATCTCATGAAAAAATATACTGGAGGTAGAGAAATTGTTCGTCCTGGTGTTACCCGTTTTGCAACACAGTTCCTACAACTTCAGGCAATTGTGAAGCAAAAACAAGGTCTAAGAAACATGTTCAGCTCTGAAGAATTTAGAAGATCTAAATTTGGAAGAGAGAAAAGTGGACCAGCAATGGAAGCAAGGAAAATTGTTGGAGAAAGTGAATTCTGGAGTAAGGCCAATGACATATTGAAAATGTTTGAGCCTTTAGTGAAAGTTTTGAGGTTGGTTGATGGTGATGAGAAACCAACAATGGGTTTTATATATGAAGCCATTGATCGAGCCAAACAAGCAATTCGACAAAGTTCTCGTTATCATTCCAGGTATAATGAGATAATAGATAAGCGTTGGAGATTCATGCATTCTTACTTCTTTGTTAATTTTGTACTTATATGTGCTTAAATAGTATATTTCAGAAGGTTATTTATAGTAATGCTATTTTTACTATAATTAAGTTGAAATTATTCATAAAGATGATGCAATGTCTTTAAAATGAATGAAAATTTATACAATATTATTCATAAAAAAGAAATATAGTGAATTAGAATAATTATAGAATTTTTTTTTTGCATTTTGTGCAAACATAAATTTATTTCACGCCGCAGCGGCCGCAATGCGCGCTGCAGCGACCGCAATATCCGCAACCGCAGCGACCGCAACCATGTGAGCATGTGGTAGCAAATGGTGAAGGTTATGATCATCCACGCCATTCCACCATGTGGTAGCAAATGGTGACAATGTGAGCATGACGTTGCTTTTTATTTGTGGTTTATTTATATTTGTACACTTTTAAGATTCTTACTTCTTTGTTAATTTTGTACTTATATGTGCTTAAATAGTATATTTCAGAAGGTTATTTATAGTAATGCTATTTTTACTATAATTAAGTTGAAATTATTCATAAAGATGATGCAATGTCTTTAAAATGAATGAAAATTTATACAATATTATTCATAAAAAAGAAATATAGTGAATTAGAATAATTATAGAATTTTTTTTTTTGCATTTTGTGTAAACATAAATTTATTTCACGCCGCAATGGCCGAATGCGCTACCGCAATGATCGCAATATCCGCAATCAATGACCGCAATCAAGAATCAGATCCGCGATCAAGAACCGCAATTTAAAACCTTGCTTATCTGCTTGAAGTGAAGACAAGGATTTAGCAGTAGCTCCTTTATATTTATCATCATAGTTGAAAGTACCCGACTTGTTGATGCAAGCCTTTTGGCCTTGGGTAGAAGGACGACCCCAGCTTAAGAAAACCATCTCCCAGGTTTTGCGTTTAGCAATGACGATAATGTGCGACTATGAGGGGTCTCCCTAACATGGTCCTGATCTAAAAGGGTGTAAACGTGGACCTTTTGGATAATTGCACACGTGTCTTATAGAAGAAGAAAAAAAGCCACAGAGATGCGTCAGCCCTACATAAGTGAACCCAAATGTACTCCAATGTATATGTACACTTGAGAGATCAAGTTAAGAAATTGAACCCCAAGCCTCGTAAAACCTGCAATCTCAACAATCTGTCTTAGTAACCCAAAAAATACCAACAATAGAAGAAAACAAAAGAAGAGGAGACACAAGGAAATCAATACTAAAAATTGAACAGGGATGGAGTGGCCCTATCCCAACACTGATGGAACAGCGTCGCTGCCCTAACCTTGTGTGGGCCCCTGGAGGCACTCCTGTCGTGCCACGACCATGTGGCTATTGATCGTTTTTTGCTCCCCGTGTGTTATGATCCTAGAGACCAGAAGTATGACAACTTAGCTAATTCTAGAAGATAATGACTCAGTCAATTCTAGAAGGATCTATTATGCATTTTTACTGGTTGTTATAGTTGTTACTTGGAATAATTAGTGAATCAGAAAGGGTGTAGTATTCAGTGTGTTATGGTGTACTAGTCATGCTGTGTGTATGCATTAGCCTATATAAACATTGTATGAGCTCATGATTGGAATGAAATGAAGAAATTAGTTTATTTTTCCTTCTTTTAGATCTAGCTTCCTTCTCTAAATTCTGGAGTGTGACCCTACTCGAATTGGTTCATAACATTTAGTGCTTTCATTTTCGATCTCATTCCAGCTGCCCCAATGTCAGAAATGACGATTTTGCCCTTTGACAACACCAACGAAGATGCCTACTTGTGGGTGCTTAGTTCGCACCGAAAACACTTCAAGTTGACCAGTACACCAGAGCAATCGAAGGTAGCAGAAGCTGGGGCGGCACTGGATGACAGTGCCCTCAAATGGGGGCTTTGGTGGTCTCATTGTCATCCAGAGCCCAGTTGGGACACCTTCACCACTGTCTTACTGTGACATTTTAAGCTTGAATGGTGGCCCCATTTACCGCTTTCAAATGACGAAGAAGAGTTGGAGCAGGAGACAGTGATCGCTTCTGAAGCAATGGCAAAATCTCAAGGCGTTTTGTCGTTGCCCGACGAGCGAAATCTCAAGGCGTTTTGTCGTTGCCCGACAAGGAGTCGAAATCAGAGTCGTTGACCTTTGCTCTCACAGCTCCGAACGACTTTCTCATTCCTATAAATCAGATAGAGGCACTATCCCACAGAGAAACGAAATCCCACACAACAACATTAGAGACCCAAATCGTAGATGGATCGGCCATACCCCCACCGCTACCGCAGCCCCCTGATGCTAACTCGTATGGCGATGACCATGCTTCATTACCGGTGGATTCAGCAAGAGACAACACCACCGTGGATGCACCAATCCTAGACACTGAACCACTGGACACTTCCGTTCCACTTCTATCACCACCACCGAAACCACAAGATCCGATTTTGGTGAGGGACGATCCGCCACTTCTGGTGCCACCGAATCGACAACGGCTTACCACAGAGCATTCATCCTCCTCTCTCTCGCACACATCATTGAATCGGCCTCCTTCACCATCAGATCTGCATCTGGCTTGCATGATGCAATCAGGACCGTCCAACGAATTTGCAATCTGCTTAAGTCCCTTACGGGCCACATCTGTTGGCCATGTGTCATCTTCTGGTTCGCAGATTTCACCACACACTTGGCTTAGTCCACCTATTCCACAGGATAGTGGGAACCAGCTGTCCCTAACTTTCCAGTTTTTCCCACCGTTCGATCTGCAACACCTTAATGAGACGCAATCCCAGCCATTCAACAAAAGCACAATCTGAGTGACACCGTTCCAAGCAATTGCAGCGCGCCACGTGTGCCCCTCCCAGCCACCCACTCCATCATATATTCAAATAATTAGGCGCCAGCTGTCCCTACTTAACCAGGTTCCCACGCTCCCATTTAATATCCCAACTGCCCAATGTTATCACACAAAATTGTCTACTTTTATAGGGAATTTTTAGTACTTAATTACATCATTTTACACTATTTAAAGCATAAAGGTATTCAATTATGTCCTATTTTGCAGAAATATCATAAAGACATCACTCAGAGCAAAAGATGTGAGAATGGATTAAAAACTGGCAAGTTTTGGAGAGTTTTAGCACTTCTGAACAAGCGGTACGACCTGACAGTAATGTAATACGACCGTACCTATATCAGAGAGGCAGTAAGGGCGTATCTCCTTGGTCAGTACAGCTTGGCGCCGATGAGAAAGTTCAATACGACCGTGCCAAAGGCAGTACGACCGTACACAGATGATGTCAGGGAGTGCAGAGTGCACAAGTACGGGCCAACGTCGCAAACAAAGTCTGGTACGACCGTGTATATATTGGGTACGGCCGTACCCAGTCCCAGATTGTGCAGATTTGAAGACCAAATGACCTAATCCGCATCCCAACCTATCAATAAGCCCTCTTAGCCTAAGCTTTGAACCTTTTGACGAATTTCTGAATCTTAGCCCCCTTTTAAGAGTTCTTCACAAACATGTTGATATTGGAGTGAGTCTTGAAACACTGAAGCTTCTTGCCAATCCTATTTTGCTGTCGGAGCTCGTGAGGGCATGAGGAACAAACGAGAGGATCACCATCATACCGAATGGGTGTCCCAGTTCTATTTAATCATATCTTTTAGGAATTTATGATTGGATCTATTCTATTCTATTATGTTGAGAAATAGTATAAGTAGCTAACTCCATCATAGGAGTGATGGGAAATCTTTTGGGATGCTCTTGTTATTTATCTAATTGCTATTATGAACTTCTTATTATCCTTATGAATGTGTTTTTCCTAGCATGCTTAATCACATAGGATCTAGCCAATCCTTAATAAATTAGTTAATTGGAGATGACCATATCACAATTAGTTAATAGAACTCTAGGATTAATAGAATTCGATTTTTATGCTTGGTAAGAGTAATTGCTTATTTCCAATCGGTCATTAAATTAATAGGCTTACTAGTTCTTAATGCTCTTTCCTTTAATTACCTTCTTGGACCAAACGAAGTAGTTATTTCGGAAGAAGGCTATTAACTGGGTAGTTATTAGTGGTTCAGAATAAGTGTTACGGGCCGGCCTCCGAGCTGGGCTCCTAACTGGATCACCGAGCTGAGCCGAACCAATCCGAGCCCTACATTTACGAAACTGGATGTAGATCTAGCGGTTCAGGCTGCATCAGATGATCGACGGTGGGAAGAGGAACGGTTGAGCAGACGTCCCATCTGAGTCCCATCACGTGGCAGAACGCCGAGTAAAGGTGCAACACGTGGAGCGTGACCCCTCAGACAAACAAGCTTCTGGGACACCCTCCCGACCTTGGTGACTCGACTCGGATACCGACCCAAGGACATTGGATAGACCCTCCGCCCTTTCGTACGAAGAGTCTAGGGGGCTTGTGTTATGGACCGGTCCCGAGCCGAGTCCTAGTATGCTCGCCGACCAGTGCGATCGCCTCGGTTCGCTACCCGAGCTTGACGAATTGCCACCGACCGAGACGCCGCTGCACGACTTCCGCAGACGACTTTCCCGATGATAACGTCGAGCTGGGGAAGGGGCGAGCCAACTCAGGTCTCATGAACCTTCTAGAACGAGGCGTGCCTAAGGTAACACTTGGGGCCGCTGTCGCCCTAAAGATTGAAGATCGCGTAGTCGGCACGTAATGGGCTTGGCAGGAGCGAAATATCAGGAAGAGATCAGCTAATTCCCGAATTGTCAGGGAGGGATTACCGCGCGCAGAAATCGGATCGGAGGTTTCCTTCCTTCCACACAACTCCACTATATAAAGGGGGCTAGACCCCCCAGGTTTGGGGACTCTTTACTCTCTCTAAACCCTAAACTCATCTCCATGATGTGAGCTCTACGCTCACCCTAAAAAGCCCTATCTAACTTAGGCATCGGAGTGCCTTTTTCAGGTACCCCACCCGCCGGTCTGAAGGAGGAAGGACATCACGCTCGGAGGAGGAATACTCACCGCGGAGCTCATCGCCCAACTACCAGGCAGAGGATCAAAGGTACGACCTTGCACCATTTCGTGCATTAACAATAAGTGATTAGCTTTCAATAAGGAAATATAGTTCGTAATAGCATGGAAATATATTTAGGATCTAGTATTAGGGAACCCGGTTCCCCTAGGCTTTTCCTATTCAATCTTTCTCCAGTACTTGTGCCTTAGTTTTATTCTAATTTCCTTAGTTCATCTGTTTCAATCTCAATCTATTAATTTCGATGGCTTAAAGAATTTAAGATCTCTATTACGTTAGTACTCGCACATTTCCTGTGGGTTCGACATTCGGAGTCTTAAAAATACTCCACTTTTTTACGAGTTACGATCTGGTGCACTTGCCTGAGCCGCAACAAGTTTTTGGCACAGTTGCCGGGGAGTGTTCTAGCGATATTAACTTAAGGAGATCTTAGTCACTTTAAGCATTTTACTATATTCTGTCTTATTTTTTTTATATTTGTTTTACTTTTATTATTTTAAATTAATTGATTTTCTTGTACTCAGGCACCACAGAAACCAAGAGCAATGGAAGAAGAACTCACTCTCGAAGAATACTTTTCTCCTGCGATCAACATTCAGGATAGCATAAACTGCTCAGCCATTAAACGACTTAACTTTGAGTTAAATCCTGCCTTAATCTCGCTGATGTCCGCAGTGCAATTGTCGGGACTACCCTTGGAGGACCCACACACTCATCTCAAGAACTTCTGGAGGATACTTAGCACCGTTAAGTATAATGGAGTCCCAGCTGAAGCAATTAAACTAACGTTGTTCTCATTCTCATTTCAGGGGAAAACTCAAGCTTGGCTAGACTCTTTGGCTCCGAATTCAATCACCATTTGGGAAGATTTGAAGAGCAAGTTTCTTCATAAATATCTATCTCTTGCCAAATTTGCGGAACTTAGAGCTAAAATAATTAACTTCAAGCAATTCGAGTTATAGCCAATGCATGAAGCTTGAGAGCGCTTTCAAGAACTACTCAAAAGCTTCCCACACAATGAGTTTGCCACATGGCAACTGGTTCACATAGCCTACAATGGGTTCAATGAGCAAAGCAGGGCCGCTATAGATGCTGCGTGTGGAGGATCTTTGGGAATAAGAACCCCATCTGAGACTCTCAAAATAATTAACAGATGGCTCAAAATAATACTCAATGGTCATCAGAAAAGGCACAACTTAATCCGAAATTCGAAATCCATTGGATGCAAACTCACACATATTTAGAAGCCAAAGTGGACGCACTTACTGAAAAATTTGAAGCCTTGCTAGCATCGCGTGCCCCCACAAACGCTGTAAGGTACAATCTCAACCAAAAGCCTACGACAACTGAGGACCCAATTACAAAAGTTAATTCTATAGGCACCCTCCTACTAAAACAACAATAACCCGGTGTGGAGAAACCAAGGATATTCATATTTAGAGAATCATGCTCAAAGAAGAGGAAGTCCTAGCTTATCCGAAGCGATGCAAGGAAACATGAAAGTATTCGATGAGAGATTTAAGTTCTTAGAAAAGATGGTAATGGCTACTGCAGAAAGTCAGAGATAGTTGAAGGTATTCGATAAGAGATTTAAGTGCTTAGAAAAGATGGTAATGGCCACTGCAGAAAGTCAGAGATAGATGGTAATTGCCACCAAATCATTAACGGCTTACCACAGAGCATTCATCGCCCTCTCTTTCGCACACATCATCGAATTAGCCTCCTTCACCATCAGATCTGCATCTGGCTTGCATGATGCAATGAGGACCGTCCAACGAGTTTACAATCTGCGTGAGTCCCTTACGGGCCACATCTGTTGGCCACGTGTCATCTTCTGGTTCGCAGATTTCACCACACGCTTGGCTTAGTCCACCCATTCCACAGGATAGTCGGAACCAACTATCCCGAACTTTCCAATTTTTCCCATCGTTCGATCTGCAACACCTTGATGAGACGTAATCCCAGCCGTTCAACAAAAGCACAATCCGAGTGACACCATTCCAAGCAATTGCAGCACGCCACGTGTGCCACTCCGAGCTACACTCCATCATATCTTCAAATAATTATGCGCCAGCTGTCCCTACTTGACCAGGTTCCCACGCTTCCATTTAATATCCCAACTGCCAAATGTTATCACACCAAATTGTCTACTTTTATAAGGCATTTTTAGTACTTAACTACATCATTTTACACTATTTAAAGAATAAAGGTATTCACTTATGTCCTATTTTGCAAAAAAATCATAAAGACACCACTCAGAGCAAAAGATGCGAGAATGGATTGAAAATTGGCAATTTTTGGAGAATTTTAGCACTTATGGACAAGCGGTACGACCTGACAGTAATGCAGTACGACTGTACCTATATCAGAGAAGCAGTAAGGGTGTACTTCCTTGGTCAGTACAGCCTGGCGCCGATAAGAAAGTTCAGTACAGCCATGCCAAAGGTAGTACGACCGTGCACAGATGATGTCAGGGGTGCAGAGTGCACAAGTACGGGCCATCGTCGGAAATAAAGTCTGGTACGGCCGTACCCAGTCCTAGATTATGCAGATTTGAAGACCAGATGACCTAATCCCCATCCCAGCCTATAAATAATCCCTATTAGCCTAAGCTTTGAACCTTTTGACGAACTTCTGAATCTTAGCCCCCGTTTTGAGAGTTCTTCATAAACATCTTGATATTGGAGTGAGTCTTGAAACATTGAAGCTTCTTGCCAATCTCGTTTTGTTGCCGGAGCTCGTGAGGTCGTGAGGAACAAACGAGAGGATCACCATCATACCGAAAGAGTGTCTCATTTCTATTTAATCATGTCTTTTAGGAATTTATGTTTGGATCTATTCTATTATATTATGTTATGTTGAAAAACAGTATGAGTAGCTAACTCCATCACTAGGGGTGATAGGGGGATCTTTTACGATGCTCTTGCTATTTATCTAATTGCTATTATGAACTTCTTATTATCCTTATGAATGTGTTTTTCCTAGCATGCTTAATCCTATATGATCTGGCCAATTCTTAATAAATTAGTTAATTGGAAGCGACCGTACCACAATTGGTTAATGAAACTCTAGGATTAACATAATTTGCTTTTTCTGCTTAATTAGAGTAATTGCTTATTTCCAATCGGTCATTGAATTGATCGGTTTACTATTTCTTAATGCTATTTCCTTTAATTACCTTTCTAAACCAAACGGGGTAGTTATTTAGGAAGAAGGCTATTAACTGGGTAGTTATTAGTAGTTCAGAATAAGTGATTGGCTTTCAATAAGGAAATATAGTTCATAATAGCAAGGAAATAGATTCAGAATCTAGTATTAGTGAACCCGGTTCCCCTAGACTTTTCCTATTCAGTCTTACTCCAGTACTTGTGACTTAGTTTTATTATGATTTCCTTAGTTCATCTGTTTCAATCCCAATCTATTAATTTCAATAGCTTAAAGAATTTAAGATCTCTATTACGTTAGTACTCGTGTATTTCCTGTAGGTTCGACATTTGGAATCTTAAATATACTCCATTTTATTACGAGTTATGATCAGGTGCACTCGTCTAATTCAACAATTTTTTTCATTTCAAAAAGGCCCAATCAAGGCACTAATATTCTCCCACGCACCTTGCTGCACGCATTTAAGTGAGGCACCAGCTATTGGCTCACTTTCTGTACGTTGATCATTTTGCCGTACGTGGCCAATTAATACGCGAGTGTTGTACACGCGTTTTTCACATGCACCCCACAAATGCTACCACAATTCCCTATGCATTTTCTGCTTCATACGATGAGGGGAATTCAAAGAGAAATTAACCTGTTTCCAGATATTCTACCTGCACCATCCAATCAGAGTGAGCCAGCATTAAACACCCCATGTGACATTATGCCTCCAACTGTATCTCACAGCTCATCAATCATGGTGCCATTACCTCCGTCAGTTCAGCAGCTTCCTTATGCATCGCGATCTCCATTACCCACACAAGACACTCTCAGTTTGCTCTCTTCGATCCTATTGAACCTACATGATGAGAGGATTTGGTACTTTGATGAATGCTGGAAATTTGCTCTACCAGTTTCTGGTGATTGTCAATCTCTTGCTCTCTATGTCTACTCTGCCACAATGCATTGGACACTCGGTGAACAACGTCACCCGCTGCTTGTGGGGATACAAGCACTTCGTGTGGTCTTTAGTGGGGAGAAGACTTTTGCAATTTTTCTAATGGTTGATGACATGACTTCTGGAACGTCTTGTTTGAGTGTGCCTGCTTCTACTATTGAGCATGGGATGGCTCTTTCCAAGTTGATATCATTTTTTCTCAAGGCTGCGGATACAGGGGACAAAGGGTTTCTGCCACAATTAGAATTAGAATGGCAACATTCAGAATTTCTTGGGTGCTGGTTTCTAAGGTTGGTTTTACCCAATTATTAGCAATCCTTTTATTTTGCATTGTTAATCAATTATTGCTCGGTGCAAAAATAATGATGATTGGGGCTGCTGTAAGTGTGGACACTAAGGGTGTGTTTGGTTCCAAAAAGAAGTTGTGAAGAGAGAAATAGGTGAGAGAGAGTGTAAAAAGAGAGAAATAGGTGAGAAATAGAGTAGATTTGTGGTATTGTTTGGTTTATGAAAAAGAGAAGAGAAAAAGAGAAGAGAGAAGTGTTGATTATATTTGTAAAGACATCAATGTCCTTGACTAAAATTTTAAATAATTTGAGGTATAAGGAGAGAATAGGGGTATAATTGGAAAAAAGGGATATAAGTGGAAAATAAAAATAAAAAAGTCACTCTCTGCTTCATTTCTTCGCACAAGCAGAGAGACTAAAATTTTCGTGGGTCCCACGGCTTTTGAGTCTCTCTCTTCTATTTCTCCTGTATTCCAAACAAGGTTGGTTTGCAATTTCTCCCCAACCTCTCTCTTATCTTTTTCTTCGAAACCAATCAGACGCTAAAGGCTTCACAATTCGTAGTATGACAGAGTTCCTTATGCTATTTCCCCAAGATGATGTTACAGCTTGTGTTAAAACAAATGATGTTCAAGCTATCATCAAGGTCATTAACCAAAATGTTCAGATAATAGTTCTGGGGACTAGGATCATGGAGAAGCAAATTGCGCAGCTAGAGATAATATATCGTGACACAACCATAGGGGTGGTGAGTTTCAGCAATCCCTTGGTTCACAAGATTATTGCCGGAGCAATTCGTATTAGTCCCATTTCTCAAAATTATTTCAATATTGGGCCTCTAATATTATTTTTTCAACAACTCAAGACCTGGAAGGCTGAGGGATTTTGTTGTGCCCTCAGGGAAGCACTAAAGCAAAAGAGACAACATCATATGTTAATTTTTGGGTTAAGCATTGGAAAAGGGAAACAATGGGATCCCAGTGGACTTTTGGATATGTCTACAGTAGCTAAGCTCTCCCAGTTCAAGCAGTGGGATCCAGGGATATTTGTGTGACACCCTCTACCCTGTCGTACAAGAAATGCATAGAAACGTATACGAATAAGATAAAAATGTGGTTTTACAAAATCTTTCACGGATTAGAAGTTTCACATCAACATAACTCATTTGCAGAATAAAAATAAATTGTGGAATTAAACCCAACAACCCGATGTCACATGTCTCAGAGCTTGATCATTTGTTTTACATCGGTAAGTAATATCAATATAATACGTAAATAACTCATAAGCTAAGCAGCATCACAGTCTACTCCTCAGCGTCCACGTCCACGTCATCACCTGCAAACTCATCGTCTACTCGTACACGGGGTGCACAAGTAGCCACAAAATACAAGGGGGTGAGGAATGATACTCAAATGAAAAGACAACAACATAGGCAAAATAATATGATGCATCAATAGCCAGACAACATTTCAATCACGGTCAAACAAGTCTCGACGATAAGTCATCGTGTATCATCAAACGGTCGGCGGTCTTTAGTCGACAACTAGCTAATGCGGACCTATAACTTATTCGACATAACCTTAGATTCAACATGTTACGAGTATAACAACAAGCATACAACAATCCATAAATACCACGTAACAAGTCACAATCCTACGTCGGCAACCTGCTAACGCGAATCTACAACTATTCAACTTAACCTTAGGATCCTTTACCTTGTACGGGTGAGCGAATACGAGCGTCCCCAACATCCGTACAATGCCATCGAGCCATGGGATCCCCTCGTCAGTGAAACGTCGACGAGTGCCACGATAGTAACTCTTTTTAAATGGCGTCCCATTGAGCCATGCGATCCCCCCGTCAGTGAAACGTCGACGAGTGCCGCCATAGTAACTCAAAGTCTACACCCGAACGACTAATGAACAACGGAGGCAAACGAGTTATGCGGTCCCCCAAGCAGTGAAACGTCGTTGAGTGCTGTCATAGTAACTTGTCATCCTCAAATCAATTCTTACGAGCCACGGGGTCCCCTCCATCAGTGAAGCGTAGATGAGTGTCACCATAGAAACCCGAATACAAACAATGAAACCTACTGCATCGCAAACCGGAGATGAATCATACAAACACACGGTACCCAATAAAACCATTGGATCCAACCTATTAATTGGTCCCAAACTCGTGACCAATACATAACAATCACCCAAACCAAACAACGTGCACGATATTTGGACGCACCTGCGCCCATCATCAATTATGGGGTCACTAACCGGTAACCCCTTCAAACAAGCCAAACATTCAACATTTAATAAGCCTAGGTGGTTACTACCCTTAACCAACCCCTACAAATCATCATTAAACAGGGGTGTGAATCGATTCAGGGTCAAAACATCACTCTGTGAATCGAATTGCACTGCTGTGAATCGATTCACAGTTTCGATTCGTAGAGACAACAACTGTGTGAATCAATCCACACAGTAGTGAATCGATTCACTAGACTTGCAGAACAGTAGCAACACATTTTTTCTGCAATTTGCGCATTGGGGACCCTTCCTAAGTGGTCCCACGTCTTATTCAAGGTCCGGGGCAACTACCAACTGATCCTTAAGGTTTCTACTCATTTATCCTTGATTCCATTCATGCCCTTAATCTTTATTGGTTCCACATTTATTCAAAGTAATTCACATATGTCTCTTATCTTCTCTTTAGCCTCTTAGCTCATAACTACTTATCTTAATCCATTTAGTCCGTCATTCTTTTATCAATTTTAGTATCTAAAACAAGTCTATAGTTCGTTATGACCTTTTCATTCAATTCTAATTTCGAACATATTATTTAACACGGTAAAAGTTCAAACCCTAATTCTCATATTAGCATGCATCCTCACTATACTATCATTGATTCTAGCCATACTATCAATTCCAAAACAGTGAGCAAAACTCATTATCATGCATTTTAGATTAATACAATGAACTCAAACTCTACACACATATTAAATTTACAACTATGAGCACACCAAAACATAGTACACACATAGTCATGTATAAACATCTATATTTAACCACAACAAATCCCAATAATTAAGCATCAAGTCGAAAGCCACAAATATTAGTTACAAGTTTGAACTCATGTTATCCAATCATCAAGAACACCAATTCATACCAATCATGCTCTTCTACTATCCAATCATCAAGACATTACATACATAACATTTATTAACTCTAAATTAATCCTAAGCATATAACTAAAATATATGTATCATGCCTTTACTTAATTGTCACAATGTTATTGAGTCCTACATCATGCTTTTACTACATCAACACTTCCAACACAATTAACTAACACCAGTTGTACATATGGCCATATAAGAACACTTGTTAACAACCCAAATTAATTCTAAAATACGAGAACTCTTTATCAAGCATTAAAACACAATTAAACATATGAATCATGCTTCTTACAATTAAATAGACCCAATAATCTTAGATCGTACTCATGCTAATAAACACACATAAAGCACAAGTGTTTCGTTATTACACATTCACCAATTTACTAAGACATGCTATTTAGTAATACTAAATTAATTCCAAACAGGAGAATTCTTAACTAAATTGTCAAGATAGCAACTTCTTACCACAATTCATGTTACTAAACCATGCAACTATGACTAATGATCCAAGGTTATTCCAAAACACATAAAGCATCAACCATTTGTTATTAAACATGCATTAATCTACTAAAACATGCTAGTCATCTATTCTAATTTAATTCTAGGCATAAGAACACCTAATCAATATTCAAAACAACAACTTTTTATTACAAGTGATGCCATTAAACAATCCAAACAATACCAATTATCCTAAATCATGCCTTTTCCAACAACAACACATAAAACATCAACCTTTAAAGGATAAACATACTTTAATCCATTTAAACATGTTAATCAACAACTCGTATGACTCCTTGCTCATACAAGGGCCTCCAATTAAGTTAAAACATAAACCATAGGCATCTAAATCCATGCTCTTAAAAGGATTACACAACAATATTTTTGCCCCGTAAGGCATAGGGATCATGGGACATCTCTGACATATTATTTGAAGCCATAAGCCTCTTTCCAAGAGATCATCCAGCCCCCATAGCTTATGATAGTTGCAGCCTCCAAAAGTGTCCTAGAGGATTCAAGATTGAGTTCTTTGCTACTCCAAGCCTTGTGGTATCCAACAACTCCAAGTTCAACAATTAGATAAGAGAGGAAGAAACTCTAAGAGAGCAAAAACCATAGAACAGTGAGGGTCACGAATTTTGATCCATAAAAATAGAAAATAAACCAAGAGGAATGGAGAGAACGTTCTTACGATCACAGCCCCGAAGACGGAACTCGATTTGGTTGAGAAACGAAAGAGAAACGGCAAAAACGGTGGCAACGACAACAATAGAGCTCCAAGGAGTTCTAGAGTTCTTGAGAGCTCTTAACCAATGTTTGAAACTAGGTTTTAGTCCTAATAGGTCTAGGATTAGGTTTGGGTCGTGATTTATGAGTCTCATCACGTTTAGAGATGAAATGGTCCGAAACGGGGCGACCCGCTAATTAAAAAACGCTATCAGCAGGTGTGAATCGATTCATGTACGTGTGAATCGATTCACAGAGTCTATTTTGGATATTGTAACGACCCGTTTCCGGACCTCTACCGAGCTCAATATACCGAGCTCGAGTTACCGAGCTCAACACACCGAGCTCAACTAAACCTGTATGCGACGCGTTTTAAAAACGGTACTCTTGTGCCTTTTAAAAAGTACGGTCTATTTTTTTTTTTATAAAACCAGCTCGTGCACATCAGAGTAATTACAGCTTTTCGAAACATGGTGCAACTAAGACACAAGACTTAAATTCTAATAAAACATACATGCATAACATACATATATATATCACTCGAATTAATAATATATACAAAATACAGAGTAGTAATGTATAAAGAAAATACACCTAAGGTATGACGACTTCAAGAGAGCAATCATACCCTGGGGGTACTTCCAGAACTCCCACGCAGGTCGCTCCAAAAGTAAGACCACCAGTCTACCTGTAACGACAAAACATAACCTACCAAACCGGTCACGACCTCGAGAACACAAAAGGAAAAGCGAAATGCGGTCATCGGAAAAACAAACATCCAACAAACATAAACAATCACGACAAGTAGAGGTCGTCACTCGGGTCCTCGTCGAGCTCCTCCTCGGCATCATCTCATTGCCGAGTTCCCTGCACCCTCGACATCGCCTGGGTAACCGTCATGGATTGAAGGCACCACGGAAAGGGTCAACTTCTCAACAATACAAGATAAGCCACGGCATAAAGAAATAAGCAACACAATAATGTATCTCAATCACCACACGTGACTCGACCATCTCACTCTGGGCTCGACTCGACTCTTATTCCTAATATCGCCGTCCATCCCCAACCGGCGTAATAGGTAAACGGCAGTCCATCCCCAAACCGAATTCCATACATTAATCGGCAGGTCCATCCCCAAACCGATAATGCTACAACGCTAGCCAATCCACCATAAACAAAAAGGGGACCTAGCACCCTCGATTATCCGGGTCCGGCTCAAAACGTCATACGACTCCTAGCTCTCTCACTCGATGATTAGCTCGCCGCATGTCAAAGAGTAACACAACTTACTTGATCACATATCAAATAAAGAGAGCATGCTTAACATGAAGAAACGCACTGACATTTAAGCAATAAAACATTCTGCATGAAGAAACGCAATTCAACAAAGAATTCACAATTCACAACATTTCAAGCTCGACACCAATCAAGGAATCCATACACAATAACCTATAAAATAAAGTCTTAATAATGTCTAAAAGTTGCCGCTTACGCTAGCATACTATGAAAGTATTAATGTGAAGCGCCTCTTACCGAACTCCAAGCTAATCTTTGTTCGACAACGACCTCGACACTGTCTTCAAACGAGCTCGACAACGACTTCTCTTACTCGATCTCGACACTACTGTCTTCAACGAGCTCGACAACGACTTCGACACGCATCGCCCTCAATCGACCTCGACACGACGCTTCTCGCCGACCTCGACACGCATAGCCTCGATCCGATTCCGCCGCTTCCACGCCCTCGATTCGCTCTCCGTACACCTTGAATCGAAATCACACGATCTCTGAATCGGACTTCCTAAAACAAGCACAACTCAGTTCGATCTATGGGTTCTAATACACTTAGCTCTCATCCCAAACTTAACCACAACCCAGAAAATATAAAAACTCAAGAACTTAAATATATTTTTCCTCTAACACAAAGTTAGGGTTTTCGATCAAAAGTTCATGAAAAAGGTTATCTGATGCTACAACAGATAGATCGACAACAACAACAACCAGAAGCAACGATCGACAAACTAAAATAAGAAATCGAAACAAACCAAAAAGGAAGGGTTTTTGAGCGCTGCCTACTGCAGAAAACAGAGAAAGAAATTTGTTTTACAAGCTCAAATAATCGGTTAGAAAGGTGGGTAATATCATGAAGAAGAAAACCCATCAGTTTGACATGATTTGGAAGCATAAAAACTAGCTAAAATGGAAAGAAGAAATGGCGCTAAACAGTAACATGAAGAAGAGAAAATCTGTTTTTCCATACCTCAGATGGTGGTCGAGATGGTGAGATATAGGTCGAGAAGATAATGAGGAACAAGATTGATGAAGAAAGTTTATGCAGAATCTCGATGGAACTCAAGGTTTCTTCGATGGAAGTTTTGGAGAAAAACAAGGAACTCAGAGCAGAAGGAAGGAAGAAGAAAGAAGAAAAGAGAAAGTGAGTGTTTGAGAAAACTGATCGTGGATACAGCTGGTGAGGGAAGGGGTATTATCGTAACTCCAGCTAAAAGATGCCAATCCCATCAATCAATCTACCCGTCTAATCGCTACTCTCTCATAATTACCCTCTACTCTATCGGTCAACGATCTAGACACGGCGACGAGAACGGCAAGCCGACAATATAATTATTACAACCAATATAATAATAACGCTGAATAACGTTCGTAAAGATACGAGTTATCATCTCGACACGATGTCGACAAGGGTGCTCGTGCAAGCGCACAAGGCTCTAACACGAGTTCGTGCACGCGGCCTCCTCAGCTCGACATGCGACCTCTTTAGCTCGGTACGCGACTTCATCAACTCGACACGCGATCTCCTCAGCTCAGCAGCTAGTGCACGCATTCTCCTCAGCTCGGCAAATGACCTCGGCAAACGATCTTGGCACGGGATCTCGACACAAGATCTCGACGCGAGGTCTCGATACGTCTTCCTAAGACGATGTCGATCTCGTCCTCAGGTGTTACAATCTCTCCCTCTAAAAAAATTTCGTCCTCGAAATTGCAAATAAGTTTCTTACCTCGGAAAAGTTCAGGGTACTGAGTCTTCATCTTCTCCTCCAGCTCCCAAGTCGCATCTCCCGTCTTCTGATCCCACACAACTTTGACGAGTTGAATCTCTTTGTTCCGCAGCTGTTTGGCTTTCCGATCAACGATCCTTCTTTGGTGATGCTTCAAAGATAAGTCGCCCTTCGGTTGAATCACATCCGGTTTGATGACATGAGAGGGCTCAAACATACTTCCGCAATCGTGAGGCGTGGAAGACGTCGTGGATGTTCGACAAGAATGGTGGCAAGGCAATCTGATATGCCACTGGACCAATACGATGAAGAATCTGGTAAGGTCCAATAAATTTAGGGGTAAGTTTCTTGGATTTGATCGCTCGACCAACTCCAGTAGTGGGGGTGACTCTAAGAAATACATGTTCTCCTTCCTCGAACTCGAGTGGTCGACGTCGTTGGTCTACATAACTCTTCTGTCGACTTTGAGACGTTCGCATCCTATCTCTGATCAAACGGATCTTCTCGGTAGTCTACTGGATCATATCTGGTCCCACAATAGAACGCTCGCCGTCCTGGTACCAACAAAGAGGCGTCTGACATTTCCGTCCATACAGTGCTTCAAAAGGTGCCATTCCAATAATCGCATGGAAACTGTTATTGTAGGTGAACTCCACCAATGGTAAGACGTCGTCCCAACTTCCTCGGTGATCTAACGTACACGCTCGCAACAAATCTTCAAGTGATTGGATCGTTCTCTCGGTCGGCCGTCGATCTGTGGATGATATGCCGAAGCTAAGCCCGAGCTCGGTTCCCATCGCTCCTTGTAATTCCCTCCAAAAGTGAGGCGTGAACTTCGGATCTCGGTCCGACACGATCGAAGAGGGTATACCATGAAGTCGTACTATCTCCGCGATGTAGATCTCGGTCGCCTTTCCACGTTGTATGTCGACCTCCTTTGGTAAGAAATGGCGGATTTGGTCAATCGGTCGACGATCACCCAAATCGAATCATTCTTCTTCTGCGTCTTCGGCAAACCTACAACGAAATCCATGGAAATACTATCCCATTTCCAAACTGGCACGTCAAGCGATTGTAGCATTCCCGCAGGTCGTTGGTGCTCCACCTTCGCTTTCTGACACGTTAAACACGAAGCTACGTACTCGGCCACTTGCTTCTTCATTCCGGACCACCAAAAATGTTTCTTTAAGTCTTGATACATCTTCGTAACTCCTGGATGAATACTAAAGTTGCTCTTATGCGCTTCGTCGAGAATTAACTTTCTCAGCTCGGATACGTTAGGTACACACACTCGGCCATTGCATCTCAAGATGTCGTCCGCTCCGACTTGGAATTCTGTCGCCTTCCCTTGCGCTATCAACTGAACCTTCTCTTGCAGGAGCTCGTCATGAACTTGCTGGTCTCGGATCTCGTCCAACAATCTGTTAGAAATGGTAAGCATACCAAATCTCGCCTTCCTGGTGAAACTTGACACTCGACTTCAAGTCTCGGAACTTCTCGAGCATCTCCAACTCCTTGATCATCATTGCCGAGGTTAAAGCGCTCTTCCTACTCAGCGATCTGCTACCACGTTAGCCTTACGGGATGGTATTCCAACGTAAAGTTGTAGTCCTTGAGAAATTTGTCCATCTACGCCGACGCATGTTGAGCTCTTTACGGTCGAGCAGTGCTTGAGCTCTTGTGATCGCGAAAGCGATGAAGTGCTCCCGTAAAGGTAGTGTCTCCATATCTTCGCCAAAAACTCTGCTGCCCGGCTCCAAGTCGTGAGTAGGGTAGTTCCTCTCGTGAATCTTAAGGCGTCTTGAAGCATACGCGACCACCTTCCGATGTTGCATCACGCATCCCAATCCCTGGTGTGACGCATCACAATACACCTCGAAAGGCTCTTCGGGTTGAGGCAAAATCAGCACAGGCGCTGTCGTCAAAAGCTCCTTCAGTCTTTGAAAACTGGCTTCACACTCCTCGGTCCAGGCAAAAGGTTGATCCTTCCTCGTCAGTCGGGTAAGAGGCGCGACAATCTTCGAGAAACCTTCAATGAATCTTCGGTAATATCCTGCTAAGCCGACAAAACTCCTGATCTCGGTAACCGTCTTCGGCTGTTCCCACGCTAACACAGCTTCAATCTTAGTTGGATCCACAGCTATTCCTTCTTTGGAAATCACGTGACCAAGAAAATTCACCTCTTCAAGCCAAAATTCACACTTCGACAGGTTGGCATAGAGTTGCTTATCTCGTAATATCTGCAGTACTCGACATAAGTGTTCTGCGTGCTCTTCTCGGTTCCTCGAGTAGATCAAGATGTCGTCGATGAACACTACTACAAACTGATCCAAGAACGAATGGAAAATCCTGGTCAAGTAGTGCATAAACACAATTTGGTGCATTAAATCGCTCCAAAGCGGCAACTCCAAGTCCTCGTAGTGACCGTATCTAGTCCTGAGAGCTGTTTTGGGGACATCTTCCTCCTTCAGGCGAATCTGATGGTAGCCCGACTTCAAGTCTATCTTGGAAAAGATCGCCGCTCCACGAAGTTGATCCATCAAGTCGTCAATACGTGGTAGCGGTAAGCGGTTCTTCCACGGTAACCTTGTTGAGCTCGCGATAGTCCACGCACGGCCTTGATCGTCCATCCTTCTTCTTAACCAACAACACCGGAGCTCCCCACGGTGACACGCTCGGTCGTATGAATTGCTTCGACTCCAAGTGTTCGATCTGGGACTTCGATTCTTTCATCTCGGCGGAGACATCCTGTATGGCGCTTTGGAAATCGGTCCTGTCCCTGGAATCGGTCGATGGAGAACTCGACCTCTCGCCGGTGGTAACCCTGGCACGTCTTCGAAAACGTCCTCAAAGTCACACACCACCGAGACATTCTCCACGTCGATCGATGGAAAACTTAGAACTAGCCAGATACATGTACTCCTAGTTCCTTCTTTCAAAGAAACTCCGATACGCTCGGTAGAAAGATAATTGGAGACTCAGTGCAGGAAAATTACGCTTTACGGG
The DNA here is from genome assembly GCA_037113605.1 of Calophaca sinica. Classification (NCBI taxonomy): domain Eukaryota; kingdom Viridiplantae; phylum Streptophyta; class Magnoliopsida; order Fabales; family Fabaceae; genus Calophaca; species Calophaca sinica. The sequence goes on from CM073734.1 coordinate 39,141,653, forward strand.
CACAGTCAAGAGGACATGGTGGTGTGACAACCAATCCATCCCGAGAATGACATCTAGGCCCTTAAGAGGCAAACAAACCAAATTGACCACAAACTTTCTACTCAATAACCACTACACAATTAAGACATGCGGTGTTTGTGACTAAGGTTTTAGCAAATTGGGGTTGTAACTACCAATTTGAGCAGTAGCGATCCGCCGAGTTCAAATGGTTCACACAATCGAAGAAATAAAGGAATGGGTTGCACCCGAATAAAAAGAACGGATAAGGATTTACCCTCGATCTCACATTCACCTTGAATAAGATCTTCATTTCGACCGCTTCCTCGCCACTCATGCAGAAAACTACGCCTTTAGCTACCTGACGCTTCCCTTTGGCCCTGCCGCAAGCATCGTCGGTTCGACTTTAGGTGTAGGACAATCCTTGACAAAATGTCCTGGCTTCTACGGTTGAAACACACCTCCACCCTCCGAGTACGATTATTGGCGTAATGTCCCGTCTTTCCACAACGGAAACAAGTCACCTCGATCGGTCCGTCCTCCGCTTCTGCACTGGGTCATCGGACGACATCGTCCCTGTTGTCGTTCCCACGAGGTTGGTCGTAAGGCTTCTTCTGCGGTTGTTTTCCTTTACGTGCAAATCTCTCCCGCACTGGGTCTCACCGGTCAGCCCACGCCTTTCTTCTTGTGGCTTTACTCCTTCTACCTCGACACATCGATCTATCGACTCTTGGAGGTTTGAATCCTCAGCGACACCATCGACTTCGAGATGTCGAATCTCGATCCCCGTTGGAATCTCTCACTCAACCATCTTTGGTCAGCTCGATCACGAAATGGTGAAATACCTGTAACGACTCGAACTTGGCGCATACTCGGACATCGCCGAGTCAGCTTTGCGCCGCTGTTGAAGAAACTCTTGCTCCTTCTCGGCTCGTGCGATGTCTGGGAAAGTACTTGTCCAAGAACCTTTCACGAAAAAGCTCCCAGGTCATCTCGCGACGTTACGCTATAAATGTTTGCTTCACTCCTCCACCAATACTCTGCGTCTCCTAGCGATGAAGTAGGTAGCATAGTCGACCTTCACGTTGTCCGACGTGAAGTGCCTCGAAGATCTTCTCGATCTCTTGCATCCAAAGATCGACTTTATCTGGATTTGGCTCACCGTAGAACTTCGGTGGATCATGCTTCCTAAAGTCGGCCAATCCTCTAGCTTGACATTTAGATTTCGCTCGTTCTTTGTTCTTTGTAAGTTCTGGCTGAGTTAACGCCGCTGCCGTCTGTTGAGCCATCGCGTTAGCCTGTTGAGTTCTGACGGTGATTGTTGAGCCATGGCTGCCGCCATCTCGGTCATAAGCTTGAATTGCTCGTTCCATGTCGGCGTTCTCGGTTGCGGTATCGTATCCCGACGAGGTGGCATTAGATTCCACAAAGTTCAAAACCACCTGTCGAATCTCACAACAAGGATGTGTTAAAACACACCGCTTCAATCAAGAAACAGTTCAAACAATTTCTCAAGCAATAAGTGCTTCACTTAATCAAACAAAGAATCAACATATTACAACTAGGTACCCAACACACATAACCCGAAACCACGGTGACGGTCAAATTTCCTATGCACGGCTCGGTCGAGCGAAGCTGCTCGATACCAACAATGTAACGACCGTTTAGGACCGCTACCGAGCTCGATATCTGAGCTCGAGTTCTGAAACTCAACTAAACTGTATCGACGCTGCGTTTTAAAAACGGTACTCTTGTGCCTTTTAAAAAGTACGGTCTATTTTTTTTTTATAAAACCAGCTCGTGCACATCAGAGTTACAGCTTTTCGAAACATGGTGCAACTAAGACACAAGACTTAAATTCTAATAAAACATACATGCATAACATACATATATATATCACTCGAATTAATAATATATACAAAATTCAGAGTAGCAATGTATAAAGAAAATACACCTAAGGTATGACGACTTCAAGAGAGCAATCATACCCTGGGGGTACTTCCGGCAGACTCCCACGCAGGGGGCTGCTCCAAAAGTAAGACCACCAGTCTACCCTATAACGACAAAACATAACCGGCCCAAACTGGTCACGACCTCAGAACACAAAAGGAAAACGAAGTACAGTCATCAGAAAAACAAACATCCAACAAACATAAACAATCACGACAAGTAGAGGTCGTCACTCGGGTCCTCGTCGAGCTCCTCCTCGGCATCATCTGTGTCGAGTTCCTGCACCCTCGACATCGCCTGGGTAACCGTCATGGATTGAAGGCACCACGGGAAAGTGGTCAACTTCTCAACAATACAAGATAAGCCGCGACATAAAGAAATAAGCAACACAATAATGTATCTCAATCACCACACGTGACTCGACCATCTCGCTCTGGGCTCGACTCGACTCTTATTCTAATATCGCCAAGGTCCATCCCCAAACCGGCGTAATAGGTAAACGGCGAGTCCATCCCCAAACCGAATTCCATACATTAATTAGCGGTCCATCCCCAAACCGATAATGCTACAACGCCTAGCCAATCCACCATAAACAAAAAGGGACCTAGCACCCTCGATTATCCGGGTCGGCTCAAAACGTCATCACGACTCACTAGCTCTCTCACTCGATGATTAGCTCGCCGCATGTCAAAGAGTAACACAACTTACTTGATCACATATCAAATAAAGAGAGCATGCTTAACATGAAGAAACGCAATTCGACATTTAAGCAATAAAACATTCTGCATGAAGAAACGCAATTCAACAGCAATTCACAATTCACAACATTTCAAGCTCGACACCAATCAAGGAATCCATACACAATAACCTATAAAATAAAGTCTTAATAATGTCTAAAAGTTGCCCTTACGCTAGCATACTATGAAAGTATTAATGTGAAGCGCCCTTACCGAACTCCAAGCTAATGCTGTTCGACAACGACCTCGACACGGCTGTCTTCAAACGAGCTCGACAACGACTTCTCTTACTTGATCTCGACACGGCTGTCTTCAACGAGCTCGACAACGACTTCGACACGTACCGTCCTCAATCGACCTCGACACGTACGCTTCTCAGTCGACCTCGACACGTACAGTTCTCGATCTGGATTCCGCTGCTTCCACGTCCTCAGATTCGCTCTCCCGTACACCTTGAATCGGAAATCACACGATCTCGGGAATCAGACTTCCTAAAACAAGCACAACTCAGTTCGATCTATGGGTTCTAATACACTTAGCTCTCGTCCCAAACTTAACCACAACCCAGAAAATATAAAAACTCAAGAACTTAAATATATTTTTCCTCTAACACAAAGTTAGGGTTTTCGATCAAAAGTTCATGAAAAAGGTTATCGATGCTACAAATGATAGATCGACAACAACAACAACCAGAAGCAACGATCGACAAACTAAAATAAGAAATCGAAACAAACCAAAAAGGAAGGGTTTTTGAGCGCTGCCTACTGCAGAAAACAGAGAAAGAAATTTGTTTTACAAGCTCAAATAATCGGTTAGAAAGGTGGGTAATATCATGAAGAAGAAAACGCATCACTTTGAGATGATTTGGAAGGATAAAACTGGCTAAAATGGAAAGAAGAAAGGGCGCTAAACAGTAACACGAAGAAGAAAATCTGTTTTTCCATACCTCGGATGGTGGTCGAGATGGTGAGATATAGGTCGAGAAGATAATGAGGAACAAGATTGATGAAGAAAGTTTATGCAGAATCTCGATGGAACTCAAGGTTTCTTGATGGAAGTTTTGGAGAAAAACAAGGAACTCGAGGCGAAGGAAGGAAGAAGAAAGAAGAAAAGAAAGTGAGTGTTTGAGAAAGCGATCGTGGATACAATTTGGTGAGGGAAGGGGTATTATCGTAACTCCAGCTAAAAGATGCCAATCCCATCAATCAATCTACCCGTCTAATCGCTACTCTCTCATAATTACCCTCTACTCTATCGGTCAACGATCTAGACACGGCGACGAGAACGGCAACCCGACAATATAATTATTACAACCAATATAATAATAACGCTGAATAACGTTCGTAAAGATACGAGTTATCATCTCGACACGATGTCGACAAGGGTGCTCGTGCAAGCGCACAAGGCTCTAACACGAGTTCGTGCACGCGGCCTCCTCAGCTCGACATGCGACCTCCTTAGCTCGGTACGCGACTTCATCAACTCGACACGCGATCTCCTCAGCTCAGCAGCTAGTGCACGCATTCTCCTCAGCTCGGCAAATGACCTCGGCAAACGATCTTGGCACGGGATCTCGACACAAGATCTCGACGCGAGGTCTCGATACGTCGTCCTAAGACGATGTCGATCTCGTCCTCAGGTGTTACAGATATCATTTGAGTTACAGTTGTCCAATTGGGGCGTTTTTGGTGGTGTTAGAGAGACAAGAGAATTTCCTACAAAACTTGTTTCACGGTCCTTTCCTAAAACGGACTTTAACATAGTGTAAAATCTATTTAAAGTTGACTCAGGTGTTTCCAATTCTACACTTGCACTGCATTGACTCGGGAGAGCATATCTAGAGTTGTAGGTATCGAAATCAAGTCAAACTAAAGCTAATTGAAAGATAAGGGATAAAGCTATAACTTTTATGAAGACGCATAATTCCCATTCAATCCCTAAAGAGTTAGAAAATGAAGAATACGATGACTGGGTTGACTAAGCATAATGATAGAGTTAAGTCTAGACATGTCCTTATGTAAATGGGTACTAAACACTTATTCAACCCCCAAATAACACCCTACGGCTCTATAATTTCTAACGCTTAGGTTAATAAATTCGTGGTGTTACAATTCCACACCCTTATAAAAATTTCGTCCTCGGAATTTCTACTATCCTGTAGTAAGCAGCTGCAACACAACACCTTCACCCTAGTCTTTAGCTCCCATGTAGTGCTTCCTTCTGTTGCTCTACTCCAAATAAATCTTCCTAGCGAAATCCTTTTTCTGTGTGGTCACTTCACTTCCCGGTCTTCAATTCTCTCAAAGAGTCTCACGGCTTGCACACCTACACACTCAAAAGCTTTTTAACAAAAGATAAACACCAAGCTTTGCTTTAAAACTCCTAAACCACAACAATAAAAAAATCCACAACAGATCAAATAGAAAAGTCATGAAATAACTCATTGTTTTCATACAACAAAAGAAAAGAAAAGTTTTCCAAAGCCATCAACAAAATAATTTAAAACAACACAAAATCAAAAACTTAAGTAATTTGAAATACTCACCCACAAATCTTCAAAAACCCACGTTTTTATGACATCAAAAGGAAAGAAAATTTCTAAAACTTATTAACCACAAGATCAACAACATCACTCACAAATAAATATACAACGATCACAATAACATCTATCGTAATACCCAAAAGTATATTAAAAATTTGGATTTTGGAATCTAATATAATAATAAAATACGTCACAAAATCAAAGCACTTATGTGATCTATACTTAGAACCACACACACACAATAATACACGTAATAGATAATTATAGCGTCTTCTACGAATAATCTCCCTTGTAAAACTCTACCCACTCAACTCAATTGTGTCGCGTTTCCTGGAATGAAGTCTTCAGATGATGAGTTCTCCACTCCGCTTAGTGTGTAAACACCTTCCTTAGTGGTTGATCTTGCAGCTCCAACATTGTTGCAGTAGACTCAGCTCGTGGTACTTCACAGTCTCTGGACAAATGTCCCAGTTCCTCGCAGTTAAAACACAACCTTTCCTTGGTTGGATACTGTTAACGTTGTGCTCTTCATCTTTACCGTTGAAGTAGTGCATCTTCGGCTATCGATGCTTGTGATTCCCTCTTCTGCCTATCATGTAGACATATCCTCCAGTAGCTGGGCACGCATCCTCCGCAGCGTTTGCAGTTGATCCACCTTTGGCAACTGACAGTCCTTAGAAAAGTGTCCTGGCTTCTTACAGTTACAGCATAGTCGGTCATTTGATGAGTATTCATCAGCTAACTGCTCCTTGCTTCCACATTGGTGACTGTGCCACTTCAACTCCTGGCCATTCCCAATAGCCTGTGCCACAGAACAATTCAGATTGCGTTCATTTCCCTGAGGATAGAAATAAGGTGCTCCTTGTTGTTGTCTTCCTTGTTGTCGTTTGCTCTGATAATCTAGCTTAACTGGCCCTCCAATAGCTCGCTTCTCCCCTTGTTGTCTTAGTAAATAATGTTGATTCTCCGCGGCAATCTGTTGTGCGACAGTAGTTGCTATCCCGATTATCACTTGGATTACGTGATTCACATCTAAGTCACTAGCTTTAGCAGAAAGACTCATTCGTCTCAAAGGCATCGAATTTCTACGACTTAAACTAACCAGAATCCCCAAAACAAAATCAATCATCTGAGATGATTGCACACAATTTTACACAATATCACACATGTTTCAACTAGGAAACATCACAGACAATCACCAACAAGGTTCACATAACCTAGGCATAACAAACTTATACCCGACAATTCCCAACAATCTAGGTCAGCTTAACCCAAAGTGGTCCGGTTAGAACCAAACTGCTCTGATACCACTATTGTAACACCCCGTTTTCGGAGCGCTATTGTGCAACCCAATCTAATGCTGAAAACATTTTGTGCTTGTATGCTTACAGTTAAGAAGTACTCTTATGTATTTCGCAATAGAAAATAGGAGTAATTTTTTTTTCAATTTTCTTTTTCTTCCCTTTTGAAAAACCCTTTTAAAAAATGAGACATAAAGAGTACTACAATTTTCTAAATAATGTAAATTCAGACTTTTGCAAATATCAAAGTATAACACATCACAAAATAATACTTCACATAACATAAAATATAACACACTCGTTTCGCACTGAGGCGGGGTTTTATAAAAAGAGTAATTACAAAAAAAATGGGTAATCACGCAAATAACAACGACAAAACCCTAAGCTAAGCTGGCCAACAACTATAACTCTTACTGAGAAACAGTTCAGTAAGATCAAAACACAAAACATTTAGAGGAATCTTCCTCCACAGGCTCAATCTTCAACGCTCCTGGAAAGACGAAACTGCAGCAGCTATGGAGCACCATCTGGAAGTGACATCCATAATGATATCCAATCCAACAACAGTGCAAGGGTAAATCCTTTGTCCACGAGTTTATCATAGGCTATGTCGTATGCAAACAATATATACATATATAATACAACGACATGCTTTTATATACATATACATACTTAATAGACCGCATACATCATCATGGTATGTCAAGCATTTGCATGTGAACAAACAATTCTATCAACAGATCAACAATCAAGTCACTAAAATATCAAATAATTGCATGTGAACAATAATTCTATGAACAAATCAATAATCAAGTCCTCACAATATCAATTTCATCAAACAAATCATCACATATCATAAATGTGGTTAGCCATGCATGCCAATGTATTATGAACAAGTTTGTGTATACACCTGCAGCCTTAAACAAGGTCAGTAGTGACGAGGAACTTTATTTCCCAACGTTCGAATCAAATTCTCCTACCAAGGGTATAGCCACACATTAGGCTTGCCACGCATTAGGCATTGCTGCCACACGGCATGAAGTGACAACTCGTCCTTTTGAAGTCCTTAAGACAATCAAACGCCTCGAGTGTCGATGCTCAATGGTCAGTATGCATCCAAACAAATTCTTCAATAGATCATGCTCACCATAAGGAGCGCCTGAGTAATGTTTTAATTAATCAATGCGGATCGACGAAACCTCAACTACGTTTCACTTTTGAAAAGGTGGAGGGAACTCAAAGTTTAAGCACTACCATGAGCATCCCATACTACTCAAGTAATGCTCAGGTATTCTTCATCACACAGTGAACTGAGATGATGGGAATACCCCTTAGAGTTCAAACACAGGACACTAGGTCCAGGTGTTCAACTGCGAAACGCTAATCTCAATCTTAGATCAAAACTTAGGCACGTAATGCGGAACACTAGGCTCAATTTTTAGGTTGAGATACTAGGCATGCCATACGGAACACTAGGTCCAATCCTTAATCAAGAAAATATGCACGCAAGTAGGACATTAAGTCCCAGCACAGGACACATGGCCCATATGCTCAATAGGAACACTAGGTTCCCTATATTTTATTCCTTCGAAATCTCGATCTTTGAAATCTCTTTCTCCGTCCTTGTATCACTCCTATGTATCTGAAAATACTTTTTGGCTCTAGGTCGTTGAAACCCTAGTTGTGCTAAATAATGCATTAGGGAAAATTCCCAGGAAACAGAGGCGGTGCGAACACTCTTAATAACCAGGTCTTTCCTAGCCAAAGTTTTCCAGACGCATCATTTAACTCAACCGTTTTCACAAATCACATTGTTTACTCAAGTTCTTTTTCCTACTATTGATTCCTTGAAAATTCTTTGTAAGCTTTGGCTAGTTATACTAAAACCCTCACTCTTACTTTTAAATCAAAATGCCCTTAACAACTTGTTTACGAAATCAGAATTCGGCTTGTGAAATCGCATCAGATTTACCGTAGTAAATCGTCAAACCAATAACAATCGATCAACGCATTATTAATTAATCCATTATTATAACAATATTTTCCAAATTCCAATCAATTCTAAATTCCAATTAAATCAAACATGATTTAAGGCAAGCAATACAAATCATAATGTCACACAGGGCCAAGAGCGTGCTACAACATTTCATACAGCACATAACAATTCAGTACGCTACAACCTGCTACATACATTCATCAATTTCAAGTCCAATCAATCAAACATGATTTAAGTCACACAATACAATTCAGTCTTGCCACGCGGGGCCAAAAACATGCTACAACATTCCAAACAACACATAGTCATACTACAAGTACTACCACACAGTTAATCAAACAATCAAACAACACACAAGGCGAAAAGCCCAAACTCATTATATAAGAATTTCCCTTACCTTGGGCGCTTTAACAATCCAAGCAAAGTAATTCGAAACTAACGCCAAGTCGCACCTCGCGCGTACCCTAACAACACAAGTTTCAATCAATTAGAACTAAAAACTCAATCTAATGCTCCTAGGGCAGCCACGGGTTTAGGTTCCTAAAGGCCTAAGAATTACACACTTAATCCCATTTAGATCACACCTAGTCATATATCATGCAACAAGTCTAAGTCATGCAAATTTTGAAACTTTTACTAACTCTACACACTTAGAAAAAGCTTAAATCAAATTTTACCAATTGGAATAGTGTTCTTACCAAATGAATAGTGTTTTGCCAACTTTGAATCACTTTTTAAAACAATAAAACATGTCACAAAATTTTAGAAACAATCTTATTACAAGTCCAAAACAATACTTGAAACATAAACCAAATCATTTCCTAAAATCAAGCTCCTTTGTAAGACTTTGCTAAATCAATTTACTAACCACCTTTAACAACAATCTTAGGCATAAAACAAGTCAAGAACAAGTGACAAAACTTCCTCGAAGGCCACGGTTTTAGTGTTCCAAAAACAACTTCAAGTTTTCAAATCATTAACTCCTAATTCATTACAATTTTGTTAGATCCACAACTTCTTATCATAAACCAATTTCCATACCACTTTAATGCAATTAAAAACAAGTTAAAACTCACACAAAACTTGATCATAAGCCACTGTTTTAGAAACCCCAAAACAGCCCCAAATTTATTTTGTTTCACTCAAATTTTCAAAGTTTCAAACATACAAATCTTTATATACTTAAAGTTCTAACCAAAAACCAACTTCTTAAACACTTTAAACACTTTAAAAACAAATTAAAACATCCCCTAAATCTTGCTCATGAGCCACCGTTACCAGCCCCAAAAACTAAACAAATTCATTTCTCAAAACTTTGTAAAACATGTATATAAGACTAGTTTCAAATATACCACTTAAAACCCACCAAAGAACTAACTCCAAATCAACAAAATAAAGCCAAAACAACCTTAAACAGCCCCTGATTTTGGCCAGCCCCAAAACTTAGGGTTTCTCAAATTTTAAATTCATCAAACAAGTTTAATCTAGGAGGAGAATGATGGATCTATGAAATATACAAGCTATTACATCAAGATTTAACAAATTCTAAGCAAAATTACACTAAAACCATGAAGAACACAATCATGGCAGCCATGAGAAGGAAGAAAGGGATTAGGATCCTTACCCACAAGGATGATGGTGATAGATCAAGAATTAAGAAGAAAGGAAGGAACATTGGAAGCAAAATCACTAAGTTCCTCACCTAAAACAACTTTCTCTCTCAAGGAATTTTTTTCTCAAGCTTTCAACAATGGAGAAATGGAATGGGCTGATGTCTAATGAGGGAGAGAGCCACGAAAATTTGGGGACAAGAATGGAACAAAAATTGTTCATTTAGTTGGAAACTAACCAAACTAGTTACAAACTAACTAAACTAACTTCCTACCATTTACTAACCAACCAATAATCTTGCAACACTTGTCTAAGAACCTTCTAAATCACATGGTTCAGCTCCTATTGGTCCATGTGTGGCCGTCATTCTTGCTCACTAAGCAAGGGTTTTGCTACGACGTGTTGTCGATCAATCGAGTGCACGACGTTACGCGTATATTAGGTTTTAATACTAAAAATTCCAAAAATAATTCTAAAATCAAGTCCACACCCAAAAATTACCATTTAGCCAAAATGTTCTTCACGACATGAGAAAAGCACCCACGTATCTCGTTTTCTCGAAATGCGAACCGAAACGTTGCAATTAGGCAGCTTCTGGGCACAGATAATGCATTAAATATTTTCTGATGCCCAAAAATTCCAGAAAAATTTCAATAAATTCTAAATAATGGAAAATACTAAGATCTCAAATTTTATGAAATTTGAATCATGTTTGGGCATGTTTCAGTTAGAAACTCTCCCAGTAGCCTCCCAATGGCAGAATTCAACAGAATTCTCGCAGCGTAATAGAAATTGTAAATTAGTGAGGATCACTAATCTCAATTTCTATTATCAACTAAATATTATTCAAACAATAAAATTATCAAGATAAAATCATTAAAATAATAGTCATATCAAACATGACATAAAACAAACAATTAATACAATAACCAAATAATGAAAATCCAAACTATGAATTAAAAATGTCTATTAAGTCTTAAATTATTTCTCATTCAATAAAATAATTTTATTTAATCAAAAAACAATTTTTCACATTTTTCAGGATTAATTCATATTAAAAATAGTATACGTCTACACTGTCTCGTAATTTGAATTAACTGCTAAAACAGTAAATTGTTTACTATAAATCTTTGTAGTTTTTCGTACTTTTAACAAACCATTGAGGTGATCAATTTCTATGATTTATTTTTAAGTAATAGGAAACTATAAAATAATTTTTATAAAAATTGGGATGTTACACTTACGGGTTCAGATTTTGTCCCTTCACAGTCGCGACTGAAATGACCAGGTTTCCCCAACTTGAAGCAGTGGAACTCCGTCTCCTTGCACTCCCTGATAGGGTGGTCCTTGCCACACTTGTAGCATTTAAGTGGATTAGGTGTCGAATAGCCTCCTCCAGCAGACTTGCCAGTAGTTGAAGTATTCTTGCCGCCACCAGTATTCTTGAACTCCCTTCGGTGTGGCGCAAGGTGTGGCTTCCCTTTCCCTTGTGGCGCAAGCTTCTTACTCTTGAATGAAGTAACCTCCTTATTATAGGCATTTTTGTAGCTCTTACACTTGTGAACTAGAGTCCCAAAGTCGCGGGGCTCCATCGTGGCAACTCCTTGTTTGATCTCAAGGCGCAGACCATTCCGAAACTTGACGCATTTGGTGCATTCATCAATTCCAGTCGGATGCGATAGATAGTAACGAGACAACTCCTCAAACTTAGAAGCATACTCCCTTATGGATATACGTCCTTGAGTCAAGGCCAGAAACTCCATCTCCTTCATGTCACGCAGGTCAGCGGGAAAATACTTTTCTAGAGACCGTTCTCAAAGCACAACCCAAGTGATAGCAGCTCCTCCAACTCCAGATTGTGGCGCATGTTCTCCCGCCAGTACTCAGTGTAACGACTCGTTTTCCAGGACGCTACTAAGCCAGTATCTTGACAACAGTTGACATATTTTCGAAAGGTGGAATACTTTGCTCGTAGGGTTTTCGAGAAATGTGGTCCTATTTTTTTTTTTTAAGTTCTTTAAAGAAGCAGTCAGAGCTTCACAGCGACTTTTAGAAACATGGCGAAAAATAATTTCAGACATTATATAACCACATTCAATTGTTCCATCAATTCACGTCTAACAATACATATCTTGAAACGTAACAGACATTTATTACAATACTGAACAACGACAATTATTCTATAGTGAGTCGGCCTGTCGTTTCTTACTAGACTACCAGTAGACTCTACATACAGTCAAGCTAGTTAACCATCTACAGCTGCTCCTCCTTGCAGTTCCAATCCTCTGCTTGTTCCTCCATCTGGGTTACAATCATTAATTGACAGAACCACTGGCAAGGGTCAACTTCTCAACAGATGATGGTAACCAAAGCATAAAGCAATAAGCAACCTCAGTTTATACAATTCACAAGCAATAAGCAACAACAATGCAAACAGTTCACAGAACGTGACTCAACTCTCTCACTCTAGACTCGACTCGACTCGACTCACTACTTATTTTCTCTCGACTCGACAATTTTTCCGGAAAGCAGACGCAGATCCATCAACTGACATACCAGTCGTAGCTTTGGGATCTTTCGCTTCTCCCTAGGTAAGCAGTCCCGGTCCCTACGCTGCGACGTCTAGTCAATCTCCCGTAAACAAAAGGGGACCTAGCACCCTCAGTTATCCGGGTCACGGCTCAAAAACGTCACGACGACTCGCCTAGCTCTCTCACTCGATGAACAGCTCGCCGCTTACGATAGTCAAAGAGTGACGCATAAAATTACTTGACCACATATCAAATAAAGAGAGCATGCTTAACATGAAGAAACGCAATTCAACATTTTAAGCAATAAAAACATTCTGCATGAAGAAACGCAATTCAACAGCAACACGCAATTCGCAGCATATATTCAATCTCATATCAAATAATGCATAACTCAATCATATCACAACATTACATGCTTGACACGCAAATCAAGGAATCCATCCCTCTGCAACTCGATGGAGTTAACAGAGAGGTACACAGATGTGGGGGGTTGGGTTCAGGAGACCAACCACAAAGTTTTCACCCACGAATGACTCGGAATATGTTCGACCGCACGACAACAATAAACGAAGGGGTTCGAGGACCCTAACTTCGAACTCGTAGAGTTCTCAGACTTCTTTGTATTTAAATAAAGCAATTTAAATAACAAAACAATAGCTTAAGCATATCCAAAGTTGTCCTTACACAGGAACATAAAAATGAATCCTAAATGTTTAGAAGTGCCCTTACCGAACTCCAAGCTACGCGTCTTCACGTATTCCTCGATCTCTACATCGCACGATCTTGGATCTCAACTCCTAATACCACAACAAACTTAGCACAAACCTAGCATAGACTATTTTCTAATCCCTTAAGCTCTCAAAACCCAAAAAACCTCTTAGATAACCAAAACACTTACACTTTAATACACACAATTTAAAAATTAACATTTTAAAGAATCACCTACACTTGAAAGAAATAACAAACAATTGGAAGAGTAAGGTTTTAAGGACTAAGACTCATTTCCTTTCTAAAACTTAAGACATAAAACCATAACTAGATTTCCATCTCACTAATAATAATATTTGATTCAAGGCTCCACTAGGTCTTAGGATTACAAAGAATCTCACTCACCTAAGTGCTTCATTGGCTTAACCATCCCAAAATCACTTTCACTTCAATCAACCCATTCCCAAATTTTCCCAAACTTATACAACAACTCAAAACACTTAATTAAAGCAAAGAACACACAAAATAATTTCCTTCTAAGCTCAAAGAGCTCGCGGCCACACCCTTCATTCCTTTTAAAAAAAAATTTGCAAAATCTTCTTTTAAATAGGTAACCATTTCCATGCATGATTTCTAAACTCAAACAATCATCAAATAGCATTTAATTCCCTAAGACAACTTATATCAACAAGTCTAGGCATGTTATACAACCCTCCAAGAATCTCAAAATTCTAAATAGATACCTAATCATGATTTCAAGACCAAACTATTAAGTTCCAAAAATATATAAATCATAGTCATAACATGCTAAAAATTAAAGAATAACTCAATCAAATATTACATGTCATTTTAGTCCTCCAAAAACTACATTTGCATAAAACATACACCACAATCATACTAACTCATGCATATCTATCTTACTATCCTTAATATTATTCTAAGCATATTATCTAATACCTAAGCACATAGTTTAACATCAAGACCTCATGCTTCTCAGGTTTCAAGAATAGGAAAAATTCCAAAACAACATGTTGCACATACTTACACAAAACTATAACCTAAATCATGTCATAATCATGTTAGAAATTTAAAGAACCTCTTGATCAATTCCTACATGTCATTCTAGTCTCTCAAGAACCAAATCTTGCATAAACATCAACTAACACCTATGCTTCTTCATGCATATTCATTCCAACAACTTTAAAATTAACCAAGACATATAACTTAACACCTAGATACATGCACTACAAGAAAACTGACATATACCAACGGAAGTTTCTAGTGACAGCCCAATAAACCGTAGGTATAGATGACATATACCCACGGACAAACTTGATCGTAGCTATAGACAGCATATATATTAAAAAAAATTTAAGTAAATATTAAATGAATAAAATACCACTGTTTGGCTTTACCAAAAACAAAAGAAGATGCCTCATCTCTCGTCTCTGCGCTGCCTTCTCACATCTCTCGTCTCTCTCGCAACTCTCCTCTCAGTCTCTCGCCCTCTTCGTCTCTCGCCTCTCGTCTCAGTCTCACTGCGACCAACTCTCCATCTCCGGCGCTCTCTCACTACAAGAAACCAAGCAACCAGCGGCGGTTACACTAAGCGGCGGTTGCTATAACCGCCCTCGGTTGACCGCTATCGGCGGCGGTTGAATTGCATCCTGCGGCGGTCGAATGAAAAAAAGGAGACGCGGCTTCTAAAATTTCACTTCCCTCCCAACATTCTACTGCTTCCTCTTTAGAAACCCTCGTTTCTCTCCCTCTTGAGAAACCAATCGGTTGCGTTTCTCTCCCTCTCTATTCCACTCGATCTTTGTCGCGAGCAGGTTTCGAGAATCAAAAGATGGGGCGAAGTTGGAAACCACGAGTGAGGGTTGTGTGCCTCTCACCAGCCGCTTGCGGTGGTGTTCTGGGGCTGTATCCTCGCCGCCGCCGCGAGACTCTGGTCCCCCTTCTAATTCTTTTTAAGCTCAGCCTTGTTGAGTTCGCATTCAAGCCCGAGGAGAACATCGATTAGGAAGCAGGTGAACTCTGAAGATGCATCAAATTCAAAACCCTAATTTTTGGTCTCCGATGAGGCACGCTATGAGTTCACGATGAGCATTTAAGGTTGCTTCATTCACACATCTCTGTCATTTCCTTTTGCTTCTTCCATTTTGTTGATCGTGTTTGAACCATCCAAATATTTTTCGTGTTTGAACCATTATCACTCATTCTGATTCTAACTATTTTTATTATTGTTACTGCTACTTCGTCGTGTGATAGATTTTCAGGTCGCAGGATTACAGCTCTGTTGTGTATTGTTTGAAACAGGTGATAATTTTTTAATTTTTTAAATATACTCGTATAAATGAATGGTTCTCTTTGTGTTCTTATGTAGTTTGGTTGAATTCATTGTGAATTGTTAAATAAATCAGTGCTGAGCAGTGGGTTCCCTGGGCATACTATGTTTCAGCTTGGGCAGAGAAACCTGTCTCTGTTTAGTCATAGGCTCTGGGTATTTTCGGGATTAGGAGGTTCTATCCTTATGTGCACCTTTTCCTTTTCATTTAATATGCAGTTACAATAAGTTATTTCCTCCCAAGTCATTTGACCTGTACCATAATCATGCCTATAAATTGTAATATATTAAACCTTATATAAGGCTTAATAAATATTTTGGATATTTTCCTTTCGCATTGCTATGCTCAAGAATTTCACCACTTTGCGTTGTTCGGATTTCAAGTTTCAATTAATTAAGTTTCCAACTGTGGCTTTTTATGCATGGTTGCAGTTGATATATTAGCTGTTGTTTTGTGTTCCTTTGCAGTCATTTGATAATTAGTATTCCTTGATAATTCAGAAGAGATCCTCTATTTGGGTGGAGTTGTTGTTTAGTGTTGTTCAATCCCAGCATTGCTCTTTTGTTCTTTAGTTAACAACAGCCTTACTCTGACAACACAGGTTTGGCTTGTGAACAGTCAGGAAAAGATTCTTCTCCCAAACTTCCGATCACCAAAATTTTATAGTGGAGATTGCTACATCTTTCAGTATTCATATCCTGGAGAAGATAAGGAAGATTGTCTTACTGGAACATGGATCGGAAAGAATAGTGTTGAGGTGAAAGATTTAGTGTTCCGTTATACTTCTAGTTACACGTGATTTAAATACCAAAATAGACAAATAATCTGGCCGCAAATCTAATTTGTAGGTGTGAAAAAGGTTCACTCAGTTTGAAATTGTTCAATTCTCACAAGTTGTAAATTTGAAAATATTGATTCTTTAACCACTGCCTGAAGGGATATTGTTTTGAAACAAATTGATAGCTTTGTTCTTTGCCTTATGCTTCTAAATGACATATGCATCCTTTATGTGATAGAGTATGTAGTTAACATGATGACAGTAGCTTCCTGAATTGTATACACACACATTATTTCTTGGAAGGGAAATAATGGGTTACTTGAATGTGCGAAATTTGGGTTCTTTCCTACATTACTTGTTGGTAAATTATGGCTTGTACTAGTTGTTGATAGAATTTGCAGACTGATGATGACTTTGCTTGTTATTTCAATGTTTATTGAAGAAAACAACACTGAATTTTGTTTCGTGGCTTCTGATTTTACTTTAATTCTTATGTATTAGTCAGAATCAAGTTATCTTTGTTTTCCCAGTGTATATTGTTGCCTTTTTTTTTTTTGGAAAGTATATTGTTGCTTTTGTTGATTTTGTTATTTGGCCATGACTACTTTTCATTAAGTCATTGCCTGTTGTTTTCCTTTCATTATAGTTTTCCATGGCGAAGTCAATCTTTATGCTCCCTCATGTCAATATGAATCTACATTTCATACCAGTTTTAAGATTAAGTATGTGTTTGGGACGATCCTATGATAAAAGTTAGTTTGAATGGAATTGATTTTGTAATCTTGATTTGATTACAATTGAGTTTGAAGTCAAGTGACTTATGTTGGGTTTTTTTTTTACTCTGAAAGCAATTTTGGAGACAATACAAAAGTTATTTTTAGGTTTTATCAATTCTCGCTAAAACCAAAGTTTGAAGGCAAAATCAATTTTCCTTTACAACCCATCTATAGTTTTACTAAAATCATGTGTGACAAGAGGCTTTTGGTTTCGCTTCTCTGGTTAGCATTGATTAATTAATTTTTTTTTGTATTGTCATAATTATATATGAAAATGTGCTTTATGATCCTCTGTTTTCATTGAGAAGAAGTTCATCATAAAATTTGCCCAGTGCAGGATTACTCGAGTCATTGGGAAGGAGGATGCACCTAAACTAACATATTTGTAAAGTTCTGAACTGTGGAGAAGTTTATATGTAATTGTTCCATGATTTAAGAAAAGAAGAAATCAAAGAAAGTAACAAAGGAAGATGGAGGAGCAAGCATGTAGATTACTTCAAGTTTTAGGATCATGAAAGATGTGCCTTGTGAAAGTTTCCTCTTTCATTACCCCTTTTACTTTTTCTTGTTATTTGCTATACTTGCTATATTACTTGCTTTTAAAGAGAATATGAAAATGCATAAGCATTGTTTGTATACACACTACTCCATGCGTTGCTGAAATGATCTCCTTTAAATGGGAATCTTTATTGACTGGTTTCCTTTATTGATTGGAATCTTTTCCAATTTACATTCATTAATTTTTTAACAAGGTGCATTCTTGAACTATTTGCAGATAAATCGAGTTGAATATATTGATACCAAATCATTTTTACATAGGGACATCAAACCAGACAACTGCCTTATGGTTGCACAAGACTTTGGTCTTGCACAAGATTTTTACATCAGGCACTGAATTTTTTATCCACCATTTTTTAGCAAATGTCATGGCCATGATTCAAAATCGGTTTTCTGGAGAAGATGTGAATGACATAATACATGCTGCTAGACAAGTATATTAGAATTTACTAATCTTCATATAAAAATACAAGTTCCTTCATTGATTCAACACTAATCTTTATGTGTAATTTCTATTTTTGTGATAAGTTACAGATGCTTCTAGTGCTCCTAATCATTTGAATTTTCCTAGTCCAGGCGATAATGAAGATAATGAAAATGATATTAATTAATTCTCACTAAAGTTGTTAATATTTTCTTTGTTTTTAGGTGTCATATTATATGTTGAATTGAATTATTATTCATCTGTTCTTTTTTATTTTTTGAAGGTGAAGATTAGAAGCTAATATGGAGACTTGAAGATGGAAACTTAAAGATGGAAACTTGAAGATTTGTATGCCTATTATATGATTAGAAGACTATCTTTTTTGTTATTAGTATAATACTCTAAAGTACTCTAGGATTGACATGGTTTGGCTATTGTTAATTTTATGTTTGTAAGACTTTGTTAATTTTTGATATCTATCTATATATATATATATAATGTGGAACTTTTGTTACATTTGACTTTTTTAAATATATTTATTTAATTGCTTCGTTGTTAATTTGATTAAATTTTTAAAATAAATATAATATAACATCTATATAGGCTTATTGAAAAAAATAAAAATTACAGAATCTATACCTACGGATTTTTCTTTGTCAGTATGTTGTGTAGTGACGGAAAGAGCTGTAGGTAAAAGATTCAGTAAGTTCTGACTCTGCTCTTTACCTACGGTCAATATCCGTAGGTACAACCAAATGTTTGGTCCGACGGGTCAAACTCCGTCACTATAGCCTATAGTGACGGGCAAAAATCCGTAGGTATAGCAACTTAAAGACTACGAAAAAATCTGCCGTCGGTATAGGTATTTGGTGCTATACCTACGGTAAAATGACTTGTACCTACGGTAGTTGGCCGTCACTAAAAGTCAAGTTTCTTGTAGTGATGCTTCAACATCATTTAATCAATTCCTTTCCTTCATCAACCAACAATTAAAACATAATTCATGGCTAATCCTAAATTCATGAAACATGAAACAATATTAAAATCAATTTCTTTTCATAACCATATGGATTCAAGACTCAACTTGATTTTAGGACCACAAAGGACCCAATTCACAATTTCTACTATCCAATTGCAAGAGTACAACACAATTTGAGATTATCAAACAAATTTATACTTTTCCCCAAATTTGGAAAAGTTAGGGTTTATGTAAAATTGGAGAAAATACAGATTTGTTGGAAATCTTTACAATCAACCATCAATACCCCCTTCTTCTTTCCACACCAGCAAAACAACAAGTAATAGCATGGAAAAAAAACAAAACAAAAGAGTCTCACCCAACACACCTAGGGAGCCACGGTTAGGAGAACAAAGGAGCAAGAGGAAGTTGGCCTTCTTTTTTTTTTTTCTCCATCTCCAACACTTATTACCTAAGAATGAAGATGAGAAAAATTAAATAGGATGGGCTAGATGATGGGGGTGCCACGGCTGGAATATGGGAAAGAAAGAAGAGGTAAAACTTGGCTCATTCTCTTCACTTATACCAACCCTTATGGTGTCTTAGGAGAAATGAAATGAAAGTGGGTTATGGGGTGTGAGAGGGAGTTACGCTGATACCATAAGGAGAAGGGAAGGAAAGAAAAAAAAAATGAAATGGGATGGGGAAAGGAAGATCACGAGCAGCTGAAAGAAAAGGAGAGGGAAAGATTAAACCTTGGCTTATCCTTTCTTCTTCATTCACAAGTAATTTGGAGAAAGAAGAAATAAAAATGGGTGAGAGAGGGGAGAAAGTTTCGGCTGGAGTAGAGATAGGGGAAGGGAAACAAGATGAAGAATTGAATAGTTAAAATGGGGGTGGGTCACGCTGGTGCTAAAAGGGAGAGGAAGTAAAAAAAATTGAAAAGGATTTAGTGGGTGGGAGGTCATAGTCAGGCAGCAAAATGGAGGATAAAATGAAGGGAGGAGCTGCGGCTCTCTTCTTAGAGAACGAGAGAAGAATTTGATTAAAAAAAAATTATGTGGCTCTCCATGATCTAGGATAGATATTATTCTAATAACCACAAAATACTAAACACCTAGATTAAAGTAAGATGCTAATTTAATCAATAAATCTAACCTATCTAATCTCTCGTCTCTCATGATTATTCTCTAGTCCTAGGATTTAAGAGTACTAAAAACACGGTGTCGAATAATCGTATTCTGGAATTAATTCTTTCTTGGATAAATTCGCGTAAATTAATTTACCGAAAAATTAATTCATCGGGTGATAAAATATTATCATAAATAATAAAAACAATATAAAACACTCAAAAATATTCACAACAAGTTACGTTTCGATTTTCGTCGAAATCGGAATTCATTTTAAATTTTAATGCGGATAAAAATTACCCGGCGATTCAAAACGCGGCGAAACTTCGTTAGAGTTTTCCGACGATTTTCGAACTATGAATTAATATTAAATATTAATTCTTAAATTTAATTTCATCTTGGTTTAATTCAATCAATTTCCTAGTCAATAAAATACGCGTTCACACACAATCAAAACTTATATAATGTTTAAATCGATTTAATTCATATTAAAGAAAGATACGCTCACGCTTATCTATTAATTTAAATTGACATCAAGAATAATAATTATTCATAATAAATAAATTATTTAAAATGAGTCAAAATAATTCCACGTACTCTCAGTAAATCATTGAGGTGATCAATCTCTATGACTTATTTTTCGAGTATTCAGGATTTTATTGCTAAAATCACTTTTCTTAAAAATTGGGGGTTACACTCAGCTTCTTCAGTCAATGTAAAGGTAGCGAAGTTGACTTTCTGTGCGTCGTTACATGCCTTTACTCGAAATATCTTCTCGAGTTCCTTGATCCATTGCTGCGCTCCCTCGGGTCATAGGTTCCCTTGAAAAGAAGGGGATGATCCTCCTGAAATCCGCGAGATTTTGATAGCCAGTAGCTCATTCGCGTCGAATCTGGTCACGCTCCATTGCTCCAGTCAAGCGGTCCTTAGCATGGATAACAGTGCGATCGTTTCTGCTTGTCATAGTTCCCTACTAAGACAAACAGAAAGCGATTCAGTTCCTAATCTATAATAGTAATATCGCGTAGTAGTAACTAATCTAATACAAATAAGCACACAAGAGTGCACAGACACACATAACAGAACATACACAGTCCGGTTAGGACCGAACTACTCTGATAACACTAAATGTGACACCCTTTACCCCATCGTACAAGAAATGCATAGAAACGTATGTGAATAAGATAAAAACGTGGTTTTACAAAAATCTTTCACGGATTAAAGTTTCACATCAACATAACTCATTTGCGGAATAAAAACAAATTGCGGAATTAAACCCAACAACCTGATGTCATATGTCTCAGAGCTTGACCTTTTGTTTTACATCGGTAAGTAATATCAAAATAATACGTAAATAACTCCTAAGCTAAGCAGCAGCACAATCTACTCCTTAGCGTCCACGTCCACGTCATCACTTGCAAACTCATCGTCTACTCGTACACCGATTGCACAAGTAGCCACAAAACACAAAGGGGTGAGGAATCATACTCAAAGAGAACCGGCATAGGCAAAATAATATGTTGCGTCAATAGTCGGACAACATTTCAATGACGGTCAAACAAGTCTTGACGATAAGTCGTCGTGTATCATCAAACGGCCGACAGTCTTTAGATGGCAACTAGCTAATGCTTACCTATAACTTATTCAACATAACCTTAGATTCAACATGTTAGAGTATAACAACAAGCATACAACAATCCAACAAATACCACGTAACCAGTCATAATCCTACGTCGGTAACCTGCTAACACGAATCTACAACTATTCAACTTAACCTTAGGATCCTTTACCTTGTCCGGGTGAGCGAATGCGAGCGTCCCCAACATCCGTACAGTGCCATCGAGCCATGGGATCCCCCCCGTCAGTGAAACGTCGACGAGTGCCACCATAGTAACTCTTTTTAAATGGTGTCCCATTGAGCCATGCGATCCCCTCGTCAGTGAAACATCGACGAGTGCCATCATAGTAAGCCAATGTTCTTTAAACAGTACCAACGAGCCATGGGATCCCCCTGTCAGTGAAATATCAACGAGTGCCACCATAGTAACTCAAAGTCTACACCGGAACGGCTAACGAACAAATGAGGCAAACAAGCCATGTGGTACCCCCAAGCAGTGAAACGTCGCTGAGTGCTATCATAATAACTCGTCGTTCTCAAATAAATTCTTACGAGCCACGAGATCCCCTCCATCAGTGAAGCGTCGATGAATGCCACCCTAGAAACCCAAATACAAACAATGAAACCTACTGCGTCGCAAACCGGAGACAAATCATACAAACACACGATACCCAATAAAACCATTGGATACCAACCTATTAATTGGTCCCAAACTCATGACCAATACACAACAATCAACCAAACCAAACAACATGCACGATATTTGGATGCACCTGTGCCTGTCATCAATTATGGGGTCACTAACCGGTAACCCCTTCAAACAAGCCAAACATTCAACATTTAATAAGCCTAGGTGGTTACTACCCTAACCAACCACTACAAATTATTTTAAACATCCAGTAATCATTAAACAGGGGTGTGAATCGATTCAGAAGCCCTGTGAATCGATTCTGGGTCAAAACATCACTTTATGAATTGAATTACACTGCTGTGAATCGATTCACAGCTTCGATTTACAGAGACAGCAACTGTGTGAATCGATTCACACGGTAGTGAATCAATTTACAGGACCTGCAGAACAGTGGTAACACAGTTTTTTCAACAATTCGCGCATTGGGGACCCTTCCTAAGTGGTGCCACGTCTAATTCAAGGTCCGGGGCAACTACCAACTGATCCTTAAGGTTTCTACTCATTTATCCTTGATTCCATTCATGCCCTTAATCTTTAATGGTTGCACATTTATTCAAAGTAATTCACATATGCCTCTTGTCTTCTCTTTAGCCTCTTAGCTCATAACTACTTATCTTAATCCATTTAGTCCGTCATTCTTTTACCAATTTCAGTATCTAAAAAAAGTCTATAGTTCGTTATGACCTTTTCATTCAATTCAAATTTCGAACATATTATTTAACACGGTTAGAGTTCAAACCCTAATTCCCATATTAGCATGCATCCTCACTATAATATCCTTGATTCTAGCCATACTATCAATTCCAAAACAGTGAGCAAAACTCATTATCATGCATTTTAGATTATTACAATGAACTCAAACTCTACACACATATGTAAAATTTACAACTATGAACACACTAACACATAGTACACACATAGTCAGGTATAAACATCTTTGTTTAACCACAACAAATCCCAATAATTAAGCATCAAGTCGAAAGCCACAAATATTAGTTACAAGTTCTAACTCATGTTATCAAACCATCTAGAATACCAATTCATACCAATCATGCTCTTCTACTATCCAATCATCAAGGCATTACATACATAACATTTATTTACTCTAAATTAATTCTAAGCATATGAGCACATACTTAGCAATTAAAATAGTAACTAAAATATATGTATCATGCCTTTACATAATTGTGACAACGTTATTGAGTCCTACATCATGCTTTTACTACATCAACGCTTCCAATACAATCAACCAACACCAGTTTTACATATAGCCATATAAGAACACTTGTTCAACCCTAATTAATTCTAAAATATGAGAACTCTTAGCCAAGCATTAAAACACAATTAAACATATGAATCATGCTTCTTTACAATTAAATAGACCCAATAATCTTAGATCGTACTCTTGCTAATAAACACACATAAAGCACAAGCCTTTCGTTGTTACACATTCACCAATTTACTAAGACTTGCTATTTATCAATACTAAATTAATCCCAAACATGAGGATTCTTAAATAAATTGTCAAGATAGCAACTTCTTACCACAATTCATGTTACTAAACCATACAACTAAGACTAACGATCCAAGGTTACTCCAAAACACATAAGGCATCAACCTTTTGTTATTGAACATGCATTAATCTACTAAAATATGTCAGTCATCAATTATAATTTAATTCTAGGCATAAGAACACCTAATCAATATTCAAAACAACAACTTTATATTACAAGTGATGCCATTAAACAATGCAAACAATACCAATTATCCTAAATCATGCCTTTTCTAACAACAACACATAAAACATCAACCTTTAAAGGTTAAACATACTTTAATCCATTTAAACTTATTAATCAACAACTCGTATGGCCCCTTGCTCATACAAAGGCCTCCAATTAAGTTAAAACATAAACCATAGGCATCCAAATCCATGCTCTTGCAAGGATTACACAATAATAGTTTTGCCCTGTAAGGCATAGGGGTTATAGGACATCCCTAACATATTATTTGAAGCCATAAGCCTCTTTCCAAGAGATCATCCACCCCCTATACCTTATGATAGTCGCAGCCTCCAAAAGTGTCCTAGAGGATTCAGGATTGAGTTCTTTGCTACTCCAAACCGTGTGGTGTCCAACAACTCGAGAGGAAGAAACTCTAAGAGAGAAAAAACCATAGAGCAGTGAGGGTCACAAATTTTGACCCATAAAAATAGAAAAGAAACTAAGAGGAACAAAGAGAATGTTCTTACGATCACAGCCTCGAAGACGAGACTCGATTTGGTTGAAAAACGAGAGAGAAACGGCGAAAACGGTGGCAACGACAACAATAGAGCTCCAAGGAGTTCTAGGGTTCTTGAGAGCTCTTAACTAATGTTTAAAACTAGGTTTTAGAGTCCTAATAGGTCTAGGACTAGGTTTGGGTTGTGATTTATGAGTCTCATCACGTTTGGAGACGAAACGGGGCGACCCGCTAATTAAAAAACGCTGTCAGCAAGTGTGAATCAATTCATGCACGGAGACTGTTTTGGACATAACTGGAGTTATATGTGTCCGATTGAGGCGTTCTGGGTGGCATTGGAAAGAGAATAGATTTTCCTACAAAATCTTATTTCACGGTCCTTTCCTAAAACAGACTCTAACATGGTGTAAAATCTATTTAAAGTTGACTCAGGTGTTTCCAATTCTACACTTGCACTGCATTGACTCGAGAGAGCATATCTAGAGTTGTAGGTATCAAAATTGAGTCAAACCAAAGCTAATTAAAAGATAAGGGATAAAGCTATAACTTTCTTGAAGACACGTAATTCCCATTCAGTCCCTAAAGGGTTAGAAAATGAAGAATACGATAACTGGGTTGACTAAACATAATGATAAAGTTAAGTCTCGACATGTCCTTATGTAAATGGATACTAAACACTTATTCAACCCCCTAATAACACCCAACGGCTCTATAATTTATAACGTTTCGGCTTAAGAAATTCGGGGTGTTACAATTTGTCCCAACAATAAATTTTTTTACAACCTTGAGGACAAGGTTGCCCTTGATGGAGTAGGTAATGTTATGATCCTAGAGACCAGAAGTATGACAACTTAGCTAATTCTAGAAGATAATGACTCAGTCAATAGTAGAAGGATCTATTATGCATTTTTACTGGTTGTTATAGTAGTTACTTGGAATAATTAGTGAATTTGAAAGGGCGTAGTATTCAGTGTGTTATGGTGTAGTAGTCATGCTGTGTGTATGCACCAGCCTATATAAACATTGTATGATCTCATGATTGGAATGAAATGAAGAAATTAGTCTATTTTTCCTTCTTTTAGATCTAGCTTCCCTCTCTAAATTTTGGAGTGTGACCCTACTCGAATTGGGTCGTAACACCGTGGTCACTTCTTAATCGACGACTTTTCTTACCTTCTCAATCGACGACTCTAGTGTGTTCAAAAATGGTGGTGAAGGTTTGTTGCTGCATTCACGGATGAAAAACGAAACGCGTTCTAAGTATTTTGTGGTTAAATGGACTGAGTAGTGCAGGAAAAAGGGCACGTGGCTCACTTAAAGTCGGCTTTTAATCTTAGCCATTGATGTTGATCTAAATGTTGAAAGTAATTCTTCTCTCTCTCACATAAGAAGTCCCTTTCTCACTAGATATGCCCCATATATATATATATATATATATATTCATCATCTAAAAAAATAAAAATAAAATGATAATATTATTAAAAAAGATTACTTGAAAACAGAACTAAATTACTAAAAATTAATTAATTTTTTACTTAATTTATTAGTGAAATTTATCAATAAGTGGCAAGTTGTAATACATT
This sequence comes from Calophaca sinica, assembly GCA_037113605.1. NCBI lineage: Eukaryota > Viridiplantae > Streptophyta > Magnoliopsida > Fabales > Fabaceae > Calophaca > Calophaca sinica. The sequence continues at coordinate 39,168,128 of CM073734.1, forward strand.
AACAATACCCTTTTATTTTTATTAATTTATCGATTAGTTATTATTAAATTTTAGATATTTTTTATTTTTCAATTGAACAAAATTAATAATTTATAAACTTAAAAATATATTTTTTATAAAATAAATTAATTTCAAATGAGAAAATAAAAACGAAAAACGTTAATATGTAACGTTCAAATGAGTTGTTTTTTTGCCCCCTGATAAAAAAAATATTATGAGTTGTTTTTCCATTTATTATTAAAAAAAGTTAATGTCGTAGTTTAAAAAAAAAAAAAAACGTTGGTGCATTTCATGATACAAGGGCAGCTATGTAATTCTGTTTTAATTTAGTCATCTTTCCCTGCTTTTCTTCCAAGTTTGAGTGGATTGTAATTTTTGGTGGGTCCCACCAAGATTCTTCTTTCCTTTGCTTTAATTGGGAGATCCAACGGGAGAGAAGTGGAATATTCCTCAACCTTTCTCTCCCTCATTTTTCTTTCCTGGCACTTTCTCAGGAGCCAAACATAAAAGAAAAAAAATGGGACGATTGAAAACACATATTTCGAAATTTGTTCCTTCGTTTGATAACCAAAATCCACAGGAAAGAAAAGAAAAAATGTCGGGCCCCACTCTTAAATTGGTTTCCGGTCCTTTTGGCCAGAAAAGGAACAGAAGCGCACATAAAGCTGCAAGCTTTTAAGAATATTGCTAATTACTAAAATATCCTTTTGTCTTTTTTCTTGGTCTATTATATTCAAATATCTAGTAATAACATTTATGTAATTTTACATATATAAATTTTTCCTCTAACCATTTCCTTTTATTTTCTCCTAAACCAAACCAGTAAACAATCATATCTTATATTTATTTTAAGTTTTGGTTTGGTCAATTATGTACTATTTATTTCGAATTAGTTCCTTATGTGTAAATTTTACACCAATGTGATCCCAAGATTCATTACAGTTGAATCCTGCAGTTGGTCTAAATAAGCCAGTGTTCATTTTTTTTAATTGTTGGTTTCTAAATTTTTTGTCCAAAAAAATCTTAACTTTGCCTAAATTTAGGACCCTGCAGTTAAGGGTAACTGCAGGGAAACGTGATCCCTTGTTTTTTTATTGTTTCGAAGTGGTCTATTATCTTACAAAAATTATACTAATGCGGTCATTTTTTCTTCAAAATAAAGGAAAAAAAGGGACCACATTAATATAATTTTTGTAATATAAGAGACAATTTCAAAAAAAATACGTAGGGACCATGTTCGTATAACTTTTACATATTAGAGACCAATTCAGAACTTTTAATACACAAGGAACCAAACCGAGGAAGTGCTTAACAATATTTGTGTCTTGAGATCAATGGAGGATGATGGTCTAGTGTTTTTAATGTGGAGGAGGATCCAAACATGCTTCAGGGCCAGTCCTTTGATGTTGGGTGCCCTGGGCAAACTAAGAAAGTAGTGCCATCGTAATTATTTAAATATTATCCTCCTTGCATTTTTTGTTGCAAAATCATTTACGAAAGAAATTAAAACAAGAATGTTTAACTATCTTGTGACATAGTAGACCATAAAAAAGATTTTAATAATTTCAATTTAGAAAAATTCCTTTTAGCAGATACAATAGTAACAGAGATAGTTAATATTATTCTGTAAGTCGTACATGCATTAGGAAAACAACTAAATTTCTTCCAAGAACTCGATTTCATATAGTTTGATTTTGATTGAACTGTTAAAATCTCTCTAATGACTTTTAATTCTTTAAATATAATTTCACCATCAAGATCATAAGAATTATCATGTCTTAGGTAAGTTTTAAGATGTTTGCAACATAATTTCTAGTAATTATTAGTGAATGATCTAAGCTTTTCAATACTAAACAAAAATCCAAAAATCTTCCCATATGTGTTTGTCGTACCCAAGCTTCGCGACGATGAGGTGTACTACAACAGAGAGGTGTTGGTACAATGACTGAGCCTGGGAGGTGGGTTCATGGATATGGCTTTTTGTGACCAAAATGGCGAAGGCTTATGGTGGCTGAGAAGCGGGTGACTCTCGATGGCTATGGCAGCTTGCAGATGGGTTCGTGATGGTGACTGGTGTACGACGAGAAGAGGAAAGTTGATGGAGGACCTGTGTTTTTTGTGGTACGGAGAGAGAGCTGAGACAGAAAGAGAGAGAAAGATCAACAAAATAAATGAACTAAACACTTATACCAGACCCCCCATTTTTTCCCGTTGAGAGTGGAGACCCCAAAATTTGTGCCTAACTATCACTGTTTTGGTGCCCAAGATCGCGAGTGTATTCTTGTTGAAATAAAAAGAAATGGAACATTATGCGTTAGTTAGTCACCTGTTAGTTTACTTGTTTTCAAGAAACAACTTATTTAATTACGGTTTTTGTTTAATTTTTCATCAGAAAAATTTTATGTAATTTTAAATATTTAAAATTATATTTTTATACCTATATATACTACTAAGAAAAGAAAATTTGGTGCCCCTCAAAAAATGGGGCCCAGGGCGGTCGCCCTTCAAGATCGTGCTTAGGGCCACCACTGACAAGCTTAGAAATAAAACCAGAGGCGTTCTAATCGATTAGGAGGCTATTCTAATCCATTAAGGATTCCCAAAACTGATTCCCTCTTTAAAACACTTGTCTTAGTCAATTAAGATATAGGTCTAATCGATTAATGGTTCTTTTCCTACCAGTTTTGCGTTTTGGGCTTTTCTAATCTTGACCCAATTAGGCCTAAATCCTTGTTAGAATCAAGTGGATTTAGAAACAATGACCCTTAATTGTTTTGATGATAACAAATAATAAAAAGAATAATTTATCCTCTGATGTGTTTGTTAGTGTGCAGAAATCAGTGAGTAGGTCACTATTTATCAGATGGAATTGTCTCAGAAAAGCTTTGGCTCTGTGCGCATTTCACCCTCTGGTCCATTCCTTTGAGTCTGGCATTGATCATCTGGTAAGAGCTAATGACACCAGTATCTGATAGCTTAGCTCTGTTGACAAAGCTTTGGTATGTCAACCCTCTGGTAAGATAGTCTAGTAGACCATGCTCTGGTGAGACCAAGCTCCGGCAGGACTGCACTCTGGTAGGAATCCTGCGTCTGGTACTACATGGCTCTGGTAGAAGAAAGCCTATGTGAAACTACACTCTGAAGACCTTGACTCTGGTACAAGCTTACTTTGAGTATCATAGTTTCAAGCATCATCTGGTAGAAGATGCCTCTGGTTTGAAACCAGACTGAGTGAAGCATTAAAGACCACTTCAAGCATTAAAGAAACCTCATTGATGACTTCTTTAATACACGAGGATTCAAAGGCCAAATGGAATATCAATGGATTTAATCATCAATCTGTCTTGCTCTGAAAGGATCACAAAAGGACATATATAGTTTTAGACAGCTATGTCAGTGTACGGAAGCAAAGTTAAAAATGACACGACTCACTAAAAGCCACAAAAAACAGATCTAAATTTTTGTCCTTTGGTGAAAGACCTGTTAGGTCGCAACGACATTATTTGAAATCCTAGCTATGTACCTTATTCAAATCACTGAAGAAGGTGAACGAAGTGAATCATTTTTACGAGACAGTGAGCAATCAAGAAATTTTTCAAGTCTCTGAGACCAAGTGAAAAGCACTCAAAAGTTTTATCCTTTCATATAGAAAGTCATCTTTGTGCTTAAAGCTTTCATTGTAAATCCTCTCTTGCTGAGAATTATTTATATTGTTTCAAAGTATTTTTGAACACTTGTATTTACCCCAGTAGTGGATGTATTTCCTTAGAGGCTTGACTGTATTAAGTCATTCTAAGAAGTTGAGAGTATAGCTAGTTTGGTAGTAGTATACTCTTGAGTTGTAATCAGTTAATTATAGTGGAGAAATCTTTCAGTGTGGTGAAAGGACTAGACGTAGCTACTAGGTGGTAGTGAACTAGTTTAAATTTCCGTGTCCTGCTCTTTCTCTTCTCTTTACTGCTTCTTCTTGTTATCTTTGTTTAAAAAGTTGTTTGGAAAAAGGTTTTCAAAAACATAAGTATTGCGAAAAGATTTCTAAAACCCAATTCAAACCCCCCTTTCATGTGTTTTTGTCACGTTCAATTGGTATCAGAGCTCGGCCTCTTACTTGAACACTTAACCATGTGAGAGGAAAATATCCTATACTTTATCTATGGCGAACAACGAAGTTGGTGGTCATGTTAATCGTCCTCCTTTGTTCACTGGATCAAACTATGACTACTGGAAAGATAAAATTAAAACCTTTTTTCGGGTCACAACAACTTGAACTTTGGGATATGGTTGAAAAATCATATACCGAACTGGTTGATGCTAAGAGAATCCTAATTCCTAGGGATAAGTGGGATTGTAACGACCCGTTTCCGGACCGCTACCGAGCTCAATATACCGAGTTCGAGTTACCGAGCTCAACACACTGAGCTCAACTAAACCTGTATGAGATGTGTTTTAAAACGAAACTCTTGTGCCTTTTTAAAAAGTACGGTCTATATTTTTTTTTTATAAAACCAGCTCGTGCACATCAGAGTAATTACAGCTTTTCGAAAACATGGTGCAACTAAGACACAAGACTTAAATTCTAATAAAACATACATGCATAACATACATATATATATCACTCTAAATAATCATGTATACAAAATACAGAGTAGCAAATGTATAAAGAAAATACACCTAAGGTATGACGACTTCAAAAGAGCAATCATACCCTGGGGGTACTTCCAATGAACTCCCACGCAGGGTCGCTCCAAAAGTAAACCGCCGCCTACCTCAGAGCAACAAACATAACCGCCCAAACTGGTCACGACCTCAGAACACAAAAGGAAAACAAAGTACAGTCGTCAGAAAAACAAACATCCAACAACATAATCAATCACGACAAGTAGAGGGCGTCACTCGGGGCCTCGTCGAGCTCCTCCTCGGGATCATCTGCTGCCGAGTTCCTCGCGCTCGACATCGCTCGGGTAACCGTCATGGATTGAAGGCACCACTGAAAGGGTCAACTTCTCAACAATACAAGATAACACGGCATAAAGAAATAAGCAACACAATAATGTATCTCAATCACCACACGTGACTCGACCATCTCACTCTAGACTCGACTCGACTCTTATTCCGGAATATCGTCAGCAGGTCCATCCCCAAACTGACGTAATAGGTAAACGGCAAGTCCATCCCCAAATCAATTCCATGCATTAATCAGCAGGTCCATCCCCAAACTGATAATGCTACAACGCCTAGCCAATCCACCATAAACAAAAAGGGGACCTAGCACCCTCAGTTATCTGGGTCCGGCTCAAAAACGTCATACGACTCCCTAGCTCTCTCACTCGATGATTAGCTCGCCGCATGTCAAAGAGTAACACAACTTACTTGATCACATATCAAATAAAGAGAGCATGCTTAACATGAAGAAAACGCAATTCGACATTTAAGCAATAAAACATTCTGCATGAAGAAACGAAATTCGACAGCAATACACCATTCACAACATATATTCAATCACATATCAAATACATGCAAAAACCCAATCATATCACAACATTTCAAGCTCGACACCAATCAAGGAATCCATACACAATAACCTATAAAATAAAGTCTTAATAATGTCTAAAAGTTGCCCTTACCGAACTCCAAGCTAATGCTGCTCGACAACGACCTCGACACGGCTGTCTTCAAAGAGCTCGACAACGACTTCTCTTACTCGATCTCGACACGGCTGTCTTCAACGAGCTCGACAACGACTTCGACACGCATCGCCCTCAATCGACCTCGACACGTACACTTCTCGATCGACCTCGACACGTCTGATTCTCGATCTGGATTCCGCTGCTTCCATGTCCTTGGATTCGCTTTCCCGTACACCTCGATTCGGAAATCACACGATCTCGGGAATCAGACTTCCTAAAACAAGCACAACTCAGTTCGATCTATGGGTTCTAATAACACTAGCTCTCATCCCAAACTTAACCACAACCCAGAAAATATTAAAACTCAAGAACTGAAATATATTTTTCCTCTAACACAAAGTTAGGGTTTTTGATCAAAAGTTCATGAAAAAGGTTATCTGATGCTTCAACAGATAGATCGACAACAACAACAACCAGAAGCAACAAACGAAAAACAAGAAATCGAAACAAACCAAAAATGAAGGGTTTCTGGGCACTGCCGATTGCAGAAAAACAGAGGAAGAAAATTTGTTTTACAAGCCCAATTAATCGGTTAGAAAGGGAGGTAATATCATGAAGAAGAAAACCCATCAGTTTGACAAGATTTGGAAGCATAAAACTAGCTAAAATGGAAAGAAGAAACGGCGCTAAACAGTAGCACGAAGGAAAAGAAAAATCTGTTTTTCATACCTCAATTGATGGTCGAGATGGTGAGATATAGGTCGAGAAGATGATGAGGAACAAGGTTGATGAAGAAAATTTGTGCAGAATCTCGATGGAACTCAAGGTTTCGTCGATGGAAGTTCTGGAGAGAAACAAGGAACTCAGAGCAGAAGGAAGGAAGAAGAAAGAAGAAAAGAGAAAGTGAGTGTTTGAGAAAACTGATCGTGGTATACAGCTGGTGAGAGAAGGGGTATTATCGTAACTCCAGCTATAAGATGCCAATCCCATCAATCATTCTACCCATCTAATCGTTCCTCTCATAATTACCCTCTACCTCGCTTGGCCAACGATCTAGACATCGCGACGAACGGCAAGCCGACAATATAATTATTACAAACAATATAATAATAACGCTGAATAACGTTCGAAAGAATACGAGTTATCATCTCGACACGATGTCGACCAAGGGTGCTCGTGCAAGCTCACAAGGCTCTAACACGAGTTCGTGCACGCGGCCTCCTCAGCTCGGTACGCGACTTCATCAACTCGACACCCGACCTCCTCAGCTCAGCAGCTAGTGCACGCGGTCTCCTCAGCTCGGCAAATGACCTCGGCAAACGATCTTGGCACGGGATCTCGACACAAGATCTCGACGCGAGGTCTCGATACGTCGTCCTAAGACGATGTCGATCTCGTCCTCAGGTGTTACAATCTCTCCCTCTAAAAAAATTTCGTCCTCGAAATTGCAAATAAGATTCTTACCTCGGAAAAGTTCAGGGTACTGAGTCTTCATCTTCTCCTCCAGCTCCCAAGTTGCATCTCCCGTCTTCTGATCCCACACAACTTTGACGAGTTGAATCTCTTTGTTTCGCAACTGTTTGGCTTTCCAATCAACGATCCTTGCTAGTGATGCTTCGAAAGATAGGTCGTCCTTCAGTTGAATCACATCCGGTTCGATGACATGAGAGGGGTCGGAAATATACTTCCGCAACTGTGAGACGTGGAAGACGTCGTGAATGTTCGACAAGAATGGTGGCAAGGCAATCTGATATGCCACTGGACCAATACGACGAAGAATCTGGTAAGGTCCAATAAATTTAGGGGTAAGTTTCTTGGATTTGATCGCTCGACCAACTCCGATGAGTGGGGGTGACTCTAAGAAATACATGTTCTCCTTCCTCGAACTCGAGTGGTCGACGTCGTTGGTCCGCATAACTCTTACGCCGACTTTGAGACGTTCGCATCCAATCTCTCGATCAAACGGATCTTCTCGATGGTCTGGCCGGATCATATCTGGTCCTCTGACGTAACGCCGCCGCCCCTGGTACCAACAAAGAGGCGTCGACATTTCCGCCCATACGCCGCTTCAAAGGTGCCATTCAATACTTGCATGGAAACCGTTATTGTAGGTGAACTCCACCAATGGTAAGACGTCGTCCCAACTTCCTCGGTGATCTAAGGTACACGCCGCAACAAATCTTCAAGTGATTGGATCGTTCTCTCGGCCGACCGTCGATGCGTGGATGATATGCCGAGCTAAGCCTGAGCTCGGTTCCCATCGCTCCTTGCAATTCCCTCCAAAAATGAGACGTGAACTTGGATCTCGGTCCGACACGATCGAAGAGGGTATTCCATGAAGTCGTACTATCTCCGCGATGTAGATCTCGGTCGACTTTTCCACGTTGTATGTCGACCTCCTTTGGTAAGAAATGAGCGATTGGTCAATCGGTCGATGATCACCCAAATCGAATCATTCTTCTTCTGCGTCTTCGCAAACCTACAATGAAATCCATGGAAATACTATCCCATTTCCATCTTTGATGCGTCAGCGATTGTAGCATTCCCGCAGTCGTTGGTGCTCCACCTTTGCTTTCGACACGTTAAACACGGCTACGTGACGGCCACTTGCTTCTTCATTCAACCACCAAAAATGCTTCTTCAAGTCTTGATACATCTTCGTAACTCCTGGATGAATACTAAAGTTGCTCTTATGCGCATCGTCGAGAATCAACTTTCTCATTTCGGATCGTTAGGTACGCGATACTCGGCCATTGCATCTCAAGATGTCGTCGCTCAGACTTGGAATTCGCGACTTCCACTTGCGCTATCAATCAACCTTCTCTTTGCGAAGCTCGTCATGAACTTGCTGGTCTCGGATCTCGTCCAACAATCTGTTGGAAATGGTAAGCATACCAAATCTCACTTCCTGGTGAAACTTGACACTCAACTTCAAGTCTCTAACTTCTCGAGCATCTCCAACTCCTTGATCATCATCGCCAAGGTTAAACGCTCTTCCTACTCAATGCATCCGCTACTACGTTAGCCTTACCGGATGGTATTCCAACGTAAAGTCGTAGTCCTTGAGAAATTATGTCCATCTACGCCGACGCATGTTGAGCTCTTTACGGTCGAACAGTACTTCAAGCTCTTGTGATCGCCGAAACAAGAAGAGTGCTCCCATAAAGGTAGTGCCTCCATATCTTCAAATAAAAACTCTGCCCGACTCCAAGTCGTGAGTAGGGTAGTTCCTCTCGTGAATCTTAAGCTGTCTTGAAGCATACGCGACCACCTTCCGATGTTGCATCAGCACGCATCCCAATCCCTGGTGTGACGCATCACAATACACCTCGAAAGGCTCTTCTCGGTTCCTCGAGTAGATCAGTATGTCGTCGATGAACACTACAACAAACTGATCCAAGAACGAATGGAAAATCCTATTCATGTAGTCCATAAACACAGCTGGCGCATTCGTCACTCCAAACGGCATCACCAAGTACTCGTAGTGACCGTATCTAGTCCTGAAAGCTGTTTTGGGAACATCTTCCTCCTTCACGCGAATCTGATGGTAGCCCGACTTCAAGTCTATCTTGGAAGAGATCGCCGCTCCACGAAGTTGATCCATCAAGTCGTCAATACGTGGTAACGGATAACGGTTCTTCACGGTAACCTTGTTGAGCTCGCGATAGTCCACGCCACGGCCTTGATCGTCCATCCTTCTTCTTAACCAACAAGACGGAGCTCCCCACGGTGACACGCTCGGTCGTATGAATTGCTTTGACTCCAAGTGTTCGATCCGGGACTTCACTCTTTCATCTCGGCAGAGACATCCCGTATGGCGCTTTGGAAATCGGTCTGTCCCTGGAATCGGTCGATGGAGAACTCGACCTCTCGTCTTGGCGGTAACCCCGCACGTCTTCGAAAACGCCCTCAAAGTCACACACCACCGAACATTCTCCACGTCGATCTGTGGAAAACTTCCGAACTAGCCAGATACATGTATTCCCTAGTTCCTTCTTTCAAAGAAACTCCTATCGTTCAAAGAAAGATAATTGGAGACTCCAAGGTCCGGAAAAATTACGCTTTACGGGCACGCACCAAGAGGACATGGTGGTGTGACAACCAATCCATCCCGAGAATGACACCTAGGCCCTTAAGAGGCAAACAAACCAAATTGACCACAAACTTTCTACTCTGAATAACCACTACACAATTAAGACATGCGGTGTTTGTGACTAAGGTTTTAGCGGTGGGGTTGTAACTACCAATTTAAGCGGTAAAGCGATCCACGATTAAGTTCAAATGGTTCACACAATCGAAGAAATAAAGGAATGGGTTGCACCAATCAAAAAGAACGGATAAGGATTTACCCTTGATCTCACATTCACCTTGGATAAGATCTTCACTCGACCGCTTCCTCGCCACTCATGCGTAAAACTCGCCTTTAGCCACTTGACGCTTCCCTTTGGCCTTTGCCGCAAGCATCGCTTGCTCACCTTTAGGTATGGGACAATCCTTGGCAAAATGCCCTGGCTTCTTGCGGTTGAAACACACCTCCTCCTTCGAGTACGATTACTCGCGTAATGTCCCGCTTTCCACATCGATAGCAAGTCACCTCGACACCGGCCGACCTCCACTCGCTCCCTGGGTCATCGGACGATCATCGTCCCTGTTGTCGTTCCCCGAGGTCGGCCGTAAGGCTTCTTCTGCGCTTGTTTCCCTTTACGTGCAAATCTACGCCCGCACTCTGGGGTCTCACCGGTCCGCCCACAACAGTCTTCTTCTTGTGGCTTCTTACTCCTTCTACCTCGACACAGCGATCAATCAGCTCTTGGAGGTTTCGAATCCTCAACGACACCACTGACTTCTGAATGTCGAATCTCAATCGCCGTTGGAATCTCTCACTCAACCATCTTTGGTCAACTCGATCACGAAATGGACTGAAATACCTCACAAGCGACTCGAACTTGGCTGCATACTCGGACACCGTCGAGTTGCCTTGCTGCAATTGAAGAAATTCTTGCTCCTTCTCGGCTCGTGCAGTATCTGGGAAGTACTTGTCCAAGAACCTTTCACGAAAAAGCTCCCAGGTCATCTCGCGACGTTCCGCTATAAATGTTTGCTTCACTCCTCTCCACCAATACTCTGCGTCTCCTAGCGATGAAGTAGGTGGCGTGGTCGACCTTCACGTTGTCCGCAATGAAGTGCCTCGAAGATCTTCTCGATCTCTTGTATCCAAAGATCGACTTTATCCGATTTGGCTCACCATAGAACTTCGGTGGATCATGCTTCCTAAAGTCGGCCAATCCTCTCGCTTGACATTTCGTTACGCTCGTTCTTTGTTCTTTGTAAGTTCTATTTGAGTTAACGCCGTCTGTTGAGCCATCGCGTTAACTGTTGAGTTCTGCGGTGATTGTTGAGCCATGGCTGCCGCCATCTCGGTCATAGCTTGAATTGCTCGTTCCATGTCGACGTTCTGCCATTTTGTCGTATTCCTACGAGGTGGCATTAGATTCCACAAAGTTCAAAACCCTGTCGAATCTCACAACAAGGATGTGTTAAAGACACTGCTTCAATCAAGAAACAGTTCAAACAATTTCTCAAGCAAAAAGTGCTTCACTTAATCAAACAAAGAATCAACATATTACAACTAGGTACCCAACACACATAACCGACCACGGTGACGGTCAAATCTCCTATGCGGCTCGGTCGAGCGAAGCGCTCTCGATACCAACAATGTAACGACCCGTTTCCGGACCGCTACCGAGCTCAATATACCGAGTTCGAGTTACCGAGCTCAACACACTGAGCTCAACTAAACCTGTATGAGATGTGTTTTAAAACGAAACTCTTGTGCCTTTTTAAAAAGTACGGTCTATATTTTTTTTTATAAAACCAGCTCGTGCACATCAGAGTAATTACAGCTTTTCGAAAACATGGTGCAACTAAGACACAAGACTTAAATTCTAATAAAACATATATGCATAACATACATATATATATCACTCTAAATAATCGTGTATACAAAATACAGAGTAGCAAATGTATAAAGAAAATACACCTAAGGTATGACGACTTCAAAAGAGCAATCATACCCAGGGGGTACTTCCGGCAGACTCCCACGCAGGGGGCTGCTCCAAAAGTAAACCGCCAGTCTACCCTGTAGCAACAAACATAACCGGCCCAAACTGGTCACGACCTCAGAACACAAAAGGAAAACAAAGTACAGTCGTCAGAAAAACAAACATCCAACAACATAATCAATCACGACAAGTAGAGGTCGTCACTCGGGTCCTCGTCGAGCTCCTCCTCGGCATCATCTGCTGTCGAGTTCCCTGCGCCCTCGACATCGCCTGGGTAACCGTCATGGATTGAAGGCACCACGGGAAAGGGTCAACTTCTCAACAATACAAGATAACACGGCATAAAGAAATAAGCAACACAATAATGTATCTCAATCACCACACGTGACTCGACCATCTCACTCTAGACTCGACTCGACTCTTATTCCGGAATATCGTCAGCAGGTCCATCCCCAAACTGACGTAATAGGTAAACGGCAGTCCATCCCCAAACCAATTCCATGCATTAATCAAGAGTCCATCCCCAAACCGATAATGCTACAACGCCAGCCAATCCACCATAAACAAAGGGGACCTAGCACCCTCGATTATCCTGGTCCGGCTCAAAAACGTCATACGACCCCTAGCTCTCTCACTCGATGATTAGCTCGCCGCATGTCAAAGAGTAACACAACTTACTTGATCACATATCAAATAAAGAGAGCATGCTTAACATGAAGAAAACGCAATTCGACATTTAAGCAATAAAACATTCTGCATGAAGAAACGAAATTCGACAGCAATACACCATTCACAACATATATTCAATCACATATCAAATACAAGCAAAAACCCAATCATATCACAACATTTCAAGCTCGACACCAATCAAGGAATCCATACACAATAACCTATAAAATAAAGTCTTAATAATGTCTAAAAGTTGCCCTTACCGAACTCCAAGCTAATGCTGCTCGACAACGACCTCGACACGGCTGTCTTCAAAGAGCTCGACAACGACTTCTCTTACTCGATCTCGACACGGCTGTCTTCAACGAGCTCGACAACGACTTCGACACGTACCGTCCTCAATCGACCTCGACACGTACACTTCTCAGTCGACCTCGACACGCATAGCCTCGATCTGGATTCCACTTGCTTCCACGCCCTTGGATTCGCTTTCCGTACACCTCGATTCGAAATCACACGATCTCTGAATCGGACTTCCTAAAACAAGCACAACTCGATTCGATCTATGGGTTCTAATAACACTTAGCTCTCATCCCAAACTTAACCACAACCCAGAAAATATAAAAACTTAAGAACTGAAATATATTTTTCCTCTAACACAAGTTAGGGTTTTTGATCAAAGTTCATGAACAAGGTTATCTGATGCTTCAACAGATAGATCGACAACAACAACAACCAGAAGCAACAAACGAAAAACAAGAAATCGAAACAAACCACAAAGGAAGGGTTTTGAGCGCTGCCTACCGCAGAAAAACAGAGGAAGAAATTTGTTTTAAGAGCCCAAATAATCGGTTAGAAAGGGAGGTAATATCATGAAGAAGAAAACCCATCAGTTTGACAAGATTTGGAAGCATAAAACTAGCTAAAATGGAAAGAAGAAACGGCGCTAAACAGTAGCACGAAGGAAAAGAAAAATCTGTTTTTCATACCTCAATTGATGGTCGAGATGGTGAGATATAGGTCGAGAAGATGATGAGGAACAAGGTTGGTGAAGAAAATTTGTGCAGAATCTCGATGGAACTCAAGGTTTCGTCGATGGAAGTTCTGGAGAAAAACAAGGAACTCAGAGCAGAAGGAAGGAAGAAGAAAGAAGAAAAGAGAAAGTGAGTGTTTGAGAAAACTGATCGTGGTATACAGCTGGTGAGAGAAGGGGTATTATCGTAACTCCAGCTATAAGATGCCAATCCCATCAATCATTCTACCCATCTAATCGTTCCTCTCATAATTACCCTCTACTCTGTCGGTCAACGATCTAGACACGCGACGAGAACGGCAAGCCGACAATATAATTATTACAAACAATATAATAATAACGCTGAATAACGTTCGAAAGAATACGAGTTATCATCTCGACACAATGTCGACCAAGGGTGCTCGTGCAAGCTCACAAGGCTCTAACACGAGTTCGTGCACGCGGCCTCCTCAGCTCGGTACGCGACTTCATCAACTCGACACGAGCACTCCTCATTTCGGCCGGTAGTGCCGCGCGGTCTCCTCAGCTCGGCAAATGACCTCGGCAAACGATCTTGGCACGGGATCTCGACACAAGATCTCAACGCGAGGTCTCGATGCGTCGTCCTAAGACGATGTCGATCTCGTCCTCAGGTGTTACAGGGATCTTGAGCAAAAGAAAGCATATCAACTGAATCAAAAAACAAGATATTTCCTTATCTATGCTATTTCTGAAAAAGAATATGAGAAGTTTGGCAAGAATGCCACTGCTAAAGATATTTGGGACGCATTGGCTTTGTCCTTGGAGGATACTGCCCAAGTGAGAGAAACCAAAGCGAACATTCTTTCTAGACAGTACAAAATCTTTGAGATGGAAGAGGGAGAAGATATTGAAACAATGTTTGAGAGATTTCAAAAATTGGTTCACAGTCTAAAAGTTCTTGATAAAAGCTACACTACTGCTAATCACATGAAGAAAATATTAAGAAGCCTGCCCAAGCAATGGAGACCTAAGGTCACGGCTATTTAAGAAGCCAATGACCTAAATACCTTGCGTTTGGAAGACTTCCTCAGTTCCTTGAGAGCTTATAAGCTTGAGCTGAATGAAGAAGAACCTCCAAAGAAATCAAAGTCTATAGCTTTGAAATCTAGTAACAAAGCTTCCACCTCCAAGGCTCTGTAAGCTAAACAAGAAACATACGAAGGATCGTCTGGTGAGAGCAGTGATGGAACAGACGATGAACTTTCTTTTATCTCAAGAAAGATTCAACGTATGTGGAAGAAGAAAGGAAGGTTTAGGAAGCAATTCCAGAAGAAGGATATGTAACACCCCACATTTTTCGTACATTTTATATTTTAAAAAAAATATGTTTATTCCATTAATTATTACGATTTGTAAATTTAGTGACTCTGATTCCCCTATGTGTGTTTGAATTGTTGAAAAATGTTGAATTGGTATTGAGGCGACGGCTAGCATGGACCATTTAGGCAAATGGTCCATTGATTCATATTTTTAGAAAATATTAGTATTTGAAATGTCATTTAGTTGGGAAAAATATTTTAGGTTAAGGAGGTGTTAAAATGAGTTTGAGGGGTTAAAAAGTTATAGAAATATATAAATATGAATTTGGGCTGATTTGCTATCTGCACCCCATAAAACTCTTGTGCGCACCCCCTTGGAATGCACAACCCAGCCCATGTTCCTTTCTTCTTCCCCGAATTTCAGAAACCTAATTCCCCTATCCCTCAAAGAAAATAGTAGCGCCGCGGCTGCCTTTCCTTTTCCCCCTGCGAATTCTTTCCCCCTTTGACCATGAGAGATCATCCTCCACTCGAATTGACCATGGCCGCCGCCCGCATGTCTCCCTTGCCGGACATTAACATCACTGGAAGCTCCCTCTTTTCTTCTCTGATTTTGTACTCTCCATCTCGTGATTCTTCCCCTGCGAATCCACCATGTCCAAGACACCATCTCCAACGTTTCCCCTTTGTGATCCGCCACTGGTTCTCACCGAAAAATCACCTTATCCGCCATGAGTTGGCCTCCCTGGTTCGTGTTCCCCTTCTCCTCCTTTGGTCGCAAGGTGCACGTCCCCTCCTCTCAGATGCAACCTTATACAGTCCGCCATGACCAGTTGTTTCACCGCCGCCCTATTTCTCCTCTTTCGAGCAAAATTGAACCACCACATATTTCGGCAGGTTTGCAACAGATCCGCCTTGACCTCGTCAGAAACGGTTTCCAGCCGCCATGGTTGGGCCTCCTCAGGCCAAGCCTCTTCCTCTTATATGGGTACTTCGTTGTTTTGCTACTGTTAAGGTAAAACACCCTTTCCCTTAATCTGGACCGTAACCCTAACGATTCATTCCTATTTTGAGAGCAATATTCATTTGATTGACCAACAATTAATTATGTAAAGTATTTTAAATTTGTGTTTAGCTGATAATTGATTGTTGTGGCCCTGGTTGTTGTTTTTGTGGTGTTGGCCTTGTCAAAATGTTGGTCGTGACTACAGATGGGAAAGGAGAGAAACATAATTGCCATATGAGAGCTGTGCGTTTGTTGCTATATTGATTGTTGATATGCTCGGAGGAAGTGGACTGCACTAATAACGTCAAGGTCAAACTCGATTTTAACCTTAAGGTAAGGGGGGATGTATTGTGGTTGTGATAATGGTGAGGGTAGATGAAAGGGGGTTTCCCTTAGGCCCCCATAGGGTGAATATATTTATATCGATGGGCATGTGAATATATCGTATGTATTGATGAAATGGATGAACGGTGTTGTGGCTGTGATATGTACATATACGTGTGTGAAGGAGTGACTTTGTGGTTGCTTCCTTCCTTTGAATTTTGTATCAATTTCGTACTTGTTGTGATTGTCGCAATTTTGATGACATGACTGTGATTGTTCTTGAATTGATATGTCAGTATTGAGATTGACTCATGAAGAATATGTGAATGATGTTATGACTATATGAGATACCTTGTTTGTTTGAGTTTTGGGTATATGTGAATTATCTATGTTTTGTACAATTGAGAAATGTATATAAACTATCGAAGCCGTGATATTGCCGTGCTGGAACCTTAGGGAAGATGAGTACCCAAGTTATGTAGTTTTCTACACAATTTATATAGTTTTCTAAAAAATTATTGAAGAATCTAGGAACCTTATTTTTATCGAAACTTGATCATAACATGTTTAACGAACTAAAAAGAAGGCCAAATTATACATTTGGTCCTGTATGTTTATTTTAGTTTTCAATTTAGTCCTCTACATTTTATTTGTTTCATTTTGGTCCCTTACGTTTCAAACATTACAACGGGTTGGTCCTTTTCGTCACTAAAAGCCAATTGTCCGTAGCTAAAAGCCAATCAAGTTTTGGAAAATGGACTTCTAGCTACGGACAATTGGCTTTTAGTGACGGAAAAGACCAAATTGAAAACTAAAATAAAACGTAGAGGACCAAAATGAAACAAATAAAACGTAGAGGACCAAATTGAAAACTAAAATAAACATAGAAGACCAAATGTATAATTTAGCCTAAAAAGAACTAAGGATTAAATATGGAATGAGTATAGGTGATTGCTTAATCAACTTGTATTTCGTATTAAATTAGTCTTTGTGGCTTAGGTTAAATGAAGTGTGTTGTGACTTTGAGAATTATGTTGTGACTTCAAAAGAGTTGTGTTTTGACAAAGTCTACGTTCACGTGGCAATGAGGTAGAAAAGTCCACATTGGTGGCCATGACAAGTCCACTCCCATGTGGCAAATGAGTATGATTAAGTCCACTTTAAGTGGCCATGTAATTTGACAAGTCCACTACAGTGGCAATGATTATGTGAGAATGACGACCCTTGGTGGTCCGACTCAATTGGAGTCCTAGTCCGTTAGACCATGATGGACATCCAATACCCCATGATAGAAGTTTGGTGGAGTGAACCCAACCTTGATTGATTGTGTGTCATAAGACCATGATTAGAATTGGGGGGGGGGGGCGGGTGATCGTTGAAATGAAAGGGAAGGCCAATAGAGGTGAGCCTTCGTGGCAGATAATCCTGGCCTTGGGGATGAGTTACGACATCTGTGGCACCTAAGTGACTCAAGCTGCAACTTGATGTCGGGGAGCTACTTACAAGATTACGTGATTCCCGACAGTCCCTGGATATTATCAAGACTAGTGAGAGTATGAGGTAATGAGGTGATCACCGCAAATGCTCTCCCTCAATAAACCAAGTATGTACTCCTAGTCTGCTTTTAGGAGTAGAAATTGGTACCACATGAATATGGAGTATTCATACTAGAAATTGCATAGTCTTTATGTTGCACATCGTGACGTGTTGTTGATATTGTTGTGAGCTCATAAGTGATCGAGATGTTGTGATGTCTATGTGATGTTGTTTTTCCATCAAGGATGTATGAGTTCAAGAGTTTGATAAATGTATATATGTATATAAATAAATATTAATTGTTGAGTGTGTTTGTTTTCGCCTACCATCCCTTTTATCTACACACTCAATCACAACGAACTCACCCACTTCTTCTTTGTTTGCTTCCTTGTACTTGGTTTTATGTGCAGATGAAAATGGTATTGAGACAAGTGGCTAAAAAGATTTACTTGGATGTTCCACTACTATTTTCCAGAACTATGTTTTATTCCCGTTTTATTTGAATTATTTGAGCTGTTGACTTGAGTTTATTTTGGGATTTTATGGCTTTGAACCGATGTGACGGTGTTGGGATTTTCATTTGTAATTTTCCAAAATTCAGATATTATTTCCACGAGACATTTTGAACTATGAGTTAAATTTATGTATTTCGCATTTGATTTTTATTATTTATGAGAGTTATAATTTAAAGAGAATGAGAATGAGAATGTGACGTTTTTAACTCGAGAGTTGAAAGGTTTTGAAATCTGTTTATATATATATTTTGTAATATTTACCATTAATTTTCACTATAAATTCCTATTTCATTATACAAATTAAATAAAGTGTATTGGGGTTAAGGGTGTCACAGGATACATGGGAAAAGAAGGATTACAAAGATAAGAGCCAAGTTGTCTGCTACGAGTGCAAGAAGCTAGGACACTTCAAATCTGAATGTCCACTGCTTGATAAAGAGAGACTAAAGAGAAGTGGTTTCAAAGGCAAAAAGAAGAGTCTCATGGTAACATGGGATGACTCTGTTTATCATCGTCTGATGATGATGAGGAACATGCAAACATGGCTTTGAAGGCTACCATTGGATCAGACAGTGAAGAAGAGGAAGAATAGATAAATTCTAACTCATCCTCTGATTTACAAAAACCTTTTGATGAACTCTTAGATGAGTCTTCCAAGCTCTCCATTGAATACAAAGTGTTAAAGGAAAATTTTTCAAAACTATCAAAAGAGTTTTTAACGCCCAATGAAGAGAATGAAAAGCTTAAAGCTAAAAATCACTGTCTGGTAAATATAAGCTCTAAGACAGAAGAAAAGGTTGAATGCAACTCTTCAAAATATGAAGAGAGATTTCAAAGATTTCTTGCTGAATATGTGACACGCAGCAAACAAATGATCAGTGGTGTTAGTCAAAATAGCAAAAAGGGTCTTGGCTATAAACCAAAGGAACCCACTTTTCAAAACACCAATTTAAAATCCGATGATACTAATGATCATAGTGATAGTTTGCTATGTACATACTGTAACAAGTATGGTCACATAAGAAACACTTGCTATGCCTTGAAAAACAAGAAAGAAAAGTTTCCTTCTAGAAGTAACAAGAAAGAAACCAAAAAGATTTGGGAACCTAAGGATAAGATTATCTATGTTGTAGATTTGCTTAGCATCAGAGTTGAAACACCAGTCCTGGTAATTGGATAGTGGGTGCTCACAACACATGATGGGAGAAAGGCGTATGTCCCAAGAGCTGCAATATAAAGAAAGTTGAACAGTTGGTTTCGGTGGAAACCAGAAAGGTAAAATCATTGGCAATGGAAGGGTTGGTGAGAAATTTCTACCTTCTATTGATAATGTTTTACTTGTTGATTGCCTTAAGCATAATCTACTTAGCATAAGTCAATTATGTGAAAGTGGTTATGATGTTGGCTTTAGTGAAAATGCCTGTATAGTCAAAAACAAGAAAGATGACTCTGTTTTCTTTACAGCAAAGAGGAAAAATAATATTTATAAAATCAAGCTCTCTGAGTTGGCCAATCAAAATGTCAAGTGTTTTTTGTAACTTGATGAATAACAAAGGACTTGGCATAAGTGATTAGGTCATGCCAGCTTGAGGTTAATCTCAAAGCTTAACAAGAAGGAACTTGTTAAAGGCTTACCAATTCTCAAGTATCAGTCTGATGCTTTTTGGTCCAACAAGAACTGCCTCTTTGTCTGGTAAGAAATATGGTCTTGTTATTGTTGATGACTATACCAGATGGACATGGGTAAAATTCCTTGCCTATAAGGATGAGTATTTTAAGATGTTTTCTGTCTTCTGCAAACAAGTGTAAAATGAAAAAGGCTTTTGTGTTACAACTATTAGAAGTGATCATGGTGGTGAATTTGAAAATGAATTATTTCAAAAATTTTGTGAAGAACATGACATTTCTTATAATTTTTCTTCGCCTAGAACACCACAACAAAATAGTGTTGCAGAAAGGAAAAATAGATCTTTTCAAGAGATGGCCAGAACCATAATTCATGAAACAAAAATTGCAAAGCACTTTTGGGCAGAAGCAATAAACACTACATGTTACATTAAAAATAGAATCTACATTAGACCTATTTTGAATAAGACTCCTTATGAACTGTGGAAAGGGAGAAAACCCAACATTTCATATTTTCATCAATTTGGGTGTGACTTCTTTGTTCTCAATACGAAGGACAATCTTGGTAAATTTGATTCTAAAGTATAAAAAGGTATCTTTTTGGGATACTCTGAACGCTCTAAAGCTTACAGAGTAAAGAACAAAGAAACTCTAATTGTTGATGAATCAATGCATGTAAGATTTGATGACAAGAAGCCTGATACTAAAGTGTCAGAGCTAGATGAGATTTTCATAGATATGCAGATAAATAATGGAACAGATGCTGATGCATCTGGTGATAGCTCTGATGTTGCCTCTGGTGCTTCATCTGGTGACCAGACTCAAGCAGAGTTAAGAAGAGATTGGAATCATCCAAAGGACTAGATCATTGGTGAACCTAGTGATAAAGTCAGAACTAGATTGTCTCTCAAAGAACATTCTGATCTTGCATTGTTGTCAGAGATAAAACTAAAGACAATTGATGAAGCATTAACAGACGATGGATGGATACTTGCTATGCAAGAGGAGCTAAATTGTAACACCCGCACCTCAACATAATTGAAAGTACGACAAATTACATTAAAGCACAGGAGTTACTAATAACTTACAGACTTGATTACAGTAATCCAAGTCATAAATTAAACTTAATTCATAAATCTAATGAATAGATTACAAATTTCACATAATTAGGAATATAAAATTTCCACTGCAATATCAAACTAGCCTATGAGTCCTGAACTTGGAGCTTTGACTCATCGTCTTCAGTACCTGCTTATCTGAAAAACAACAAAAGTGAAATCACTCTACGCACTAGTCGACATAATACTTGCAATCGTGAATGATTCTAGGTATCCTCCGATTTGGTGGTAACTTCACCTCCTTACTAACTTCAAATCTTTCCCCCATGAAATAGGTTCTCACTTCCAGATTCCCTATGTGGGGCTAAGTGTGTAGGAACTTCTTAACATTGACAGCATGGAATGCGAACAGAGATTTACCTCCATGGAATCTCGTCCCCGAACCACGCCTTTCTTTCTTACCTCATCCTTCAGTATAATAAATTGGCTTTTGGTGCTTCCGCTGCGCAACTCTGATCTTACGTCTTTTCAAATGAATGAACTCCTTTCGTCTTATCTCCATCAGATGGAATACTTTACTTGCAGTCTGAGAGTTTAACTCTGGTGCTGTTCTATCTTTCGGTTGCTCTTGACTGTTGGAAATTGTTACGCTTGCTTTTCATCGTCTGTTACTCACTTAGACATTCTGCCATAATATAACCTGTGCTTCCCCTGTAAACGTGCCTTTTGGCGTCAAGCGAGTGAATCTTTGCTCCTTCTATCTCTTCAGGCTCCTTGGGAGGTATCCGTTGGTTAAACTGACTTGATTTTCATTAGTTGATTACAAGCTTTGTCTCACACGAGCTCTAAGCCTCACTTGGTTGGAGACTTATCTTGCAAGTGGCTAATTAGAATCACATCAGACTCAACTTAACGACTTGACTCACCGTAACTTATAGTCTCAGATGTCCACCATCTTTACCCTTAAATAAACTTTACTACTGCTCTCCTTCACTTGATGGTGTAACTCCCTTTCTTGATGCTACTGGAAATAAACCAGAACCCACACGGCTTCATCTGATAGTGGTGTAGATCGACGCGTTTAATAACCAATGGACCAACAAGTATCCAGAAAATAAATCCTTGATATCCTTGGGAACAATCTACCTTATTGATCCTGTCTTATCCCCCTTACCCAATCTGAATCATTAGAAACCCTAAAAGGGATTAATCTCTATAGAGGAACTAATTGCTCAGGAGATTAAGTGATCTCATTACCCAATCATAGACTAAGTCTTATTCCAACTAATATTCTTACTTGGCTAAGGCAAAGTCTATAATTGGTCAATTGAATTCACTTCACGCACTGAACAGTTAGATCGAATGTAGACATCAATAACTTTAGGTTTCTGCTGACTCAGCTTTTCTTGAAACTTCTATAGTCTGAAGACTACATCTCATCCGATCCTCTGAAGTTGGTGGTTCCACTAAGGACACCGTTCTGTGAAGACTTAGAGTTTTCTTTCTGCTTTACTAGGGCAAAGTCACCCTTAAGGACCCATACTACCATTTGGGCGTTGTAGCATATCGCCTAACTCCATCTTGTTTCTTACCCTTACCATTACCATTCGGAACGCTAAGGTTCTCTCAGGGATTATCATAGGATTTTTATCGACCTAGGATCCACTTATAATTGGCTAGGTTAACCAATCCTGCTGAAACAACAAGTGTTGAGATCCTAACTGATTATAACCGACCATCCTACTCGATCGAAAACCTACAATTAAGAGTACTTACTGTTAACCACGAATGGCACTTGAATTAACTTGGGAATCATCATAAGATCTCAATCATTCTAGGATCCATTTACAATGGATTAGGCGAAACAACTTGATAGCATAACCAGTGTTGTAACCCTAACCGATTACAAATGCCCATCCTAAGTTGATTTGAAACCTCACAATTAAGACCCCTTACTTGCTCATCATTTCCAATCACTTCCAGAGCGCCTCGGCTGACGGTACATGAACTACACGCTTTGTCTAGCCGAACCCTCACCGCCATGGTTCCGACCATTCTTAAAACATTCCTTAACTCTTGATTCCGGAAAGGTGGGAACTTGTTTCTCTTTTTCCATATTCCGAAGGTCCTCACTTAATGAGAGCTCGTACATCCGCTCCTTCCTTGTCTACATCATCCTTATCCATCAAGCTTCCTCAGAGTTCACGCTCCTATTCGGTCTCCTCCCTCATCCGCCAGCTCCATCTACTACATTCTTCATACACGGTATGGAGTATTAAGTTGATCAGGCTTAATATTCCATACTAAGCATAAGAATATGTAGAAGAGTTCATGGACAAAGGAAAATTCCTGCTAACTGCTTACAGTCCAACAAGGACTAAACTGACACTTCCTAAACTGAGTCATTACTAAACTAGTGACTCACAGTCCGATAAGATCGAACTGCTCTGATACCATAATGTAACACCCGCACCTCAACATAATTGAAAGTACGACAAATTACATTAAAGCACAGGAGTTACTAATAACTTACAGACTTGATTACACTAATCCAAGTCATAAATTAAACTTAATTCATAAATCTAATGAATAGATTACAAATTTCACATAATTAGGAATATAAAATTTCCACTACAATATCAAACTAGCCTATGAGTCCTGAACTTGGAGCTTTGACTCATCGTCTTCAGTACCTGCTTATCTGAAAAACAACAAAAGGAAAAGGGTGAGATTATAAATCTCAGTGAGCTCTTCACGGACTCCTCACCATTCTCTCCTCGGAACATTCTAGGCTGAGAAGACTAACTTAAGCATTTCAAACCTAGACATACTCTCCCTATGTACCATAAGGACTTGACTTGCAACTTCTCGATATCCCTAAGCTAAGACGCTTTAGAAGGCGCTAGCTTGAGTTAAAAACTTAGCATATAATTAAATAGGGTAATCCTAGGGCCAATATGCCACTTATCAACTTGTGATTAAACTAAACACATAAATGTATAGCAAACCCACATCAATCTTATAAATATCCATTCTTTAACCTATACTTAACTTGACTAACCTTCATACAATGTAAATTTCAACCTTATTAACTAAGAACGTATTGTTCTTACTTACTCACTTTGTGCTTAACACATCTTTGCTTTTTTTTATATCATTGAAATCAATCTTATCACATCTCTTTATACTTCTAGGCACCATTACAATATAATAATCAAGCGACTAGGGGTGTGCTATCCAAGATTCCCTACAACTAACTAAACTAATTCCGAATACGTATATATAAATACATACAAGGAATTCATTAACATTCATAAACTTAACATCACTTCACATATTATACCATTCATAGGAGATATATAATATGATGCTATGCATGTAATGCATTTGTGTTATTGGGTGGTGTCTTAGGCTTCCGTCCCTAGACCCCAATTACACACTTTCGGTATGGTGGTTAGACGTCATAACCATCCAAGGGCGTCCCACTTGGCTAACCAAACCGATCTACTCCTTAATTTAGAGGAGTCTCGCCATGGACTTTAGCTTATGCTTATGCTTATGTTTATGCTTGTATGCATGTTCAAAGAAATGAAAATTGGCTAACTAGAATTTATTAATATCATTCTCATTACCTAACTATTCAAGGAAACTACAATTACTTCAATGAATCGAGCTTAAATTAATAGCATCCCTTTTTATCTAATGACTCCAAATCATGGACACTAATTCACACATTCTTCCTATCACATCCTTTTCCTAGGGCCCTTTCCTTGACCTCTATAACTTAAGCTTATGGCTCTTTGACAAGCCTCACAATTCACCAAATTCATGGACAACACATACATTGACTCTTCCCTTGAAACTCTATGGAGTTCTCAAGAGAGAAATCATCAAGCATACATTCAACTGTGGGGGGTTGGGGGCAGTCGCCAACCTCTTTTAATCAAGCCCACTACATAATCATAACAATAACAACAATCATAACAATCATCATAATCATCACAATAACAACTCAATCTCTTATAGGTATTTAAAACCTAACTTGAACCTAAGGTTCATATGTTACTAAAGGAAGAGAAATTCCTATATGTGGGACTTATGGGTGCCCATCACCTAGGGGTTGAAGAACTCACCTCTATTCTTCAAGACATTGAGCTAGGAAGGTTGAACTTTGGACTCTTTGCTCCTCTTCAAGCTTTTCCCTCTTTGCTCAACTTGGGGCTCCTCCAAAGACTTCCCAAATCTTGATCTTCAACCTTCAATCTTCCTTCTCCATCTAAGAACTTGAACCATCCTTGCTGGAGCTTGGTCTTCTCCCCCTTATTCTTCTCCAAATTCGTGCTTCTTCTTCTCCTCTCTAGGGTTCAAACCCAAATCTTCCAAATACTCAAATCTCCACTCTCAAACTCTCCATTTAGGCAAGTGATTGAAGAAATCCAACATGAATCTCTTCAATCCTTCTCAAAGGGTGAAACCCTAGCTCTCCTCTCCTCTTTCTCCTTTCCCTTTCTCTTCTTTTCCTTTTCTTCCTTTTTGTGTTCTGCTCGTTGAAACAGCGTTTTTAAACAATTCTGCAGCTGTGAATCGATTCACAGCATAGTGTGAATCGATTCCCACAGTGTAAAAACGCCTGAATTGCAGCTTTAATGAGTGAATCGATTCCTGCATGCGAGTCCCAGTGGCCTGTCTTATGTGAATCGATTCCTGGCTTCTGTGAATCGATTCCCACTGCTAGAATTTGATGCCAATGGAGTTTTAATGATGTGAATTGATTCCTAAGCTATATGAATCGATTCACACTGCAGAAAAACCAGGAAAGCTTAGTTCTAGCACCAAACCTTAAGACTTTCTTCTCAAATTAACTTCCATAACTACAAATCAACACCTTTAACCATCTTAGGATTAAATCCACACTTATTCCTCAACTCAAACCCATTAACTTTCTTATCAAAACTTTGTGTAATTATATCCACTCACCTTGAAATCAAATTAAGCTTGGATACAATCACACAATTCTCCTCATAACTTATTCTCAACTTAGCTTAGATATTTGGGGTGTTACATAAATCAATTCCAGAGGAATGATGTGTGGAAGCTAGTACCTCCACCAGAGGATAAGCAAGCTATTGGAACCAAATGGGTTTTCAGAAACAAACTTGATGAAGATGGTAAAGTGGTAAGAAACAAAGCAAGGTTAGTTGCTCAAGGGTATTCGCAAGAGGAAGGTATTGACTATACTGAAACTTTTGCACCTGTAGCTAGACTAGAAGCTATTAGAATTTTATTATCATTTGCAGCACATTATGGCATTACTTGATATCAGAGTGCATTTCTAAATGGTTTCATAAGTGAGGAAGTATTTGTAAAACAACCACTTAGTTTTGAAGATATTGCTTTTTCAAGGCATGTCTTCAAACTTAAAAAGGCTCTATATGATCTTAAGCAAGCTCCAAGAGCTTGGTATGATAGACTTAGTTCCTTTTTAATGTCAAATAGTTTCGAAAGAGGACAGGTGGATACCGCACTCTTTAGGAAATCATCTAAAAAGTATTTCATATTAGTTCAAATATATGTAGATGACATTATCTTTGGTGCTACTAATGAATCTCTTTGCAAGGAATTCTTTAAGCTTATGCAAAATGAGTTTGAGATGAGTATGATGAGAGAATTGAAGTTCTTCCTTGGTATTCAAATCAAACAATGTCAAGATGAAACTTATATCCATCAAACAAAATATGTGAAAGAACTCCTAAAGAAGTTCAAGCTAGAGGAAACCAAACCAATGAGCACATCAATGCATCCTACATGTGCTCTAAGCAAAGATGAATTGAGTAAAAAGGTAGACCAAAAGGTATACAGAGGTATGATAGGTTCATTCCTTTATCTTACTGCCTCAAGACCTGATATAATGTTTAGTGTGTGCTTATGTGCAAGATTTCAATCTTATCCTAGAGAATCTCACTTAAATACTGTTAAGAGAATCTTTAGGTATCTTAAAGGAATTCCTAACCTTGGTTTGCTGTATAAGAAATCAGATAATTACAAGTTAGTAGGATTCTGTGATGTTGACTTTGCTGGAGATAGAATTGAAAGAAAAAGTAAAAGTGGTGGCTATCAATTTCTTGGAGCCAACCTTATCTCATGGTCCAGTAAGAGACATAGCACAATAGCACTTTCAACAACAGAAGCAAATTATATTTCTGCAGCAAGCTGTAGCTTACAACTTCTATGGATGAAGTATCAGTGTAACATCCCAATTTTTATGAAAATTATTTAACAGTTTTCGACTACTTAAAAATAAATCATAGAGATTGATCACCTCAATGGTTTGTTAAAAGTACGAAGAACTACAAAGATTTATAGTAAATAATTTACTGTTTTAGTAATTAATTCAGATTAAGAGACAGTGTAGACATATACTGTTTTTAATATGAATTAATCTTGAAAAATGTGAAAAATTGTTGATTGATTAAAGAAAATTATTTTATTGAAAGAGAAATAATTTTCAGGATTTAATAAATTTTTTAAGTCACAGTTTGAATTTTCATTGTTTAGTTATTGTATTAATTGTCTGTTTTATGTCATATTTAATATGACTTTTATTTTAATGATTTTGTCTTGATAATTTTATTGTTTGAATAATATCTAGATGATCAGAGAAATTGGAATTAGTGATCCTCACTAATTTACAGTTTTTATTACGCTGCGAGAATTCTGTTGAGTTTTGCCTTAACTAGGCTATTGAGTGAGTTTCTAACTGAAATCTGCCCAAATGTGATCCAAATTTTATAAAATTTGAGATCTTGGCATTTTCCAATATTTATGATTTATTGAAATTTGTTTTGGGATTTTTGGGTATCAGAAAATATTTAGTGTATTGTCTACGCCCAAAACTGCATTACGACAGCGTTTTAACTCGTAAATCGAGAAAGCGACATTCGTAGAAATACTTCTAATATTTTTAGGGACATTTTGGTTTATTATAATTTTTGATTAAAGAATAATGTATTAGATTTATTTTTGGAGTTTTTGGTACAAAAACCCTAATATACACGTAACGCTGCACACCCGATTGAGCGAGAACATGACGAAACAAAATATCTTGATATTTTGGCTGAGGGGAGATGCATCCAACAACTAGGGGGGCAGAATCCAAGCTTTAGAAGCTTCCTTGCCATGTGTTAGATTAGGATTGGTGGTTATGTAATTGTAATTAGGTAGTGTAGTTAGCTTGTAACTAGTTTGGTTAATTCCTAACTAAATGAACATTTTCCTTCCATTCTTGTCCCTCAAAATTTCGTGGCCTCTCCCTCATTAGACATCAGCCCATTTCATTTCTCCATTGTTGGAGAGCTTGAGGAAAAAAAAAATTCCTTGAGAGAGAAAGTGGTTCTAGGTGAAGAACTTAGTGATTTTGCTTTCAATCTTGCTTCCTTTCTCCTTAATTCTTGATCTATCATCATCATCATCCTAGTGGGTAAGGATCCTAATCCTTTTCTTCCTTCTCATGGCTTCCATGATTGTGTTCTTCATGGTTTTAGTGTTATTTTGCTTAGAATTTGTTAGATCTTGATGTATTAGCTTGTATATTTCATAGATCCAACATTTTCCTCTTATATTAAGCTTGTTTAGAGTTTTTAAAATTTGGGAAACCCTAACCCTTGACCCTGGTCGAATTCATGGGCTGTTGTGGGGGCTTGATCTTGGCTTGATTTTGGTGGTTTTGGAGTTAGATATTTGGGGGTTTTGGTTTAGTATGCTTACAACTAGTCATATATGCATGTTGAACAAAGTTTTGTGAAATTAATTTGGGGATTTTAGGGCTGAAAAACAGTGGCTGAGTTATGAGTTTTTGAGAATGTTTTAATTTGTTTTTAAAGTATTTTAAGTGTTTAAGAAGTTAGTGTTTGGTTAGGACTTTAAGTCTATAAAGATTTGTATGTTTAAAGCTTTGAAAAAATGGTTTGAAACAAAATAAATTTTGGGGCTGTTTTATAGTTCTTTAAACAGTGACTTATCAACAAGATTTTGGTGAGCTTTAACTTGGTTTTAATTGTATTAAAGTGGTAAAGAAGTTTGGTTTTGGTAAGATGTTTGGATGTATCAAGTTTGTGTAATTTAGAAGTTAATGATTTGAAAATCTTAATGTTGTTTTGAAGTTTGAAACCGTGGCCTTCGAAGAGTTTTTGAAAAATGATATTGACTTGTTGCTATGCCTAAAATAGTTCTAAAAAGTGGTTGATGATTTGATTTAGCAAAATCTTTCATAGAGGTTTAATTTTTGGAAAAAGAATTGTGTTATGTCTTGAGAATTGTTTCAAAACAATAATGAAATTGTTTCCAAATTTTTGTGACATGTTTTAGTGCTTTGAAAAGTGGTTCAAAGTTGGGAAAACACTATTCACAGTGATAAAACACTATTTCAATTGGTAAATTTTGGTTTAGGTATTTTTTCTAAGTGTGTAGCTTTTGTAAAAGTTTGAAAACTTACATGATTTGAATATGTGTCATGGCATATGGCTAGATAGAACCTATTAGGAATTAAGTTGAGTAATTTCTAGGTTAAGGGAACCCTAAACCCGTGGCAGCCCTAGGGGCTTAGAACTTGAGTTTTAGTTCTAATTGATTGAAACTTGCGTTGTTAAGGTTCGTGCGAGGAACGACTTGACGATAGTTTGGAATTACATTCCTTGGACTATTAAAGTGCCCAAGGTAAGGGAAATTCTTGCATAATGAGTTTGGGCTTTTCGCCTTGTGTGTTATTTGATTGTTTGATTGATTGCGTGGTAGTACTTGTAGTATTACTATATGCTGGTTGAAATGCTGTAGCATGTTGTAGCATACTGAATTGTTATATGCTGTCTGATATGCTGTAGCATGTTCTTGGCCCTACGTGGCATTATGATTTGTGTTGTTTTCCTTGAATCATGTTGGATTTAATTGGAACTTGGAATTGATTAGGAACATGAAAAATATTGTTGATGATAATGGATTAATTAATAATGCGTTGATCGATTGTTATTGGTTTGACGACTTACAACGGTAAGTCTGATGCGATTCCGTGAGCCGAGAAATGTTTTCGCAGTAAACTAAAGGTATCTTCTAAAATAAGGTGGTGTACAAACACGCTTTATGGATTGGAGGGTTAGAAGTTGTTTAAGAGGTTCTTTTAAAAAGAAAACATTGATAATTTTGAAAATAGTTGAGTTAAGTAATGTGTTTGCGAATTATCCTAGCGTATTCTTTAGCACAACTAGGGTTTCAATGACCTAGAGCTAAAAAGTATTTTTTTTATACAGTAGTGCATAATAGAGACACAAGGACTAATAAAGAGATTTTCAAAGATACCAAAGATCCAGATTTCTAAAGAAGTAGATATAGGGAACTTAGTGTTTCTATTAAGCATATGGGCCATGTGTCCTGTGCTGGGACTTAATATCCTGCTTGCGTGCACATTTTCTTGATTTAGGGTTGGACCTAGTGTTCCGAATGGTGTGCCTAGTATCTCAACCTAAAAATTGAGCCTAGCGTTCCGCATTACGTGCCTAGAGTTCTGATCTGAGATTGAGACTCGCGTTTCGCAATTGAACACCCGAACCTTTGTCCGGTGTTTGAATTCTTAGTAAATTGGGGTTTGAAATTCACTAAATTGAGTGAGTTGAGGTTTGTTCGATCCGCATTGATTAATTAAACATTACTCAGGCGCTCCCTACGGTGAGCAAGCCAAATTAAAAGAAATATGCCGGTAGTTTTCTCCGATGCTCTGAAAGGTTTGAATTGATGCATAATAACCATGGAGCATTGATATTAATGTATTGCCGGAAGTTTTCTTCGATGCCGGAAGTTTTCTCCGATGTCTTATTGTTTCCCCAAGTTGGGCCGCAATGTATATACACAAGGATTTCATATGCACTGGCATGCATACTGACCACATTATAACATGTGATGATTGATGGTTGATTTACTGATTGCATTGTTTGGTCACATGCAAATGTTTGATATTGTGATGACCTAATCATTGATCTGTTATTAGAATTATCTGCTCACATGCAATTGTTTGATATTGTGGCGACTTGATTGTTGACCTGTTAGTTGATTTGTTTGTTCATATGCAATGCTTGATATACCATGATGATGCATGCGGTCTATTAAGTATGTATATGTATATAAAGACATGTTGTTCTATTATATATATATATTGTTTGCATGCGACATAGCCTATGATAAACTCGTGGACAAAGAATTTACCCTTGCACTGTTGTTGGATTGGATATCCTTATGGATGTCACTTCCAAATGGAGTTCAATAGCTGCTGCAGTTTCGTCTTTCCAGGAGTATTGAAGATTGAGCCAGTGGAGGAAGATTCCTTTGAGTGCCTTGTGTGTTGATCTTGCTGAACTGTTTCTCAGTAAGAGTTATAGTTGTTGGCCAGCTTAGCTTAGGGTTTTGTCCTTGTTGTTTTGTAATTACTCTATTCAGAAAACCTCACCTCAGCGCGAAACGATTATGTTATGTTTTATGTTATGTGAAGTATTGATTGTGATGCATTATACTCTGATATTTGCAAAAGACTGATTTTGCATTATTTAGAAAATTGTAGTACTCTTTATGTCTTATTTTTTAAAAGGGTTTCAAAGAGAAGAAAAAGAAGAAAAAAAAATTACTCCTATTTTGCATTGGGAAATACACAAGAGTACTTTTTAACTTAAAGCATAGAAGCATCAAATGTTTTCAGCATTAGATTAGGTTGCACAGTAACGCTTTGGAAACAGGGTGTTACATTAGTGGTATCAGGGCAATTCGGTTCTAACCAGGCCGCTTTGGGTTAAGCTGGCCTAGTTTGTTGGGGATTGTCGGGTATAAGTTTGTTATGCCTAGGTTATGTGAACCTTGTTTGTGATTGTCTGTAATATTTCTTAGTTGAATCATGTGTGACATTGTGTGAAATTGTGTGCAATCGTCCTAGATGATTGATCTTGTTGTGGGGTTCTGGTTAGTTTACTTTGTAGAAACTCTTTGCCTTTGAGACGAACCAGTTTTTCTGCTAGATCTAGTAATTTAGACGTGAATCACGTAATCCGAGTGATAGTCGGGATAGCAACTACTGTCGCACAACAAGTCACCGCGGAGAATCAACATTATTTACTGAGACAACAAGGGGAAAAGCGAGCTATTGGAGGGCTAGTTAGGCCAGATTATCAGGGCAAATGACAAAGAGGAAGACAACAACAAAGGACATCTTATCTCCATCTTCAGGAACATGACCGCAATCAAGATCATCCTGTGGCGCAGGCTATTGGGAATAGCCAGAAGGAGAAGTGGCGCTGTCACCAATGTGGAAGCAAGGAACAGTTAGCTGATGAATGCTCATTGAAGGACCAACTGTGCTTCAACTGCAAGAATCCAGGACTTTTTTCTAAGGATGTCTGTTGACAAAGGAGGGGTCAACCGAAAATGCTGCGAAGTTTGCGCACCTAGCTGCTGGAAGACATACCTGCATGATAGGCGGAAGAGGAAATCACAAGCATCGATAACCGGAGACGCATTACTTTAACAGTGAAGATGAAGAGCACAACGTTAACTAGTATCCAACCAAGGAAAGGTTGTGTTTTAACTGCTAAGAATCAGGACATCTATCCAGAGACTGTAAAGTTCCACGAGCTGAGTCTGCTATCAACAATGTTGGAACTGTAAGATCAACCATTAAGGGATGTGTTTACACACTAAGCAGAGCGAAGAACTCACCATCTGAAGACTTCATTCCAGGAAACGTGACATAATGGAGTCGAGTGGGCAGAGTTTTACAAGAGAGATTATCCGTAGGAGACGCTATAATTATCGTATTATATATATTACTGTGTGTGCGTGGTTCTAAGTATAGACCACATAAGTGTCTTGACTCTGTAACATATTTTATTATTATATTAGATTCCAAAATCCAAATTTCTAATATACTTTTGGTATTACAATAGATGTTCTTGTGATTGTTATGTAATTATTTGTGATTGATGCTGTTGTTGATCTTGTGGTTAATAACTTTTAGAATTTTCCTTTCCTTTTAATGTCATAAAATTAGGGGTTTTTGAAGATTTGTTGGTGAGTATTTCAAATTACTTAAGTTTTTGATTTTGTGTTGTTTTAAATTATTTTGTTACTGGCTTTGAAAAACTTTTCTTTTCTTTTGTTATATGAAAACCGTGAGTTGTTTCATGATTTTTCTAGTTGAATTGTTGTGGATTTTGTTATTGTGGTGGTGTAGGAATTGTAGAGGAGATTTTGTGTTGATCTTTTGTTGACAAGCTTTTGGGTGTGAGTAGAATGATTTTGATAAATGGATTTGAGTATATGTGTGCAAGCCGTGAGGCTCTTTGAGAAAAATAAAATTATTCCATGTTTTAATACTTGGTTTTTAGTATTTTGTTGTTGTTAGTGTTTGATGCAAGTTTTAGTTTTTGATTAAATGTGTCTTGATGATTTCAAGACAATGACAAACCTAATCTCAAAAGAATCATAGTGTTCTTGAGAGGGTTGAGTCTTGAAGAGATCAAGTGGGTTTTAAGAAAAGTAATTGTTGCTTTGTGTTATCTTTAGAACTTAGAAGTTTTAAAAATAAAAGATATTTGATTTTGGGTTTCGTGATTAAAACATGGTTGTGTAGGTATGTTTGTTAGTGAAGTTTCATTGGCGTTATCATATAACCGTAACTAGTAGTCGTCTTGACCGTGTTCGTGATTCTGATGGAGTAGAGATCGTAGTTGGACTAAGGCATCGTTTGCAAGGACTTCTTCGACATGGACGCTTAGTATTGTGTTTTGTAAACGTTTTAGTTGATGATATAGTGTTTTAACTTGTTACTGATGTATGACTAAAATGTATGCTTTGGTGTTTGACTGCTTGAGTGTAATAATTATTATGTTGTATCGAATTTCAAAGTCCAAATTTATGATATGTTTTTAGTGTTAAGTTATGACTTCTCATATTTCTGATTTTGTTTTGGTTTATAAGTTAATTTTCGGGGACGAAATTTTTTTAAGGAGGGTGGTAATATAACATCCCAATTTTTATGAAAATTATTTTACAATTTCCGACTACTTAAAAATAAATCATAGAGATTGATAACCTCAATGGTTTGTTAAAAGTACGAAGAACTACAAAGATTTATAGTAAACAATTTATTGTTTTAGTAATTAATTCAGATTAAGAGACAATATAGACGTATACTGTTTTTAATATGAATTAATCTTGAAAAATGTGAAAAATTGTTGATTGATTAAAGAAAATTATTTTATTGAAAGAGAAATAATTTTCAGGATTTAATAATTTTGTTAAGTCACAGTTTGAATTTTCGTTGTTTAGTTATTGTATTAATTGTCTGTTTTATGTCATATTTAATATGACTTTTATTTTAATGATTTTGTCTTGATAATTTTATTGTTTGAATAATATCTAGATGATCAGAGAAATTGGAATTAGTGATCCTTACTAATTTACAGTTTTTATTACGGTGCGAGAATTCTGTTGAGTTTTGCCTTAACTAGGCTATTGGGTGAGTTTCTAACTGAAATCTGCCCAAATGTGATCCAAATTTTATAAAATTTGAGATCTTGGCATTTTCCAATATTTATGATTTATTGATATTTGTTTTGGGATTTTTGGGCATCATAAAATATTTAGTGTATTGTCTACGCCTAGAACTGCATTACGGTAGCGTTTTAGCTCGTAAGTCGAGAAAGCGACATTCGTAGAAATACTTCTAATATTTTTAGGGACATTTTGGTTGATTAATAATTTTTGATTATAGAATAATTTGTTAGATTTATTTTTGGAGTTTTTGGTACAAAAACCCTAATATACGCGTAACGCCACGCACCCAATTGAGCGAGAACGCGACGACACAAAATATCTTGATATTTTGGCTGAGGGGATATGCATCCAACAACTAGGGGGGCTGAATCCAAGCTTTAGAAGCTTCCTTGCCATATGTTAGATTAGGATTGGTGGTTATGTAATTGTAGTTAGTTAGTGTAGTTAGTTTGTAACTAGTTTGGTTAATTCCTAACTAAATGAACATTTTCCTTCCATCCTTGTCCCTCAAAATTTCGTGGCCTCTCCCTCATTAGACATCAGCCCATTTCATTTCTCCATTGTTGGAGAGCTTGAGAAAAAAAAATTCCTTGAGAGAGAAAGTGGTTCTAGGTGAAAAATTTAGTGATTTTGCTTTCAATCTTCCTTCCTTTATCCTTAATTCTTGATCTATCATCATCATCCGAGTGGGTAAGGATCCTAGTCCTTTTATTCCTTCTCATGGCTGCCATGATTGTGTTCTTCATGGTTTTAGTGTTATTTTGCTTTGAATTTGTTAGATCTTGATGTATTAGCTTGTATATTTCATAGATCCATCATTTTCCTCTTATATTAAGCTTGTTTAGAGTTTTTAAAATTTGGGAAACCCTAACCCTTGACCCTGGCCGAATTCATGGGCTGTTGTGGGGGCTTGATCTTAGCATGATTTTGGTGGTTTTGGAGTTAGATATTTGGGAGTTTTGGTTTAGTATGCTTACAACTAGTCATATATGGATGTTGAACAAAGTTTTGTGAAATTAATTTGGGGATTTTGGGGCTGGAAAACAGTGGCTGACTTATGAGTTTTTGAGAATGTTTTAATTTGTTTTTAAAGTGTTTTAAGTGTTTAAAAAGTTGGTGTTTGGTTAGGACTTTAAGTCTATAAAGATTTGTATGTTTAAAGATTAGAAAAAATGGTTTGAAACAAAATAAATTTTGGGGCTGTTTTATGGTTCTTTAAATAGTGACTTATCAACAAGATTTAGGTGAGTTTTAACTTGGTTTTAATTGTATTAAAGTGGTAAAGAAGTTTGGTTTTGGTAAGATGTTTGGATGTATCAAGTTTTTGGATGTATCAAGTTTATGAAATTTAGAAGTTAATGATTTGAAAATCTTAAAGTTGTTTTGAAGTTTGAAACCGTGGCCTTCAAAGAGTTTTTGGAAAATGATATTGACTTGTTTCTATGCCTAAAATAGTTGTAAAAAGTGGTTAATGATTTGATTTAGCAAAATCTTTCATAGAGGTTTAATTTTTGGAAAAAGAATTGTGTTATGTCTTGAGAATTGTTTCAAAACAATAATGAAATTGTTTCCAAATTTTTGTGACATGTTTTAGTGCGTTGAAAAGTGGTTCAAAGTTGGAAAAACACTATACAAAGTGGTAAAACACTATTTCAATTGAAAAATTTTGGTTTAGGTATTTTTTCTAAGTGTGTAGCTTTTGTAAAAGTTTGAAAACTTGCATGTTTGAATATGTGTCATGGCATATGGCTAGATAAAACCTATTAGGGATTAAGTTGAGTAATTCCTAGGTTAAGGGAACCCTAAACCCGTGGCTACCCTAGTTGATTGAGTTTTAGTTCTAATTGATTGAAACTTGCGTTGTTAAGGTTCGTGCGAGGAACGACTTGATGATAGTTTGGGATTACCTTGCTTGGATTGTTAAAGCTCCCAAGGTAAGGGAAATTCTTACATCATGAGTTTGGGCTTTTCGCCTTGTGTGTTGTTTGATTGATTGCGTGGTAGTACTTGTAGTATTACTATATGCTGGTTGAAATGCTGTAGCATGTTGTGGCGTACTGAATTGTTATATGATGTCTGAAATGCAGTAGCATATTCTTGGCCCTACGTAGCATTATGATTTGTGTTTTTTTCCTTGAATGATGTTGGATTTAATTGGAACTTGGAATTGATTTGGAACATGAAAAATATTGTTGATGATAATGGATTAATTAATAATGCGTTGATCGATTGTTATTGGTTTGACGACTTACAACGGTAAGTCTGATGCGATTCCATGAGCCGAGAAATGTTTTCGAGGTAAACTAAAGGTATCTTCTAAAATAAGTTGGTGTACAAACATGCTATATGGATCGGAGGGTTAGAAGTTTTTTAAGAGGTTCTTTTAAAAAGAAAACATTGAAAATTTTGAAAACGGTTGAGTTAAGTAATGTGTTTGGGAATTATCCTAGCGTATTCTTTAGCACAACTAGGGTTTCAACGACCTAGAGCTAAAAAGTATTCTTTTGATATAGTAGTGCATAATAGAGACATAAGAACTAATAAAGAGATTTTCAAAGATACCAATGATCCTGATTTCTAAAGAAATAGATATAGGGAACTTAGTGTTCCTATTGAGCATATGGCCATGTGTCCTGTGCTGGGACTTAATGTCCTACTTGCATGTGCATTTTCTTGATTTAGGGTTGGACCTAGTGTTTCGTATGGCGTGCCTAGTATTTTAACCTAAAAATGACCCTAGCGTTCTGCATTACGTGCCTAGAGTTCTGATATGAGATTGAGACTCGCGTTTCGCAATTGAACACCCGGACCTTTGTCCAGTGTTTGAATTCTTAGTAAATTGGGGTTTGAAATTCAATAAATTGAGTGAGTTGAGGTTTATTCGATCCGCATTGATTAATTAAACATTACTCAGGCGCTCTCTGCAGTGAGCAAGCCAAATTAAAAGAAATATGTCGGAAGTTTTCTCTGATGATCTGAAAGGTTTGGATTGATGCATAATAACCATGGAGCATTGATATTAATGTATTGCCGAAAGTTTTCTCCGATGCCGGATGTTTTCTCCGATGATCTGAAAGGTTTGGATTAATGCATAATAACCATGGAGCATTGATATTAATGTATTGCCGGAAGTTTTCTCCGATGCTGAAAGTTTTCTCCGATGACCTATTGCCGGAAGTTTTCTCCGATGTCTTATTGCTTCCCCCAGTTGGCCCGCAATGTGTATACACAAGGATTTTATATGCACTGGCATGCATACTGACCACATTATAACATGTGATGATTGGTGGTTGATTTGCTGATTGCATTGTTTGGTCACATGCAAATGTTTGATATTGTGAAGACCTGATCATTGATCTGTTATTAGAATTGTCTGCTCACATGAAATTGTTTGATATTGTGGTGACTTGATTGTTGACCTGTTGGTTGATTTGTTTGTTCACATGCAATGCTTGATATACCATGATAATGCATGCAGTCTATTAAGTATGTATTTGTATATAAAGGTATGTTTATGTATTATATATATATATATATATATATATATATATATATTGATTGCCTGCGACATAGCCTATGATAAACTCATGGACAAAGAATTTACCCTTGAACTATTGTTGGATTGGATATCCTTATGGATGTCACTTCCAGATGGAGTTCCATAGCTACTACAATTTCGTCTTTCCAGGAGCAAGATTGAGCCAGTGGAGGAAGATTCCTCTGAGTGCCTTCTGTGTTGATCTTGCTGAACTATTTCTCAGTAAGAGTTATAGTTGTTGGCCAGCTTAGCTTAGGGTTTTGTCCTTGTTGTTTTGTAATTACTCTATTTAGAAAACCTCACCTCAGTGCGAAACGATTATGTTATGTTTTATGTTATGTGAAATATTGATTGTGATGCATTATACTCTGATATTTGCAAAAGACTGATTTTGTATTATTTAGAAAATTGTACTACTCTTTATGTCTTATTTTTGAAAAGGGTTTCAAAGAGAAGAAAAAGAAAAAAAAATTACTCCTATTTTTCATTGCAAAATACGCAAGAGTACTTTTTAACTGAAAGCATAGAAGCATCAAATGTTGTCAGCATTATATTGGGTTGCACAGTAGCACTCCGAAAGTGGGGTGTTACAATCTGCTGGAGGATTATCAGATAAAAGAGAGTAACATTCCTATCTTCTATGATAATACCTCTGCTATATGTTTTACTAAGAATCCTATTTTACATTCTAGAGCTAAACATATTGAAATTAAACATCTTTTTATTAGAGACTATGTTCAGAAAGGGACTCTTGAAATTAAATTTATAGACACTGACCATCAATGGGCAGATATCTTTACAAAACCCATTGCTGAAGATTGATTCAACTTTATAAGTAAAAAGTTGAATTTTCATATTATAAAGGAATGATTATTTAAATTGAATATATTTGCCTCTGGTATGTGTGGCTCTGATGTACCTGCATCTAATAACTTGCTTGCCTCTGATATCATTTATTGCATCTGGTGATCATATTTGCCTTTGTTATCACATATTGCGTTTGGTGATTGTATATGCCTCTGATACCCTGCTGCCTCTGTTTGTATATATATAATTATATCCTCTAGTGTTGCTCATGCATCTGGTACACTATTCATATTTGCATGCATCTGGCGCATTCATTACCTATTTGCTCTGGGAATATTGGTGTGCACGTGTCTCTCTGAGACTGGTTGATATGTTAGTGGCTGAGAATCACTCTTCGCTGAGTCATTATTATTTTTATTGCCCGAGAACAGTTTTACTGCGCCACTTTAATAGTGTGTTTGACACGTTTCTTTTTTCAAACGACAGTTTTAATATTATCTTTAATTTTATTTTGAAAACGAATGAAGACGATTTACCTTCTTTACACGATTATACCCATTCACCAGACTCATTCACCCACTACCCACTATATCTCTCTGAGAAGTCCTTCACTTTGAACCCTAGCCTCCTTTTCGTATTCTCATTACTTCTTCACTCTGCTATTTCACTGCAACTCTCTGTAAATGGCTGAGCAACAACAACAACAAGTGGTTGCGCCCCTGAATCCTCCTGCGCCTACTGTGGATATTGACCCCAAGGATCTCATTGTCATGGCTGAAGCTTGAATTGATCTCAACGAGTTAGCTGACAATGATTACGACTTCAGAATCCATTTCATTGACATGGGTTGGATAGAATTCTTTTACATTGAATCGAAGGACATCTACCCAGAGTTAGTCAAGGAATTCTGGAGGTTTGCTAGGATTTCAAGTCAAAGCATTATCAATTTCATTCAAGGAAAGGAGATACTGGTGAACCCGAGAATGATAGACCAAGCTATCAACTGCCCAAATGAAGGAAAAGAAATTACTCCAAAATGGGAACAAGATTATGGTGGACCCTCTGTGGTTTCAGATCATCTCTATGACAAACCTGGTGCTATGAAGGTTGTGGATATGAAGAACCACTTTAGGGTGCTCTTAAAGATCGTTAAGAGCAACGTAATGCCACTGTGAGCTCTGGTCACAAATTGTCGATGTGGCACTACGATTTGAGGACTTCTCTTAATCTACCTAGCATCATCTTCAACTTTCTGAGAAGAGACATCACCTTCTCTAGATGTGGGAAAAATAGGAATATACCCTATGGTAGGGTTATTTCTGCTATTTTGGAAGGTCATGATGTAATCAGACATCTTCAAGCATAAGACATTGAAGAAGCTAGAGTTCTGTTTCGTAAGTGTTCTGCCCCCATTTTTGACCACAACAACTTGAAGAAGATGAAACTCTTATAATATGAGTTGATTGCTCAAGTTGCTAAGGAGGAAGAACAAGCAGCTAATGCTGAGAAGAAGAAAGGAAAGAGAGTCAAGGTAGTTGGTGAAGGTTCTTCTCAACCTTCAAAAAGAATTACCAGAAGCTCTGTTGGGATCTCCATTTTTTTCACAAGCACGTCCTATAATTCCCCAAACTTGTCTTGCTTGCATGCCTTCTTTGCTGACTGAAGAACAGGAAGAGAAGAAAGAAGACATTGCAAAATTTTTGGCAAAGACTCAGGAGGAATGTACAAAATTCCATGAAGACTTGAGATAAAAAGGCTTCAAGGGGAAGCCTCTGCAAAGGCACCTCAACATGCTACATCTGGTGCTGCTGTTGCCTCTGCTGTAAGGAAGAGAAGGCTTGTAACGACCCGTTTCCAGATCGCTACGAAACCGAAAGAAGCCTATATGTGACGTGTTTTAAAAACGGTACTCTTGTGCCCTTTCGAAAGATGCGGATATATATATATATATATATATTTAAAAAACAATAGTGCCCGTAAAGCACACACAGAGTACTTACAGCGTTTCGAAACATGATGCAACTAGGACACAAGACTTAAATACTGATAAAACATACATGCATAAATACATAAGTCATATACACAGTATGTGCAAAATAACAGAGTAGAAAATGTTCAAGAAATACACCTATGGTATGATGACCCTCAAGAGAGCAATCATACCCTGGGGGTACTCCCGGCAGACACCCGCGCAGGGGGCTGCTCCAAAAGCAGAACCACCAGTCTACCCTGCCATAGCAAAACATCATAAACCCAACCGGTCACCAACCAACTGTACACAAAAGTATATATACATATATATATACTACAATCCTCCACAAAACATAACAGCACACAACGATCAACAAGCAACTCAAGACAGATAATGGTCATTGCCAGAATCCGCAAAGTGGCCCTCCTCGCTCTCGTCCACCAACTGATCTTCCACGTCTTCGCCATCTCCTGGGTCACCATCATGGGTTGAAGGCACCACGGGAAAAGGGTCAACTTCTCAAATAATCACAATAAACCAAAGCATAAAGCAGTAGGCAAACAACATTGTATACAATCACAAGCGCGACTCAAGACCCAAACCAAAACTCATTCTCTCAACACTTTCGCCATATACCAGAAGTAACGCGGATCCATCCACTGAATACCAGCCGTAGCCTTGGGCTCTCCCCTTACCCTAGGACATTCAGCTCAGGTTCCATTAGCATTACGACGCCTAGCTATTCCCTATCAAACACCAGCCGTAGCCTTTTAGGGGATTCTAGCACCCTAGGTGAATCGATGCAAGCTCAAAAACGTCCCGGCAAAACCAACGTCTAGCCATTCCCTACCGAACACCAGCCGTAGCCTTTTAGGAGATTCCAACATCCTAGGTGAATCGGCTCAGGCTCAAACACGTCCTACGACTCAACGACTCAACCAACTCTCGCACTTCAATGAACAATTCGCTTAATTATAACAACATAATTCAGCTTAACAGCATAAGAAACATAGCAATATCACTCAATTCATCAGATCTAAATAACATAAGCATCTCATCTCAAATAATCCTACTGAGCAACAACAGTCAACAAACAATATGAAATCCATCCCTCTGCTATTCGATGGAATTGACAGAGAGGTACAAACAAGTGTGGGGGGTTGGGGACAGCTACCAACCACTTGCAGACAAGCCCACTAAAATAATCAGCATATAAAAATAATAAAGCGAAGGGGTACAAGACCCTCACTTCGAACCCTTAGGTTCTCAGACTTCTTCGCATGAACACTTGAAATTAAATTCGCATCTAAAAATTGCCCTTACTCAAGGACATACAACAATAAAAGCCTACGATGTCTAGAAGTGCCCTTACTGCTTGTCACTGCTAACACTGCTCCTACGTCCTCGGGTCCGCTTCCACGTACACCTCGATTTCTGTGCCGCACGATCTCGGAAACTTCGATTCCTATTACATGTACAACTTAGTACAAACTAGAAATTCTAGTAACACTTAATTCTCACTTATCCCTTACTTAGCCCAATACTCAAGAATCCAAAAATATAAAAGTAAAATAAAATAAGAGTTTCTTGCATAACAAGTAACTCAAGGTAACTCTTTTAATTAGTTTGAAAAAAAACTTTCACATAAACACACATTTACACAACTAAGGCATAACTAATGTTTTTCATTAAAAATATATATTTTTTTTGATAAAAACTTCTTTCATACTTGCAAGCATTCTAAGTACTAAATCAAGCTCAAATACAATTTCAAGCCTTATTTCAAGTAACACATACTAAGCACAATTTAATCAAAACCAAGTTTATGTTTCTTAAAAATGTTTTTCATTATACTTCAACAATTAAAATAAGGCCATAAACC
Source organism: Calophaca sinica (assembly GCA_037113605.1). Lineage (NCBI taxonomy): Eukaryota > Viridiplantae > Streptophyta > Magnoliopsida > Fabales > Fabaceae > Calophaca > Calophaca sinica. The sequence goes on from CM073734.1 coordinate 39,210,647, forward strand.
AACATGCTAGAATTTAAAGCATAAAAAGAAAATCAATTTCCTACATGCCCTTTTTAATCCCTCTAAACTCAATTTTATACCAAAACTTATCTAACACTAAACTAATCATGCAATTTAATCCCAAATAGTCCTAAGATCATATTAAACACATTATCACATACTTAAACACATATTTAGACAATTAAATAACATGTTTCTCAAGACTCAAGAATAGAGAAAAATTGCAAACTAACATGTTACTCCTAATTAAATTAAATTACACATGCAATTAGCATCTAATCAATTCCTACAACACATATAAATCATTAATTACATGATTTAAGCAAGATTACACAATTTCCCTCTTGTTCATGCCTAGGGTTTTTCGATCAAAGTTCAAAGGAAGAGTTCTATGATGTTTCAACCATGAATCAACAACAACCAACAACAAACAAGCAACATATTAAGACATAACACAAGCAAAGACCAAAACACTAAAAATGGGGGAGGGTGGCGTTAATTTCTGCAGAAAAACAGAGGGAAAAAAATTGTTTTTAAGCTCATACAAATGGTTAGAAAGATAGGTAGTAGGATAAGGAAGAAAACCTAGCAATTAATCAAAGTTTGGAAGCAAAAAAAACTAGCTAAAATGGGGAGGGAAAGTCACGACATCAGCAGCAAGGAGGGGAAGAAAAATCAGATTTCTTTACCTCAAATGATGATCAAGAGGATGATCTAGGTAGAGGAGATGGTATGGAACAATTTTGATGAAGAAACCTTGCTCAAAGGATCAAAGAAATGGATGGAATCATCAATGGAAGTGGTGGAAACTTGGAGAAGAAAAGAAAAGATGGAGAAGAGGGTTTTGGGGGAAGAAGAAAAAATCGTGGGCAGCTGGTGGGGCTTCCTCCTTTTATAAAAAAAATAAATAATAATGTAGTAAGTAAGAGTGGTTATATGTAAGACTTCCTCTTTCTTTTTTTTTTAAACAAACCACACAATTAATGACACTTAGCAATTAAATTAGATGTTAAACATATCACCTAATCTTACTTATCTAACCTCACATCTCTTAAAATTACCCTCTAATTAGAGTCCTAAGATCTAAAACACGGCGACGAAAGACCGCGTTACCGATAAACTCGCGAAAATTTATTTAACGAGAAATTAATCCATTGCGTGAAAATATTTAATTATAAATAATAAAAAAAATCATGACAAATATTCAAAAATGGTCTCAAAAAGTTACGATTCGATTTTCATCGAAATCGGAGTTCATTTATAATTTTATTTGCGGTGAAACCGCCCGGCGATTCGAAACGCGTCAAAACTTCGTTGGAATTTTTCGACGATTTTCAAACCGTGAATTAATATGAAATACTAATTCTCAAATTTAATTTGATCTTGATTTAATTCATACACTTCCTCAAAGAACAAGAAGCTGCTTTATTATAGCGTAAATACGACAAAATATAATAAATAATGCTAATTAACGCATAAAAAAAATATGCGTGTTACAATACTCCCCCTCTAAAAATAGTTTCGTCCTCGAAACTATAGGTGGGTCACGTACCGTGAAAAAGCTCTGGATACTGAGTCTTCATCTTCTCTTCCAGTTCCCAGGTGGCGTCTCCGGTCTTTGGGTCCCACACGACCTTAACCAATTGTATTTCCTTGTTCCTTAACTGCTTAGTCTTTCGGTCTACGATTCTTGCAGGTGACGCTTCGAAAGACAGATCATCCTTCAGTTGGATCACATCCGGTTCGATGACATGAGAAGGGTCGGAGATATACTTCCGCAATTGAGAGACGTGAAAGACGTCATGAATGTTTGATAAGAAAGGTGGCAAGGTGTAACGACCCGTTTCCGGACCGCTACCGAGCTCAATATACCGAGCTCGAGTTACCGAGCTCAACACACCAAGCTCAACATGAACCTATATGAGATGTGTTTTAAAAAAACAAAACTCTTGTGCCTTTTAAAAATACGATATATATTTTTTTTTTATAAAACAAACTCGTGCACATCAGAGTAATTACAGCTTTGCGAAACATGGTGCAACTAAGACACAAGACTTAAATTCTAATAAAACATACATGCATAACATACATATATATATATATATCACTCGAAATAATAATGTATACAAAATACAGAGTAGCAATGTATAAGGAAAATACACCTAAGGTATGACGACTTCAAAAGAGCAATCATACCCTGGGGGTACTTCCGGCAGACTCCCACGCAGGGGGCTGCTCCAAAAGTAAGACCACCAGTCTACCCTGAAACAACAAAACAACACTGCCCAAACTGGTCACGACATACTACTCCAAAAGAAAACAAGGTACAGTCATCAAAAGAAATACGTCGAACAAACAATCAATCACGACAAGTACAGGTCGTCACTCGGGTCCTCGTCGAGTTCCTCCTCGGCATCATCTACTGTCGAGTTCCCTGCGCCCTCGACATCGCCTGGGTAACCGTCATGGATTGAAGGCACCACGGGAAAGGGTCAACTTCTCAACAATTTAAGATAAGCTCGACATAAAGGATATAAGCAAACAGCAATAATATATCTCAATCACCACACGTGACTCGACCATCTCACTCTAGACTCGACTCGACTCTTATTCCGGAATATCGTCAGCAGGTCCATCCCCAAACTGACGTAATAGGTAAACGGCAGGTCCAACCCCAAACCGATACCATGCATTAATCAGCAGGTCCAACCCCAAACTGATAATGCGACGCCTAGCCAATCCACCATAAACAAAAAGGGGACCTAGCACCCTCAGTTATCTGGGTCCGGCTCAAATACGTCATACGACTTCCTATCTCTCTCACTCGATGATTAGCTCGCCGCATGTCAAAGAGTAACACAACTTACTTGATCACATATCAAATAAAGAGAGCATGCTTAACATGAAGAAAACACAATTCGACATTTAAGCAATAAAACATTCTGCATGAAGAAACGCAATTCGACAGCAATACACCATTCACAACATATATTCAATCACATATCAAATACATGCAAAACTCAATCATATTACAACATTCCAATCTCGACACCAATCAAGGAGTCCATACATAAATATAACAATAAAAATAAAGTCTTAGAGATATCTAGGAGTTGCCCTTACGCTAGCATACTACGAAAGTATTAATGTGAAGCGCCCTTACCGAACCCCAAGTTAATGCTGCTCGACAACGACCTCGACACAGCTGTCTTCAAAGAGCTCGACAACGACTTCTCTTACTCGATCTCGACACGGTTGTCTTCAACGAGCTCGACAACGACTTCGACACGTACACTTCTCAGTCGACCTCGACACGTACAGTTCTCGATCTGGATCCCACTGCTTCCACGTCCTTGGATTCGCTCTCCCGTACACCTCGATTCGGAAATCACACGATCTCTGAATCGGACTTCCTAAAACAAACACAACTCGATTCGATCTATGGGTTCTAATACACTTAGCTCTCTTCCCAAACTTAACCACAACCCGTAAAATATAAAACTCAAGAATCAATATATTTTTCCTCTAACACAAAGTTAGGGATTTCGATCAAAAGTTCATGAAAAAGTTATCCGATGCTTCAACAGATAGATCGACAACAACAACAACTGTAAGCAACAAACGAAAAACAAGAAATCGAAACAAACCAAAAATGAAGAGTTTACGCACCACGATTGCGTAAAAACAGGGGAAGAAAATTTGTTTTACAAGCCCAAATAATCGGTTAGAAAGATAGGTAATATTGTGAAGAAGAAAACCCATCAGTTTGACATGATTTGGAAGCATAAAACTGGCTAAAAATGGAAGGAAAAGTAGCGCTAAACAAGAGCGAGAGAGAAAAGAAAAATCTGTTCTTCATACCTCAATGGTGATGGTCGAACAGGCGAGATATGTCAAGAAGATGATGATGAACAAAATTGATGAAGAAAGCTTATGCAGAATCTCGATGGAACTCACGGTTTCGTCGATGGAGATTTTTGGAGAAAAACAACGAAACTCAGAGCAGAAGGAAGGAAGAAGAAAGAAGAAAAGAGAAAGAATGAGTGTTTGAGGGAAAACTGATCGTGAATACAGCTGGTGAGAAAAGGGGTATAATCGTAACTCCAGCTATAAGATGCCAATCCCATCAATCATCTACCCGTCTAATCGTTCCTCTCATAATTACCCTCTACTCTGTCGGTCAACGGTCTAGACACGCGACGAGAACGGTCAAGCCGACAATATAATTATTACAAACAATATAATAATAGCGCTGAATAACGTTCGAAAGAATACGAGGTATCATCTCGACACGATGTCGACAAAGTGCTCGTGCAAGCGCACAAGGTTCTAACACGAGTTCGTGAACGCGGCCTCCTCACCGACATGCGACTTCATCATTTCGACACCCGACTGGCAGCCTAAACGGCTAGTGCACGCGGTCTCATCACCGCAAACGATCTTGGCACGGAATCTCGACACAAGGTCTTGGTCGAGGTCTCGATCGTCGTCTGTCTGATGTCGATCTCGTCCTCAGGTGTTACAATCTCTCCCTCTAAAAATTTCGTCCTCGAAATTGCAAATAAGATTCTTACCTCGGAAAAGTTCAGTCTTGAGTCTTCATCTTCTCCTCCAGCTCCCTGTTGCATCTCCGCCTTCGATCCCACACAACTTTGACGAGTTGAATCTCTTTGTTCCGCGAATCGCTTGGCTTTCCGATCAACGATCCTTGCTGGTAATGCTTCGAAAGATAGGTCGTCCTTCAGTTGAATCACATCCGGTTCGATGACATGAGAGGGGTCGGAAACATACTTCCGCAATTGTGAGACGTGGAAGACATCATGAATGTTTGACAAGAAGGGTGGCAAGGCAATCTGATATGCCACTGGACCAATACGACGAAGAATCTGGTAAGGTCCAATAAATTTAGGGGTAAGTTTCTTGGATTTGATCGCTCGACCAACTCCGATGAGTGGGGTGACTCTAAGAAATACATGTTCTCCTTCCTCGAACTCGAGTGGTCGACGCCGTTGGTCCGCATAACTCTTCGCCGACTTTGAGATGTTCGCATCCGATCTCTGATCAAACGGATCTTCTCGGTAGTCCGCTGGATCATATCTCGTCCTCTGACGATTCGCTCGCCGTCCTGGTACCAACAAAGAGGCGTCGACATTTCCGCCCATACAACGCTTCAAAAGGTGCCATTCCAATACTCGCATGGAAATCGTTATTGTAGGTGAACTCCACCAATGGTAAGACGTCGTCCCAACTTCCTCGGTGATCTAACGCATAAGCTCGCAACAAATCTTCAAGCGATTGGATCGTTCTCTCGATCGGCCGTCGATGCGTGGATGATATACCGAGCTAAGCCTGAGCTCGGTTCCCATCGCTCCTTGCAATTCCCTCCAAAAATGAGACGTGAACTTCGGATCTCGGTCCGACACGATCGAAGAGGGTATTCCATGAAGTCGTACTATCTCCGCGATGTAGATCTCGGTCAGCTTTTCCACATTATATGTCGACCTCACTGGTAAGAAATGAGCAGATTTGGTCAATCGGTCGACGATCACCCAAATCGAATCATTCTTCTTCTGCGTTTTCGGCAAACCTACAACGAAATCCATGGAAATGCTGTCCCATTTCCAAACCGTACGCTGCGATCAGAGCATTCCCGCAGGTCGCTGGTGCTCCACCTTCGCTTCGACACGTTAAACACGGTTACGTGACGGCCACTTGCTTCTTCATTCCGGACCACCAAAAATGCTTCTTCAAGTCTTGATACATCTTCGTAACTCCGGGATGAATACTAAAGTTGCTCTTATGCGCTTCGTCGAGAATCAATTTCCTCAGCTCGGATACGTTAGGTACGCACACTTGGCCATTGCACCTCAAGATGTCGTCCGCTCCGACGTGAAATTCGCGCCTTCCACTTGCGCTTATCAATCAATCTTCTCTTGCGTAAGCTCGTCATGAACTTGCTGGTCTCGGATCTCGCCCAACAATCTGTTAGAGATGGTAAGCATACCAAATCTCGCCTTCCGGTGAAACTTCGACACTCAACTTCAAGTCTCGGAACTTCTCGAGCATCTCCAACTCCTTGATCATCATCGCCGAGGTTAAAACGCTCTTCCCGCTTAATGCATCCGCTACTACGTTAGCCTTACCGGGATGGTATTCCAACGTAAAGTCGTAGTCCTGAGAAATTTCGCCCATCTACACCGACGCATGTTGAGTTCTTTCTGGTCGAACAGTACTTCAAGCTCTTGTGATCGCTGAAAACAAGAAGAGTGCTCCCATAAAGGTAGTGCCTCCATATCTTCAAATAAAAACTATCAGCCGCTAGCTCCAAGTCGTGAGTAGGGTAGTTCCTCTCGTGAATCTTGAGCTGTCTTGAAGCATACGCGACCACCTTCCGATGTTGCATCAGCACGCATCCCAATCCCTGGTGTGACGCATCACAATACACCTCGAAAGGCTCTTCTGGTTGAGGCAAAATCAGCACAGGCGCTGTCGTCAAAAGCTCCTTCAGTCGTTGAAAACTGGCTTCACACTCCTCGGTCCAGGCAAAAGGTTGATCCTTCCTCGTCAGTCGTGTAAGAGGCGCGACAATCTTCGAGAAACCTTCAATGAATCTTCGGTAATATCCAGCTAAGCCGACAAAACTCCTGATCTCGGTAACCGTCTTCGGTTGTTCCCACGCTAACACCGCCTCAATCTTAGTTGGATCCACAGCTATTCCTTCTCTGGAAATCAGGTGACCAAGAAAATTCACCTCTTCAAGCCAAAATTCACACTTCGACAGGTTGGCATAGAGTTGCTTATCTCGTAATATCTGCAGTACTCGACATAGGTGTTCTGCGTGCTCTTCTCGGTTCCTCGAGTAGATCAATATGTCGTCGATGAACACTACAACGAACTGATCCAAAAACGAATGGAAAATCCTGTTCATGTAGTCCATAAACACACCGGGCGATTCGCCACTCCAAACGGCATCACCAAGTACTCGTAGTGACCGTATCTAGTCCTGGAAGTCGCTTTGGCGACATCTTCCTCCTTCACGCGAACTGATGGTAGCCCGACTTCAAGTCTATCTTGAAAAGATCGCCGCTCCACGAAGTTGATCCATCAAGTCGCCAATACGTGGTAACGGATAACGGTTCTTCACGGTAACCTTGTTGAGCTCGCGATAATCCACGCACGCCTTGATCGCCCATCCTTCTTCTTAACCAACAACACCGGAGCTCCCCACGGTGACACGCCGGTCAGATGAATTGCTTCGACTCCAAGTGTTCGATCCGGGACTTCACTCTTTCATCTCGGCAGAGACATCCAGTATGGCGCTTTGGAAATCGGTCCTGCTCCTCGAATCAGTCGATGGAGTACTCGACCTCGTCTTGGTGGTAATCCGCACGCCTTCGAAAACGCCCTCAAAGTCACACACCACCGAACATTCTTCACGCCGATCCGCTGGAAAACTTCCGAACTAGCCAGATACATGTATTCCCTAGTTCCTTCTTTCAAAGAAACTCCAATACGCTCGCAGAAAGATAATTGAGACTCCAAGGTCCGAAAATTACAGCTTTACGGCACACTCAAAAGGACATGGTGGTGTGACAACCAATCCATCCCGAGAATGACATCTAAGCCCTTAAGAGGCAAACAAACCAAATTGACCACAAACTTTCTACTCAATAACCACTACACAATTAAGACATGTAGTGTTTGTGACTAAGGTTTTAGCACCGGGTTGTAACTACTAATTTAAACGGTAAAGCGATCACGCCAAGTTCAAATGGTTCACACAATCGTAAGAAATAAAGGAATGGGTTGCACCCGAATCAAAAAGAACGGATAAGGATTTACCCTCGATCTCACATTCACCTTGGATAAGATCATCACTGCTCGCTTCCTCGCCACTCATGCGTAAAACTCGCCTTTAGCCACTTGACGCTCCCTTTGGCTCTTGCCGCAAGCATAGTCGGTTCAGCTTTGGGTGTAGGACAATCCTTGACAAAATGTCCTGGCTTGTACGGTTGAAACACACCTCCACCCTCTCGAGTACGCTTATTGGCGTAATGTCCCATCTTTCCACAACGGAAACAAGTCACCTCGACACCGGCCTCCCCTCCGCTTCTGCACTGGGTCATCTGACGACATCGCCCCCTCTGTCGCTCCCCGAGGCCTGGTCGTAAGGCTTCTTCTCGGTTGTTTCTTTCAGTGCAAATCTACGCCCGCACTGGGTCTCACCGGTCCGCCCACAATAATCTTCTTCTTGTGGCTCCTCACTCCTTCTACCTCGACACAGTGATCAATTAGCTCTTGGAGGTTTCGGATCCTCAACGACACTACTGACTTCTGAATGTCGAATCTCAATCCCCGTTGGAATCTCTCACTCAACCATCTCTGGTCAACTCGATCACGAAATGGACTGAAATACCTCGCCAACGACTCGAACTTGGCCGCATACTCGGACACTGTCGAGTTGCCTTGCTGCAATTGAAGAAATTCCTGCTCCTTCTCGGCTCGTGCAGTATCTGGGAAGTACTTGTCCAAGAACCTTTCACGAAAAAGCTCCCAGGTCATCTCGCGACGCTCGCTTATAAATGTTTGCTTCACTCCTCTCCACCAATACTCTGCGTCTCCTAGCGAGGTAGGTGGCATAGTCGACCTTCACGTTGTCCCGCAATGGAGTGCCTCAAAGATCTTCTCGATCTCTTGCATCCAAAGATCGCCTTTATCCGGATTTGGCTCACCGTAGAACTTCTGGATCATGCTTCCTGAAGTCCGCTAATCCTCTAGCTTCAGATTTCGCTCGCTCGTTCGCTTGCCGCAAGTTCTGCTGAGTTAACGCCGCCGCCTGGCTGAGCGATCGCGTTAGCCTGTTGAGTTGCAGCGGTGATTGTTGAGCCATGGCTGCCGCCATCTCGGTCATAGCTTGAATAGCTCGTTCCATGTCGACGTTCTTGGTTGCGGATGTCGTATTCCTACGAGGTGGCATTAGATTCCACAAAGTTCAAAACCCCGAATCTCGTAACAAGGATGTGTTAAAACACACCGCTTCAATCAAGAAACAGCTCAAACAATTTTTCAAGCAATAAGTGCTTCACTTAATCAAACAAAGAATCAACATATTACAACTAGGTACCCAACACACATAACCCGACACGCTGACTACCCAAATTCCTATGCACTTCTGGCCAACCGAATCAAGCTCGATACCAACAATGTAACGACTGCTTCCTGACCGCTACCGAAGCTCAATATACCGAGCTCGAGTTACCGAGCTCAACACACCAAGCTCAACATGAACCTATATGAGATGTGTTTCAAAAAAACAAAACTCTTGTGCCTTTTAAAAATACGATATATATTTTTTTTTTATAAAACAAACTCGTGCACATCAGAGTAATTACAAATTTTTAAACATGGTGCAACTAAGACTCAAGACTTAAATTCTAATAAAACATACATGCATAACATACATATATATATATATATCACTCGAAATAATAATGTATACAAAATACAGAGTAGCAATGTATAAAGAAAATACACCTAAGGTATGACGACTTCAAAAGAGCAATCATACCTCGGGGTACTTCCAGACTCCCACGCAGGGGTCGCTCCAAAAGTAAGACCACCACCTACCTCAAACAACAAAACAACACCGCCAAACTGGTCACGACATACTACTCCAAAAGAAAACAAGGTACGTCATCAAAAGAAATACGTCGAACAAACAATCAATCACGACAAGTACGGTCGTCACTCGGGTCCTCGCCGAGTTCCTCCTCGCATCATCTATCGCCGAAGTTCCTCGCGCTTCGACATCGCCTGGGTAACCGCCATGGATTGAAGCCACCTCGGGAAAGTGTCATCTTCTCAACAATTTAAGATACGCTCGACATAAAGGATATAAGCATACAGCAATAATATATCTCAATCACCACACGTGACTCGACCATCTCACTCTAGACTCGACTCGACTCTTATTCCGGAATATCGCCGAGGTCCATCCCCAAACCGACGTAATAGGTAAACGGCAGTCCAACCCCAAACCGATACCATGCATTAATCAAGTGTCCAACCCCAAACCGATAATGCGACGCCTAGCCAATCCACCATAAACAAAAAGGGGACCTAGCACCTCGCCATCCTGGGTCCGGCTCAAAACGCCATACGACTCCCTAGCTCTCTCACTCGATGATTAGCTCGCCGCATGTCAAAGAGTAACACAACTTACTTGATCACATATCAAATAAAGAGAGCATGCTTAACATGAAGAAAACACAATTCGACATTTAAGCAATAAAACATTCGCATGAAGAAACGCACTGACAAAGAATACACCATTCACAACATATATTCAATCACATATCAAATACATGCAAAACTCAATCATATTACAACATTCCAATCTCGACACCAATCAAGGAGTCCATACATAAATATAACAATAAAAATAAAGTCTTAGAGATATCTAGGAGTTGCCCTTACGCTAGCATACTACGAAAGTATTAATGTGAAGCGCCCTTACCGAACCCCAAGTTAATGCTGCTCGACAACGACCTCGACACAGCTGTCTTCAAAGAGCTCGACAACGACTTCTCTTACTCGATCTCGACACGGGTGTCCTCAACCAGCTCGGCAACCACTTCGACATCGCACACTTCTCACCGACCTCGACACGCATAGCTTCGATCCGATCCCACCGCTTCCACGCCCTTGGATTCGCTCTCCCGCACACCTCGATTCGAAATCACACGATCTCTGAATCGACTTCCTAAAACAAACACAACTCGCCTCGATCTATGGGTTCTAATACACTTAGCTCTCTTCCCAAACTTAACCACAACCCAGAAAATATAAAACTCAAGAACTGAATATATTTTTCCTCTAACACAAAGTTAGGGATTTCGATCAAAAGTTCATGAAAAAGTTATCTGATGCTTCAACAGATAGATCGACAACAACAACAACCAGAAGCAACAAACGAAAACAAGAAATCGAAACAAACCAAAAATGAAGAGTTTCTGGGCACTGCCGATTGCAGAAAAACAGGGGAAGAAAATTTGTTTTACAAGCCCAAATAATCGGTTAGAAAGATAGGTAATATTGTGAAGAAGAAAACCCATCAGTTTGACATGATTTGGAAGCATAAAACTGGCTAAAAATGGAAGGAAAAGTAGCGCTAAACAGTAGCAGAGAGAAAAAGAAAAATCTGTTCTTCATACCTCAATGGTGATGGTCGAACAGGCGAGATATGTCAAGAAGATGATGATGAACAAAATTGATGAAGAAAGCTTATGCAGAATCTCGATGGAACTCACGGTTTCGTCGATGGAGATTTTTGGAGAAAAACAACGAAACTCAGAGCAGAAGGAAGGAAGAAGAAAGAAGAAAAGAGAAAGAATGAGTGTTTGAGGGAAAACTGATCGTGAATACAGCTGGTGAGAAAAGGGGTATAATCGTAACTCCAGCTATAAGATGCCAATCCCATCAATCATCTACCCGTCTAATCGTTCCTCTCATAATTACCCTCTACTCTGCTTGGTCAATCGGTCTAGACATCGACGAACGGCCAAGCCGACAATATAATTATTACAAACAATATAATAATAGCGAATAACGCTCGAAAGAATACGAGGTGTCATCTCGACACGATGTCGACAAGGGTGCTCGTGCAGCGCACAAGGTTCTAACACGAGTTCGTGAACGCGCCTCCTCACCGACATGCGACTTCATCACCGACACCCGACTCCTGGCAGCCTAAACAAATTAGTGCACGCGGTCTCATCACCGGCAAACGATCTTGGCACGGAATCTCGACACAAGGTCTTGGTCGAGGTCTCGATACGTCGCCCTAATACGATGTCGATCTCGCCCTCAGGTGTTACAATCTCTCCTCTAAAAAATTTCGCCCTCGAAATTGCAAATAAGATTCTTACCTCGGAAAAGTTCAGTGGTACCGAGTCTTCATCTTCTCCTCCACTCCTGTTGCATCTCCGCCTTCTCGATCCCACACAACTTTGACGAGTTGAATCTCTTTGTTCCGCGAATCGCTTGGCTTTCCGATCAACGATCCTTGCTGGTAATGCTTCGAAAGATAGGTCGTCCTTCAGTTGAATCACATCCGGTTCGATGACATGAGAGGGGTCGGAAACATACTTCCGCAATTGTGAGACGTGGAAGACATCATGAATGTTTGACAAGAAGGGTGGCAAGGCAATCTGATATGCCACTGGACCAATACGACGAAGAATCTGGTAAGGTCCAATAAATTTAGGGGTAAGTTTCTTGGATTTGATCGCTCGACCAACTCCAGTAGTGGGGGTGACTCTAAGAAATACATGTTCTCCTTCCTCGAACTCGAGTGGTCGACGTCGTTGGTCTGCATAACTCTTCTGTCGACTTTGAGATGTTCGCATCCGATCTCGATCAAACGGATCTTCTCGTAGTCCGCTGGATCATATCCGTCCTACGATTACGCTTCGCCGCCCTGGTACCAACAAAGAGGCGCCTGACATTTCCGCCCATACGCCGCTTCAAAAGGTGCCATTCCAATACTGCATGGAAATCGTTATTGTAGGTGAACTCCACCAATGGTAAGACGTCGTCCCAACTTCCTCGGTGATCTAACGCATAAGCTCGCAACAAATCTTCAAGCGATTGGATCGTTCTCTCGGTCGACCGCCGATGCGTGGATGATATACCGAAGCTAAGCCTCGAGCTCTGCTCCCATCGCTCCTTGCAATTCCTCCAAAATGAGACGTGAACTTCGGATCTCGGTCCGACACGATCAAGAGGTATTCCATGAAGTCGCATTTATCTCCGCGATGTAGATCTCTGGCCGCCTTTTCCACATTATATGTCGACCTCACCGTAAGAATGAGCAGATTTGGTCAATCGGTCGACGATCACCCAAATCGAATCATTCTTCTTCTGCGCTGCAAACCTACAACGAAATCCATGGAAATGCTGTCCCATTTCCAAACCGATACGCTGTTTATCAGAGCATTCCCGCAGGTCGCTGGTGCTCCACCTTCGCTTCGACACGCTAAACACGGTTACGTGACGGCCACTTGCTTCTTCATTCCTGACCACCAAAAATGCTTCTTCAAGTCTTGATACATCTTCGTAACTCTGGATGAATACTAAAGTTGCTCTTATGCGCTTCGCCGAGAATCAATTTCCTCACTCGGATACGTTAGGTACGCACACTTCGCCATTGCACCTCAAGATGTCGCCCGCTCCGACGTGAAATTCGCCGCTTTCCTTGCGCTATCAATCAATCTTCTTCTTGCGTAAGCTCGTCATGAACTTGCCGTCTCGGATCTCGTCCAACAATCTGTTAGAGATGGTAAGCATACCAAATCTCAGCTTCCCCGGTGAAACTTCGACACTCAACTTCAAGTCTCGGAACTTCTCGAGCATCTCCAACTCCTTGATCATCATCGCCGAGGTTAAAACGCTCTTCCTGCTTAATGCATCTGCTACTACGTTAGCCTTACCGGGATGGTATTCCAACGTAAAGTCGTAGTCCTTGAGAAATTCTGTCCATCTACACTGACGCATGTTGAGTTCTTTCTGGTCGAACAGGTACTTCAAGCTCTTGTGATCGCTGAAAACAGTAAGAGTGCTCCCATAAAGGTAGTGCCTCCATATCTTCGGGCCAAGAAAAACTACTGCTGCTAGCTCCAAGTCGTGAGTAGGGTAGTTCCTCTCGTGAATCTTGAGCTGTCTTGAAGCATACGCGACCACCTTCCGATGTTGCATCAGCACGCATCCCAATCCCTGGTGTGACGCATCACAATACACCTCGAAAGGCTCTTCGGGTTGAGGCAAAATCAGCACAAAGCGCCGCTGCCAAAAGCTCCTTCGGCCGTTGAAAATCCGGCTTCACACTCCTCGGTCCAGGCAAAGGTTGATCCTTCCTCGTCGATCGTAAAGAGGCGCGACAATCTTCGAGAAACCTTCAATGAATCTTCGGTAATATCCAGCTAAGCCGACAAAACTCCTGATCTCGGTAACCGTCTTCGGTTGTTCCCACGCTAACACCGCCTCAATCTTAGTTGGATCCACAGCTATTCCTTCTCTGGAAATTAAGTGACCAAGAAAATTCACCTCTTCAAGCCAAAATTCACACTTCGACAGGTTGGCATAGAGTTGCTTATCTCGTAATATCTGCAGTACTCGACATAAGTGTTCTGCGTGCTCTTCTCGGTTCCTCGAGTAGATCAGTATGTCGTCGATGAACACTACAACAAACTGATCCAAGAACGAATGGAAAATCCTGTTCATGTAGTCCATAAACACACCGCGATTCGCCACTCCAAACGGCATCACCAAGTACTCGTAGTGACCGTATCTAGTCCTGGAAGTCGCTTTGGCGACATCTTCCTCCTTCACGCGAACTGATGGTAGCCCGACTTCAAGTCTATCTTGAAAAGATCGCCGCTCCACGGTTGATCCATCAAGTCGCCAATACGTGGTAACGGATAACGGTTCTTCACGGTAACCTTGTTGAGCTCGCGATAATCCACGCACGCCTTGATCGCCCATCCTTCTTCTTAACCAACAACACCGAGCTCCCCACGGTGACACGCTCGGTCGTATGAATTGCTTCGACTCCAAGTGTTCGATCCGGGACTTCACTCTTTCATCTCGGCAGGAGACATCCTCAGTATGGCGCTTTGGAAATCGGTCTGTTCTCGAATCAGTCGATGGAGTACTCGACCTCTCGTCTTGGTGGTAATCCCGCACGCCTTCTGAAAACGCCCTCAAAGTCACACACCACCGAACATTCTTCACGCGTCGATCTGTTGGAAAACTTCCGAACTAGCCAGATACATGTATTCCCTAGTTCCTTCTTTCAAAGAAACTCCAACACGCTCGGCGTAAAGATAATTAGAGACTCCAAGGTCTGGAAAAATTACAGTTTTACGGGCACAGTCCAAAAGGACATGGTGGTGTGACAACCAATCCATCCCGAGAATGACATCTAAGCCCTTAAGAGGCAAACAAACCAAATTGACCACAAACTTTCTACTCTGAATAACCACTACACAATTAAGACATGCAGTGTTTGTGACTAAGGTTTTAGCAGCTGGGGGTGTAACTACTAATTTAAACGGTAAAGCAGTCACAGTCAAGTTCAAATGGTTCACACAATCAGAAGAAATAAAGGAATGGGTTGCACCCGAATCAAAAAGAACGGATAAGGATTTACCCTCGATCTCACATTCACCTTGGATAAGATCTTCAGCTCGTTCTGCTTCCTCGCCACTCATGCAGAAAACTCTGCCTTTAGCCACTTGACGCTTCCCTTTGGCTCTTGCCGCAAGCATAGTCGGTTCAGCTTTGGGTGTAGGACAATCCTTGACAAAATGTCCTGGCTTCTTACAGTTGAAACACACCTCCACCCTCTGAGTACAGTTATTGGCGTAATGTCCCGTCTTTCCACAACGGAAACAAGTCACCTCGACACCGGTCTGTCCTCCGCTTCTGCACTGGGTCATCGGACGATACTGTCCCCTGTTGTCGTTCCCCTGAGGTCGGTCGTAAGGCTTCTTCTGCGGTTGTTTCCCTTTCTGTGCAAATCTCTGCCCCGCACTCTGGGGTCTCACCGGTCCGCCCACAATAATCTTCTTCTTGTGGCTCCTCACTCCTTCTACCTCGACACAGTGATCAATTAGCTCTTGGAGGTTTCGGATCCTCAACGACACTACTGACTTCTGAATGTCGAATCTCAATCCCCGTTGGAATCTCTCACTCAACCATCTCTGGTCAACTCGATCACGAAATGGACTGAAATACCTCGCCAACGACTCGAACTTGGCCGCATACTCGGACACCGTCGAGTTGCCTTGCTGCAGTTGAAGAAATTCCTGCTCCTTCTCGGCTCGTGCAGTATCCGGGAAGTACTTGTCCAAGAACCTTTCACGAAAAAGTTCCCAGGTCATCTCGCGACGTTCTGCTATAAATGTTTGCTTCACTCCTCTCCACCAATACTCTGCGTCTCCTAGCAGTAGGTAGGTGGCATAGTCGACCTTCACGTTGTCCCGCAATGGAGTGCCTCAAAGATCTTCTCGATCTCTTGCATCCAAAGATCGCCTTTATCCGGATTTGGCTCACCGTAGAACTTCTGGATCATGCTTCCTGAAGTCCGCTAATCCTCTAGCTTCAGATTTCGTTACGCTCGTTCTTTGTTCTTTGCAAGTTCTGGTGAGTTAACGCTGCCGTCTGTTGAGCGATCGCGTTAGCTGTTGAGTTCGCGGTGATTGTTGAGCCATGGCTGCCGCCATCTCGGTCATAGCTTGAATAGCTCGTTCCATGTCGACGTTCTTGGTTGCGGATGTCGTATTCCTACGAGGTGGCATTAGATTCCACAAAGTTCAAAACCCCGCTGTAATCTCGTAACAAGGATGTGTTAAAACACACCGCTTCAATCAAGAAACAGCTCAAACAATTTTTCAAGCAATAAGTGCTTCACTTAATCAAACAAAGAATCAACATATTACAACTAGGTACCCAACACACATAACCCGACACGGTGACTACCCAAATTCCTATGCACGTTTCTGGCCGAATCAATCAGCTCGATACCAACAATGTAACGACCGCTTCCGACCGCTACCGAAGCTCAATATACCGAGCTCGAGTTACCGAGCTCAACACACCAAGCTCAACATGAACCTATATGAGATGTGTTTTAAAGAAACAAAACTCTTGTGCCTTTTAAAAATACGATATATATTTTTTTTTTATAAAACAAACTCGTGCACATCAGAGTAATTACAGCTTTTCGAAACATGGTGCAACTAAGACACAAGACTTAAATTCTAATAAAACATACATGCATAACATACATATATATATATATCACTCGAAATAATAATGTATACAAAATACAGAGTAGCAATGTATAAGGAAAATACACCTAAGGTATGACGACTTCAAAAGAGCAATCATACCCTGGGGGTACTTCCGCAGAACTCCCACGCAGGTCGCTCCAAAAGTAAGACCACCGCCTACCCCAAACAACAAAACAACACTACCCAAACTGGTCACGCCATACTACTCCAAAAGAAAACAAGGTACACTCATCAAAAGAAATACGTCGAACAAACAATCAATCACGACAAGTACAGTCGTCACTCGTCCTCGCCGAAGTTCCTCCTCGGCATCATCTATCGCCGAGTTCCTCGCGCTTCGACATCGCCTGGGTAACCGCCATGGATTGAAGGCACCACTGAAAGTGGTCAACTTCTCAACAATTTAAGATAAGCTCGACATAAAGGATATAAGCAAACAGCAATAATATATCTCAATCACCACACGAGACTCGACCATCTCACTCTAGACTCGACTCGACTCTTATTCCTAATATCGCCAAGAAGTCCATCCCCAAACCGACGTAATAGGTAAACGGCAGTCCAACCCCAAACCGATACCATGCATTAATCAAAGGTCCAACCCCAAACCGATAATGCGACGCCTAGCCAATCCACCATAAACAAAAAGGGACCTAGCACCCTCGATTATCCGGATCCGCTCAAAACGCCATACGACTCCCTAGCTCTCTCTCTCACTGATGATTAGCTCGCCGCATGTCAAAGAGTAACACAACTTACTTGATCACATATCAAATAAAGAGAGCATGCTTAACATGAAGAAAACACAATTCGACATTTAAGCAATAAAACATTCTCGCATGAAGAAACGCACTGGACAAAGAATACACCATTCACAACATATATTCAATCACATATCAAATACATGCAAAACTCAATCATATTACAACATTCCAATCTCGACACCAATCAAGGAGTCCATACATAAATATAACAATAAAAATAAAGTCTTAGAGATATCTAGGAGTTGCCACTTACGCTAGCATACTACGAAAGTATTAATGTGAAGCGCCCTTACCAACCCCAAGTTAATGCCGCCGACAACGACCTCGACACATTTGTCTTCAAAGAGCTCGACAACGACTTCTCTTACTCGATCTCGACACGGTTGTCTTCAACGAGCTCGACAACGACTTCGACACGCACACTTCTCGCCGACCTCGACACGCATAGCTTCGATCCGGATCCCACCGCTTCCACGCCCTTGGATTCGCTCTCCGCACACCTCGATTCGAAATCACACGATCTCTGAATCGGACTTCCTAAAACAAACACAACTCGTCGATCTATGGGTTCTAATACACTTAGCTCTCTTCCCAAACTTAACCACAACCCAGAAAATATAAAACTCAAGAACTGAATATATTTTTCCTCTAACACAAAGTTAGGGATTTCGATCAAAAGTTCATGAAAAAGTTATCTGATGCTTCAATGATAGATCGACAACAACAACAACCGTAAGCAACAAACGAAAACAAGAAATCGAAACAAACCAAAAATGAAGAGTTTCTGGGCACTGCCGATTGCAGAAAAACAGGGGAAGAAAATTTGTTTTACAAGCCCAATTAATCCGTTAGAAAGATAGGTAATATTGTGAAGAAGAAAACCCATCAGATTGACATGATTTGGAAGCATAAACTGCTAAAAATGGAAGGAAAAGTAGCGCTAAACAAGAGTACGTAGAAAAGAAAAATCATTCTTCATACCTCAATGGTGATGGTCGAACAGGCGAGATATGTCAAGAAGATGATGATGAACAAAATTGATGAAGAAAGCTTATGCAGAATCTCGATGGAACTCACGGTTTCGTCGATGGAGATTTTTGGAGAAAAACAACGAAACTCAGAGCAGAAGGAAGGAAGAAGAAAGAAGAAAAGAGAAAGAATGAGTGTTTGAGGGAAAACTGATCGTGAATACAGCTGGTGAGAAAAGGGGTATAATCGTAACTCCAGCTATAAGATGCCAATCCCATCAATCATCTACTCGTCTAATCGTTCCTCTCATAATTACCCTCTACTCTGTCGGTCAACGGTCTAGACACGCGACGAGAACGGTCAAGCCGACAATATAATTATTACAAACAATATAATAATAGCGCTGAATAACATTCGAAAGAATACGAGGTGTCATCTCGACACGATGTCGACAAGGGTGCTCGTGCAAGCGCACAAGGTTCTAACACGAGTTCGTGAACGCGGCCTCCTCAGCTCGACATGCGACTTCATCAGCTCGACACCCGACCTCGGCAGCTAAACAGCTAGTGCACGCGGTCTCATCAGCTCAGCAAACGATCTTGGCACGGAATCTCGACACAAGGTCTTGGTCGAGGTCTCGATACGTCGTCCTAATACGATGTCGATCTCGTCCTCAGGTGTTACACAAGGCAATTTGATAGGCCACAGGGCCGATACGACGAAGATGTGAATACATGCCTTGACAGGATGGTTTTGATGATTGACAAAAGGGAGCTTTGCAAATAGTCAACCGTGCAAAAAGTGGAAAAGAATACCAAGACGCGTATCAAGAATGATAGTTTCTCAAGTCTTTGGGTTTTGGGTATTTATTTATCTTTATTAAGACAATTTGTAAGTAGTAATAAAAAGCTCTCAATTAAAATTAAATCACACACGCACAAAATATTTTGACATGCATATCTCGTGGCCTGATGTTGAGCTCGAGGAAGTCGGATGTCGAGCCGAGGAGGAAGTCGCGTGTCGAGCTCGAGGAAATCGGATGTCGAAATGAGGAGGAAGTCGGATGTTGAGCTCGAGGAAGTCGTATGTCGAAATGAGGAGGAGGTCGCGCTTCAAGCTTATGAGGTCGCTGCATCGAGGTCGCGCGGATGAGCTCTTGTCGCGTCTTGCCGAAATGATGATCCGTGTCGAGCCGATGAGGTCGTGGTACCGAGCTATGAGGACCGAGCCGATGAGGAGGTCGTATGCAGAGTCTGCTGCCGAGGTCGCGGTGCCGAGGTCTTTGCCGAGCCGTGTCGAGGTCGTCTGTCGAGCCGCGGTGGCGAGGTCGTCTGAGCCGTGTGGCGAGGTCGTCTGCCGAGCCGCCTTCGTGAGGTCGTCTGGCCGAGCCGCCTTCCAGGTCGTATGCCGAGCCGCCTCCGTGTTTTCAATTTCTTTATTTCAAAACGCAACGGCAGATTTTTCTTCCAACGGACAAATCAAAACGCATAGCGGGCAAATCTTTGCAGCTGGCCATTTCGACGCTCACCCATTGCCTATATAAACACACTCGTGAGCTTTGTTTTAAAACAACAACGCAGTTGCTTAATTTTTGTGCCAAAAACTCACAAATATTTTTCATCACTCACACTTATTTGAGCACAATTTTCTCGAGAGTCCTTTTATTCTACATAATTTGAGTTGTATTATTTGAGCTTCAATTTGTTATATCCGCACTATTGAGTGTATCTTTTTCGCCTCATTTTATTTGTGAAAATCATTTATTTTTGGGTAGGAATCCCAAGGTGTTCATAGAGAGGTGATATCTCTTGAACGTATTGCTCGTTTAGAGTTGTAAAGGTTTCTAGTGAACTCGATTTAAAAGCTAGTGTCTTAGTGAAAATCCCATAGTGGTTTGCTTTGGGGGACAGGACGTAGGCCACAGGGTGTTAGGTGGCGAACCTGGATAATTTGTTGTTTGCTTTTTACTCCTTATCTCTCTACTTTTCACCAATTAAATTTACAGACTTTATTTTATTGTTATTTATATCTTACTATTTACTTTATTTTTAACTCGTTTGCAATTTATTCTTCAAGTGATTTATCTATTTCACATTAATATTTCCGCAACTCATAATTAGCACTTATTTCTCCAAAAGTTTTTGAAAGCACAGTTCACACACAATTCACCCCCCTCTTGTGTTTGGAGTCACTTGTCAACAAGTGGCATCAGAGCTAGACTCTTCTATAAAGGACTTAACCGTCTCAAGAGAATGACTTCAAACAATTACGAGGGAACTTCCATGAACAGACCCCCATTTTTCAATAGTGAGGGGTATGGTTATTGGAAGGATAGAATGCAAATCTTTCTTGAGGGTGTTGATCTTGATATTTGGGATGCTGTGGAAAATGGTCCATTTGTCCCCACTCAATCAATTAATGATGCAGTGGTAGACAAACCAAGATCACTTTGGACCGAAGATGATAAGAAAAAGGTCCAATACAATTTGAAGGCTAAGAACATCATCACTTCTGCTTTAAGCTACGATGAGTTCTATAGGGTCTCAAATTGCAAGACTGTTAAAGAAATGTGGGACACCCTTCTATTGACCCATGAAGGTACTACCGAGGTCAAGAGGGCTCGAATGAACACATTAACCCATGAGTATGAGTTATTTAGGATGAAACCAAGTGAAAACATACAAGATATGCAAAAAGGTTCATCCATATAATAAACCATCTCGAGCTCTTGGGAAAGTCTTCAAGAATGAAGATTTGATTAACAAAGTTCTTAGATGTCTAAACAGAATTGGCAACCCAAGGTCACTGCTATAGCTGAATCTAGAGACTTATCTTCTATGACCTTGGCTACTTTGTTTGGAAAATTGCAGAACATGAAATTGAACTAAATCGCCTCATGGAAAGCGAAGAAGGCGATAAGAAAAAGAAAGGGCTCGCCCTCAAAGCAAGCATTGAGGAAACCGACGATGACGAATGTGATTTCCTTGAAGATGAAAATAATGAGGAAAACATGAGTCTAATGGTTCGCAAATTCAAAAGGTTCATGAGACTCGAAACAAAGGTAAGTTCCCAAGCTCTCAAAAGAAAAGTGATGAAACAACTTCTTTTAATCCTACCTGCTACAAGTGTGGAAAGAAAGGTCACATAAAACCCGATTGTCCTCAAAACCAAACGAGGAATGAGAAATTTGAAAAGAAACCACCAAAGGATTCAAAGGGAAGAAGAGCTTACATTGCCTGGGATGATAATGATATGGATTCTTCGATGAATCTGAAAATGAAGAGGCTCACCTTAGTCTAATGGCAAAACACGAGGAGGATGAGGTAAATGCTCTTGAACTCGAATCTCCTTTAACTTATGATGAGCTGCTTATTGCTTGTGAAGAATTAAATAATGAAACGATTAAACTTGGAAAAATTGTTCTTTCTTCTAAGAAAACCATCTCTTCTCTTGAATCAAAAATTGAAATTTTAAACAAAGAGATAGTGATTCTTAAAGAAAAACAAGTTGCTGTGATTGAAACTTCTCCTCCCATATCTTGTGAAAATAAAAAGAATGAAGTTTTAAAATGCAATGAGTGTAGTGTTTTGGAAAATAAGGTTAAGGATTTAAATAACAGTCTTGCAAAATTTACGATGGGAAGAGATAATCTAAACATTATGTTAGGAAATCAAAAAGGTACTTTTGGAAAAGCTGGTTTAGGTTATCATCCAAAAATTCATGAAAAATCTTTTAAACTCTTCAATCACAACAAACCCTCAAGTAGTCCTTTCATTAAATGCTTTCACTGTGGTAGAAATGGTCACACTCCGTCTATTTGCAATATTAGAAAGAATAAAAATGTAGTTGGCAAAAAGATGTGGATTCCAAAGGGCACCTTGCCCAAGACTAACTCATATGGACCCAAGATGGTTTGGGTACCAAAGATTAAAATATGATTTGTTGTTGTAGGTGTGCTTGAAAGCCAAGGACTTAAATTGGTATCTTGATAGCGGTGTTCAAAGCACATGACAGGAGACAAAAGCAAGTTCTCCTCATTGGTACCTAAGAATAGTGGTTATGTCCGGTATGGTGACAACAACAAAGGTAAAATTCTTGGGATTGGTTCTATTGGTAAGAGTCCTAATCCCACTATTGAAAATGTTTTGTATGTGGATGGTTTGAAGCATAATTTGCTAAGCATTAGTCAACGTTGTGATAAAGGAAACAAAGTGGTTTTCGATTCTTCAAAATGCATGGTCATGGATTCTATAAATGAAAATGTTATTGTAATTGGACCTAGAATTGGAAATATCTATATGCTTGATTTAGATAAAATACCTTCAAATGATGCATGTTGTCTTATTAGTAAAGAGGATGAATCTTGGCTATGGCATAGGAGAATGGCTCATATTCACATGGATCATCTTAATAAGTTAGTTCGAAAGGACTTAGTAATTGGCTTACCAAAGCTTCGTTTTGAAAAAGATAAACTTTGTGATGCATGTCAAAAAGGAAAACAAGTAAAGGCATCTTTCAAATCTAAAAATATTGTTTCTACAAACCGGCCTTTACAACTTTTACATATGGATTTATTTGGCCCTTCTAGAACTAAAAGCTTTGGTGGCAATTACTATGCTCTTGTTATTGTGGACTGACTATTCTCGCTATACATGGACTTTATTTATTTCTCACAAAAATGATGCTTTTAATGCTTTTGAAAACTTGCAAAGGTTATACAAAATGAGAAGGGACTTAACATTGCTTCCATTCAAGTGATCATGGTGGGGAATTTGAGAATGAAGCATTTGAAGCATTTTGCACGAAAATGGCATCGATCACAACTTTTCTCGCTCCAAGGACACCGCAACAAAATGGAGTGGTTGAAAGGAAAAATCGGTCTCTTGAAGAGCTAGCGAGGACGATGCTCAATGAGACTAACCTTCCTAAGTACTTTTGGGCGACGCCAGTGAGCACCGCTATGTGATGAATCGAGTTCTTATAAGGCCGATCCTTAAGCAAACACCGTATGAACTCTACAAAGGAAGGAAGCCCAACATTTCCCACCTTCACGTTTACGGATGCAAGTGTTTTGTCCTAAACAATGGTAAGAATAACCTTGGTAAATTTGATGCTAAAGTCGATGAAGGTTTATTTCTTGGATATTCCACTTCTAGTAAAGCTTTTGAATTTTTAATAAAAGAACTTGACTGTTGAAGAATCTGCATGTTTCTTTTGATGAATCTAACCCCAAATCTTCAGATGAAGAAAGTGTTGATGATCTTTGCGTAAGTATTTGGAGATACCTATTTAGAGGAACAAGAGAGATCAAAAGTTCAAAAGGAGGATCAAGAGTCCTTGCCTCAACCCTCTCAAGAACTCTCTCACTCAAATCTTCCAAAGGAATGGAGAGTCTCAAAGAACCATCCTCTTGACAACATAATAGGTGATATCTCAAAAGGGGTAACGACTCGAAACTCTCTTAATCATGCATGTCATCATATGGCCTTTGTCTCTCAAATTGAACCAAATGACGTCAATGAAGCCATCTTTGATGAGCATTGGACCCTTGCTATGCAAGAGGAATTAAATCAACTTGAGAGAAATGATGTTTGGGAACTTGTCCCTAGGCCTAAAGATCACCTAGTCATTGGGACCAAATGGGTCTTTCGCAATAAGCTTGATGAAAACGGTATCATTGTTAGAAATAAAGCTAGACTTGTTGCAAAAGGCTATAACCAACAAGAGGGCATAGATTTCGATGAAACCTATGCACCCGTGGCTAGATTAGAAGCTATTCGCATGCTTCTCGCATTTGCATGCATCATGGATTTCAAACTTTTTCAAATGGATGTTAAAAGTGCATTTCTTAATGGCTTTATTCAAGAAGAAGTATATGTTGATCAACCTCCTGGTTTGAAAATTTTGAATTTCCAAATCATGTTTTTAAATTGAAAAAGGCTCTGTATGGTTTAAAACAAGCTCCTAGAGCTTGGTACGAGAGGTTGAGCAAATATTTACTTGAAAAAGGTTTTGAAAGAGGAAAAGTTGATACCACTCTTTTCATTAAACACAAAAATCATGACATTTTACTTGTTCAAATTTATGTTGACGATATCATCTTTGGTGCTAATAATGAGTCTTTGTGTGAAGATTTTTCCAAAATCATGCAAAGTGAGTTTGAAATGTCCATGATGGGAGAGCTCAACTACTTCCTTGGTCTTCAAATCAAACAAACAAAAGAAGGAATTTTTATAAATCAATCCAAATATTGCAAGGAGTTGCTTAAAAGATTTGGAATGAGCAACGCCAAAGAAATCTCAACTCCCATGAGCACATCATGCTATCTTGACAAAGATGAAGGTGGTAAGTCGGTCAGTAAGTAAGTATAGAGGTATGATAGGATCTCTTCTCTATCTCACTGCTAGTCGTCCTGATATTATGTCTAGTGTTTGTATGTGTGCACGTTTTCAAGCAAATCCTAAGGAATCACATCTCTTAGCGGTAAAACGCATCATGAGATATCTCACTGGCACACAAACCATGGGTTTATGGTACCCCAAAGGTGCTGACTGCACACTTATTGGGTACTCGGATTCTGATTTTGCGGGTTGTAAATTGGACCGAAAAAGCACTAGCGGGACATGTCACTTACTTGGGAATGCCTTGGTTTCATGGCATAGTAAGAAACAAGCCAGTGTGGCTTTGTCCACTGCCGAAGCGGAATATGTTGCGGCAGGTAGTTGTTGCGCACAGATTATATGGATGAAACAATAGTTGAATGATTATGGGATTAATTTGAAAACTGTTCCAATAAAGTGTGACAATACTAGTGCCATAAACCTCACGAAAAACCCGGTTTATCACTCCCGGACCAAACACATAGAAATTAGGCACCATTTTATTAGAGATCATGTTCAAAAAGGAGATTGTGTGATTGAGTTTGTGGAAACATCTAAACAACTTGCAGATATTTTTACTAAACCTTTGCCTAAGGAAACTTTCTTTTTTATTAGAACTGAATTGGGAATTTTAGACCAATCATGCATTGAGTATTTACTGTGATTGCATTTTCTTTTTGAATAAATTCTAACTTGGGCGTTTGAGTGTGCTAACGAGTTTATGCAGGTCTTTTCCCCTTCCATTTTCTTTAAGTACGGAATAATGAGTGGGTGACGCATTTGTCTTATGCAACTAGCGAATCATGTCCAACCAGCTCATCTGTCACACACCAAGCTTGGTATCACGTAACTATCAAAATATGCTTGTTTAATCCTGAATATATGCCTTGCTTTATTTGTCTTTCCCGCTTTTTGATGTTGCCAAAAGGGGGAGAGTTTTATGATTCAGGCGGAGTAAATTATATTATGCATATTGTGAGGGGGAGTTTTTCTAAATATTGTGCTTAAACTCTGATATCTTTTATTGAAAAACCATGCTTATATCTCATTGCTATATCATGATTATATTTTACTAAATTCCCTCCATGAGATGTTTGTCATCATCAAAAAGGGGGAGTCTGTGAATACATGCCTTGACAGGATGGTTTTGATGATTGACAAAAGGGAGCTTTGCAAATAGTCAACCGTGCAAAAAGTGGAAAAGAATACCAAGACGCGTATCAAGAATGATAGTTTCTCAAGTCTTTGGGTTTTGGGTATTTATTTATCTTTATTAAGACAATTTGTAAGTAGTAATAAAAAGCTCTCAATTAAAATTAAATCACACACGCACAAAATATTTTGACATGCATATCTCGTGTCGGATGTTGAGCTCTGAGGAAGTCGTATGTCGAGCTGAGGAGGAGGTCGCGTGTCGAGCTCTGAGGAAATCGGATGTCGAGCTGAGGAGGAAGTCGGATGTTGAGCTCTGAGGAAGTCGTATGTCGAGCTGAGGAGGAGGTCGCGTGTCAAGCTTATGAGGTCGCTGCATCGAGGTCGCGCGTGATGAGCTCTTGTCGCGTCGAGCCGATGATCCGTGTCGAGCCGATGAGGTCGTGGTACCGAGCTATGAGGACCGAGCCGATGAGGAGGTCGTATGCGCAGAGTCTTGCCGAGGTCGTGGTGCCGAGGTCTTTGCCGAGCCGCGGTGTCGAGGTCGTCTGTCGAGCCGTGTGGCGAGGTCGTCTGCCGAGCCAGTGGCGAGGTCGTCTCGCCGAGCCGCCTTCGTGAGGTCGTCTGCGGAGCCGTCTTCAGAGGTCGTCTGCCGACCCGTCTCCGTGTTTTCAATTTCTTTATTTCAAACCGCAACGGGCAGATTTTTCTTCCAACGGACAAATCAAAGCATAGCAGGCAAATCTTTGCAACGGTCATTTCGACGCTCACCCATTGCCTATATAAACACAAATCGTGAGCTTTGTTTTAAAACAACAATGCAAAGGCTTAATTTTTGTGCCAAAAACTCATCAAATATTTTTCATCACTCACACTTATTTGAGCACAATTTTCGAGAGTCCTTTTATTCTACATAATTTGAGTTGTATTATTTGAGCTTCAATTTGTTATATCCGCACTATTGAGTGTATCTTTTTCGCTCTCATTTTATTTGTGAAAATCATTTATTTTTGGGTAGGAATCCCAAGGTGTTCATAGAGGTGATATCTCTTGAACGTATTGCTCTGGTTTAGAGTTGTAAAGGTTTCTAGCTGAACCTGATTTAAAAGCTAGTGTCTTAGTGAAAATCCCATAGTGGTTTGCTTTGGGGACAGGACGTAGGCCACAGGGGTGTTAGGTGGCCGAACCTGGATAATTTGTTGTTTGCTTTTTTACTCCTTATCTCTCTACTTTTCAGTCAATTAAATTTCTGTACTTTATTTTATTGTTATTTATATCTTACTATTTACTTTATTTTTAATTCGTTTGCAATTTATTCTTCAAGTGATTTATCTATTTCACATTAATATTTCCGCAACTCATAATTAGCACTTATTTCTCCAAAAGTTTTTGAAAGCACAGTTCACACACAATTCACCCCCCTCTTGTGTTTGGAGTCACTTGTCAACAGAAGAATCTGATAGGGTCCAATAAATTTTGGAGTAAGCTTCTTGGATTTGATCGCTCGACCAACTCCAGTGACAGGGGTAACTCGGAGAAATACATGTTCTCCTTCTTCAAACTCCAACGGTCGGCGTCTCTGGTCTGCATAGCTTTTCTATCGGCTTTGAGATGTCCGCATCCTATCTCTGATTAATCGGATCTTCTCGGTAGTTTACTGAATCATATCTGGTCCTACGATAGAACTCTCGCCATTTTGGTACCAACAAAGAGGCGTCTGACACTTACGTCCATACAATGCTTCATACGGTGCCATTCCGAAACTCGCGCGGAAACTGTTGTTATAGGTGAATTCTACCAGCGGTAAGACATCGTCCTAACTTCCTCTGTGGTCCAAGGTGCACGCTCGCAACAAATCTTCCAGTGATTGTATCGTTCTCTCAGTCTGACCGTCGGTTTGGGGGTGATATGCTGAGCTTAGTTTGAGTTTGGTTCCCATGGCTTCTTGTAGCTCCCTCCAAAAAATGAGATGTGAACTTCAGGTCTCGATCGGAAATGATAGAAGAAGGTACACCATGTAGACGTACAATCTCCGCGATGTAGATCTCTGTCTGCTTCTCCACATTGTATGTTGATCTCACTGGTAAGAAATGAGCCGATTTAGTCAGCCGGTCGACGATTACCCAAATCGAGTCATGCTTCCTCTGTGTTCTCGGCAATCCCACGACGAAATCCATAGAAATGCTATCCCACTTCCACACTGGTACGTCAAGCGGTTGTAGCATCCCTGCTGGTTGTTGATGTTCTACTTTTGCCTTCTGACAAGTTAGACAGGAAGCTACATACTCTGCTACTTGCTTCTTCATTCCAGGCCACCAGAAATGCTTCTTCAAGTCTTGATACATCTTCGTAACTCCCGGATGAATACTCAAACCACTCTTGTGTGCCTCGTCGAGAATCAACTTCCTCAGTTCAGCTACGTTGGGTACACATACACGTCCATTGCATCTTAAGATACTGTCTGCCCCGATCTTGAACTCTGTTGCCTTCCCTTGCACTATCAGCTCTACCTTCTCCTGTAGTAGCTTGTCATGGGCCTGTTGGTCTCTGATCTCGTCCAACAATCCGTTAGAAATGGTGAGCATACCAAACCTTAGCTTCCCCGGTGAAACTTCCACACTCAACTTCAAATCTCGAAACCTCTCGAGCATCTCCAACTCCTTGATCATTAATGCTGAAGCTAAAACGCTCTTTCTACTCAACGCATCTGCTACCACGTTCGCCTTCCCTGGATGATACTCCAATGTGAAGTCGTAATCTTTCAAAAATTCTGTCCATCTTCACTGTCGCATGTTGAGCTCCTTCTGATCGAACAGGTACTTCAAGCTCTTGTGATCGCTGAAAACAGTGAACGTGCTCCCGTAAAGGTAGTGTCTCCAAATCTTTAGTGCAAAAACCACTGCAGCAAGCTCCAAATCGTGCGTAGGGTAATTCCTCTCGTGAGTCTTAAGCTGTCGCGAAGCATAAGCTACAACTTTTCGATGTTGCATCAACACGCATCCTAATCCCTGGTGTGACGCATCACAATAAACCTCGTAAGGTTCTTCTGGTTGGGGCAGAATCAACACAGGTGCGGTTGTTAAAAGCTCCTTCAGTCTCTGGAAACTGGATTCGCATTCTTTTGTCCAAGCAAACGGTTGATCCTTTCTTGTAAGCCGTGCGAGTGGCACGACAATCTTCGAGAAACCTTCGATAAATCTCCGGTAATAGCCTGCTAAGCCCACAAAGCTTCTGATATCCGTCACGGTTTTTGGTTGCTCCCAAGCTAACATAGCTTCTATCTTGGCTGGATCCACAGCTATCCCGTCTTTAGTTATTACATGTCCGAGAAAGTTCACTTTTTCAAGCCAGAATTCACACTTAGCAAGGTTGGCATAAAGCTGCTTCTCTCGGAGTATTTGCAGTACTTGACACAGGTGTTCTTCGTGCTCCTCTTTACTCCTCGAGTAAATCAAGATGTCGTCGATGAACACTACCACGAATTGATCCAGAAATGGATGAAAGATCCTGTTCATGTAGTCCATGAATACCGCCAGCGTTCGTCACCCCAAAAGGCATCACTAGATACTCGTAGTGGCCGTACCTTGTCCTAAAAGCGGTCTTGGGAATATCCTCTTCCTTCACTCGAATCTGGTGATAACCTGACTTTAAGTCGATCTTGGAAAACATGACAGCTCCTCTTAGTTGATCCATCAAGTCGTCGATGCGCGGTAACGGATACCGATTCTTAACAGTAACCTTGTTGAGTTGGCGATAGTCCACGCACAGTCTTGATCGTCCATCCTTCTTCTTCACTAACAATACTGGGACCCCCCATGGCGACACACTGGGTCGTATGAACTGCTTCGATTCCAAGTGCTCAATCTGAGACTTCAACTCCTTCATCTCAACTGGTGACATTCGATAAGGCGCTATCGAAATTGGTCCTGTTCCTGGAAGTAAATCAATAGAAAATTCGATTTCTCTGACTGGCGGTAGTCCTGGCACGTCTTCTGGGAAAACATCGATAAAATCGCAAGCAACAGAAACATTCTTCAGTTCGATCTCCTGAGAAACTTCCGAACTAGCCAGGTACATGTATTCCTGGGTCCCTTCTTTCAATGAAACACCAATATGATTAACAGATAGGTAGTTGGAAATTCTGAGGTCAGGAAAAACTACGGTTTTTCGGGCACAGTCCAAAAGGACATGGTGGTGGGATAACCAATCCATCCCGAGAATGACATCTAGACCTTTAAGTGGTAGACAGACCAAATTAACCACGAATTTTCTACTCTGAATGACCACTACACAATTAAGGCATGCAGTGTTGGTAACTAAAGTTTTAGCAGCTGGGGTAGTAACTACCAGCTTGAATGGTAAAGCCGTCACAGTCAGTTTCAAACAGTCAACACAATCTGAAGAAATAAAGGAGTGGGTTGCACCCGAATAAAAAAGAATGGTTAGGGGTTTACCCTCAATCTCACAATCTCCTTGGATGAGGCCATCCGCTTGCTCTGCTTCTTCTCCGCTCATACAGAAAACTCTGCCTTTAGCTATCTGGCGCTTCCCCTTTGCCTTTGCCGCATGCACAGCCGGTTCAACTTTAGGAGCTCGACACTCCCTAGCAAAGTGCCCCGGCTTCTTACAGTTGAAGCAAGTGGTATCTCCTTCAGTGCAGTTGTTTGCGTAGTGCCCCGACTTCCCACATCGGTAACAGATCACATCAGTGCTAGCTTGACTCCCGCCCCTTGTGTTTTGAGCCATTGGACGATATTGTCCCCTGTTGTTATTGTTCCCCTAGGGTCGACTATAGGGCTTCTTCTGTTGTTGTTTCCCTTTCTGGTTCCGATCACTCTGCCTGATTGGCCCTCTAGAGTAGTTGCCTCCCAAATTAAGTCTCCGATTCTTCATAGTCTCCACTTCCCTACATTTCTCAACCAGTTGTTGAAATTGTCTAATACCCAGTGGCAGCACTGAATCCTGGATGTCATCACGGAGCCCCTCCATGAACCTATGACACATACCCTTCATCCACCGTCTGTCGGAAGAAAACAAAGTATCGAGATAGTGACTCAAACTTCGCAGCATACTCGCCGATCGTCATGTTGCCCTGTCGTACTTTCAGAAAATCATCTCCCAGCTTGGTCCTTGCACTAAGGGGAAAGTACTTGTCCAGAAACTTCTCCCGGAAAGATGCCCAAGTTATCAGCCTAGTACTCCTCCACCAGTACTCCGCATCTCCTAAGAGTAGGTAAGTTGCATAGTTCACCTTAACCTCAGCTGGGCAACGTAGTACCTCGAAAATCTTCTCTACTTCTTGCAGCCATAGGTCAGCCTTCTCCGGGTTAACCTCTCCACGAAACTTCGGAGGATCATGTCGACGAAAATCAACCAATCCCCTTGATTCGGCAACTCGTGCCTCTCTCTCTCGCTTCTGTAGATCCCGTTGAGTCTTAGCAGCAGTCTGTTGGGCAACAGCAGTCGCCATTTCAGTCATCGCTTGAATTGCTCGATCCATGTTAGAGTTATCGGATCCGGTTGCAGGGTCTCTACGGGGTGGCATTAGATTTCGAAAAATCCCAAAACCTGCCAGAACTCACAAATAAAGGGGTGTGTTAACACACATTGCTTCAATCAAGAAACAATCCAAACAATTGACAAACAACCACTATACTTAGCAAACAATAACAATACAAAACAGCTAATCACATCAACAAGCACAACCCGACACGGTGACCAGTTCCAATTCTCCTATGCACAGTCCGGTTAGACCGAACTGCTCTGATACCACCATTGTAACGACCCGTTTCCAGATCGCTACGAAACCGAAAGAATCCTATATGTGACGTGTTTTAAAAACGGTACTCTTGTGCCCTTTCGAAAAATGAAGATATATATATATATATATTTTTTTTTTAAAACAATAGTGCCCGTAAAGCACACACAGAGTACTTACAGCGTTTCGAAACATGGTGCAACTAGGACACAAGACTTAAATACTGATAAAACATACATGCATAAATACATAAGTCATATACACAGTATGTGCAAAATAACAGAGTATAAAATGTTCAAGAAATACACCTATGGTATGATGACCCTCAAGAGAGCAATCATACCCTGGGGGTACTCCCGGCAGACACCCGCGCAGGGGGCTGCTCCAAAAGCAGAACCACCAGTCTACCCTGCCATAGCAAAACATCATAAACCCAACCGGTCACCAACCAACTGTACACAAAAGTATATATACATATATATACTACAATCCTCCACAAAACATAACAGCACACAACGATCAACAAGCAACTCAAGACAGATAATGGTCATTGCCAGAATCCCAAAGTGGCCCTCCTCGCTCTCGTCCACCAACTGATCTTCCACGTCTTCGCCATCTCCTGGGTCACCATCATGGGTTGAAGGCACCACGGGAAAAAGGTCAACTTCTCAAATAATCACAATAAACCAAAGCATAAAGCAGTAGGAAAACAACAGTGTATACAATCACAAGCGCGACTCAAGACCCAAACCAAAACTCATTCTCTCAACACTTTCGCCATATACCGGAAGTAACGCGGATCCATCCACTGAATACCAGCCGTAGCCTTAGGCTCTCCCCTCACCCTAGGACATTCAGCACAGGTTCCATTAGCATTACGACCCCTAGCTATTCCCTATCGAACACCAGCCGTAGCCTTTTAGGGGATTCTAGCACCCTAGGTGAATCGACGCAAGCTCAAAAACGTCCCGGCAAAACCAACGTCTAGCCATTCCCTACCGAACACCAGCCGTAGCCTTTTAGGAGATTCCAACATCCTAGGTGAATCGGCTCAGGCTCAAACACGTCCTACGACTCAACGACTCAACCAACTCTCGCACTCCGATGAACAATTCGCTTAATTATAACAACATAATTTAGCTTAACAGCATAAGAAACATAGCAATATAACTCAATTCATCAGATCTAAATAACATAAGCATCTCATCTCAAATATTCGTACTGAGCAACAACAGTCAACAAACAATATGAAATCCACCCCTCTGCTATTCGATGGAATTGACAGAGAGGTACAAACAAGTGTGGGGGGTTGGGGACAGCTACCAACCACTTGCAGACAAGCCCACTAAAATAATCAGCATATAAAAATAATAAAGCGAAGGCGTACAAGACCCTCACTTCGAACCCTTAGGTTCTCAGACTTCTTCGCATGAACACTTGAAATTAAATTCGCATCTAAAAATTGCCCTTACACAAGGACATACAACAATAAAAGCCTACGATGTCTAGAAGTGCCCTTACTGCTTGTCACTGCTAACACTGCTCCTACGTCCTCGGGTCCGCTTCCACGTACACCTCGATTTCCGTGCCGCACGATCTCGGAAACTTCGATTCCTATTACATGTACAACTTAGTACAAACTAGAAATTCTAGTAACACTTAATTCTCACTTATCTCTTACTTAGCCCAATACTCAAGAATCCAAAAATATAAAAGTAAAATAAAATAAGAGTTTCTTGCATAACAAGTAACTCAAGGTAACTCTTTTAATTAGTTTGAAAAAAAACTTTCACATAAACACACAGTTACACAACTAAGGCATAACTAATGTTTTTCATTAAAAATATATTTTTTTTTTTGATAAAAACTTCTTTCATACATGCAAGCATTCTAAGTACTAAATCAAGCTCAAATACAATTTCAAGCCTTATTTCAAGTAACACATACTAAGCACAATTTAATCAAAACCAAGTTTATGTTTCTTAAAAATGTTTTTCATTATACTTCAACAATTAAAATAAGGCCATAAACCAACATGCAAGAATTTAAAGCATAAAAAGAAAATCAATTTCCTACATGCCCTTTTTAATCCCTCTAAACTCAATTTTATACCAAAACTTATCTAACACTAAACTAATCATGCAATTTAATCCCAAATAGTCCTAAGATCATATTAAACACATTATCACATACTTAAACACATATTTAGACAATTAAATAACATGTTTCTCAAGACTCAAGAATAGAGAAAAATTGCAAACTAACATGTTACTCCTAATTAAATTAAATTACACATGCAATTAGCATCTAATCAATTCCTACAACACATATAAATCATTAATTACATGATTTAAGCAAGATTACACAATTTACCTCTTGGTCATGCCTAGGGTTTTTCGATCAAAGTTCAAAGGAAGAGTTCTATGATGTTTCAACCATGAATCAACAACAACCAACAACAAACAAGCAACATATTAAGACATAACACAAGCAAAGACCAAAACACTAAAAATGGGGGAGGGTGGCATTAATTTCTGCAGAAAAACAGAGGGAAAAAAATTGTTTTTAAGCTCATACAAATGGTTAGAAAGATAGGTAGTAGGATAAGGAGGAAAACCTAGCAATTAATCAAAGTTTGGAAGCAAAAAAAACTAGCTAAAATGGGAAGGGAAAGTCACGACATCAGCAGCAAGGAGGGGAAGAAAAATCAGATTTCTTTACCTCAAATGATGATCAAGAGGATGATCTAGGTAGAGGAGATGGTATGGAACAATTTTGATGAAGAAACCTTGCTCAAAGGATCAAAGAAATGGATGGAATCATCAATGGAAGTGGTGGAAACTTGGAGAAGAAAAGAAAAGATGGAGAAGAGGGTTTTGGGGGAAGAAGAAAAAATCGTGGGCAGCTGGTGGGGCTTCCTCCTTTTATATAAAAAAAAATAATAATAATGTAGTAAGTAAGAGTGGTTATATGTAAGACTTCCTCTTTCTTTTTTTTTTAAACAAACCACACAATTAATGACACTTAGCAATTAAATTAGATGTTAAACATATCACCTAATCTTACCCATCTAACCTCACATTTCTCAAAATTACCCTCTAATTAGAGTCCTAAGATCTAAAACACGGTGACGAAAGACCGCGTTACCGATAAACTCGCGAAAATTAATTTAACGAGAAATTAATCCATCGCGTGAAAATATTTAATTATAAATAATAAAAAAAATCATGACAAATATTCAAAAATGGTCTCAAAAAGTTACGATTCGATTTTCATCGAAATCGGAGTTCATTTATAATTTTATCTGCGTTGAAACCGCCCGGCGATTCGAAACGCGTCAAAACTTCGTTAGAATTTTTCGACGATTTTCAAACCGTGAATTAATATGAAATACTAATTCTCAAATTTAATTTGATCTTGATTTAATTCATACACTTCCTCAAAGAACAAGAAGCTGCTTTATTATAGCGTAAATACGACAAAATATAATAAATAACGCTAATTAACGCATAAAAAAATACACGTATTACAAGGCTAGTCAAGACAAGTGAAGTACCTTCAAAGAAAACAAAGGTACTTGACAATGCTGCGAAATTATATGAATCTATTTATGCTGATCCTGTTGGTTCCTCTAGGGTAAACCAAACTCCTAAACCAACCTTTGCACCCCTACCTACAGTACCCTCTAACTCATCATCTGATGAATCAGAAGATGACATGCCTTTGTGACAGAGAATGAGAACTTCTACCTTAATCCCTGTATTTAAAGAACCTACTTTTGTTTACCCTCGTCCACAACCCAAACCTACTCTTCCACTATAACCCAAACCTAGCTCTTTACCTTAAACAGAATCCACTTCTACTTCATCACAAGTAGAAACCCAAACAGAAACTCAACCAGATCTTAACCTCCCCACTCAAATCGAATCAACTTCCCCACCAAAAACAGAACCTATCACCCAGGAAACCCACACTTTTAAACCTGGCTCTGATACTGTACTTGATATACAACACTTAGCTTCTATTAGAACTTTTTCCCCACCATCAACATAACAAATCTCACCACCACCATCACCCATACACCACACTGAACCTGAAACCACAACAGAACCAATCCTAGAAGATGAAATTGTCATTACTTCTAAGATTGCCTCTGAGGTAGTTTAAAACCTTGAATCTGAACCTACTTCTCCAGATTCACACTCTACCCACACTGTTCCTTCAAGCCCTATCATTTCTTTAACCTCTAATACCCTAAGCCAGAACCAATCAACCACTGTGAACCAAACCCAACAAATTCCTATAACTCAAACCTAAACACCCTCTGCTACCCTAAACCAGACTCAAACCATCCCTCTATACCGAGGTCCAAATTGCTCTATACCTTTGCCAATCCATCATATCTTTCCTACCTTTGAGAGACATATGAACCAACAACATAAACTAGTTGAAATAGAACAATAGATAGTCAAGGACCTTGCTATGTCTACTCATACTTGGCTAGCTTTAGAAAATTATTATGCTGAATGGTACAATGTGACTGATTGGTTTGAAAGTCACAAGCAGTAGCAACTTCAGCTCATAAGAAGGCTCTTGGCTGCTCCAGCTTGGAGAAAAACTACTCCTCCACCTCTAGCTTTATGGGAACCTGAACCTGCACCTGTTGTCCCAGAAACACCTCCTCCTACTTCTTCATCTACCTTGGTTGCATAATCATCTACCTCTACTCAATCAAGTCATTCTGATCGCATTGAGGTTCCAAAGGATGTCTTGGATAGGCTGGTTGAAGGCAACAGAGAGTTTAAGCAATTCATGGTCTCCTCAAACCAGAGACATGATGAAGTTGCTGATTTACTGAAGATGATTTTGGAGAAGTTGAACACGCCCTAGAAGAGCCATTAGGATTTTTTTTCCCTCTTTGGTCTTAGCTTGTACTTATTTTGTTTTTAGTTCCAAACTTTTGCTTTATAACTTGGTACAATTTTGGATTAAATGACAAAGTTACTTTTTAGTACTTACTGTGTTTTAACCTTTATCTTTCTAAATTTTTGTTTATATATACTCTGTTTTGATTTGACAATGATGTTCTTTATCTCTTTATCCTTTTTATCTGATGACAAAAAGGGGAAAAGAAAATAGAGAAGTATATGATATGTCACTTGAATGTTTGAATTTAAGTAAGCATATGATGTGACATTGCACTTAGAAAATATTTATATGCGTTTAACTCAGGGGGAGCCTCTGAAAATCTTTTAAATAAATATTTTTCAAATGGAAAATTGTTCATCAATCCATGTTTTTGTCATCATCCAAAAAGGGGGAGATTGTTGGAATCAAGTGGATTAAAAAAGAATAACCCTTAATTGTTTTGATGATAACAAATAATAAAAGGAACAATTTATCCTCTGATGTGTTTGTTAGTGTGCAGAAATCAGTGAGTAAGCCATTATTCATAAGATGGAATTGTCTCAAAAAAGGTTTGGCTCTGTGCGCATTTCACCCTCTGGTCCATTCCTTTGAGTCTGGCATTGATCATCTAGTAAGAGCTGATGACGTCAGTATCTGATAGCTTAGCTCTGTTGACAAAGCTCCAGTAGTCAACCCTCTGGTAAGATGTTCTGGTAGACCATGCTCTGGTGAGACCAAGATCTGGCAGGACTACACTCTTGTAGGAATTCTGCGTCTGGTACTACATGGCTCTGGTAGAAGAAAGCCTATGTGAAACTATGCTCTGAAGACCTTGACTCTAGTATAAGCTTACTCTGGTAAGCAAAGTATCATAGTTTCAAGCATCATCTGGTAGAAGATGCCTCTGGTTGGAAACCAGACTGAGTGAAACATTAAAGACCACTTTAAGTATTAAAGAAACCTCATTGATGACTTCTTTAATATTTGAGAAATCAAAGACCAAATGGAATGTCAACGGATTTAATCATCAATCTGTCTTGCTCTGAAAGGATTACAAAAGGACAAATACAGTTTTAGACAGCTGTGTCAGTGTACAGAAGCAAAGTTGAAAATGAACGACTCACTAAAAGCCACAAGAAGCGGATCTCAAGTTTTGTCCTTTGGTGAAAGACTTGTTAGGTCACATCGGCTCTATTTGAAATCGTAGCTATATATACCTTATTCAAATCACTGAAGAAGGTGAACAAAGTGAATCATATTTACGAGACAGTGAGCAATCAAGAAATTTTCCAACTCTCTGAGACCACAAGTGAACAACACTCAAAAGTTTTATCCTTTCTTTTAGAAAGTCATCTTTGTGCTTAAAGCTTTCATTGTAAATCCCCTCTTACTGAGAGTTATTTATATTGTTTCAAAATATTTTTTGTTCTGAACATGTACAAGGCCCAGACACAATTTGTTGAGCTCCAACTTAAGTTAGGCCCAATTTGCATAGCTTCTCATAGAAGCCAACACTCATGACATGGATATATAAGTCTATCATCATCACCTATTGAGAGATGCATTTTTTTACACCTTTCACCAGTCTCGATTAGGGACTAACTTGGGCGTTGTAGTGTTTTGCAGGTGACCACCATCGACGTCTTCATTGGAGCTTGGAGCACTACCGTGACCACCACGTTCTGCCTCCATTCGCCACCGGGAGGTACTTTCTCCATTCTAGGATCTGTACGTTCACTTCAGAACATTGGCGACTATAATGGGAGCGATTATACGTTCTCGTTTTCTGAGATCCAAAGCTCTGGAAAAATTTTTCGGCGGATGAAGAATCTCATACACGATCAAAAACCCTCATGGATCAAGAATTCAAGAGAAGTGAAACAAAAATCCTATTCTGATTCTGTTCTGGAAGCACTGATCATGGTGGATGCCTCTGAACAACGCTGCACGACAAGCACAAGAGGAAGCCGTTTCTATCATCCCTTCGTGGTGGTGGTTTTCACGCCTCCCACCTCAAATCCTCCGCCAACAGAATATATGTCACGCTGGAGTGCGACCACAAAAGAACCATTCTAAATCTGGTTGGAGCATCTTGATTAGACCTGAGAGTCTCAAATTCAAGGAGACCACTTCTTGTTTTTCCTTTTTCGTATTCTGAAGTCGTCTTGAAGGATCGTGGATGGGGAACGGTACCAGCATCTTCATTTGAACCACTCCAAATCAAGATTAGACCTAGCTCTCACTTCCTTATCAACGAAGATTAGATCAACAAGAACTCATGATTGAGTTCGAATCAGGCTCACGCATCGACCCAAGCTCTTGACAAAATCTTGCAATTCACACTTGAACCTCTATCAGTTCCGTCAACGAGGAGGAGAACGGATTTGGACCACAACACCTCCCAACGACATGTGTTTGAACAGAGACATTAGTTGCGCACAACGCATTTAGATCGTGTTCTCATTTCCGA
This sequence comes from Calophaca sinica, assembly GCA_037113605.1. Classification (NCBI taxonomy): domain Eukaryota; kingdom Viridiplantae; phylum Streptophyta; class Magnoliopsida; order Fabales; family Fabaceae; genus Calophaca; species Calophaca sinica. The sequence continues at coordinate 39,249,901 of CM073734.1, forward strand.
TCTCTGGAAGATCTTGAGAAACCGATGTCACAATCAGATCCAAGCCACCAATGTCTTGATATGACCCTATCGTGGCGCTCCCACGCACTAATTTCGTCGCCAGTGTCCCCAGCGTAATCGTGGGTTCAGTTCTTATATTTTAACTAGCATTAAATATTGTAATTCAGTATATGACTTTCCACCAATGATTTTTGCAGGTGAGGGGGGATCATTTTACCCCACCCTCTTTATAATTCAGCATCAATATAGGATGAGGATTCCTCTACCAATTGCAAAATTATTAGTATGCTTAAATTGAGCAGTTGTTAGCTTGATTGTTGTTGCTTAATTGTTGTTGGCTGTTATATGTGGTTTTCTGCCTTAGTCCTGCTGCAGGTGGATCAGAACTAATTGATAAATGATAATTCTGGAACAACATGTACACCATATGCCCTGATTAAAATACTCTAGTATTTAATGTTGGTGATGCCATATAGCTTGGCCAATTTGGAACGCTCTCCCTTTACCATTATCTTTAGTCTCACATCCATTTAATGAAGCACTGCCAGCAAACATATATTATGACTAGGCTTTCTTTGGATTTGATAACATTACAAAGCTCATTTTGACTGAACTAGGATACAATTGTCGGATTCTAGTGGCACTTGATTCATAATACTTGGAATTTTCAAAGAGCTGCTTACTGCATAATTTTGTTGGCAATCCCTTTTGATAGGAATGCTCTTAATTAGCATTAGCACTGATTCTCTTTCCACTTTGGAAGTAGAGAGGACTATTAGCAACTCATCCAAAATTACATCCTTTAAAGAAGCATAAGTAGTGCCTGATGAACCAATCAAACTCTCATAAATGGATGCAATGTCTACAAAATATTCTTCACCACAATTTCCTAATGCCTCTGAATATTGCAGTTTTGGCATTATCCTTTCAGTCAATTCTAACAGCTCATGTAGGGAATATCTTCTGGAGTTTGAACAAACTTCATTGAAGTTTCCTAGGCTTTATGATGTTTGCAATTTCATCTTATAACTTTCTTCGTGATTTTTCTGCTTGAGCCTATATTTGCAAGAAGAAGTAAATGTTGCTTGATCAAAGAGATGGAATTCTAATGGCTGCAATGCTTCTCGATTAATAAATCCTCTACATGGAAATTTAAATGGCTTTTCCAAGTTGCTTGGCAACCTACATATTTCAATCACAAAGACTCCACTTATGGGAATGAAGATACAAAGTCCAAAATCATCTCACAGTGGTGGACTGCTAATGGGGTTAAGGGCATCTCTTATGAAGACTTACTCATTAATTACTGCTGCATGTCTGAAGCACCAGAATACCGATGCTCAAAGCACAGGAGAAATGTCTCTCTATGTTTCCCGTTATATGATTAGCATGCAAGCATAACTTGGAATAAAATTCCACTTATGAACTATTGCTTTCATTCTCATTCTCAAGAGCATTCCCTAATGGGTAAACTTGTTTATAGAAGATTATACTTTTATTTTTTGGAAGTTGTACATTTTTATTGGGTAGGAACTATACCTCCAGTTTCTGCAATCAGCCAATTTCGATGACAAATCGAATAGACCCTTCTGGGATATGTGTAAAACTAATGTGTAGCTTAGCTACTCTAGTATCTCTATATCAAGAATTGTTTGATAGCTTTTTCTAGGGAATTAAATATTGAATCCCGAACCTTAAATATTGTGGGCTAATATAGAGATATTGTAAGGCCTTCATATTCAAATTATTGCAAGGACCTGATATGTATCCAAAAGCTTTATTATATCATTTTCAATTTCTAATCCATGCAGAGAAACTTAGTGAATTCTTTTACTGGGTATGCAAGGACTTTGTGTCATCTTCTGCTAAGATAGCCCCGGGAACCTCTAATCAAGCTCATTTTTATGGCTGCAATGTGTGTCATTAAACACTGGAATCACTTCAGCAAATTCTAGATCCAGTCGATACAACAATGGTTCCTTCTGCATACTAACTAGTGTTCACCACTCATAATTTTATTGTGGGAAGGAACCACAGATTTAGTGGACAAGGACTGTCCAGCATTATGACTCTCAAATTGCAAGGTGGTGCCCTTGTAGGGAAGTCATGCAAGCTCAATAAAAGTAACATTACCAAAGCAAAGTCTTCAAATCTGCTGTGCCATGCCAAAAGCAGAATCTTCAAGTCTTTGTGATGAACTGCTAAAAACATATTCTGTGTTTTTCTTTGTGCAGGAACTATAACTACTATAGAATGGAGCATCGCTTGATCAGCCAACTGGTTTACATGTTGTTTCCAAATGAGATTGATGCAACTCTCCCCTCTTTCATTTCTCAAAGAGTTATTTTCCATTCATTCAACCTTGTTCTCTTCGCATATTAAGTCACAAGATATGCCTGGGACATGGATCCTTTGCATATATATTTTGGAAGATTGGCACTTCATGTGATATATTTATACAAAATCAGTCTTCTGGTTTTGCAAGCATGAATGAGTGGGGGCAGCCTTAACCCTCATAGCAACTTAGGAATATGGTTTGATTGCATATCAGGAGACTTTTCTCTTAATCTCTCAGACTCAACTGAATTCATTCATTCATGGACCGCTATAGTGGTCAAGTTATAATGCTGTAAAATAATGGAGGAGCAATCTATAATGTTGAGAACTTTCTCAGCCATTGGTGTCAACAATATGGTCATAGTGGCATTTCTCTGTTGGGATTCACTTTCTAACTCAGCACACTAGTGGTTTGCTAATATTACACTTATAGCTGGATGAGAGCAGCACCTTGATCAAAATCAGAAACTAGCAGTGCTACTCATTTAAAGTCTCAAGCAAGCAATCAAATGGGAAAATTGAATTATTTTGGGTTCTCTCCAATAGTTGTTTGAGTAATACTCTTCCCGTGTTCTATTGATCAACTTCTTTGTTGTAGCTTGCATGGCTTTCCTTTTGGATACAACGCAAGCCACTGCTGTCCTCCAATTTAAATTTGGTGCATTCCTCAGCACAACTTCTTTCTTCTTCACTAACCGTTTATTGCAGAACTATATGCCCATGGACATCATCATATCTCTCCACAGCTAATGGGTGATAAGAAATCTATGACTTATGGTTTGGAGTAAACTCAGATACTTTTCTGATGACATTTCCAAAGGAAAGTCATGACACATGACTCTGTTCCTTCAACGACGTGATAATGTGTATAGCAAGCCTTGTAGTTTTCAATAACAATGCCATACCAAGGAGCGTACTGCTTTGATAGTTTGCCAAATAGGGAAAATAGTTTTCAACACCAACAAAAGTGGAAGAGCAACCCTTGTTGGTTAAAATTTATTTCTATATGATTATGCTTCCGTAGTTGAATTTTGTGTGTTTCCTTGTGCAAAGAACATTTGCAGGGACTATGTTCCCGAGAATTAATTTTGCACAACTGACACTCCACTTCAAGGAGTGGAATCTATTCCAAATGAAGAGCTGAGATAAAGAAAATCCAGTAACTACAAAGAAACCAAAGTCCAACACTTCAGATAGCTTGAAAGTCTAGTACTTATAATAGACAATATTTATATAATTACCAACAACTACTGATGATTTTTTAGTTGGAGTTTGCGCATATTTCTCCTATGCAGGACGTGACTAACTCCAACACTTCAGCATCAGCGAAGCCGAGATTCCCCTTTCGAGATCCTACGCTTGATCATGAGAGAATCCGACACTTTGACATTAGGAAGACCGAATTCCCCCCTGAGCTCCCACGCTTGGTGAGAGAGAATCTCGACTTCTCAGCTTCAGACAAGCTTCCGACCTTGGACAAAGAGAGTCTCTGTAGATTGACATTGCCAACACATCGACGTGCATATTCCCCATTAGACAAAGGGCGAATCCTCCCCCGATATCGACCTCGCGCCATGTGCTGGATCCCCCGTCGAGCATTTCAACTTAGACAAAGGGAAAATCCTCCCTTGACATCGGCCTCGTGCCAGGTGTCGGATTTCCCGTCGAGCGTTTTAGCTTAGATAAAGGGTGAATCCTCCCATGACATCGGCCTCGTGCCCCTCGTGCCAGGTGTCGGATTTCCCATCGAGCGTTTCAGCTTAGATAAAGGATGAATCCTCCCATGACATCGGCTTCGTGCCAGGTGTCAGATTTACCGTCGAGCGTTTCAGCTTAAACAAAGGGTGATTCCTCCCATGACATCGGCCTCGTGCCAAGTGTCGGATTCCTTGCCGCGCGTTTTAGCTTAGACTAAGGGCGAATCCTCCCATGACATTGGCCTCGCGCCAGGTGTCGGATTCCCTGTCGAGCATTTCATCTCAGGTAAAGGGCGAATCCTCCCCAGACATTAGCCTTGTGCTAGATTGTTAGTATTCTACAACATTGGCCTCACGCCAGGTGTCAGGTTCCCTGCTGAGCTTTTCGGCTTAGGCAAAGGGCGAATTCAGACATCAGCCTCGTGCCAGACAATTTTAGTTTTTCATTGCATTGGCGAAATCTGCCAATCCAGTAGACCTCACAGTCGTCCAAGTGACAACAGGATAAGATCGCTATAACGGACATCCCGAACTGTCCAAGCGATGATCTGATGAAGGCCACACCGACATGGTAGACCCCTCCTGACTTGCCTAGCCATCAGGCCGGCGAGAAGTCACGCTAATGACAATCCACCCTAGGTAAAGGTGATCACCTTTTCGTTCGGGTTCGAGGAAAGAACTCCCTTTGCCGGGTCACTCCAAGTTGACAAAATAATGATAAGACTGCTGACATACCAAATCAATCAAACAACAATTTCAGACATCGGCCTTGCGCCAGGTGTCGGATTCCCCACCGGGCTTTTCAGTTTAGACAAGGGCGAATCCCATGCTTTTGGCCTCGTACCCCGGTAAGGTCAACTCCAACGCAGCTATTTAGCTTGACTAAGAATGAATCTCGGTAACTTGCTCTGCACTATAACAAATCAAAATAAATTGTCAAGTTTTTCAACTTCGACACTATGCCAATCCAAAACACAATTAAAGCACACATACTTATGTTGTGCATCTTGTATATTGTGACTAACCTATGCAGGTTAGCAGCTTGATAGAATTACCATGCTTACAAGTCAGCTCCACATTACATGAGCAACCGACTTGGGGGGCTTCTATTCCGGACCTGTACAAGGCCCAAATACAATTTGATGGGCTCCAACTTAAGTTGGGCTCAATTTGCATAGTTTCTCATAGAACCCAACACTCATGACATGGATATATAAGTCTATCATCATCACCCATTGACTATGAATTTTTTATACCTTTCACCCATTTCGATTAGGGACTAACTTGGGCATTGGAGTGTTTTACAGGTGATCACCACCGACGTCTTCATCGGAGCTTGGAGCACCACCGTGACCGCCACGTTCTTCCTCCATTCACCACCGGGACGTACTTTCTCTATTCTAGGATCTATACGTTTACTTCAGAACATTTTCGAACACTTGTATTTATCCCAGTAGTGATTATATTTCCTTAGAGGCTTGACTATAATAAGTCGTTCTAAGAAGTTGAGAGCGTAGCAGTTTGACATTAGTATACTCTTGAGTTGTAATCAGTTGATTATAGTGGAGAAATCCTTTAGTACTGTGAAAGGACTAGACGTAACTACCAGGTAGTAGTGAACTAGTATAAATTTCTGTGTCCTGCTCTTTCTCTTCTCTTTACTGCTTCTTCTTGTTATCTTTGTTTAAAAAGTTGTTTTGAAAAAGGTTTTCAAAAACATAAGTATTGCAAAAAGATTTCTGAAACCCAATTCAAACTCCCATTTCTTGTGTTTTTGTCATGTTCTATCCTCACTCGCAAAATACGACCTACACGACCCTAACACGTATTTCCACTCATTCTTAACCCTCGAACACTTCCCAAAACCCTCTTGTCAAGATTCTCACTTTCTCTTTCAAGAGAAACAACTTCCATTAGAGAAACTCTTTCCCAAGGTGACCATGGAATGGAAATCACATGAAGTTCTTTCTTCTCATCGTTCTTGGGAGATGACTCCTAGCCCATCTCTTTGGTAAGTTCCTCTTGAATCTAAGATCTCTTCTCTAGTTGTTAGATCTAATCCTATTTTTGATGATTCCTTTGGTCTCATTGTGTTTCGTAGTGAACTTTTTCCCAAGGAATCAAACTAGAACATGAATCTCCCTATTTTTTACGAGTCACTTGAATTCTTCACCAAAGGGGGGAGATTATTGTAGTTGTGGGTGTATGGGTAGTTAAGTGAATAGGGCTACACTTGGACCCTCATGGAGTTCTATTTTGCTCATTTTGATGCTTGTGAATATATGTGTATATATTCATGATTTGATACAATTTGTGGAGTGATATTTGTGGGTCATGCCTATATGACATGATCGTGAATTATGCTAGTTGTGGTGTGTTTTGGGGGAAAATGAGATAAGTCTCTAAGATTTACAAGTGGGAATTGTGTAACGTCCTCATTTTTCTAAATCTTGCTTAGTGTGTGTGTTATGTGTACTTGTGTGCCCTAGGTGGGTTTTGAGTGTATTTGACTGTATATTTGACTTTTCGGGTGTGTGTTCGCTTTCTGTGTTACCATGAACTTGTATGAAAGTGTGTTTTGAGGTTTGGTATGTTGGTTGAAGTTGGAATGATGTTTGATAAGGTTTTGATATGAGTCTTAGAAGCCTGGCAAAATTTGAGAACGATTGGAGTCGAGATTAGGGTTTTGTGTGTTCGTACCCTTAGACGAGTGCGAGTTTTTGGACGAGTAAATGAGACTTTGAACCTTTGTTCTTGAGTCCATGTGATGTCCTCTTATGTTAGGAATCATGTTTAAGTGTTAGGGTATCGAGTTCTGGGCCGCACGGATGTCGGAATCGAAGAAATCGCGTGAAAATGGACAAAATAGTGTAAAAGCGCGTAAAGCGCTCTTGGGCACGCTTTACTGGTGTATGGTGGACCAGCGTCTCCTGTCGTCTGTGCCATGTGGCGTGCTGTGATTGGACCGTTCCCTGACCTGGACGCGTGGCGCGCATGTAGGAGGTTCCTTCTGGGTGAGGCATGCCACGTAGACGTGCGTGGGACGCGCTCAAGCGCGCCTGGAGCGCGAGCTTCTGCCAAGAGCGTGCTAAGCGGGAGTTACGTGCTAGGCGAATTCCTTTTTACCTTAATTCCCCATTTAAGCTTATTTGTGCCGTTAAATCTGTTTCTTTCCACTTTTCTTCCTAATTCACGACCAAATGGGTGCCTTGAACCAGAAACCTCTATTTTTATACTTTTCAAGCTTTGTGATCATCATCCAAAGCAATCTGAATCATCAGTTCATCAATATGACGGTGTAAACTCATTTGTTACTGTTCAGGCTTAGTAGGGCTTACCTCCGATCGCCGTTTCATCGAGGGTTTTGGCGATAGTACGGGTACCTGTTGATCGTAAAAGCTTGTCAAGAGTTGGTTTTGGTGTGGGAGTGTTGGGGTGTGGTTGGTGAGTTCATGGGTGCGCCTCAGTATCCAGTTGTTTTCCCGAATTCTCCGAATACCAGGTGGGAGAAAGAATGCACTTTCATTGGGTTTTGTATAGTAGAAATGACTGTTTGGCATGTGTAGGGTGACCTAAGCCTACTAAGGGTTGATGTCAGTAACACCTAAGGATAGGGGTTACGGTGTGCCACATCTAAGGATAGGCGTAGTAGACCCTTCAACCAACGTAGGATTATTTTATTATTAAATGTGTTTGCCTGATAATATGATTAACTGTAAGTTGTGATATATTTGGTTTACGTGATTAGTACCTTGCTTAGGGTAACATGATTAAATGTGTATTATGTGGAATTGGTGTTGTACGTTGCCTTAGCATGTTATATGCCTGAGTATAATTTCCAACATGAATTAATATGATTAAAAAGGATATTTTTGGGAATGTGTGCATAACATGATGTGAGTTATATGATTATGAGGTGTTGGATGCATGCATATGATATTGCATTAGTAATCACTCCATTCTTGACGGGAATGTGATGTAGAGAGAATCCCTAACGGGAATGGGGGATATCTGGCTCAGTAGATTAGATCCACTCCGTTCCCTATTGAAAAAGGGGGAAACAGACGTCCCTAACAGAAAAAAGGGAGGAGGATTCCTATCGGGAAAAAGGAATACCTCGTGGACTAGGCTAGTGTCGCCCTGTGCTCTATCGGAAAAAGGAGATGGGAGTCCCTAACGGGAAAGGGGGACAGTAACCCAAACGGAAAAGGGGGTTCGCCAATAAGTATTCTAAACGGAAACTGGGAGTACAGTGACAATAGTAAAGAAAAGATGACATGGTGCATAATACATTGAGAGACATGGGGTAAGTGGAAGAGGGTAGTTAGATCTTATTTGTTATATAGGTGATTATCTGTTTGATTGTCTAACACTCATTTTACTTATGTATTTCCCGCTTTTTGATGAATGTGTTGTTCTTATCACCCTGTGTTTGTATGTTTGCCTGTATATGTATTATTGCTTTGCTAGACTTTGTTGAGGAGGACGATGCAGCCGCAGCAGCATCCGATAGAGCAGTTCATGCTGATGCACCCGTCGATGCTCCTACCCCCACACATCCCCGTATGGGGTGACTTTGAGATTCAGTATCATGATTTCGACGACATGGGGTGGGAGATTGACCATGTGCATCAGGCAGTGATCTACACTGGTACTATCTCGATCTACTTCAGGATTCCAGGTTTTCCGATAGCCAGCTTCTCAGGAGATTTTCGGATTTGTCAGAGGCTTCCTTTTCAGCAGATGTGGCAGGCGCCAGGGTTTCCACCAGGTTTTGGCTATGGAGGTTATCCACCGATGCCTCCTCAGCCGATGCCGATGCGACCCGATAGCCATCACAGTGAGTCTAGCCACCATGGGAGATAGAGACATGGGAGAGGTGCGACATTTTGTCCTTTTCGCCACATGACAGCTCATGATTATCGACGGTTGTTTCTGAGGCGGGCGGGATCTCAGAGTGGGAGCTCTCAGTTTCCCCCTTGCTGAGGTGTTTGGTTATGGTTGGCCAGGAGTCTTGTTGTTTATGTTTTGTTTTTGTTGTTTAGCTTAGTTAAGGCAGCAGGTTAGCCTCACAGGTTTACTTTTGGGATGACTGTATCTTTATCTCACACACTACGCTTATGCACTCTGATGTTATGTACCTATCTATATATTTGCATGCGAGACACGTAGTTTACTTCACCGTAGCATGTCGTAGTCTTATTTATGTTTTTGTTTTAGTTCATTTGTATTTTTATCCATGCTAATTACGCGAGTTAGGCTAATTATTAGAATAAAGCATGAATAGGACTGCGGGGTGTTACATTTGTGGTATCAAAGCAGTTCGGCCTTAACCGGACTGTGAGGTCATTTAGGATGTTAATTCTGGCTGAGTCTAATCGTATTCCTACCGAATATGACTATTTTAAAAGTTGGGTAGAGTGTCCGTGTTATCTTTATAAACGTAAATAAAGGTGACAAGTTTGGAAATTCATAAGATATATGGCATATATTTCTATGATTCTTTATATCTTATGAACCTCGAGCTGATGATTTCTTTTTCAGGACTTCATGGCTCGTCGCGGCAGATCTACACGTGAGAGAGTGAATGAAGCACGTCATGGGAATGGAGAAACCTCTCGAGTTCGAGGAGGTCATGATTTTGATGAGACCCTGAGTTCTGTTAGGGAGTTGGCCACTGCTATGCTTCAGCAGGCACAGCAGAATGCTCAGTTTTTGCAAGCTGCTCAAACTAGGAGGGAAGAGAAGAATGATGATAGTGGTATGACTAATTTTCTGAAGGCAAACCCTCCACAGTTTGACGGGGAGTTTAACCCCAAAGGAACTGAGAAATGGATTCAGGAGATTAAGAAAATCTTTGTGGCCATGAACACCCATGAGGAGATGAAGGTATCTTTTGTTTCCTTTATGCTGATTGGGAATGTAGAGTCTTGGTGGAGAGGTAAGAAGACGTTGTTGGAGGAACAGGGACATGAAGTGAATTGGGAGTCGTTCAAAGAGAGTTTTCTGGAAAAGTTCTTTCCAAGGCTGAACCGCAAGGAGACGGAGAGAGATTGAGAGTCTAAAGTGATTATGCTACTTGGTTTGAGGTATTACTGAAGTATTCGGAGTTCTACCGCTTACACCCTAGTGAGCAGTGGGTGTGTCCGAGATTCCAAGATGGACTGAAGTATCAGATACGTCGAACTGTGGTACCTTTGAAGTTGACAAGGTTTCCAGATCTGGTAGAGTAGTGCATGGAGCTTGAGAGCATGGATAAGGAGAGAGATTAGCAGAGGAGTGGTGGTCCTATTAGGAGTGGTGGTGTGAGTGGAGGTGCTCACAGAGGTGGAGGTAGGCATGGTGGAGGACGTTCTTAGCAGGGCAGAGCCGAACCTTATAATAGGTCGGTACAGCCTAATAATACTGCAGGTGGAGGAGCTATGGTGAGAGCTCAGGGATGCTTTAGGTGCGGAGGTTTGCATATGATGAAGGATTGTACAGTACCAACTAGTGGAGTGGAGTCGAAGCAATGTTATCAGTGTGGCCGGATGGGTCACTTTGCGAGGGATTGTTGGGGCGGACAGAGAGTTGCAGACAGACCTACTACAGGAGGACGTGGAGGAAGAGGAAATGGGAGTGGTGTAGGACGTGGTAGTGCAGGACGTGGTGGTGCAGGACGAGGAGGAGGAGGAGCTAGCACAGGCAGACCCCGGACTTCAGGGAGAGTGTTTACTGTGAGGGGAGCTGAGTCCTCTCAATCCCCAGATCTGATATAAGGTATGTTCTTAGTCTCTGGTAAACTCTTATCTGTATTGTTTGACTCTGGGGCTACTCATTCTTTCATTTCACTTGCATGTGTGGATCATTTAAAATTGCCTGTTTCTTCTTTGCCATGTAAATTGGTAGTTTCTACTCCTACTAGTGATCCCTTGACTACTACTTTTGTTTGCCTTAAATGTCCTATTACCTTAGAGAATAGGAATTTCCTAGTAGACCTTGTTTGTTTACCTATGCAAGATTTAGATGTTATCCTAGGAATGGACTGGCTAGCTGCAAACGATGTTTTACTAGATTGTTCCCGTAAGGCCCTTACCATTCCTGAACAACCTAGTATCGTATCTGCCAATGGCAGTGACTCTCAGAAGTAAATGATATTATGTTCAATGGAAGCTAAGGATACTCCTAGCAGTGACTCTTTGCCTGTAGTGAGAGAATTTCCAGAAGTGTTTCCAGATGATGTTCCAGGATTACCCCCAGAAAGGGAGATAGAATTTGCAATAGACCTTATTCCTGGTACTGGACCTATATCCATAGCACCTTATAGAATGTTCCCAGCAGAACTGGCTGAGTTGAAGTCCCAATTAGATGACCTAACCAAGAAAAGATTCATTAGACCCAATGTATCACCGTGGGGAGCGACGATGCTATTTGTGAAGAAGAAGGATGGATCTGCCAGGATGTGCATTGATTATAGACAACTCAATCAGGTCACGATTAAGAACAAGTATCCTTTGCCTAGAATAGATGACTTGATGGACTATGTGAAGGGGGCGGCGATATTTTCCAAGATTGATCTGAGATATGGTTATCACCAGATTAGTGTCAAGAAAGAAGATATTCCTAAAATTGCCTTTAGATCTAGATATGGACATTATGAGTACTTAGTTATGCCATTTGGTGTGACTAACGCTCTTGCAGTGTTCATGGATTATATGAACCGGATCTTTAGACCGTTCTTAGATAAATTTGTAGTCGTCTTCATTGATGACATATTGATTTATTCACTTACTGAGGAAGAGCATGTGGATCATTTGAGGACCATACTTCAGATTTCGGAGGACAGACAGCTTTATGCTAAACTGTCAAAGTGTGAGTTCTGGCTTGAAGAGGTACAATTCCTTGGGCACGTGATCAATAGGGATGGAATTGCTGTAGATCCCTCGAAGGTGGAAGTTGTGACTAAGTGGGAAAGGCCCAAGTCGGTAAGTGAGATTAGAAGTTTTCTCGGATTAGTCAGATACTATAGAAGATTCATAGAAGGATTCTCGAAGATAGCCTTACTTATGACCCAGTTGAAAAGGAAGGAAAACCTTTTTGTGTGGTCTAACAAGTGTGAAGAAAGTTTTCAAGAGTTGAAGAGACGGTTGACCACATCACTTGTTTTAGTTTTCCCTGATCCCTTATGAGAATTTGAAGTGTACTGTGATGCATCTTATCAAGGGTTGGGTTGTGTACTGATGCAAGGAGGGAGAGTAGTGGCATATGCGTCAAGACAACTAAGGATTCATGAGCGAAATTACCCTACCCATGACCTTGAACTTGCAGCCATAGTTTTTGCATTGAAGATTTGGAGACATTACCTTTACGGCGCTAAGTTCACGGTATTCAGTGATCATAAGAGCTTGAAATACATGTTTGATCAGAAGGAGATGAATATGAGACAACGGCGGTGGATGGAGTTTATTAAGGACTATGAATTTGAGTTACAATACCATCCGGGAAAGGCTAATGTGGTAGCTGATGCTTTAAGTAGGAAATCCCTGCATGTGTCAGCTTTGATTGTAAAGGAGTTGGAATTGGTGGAGCAATTCAGAGATCTAAATTTGGGAGTGCAGTTGTATAAGGACAAGATGTGCTTGGGGCAGATAGTTGTGACCAATGAATTTCTACAAGAAGCAAGGACTTGATGAGCAGTTGATTAAGATAAAGGATTCGATGAAGGACGGCGAGACTTCGAAGTTCAATATCAAGGCAGATGGAGTACTAAGGTTTGGAGACCAAGTTTGTGTCCCTCACAACTCGGAACTTCGAAGAATGATTCTAGAAGAAGCTCATAGGTGTAAGCTTAGTTTTCATCCGGGCACCATTAAGATGTATCAAGATCTGAAGAAGATGTTTTGGTGGCCTGGTATGAAGAAGGACATAGCAAACTTTGTTTTGTCTTGTCTGGTGTGTCAGAAAGCTAAGATTGAGCATAGGATGCCAGCAGGATTCTTGCAATCTTTAAACATTCCTGAATGGAAATGGGACGGAATAGCGATGGATTTCGTAGTGGGATTACCGAGGACACCTAAGAAGTTTGATGCAATCTGGGTAATTATTGATCGGTTGACCATGAGTGCTCATTTTATTCCGATAGGAGAGAAGTATCATTTGGAGAGGTTGGCTCGGGTTTATATCAAAGAGGTTGTAAGGTTGCATGGTGTTCCTTCAAGCATCATCAGTGATAGAGATCCTAGATTTACCTTTAGATTTTGGAATGAATTGCAATGTGCTTTAGGGACCAAGTTGAGATTAAGTTCTGCTTATCATCCTCAAACGGATGGTCAGTCAGAACGAACGATCCAATCCATAGAAGATTTGTTGAGGGCTTGTGTGTTGGAACATGTAGGAAGTTGGGATGAATTTTTGCCTTTAGTGGAGTTTATGTATAACAACAGTTTTCACTCAAGTATAGGTATGGCACCTTTTGAAGCATTGTAAGGACGAAAGTGTAGAACCCCATTATGTTGCTTTGAGACAGGAGATACCCAAGTATTAGGTTCAGAGTTGGTACAGCAAACCACAGAACAAGTCAGGAAGATTAGGGAGAAGATGAAAGCGGCACAGGATAGGCAGAAGAGTTATTGCGATAAAAGGAGGAGACCTTTAGAATTCCAGGAAGGAGACCATGTTTTTCTGAGAGTGACACCTAGAACTGGAATTAGCAAAGCCATCAAATCTAAAAAGCTAACCCCTAGATTTATCGGACCTTTCCAAATTCTTCGAAGGATCGGCCCAATAGCTTATCACATTGCCTTACCACCTAATCTTTTCAAACTCCATGATGTTTTCCATGTTTCTCAACTTCGCAAATATTTTCCGAATCCATCACATGTACTTGAAGTCGAGTCAGTTCAACTGAAAGAGAACTTAGAGTACGAAGCATTACCTGTACGGGTTTTGGATAAGAGGATGAAGGAACTTCGCGGTAAAACTATTCCTTTAGTCAAGGTTCTGTGGCATGATATTACAGGTGACATGACTTGGAGCGTAAGAGTGAGATTCGTCAGTAGTACCCTCATTTATTTTCAGGTGCGTGACTTCGGGGATGAAATCTCTTTAAAGGGGGGTGGTAATGTAACATCCTCATTTTTCTAAATCTTGCTTAGTGTGTGTGTGTTATGTGTACTTGTGAGCCTTAGATAGGTTTTGTGTGTATTTGACTGTATATTTGACTTTTCGGCTGTGTGTTTGCTTTCTGTGTTACCATGAACTTGTATGAGAGTGTGTTTTGAGGTTTGGTATGTTAGTTGAAGTGGGAATGATGTTTGATAAGGTTTTGATATGAGTCTTAGAAGCCTGGTAAAATTTGAGAACGATCGGAGTCGGGATTAGGGTTTTGTGTGTTCGTACCCTTAGAGGAGTGCGAGTTTTCGGACGAGTAAATGAGACTTTCAACATTTGTTCTTGAGTCCATATGATGTCCTCTTATGTTAGGAATCATGTTTAAGTGTTAGGGTATTGAGTTCTGGACCGCACGGACGTCGCAATCAAATAAATCGTGCGAAAATGGACAAAACAGTGTAAAAGCGCATGAAGCACGCTTGGGCGCGCGTGGCGCGCACTGGTGTATGGTGCACCAACGTCTCCTATCGTCTGTGCCATGTGGCGTGCTGTGATTGGACCATTCGCTGACCATGACGCATGGCACACATGCAGGAGGTTCCTTCCGGGTGAAGCATGCCATGTAAACGTGCATGGGACGCGCTCAAGCGCGCCCGGAGCGAGCTTCTGCCAAGAGTGTGCTAAGCGCGAGTTACGTGCTAGGCGAATTCCTTTTTACCTTAATTCCCTATTTAAGCTCATTTGTGCCATTAAATCCGTTTCTTTCCATTCTTCTTCCTAATTCACAGCCAGAGGGGTGCGTTGAACCAGAAACCTCCATTTTTATACTTTTCAAGCTTTGTGATCATCATCCAAAGCAATCTCAATCATCGGTTCATCAATCCGATGGTGTAAACTATTCTGTTACAGTTCGGGCTTGGTAGGGCTTACCTCCGATCGCCTTTTCGTCGAGGGTTTTGGCGATAGTACGGGTACCGGTTGATCGTAAAAGCTTATCAAGAGTTGGTTTTGGTGTGGGAGTGTTGGGGTGTGGTTCGTGAGTTTGTGGGTGAGTCTCAGTATCCAGTTGTGTTCCCGAATTCTCCGAATACCAGGTGGGAGAAAGAATGCACTTTCATTGGGTTTTGTATAGTAGAAATGACTGTTTAGCATGTGTAGGGTTACCTAAGGCCTACTAAGGTTGACGTCAGTAACACCTAAGGATAGGGGTTACGGTGTGCCACATCTAAGGATAGGCGTGGTAGACCCTTCAACCGACTTAGAATTATTTTATTATTAAATGTGATTGCCTGATAATATTTTTAACTGTAAGTTGAGATATATGTGGTTTATGTGATTGGTAACATGCTTAGGGTAACATGATTAAATGTGTATTATGTGGAATAGGTGTTGTACGTTGCCTTAGCATGTTATATGCCTGAGTATAATTTCCAACATGCATTAATATGATTAAAAAGGGTATTTTTGGGAATGTATGTGTAACGACCCGTTTCCGGACCGCTACCGAGCTCAACATACCGAGCTCGAGTTACCGAGCTCAACACACCGAGCTCAAGATACCCTGTACGCGATGTGTTTTTAAAATGATACTCTTGTGCCCTTTAGAAAAGTACGGTCTATATATATATATATATATTTTTTTATAAAACTATCTCGTGCACATCAGAGTAATTACAGCTTTTCGAAAACATGGTGCAACTAAGACACAAGACTTAAGTCCTAAATAACAACACGCAGGTACAAGTACATACTTATATACAAGATATAAAAAGTGCATACAAAAAGACAAAGTAATAATGTACAAAGAAAATACACCTAAGGTATGACGACTTCAAAGGAGCAATCATACCCTGGGGGTACTTCTGGCAGACACCCACACAGGGGGCTGCTCCAAAAGTAAAACCACCAGTCTACCCTGTGCTCAAAATGACAAAACATCACCCGTCCCAAACTGGTCACAGCCACTGTACACAAAAGTCATAATACAGCTACCCCAACAAACATAACATAAACAAAGCCAATCACGACAAATAGAGGTCGTCGCCTTGATCCTCGTCGAGCTCCTCCTCGCCATCATCCGCTGTCGAGTTCCCTGCACCCTCGACATCGCCTGGGTAACCATCATGGATTGAAGGTACCACGGGAAAGGGTCAACTCCTCAACAAATCAAGATAATCCAGGCATAAAGAAATAAGTAAACAACAAAGTATAACATTCACCATACGTGACTTCGACCATCTCGCTCTAGACTCGACTCTTATTCCGGAATATCGCCAGCAGGTCCATCCCCAAACTGACGCAATAGGTAAACGGCCGGTCCAACCCCAAACCGATACCATGCATAAATCAGCAGGTCCAACCCCAAAATGATAATGCGATGCCTAGTCAATCTCCCGTAAACAAAAGGGGACCTAGCACCCTTAGTTATCCGGGTCACGGCTCAAAAACGTCATACGACTCGCCTAGCTCTCTCACTCGATGATTAGCTCGCCGCAGTCAAGGAGTGGCACATAAAATTACTTGATCACATATCAAATAAAGAGAGCATGCTTAACATGAAGAAAACGCAATTCAATCATTTAAGCAATGAAACAATTTGCATGAAGAAAACGCAATTCAACAGGCAATACACAATTCACAACATATAAAATAAAGCCTTAATAATGTCTAAGAGTTGCCCTTACCGAACTCCAAGCTAACGCTGCTCGACAACGACCTCAACACGGCTGTCTTCAAACGAGCTTGACAACGACTTCTCTCACTCGATCTCGACACGTACGACTCTTAGTTGACCTCGGTTTCGTGATCTCGTACACCCTGATTTCCTTGCCGCACGATCTCGGAAATCACACTGCCTAATACGAGCACAACTTAGTTCTATCTATGGGTTCTAATAACACTTAGCTCTCATCATCCCAATCTTAACCACAACCCAAGTAAACATTAAAACTTAAAAACTTAAACAAATACAACCAGAATTCAAACGTTACAAAATAACTCCTTTTCTCTAAAATTTTATTAAAAACTTCTTTCAAACATCATCAGACAAAGCCATTTTTTTTCCTAAGTACTAATTCAAGCTTAAAATCAAGTAATACCTTAAGCACAACTTAATCAAAATCTAAGTTTATATTTCTTAAAAATATTTTCGTCATGGTCCAGCAACTAAAATAAGACCATAACCAATTTTGTTAAAATTTTAAAACTCAAAAAGAAATCGATTTCATAATCCCTCAAAAATCCATTTTTGCACAAAAACTATTCTAACACCAGACTAAAACAAGAAATCAAACAAACCAAATAGGGAGGGTTTTGGGCGCTACCTACTTGCAGAAAACAGAGGAAACAATTTGTTTTTCAAGCTCAAATAAATGGTTAGAAAGGTAGGTAATGTCATGAAGAAGAAAACCTATCAATATGACATGAGTTGAAAGCATAAAAACTAGCTAAATTAGAGAGAAGAAGTGGCGCTAACAGTAACATGAAGAGAACTAAAATTATGTTTTTCATACCTCAACAGATGGTCGAGATGGTGATATAGGTCGAGAAGATGATAAGGAACAAGGTTGCTGAAGAAAGTTTATGCAGAAGCTCAATGAACTCAAGGTTCTTCAATGGAGGTTTGGAGAAGAGGAGGAAACTTGGAGAAGAAGAAAGAAGGAAATAGAAAGTGAGGATTTGAGGCGGCTGATCGTGATATTTAAGTACAGCTGGTGGAAAAAGAAAAAGTTTGGTCTTATCTCCCTTAAACAAAAGTTAATTACTAGAAAACCATTTTAAATGAATTTATCTATTATAAAACCACAATTTAAGCGACACCTGGATTTTAAAGTAAGATATTAATCCAACAACAAGTCTAACCCATCTAATCTATTCTCTGTCATAATTACCGCAAAATATACTAACGCTAAGTAATATTCGTAAGAATACGAGTGTTATCATCTCGACACGATGTCGACCAGGATGCTTGTGCAAGCGCACAAGGCTCTAACACGAGTTCGTGCACGCGACCTCCTCAGCTCAGTACGCGATCTCATCAGCTCGACATATGACCTCGGCACACGATCTTGGCACGGGATCTCGTCACGAGGTCTTGGTACGAGGTCTCGACACGAGATCTCGATACGACGTCCTAATACGAGGTCGATCTCGTCCTCAGGTGTTACAATCTCTCCCTCTAAAAAAAAAATTTCGTCCTCGAAATTGCAAATAAGTTATTTACCATGAAAAAGTTCAGGGTACTGAGTCTTCATCTTCTCCTCCAGCTCCCAAGTCGCATCTCCGGTCTTCTGATCCCACACAACTTTGACAAGTTGAATCTCTTTGTTCCGCAACTGCTTGGCTTTCCGGTCAACAATCCTTGCTGGTGATGCTTCGAAGGATAAGTCGTCCCTCAGTTGGATCACATCCGGTTCGATGACATGAGAAGGGTCGGAAATATATTTTCGTAACTGTGAGACGTGGAAGACATCATGTATCTTCGACAAGAAGGGTGGCAAGGCAATCTGATATGCCACTGGACCAATACGACGAAGAATCTGATAAGGTCCAATAAATTTAGGGGTAAGTTTCTTGGATTTGATCGCTCGACCAACTCCAGTAGTGGGGGTAACTCTAAGAAATACATGCTCTCCTTCCTCGAACTCGAGTGGTCGACGTCTTTGGTCTACATAACTCTTCTGTCGACTTTGAGACGTTCGCATTCTGTCTCTGATCAAACGGATCTTCTCCGTAGTCTGCTGGATCATATCTGGTCTTACAACAGAACTCTCGCCATCTTGGTACCAACAAAGAGGCGTCTGACACTTCCGTCCATACAGTGCTTCAAAAGGTGCCATTCCAATACTTGCATGGAAACTATTATTATAAGTGAACTCCACCAATGGTAAGACATCGTCCCAACTT
The DNA here is from genome assembly GCA_037113605.1 of Calophaca sinica. Lineage (NCBI taxonomy): Eukaryota > Viridiplantae > Streptophyta > Magnoliopsida > Fabales > Fabaceae > Calophaca > Calophaca sinica. The sequence continues at coordinate 39,268,929 of CM073734.1, forward strand.
CCTCGGTGATCTAAGGTACACGCTCGCAACAAATCTTCAAGCGATTGGTTCGTTCTCTCAGTTTGACCGTCAGTCTGAGGATGATATGCCGAGCTAAGCCTGAGCTCGGTTCCCATCGCTTCTTGCAATTCCCTCCAAAAATGAGATGTGAACTTCGGATCTCGGTCCGATACGATCGAAGAGGGTATACCATGTAGTCGTACTATTTCCGCGACGTAGATCTCGGTCAGCTTTTCCACGTTGTATGTCGACCTCACTGGTAAGAAATGGGCAGATTTGGTCAATTGGTCGACGATCAGCCAAATCGAATCATTCTTCTTCTGCGTCTTCGGCAAACCTACAACGAAATCCATGGAAATACTATCCCATTTCCATCTTTGATGCGTCAGCGATTGTAGCATTCCGCAGGTCGTTGGTGCTCCACCTTCGCTTCGACACGTTAAACACGGTTACGTGCTCGACCACTTGCCTCTTCATTCCGGACCACCCACAATGCTTCTTCAAGTCCTGATACATCTTCGTAACTCCTGGGTGAATACTAAAATTGCTCTTATGCGCCGTCAAGTATTAACTTTCTCGGCTCATACATTAGGTACACACACTCGGCCATTGCACCTTAAAATGTTGTCCGTTCCGACTTGGAATTCTGTCGCTTTCCCTTGCGCTATCAACTGAGCCTTCTCTTGCAGGAACTCATCATGAACCTGCTGGTCTCGGATCTCGTCCAACAATCTATTAGAAATGGTAAGCATACCAAATCTCAGCTTCCCTGGTGAAACTTCCACATTCAACCTCAAGTCTCGGAACTTCTCGAGCATCTCCAACTCCTTGATCATCATTCGAGGCTAAAGCGCTCTTTACGCCAATGCATCTGCTACTACGTTAGCCTTACCGGGATGGTATTCCAACGTAAAGTCGTAGTCCTTGAGAAATTTCGTCCATCTACGCTGACGCATGTTGAGCTCTTTCTGATCGAACAGGTACTTCAAGCTCTTGTGATCGCTGAAAACAGTAAGAGTGCTCCCATAAAGATAGTACCTCCATATCTTCAGCGCGAAAACCACCGCTGGCAACTCCAAATCGTGAGTAGGGTAGTTTCTCTCGTGGATCTTAAGCTGTCTTGAAGCATAAGCTACCACTTTCCGATGTTGCATTAGCACGCATCCCAATCCCTGGTGTGACGCATCACAATAAACCTCGTAAGGCTCTTCGGGTTGAGGCAAAATCAACACAGGCGCTGTCGTCAAAAGCTCCTTCAGTCTTTGAAAACTGGATTCACACTCCTCGGTCCAGGCAAAATGTTGATCTTTCCTCGTAAGTCGTGTAAGAGGCGCGACAATCTTCGAAAAACCTTCAATGAATCTTCGATAATAGCCTGCTAGGCCAATAAAACTTCTGATCTCGGTAACCGTCTTCGGTTGTTCCCACGCTAACACAGCCTCAATCTTAGTTGGATCCACAGCTATCCCTTCTCTGGAAATCACGTGTCCAAGAAAATTCACTTCTTCAAGCCAAAATTCACACTTGGATGAGTTCGCATAAAGTTGCTTCTCGCGCAATATCTGTAGTACTCGACGTAAGTGTTCTTCGTGCTCTTCTCGGTTCTTCGAATAGATCAATATGTCGTCGATGAACACTACAACGAACTGATCCAAAAACGAATGGAAAATCCTATTCATATAGTCCATAAACACAGCTGGCGCATTTGTCACTCCAAACGGCATCACTAAGTACTCATAATGCCCATACCTAGTCCTGAACGCTGTTTTGGAGACATCTTCCGCCTTCACGCGAATCTGATGGTAGCCCGACTTCAAGTCTATCTTTGAAAACATCGCCGCTCCACGAAGTTGATCCATTAAGTCGTCAATACGTGGTAACGGATACCGGTTCTTCACAGTAGCCTTGTTGAGTTGACGATAGTCTACGCACAGTCTGGATCGTCCATCCTTCTTCTTGACCAACAACACTGGAGCTCCCCACGGTGACACGCTCGGTCGTATGAATTGCTTTGACTCCAAATGCTCAATCTGGGACTTTAGTTCCTTCATCTCGGCAGGAGACATCCTGTAGGGCGCTATTGAAATAGGTCCTGTCCCTGGAATCAGGTCGATGGAGAACTCGACCTCTCGCACTGGTGGTAACCCTGGCACGTCTTCGGGAAAAACGTCCTCAAAGTCACACACCACTGGTACATTCTTCACTTCGATCTGCTGGGAAACTTCTGAACTAGCCAGATACATGTATTCCCTAGTTCCTTCTTTCAAAGAAACTCCAATACGTTCAGCAGAAAGATAATTGGAAACTCCAAGGTCTGGAAAAATTACAGTTTTACGGGCACAGTCCAAGAGGACATGGTGGTATGACAACCAATCCATCCCGAGGATGACATCTAAACCCTTAAGAGGCAAACAAACCAAATTGACCACAAACTTTCTACTCTGAATAACCAATACACAATTAAGACATGCAGTGTTGGTAACTAAGGTTTTAGCAGCTGGGGTCGTAACTACCAATTTGAACGGTAAAGCAGTCACAGTCAGATTCAAATGGTTCACACAATCAGAAGAAATAAAGGAATGGGTTGCACCCGAATCAAAGAGAACAGATAAGGGTTTACCCTCTGTCTCACATTCGCCTTGGATAAGATCATCAGGTTGCTCTGCTTCCTCGCCGCTCATGCAGAAGACTATGCCTTTAGCTACCTGACGCTTCTCTTTTGCCTTCGCCGCATGCATTGCCGGTTCAGCTTTAGGTGTGGGACAATCCTTGGCAAAATGCCCTGGCTTCCTACAGTTGTAGCACACATCCTCCTTCTGAGTACAATTATTCGCATAATGTCCCGTCTTTCCACAACGGAAACAAGTCACCTCGACACCGGTCTGACCTCCACTCCTCGCTCCCTGGGTCATCGGACGATACTGTCCTCTATTGTTGTTGTTCCCCTGAGGTCGGCTGTAAGGCTTCTTAAGTTGCTTTCCTTTCTGTGCAAATCTCTGTCCCAGGCCCTGAGGTCTCATTGGTCCACCTGGGCCAGTCTTCTTCTTGTGGCTTCTTACTCCTTCTACCTCGACACAGCGATCTATCAGCTCTTGGAGGTTTCGAATCCTCAATGATACCACTGACTTCTGGATATCAAATCTCAGACCTCGTTGGAACCTCTCACTTAACCATCTTTGGTCAGCTCGGTCACTAAATGGACTGAAGTACCTTGCCAGTGACTCGAACTTGGCTGCATACTCGGACACTGTCGAGCTGCCTTGCTGCAATTGAAGAAACTCTTGCTCTTTCTCGGCTCGTGCAGTATCAGGAAAGTACTTGTCCAAAAACCTTTCACGGAAAAGCTCTCATGTCATCTCACGGCGTTCTGCTATAAATGTTTGCTTCACTCCTTTCCACCAATATTCTGCATCTCCCAGTAGCAGATAGGTGGCGTAATCTACCTTTACATTATTCGGGCAATGGAGTGCCTCGAAGATCTTCTCGATCTCTTGCATCCAAAGATCAGCTTTATCTGGATTTGGCTCACCGTAGAACCGATTGGGTCATGCTTCTAAAGTCGGCCAACCCTCTCGCTTGACATTTCGCTCTGCCGTTCTTTGTTCTTGCAAATTCTCTGGGTCAGCAGCTGCAGTCTGTTGAGCCATCGCGTTAGGCTGTTGAGTTCTGCGGTGATTGTTGAGCCATGGCCGCAGCCCATCTCGGCCATAGCTTGAATCGCTCATTCCATGTCGGACGTTCTCGTGCAGCCGTAGTCGATCCCTACGAGGTGGCATTAGATTCCACAAAGTTCAAAACCACTGTCGAATCTCACAACAAGGATGTGTTAAAACACACCGCTTCAATCAAGAAACAGTTCAAACAATTTTTCAAGCAATAAGTGCTTCACTTAATCAAACAAAGAATCAACATAGTACAATTAGGTACCCAACACATATATATATCCGACCACGGTGACCGGTCAAATTTCCTATGCACGCGGCTCGGTCGAATCAAGCGCTCTGATACCAACATTGTAACGACCCGTTTCCGGACCGCTACCGAGCTCAACATACCGAGCTCGAGTTACCGAGCTCAACGCACCGAGCTCAAGATACCCTGTACGCGATGTGTTTTTAAAATGATACTCTTGTGCCCTTTAGAAAAGTACGGTCTATATATATATATTTTTATAAAACTATCTCGTGCACATCAGAGTAATTACAGCTTTTCGAAAACATGGTGCAACTAAGACACAAGACTTAAGTCCTAAATAACAACACGCAGGTACAAGTACATACTTATATACAAGATATAAAAAGTGCATACAAAAAGAAAAAGTAATAATGTACAAAGAAAATACACCTAAGGTATGACGACTTCAAAGGAGCAATCATACCCTGGGGGTACTTCCGGCAGACACCCACACAGGGGGCTGCTCCAAAAGTAAAACCACCAGTCTACCCTGTGCTCAAAATGACAAAACATCACCCGTCCCAAACTGGTCACAGCCACTGTACACAAAAGTCATAATACAGCTACCCCAACAAACATAACATAAACAAAGCCAATCACGACAAATAGAGGTCGTCGCCTTGATCCTCGTCGAGCTCCTCCTCGCCATCATCCGCTGTCGAGTTCCTTGCACCCTCGACATCGCCTGGGTAACCATCATGGATTGAAGGTACCACGGGAAAGGGTCAACTCCTCAACAAATCAAGATAATCCAGGCATAAAGAAATAAGTAAACAACAAAGTATAACATTCACCATACGTGACTTCGACCATCTCGCTCTAGACTCGACTCTTATTCCGGAATATCGCCAGCAGGTCCATCCCCAAACTGACGCAATAGGTAAACGGCCGGTCCAACCCCAAACCGATACCATGCATAAATCAGCAGGTCCAACCCCAAAATGATAATGCGATGCCTAGTCAATCTCCCGTAAACAAAAGGGGACCTAGCACCCTTAGTTATCCGGGTCACGGCTCAAAAACGTCATACGACTCGCCTAGCTCTCTCACTCGATGATTAGCTCGCCGCAGTCAAGGAGTGGCACATAAAATTACTTGATCACATATCAAATAAAGAGAGCATGCTTAACATGAAGAAAACGCAATTCAATCATTTAAGCAATGAAACAATTTGCATGAAGAAAACGCAATTCAACAGGCAATACACAATTCACAACATATAAAATAAAGCCTTAATAATGTCTAAGAGTTGCCCTTACCGAACTCCAAGCTAACGCTGCTCGACAACGACCTCAACACGGCTGTCTTCAAACGAGCTTGACAACGACTTCTCTCACTCGATCTCGACACGTACGACTCTTAGTTGACCTCGGTTTCGTGATCTCGTACACCCTGATTTCCTTGCCGCACGATCTCGGAAATCACACTGCCTAATACGAGCACAACTTAGTTGTATCTGTGGGTTCTAATAACACTTAGCTCTCATCATCCCAATCTTAACCATAACCCAAGTAAACATTAAAACTTAAAAACTTAAACAAATACAACCAGAATTCAAACGTTACAAAATAACTCCTTTTCTCTAAAATTTTATTAAAAACTTCTTTCAAACATCATCAGACAAAGCCATTTTTTTTCCTAAGTACTAATTCAAGCTTAAAATCAAGTAATATCTTAAGCACAACTTAATCAAAATCTAAGTTTATATTTCTTAAAAATATTTTCGTCATGGTCCAGCAACTAAAATAAGACCATAACCAATTTTGTTAAAATTTTAAAACTCAAAAAGAAATCGATTTCATAATCCCTCAAAAATCCATTTTTGCACAAAAACTATTCTAACACCAGACTAAAACAAGAAATCAAACAAACCAAATAGGGAGGGTTTTGGGCGCTACCTACTTGCAGAAAACAGAGGAAACAATTTGTTTTTCAAGCTCAAATAAATGGTTAGAAAGGTAGGTAATGTCATGAAGAAGAAAACCTATCAATATGACATGAGTTGAAAGCATAAAAACTAGCTAAATTAGAGAGAAGAAGTGGCGCTAACAGTAACATGAAGAGAACTAAAATTATGTTTTTCATACCTCAACAGATGGTCGAGATGGTGATATAGGTCGAGAAGATGATAAGGAACAAGGTTGCTGAAGAAAGTTTATGCAGAAGCTCAATGAACTCAAGGTTCTTCAATGGAGGTTTGGAGAAGAGGAGGAAACTTGGAGAAGAAGAAAGAAGGAAATAGAAAGTGAGGATTTGAGGCGGCTGATCGTGATATTTAAGTACAGCTGGTGGAAAAAGAAAAAGTTTGGTCTTATCTCCCTTAAACAAAAGTTAATTACTAGAAAACCATTTTAAATGAATTTATCTATTATAAAACCACAATTTAAGCGACACCTGGATTTTAAAGTAAGATATTAATCCAACAACAAGTCTAACCCATCTAATCTGTTCTCTGTCATAATTACCGCAAAATATACTAACGCTAAGTAATATTCGTAAGAATACGAGTGTTATCATCTCGACACGATGTCGACCAGGATGCTTGTGCAAGCGCACAAGGCTCTAACACGAGTTCGTGCACGCGACCTCCTCAGCTCAGTACGCGATCTCATCAGCTCGACATATGACCTCGGCACACGATCTTGGCACGGGATCTCGTCACGAGGTCTTGGTACGAGGTCTCGACACGAGATCTCGATACGACGTCCTAATACGAGGTCGATCTCGTCCTCAGGTGTTACAGTATGCATAACATGATGTGAGGCATAAGATTATGAGGTGTTGGATGCATGCGTATGATATTGCATTAGTAACCACTCCATTCTTGACGGGAATGTGATGCGGAGAGAATCCCTAACGGGAATGGGGGATATCTCGCTCAGCAGGTTAGATCCACTCTGTTCCCTATCGAAAAAGGGGGAAACGGACGTCCCTAATCAAAAAGGGGGAGGAGGATTCCTATTGGGAAAGGGGAATACCTCGTGGACTAGGCTAGTTCGCCCCATGCTCTATCGGCATAAGGGAGACGGGAGTCCCTAACAGGAAAGGGGTACGGCATCCCTAACAGAAAGGGGGGTTCACCAATAAGTATTCCTAACGGAAACAGGGAGAACAGTGACAATAGTAAAGAAAAGATGTCGTGGTGCACAATACGTTGAGAGACATGGGGTAAGCGGAAGAGGGTAGTTAGATCTTATCTGTTATATATGTGATTATCTGTTTGATTGTCTAACACTCGTTCTACTCATGCATTTCCCGCTTTTTGATGAATGTGTTGTTCTTAACTCCCTGCGTTTGTATGTTTGTCTGTATATGTATTATTACTATGTTAGACTTTGTTGAGGAGGACGATACAGCCGCAGCAGCATCCGATGGAGCAGTTCATGTTGATGCACCCGTAGATGCTCCTACCCCCACAGATCCCCGTAAGGGGTGACTTTGAGATTCAGTATCATGATTTTGACGGCATGGGGTGGGAGATTAACCATGTGCATCAGGCAGTGATCTACACTAGTACCATCTCCATCTACTTCAGGATTCCAGGTTTTCCTATAGCCAGCTTCTCGGGAGATTTCCGAATTTGTCAGAGGATTCCTTTTCAGCAGATGTGGCAGGCGCCAGGGTTTCCACCAAGCTTTGGCTATGGAGGTTATCCACCGATGCCTCCTCAGCCGATGCCGATGCGACCCGATAGCCATCACAGTGAGTCTAGCCGCCGTGGGAGACAGAGACGTGGGAGAGGAGCGACAACTGGTCCCTCTCGCCACATGACAACTGATGATTATCGACGGTTGTTTTCGAGACGGGCGGGGTCTCAGAGTGGGAGCTCTCAGTTTTCCCTTCGCTGAGGTGTTTGGTTGTGGTTGGTTAGGAGTCTTGTTATTTATGTTTTGTTTTTGTTGTTTTGCTTAGTTGAGGCAGTAGGTTAGCCTCACAGGTTTACTTTTGGGATGGTTGTATCTTTATCTCACACACTACGCTTATGCACTCTGATGTAATGTACCTATCTATATATTTGCATACTTCACCGTAGCGCGTCGTAGTCTTATTTATGTTTTCATTTTAATTTCTTTGTATTTTTATCCATGCTAATTACGCGAGTTAGGCTAATTATTAGAATAAAGCATGAATAGGACTGCGGGGTGTTACAAATTGTATATTAAATGGACTTGTGGAATTTGGAAGTAAGTGATTACTAGTTGTAAAAGTTTTAATAAATGAAATGACCTAGTAGGAAGGATAGAAAAGACTAAGAGCATATTTGACCCAGCTTTTTATGGACTTAAAAGCTATTTTTAAGCTAAAGCTATAAGTAAGAGCTTTAAAATAAAGATAAAGTTGTATGGTATTTGTTGTTTTTTCCAGTTCAAAAGTTACTTTTAAGTTAAAATCTGTGGGGTAAAATATTTTATAAATACTCTTATTTTAGTACAAATTGTAATTTGTAATAAATTAATAAATGAAGTATTTAAAAAATAAATTTTAAAATAATCTCTATTACTAAAAATATGTCAAAAGAATTTACTTAATAATTCATGACTAAAAATATGAAGCATAAAAAACTAATTAGATAATAGAAACTAATTAGATAATAGTTTTCTCACAATTCAAAAGTTGTCACTTGTAAAAAAAAAAAAATACTTTTCTGCAATAGTCACGTTCCTGAAGAATCATAATTGTCATGTTAAAAAATAAATAATATTGTCCAGTACTGGGTTACAATGTTTGGGAAATAAACATAATGAAAATATTTTAGGAAATAACAAAAAAAAAAATGCAAAGGATGATGACGTGATGCAATACAAAATCAAAGGTAGACATTATATAAAAAAATATTAGACATGATCGAACCAAACAAGCAAACAAATAAATAAATAGATAATAGACATCGCATATGCAGACCTCACAAATATCAAGATATACAAAATAAAAGTATAGTATTTCAAGAGCATTGAGATGAACAAAATAAAAAAAGGGAACTGAGCTAGTCTAGATTCGAAGCGCAATCATTTTTGCAAAAGCGCCAAACAAGCTAAGCAAAAGCTACTCTCGGCTCCTTTGTTTTAGGCTACTTTTTTTATGTATTTTATACTATATAAATAAGCTCCTTATTTTTCTTAAGAGCTTTTAGGAAAACATGTTTGGCCCAGCTTTTCCTTTTAAAGAGAAGAGAAGCCCAATAAAAGCTGGGACAACCAACACTGGGGCTAGATCCATTTAGGATAGAAAAGACTAAACTTAAGGTAGTAATATGTTCATCACCTTGTGCTTTCTATCCTAAGTTTGAACCTAGATTATGAGGTAGAGTTATGTATGGAAAAAGGTGAGTACTATTTGAGTATCTTTTAAGAGTTATAGCTTATAAATCTAAGTAGGAGGTGTTGATTTATGGTGTACGAGTCTTAGATACACTGTGAGCTAATTTATGACCATGACCACTTACGAGTGGTGTAATACCCCAAATTTCTTACGCTTAAGCATTAGAAATTATAGGACCATTTTATGTTAATTATGTGTTTGGATAGGCACTTTAGGGTTTAGTAGGGAAAGGAGACCCTTAGAAGGGACTACACTGCCTTAGAATGGAAGAAAAACCCATTTTTAGGCAATTTTGAGAATGTGAATCGATTCACCTTTTGCATGAATTAATTCATTTCATTAAACAACGTTTTTAGACAAAATAGAGTCTGTGAATCGTTCACCCCGTGCATGAGTTGATTCATAGCAGTTGACAGTGTTTTTTTAATTAGCGGGTCGTTCTATTTTGGCTCGTTTTGCTTCCAGCCGTGATAAGTCCATTGGATCACGACCTAGACCTATTCCTAAACCTAAAAGAACCCTAAACCTAGTTTTAAAACATATTAAGAGCTCAAATTTAACCCTAGAACTCCTTAGAGCTCTATTGTTACCATTGCCGCTGTTTCAACTCTAACTCGCTCGTTCCTCCACCGTTTTGGACGCCGTCATTAAGGCCACGACCAGAGAAGCATTCTCTTCCTCTTCTTCTCCGCCATTCTGATTCAAAGAGGAGAATTTCATTTGTAGCTCTAACCTTTTAAATTCTATTTTCTTTAATTCTTTGGCGATTCAAATTCTAATCCTAGATTTGAATCCCTTTATTTTCGTTATGATAGATGTAACACCCCGTTTTTTGGAAGGCTATTGTTGTTACCCAGATTAAACTAATTGCGGAATAATCATTTACACAAAAAGGTTTTCTCTGCAAACAGTAGTATTTTTTTCCTCTTTACAACAACAAAAGTGTAACAACTTTTAAAATGATGAATAGTAAAATCGGATAACAACCACTTATATAATAAAACATAAACCATCATCATATATATATGCATCGTAGCAACTGTCATAGATCAGAGTGTGTCGTACGCAGGCGAAGTTCAAAATATACAGCAATACAGACCCAAAATAAAATACATCAATCATATGAAAAACCCTAAACATCTAGAGTTGACTTATATATGTGATATATCCTGGCAGCTCCTTTCTAAGGACTACGACCAAAATATCATACTGTAAAAATACTAAACTAGAGTCTAACATACTAACTCTACCTATGTTGGCCTGAAAGTAAACCTAAGACGCTTGCGATGAGGAAACCCCGCACGATATGTCGTAGACTCCGAGCTAGCAGGTCCAGTCCTCTCGGAGGGATCCTCCTCCTCCTCATCATCGTCATCACTCTCAGTCACTAACCTATCCCTAGCTAACCACTCCCCGGTGGTCCTGCGCCCATCTATTGGGTCTCCGACCATATGGGTCAGCGGGGAAGGATACCAACAGTAAGGACAGTGAGTATAGAATGAAGAAGGAGTACCCTCAGGTATAGTAGAGGTCGTTGCAAAACCAGTAGCAACAGCTGTTGTAGTACTAGTAGTAGTAATGATGGGAGGAGTAGTAGGAAATCCAGTCGAAGGTGGAATAGTACTCGTACGCGGAATCACAGTAGGATGAGGAACGCCCATACCAACCAACACAGGGGCTAGATCCATAATCCCAAGGGAAAGGTCAACAACCAGAGACATCTCAGCAGTACAAACGGAGTAGGTACAACAAATAGACTAGGAGGAGTATAAAACTGGATTCTCTTGCTGCTGAACCGAACAGTAGTGGAGAACTCACCATCGTCGTCAGTATCAATCACCATTTCGGAATGAGACGAGCGTCCGGTAATGGGATTGACAGCCCACGCCGATAGTATCTTCCCTTGGGGAATTCATACATCATGCACCCCACATACTTCATGGGGATTGGCATCATCTAAGTAGCGAGTCTGAAACATAATCATGAAACAAAATAAATGCAAGGGTAAATTCCTTATTCACGAGTTTATCAAAGGCTATGTCGCATGCAAACAATATATATATATATACACACACACACACATACTTAATAGGCCGTATGCATCATCATGGTATATCAAGCATTGCATGTGAGCAGACAAATAATCCACAGATCAACAAATCAATCATCACGTATCATAAATGTGGTCAGCTATGCATGCCAATGCATTGTGAACAAGTTGTGTATACACTTGCAGCTTTAAACATGGACAACAATAGACACGAGAACTCCTTTTCCAGGTCCAAACAAATTCCCCTAATCAAGGGTATTATAATCTAATTGCAACCGCTTTAGATTGTATTGCCACCCACAACCACTGGTCACCATAAGGACCTTCGAGTTTCTGGCTAAAACGACTACCCGCCTTTTGAAATCAGTCAAGCAGACTGTCAAATGCTACGAGTATCGATGCTCAATGGTTAGTATGCATCAAGTCCAATTCTTTGGTATAATCCACTCACCATAAGGAGTGTTCGAGAGATCTTTTAATTAATTAATGCGGTTTAACGAGTCCTCAACTCTCTCAATTTGATGAATTCCAAATCTTAGTTTTCTTGTCACATCTATGTGTTACCGTATCTGAAAATACTTCTTTAGCTTTAGGTCGTTACAACCCTAGTTGTGCTAAATAATACACTAGGGGAATTCCCAGGAAAGAGAGGCGGTGTGAACACTCTTAATTACCAAGTCTTTCCTAGCCAGAATTTTTCCAGACGCATCATTTAACTCAACCGTTTTCGCAAATTTCACTGTTTACTCATGTTCTTTTCCTAATATGGTTTCATTGAAAAATTCTTTGCAAGCTTTGGCTAGTTTTACTAAAAGCCTCTCGCTTACTTTTAGTCAAAATGCCTTTAACACTTCATTTTTGAAATCTTGGTTCGGCTTGTGGAATCACATCAGACTTACTGGTGTAAGCCATCAAACCAACATATAGTCGATCGTCGCATTAATAATTAATCCATCATCAGCATCATTATTATGCATACTTTAATCAATCTCAAGTCCAAATTAAATCAATCATACATGATTTAAATCACACAATACAATTCAGTCTTGCCACGCAGGACCAAATCAATTCACAGCAATTGATTCTAACACATAATAATACTTCACATATTATCACACAATTTATTAGACAATCAAACCACACATCAAACAAGGCGAAAAGCCTAAACTCATTATTTAGAAATTTCCCTTACCTTGAATACGCTCCAAAGAGGTAAATTCCAAAGCATCGTCGAGTCGTACCTCGTACGAACCTTAACAACACAAGTTTAATTCAATTAGAATTAAAACTCAAGTCCTAAATCCCTAGGATAGCCACTGAATAGGATCTCTAAAGACTAAGAATTACTCACTTAATTCCATTTTGATCACACCTAGTCATATTTCATAAAACAAGTTTAAATCATGCAAGTTTTCAAGCTTTTACAAAAACTACACACTTAGAAAAATACCTAAACCAAAATTTACCACTTAGAATAGTGTTTTCCCAACTTTGAACAACTTATTAGAGTATGTAAACATGTCATAAAACTTGGAAAACAATTTCATTATTGTTTTGAAACAAGTCTTAACACATATGTCAATTCTTTTTCCAAAAATCAAACTCTTTTGAAAGACTTTGCTAGATCAAATCATTAACCACTTTTTACAACATATTTTAGGCATAAAACAAGTTAAGAACATGTTCCAAATTCCCTATGAAGGCTACGGTTTTAGGCTTCGAAAACAACTTCAACTTTTCAAACATTTAACTTCTAAATTACACAAACTTTGTTACATCCAAACTTCTTACCAAAAACAAACTTCTTTATCACTTTGAAACACTTAGAAACAAGTTAAAACTCATGCAAATCTTGCCCAATATCCCACGGCTTCAAGACCCAAAAACAACCAAATTTAATTTCACAAACCTTGCTTAACATGTATATATGACTGGATCTAAGTATATTAGGCTAAAACCCTCAAAGATATAACTCCAAAACAACAAAATCAAGTCAAAAAATGAACCCCCTAACAGACCCATAGGTTCAGCCAGCCCAAGAAGTTAGGGTTTCTCAATTTTTAAATACATCAAACATGCTTAATCATGAAGGAAATTGATGGATCTAAGAAGTAATCAAGTTAATTTATCAAGATCTAACAATTTCTAGGAAAAAAACAACACTAAACCCATGCAAACCCATTCACGAAACCCAAGAGGAAAATAGATGGGTTATGAAGCTTGCCAAGAACTATTATGATGATTGATCAAGGATTAAGAAGAAAGGAATGAAGATTGTAAGCTTAAACACTAAATTTCTTCAAGAACTTACACTTTCTCTCACTAAACTTTCTCTTAAGCTTTTCATTAATGGAAGAAGTGAAGAAGATGGTCTTCTAATTAGGGAGGCCTCACGGTTCCAAGAGAGGACTTGAAAGGAAGAAAAATTGTTTAATTAGTTAGGATTTAGCTAAATAGTTACAAACTAACTAAACTAACTACCTGCTAATTACAACATAACCAAACATAACCTAACACTTGTCATGGAAGGTTCTAAATCACATGGTTCATCCCCCATTGGCCAAGTGTGGCCGCCATTCATCCCCCTATCATAGGCTTCGCTTTGTCGCATTATCGATCAACCGGGTGCTCTTATATTAGGGTTTTTATACCAAAAACTCTAAAAAAAAATTCTATTTCATTAGCCCACAGCTAAAATTTATTATTCAGTCGAAATTTCCTTCGCGACATTAGAAATAGTCCCATGAATTTCGTTTTCTCAAATTATGAACTAACATGAAGCAGTTACGCAGTTTTTAGGCGTAGAAAATACACTATATATTTTCTATTGCCCAAAAATTTGCAAAAAATTTCAATAAATCATAAATATTGAAAAATGCTAAGATCCAAAATTTTACAAAGTTTGGATCATGTTTGGGTATATTTCAGTTAAAAACTCACCATATAGCTTAAATATAGCGTTTTACGGCAGAATTTTGACGTCGTACGAAAAACCGTAAATTAGTAAGGATTTTTCTATCATGTGCAATGTTACACATGTTAAAGAATCTAAAAATAATAACTGTTTATTGAAAACAACATCTGTTTATTAAAAAGTTTAGTATTTTCTACAAAATACACAAGTTGCAATGTAAACTTACTATTTTAGATTTCTTAAAATGTGCAACTTTGAACATGATAGAAAAATCCTATTAGTAATAATAACTAATTCCAATTTTTCTTATCAACTAGAATAAATCCAAACAATAAAATTATCAACAAAATTTTATTAACCGAAAAGTCGTATTTATTATGACAGAAAACAGACAATTAATAACTAATTAAACGTAAAAAATTAGTCCATGGGGTGCCAACTCAGTGGTAGGAGCTTGGCCTTATAACCTCAAGGGACAGAGTTCAAATCCCCTCGGGGACAGTTGTAATATGACCATTAGTGTCACTGAAATAATAATATATCCCTTCCCCCATCCCCTTTTTTAAAAAAAAGTCAAAAATTAGGGTGTTACAATACGAACAACAATTGGAATCGAATTCAGAGCTCTCTAGGGCCTTCATTGGAGGTTGCGACTATATAAGGTATGGGGGTGGATGACCTCTTGAAAAGAGGCTTATGGCTTTAAATAACATGTTAGGGATGTCCCATGATCCCTATGCCTTGCGGGCCAAGTATTTGTTGTTAAATCTTTGCAAGAGCAATGATTTGGTTGTTGTTAAATTCTGTTTTGTTGAATTATGAGGCCCTTGTATGAGCAAGAAGCCATAGGATTTATTAGTTACTATGTTATGAGAATTGGTGCATGTTTAATAATAAAAGGTTGGTGCTTTATGTGTATTTTTTTAGTAAGAGCATGATCTATGATTATTGGTACTATTTAATTTGTAAAGAGACATGATCCATGTGTTTTAGTTGCTATTTTGATGATTGGATATATCTAACATCTGTATTTTTACTGTGGCTAATTGACGTTATTGTATTTGTATTTGACCATATTACATAGTTAATACGTATTTTTTTAAAGGGGGTGGGGAAGGGAGATATATTATTATTTCAGTGGCACTAATGGCCATGTTACAACTGTCCCCAAGGGGATTTGAATCATGTCCCTTGAGTTTACAAGGCTAAACTCCTACCACTGAGCTAGCACTGTTAATAAAGTGATTGAAATTCATCAAGATAAAATCGTAATTGAGAATTAATTTTTATTATTAATTCATGATTCAAATCTCTTCGAAAATTCTAACGAAGTTTCTTCGCGTTTTGAGCTGCTGGATAAATTTCACCGAGAGAAAATTCTAACGAATTCTGATTTCGACGAAATTCGAATCGTAGCTTGGTGTGAATATGTGTGATTGTCTAAGAGCGAGTTTATAATTTTTGGTGAAGAAATTATACGGAAATAATTTCTTATCACGATGCCAAGATCCATTTGACCAAGAGTAAGACTAAGAATCTAGTAGATGGGAGTGGTTGGTAGGGTTATGGGCTAAAGCATGTTATGCTTAGTCAAATAAGTAAAAAAGTATAGTGTATTGTCCTTAGGTATGGTGAAGCATGAGGCTAGGAGTGGACTAAGTGTGTATAAGTGAAAATGAAGCAACACAAAATTTTCCCTTTGCTTCCTCCTAGGCCGCGGCATACACCCCCCATTTTGCCTATATATACATGACTTTGGTTGCCATTTTGTCACTTTGGAAGCTTTGGACAATTTGAGAGATCAAGGGAGTGCTGGTGGTAGAAAAGAGAGAGCATTTCTTCCTCTTCTTTCGTCTCCAAAACTATGGTGTGTCTGTTGGGTAAGATTTTCTTGCTTTCTCTTCTCATTTTCTTATGCATTCTGAAGTGTTGGTGTGGGTGAAAGGTTGAGAGCTCCTTCCTTCCCTTTTTAGGAGCCAAAATCGTGGCCTCCCAAGGGTGAGAGGAGGAGTGTTTCAATCTTTTCCTACTTGTTTTGATCTGGACTTGGTTGGAAAATGATTTTCTTTACTTGTCTTCCTAAAAAGAAGTGGCTAGTTACGTTTGATGATGTTGATGGTGATGATTTTAGTTTCAAAATGTTTTCTAAAACTTCCTTATGATGAGGACCTCAAGCTTGAAGAAACCTAAGTGTTTCCAAGGAAAAGGTTGAGTCAAGAATGGAAAAAGGCCTAAACTTTTCCACTAGATCTTGTGAAAAATATGTTTGATAATGATTTCCACCCTTTGATCCTTGTTTAAAGGAGAAGTTAGATCTTCCCCTATAAAGCCTTCAGGCTATGGCCTCCACAGGGAAAAGGTGGATGATCCAAGCTTTGTTTCATGCTTTTGAAGGTTTAAAGATTATAGTTTTATGATTTAAAGGTTTTTGATAGTAAGGTTTTAAACTTTATGAGGAAAGTTTCAAGCTTTATGTTCCAAACTTGTATTGGAAATAAGATTTAATCTTTAGCATTAATGACATGATGATCTTGAAACTTGTTAAAATGAATCTTTAGTAACTTGTTATTTTGGAAGTGAATTGTAACGACCCGTTTCTGGAGCGCTACTAACCAGAACTTAACTCTAAATGCAAAGAGGTTTTTCGAAATAATACTCTTCGTGTCCTTTGGAAAATGCGATACATGTTTTTTTAACAAACGTCTTTCGCAAAGCACACACAGAGCGGCCACAACGTTTAGAAACATGATTCAATCTAAAGATACAAGACGCATGCACTGAAATACAAATATAGATACACATCTCCAAAGATAGACATAAGCAGTACTTACAAAACAAGAATGCAGCATATCTACAAAGAGAATATACCTAAAGTATGAAGACCCTCACGAGAGTGATCATACTCTTGGGGTACTCTCGGCAGTTACCCACGCAGGGGGGCTGCTTCAAAAGTATACCTCCAGTCTACCTAGCTATACACCAAAAAGCTAACACAAAAGACTGACTGGTCAACACTCCAAAACTATGCATAACAGACAGACCTCACAGACACCCAAAACATATCACAAGCAGACAAACATCAACAACTCTACGTCGCTACACCCGTCCTCAGACAGGTCCTCGTCATCCTCCTCCATCAGCTCGTCCCCATCCTCGTCAGTCCATCTTCCTGAAAAGTCTTTAACGCGCCTCCCGTATATACATCTCGGCCAGAAGTGGGGCTGAACTCCAAGCCGAGGGAATCTCCATGCTCGGAAAGTCAAAGGTCACCTCCGACGATGTCGTCGTCGTTGGAATCTCCACCACGTCCATCAGCGTCTGGGTTACCATCATCAATTGAAGGAACCACGGGCAAGGGTCAACTTCTCAAATAAGCAAATATAATATGACACAACATAACAAAACACACAATTCAGTAAGAATGCACCAATGGCTGCAAATACAATTACATGCCACTGTTTATGATTTCCGGAATTCCCCAACAATACTGAATCTCCATTCCAGTACTATTCAGATCTAGGACCGTCCTAACGACACTGAATCCCCATTCCGGCACTATTCAGGTCTAGGAACACTCTGATGACACCGAATCCCCATTTCGGCACTATTCAGGTCTGGGATCACCTTGACGACACTGAATCCCTATTTTGGCACTATTCAGGTCTGGGATTGTCCCACAACAGGCTACAACGATACTGAATCCCCATTCTGACAGTATCCAGATCGAAGTCACCTTCATGCATGCCAATGCACTTCACCAACTCCAATGACATATCAATGCACATGATATTTCGACATGGCATAACTAAATAAATATTCAATTATTCAATAACAGCTCCACAACATATATCTTAACACAATTTAAGCATACATGCAAACACGTCACATCATCAAATTCAAGCTCACAACAAATTCAGTTTCAGCCACCATTCCCCAACCACAACAATTCACATAACAATCATCATCATCACAGATAAGCAGCAAGTCATCCCTTTGCAACTCGGTGGAGCTAACAAAGAGGTAATCAAATAAGTGTGGGGGTTGGGCACAGCAGCCAACCACTTGCAGACAAGCCCACTAAATAATCAGTATAGATATTAGACAATAAAAAAGAACGAAGGGGTACGAGACCCTCACTTCGAACCTTAGGGTTCTTAGACTTCTTCTCTTTAAGACTTAAAATTAAATCATATGCAATATCTAAAGTTAGCCTTACCGTAGATCACCAAATCACGTGTCGAAGCACGTCCTGAACTCAAGCCGCACGAACTCGAATTATCAAGTCCTAAAACACGGAATAACCTTAGCACAATTCTAGGAACTTAATCCTAATACCTTAGGCTCTCATAACCTAAAACCCTCTTACTAACCAAATCTCTTACACTTAAAACATAATTTGAAATACATATTTTTAAATGATTACATACTCTTGAACAATTAATAACTAATTAAAAGAATAAAATTGTAAAGACTAAGAAATCATTTTCTTGAAAACTTAAGACATAAAACATCATCATTTTTCAACTCTTTTCTCAACACTTTAAGTTAAGGCTCCACTTGGTTTCTTGGGTCTCAAGGAACCCAATTTACCTAATGTGCTTCATAGCCTCAAAAATCTCAAAACAATTCCAAATTCAATAAAACCTTTTCCATAATTTTCCATAGCCTAATTATACATCAATACAACCATTATAATCAAGATTGCAACACAATTTTCCTTACCTAAGTCTCTAGGGCTCGCGGCCAACACCATCCCTCTTACAATAATTTGCAAACTTCCAATTTAAATTTAACAAATCAATTCCTAATATCTTTCCAAAGCTTTTACAACGACAAAACCAACACTAAAAATCAAAGATTTTTAACACTAAATTCCTAAGACTCCACCTTGTTTAAGAAATACAAAAATCTCTTTAACATTAGGTGTTTCATAGTCTTAACCTCCTAAAAAACACTTTAAACAACTTTAACTTAAATCTAATTTTTCTAAAAATTCCTAAACTACAACAACAACTAAACTATGAAAGGATCAAAGTTTAAAACACAAAAGTTTTCTTCTTTTACCCTCTTGAAGCTCACGGCTTCATCAAAAATGTTAAGAAAAAAATATTTAATTTTCTTTCAACAAAACTTAAATAGAAAAAAATACTAAAAGCCACTTCTAAAACTCTAAGAAATTAAGTAAGAACTTTTAAAAATAAAATTTTCTAAAACTCTTCTCCAAATCGTAGCTTGAATCATGCTCAAGGAAAATAAAAACTATCTTTTTCCTTGATCAAAACACAAAGCATCAACAACAACAACAACAACTAAAACAATCGACAAAATACTAAAATTCAAAAGGAGCAAAACTTCCCTCTTTTTCTTTTTATGTCACGGCTTCAGAGCTCAAAAGGAAGAGGGGAAATGTTTTTCATTTTCCTTCCTAAATCATCATCAAAACCATTATTAACAAGCATCAAGAAATTAAAACCAAAAGAACAACAATCCTCACCCAATAATCATAATGAGGCCACGGTTTTGGCCATAAAACCCCAAAGGAAAAGCTTGGTTAAACTCTCACCCACATGCTTAAGGATCTAGCACCAAAAATGGAGAAGAAAATGGAATAAATAGTGGGTGTTTCCTTGGAAGAAACCACGGCCAACAGGAAAAGAAAGGAAAGGAAATGATCTTGGTTTTCTTCTTTTTACCAACGCTAAACTTAGAAGAATATGAAAGTGAGATGGGTGGAAATAAATGGGGGAGGCTACGGCTGAAACTTAAAGAAGAAGAGGGTTGAAGTTCATTTTCTCTTTTCACCCACACACTTAGAAACTTAGGAAAGAAGAATGAAGCAAAATAAATGAGATGATAAGAGTGAGGGAAGGGGCTTCGACTGATCAAAGAATGAAGGGAAGAATAAGAATATTATTTAATCCAACTAATAAAGCTAATAGATAAGATCAAGCAAGATACTTATTTAAAAACCAATGGATTAGTGACACTTCACATTTAGTAACTTGGAGACAAAGTAAGAAAAAAAATATGAGTGAGTGATTGTGGAAGGGAGCTTTGGCTGATTAAAGAGAAAGGGGAAGATTAAATAAAAACAAAACTATTTTACTTGGCTCACAATGAATCAAGAAAGATATTTAGCTAATAACCACTAAACACTTGACACTTAGTACTAATCCAAGATATTTCTAATCTAATCACCAAGTCTTGACACCTAATCTCTCATCTCATGATTACCTTCTAATCCTAGAGTCTTAAGTGTCCTAAAAAAATACGGCGTTGAGTAATGGCGTTACCAATAATTCGTTCACCTATAAATCGCGAAAATTAATTTACTTAGAAATTAATTCTCCGCGTGATAAATAAAAAATATATAAATATAAAAACAATTAAAAACACTCAAGCATCATCACAACAAGTTACGATTCGATTTTCAACGAAATCGGGGTTCGTTTAAAATTTTATCTGCGGGCAAAACTGCTCGATGATTCATAACGCGACGAAACTTCGTTAGAATTTTTCGACGATATTCGAACCATGAATTAATATAAAATATTAATTCTCAATTTTAATTTAATCTTGATTAAGTTCAATCACTTAATTATCAAACAAGAACGGCTTATTATAACGGCAAAATATACTATAATAACGTTAAATAACGTATCGTAAAAATACGGATGTTACATTACTCCCCCTCTAAAAATAGTTTCGTCCTCAAAACTACAAGTTAGGTACAAGCTAAGAAAACAAATATGAGTACCGCTCACGCACCTTTTCCTCCAGCTCCCAAGTCGCATCACCTATCTGCTGGTTCCAAACGTCCTTGACAAGCTGAATCTCCTTGTTCCTCAGTTGCTTGGTCTTCCTATCGACAATCTTTGCAGTGAATTCTAGAAAAACGAGTCATCTCTCAACTGAATCACGTCAGGTTCAATAACGTGAGATGAGTCAGAAACATATTTTCGCAATTACAAGACGTGAAAGACGTCATGAATATCAGACAGGAAAAGTGATAAAGCTATTTGATATGCAAATGGACCTATATGGCGAAGAATTTATAGGGTCCAATGAATTTAGGAATGAGTTTTTGGATTTGATCGCTCAACCAACTCCAATTATAGGTGTGACTCAAGAGAATACACGCTATCCTCCTGCAAATTCTAACGGTTGGTGACCCTGGTCTGCATAACTCTTCTGTCAACTCTGAGACGCCTTCATCCTTGCTCTGATCTGTCGTACTTCTCAGTAGTATGTTGAATCAAATCTGGTCCCACAATAGAGCTTTCACCGCCTTGATGTCAACAAAAGGCGTCTGACGCTCGTGTCTATACAATTCTTCACATAATGTCATGCCAATGCTCGCATTAGAAAGTTGGCGTAACGTTGCTTCTCTCTTACAATCTGCAGTACTGGTCGTAGATGCCCTTCACGTTCTCCTCTTCCTCGTGAGTAGATCAGGATATCGTTCGTGAATACCATCGCGAACTGGTACCTTCTTCAACTCGGTCACTTGGCAACTTCTAAACTAGCAAGGGAATGTGAAATCCTGAGCTCCCACATTCAAGGAAACTCCGATGGAATTAACAGAAAGGTATTTAGAAACTTCAGGATTGGGAAAACTCTGATTTTTCGGGCACAGTCCAAAAGGATATGGTGGTATGAAACCAATCCATCCCGAGAATAATGGTAAGGCTTTTTAAAAGGCATACAAATCAAATTAACAAGAACTTTTTACACTCAACAATTACTACACAATGAAGACATGCAGTGTTAGAACTAAAATCTTAGCAGCTGGAGTAGCCACTACTAAGTCGGAAGATAAAACAGTCACAAGCAATTTCAATCAGCTCACATAATCCAAGGAAATAAAAAAAAAGTGTGTGGCATTAGAATCGAAGTAAATGGGTAGAGAGATACCCTCAATTTCGCAATTCTCCTGAGTCAGATCATCTGATTGCTCTGCTTCTTTGCCACCCATACAAAAGACTCTGCCCTTGATGGCCTGACGCTTCCTCCTTGCCTCGGCAGCGTTCACTCTCGGTTCCGTCCTTGGAGCTTTGCAGTCCTTGGCTAAATGCCCGGGTTTGCCGCAGTTGAAGCACGTTCCGTCTCTTGAAGGGAAATTTCTGGCAATATGCCCCAGTTTTTGTAACACCCTCACTTTTGTGCTAGAACTCTATAATTACTTGTGTGTTTGATTAAGTCTTCCATGTATGTGAATGTGTTATATATGCTATTGATTGGCTAGAAGACCAATTAAATGGGCACGGTGCGCGTATAGGCGAGTCGGACACTAAAACTAGCAACAGATTCGAGCCTGTGGCGCAGGCGCCAGACTAGGACGCAGGCGCCCAGCCTCACCGAGAGCGGCGCGAGTCGCCCAGGCGCCAGATCGACTCAGGCGCCAAGCCTCACCGAGAGCTGGCGCAGGGCACCCAGGAGATGCTGGCGCCAGGCGCCCACTGCTGCGAAATGGCTATGCGCTGTTTCACGTTTTAACTCGTTTTGGGCCGGTTCGGTGACCCAGTATGACCCATTCTCGACCTGTAAGAGTGACCACGACCCCTAGACTTAACCTAGCCTCTAAACATCAGTCTAAAACCATAAACATGATTAGAAGCTGCTCATAAGATCAACCAAGATAGAGAAAAACCATTCTTCCCCTTTTTCCCCAATTTTGTCTTTGTCGAGGCTCTGACTCAAGACTACGCTATGGAACGCGACCCGGAAGCATAGTTACTGTAATTCTTACAGCCTAATTGGGAGGAATAGGAAGAGGTAAGCCTTCTAATGATAGTTTTGTCCTTAAGAGCAATGTTAGAGTTCTAAATTATGTTTTTTCCATTCCTAAACCCTTGCTCATGTGTTTTTGCTGAAGAAAGCTTCGCTAGGAAAGGAAAAGCTTGGTGTTACCTTATCCCTCTCCTAGGAGCACGAATTTCACTTGAGGTAAGGGATAGTTGCTCTCTTCTAGTGAGTGTATGGAACCTGTGTGAACAATAGGGGTGTCCCAAGACCCCTATGCCTCGCGCGGTAACGAAAAATGGGCACTATCACCACCGTGATAGAGAGACCTTCGAACTTCCCAAATTATTATTCTCGACTTGTGATAATTTTATTGGTTGTTGAAATTGGCGTGATGATTGAGCTTTGGTTGCTATATGCTTGATGTACAGAAATTGGTTGTTATCAAATGACAATGTAAGGAAATTAAATAACTAAATAGTAGGCTTTAGACCCTATGAAAGTGTAGCCACTAAGTATGAATCAAAGAACTCGAGTCCCCGCAATTATGTTGATATTGTAAAGCTTAAGTAGAATGTCTAAGGTTCATTTAAGATGCCTATTGATTTATTAGTATGATAATCTGAGAGAACTAGTTCTTCTATGCCAAAGTTTCACTTGGATGTATGTGCTTAATCAAAGTTGCTAAGAATATTAAATGTTCATGTTATTGGTAGAAGGCACTAGCTAACTTATGAATTTGTGTTCTGCTGTTGTTGTTGTTGTTGTTACTCTGTCGAAAATATGGCGATAGAGGATGTTATGGTTAGACACCGCGTTTGGTCATGTTCATGCATCTTGGTGTCGTCATTGTTGTTGTCATTGTTGTTATTGTTAGTAGGGCGTATCGGGCAAGGTATCCCGTGACGGGCTAGGTTTCCCGGTCCTACGGTTAAAAAGGGCGAATCGGGCAAGGTATCCCGTGACGGGCAAGGTTTCCCGGTCCTACGGTTAAAAGAAAAAAAAAGGGCGAATCGGGCAAGGTATCCCGTGACGGGCGAGGTTTCCCGGTCCTGTTGTTATTGGTACACTACCGACATGGTATTCCGAAACGGGCAAGGTATCCCGGCTTCGTTATAAGTGGATCTACATGCATATAATT
Source organism: Calophaca sinica (assembly GCA_037113605.1). Lineage (NCBI taxonomy): Eukaryota > Viridiplantae > Streptophyta > Magnoliopsida > Fabales > Fabaceae > Calophaca > Calophaca sinica. The sequence continues at coordinate 39,293,049 of CM073734.1, forward strand.
ATGTTCTTAGATTCACACCATTGTTCTTGATAACATGCTTGGTTGTTCGGTTGTTAGTGGTATATCATAATGTTGTGATTGATGCGGCGGCATGTGATATTTGAATGTTGTGGTAATGTCTTTTAGCGTTGCGTTTGATGCTGTGGCATGTGGCATTTGACAGTTGTGGTGATATGTTATGCCTTGGTGCTAGTGTGTAGACGTTTTATTGGAATTACTGTATATGCACATTGTTCACTGATTTCCTACACTGGTTGCACTATTTGAGGTTATGACGACTAACCCTTCTGTGGCTATGCATATCCCACCGGGTATGTGTAGATGTTGAGACTGTTGGTGTTGAGGATGCGAATGCCAATGAGTAATCTCGGTAGTTCGTCGGGATGAATAGAAGATTTGCATGTGTTCACTTATTAAAGTTTTTGTATTTCTTCCGATGTAATAATTAGGGAAAGGGCTCTGAATTATTGTGACATCTGAACCTGGTTTTTAATTTCTTCGATTGTTGTTTTCCGCAAATGAGCGTGATGACTCTATTCCACAATAACTGAAATTATGATTTGGCATAAATAAAAAGTATTTTGTTTCTCCGTGTTTTTATTTTACATTATTTCGTTGTTATAATGACTTGCTGGGGTAGAGGGTGTCACATTTAGTGGTATCGAGCTCGGCTTGATTCTCGTGCCGTGGCGATGTGTCTATTACGTTTTTGCTGTGTGCTCGGTGTGATTGTTTATGCTAAAATAGATAGGAGTGTGGATGGTAAGACTCATTTTATAGGCTAACCATTTTCTGTTTGCCTCAGAAGTGAGGAATGGCGGGCGGTGGCCGTCTTTGTGATTGAGGCCTTAGTGGCGGGTTCTTTGAAGCTTTGGGCGCAACGTAACCGTCTTGATAGGCTCGCTAACTTCAGGAGCATTGCCGATTTTCAAAAAAACACCCCTCCAACCTTTAAGGGGGGATTTGACCCTGATGGAGCCCAACACTGGATACGTGAAATGGAGAAGATTTTTAGGGTAATGGGCTGCACTGATGAATAGAAGGTGGCTTTGCCGCTTTCTGTGACCGAAGCGGTGAGTATTGGTGGGAGAACACTAGTCGAGGTTGGAGAATACCGCAATCGCCAGAATTTGGGAGATATTCAAGGGCGGGTTCTTGGAAAAATATTTTCCGCCGAGATTCGTTCTGGAAGGAGGTGAAGTTCCTAGCTTTAACACAGGGAATATGTCCGTAGATGAGTATGCGGTGAAGTTTGAGGAATTATCCGTTACTACCTCGCTTATCAACTAGCAACTGGCGACCGCTCGAAGTGTGTTAAGTTTAAGAACGGCTTACGACCTGAACTCAAGCAGGGCGTGGCTGTCTTACCACTTACCGACTTTGGGAACTTTGTCCGTAAGACCCGAGACTTTGAAGAGGCTTATAATGAGAGGGTAGTCTTTAAACAAACATGGGAAACCCAAACCCACCCAAGGAAGGGGGAGACAGCCTTTAGCACCTACTGCCAAGGCATTTAAGAATACCGGCTTTAGAGGGGCTAATCCTGTCGCGGGAAAGACAGTTGGGGGAAGCTCTTGGCACTACAATCAGAATAGATGTGGCAAGTGTGGCAAGGACCACTATACTCATTTATGCAAGGAAACATCTGTCATCTGCTTCAAGTGTAACAAGCCCGGTCATATCAGCCGCGACTGTGATGAATTGAAGAACGAACCAACAAATAATAAAAGAACTCTGAGACCTCAGGCTAACAGGATGAAGTCGACTGGCAGGGTGTTTGCTCTCACTGGCATAGAGGCAGCTGAATCAGAAGATCTCATCCAAGGTACTTGCTTTATTCGAGGAATTTCTTTAGTGGTGTTGTATGATTCTGGTGCGACCCACTCTTTCATCTCTGCCGAATGTGTGAAAAATTTGCAACTGCCTACATCTCGTTTAACCTTTGACTTGTCTGTGGATATTCCTTCTCATGAACCCATTGTTACTTCTCTTGTGTGCAAGGAGTGCACTTTCGTGATTGGAAGTAGGAATTTCGTAGTGGACCTAGTGTGTTTACCTCTTCGGGGAATAGACATTATTTTAGGTATGGATTGGTTGACTGCTAATCATGTACTTTTGAACTGCTTTGATAAAACTGTGGTGTTTGGGGCACCTGAGCCTAGTGATCCACGGGTGGTTACCGCCAAAGAAATTCGGTCGTCCTTGAAGGAGGGTGCACAGGTATATGTGATGTTGTGTTCTATGGCTATAGAAACGAAAGTAGAAGCTAAAGATGCACCCACCGTTTGTGAGTTTCCGGAAGTATTTGCAGAAGTTAACTCTTTACCACCGGAGCGAGATGTGGACTTTGCTATCGACCTTGCTCCGGGAACGGGACCGATCTCTATGGCACCTTACAGGATGTCTCCGTTAGAGCTAGAAGAACTAAAGAGGCAATTGGAAGACATGCTGGAGAAAAAGTTTATTAGACCAAGTGTGTCCCCATGGGGAGCGCCGGTTTTATTGGTAAAGAAGAAAGACGGTTCGATGAGGTTGTGTGTTGACTATCGGCAACTTAACAAGGTTACTGTCAAGAACCGCTACCCTTTACCGAGGATAGATGACCTCATGGACCAACTAGTAGGAGCATGTGTTTTCTCTAAAATTGATCTGAGGTCTGGGTACCACCAGATTCGGGTGAAGAAGGAGGACATTCCGAAGACCGCGTTCCGAACGCGTTACGGTCACTATGAGTACCAAGTTATGCCATTCGGTGTGACTAACGCACCAGCAGTATTTATGGATTATATGAACACGATATTTCGCCCATTTTTGGATAAGTTTGTGGTTGTTTTTATAGACGACATCTTGATTTACTCCAAGACCCGAAAGGAGCATGAAGGGCACTTGAGAACTGTACTACAAGTGTTGAAGGAAAAACAATTGTATGCCAAGTTGTCGAAGTGTGAGTTTTGGTTGGATGAAGTGGGATTTCTAGGCCACGTAATTTCTAAAGGCGGTATAGCTGTGGACCCAGTGAAGGTGGAAGTCAGATTGCATTGGGAAGCTCCTAAATCGGCCACCGAGATAACGAGCTTTTTGGGCCTAGCCGGTTACTATCGAAGGTTCATCGAAGGATTTTCAAAGATAGCACTACCGATGACCAGGCTTACCAGGAAGGGGCAAGTTTTCTTGTGGGATGCTAAGTGTGAGGAAAGCTTTCAGATACTAAAGAAGAAGTTGACTACGGCACGGTGTTAGTCTTTGCCCGACCCGCTTAAACCTTTCGTGGTCTACTGTGATGCTTCAAAGCAAGGACTAGGTGGTGTGCTAATGCAGCATGGTAAGGTCGTGGCGTATGCTTCTCGTCAACTAAAGTTACACGAGCAGAACTATCCTACCCATGACTTGGAATTAGGTGCAGTTGTCTTTGCCTTGAAGATCTGGAAGCACTATCTTTATGGGGCTCGGTTTGAGGTTTTCAGCGTCCATAAGAGCCTCAAGTATTTGTTTGACCAGAAGGAGTTAAACATGAGGCAACGTCGGTGGATGGAATTCCTAAAAGACTACGAGTTTGAGTTGAACTACCATCCAGGCAAGGCAAATGTCGTGGCAGATGCGCTAAGCAGAAAGGCGTTGTATTGCTCGACTATGATGATTAGGGAAATGAAGTTAATAGAAGAGTTCAGAGATCTGAGTCTAGTGTGTGAAAGGACCCCCGTGAGCGTGAAGCTTGGCATGTTGAAAGTGACTAATGATCTAATGGGTCAAATCCGGGATGGGCAGAAGACCGATCTGTTCTTAGTTGAGCAGAAGATCTCGATTGCTCAAGGGAAGCCAAGTGAATTTACTGAGGGGACGGATGGGATTTTAAGGCTCCAGGGTCGAATTTGTGTCCCGGACATTCCCGAATTGAAAAAGATGATTCTGGAAGAAGGTCATAGGAGTAGCCTGAGCATACATCCCGGGGCTACTAAGATGTATCAAGACTTAAAGAGATTATTCTGGTGGCCTAGTATGAAGAAGCAAATAGCCGAATTTGTGTACGCATGCCTGACTTGCCAAAAGGCCAAGATTGAACATCAGAAACCTTCTGGGACGTTGCAGCCGCTATTCATCCCGGAATGGAAGTGGGACAGTATCGCTATGGATTTTGTGTCCGGACTTCCCAGGACTTCAGCCGGTTACGATGCAGTGTGGGTGATTGTTGACCGGTTAACCAAGACGGCTCACTTTTTACCGGTAAACATGGAATTCCCTCTAGAGAAGTTAACGAAGTTGTACATTAAGGAGATCGTTAGACTGCATGGTGTTCCCTCTAGTATCATATCTGACCGAGATCCTAGGTTCACATCTGGGTTTTGGAATAGCTTGCATGAGGCGTTGGGAACCAAACTTAGACTGAGCTCAGCCTATCACCCCCAAACGGATGGTCAGTCGGAGCGGACTATTCAATCATTAGAGGACCTGTTGCGGGCCTGTGTGTTGGAAGAATCCGGAAGTTGGGATAAGTTCTTACCCTTAGTGGAGTTTACCTATAACAATAGCTATCACTCTAGTATTGGTATGGCTCCATACGAGGCGCTTTATGGGAGGAGGTGCCGTACTCCCCTTTGCTGGTGCGAGTCCGGTGAAAGCCTAGTGTTGGGACCAGAAGTGGTGAGAGAGACAACCGAGAAGGTGAAGTTGATTCAAGAGAAGATGAGGATCGCCAGCGGGCATGTAAGAGTTATTACGACAACCCACCAAGGAGCTGACCTTTAAGGAAGGAGAACACGTTTTCCTACGGGTTACCCCAACCAAGGGAGTTGGTAGAGTTTTGAAGGCTAGGAAGCTTACTCCTAGGTTCATTGGACCCTACCAAATTTTGAAGCGAATTGGTGGAGTAGCTTATCGTGTGGCGCCGCCATTGTTGGGAAACCTCCACAATGTATTTCACGTGTCTCAACTCCGTAAGTATATACACGATCCCAGTCATGTGATAGCACAGGACACGATTCAACTCAAGGACAATCTCACATTTGAGACGTCACCGGTAAGACTTGAAGACCGGAAGAAGAAGCAACTACGCGGAAGGGAGATTCCCCTGGTGAAGGTAATTTGGAGTGGAGAAAACGATGAAAGTGCAACGTGGGAGTTGGAGAGTAAGATGCGGGAACTGTATCCGCAACTTTTCACTACAGGTCAGCAATAATTCCGAGGACGGAATTTTTCTAAGGGGGGAGGATTGTAACACCCTCACTTTTGTGCTAGAACTCTATAATTACTTGTGTGTTTGATTAAGTCTTCCATGTATGTGAATGTGTTATATATGCTATTGATTGGCTAGAAGACCAATTAAATGGGCACGGTGCGCGTATAGGCGAGTCGGACACTAAAACTAGCAACGGATACAGTTCCAGGGGGCGCAGGGCGCCCAGACTAGGACGCAGGGCGCCCAGGCCTCACCGAGAGCAGGCGCAGGGCGCCCAGGGCGCCCAGACTGGACTCGGGGCGCCAGGCCTCACCGAGAGCTGGCGCAGGGCGCCCAGGAGATGCTGGCGCCAGGCCCTCACCGCCGCGGAAGTGGCTATCTGCTTCGCGTTTTAACTTGTTTTGGGCCGGTTCGGTGACCTAGTATGACCCATTCTCGACTTGTAAGAGTGACCACGACCCCTAGACTTAACCTAGCCTCTAAACATCAGTCTAAAACCATAAACATGATTAGAAGCTGCTCATAAGATCAACCAAGATAGAGAAAAACCATTCTTCCCCTTTTTCCCCAATTTTGTGCTGTCAAGGGCTCTGACTCAAGACTACGCTACGGAACGCGACCCGGAAGCATAGTTACTGTAATTCTTACAGCCTAATTGGGAGGAATAGGAAGAGGTAAGCCTTCTAATGATAGTTTTGTCCTTAAGAGCAATGTTAGAGTTCTAAATTATGTTTTTTCCATTCCTAAACCCTTGCTCTTGTGTTTTTGCTGAAGAAAGCTTCGCTAGGAAAGGAAAAGCTTGGTGTTACCTTATCCCTCTCCTAGGAGCACGAATTTCACTTGAGGTAAGGGATAGTTGCTCTCTTCTAGTGAGTGTATGGAACCTGTGTGAACAATAGGGGTGTCCCAAGACCCCTATGCCTCGCGCGGTAACGAAAAATGGGCACTATCACCACCGTGATAGAGAGACCTTCGAACTCCCCAAATTATTATTCTCAACTTGTGATAATTTTATTGGTTGTTGAAATTGGCGTGATGATTGAGCTTTGGTTGCTATATGCTTGATGTACAGAAATTGGTTGTTATCAAATGACAATGTAAGGAAATTAAATAACTAAATAGTAGGCTTTAGACCTTATGAAAGTGTAGGCACTAAGTATGAATCAAAGAACTCGAGTCCCCGCAATTATGTTGATATTGTAAAGCTTAAGTAGAATGTCTAAGGTTCATTTAAGATGCCTATTGATTTATTAGTATGATAATCTGAGAGAACTAGTCCTTCTATGCCAAAGTTTCACTTGGATGTATGTGCTTAATCAAAGTTGCTAAGAATATTAAATGTTCATGTTATTGGTAGAAGGCACTAGCTAACTTATGAATTTGTGTTCTGCTATTGTTGTTGTTGTTACTCTGTCGAAAATATGGCGATAGAGGATGTTATGGTTAGACACCGCGTTTGGTCATGTTCATGCATCTTGGTGTCGTCATTGTTGTTGTCATTGTTGTTATTGTCAGTAGGGCGTATCGGGCAAGGTATCCCGTGATGGGCGAGGTTTCCCGGTCCTACGGTTAAAAAGGGCGAATCGGGCAAGGTATCCCGTGACGGGCAAGGTTCCCGGTCCTTTGGTTATTAGGGCGAATCGGGCAAGGTATCCCGTGACGGGCAAGGTTTCCCGGTCCTACGGTTAAAAGAAAAAAAAAGGGCGAATCGGGCAAGGTATCCCGTGACGGGCCAGGTTTCCCGGTCCTTTGGTTAGTAGGGCGAATCGGGCAAGGTATCCCGTGACGGGTGAGGTTCCCAGTCCTGTTGTTATTGGTACACTACCGACATGGTATTCCGAAACGGGCAAGGTATCTCGGCTTCGTTATAAGTGGATCCACATGCATATAATTATGTTCTTAGATTCACACCATTTTTCTTGATAACATGCTTGGTTGTTCGGTTGTTAGTGGTATATCATAATGTTGTGATTGATGCGGCGGCATGTGCTATTTGAATGTTGTGGTAATGTCTTTTAGCGTTGCGTTTGATGCTGTGGCATGTGGCATTTGACAGTTGTGGTGATATGTTATGCCTTGGTGCTAGTGTGTAGACGTTTTATTGGAATTACTGTATATGCGCATTGTTCACTGATTTCCTACACTGGTTGCACTATTTGAGGTTATGACGACTAACCCTTCTGTGGCTATGCATATCCCACCGGGTATGTGTAGATGTTGAGACTGCAGGTGTTGAGGATGCGAATGCCAATGAGAATCTCGGTAGTTCGTCGGGATGAATAGAAGATTTGCATGTGTTCACTTATTAAAGTTTTTGTATTTCTTCCGATGTAATAATTAGGGAAAGGGCTCTGAATTATTGTGATATCGGGAACCTGGGTTTTTAATTTCTTCGATTGTTGTTTTCTGCAAATGAGCGTGATGACTCTATTCCACAATAACTGAAATTATGATTTGGCTTAAATAAAAAGTATTTTGTTTCTCCGTGTTTTTATTTTACATTATTTCGTTGTTATAATGACTTGCTGGGGTAGAGGGTGTCACAGTTTTCCACAGTGATAGCAAATCTGTTCTCCTTTGTTCTAACTCCCACCACCTGAGTCTTGAGTCATAGGGCGATACTGCCCCTGGTTATTCTCCGGAGGCTTGTTGTAGAGTTTCTCTTGCTGTTTCCCTCTCTGATCATTCCCCTGTCCTTGATTCTGCGATTTGATAGGCCCGCCTGCACCATTCTTTCTCTTGGTGTTCCTCGCACCTTCCACCTCAATGCATCTATCAACCAACTCTTGGAAGTTCCGAATTCTCAGGAACACCACAGACTTCTGGATGTTGAACCTCAATCCCCACTGAAACCTGTCGCTCAACCAATTCTGATCTGCCCGATCACGAAATGGACTGAAGTACCTCAAAAGTGACTCGAACTTAGCGGCATACTCCGATACCGTTATGTTGCCCTGATGTAAACGTAGGAATTCCTGCTCCTTCTCCATCCGTGCAGTCTCTGGAAAGTACTTCTCTAAAAACCTCCTGCGAAAGATCTCCCAGCTAATCTCCTGACGCTCAGCTGTCATCATTTGTTTGATGCCCTTCCACCAGTACTCTACATCTCCCAGCAGTAAGTAAAACGCATAGTTCACCTTGACGTTCCCGGGACAGCGGAGTGCTTCAAAAATCTTCTCAATCTCCTGAATCCACAGGTCTGCCTTGTCCAGATCCGGTTCACCATAGAACTTTGGTGGATCATACTTGCAAAAATCAGTCAGTCCTCTAGCCTCTGCATCCCTTTCTGCCCTCTGTTGTTGCTGCAGATTATGCTGGTTCATGGTCGCCGTCTGTTGAGCCATAAAAGCAGATTGTTTAGTCGCAGCAGCCGATTGTTGAGCCATTGCCGCTGCCATCTCAGTCATTGCTTGAATTGCCTTCTCCATAATTGCGTTCTCTCTTCCAATATTGGGGTCTCTTAGCGGACGCATTAGATTCCTACAAGGTCCAAGATCCTGTCAGAATCTCACACTCAAGTGTTGTGCTATCACACATTGCTTCCATTAAGAAACAATTCAAACAATTCCAAGCAAAGCTGCTTCACTTATCAAACAACAACAATACTAACACAACTAGTTACCCAACGAGGCAAAACCCGACACGATGACCAGCTTAATTACTCGACACACAGTCCGGTTAGAACCGAACCACTCTGATACCATTATTGTAACGACCCGTTTCTGGAGCGCTACTAACTAGAACTTAACTTTAAATGCAAAGAGGTTTTTCGAAATAATACTCTTCGTGTCCTTTGGAAAATGCAGTACATTTTTTTTAACAAACGTCTTTCGCAAAGCACACACAGAGTGGCCACAACATTTAGAAACATGATGCAATCTAAAGATACAAGACGCATGCACCAAAATACAAATATAGATACACATCTCCAAAGATAGACATAAGCAGTACTTACAAAACAAGAATGCAGCATATCTACAAAGAGAATATACCTAAAGTATGAAGACCCTCACGAGAGTGATCATACTCCTGGGGTACTCTCGACAGTTACCCACGCATGGGGCTACTTCAAAAGTATACCTCCAGTCTACCCAACTGTACACTAAAAAGCTAACACAAAAGATTGACTGGTCACCACTCCAAAACTATGCATAACAGACAGACCTCACAGACACCCAAAACGTATCACAAGCAGACAAACATCAACAACTCTACGTCGCTACCCCCGTCCTCAGACGGGTCCTCGTCGTCCTCCTCCATCAGCTCGTCCGCATCCTCGTCAGTCCATCTTCCTGAAAAGTCTTTAACGCGCCTCCCGTATATACATCTCGGCCAGAAGTGGGGCTAAACTCCAAGCTGAGGGAATCTCCATGCTCGGAAAGTCAAAGGTCACCTCCGACGATGTCATCGTCGCTGGAATCTCCACCACGTCCATCAGCGTCTGGGTTACCATCATCAATTGAAGGAACCACGGGTAAGGGTCAACTTCTCAAATAAGCAAATATAATATAACACAACATAACCAAACACACAATTTAGTAAGAATGTACCAATGCCTGCAAATGCAACTACATGCCACTGTTTATGATTTCCGGAATTCCCCAACAATACTGAATCTCCATTCCGGCACTATTCAAATCTAGGACCGTTCTAACGACACCGAATCCCCATTTCGGTACTATTCAGGTCTAGGATCACCCTGACGACACTGAATCCCCATTCCGGCACTATTCAGGTCTGGGATTGTCCCACTACAGGCTACAACGATACTGAATCCCCATTCTGGCACTATCCAGATCGAAGTCACCTTCATTCATGCCAATGCACTACACCAACTACAATGACATATCAATGCACATGATATTTCGACATGGCTTAATAAATTAAATATTCAATTATCCAATAACAACTCCCCAACATATATCTTAACACAATTTAAGCATACATGCAAACACGTCACGTCATCAAATTCAAGCTCACAACAAATTCAGTTTCAGCCACCATTCCACAACCACAACAATTCACATAACAATCATCATCATCACAGATAAGTAGCAAGTCGTCCCTTTGCAACTCGGTCGAGCTAACAAAGAGGTAATCAAATAAGTGTGGGGGGTTGGGGACAGCAGCCAACCACTTACAGACAAGCCCACTAAATAATCAGTATAGATATCAGACAATAAAAAAGAATGAAGGGGTATGATGCCCTCACCGTAGATCCTATACAATATCTAAAGTTGCCCTTACCGTAGATAACCAAATCACATGTCGAAGCACGTCCCGAACTCAAGCCGCACGAACTCGAATTCTCAAGTCCTAAAACCCGAAATAACCTTAGCACAATTCTAGGAACTTAATCCTAATACCTTAGGCTCTCATAACCTAAAACCCTCTTACTAACCAAATCTCTTACACTTAAAACATAATTTGAAATACATATTTTTAAATGATTACATACTCTTGAACAATTAATAACTAATTAAAAGAATAAAATTGTAAAGACTAAGAAATCATTTTCTTGAAAACTTAAGACATAAAACATCATCATTTTTCAACTCTTTTCTCAACACTTTAAGTTAAGGCTCCACTTGGTTTCTTGGGTCTCAAGGAACCCAATTTACCTAATGTGCTTCATAGCCTCAAAAATCTCAAAACAATTCCAAATTCAATGAAACCTTTTCCATAATTTTCCAAAGCCTAGTCATACATCAATACAACCATTATAATCAAGATTGCAACACAATTTTCCTTACCTAAAGCCTCTAGGGCTCGCGGCCAACACCATCCCTCTTACAATAATTTGCAAACTTCCAATTTAAATTTGACAAATCAATTCCTAATATCTTTCCAAAGCTTTTACAACAACAAAACCAACACTAAAAATCAAAGATTTTTAACACTAAATTCCTAAGACTCCACCTTGTTTAAGAAATACAAAAATCTCTTTAACATTAGGTGTTTCATAGTCTTAACCTACTAAAAGAACACTTTAAACAACTTTAACTCAAATCTAATTTTTCTAAAAATTCCTAAACTACAACAACAACTAAACTATGAAAGGATCAAAGTTTAAAACACAAAAGTTTTCTTCTTTTACCCTCTTGAAGCTCATGGCTTCATCAAAAATGTTAGGAATTTTTTTTTTAAATTTTCTTTCAACAAAACTTAAATAGTAAAAATACTAAAAACCACTTCTAAAACTCTAAGAAATTAAGTAAAAACTTTTAAAAATAAAATTTTCTAAAACTCTTCTTCAAATCATAGCTTGAATCATGCTCAAGGTGAATAAAAACTATCTTTTTCCTTGATCAAAACACAAAGCATCAACAACAACAACATCAACAACTAAAACAATCAACAAAATACTAAAATTCAAAAGGAGCAAAACTTCCCTAATTTTCTTTTTATGTCACGGCTTCAGAGCTCAAAAGGAAAAGGGGAAATGTTTTTCATTTTGCTTCCTAAATCATCATCAAAACCATTATTAACAAGCATCAAGAAATTAAAACCAAAAGAACAAAAATCCTCACCCAATAATCATAATGAGGCCACGGTTTTGGCCATAAAACCCCAAAGGAAAAGCTTGGTTAAACTCTCACCCACATGCTTAAGGATCTAGCACCAAAAATGGAGAAGAAAATGGAATAAATAGTGGGTGTTTCCTTGGAAGAAACCACGGCCAGCAGGAAAAGAAAGGAAAGGAAATGGTCTTGGTTTTCTTCTTTGTACCAACACTAAACTTAGAAGAATATGAAAGTGAGATGGGTGGAAATAAATGGGGGAGGCTACGGCTGAAACTTAAAGAAGAAGAGGGTTGAAGTTCATTTTCTCTTTTCACCCACACACTTGGAAACTTAGAAAAGACGAATGAAGCAAAATAAATGAGATGATAAGAGTCAGGGAAGGGGCTTCGGCTGATCAAAGAATGAAGGGAAGGATAAGAATATTATTTAATCCAACTAATAAAGCTAATAGATAAGATCAACCAAGATACTTATTTAAAAACCAATGGATTAGTGACACTTCACATTTAGTAACTTGGAGACAAAGTAAGAAAAAAAAATGAGTGAGTGATTGTGGAAGGGAGCTTCGGCTGATTAAGGAGAAAAGGGAAGATTAAATAAAAACAAAACTATTTTACTTGGCTCACAATGAATCAAGAAAGATATTTAGCTAATAACCACTAAACACTTGACACTTAGTACTAATCCAAGATATTTCTAATCTAATCACCAAGTCTTGACACCTAATCTCTCATCTCATGATTACCTTCTAATTCTAGAGTCTTAAGTGTCCTAAAAAAATACTACGTCGAGTAATCGCGTTAACAATAATTCGTTCGCCGATAAATCGCGAAAATTAATTTACTTAGAAATTAATTCTCCGCGTGATAAATAAAATATATATAAATATAAAAACAATTAAAAACACTCAAGCATCATCACAACAAGTTACGATTCGATTTTTATCGAAATCGGGGTTCGTTTAAAATTTTATCTGCGGGCAAAATTGCCCGGTGATTCAAAACGCAACGAAACTTCGTTAGAATTTTTCGACGATATTCGAACCATGAATTAATATAAAATATTAATTCTCAATTTTAATTTAATCTTGATTAAGTTCAATCACTTACTTATCAAACAAGAACGGCTTATTATAACGGCAAAATATACTATAATAACGTTAAATAACGTATCGTAAAAATACGGATATTACATGAACTAAGAGAAATCTTAGTGATCCCTTGTGTTTGATCCATTAGAAAGCTAGATCCAAAGGAACGAAAATGAAAAGCTTTTCCCTCCCTTTTTAAGGACTAGGCCGTGAGGCCTATATGTTATGGGAAGCCAAAATTTCATTTCCTTACTTGTGTTCTAGTGCTTGATGATGAGATGTGTAACAGCCCAATCGATACAGTGCATCCCTTTGAGCCCACTGAAATGGTTGGCACTGCCCTCACGGTCTTCTCTGGCCTCCTGCAGAGTTTTTGCCTTACGCAAGTTTCGAACCCGGGTACCGAAGGCAAAACTCCCACGGGAATCCACTTGCTAGGAACAATGCGAGGGAGTACATGGTACATAAGCAGAGTTTGATGCATATCAAACCTTGCAGTATTGTAACGAACTTCCTGCTAAATCAAACGCTGAGACTCAAGGAGTTATTTCTGGAGAATCCATGTTTTCTTCAGTTGCTTCTCCATTTTTCCAATATGTTTAGTATCAAAAGATTCCTTGACTTCCTGGGTGGATTTTGGTGCCTCAGGTGGTGGTAAGGTTGATGAGGATGGAATATCAAGTGTTGGATTAAGTGGTGATTGATCAAATCGAAGCATCTCAAAGATGGGATCAGAAGTGATAGAGCCAGATTTGGTTGGTTTGATGGATGAATCAAACACTAGTGGAGATGAATATAAGAATCTAACAACATTTCCAGTGCTGAGTGTGTTACTAGTTTTGGTGGGGGATTGGAAAGTACCCGGTTACAGAACAGAAGGTGAACTAGCAGCAACATCACAAACCTCTTGTGCGATTTGTAGAATGGCCATGTCAAGGGTGGCAGTCTTTTCAGAGTGTGGCAACTCCCCTGAGTTGTAGCCACAGGGACAACACTCTGAATCTCCTCTTAAGAGAGTTTCTCAACTCCCTCATGTAACTCTTCAGAAGGTAAGACTTGAGTAGGTGTTTGAAGAGGTGGCTGAGTGTGAGGAGGTGGTTCAGAGACCGATTCATTTTCTTGTCTTGCAAGCAATTTTCTTTTCTTTCTTTCTTCTTTTTCCTCCTTAGTTCACTTCCTTTTGACGCTAGGGGTTGCTTGTGGACCAGAGAAAATTCCTTTTGTGGAACTTCCTTTTCAGCAGAATGTTCCATAACAGGAACAACTTCTTCAACAACAGGTTCAGTAACAGGAGCAAGTGTCTCACCAGCAACTTCTCCTTTTTCTGTAGTTTGTAGAGTGGGCTCATGCAAAGCTTCTTCAGTTCCAGTTTCCTCAGGAACTTGTTTTTGCTCAAGAACAATTTTTTGAATAACTTTCTTCGAGACAGATTTCATTCTCTTCTTTTTGGGTACCTTTATAGAGGAACCCATTTCCTTAACAAGAACTTCCTGTTGTGCAACAACAACTTCCTTTCCCTTAGCAACAATATCTTCAGCCTCTGTAGGTAGAGTAATATTCATTTGCCTAATGTTCTTGGAGTAGAAGGTTGGCCTTTCATATAGAGCCTCTTTCTCTTCAAGAGGGATTTCATGGAACTTGAAGATCTTTGTTAGGAACATTCCATAAGGCAAAGCTATCCTTTCTCTTGATGAAGCAGCAACTTGAAGTATGTATCTAAGAATGACATATGGAAGAGAGAGTGGAGTTTTGGTGATCATGTGGTAAATGATGATCTGATCCACAGTGTAGACTTTGTCAGAACTTCTTCCTCTTGCTACCAAATGATGAATAACCATGTTGTGAAAAACCCGAGGCACACCCAGAAGGTCGGTGGGTGTGAATTCAGAAGAAGGATTAATAAGAAGTTGATGCCTCACATCATCCATGGAGAGGTTTGCTTTCTCCAACCAATCATTATCATAAACTCTGTTACCAGCATGAGGGATTTCCATTGCTTAGCCAATATTTTCTAGAGTGAGTTCAATTTTTTGACCTCGAATAGCGCTTATCAATATGTTCATTTCTTTGTTGCATTTAAGGTTAGAGTCTTGAGGGGTAAATGGAGTCGGGCATTTGAAGTAAATCGGTCCATTTTTGTGCATCAGTAAATAGGAAGAAATTCCAACCATGGTCTTTGAGATCATGGAGAAGGTAGATCCTTCCAGGAAGTACTGACTTCTTATCCCATTTCTCTGGAAGCTTTTCCAGAGACTTTGCCTTCTTTCCTTTCTTAGTAGACATCACTTCTTTTCCTTTGGCCTTAACTTCCTCTTCTGGAACATTAGAAGGTTCTTCACGAATGACAATGATAGTTTTTTCTGTTGATGGATCAGTCTCCTTCATGGTTGAAGAGATTGAGGAAATACGTGAAGATCTTCAAGGAGGAGTAGGAGAAGTATGTTTCTTCTTATGTGTCTTGGAGACAACAGAAGAAGGTTCGGGTTGATCAGGGCCTAATCAGGAATTATGTGTGGAGGTTTCTCTTTAGAAGATAGTGAGTAGGTCGCTTTCTTGCATCTAACCATGGCGATGAATTTTTAGAGTTATAAAGAGAGAGATGAGTGATCAAGAAGGATTTGTGAAAACTTGAGAGATTTTGACGAACTGTCTTATTTAAGACAAGAAACAGATGTTTCAGAATGTTACCGTTGCAAGGTAACTGTTGGAAGAGAGAGACAGTTTTGAACGGTTTTCAAAAAGTAACCGTTAGAGAGGAGAGTAACTCTCCTGTCAGAGCGAAGGAGCCGTTGAGGCTCATTTTTCAAATTTTAAACGAGACAGTTAAAAATAATAAATATTAAAAAGAAAGACTACGATTAACTCTACTAACCAAATATAACATATTAGAAAGTTTGTAACAGAAAGTTTATGGAGAGTTTATAATGTTTGAGAAAAATTTAATGAACTTTCTAAAATTAGGGCGATTTTATAATATGCAACTTCCTTTTTCTGAACATGATCCCTAATAAAATGATATTTGATATCAATATGTTTAGTTCTAGAATGTTGAATGAGATTTTTTGTAAGATTGATGTCACTAGTATTTGTTGGAACCAAGTTGATTTAGAAACAACAACCTTTAATTATTTTGATGATAACAAATAGTTAAGAAGAACAATTTTATGTTCTGATATGTGTTTAATTATTTTGATGGCAAGAGCATGCTTCTGGTAAAAGCATGCGTCCGGTCTCTGCGTTGAATTGCTTATGTGACTCACTATCTCTTTTATTATGTTTTATTCTTATTCTGGAATAGCTGAATATTAAAGATATTTTATTATACTCTCCCAGAGTGCAAAAGCATGTTGTTACCATCCATCCAGTATATAATATACTCTTTAGCTCCACTCTAAATTATTATATACTTAGCAATGCTTTTTGAAAGCCTTCAAGCTTGTAATTCAAGTGCATCACGTTATGGCTAAAGGAGATTTCAGAGAAAAAGTGGATATTTGGTTTACTGTCAATGATCAAAAGCTGCTTCTGATTGCTTACATGTTCCATTATTTTTATATTATATTTTATTATATTGGAATAGTCGGCACTAACAGATTGAGTTTTTCAGAAATAATATATTCTATTATTTACAACGTTGAAGCACATGGTCTCTGGAGATTTTATCTATTCTGGAATTGAATATAAAGAAAGCGTCCAACATGTGTGAATGCAAAATGAAGGATAATGTTACTTAGTCTCTGCTGAGAATGCTTTATTATCAGCTATTATTTTTTAAGTCTGGAAAGTTTCAAAGTGTGCAAGTGGAAGATAACAACTGGAGAAGAATTCCTCACGTTGCTCTCAAAGTTAAATTAAAAGGAGTATAATTCCTTGTTGAGCTTCAACGAAATTATTCTTTAGCAGTGCATTTACCAATTTATTATTCTTGACTTTAAGCAAGCTCACAATTTTCAAATTGTTTGAAAAGAGAAGCTGATAAGCCGAAAAAGATTGTGTGAACAAAAAGAAGAAGGCTGCTAAGATTGACTTGAGGGAGAGACAAGATGGAGCTTTTTCAACTTATGATTAAATAATTCTAAGTGTGTTTCTAAGTGTGCTGGAACGGTGCAGATTCAGAATAAACAGTTGGGAGGAGACACATCGCTACTTACTCAAGTGGAGACAGACAATTAATTGTGCTGGAGCGTTTTCAACAAAGATCATTAATTCAAAGTGTACTTCAATTTAGTGTGCTGCAGAGTTTGATCAGAATAAACAGTTGAAGACAACTTACTCAAGTGGTGACCATCAAAGTCTACTTGAGCGTTGCAATATCTTGACTAAACATTAAAGGAGTCTCAACGGATTGATTGTTTTGAATATTAGCATAAATATTCATCTTCTTCAATACTGAAAAAATAACGAAGCCAAACCAAGTGAAAGGAAACACAAGGAAATAGAACAGTGAGCAACCAAAGAAAAATTCGAAGCATTCTCTGAAAGCAAAAGCACTGAGCATCAAAGTGTTATTCTTTCTATTTGAAAGTCATTTCAAAGTTTTGATACTGAGTATTATTTTCATATCCTCTCTTGTTGAGAGCTACCAAGTTTATTTCAAACATTTTGAAACCTTGTAATTGGCCCAGTAGTGGCTGTTGTAATCCTCAAAGGCTAGACCATACTTAGTCATTTTGAGAAGTTGAGAGTATAGCCAGTTTGGCAGTATTATACTCTTGAGTTGTAATCAGGTGATTATAGTGGAAATCCTTCAGTATTTGAAGGGACTAGACGTAGCTACCAGGTGGTGGCGAACTAGGATAAATCTCCTGTATCATTCTCTCTTTCTCTGACTCTTTACTGCATTCAAATTGTTTTATCAAAGTTGTTTTGAAAAGGTTTTAAAACTTAGTCTTGCGAAAAGAATTTCAAAAGCACAATTCAAACCCCCCTTTCTTGTGCATTTTATCACCTTCAGTATTATCACAATAAATAGAGATACAGGGTTACCTTATAGAATAATCTTCAAGTTGGTTTCTGATCCAAATGATTTGAGAGCAACAAGCTAAAGCTAAGATATACTCGGCTTCAGTGGTAGAGAGTGCAATGGTTCTTTGCTTCTTGCATGACCAAAACACTAGAGCCTCTCCTAAGAGTTGGCAAGAGCCACTTGTACTCTTCCTTTCAACTCTATCACCCACGAAATCAACATCACAATACCCAACTAGAACAAAATGAGTTTTTCTTTTGTACCAAAGTCCAAGTCAGTTTTGCCCACAAGGTATCTGAAAATTCATTTGACAGCCACCAAATGTGACTCCTTTGGGAAGGTTTGAAGTCTGGCATATAAACCTTCTTCATCTTTATCAAGACTTGTAGATGGATGCATAGTAGTAGCCATAGGTTTGGCTTCATTCATTTTATATTTCCTGAGAAGGTCCTTAACATATTTTTCTTGAAAAATAAATATACCTTCATCAAGTTATCTAATTTGTAAGCCAAGAAAAAAAATCTTAATTCACCCATCATGCTCATTTCAAACTCACTTTTCATAAGTTTATTAGAATCTTTACATAAACTTTCGTTTGTTGTCCCAAAGATAATGTCATCCACATAGATTTGAACTATGAGAAGACCATTTTTGTGAATCTTTCTAAAAAGGGTAACATCAATTTTGCCTCTTGAAAATCCGTTCTTGATCAGAAAGTTACTCAATCTTTTATATCAAGCTCTTGGAGCTTGTTTCAGTCCATATAAGGCTTTAGAAAGTTTAAAAACATGATTGGGTTTCTTTTGATCAATGAATCCAGGAGGTTGATGTACATAAACTTTCTCATTTAAAAATCCATTTAAAAAGGCACTTTTAACATCCATTTGGAAAAGTTTAACATTCTTATGAGCAGCATAGGCAAGTAAGATTCGAATTGCTTCTAAACGAGCAACAGGAGCAAAGGTTTCATCATAGTCTATACCTTCCTCTTGATTGTATCCATGTGCAACAAGTCTAGCCTTGTTCCTTGTGACCTTGCCATTTTCATCTAACTTGTTTCTGAAGACCCATTTTGTGCGAATTACTGATTGATGAGTTGGTGTTGGAACCAGTTTCCAAACTTCATTTTTCTCGAATTGAGCAAGTTCCTCTTCCATGGCTTCTATCCATGATGAATCTTGGAGAGAATCATTTATGTTCTTAGGGTCAATTCCAGTTATGAGGGCCATGCTTGATGATCCCTTTCTGAAGGACATTCTGGTTCTAACTGGTTCTGAGGTGTCCCCAATGATTTGATCTTGAGGATGGTGGACTACCATTTTCCAGCTTCGAGGCATGTCTAGATTCTGAGAGTTCTCAGAGTTATGTGATTGCTTTAAGGAAGTTCCAGGATCAGGTTCTGATTTGTCTTGATCTTCCTTATCATTGAACTTTCTGGAACTAACTTACTGATCTTCAATCTCATCATCATCCTTTCTTTTGTCAACAGAATTATCAATTTCATCAAAAATAACATGCATATTTTCCTTAACTATTTTGGTTCTGAAATCGTAAACTTTATACGCTTTAGATGAAGTGGAATAACCAAGAAAAATACCTTTGTTAGATTTAGAATCAAATTTACTAAGGTTGTCCTTGTTATTTAACATATAACAATTACAACCAAAGAGTTGAAAGTAAGAGATATCTGGTTTCTTGTTTTTCCAAAGTTCATTCGAATAGTGACTCTGTTCAGAATGTAGCAAGCAGTGTTTATGGCCTCAGCCCAAAAATATTTCTCCATGTTTGAATCATTTAACATGGTCCTTGCCATTTCCTGCAAGGTTCTGTTCTTCTTTTCAACAACTCCATTTTGTTGTGGAGTTCTTAGACAGGAGAAGTTATGTGATACACCATGTTCATCAAAGAAAGTTTGGAAGGAAAACTTTTCAAACTCTCCTCCATGATCACTTCTTACAGCAATCACTTTGGAACTTTATTCATTCTGAACTTTCTTGAAAAAGACTTTGAAAGCTTGAAAAGAGTCATCTTTGTTTTTCAAAAACAAAACCCATGTATATCTCGAGTAATCATTAACTATTACAAAACCATATCTTTTTCCACTTAAGCTTGTGGTTTTGATAGGTCCAAACAAATCCATGTGCAACAATTCCAATGGTTTTTGGGTGGAAATCAGATTTTTGGAATGGAAGCTAGATTTGACTTGTTTTCCTTGAGTACAATCTTCACAAACTTTATCTTTCTCAAATTTGATCTTTGGCAGACCTCTGACAAGATCAAGTTTAGAAAGTTTAGAAATGGTTTTCATACTAGTGTGACAAACTCTCCTATTCCAGATCAACTTATCATCATTTGCTAACATAAAGCAAGTTTCATTTGGTAGACCATCTAAATCTAGATAATATAGATTTTTACTTCTAAATCCAGTGAATAAAACTTTTCCAGATGATTCTTCAGTAATCATGCATGATTTGTTTTTAAAAATAACATTGTGTCCATTTTCACAAAGTTGGCTGATACTAATCAAGTTATATTTTAATCCTTCAACATATTGAACTTTCTTTATTGAGGCAGAATTTCGTTTACCTATAGTACCTATGCCTTTTATCCATGCTTTTTCATTATTACCAAAGTGACAAAGCCTCCCTCTACTCTCTCCAAAGAGAGAAACTTATCCTTCTCACCGGTCATGTGCCTTAAACATCCACTGTCTAGCAGCCACAACTTTTTCTTGGATGCTAAAGGGCACTCCTGCATTTGTAATTAGAAGAGACTTAGGTACCCATAGATTTCTAGGTCCTTGGGGGTTAGCGAACTTTCTATAGTTAGCCCGTTCCCTTTTGAAACAGTTTGACATATGATGTCCAAAGCATTTGCAATAGGAACATTTTACATTTTACAATTTGCCTTTTGCCATGATAAGAATATTTATAAACATGACTGTGATGTCTATGATTCTGTCTACCCTTGTGCTTAGAACCATTTTGATGCGAGAACTCTCTATGAGAGATTGCTTTATCTTCAAAAGCATTTTGGATTTGCACAAAGCTAGTTAGATCAGTTGTCATCACTTTGATCTTTTCTTTTAATAACTCATTTTCCTTTTCAAGGTTTGACATGAGAAGGTTTGACTTTTCAGCAACTTTCTCATTCAGAAATTTATTTTGTTCAGAAAGTTTGAAGTGTGAGTTTTGCAAAGTCTTAACTGAGGCTACAAGATATTCATTTTGTTTCCTCAGCTCCTCATTTTCACTTTTAGCCTCACATAATTGGTTTTTGAACAACATACATTTTTGAGACAAAGTATTTGAGTTATTTAAAAGATTATCAAACATACTTTCCAAATTTAGACACGAGCTACATTTAGAAGGTTCAGTGTCACTTACTTCCTCTTGATCTGAATTTGCCATGAGATATAGGTTGGCTGATTCTTCTTCAGGTTCCGAGGATGACTCTTCTGAATCATCCCATGTAGCCATCATTGCCTTTTTCTTCTGAGGTTGCTTCTTGAAGTTTCTCTGGTTCAAAGTGGGGCAATATTGTTTAATATGTCCAGGCTTGTTGCAGTCAAAGCAAACAATGGTTGACTTGCTACTTTCTCCTTTAGGAAAGCTTCTTCTTGATGTCGGAAACCTCCTATTGTCTCTTCTTCTGCTTAGCATTTTTTGGATTTTTCTTGATATGAGAGCAAGTTCTCCTTATCGGAAAGTTCCTCTTCTAAATCTTGATGTTCATCTTCATATTCTTGTGAAGCTTTTAGTGCTGCAGCTTTGGACTTTTGAGATGGACTTCTTGTTGCCTTTTGAGAGGTTTTAAGTGCTATGCTTTTTAACTTCTTTGGGTGAAGTTCGTCCATGATTTCTTGCTCATGAACTTTCAGTGAGCCCAATAGTTCTTCAATTTTTAGGGTAGCAAGTTCCTTTGCTTCCCGAATGGCTGTTACCTTAGGCCTCCAAACTTTTGGTAGGCTCCTTAGTAACTTCCTTACCTTGTCCTGGTTTGAATAAGTCTTTACCAAAGACTTCATTCCATTCTCAATCATGGTGAACCCGCTAAACATTTCATCTATAGATTCATCTTCATTCATTTTAAACATTTCATACTGGTGAACTAGTATGTTTATCTTGGCCTCCTTCACTTGATCGGTTCCCCCAAGTGCAGTTTGCAAAGTATCCCATATTTTCGTTGTTGTATCCTTTCCCATAATCTTGTCATATTCAGACCTGCTAAGTGCACATATTAGAAAGTATTTAGCTTTAGAGTTTAGAAGTACCATTTTTTTATCTTATGGTGTCCATGCCGCCTTGGGCTTGGGTACAGTTGATCCAACATCATATGTTGTTGTAGGCACATATGGTCCATTTTCAACAATGTCCCATATATCAGTGTCTTGTGATTCTAGGAACATCTTCATTTGATCTTTCTAGTAATAGTAATGTTCTCCATTGAAGCCAGGGGGACTGTTTGATGGAGCACCTTCATGAAGGAACACAACTGAATTTGTATCACTTATCACTTCTTCCAGGACCTTTCCTCCTACACTGTAAAGTGTGCTCAACCCTTAGAGGTAGAGCTCTGATGCCAATTGAAGTGATTTGGCGTCACAGAGAAGGGGGTTGAATTGTGACTAGATAAAATTTAACTTCCTAAAATTAACTAACTTTCTCTCAAGAGACTTCTTGGAGTATAGAAGGTTAATGAAATATTAATGAATGAACTTTCTAATGTATGAACAGATGATAGAGTGAACTTTTATGAATGTAGAAAGATGTTTGAAAATGAGTTTCAGATATTTGAGTTTAATAAGAATTCTTAATCAGAAAGTTGTGCTTAAGTAAACTTGTTAATAATCGAGGTTTTAATGAAATAAACTTTCTGTACACTACTAGAAATTGGCCATTTAGTGACCAATTTAGAGACCGAAAAAAATTGGTCGCAATAGCGACCGAATTAGAGACCGAACTCATATAATTATTGATCAAAATATTGTGGTCGCTAAATCGGTCGCAAAAAAATATCAGCGACCGAATTAGAGACGGATTATTTAGCGACCGCAAAATCGGTCTCTAAACCAGTATTTTATTCCCTTTAAAAAAAATTTAAATTTTTTTTTCAATTTTAGCGACCGATTTAGAGACGGATTATTTAGCGACCGAAATATCGGTCGCTAAATCGAAATTTTGTTCTGTTTTGAAAAATTTTAAAAGTATTTTTCCATTTTATTTGCAGTCGCAAATCCGGTCGCTATATGATATTATTTTTTTCATAAAATATTTTTGTTCCCTCCTGAGGGTAAAAAATTTCCCTCCCAGTTTTTCATTCCCTCCAATATAATCAAAAGTTTATTTTTTTGATGAAAATAGGAAATGATCAAGAGCTTTTTTCAGCACAAAAAAAATAAAACAAAAACATTTCAATCCCTCCCGTGTCTTTCACCAAGAAAATACAGGGTTTCACCAAAAAGTTCCCTCCCGTGCGGCCTTCTCATTTAGTAAGACAAAACCCTAACACTGGTTTCACCATCCAGCTTCCCTTCTGCGTCCAGCTTCAGTTTCGCGTCCAGATTCACCGTTTGCGAGAGAATTAGAGGGAAACGAAAATTAAACTAAAGAGAAACCTTAACCTAGCGCGCCTCCCATTGTGGTTTCTTCTCCACCACAACATCTTTCAGCTCCTCGTCCCCCTTCGTTGCTTCGTCCTCCTGCTTCTTCGTGCTCAGATTTTTGAGATCGCACCACCGTCGAAGGGAGAGGATTGGGGTCGCACCACCGTCAAAGGGAGAGGGTGGAGGTCGCACATAATTTTGGGGTTTCAAATGCTTAGCATTGCGGCGTGCAATTTCTGACACTCCAAAGGGGTAGCAAGATCATCGTGATTGGTGATTTAAAGCGCCACATCTGCTTGCCCTCTGCTCCGTTCACAACCTTCATGGTTACCTCTGCACACGTTCACCTGTGCTGCTCCGCCACGGTCTTCACGGTCACCTGTGCTGCTCCACCAACAGTGATTTAGATCGTCGTTTGTTTTCTTTCTCCATTTAGTTTGTCTTTAATTCTTTGACTGATAATTGATTTGCATGTCTTATATTTGTATTGGGAATTTCTTTTTCTATTGAGTTGAGATTTGCCAAGGTTTGCCTTCAAAGGAACTGAAGGTCCGAATCCAATGTGGCATATGAGAGAAGCCACTTAGCAAATAAAATGAAAGCCACTCTTATGATGGCACCCAAAAATGATGTTGATGCTGGGTTTCTATTTCTATCATGTTGTCACTGATTTTCTTATAAGATTACTTCTCATTTTAATTGTAGTTTATGTCATGATGTATGGATTTGGGGGTCATGCAGTATATGTAAAATTTTGGCTCTGTTTTGAATTTGCCTTGATTCTGCTTTTGTATGCAGAACTCTTGTTTTCTGTAAGACACTTTCCTGCTGAACCTTAGCAATGCTTACTTGGGTTTCTTATTCTCTTAATACAAAAGAAGCCATAGGAGTGGCCTAGTGTTCAAGGACTTTTTATTTTGCTTGGAGTCTTAGGAATATTTTATTCTCTTAGGTTATTGACAATTAAGTCGGAGGGAAACATTTCCCAACGATCATTTAATCAAATAGTGGCACTGATGAAAGAGACACATCCTCCAAATAATCTTATTCCTGAAGACTATTATAGGGCAAATAAAATAGTTTCAAAACTTGGTCTTACTGCAAAAAAAATAGATTGTTGTGTAAAAGGTTGTATGTTATTCTACACAGATGAATGTAAACAATTAAAAGAGTGTAAGTTTTGTGGTGAACCTCGTTATATTAAAAAAAAAGTTGGTAGGGGGAGATATAAAGAGGTACCTCTAAGAGAATGCATTACTTACCCCTAATTCCCAGGCTTAAGAGATTATATGCCTCTATGAGTTATGCTCCACATATGAGATGGCATTATGAAAATAGGAGAGAACCAGGAGTGTTGTGTCATCCATCAGATGGAGAGGCTTGGAAACATTTTGATCAAATATATCCTGATTTTGCAGCTGAACCGAGAAATGTAAGGTTGGGTTTATGTACTGATGGTTTTACGCCATTTAATAATTCAACCTCAACTTATTCTTCTTGGCCAGTAATTCTCACCCCTTACAATCTTCCTCCAGAACTATGCATGACAACTCCTTATATGTTTCTCACTTTGATTATTCCCGGACCAGATAATCCAAAGAGCAAGATAGATGTGTATTTGCAACCATTGATAGATGAGCTAAAATTGTTGTGGAATGAAGGAGAGCTGACATATGATATCTCCAAAAAACAAAACTTTGTAATGAAAGCTGCATTAATGTGGACTATCAATGATTTTCCTGCATATGGAATGTTGTCGGGTTGGAGTACAGCAGGAAAATTAGCTTGTCCATGTTGCATGAATCAGTCAAAGGCTTTTTACTTGAAATATGGTGGTAAGTGTTCTTGGTTTGATTCCCATCGTAAATTTTTGCCTATGGATCATGCATTTCGAAGAAACAAGGATGCATTTTTAAAGAATATAGTTGAAAAGTCTCAACCTCCACAACGATTGACTGTAGATGATGTGTGGGAAGAAGTTTCTTGTTTCCCTAAAATAACTGAGATTAATCCTTGTAGTTGTGATGGATTTGGTGTGTCTCATAATTGGATAAAACAAAGCATCTTTTGGGGAGTTACCTTATTGGAAAACCAACTTAATAAGGCATAATCTTGATGTGATGCATATTGAGAAAAATGTATTTGATAATGTCTTGAATACAGTGATGGACGACAAAGATAAGACAAAAGACAACGCTAAGGCAAGAATGGATTTGAAGGAGTATTGCCGGCGAAGGGAACTAGAGTTACATGTGCAACCTAATGGAAAAGTTTTAAAGCCTAAAGCAAAATATGTTTTGTCCGGTGATCAAAAAAGGTTGTCTGTAAATGGGTTAGTGAGTTGAAAATGCCTGATGGATATGCCTCAAATTTGCATAGATGTGTAAACATAAGAGAGGGGAAGTTAATTGGAATGAAAAGTCACGATTGCCAT
The DNA here is from genome assembly GCA_037113605.1 of Calophaca sinica. NCBI lineage: Eukaryota > Viridiplantae > Streptophyta > Magnoliopsida > Fabales > Fabaceae > Calophaca > Calophaca sinica. The sequence goes on from CM073734.1 coordinate 39,318,841, forward strand.
GTATTTATGGAGCGATTGTTACCAATTGCATTTAGTGCACTTCCACAACATGTGTGGAATCCTTTAGCGTAGTTGAGTAAATTTTTCAAGGATCTATGTTCAACAATATTGCGAGTGGATGATTTGTTGTTGATGGAACAAAACATTGTCATTACAACATGTAAATTGGAGCAATTTTTCCACCTGGATTCTTTAATTCCATGGAGCATATACATATCCACCTGCCTTATGAAGCAAGGGTTGGGGGTCCCGTTCAATATCGTTGGATGTACCCATTTGAGAGGTAATTATTGACATCATTCAATGTACAAGTTTATATTTCTTGTTTATTCGTAATTAGTAGTTAACATGATGATATTGTTTTAGGTACTTGAATAGGTTGAAACGGATGGTTAAAAATCGATCACGCGTAGAAGGGTCCATCTGTGAGGCATACCTATGTCAAGAGACTTCTCATTTTTGTTCATATTATTTTGAGTCTCATGTGCAATCTTTGAGAAATAGAGTAAGTCGAAATGATGATGGAGGTCAGGATGATGTAGTTTAACAAACTTTATCAATTTTCAATCATTCTGGTCGCTCAGCTGGAACTTGTAAGAGTCGATATTTGAATGATAGAGAATTAGCTGCCGCACATTTACATATCCTACTAAATTGCGAAGAAGTTCAACCATACATAGAGTAAGTAAATGAAATTGTACTTGATTTGTTCATTTTAGATTGATCAAGCATTATAATAATATTTATATATGTTAAATGCTTTGTGCAACATTTGGAAGCATCTGATCCAAATATATGTCGAACGGTTGCCGATGGTAGGATCGCATCTGAATTTCCAAGTTGGTTTCAATCATATGTAAGTGTCTTTTGATAGCAACTATAATACCTAACTTAGTCTTATAATCGTAGAATATAATGAGTTTATATTGGCCATTGATAGGTGCATGATACAAATAACTTGGTACAAAATCAACATTTGCACCATTTAGCATGGGGTCCTAAGATGAAGGTTCATACTTGGCCTATTTATTTTGTCAACGGTTTTAAGTTTCATACGGAAGAATGGAGTGTCGGTAAGAAAACCGTCAATTGCGGAGTTTGCGTAAAGGGTGATGATGAAGGAGTTGATGAGAATTATTATTATGGTAATATTAAAGAGATTATTCAAGTTGAATATCCTGGGGAACCAACCAAACAATTAGTTTTGTTTAATTGTGAATGGTTTGATGCTGTTGTTAATCGTGGTGTGAAGGTTCAACCCCAATATGGCATTGTGGAGGTTCATCATTGTAGAAGATATACAAAATATGATCCCTTCATATTTGCAGCAAATAAAATTCAGGTGTATTATGTACCTTACCCAGAAAAAATAAAAGAAAAGGTTGATTGGTGGGTTGTCATTAAAACCAAACCAAGAGGTACTGTTGACGATCGGTATACATTAGAGGTTGCATATCAAGACTCAACAACTAATGTAAATTTTGTAACAAATGATGAGTTGCTTGGCCGTTTGAGAGATGAAGGGGAGTACGAGGAAGTAGAAATAAATTTCCAGGATGCAGAAGAGCATGATGATGAGGAGCATGAGGATGAGGATGAGGATGAGTATGAGGATAAGGATGAGGATGAGCATGAGGATGAGCATGAGGATGAGGATGAATCTGATTTTGAAAACCAGAATAATTCTAATGATGACAATGATGCAAACTATGATTATTAAATTCTGATATTTTTCATTTATCATAAAAGGTAAAAGAAATTTGTTCAATGTACTTTAATGTTATGTTATTTATTTTAATTATGCTATAAACAACTCAAATTATTGATTTTGTATTAATTACAGATGGCAGACAAAGATCGGGGTAAAGGAAAAGCTTCTAAGAGTCGCCAGTTAAAACTACATCTAAAACGTCCATCACATATAACTCCTACTAGTGTACCGTCTCCATCTGCTGCATTATCTCCTGCTACTACATCTCATGTCGTACCTCCACCCGGGACATCCCATGCCGCTTCTCAACCTGGGACATCTCATGCCGCTCCTCATCCTAGGACGTCTCATACCACACCTCCATCTAGGACATCTCATGTCACACCCCCACCTTCGATAAGAGGGGTAGAATCACCATCCAATCAACACCCATCTTATTCAGAAGAAGGACCTACCAGGGATCTAATGAAAGCGTTGTTGCATCGAGAGACACAGAGCAATGGTGGCAAGCCAATTTTATACCTTGAAGGACAAGGGTATAGACTATTTTTCTAGTTATTAGTTATCAAAGTATGCTATATAAGCTTAACCGTTTGTATGTATTGTTTGTAGATTCTTGCCTTCGCACCCTGCAGCTAATGGTATTGGGGATATCCTCAAGAGTCATTATACTGATCCATGGCCATCATGGAAAAAGATACCCAGTACGACAAGAGACTTGTGGTTTGAAGAGTTTAAGGTATATGTTTCATATTTAATTATTGGGTTTAATTTGGATATCTATATTCATTCTAAATTTAGCTAACTTCGTTTGCCTTTTTATATATAGAAAAAATTTTCTATTTGTCCACCGGACGATAGGTGGGCAAGAAAGAACTTTGAAATTCGAGGTGCGGCACTAATGAAAAATAATCTAAACAAGTCTCGTACCTTAAAGAAGAAACCGAGTTGGATTGGAAATTGTGTATGGGATAGATTATGTGAACATTGGAGGACTCAAGATTACAAAAAGAAAAGCATACAAGCGAAAACAAATCGAGCATCTGACTGTGGAGGTTCCCTTCACACTGGTGGCTCTATCACCACATCTCAACATAGAGCTAATATGGTAAGGATTGTAATCTAATGCCTTATTTTTAATTGTGATTATGTTACAAGTAAATACTCAGCTTACCTGTAGTCTGTTAATATTGATATACCTAAAGGAATCATCTAAGACAAGTTTTTCACTCTTCTCAAAGAAATATGTTGGGGAAAAACATGTTTATGAGTTTTGAATATATAGTGTTTGCATTTTGCAGAAGTTGTGGTATTATTTTTTCTTTTGCATTATTTGTCTGCCATTTATCTTTTTGTAGAAGCTGTGAACTTTCCAAAATGCACTAGACTTTCTTGGGTTGTTTTCATCATTACAAATACCAATATGGTTTTGAAAGCATGAAACTGTGAATTATACAAGAGGTATCCAACTTGCATTGGATATGATATTGGAAAAAGGAAAGGAAGATCTGGTGGAATTCTATGGACTATATGGTTTAAGTAGGGTCTATTCGCTTGTAGTTTGTCACTAAATTTCTCTTGTATAGTTGCCACTTGTTTGATTAATAAAATTATTGTTTTCCTTTTCATAAAGCCTTTCTTGATGCTAACATGTTTTTAGTTTGTATTTTTCCTTATTTGTTAGATGAAGTTGACCGGCACCCCTCCTAATCCCGCGGATTTATTTCGTCGCACACACCAGCGTCGTAAGGATAACACATGGGTGGATAGACGATCAGAACAAGTGAATGTAATGAACTCTCAACTTCTATTTCTTTTATATGTCTTATGTTGGCCTTATTTTATTTGAATAACGTCTTGAAATATCAGTTAGCCTTACATTTGTGTTAACAGGAAGAATTTACACGCACATGGGAAGAATTGACCTAAGCAGCATCTTCACAGGAACTACTCCACCAAGTCGCTTAGATGTTTGGCGTAATGTGGCTGGAGTAAAGAAAGGAAAGATATATGGCCTTGGAATGAAGTCGAATATAGTGGTAGGGAGGTCTTACTGTCGTGGTTCATGTTCTTCATCAACTGAGTGGGTTCAAAGGCAGGAGCTTGATGAACTCAGAAACCAAATGGAAGAAGTGAGAGCGAGAAAGAGATCAACTCCGAGTGGAAATGGCGAATACCAACAAGGAAATGGAAAATACCAAGAGAGCACGTGAGCGAAACAACAAGTCGATAAAACAATTAATGAAAAGCATGAAGTTTCAAAGAAATGCCATTTCTTTGAGAGCAAGTCGATGATGATGATCGGGAGTTAGATTCGGAGGGACAAGTCGATGATGATGATGATCGGGGAGTTAGATTTAGATTGACAAAGTGAATTATAGTGAACTTTTGATGATGTCTTTTGATGTCTTTTGATGATCGAGGGACAAATCATCTCTTGATGTTGTCTTTTATTAGGACTAATAGTCTTGTAATGAGTCTATGTTTTTGTTATGTACATTGACATGACTATATGTAGGACTTAATTTAAAATATCGATCGTCTTTTATTATAGATCTTGACATGTTTAATGTATTGAAGTGCTTTCCTCCGCTTTGTCCAAGGTAACCACCCGATCTACATTAGATGTGTTTATTTTCTTTTGTTTGCTTCTTTCTGTTGATTTCTGCTTCAATGTGTTCTGCTTCTTTCTATGGCAATGACTGTGGTTTTGGTTTTTTTTTTGTGGCTCATATCTTGGTTCCTGAGAAAATTCTGTGCTACGTTTATTTCACAGAAGTCGTTAAAATTTTATAACTTGAAGAATGTATCTTCTTATCATTGAAAGAAAGCCATTTGTCTCGTCCCCAAGATCTGATCGCATTTCCCCTTCTTTACAAGGTGAGATAGTGCAAGATTAATCTTCAAGTTCTCTTCTTTTTGTTCATGTTCAGTATTTTAGGAGTTCATGTTCAAAGGCATAAAGTTATAACAACTTGCATAATTTTCTGAAGCCTCACTGAGGTATTACATTAATTTTATTCATGTGATTTGTTTGTATTAGTTTGATGAATGTGCTTAGTGGTCAGCATCCAATATGTTAATTGTGCTGATGGAAACCTTGATTGAGACATGGTTTAAATGCTCTTGGGCATAATATTTTTCTTTGAAGTCAAATCTTCAATGATTCTTTTGATTTATAATGGTCATTTAATGTGTACATTTAATTTATCTTGCTTCTCTTGAACCATGGAATCCATTCTTTTGAACCATGAAATCTGATTTGCTTTCAATTGTTAGTACACTCCATAAAAACAATAAAGGTTTCCAATCTTTGCATATCACTTGAGTTGATTGCAACATGGCGGTAAGGTATTGCAATGAATGGATAAGGTCAATGATGTTGATGAGGTTTTATGTGCATAAATGATGAAATGAATAGGGCTACTTACTGATATGAATGAGTTCAAGCAACATGGCGATGAGGTATTGCAATTATATGACAATCATTGGGTTGGGTTTGTTTGTGGCAAAGAACTATTTGATTGTTTAATCTTTTGTTTCTATAGCATGTCATAATGTGGAATGTTCCATCCATACTACCTAGAGAGCAAGATAGTTTTTACGCTTAATTGTAGTTCTATGTTCCAATTAAGGTTACATCAAAACAAATTTAGTATATTATTTTCATCAATATATATACATATACATATTATTATCAAATAAGCGATTGCGGTGATCAGTTGGTTAGGCTGGAAGCACGTCTGGGTGTAACGGAAAAGAGAGCATGACAAATTTATACGTGTTGGTGCAGACATCGTAGCTAATAAAGTGATAATACCGGTAATGGAAGTCGTGAAGTTTCGATATCCATGTCGGCTTCTCGGATGGTAAAACAATGAAGGTTCCTATCACGGATAAGAATTCATGTCCTTTCTCTCAGACAAAGCTATTGTATATGGATGCTTAATTATCAAATCTCTTCAAACGAAAGTTGTCCAATGTGTGTTGTTTGGAAGCATCAAATGACGATAAGATTTTAGTTTGGTGATTGTTAACTCAAAACACTATTTTTGTGTTTCCGTTTTCTGGCTACGGCTTCTGAACTCATGTTTATGTGGACGTGATGGTGGCTGATTCTGGAATTTAAGAAATAATATTTGGTTTTAAAGTTATTGCTTTTTGTGTTTGTGGTTCATTTACTTGAAACATTGTAGGTCTGTTTGGCTTTTGTTCTGGAATTGTTTGCAGGCTAAGTGTGGTAAATGGACTGTTCAAAATCTTCAGCTGCCAGTGAGGGAAACTGCCCTCAGTTTCTGTCAAATGGATGTTTTGAATGATTCATGTGAGTATTGTGTCTATAATCTTGCGTCATGGAAAGTTTGGTGTCTATCTTGCAATAATCTTTTTTCATCCTTATTTTTCTTCTGCGTGCAGTTAAGCTTACTAGAGTCTAAAATGAAAACGAAGATCAATTCCGTGAATCAAATGTTTGTGATGACTTCTCTTACATGCTTCCTTGATTATGTTTTTGTTATATTAATGACTTTTATTGATATTTTCAGATCTTCATGATACCGTTTGGCTTTTATCGTTTGAGTTCTGGGTTGTCAAGGCACAACAAAAAATATTCAAGGTATTGGAGTCATAATATAAGTCCACCCTATAATACAATTGAACCTGGCTCAATTTTGTCGTCAAATCACTAAAGATGAAGCCACCGTAATAATTAATTCTAAAATATAGAATCATCATAAAATTGTTAAACATATAAAGATGAATTTCAAGGCCAATTGATCAGTTGTCCAAACCAAAAATCCAAGAACTAGAAGGTTTATACCAGAAGAAATAGAAAGAACCCAAACAGGGAAGACTTGGTGTAGCATTTTTTAAACTGCAGGTATTAAGCCACTAAAGGTTTATAGGGATGCCACTTATCCTGTGTGCATGCTCTATTAAACGTTTTTACACCCATTTCAGTTTTCATTCTGTTGTGCATTCTCTCTTTTTTTTTTTAAAAAAGTAAGCTAAAATACTATGTATATTAGGATTGGTGGATTTCAATAATTGGTTTAAAGCTGCTTGCTTTAGTTTTCCTCAGTTTTTGACTTATAGATTTTAGCTTAGGTAGCCTTTGTGCACCAATGGAGAGCTTCCTGATTTGACTGCACAAAGATGGAGCTATGTGTGTTTTGATTTTCTAAAATCATTTAACTCAGGTGAATATATCCTTTTTAAATTTTCATTACATAGCAACATCTTTGTTTCCCTTCTGACTCTGTTGCTAAATGTCTGTTGCTCACTTTCTCTTATTGGCTTTATGTTGAAAGCTGTCTCAGATTGGTATGTAACTATCAATTTAATTATTAGATTTATGACCCTAAAATATACTAGAACTTTCACCGTAGTGGTATATCTTTTCTGGCAGCACATCATTATGGGACTATCCATTAATACACAGGCACAAGTTCTTAAATTGTACAAGAAAGGTACTAGTAGTTGTATCCCTAATTTTTCCCCTGGTTTTAGTTTCAGTTTTTTATCATCATTTGTAGTGCTCTGTTAGTGGTGTAGCAACACTATTTTATCACAGAGAGATAAAATGAACTAAAACTCAGATTGTACTATTGCAATCCCATAAATAAAAGCTCATATTAATCATGTCCTTTCATTTTTTGATTTTTCTTTCTTCGAGAGACTCCTCGCCTTGGTCAATTCCAGAGAAGGCTTTCAGAAGCGAGGATGCTCATATTGTACTAGGTTGCATGCCCAGCAAGCTCACCAGATTCATTTTCTGATGACCTTTGCGTTCTCCATAGATGAAGAAAGGATGATGTTGGTTATGGGAGACGGGTATGTGGGGACAGCCCAAAGCGCGGTTCGGACTCGACGACCAGAAGCAGAGCATCGTAACTGGCAATTTTGCTTAAGTTTTACTTATTCTGTATGAGATTAACCGATTGACTTTGTTTTTGAATTCGGTAGTATTAATTCTCTTCAGGTTCTCTTCAGGCTGATGCTTGCTTCTTCACTCTTCTGTATGCTCTTTTGCGTTCCTCGACGCTGCCATTCCTATGCTTTGGGCAGTAGAACTGATGCAACGAAGAGGTAGATAAGAAAGATTTTCTTCAAATGTTCTGCTCAACTTTGTTACTGTTCTGATATTAGGTGTTGCTTCTTCTTCCTTTCTCAGTTTATTGTTGGTTTTTCAGTTTCAATCAAGGGCATTATGCATTCCTCTGTTGTAGATGTGAAGAAAAATATCCACTGCCCAAAAAAGCAATTTCTGTTGCTGATGTTAGAAAAGGAGGATGTTGAAGGAAGCAAAGAAATAAAGGAACAAGATTCAGGTAACGGGAATAATAACTGGTCTCTTCTGCAAGATGTATAAGACCAACTATATGATGCAATTGTTATATTACTGCTACTTTCGAGTTTTTATATGTCTATATATTGAACATGTGTGTATTCTTTTGTCAAGGCAATGTTAATTTACCATGTTTGTGATGTGGTTGAAAATTGTAATAATTACTACTTTTCAAGCATGATTCCCTAGCTTGCTTGAAATTCATATCCTTTTAATGTAAGCCAAGACATGGCAGGAAAAAATTCAGCACCTTCAAAGCATGGCTGTTCTTTGAAGCATGGATGTTTCTCAAGTCTCAAGCAATCATCAGCTTTGCCAAGATTTTTAAGCTATCTCTGCTTCTGTTTTTAAGTTTCTGGATAGTATGCCAATTGTGAACTCAATTTTGTTTGCTATATGCTATATTTGCTTGCTTTGGATTGGATATATTGGTGCAGCAATATCTGGGAAGGTTATTTATGCATTTGTGTAATTGATTTGTCCATTTATCAAAGCAATTTTGGCTTTTTATATTGATGCTATTTCACTTATTAGAGCTATTGAACTCCATGTTTGGACTGATTTGTGTTGTTTTGCTTGCAGGTTCTCAACCCCAACTTCTTCGATGGAGGTATTATTATTTACACCAATCCAAATATTTTTACACCTACTAATGCTTATTAATAGCTGTATTTCCTTCCATTATTATGCAAATCAATAAATTTCAAGGTATAATGCTTATTCCTTTATTTGGCTGCTGATGCATCTTAATTCTTGGTTAGGTTCAAACTCCAATAGATTCAACTTTATTTTGCTGCGTGTGCTTATCTACTAGAATACTTAATTATATGAAATATAGGTGTTGTTCTAACATTAATTTAGTTCCCCATTTGCTGAAATTTTTTACTGCAACATAGGTTCTGGTGGCTCTTTGTTATTATCCTAGAAGTTTTAATCACATATTTGTCTTGCACTATGAATTCACTTTCATTATACTTGATTTAGTATTGCTCCACTAATTAGCTTAGACTATTTTATAATAGGCTTGATTTGTTGACGGGATATAGTTCGTCATTCTCCAGCAAGTACAACATCTCTTTTTTAAAGAGCTTAAGAAATCAAATACTTAATTTTTTTTTACTGATTAATGATTTTGTTTGTTGAGTTTTTTGTTCAAGCTTATATGAGATTTAAAGAAGAGGTTTCATTTCTTGCATTTCTAACTCACTGCTAATACTAAACACATTTGATAATTTCATCTTCATCCCACTATGTGCTAAGTGCTTTATTGTTACTGTTTTGGTGGCTAGCTTTATAGGTTTTGATAGATAGAATAAATGGTTTTGATAGGGGAGTAATTTCTATAACCCTTTATAATCTGTCAAATTGTCTTGTTGGATGTTTTCTATTTCCTTGGAAAAGAATATTATGCAATACTGTCAACACTTTATATTACTTTGGTTATTGCAGTTACAAATTTAGATGTACTTCTTTTTTTTTAGTTATTTTGCGTCATAAGTTATTTTTGTTAGTATATATAGATACTTATTTCATGAGATAAACCTAAATAAACTCTTCAAAACACTCTGATAGTGAATTGCAGTTTTTCACAGATTTGCCACATGGATCAAATTATCCATACATGGAAGCAAAGAGCAAAGTTCTGGCAGTGGGTGGTGTGGTCATATTATTACATCACTACAAGGATTTAGTTGCTAAGTACACACAACAAGCAAAGCTATCGTTGCTTTTACTTTTGCAGGATTTATGTGTGTGTATATTTGTGCTATTACTTTTGTAGTATACTATATATGCTAAGAATCAAGTAAGATTTAGTACTTCCACACACATGTAGGGCTTCTGTATTGTGATACAATGGAGGCACCAGTGGCTACGATGCATTGGTTAAGGAGGAGCTACAAAAATTACACTGCTAGAGTGATATACTATCAATTTGGGCAGGTTGTAATGGCATATTTTGACATATAATTAGGTGCAAGAGCTGTAAAATTAATGTTTGGCTTAAATTGATATGTTGGTGATTCAACTTTTGGATCTTTTGCTATCTTGCGTTTCTTTCCCCCCCCACATGGATAAAAGTAGATAAACGGGAATTAATTCCAATTCCCACATGATGAAAAAAAGTAAAATGTCTCGAGAAGAAAATGGTCCTATTTGACCGCTATACATTGCTAACATCAGGAAATAGAATAATTGGTATTCTCGAGTAACCGGCTGAGCTGCTAACGTGGCTAAAGTGGTGATAAATCTCGTCAGTAAAATAGGTCCTAGTAAGCTGATGTTGTAATTCTTGCTCATTTTGAGCTTGATGTAAAATTAAAAAAAAAAGCTTTGAATCCTTGCTCATTTTGCTCATTTCTATGTCAGTATTCAAAAAGCTTTCTGTAAAAATTTTAAAAAAAAAACGTATTAGTGACCGATTTGGCGACCGTTTTTGTAAAAAATTTTACAAAATCGGTCGCTAAAACGGTCACTAACATTGGTCGTTAAAAGCGGTCACTAAATTCGGTCTCTGAATCGGTCGCTAAATTCGGTCGCTGAATTCGGTTGCTAAAGCAGTCTCTACATTCGGTCTCTACATTCGGTCTCTAAATCGGTCTCTAAGTTCAGTCTCTAATTCGGTCGCTACATTATCGGTAGCTAAAGCAGTCTCTACATTCGGTCTCTAAATCGGTCTCTAAGTTCAGTCTCTAATTCGGTCGCTACATTATCAGTCGCTGAATTGGTGGCTAATACTTAGCGACGAGCGTTTTAGCTACTGATTTTTGGTGGTCGCTAATTCGGTCTCTAAAGTTGATAGCGAACGATTTTTCATCTTTAGAGACAGAAAAGTCGGTCGCTAATTGACGTTTTTTTGTAGTGGTAGCGAGCAATGCAGAAACTTAAAAGAGATAAGAGATAGAAAGTTTACACACAAGAGTTATAGTGGTTCACCCAACTTAAGCTACTTCCACTCCTCACTTCCAGTGAGAATTTTCACTATTTTCCCAAATAGTTACACTGCTTTTCAAGTCCCTCCAAGACCCAAAAGCTTACACGATAGTTTCTTCTATAGCCTTATCAACTGTCTCACTTTCGAAACTTATACAAGTTTAGAAAGTTACACTTGTTAAACCTTCAAACCAATACTCACCACCTTGGTAGTTTGGAAGAAGAATGAAACAAGGTTACATGTACAATGAAATGTTTATGGGATTGAGAATAGCTTTTAGATACAAGATAAATCACAAGGTAAATGTAACATCTCAAATTTTAAGAAAAGTGATTTTAGCGATAAAACCCTGAATGCTCGAAAAATAAGTCATAGAGATTGATCACCTCAATGATTTACTGAGAGCATGTGGAATTATTTTAACTTATTTTAAATACTTTATTTATTATAAATAATTATTACTCATGATGTCAATTCAAATTAATAGTCAGCGTAGACGTATGCTGCTTTTAAGGTGAATTCATTAATTATACTTATTATAAATTTTCTGCGTGACGCGGTAATGCGTATTCTTATTGACTAAGAAAGTGAATGAATTAAATCAAGATAAAATTAAATTTAAGAGTTAATATTTAATATTAATTCATGGTTCGAAAATCGTCGAAAAACTCTAACAAAGTTTTGTCGCATTTTGAATCACCGGGTAATTTTTATCCTCATTAAAATTTAAAATGAATTTCCGATTTCGATGAAATTCGAAATATAACTTATTTTGATGATGTCTGAGTGTATTTAATTTTTTATTATTTATGTTAATATTCTATCACGCGATGAATTAATTTCTCAACAAATTAATTTTCGCGAATTAATCGGCGAACGAATTAATTGGTAACGCGGTTATTCGATGCCCTGTTTTTAGTGTGCTTTAGACTCTAGGATGAGTGGGTAATCATGGGAGATGTAAGATTAGATGGGTAAGATTAGATGATGGGATTAGCATCTCATAAAGTGCTAGGTGTCACCTTTTTGTGGTTAAAAATTTTTATGCTTACTTTTAAGTATGTCTTTAACCACAAGTTTTGCACTTAATAAAATCTCTAAATCCTACCCTTTTTCTATGAGCTGCAGCCGAAACACCCTCCCTTGTATTCTCTCATCTTTAAATTCCCATTTGATTATTATTACTAAAGTAAAGTCAAGTAATTTGCCACATTAAAATAAACTTTTATTACCCTCCTCCTTTTCTTCCAACAGGCCGAGAGCACCCCTTCATTTTACAGCTTCTCATTTTTATTTTCAACTTGTTTTCTATTGTGAGGGAAAGGTGAGAACCAAGCCTATGTTCCAACTCTTCTTCTTCTTCCACCCCCAGCGTGATTCTCATTTCCACCTCCATCCACTCATTTTAGTTTTTCCTTCCCCTTAATTGAAGAACAGGGCCGTGACCCCCACCCCCATATTACCTATCATTTTCATTTCCTTTCATGGCTCTTGAGAGAGAAAGCTCAAGAAACCCTCCCATGGCTTCCATGCCTCATCTTCAAGCTTGAGATCATCTCCATTGTTCAACCTTTCTACTCCTAATTTCTTCTTCTCCTTGCTACCACTTACCTCCTCGTTTAAGCAAGTTGGTGAGTCACATTTTCCTCCCCCAAAATAACCCCTTGGTCGTGAGCTCTCTAGGTGGAAGAGGTAGTGGTTTCCTTTATTTTTATTCTTGTTTTTATGTCTTAGTAATGTTTGATTATGATCAATGATGGATGTGAGCACCAAAATCCCAAATTCTTGGAACCCTAGGTGAAACCCTAAGGGGGAAAAGAGGGATAGGGGTGATCTTGAGGGAATTAAAGGGGCTAAATTGTGATTTGGGCTTAATTGATGTTGTTGTTTCAAGTAATAGCTTGGAGTTAGAACTTCATTGGGGTGTTGTTGTTGGTAAAAACCTATTCTTGAAAGAGGGATTAGTGGTATTTAGTTGTGAATCATGCAAACTAGTTTGTGTTTATTGCTTCCTAGATGCTATTGTTGCTATTGTAGTAATTAGTTTTGATTTAAAAGTTGAATTGAGTAATTTTTATGAAAAACCCTTGATTCTTGAAGTTGGGCTTGGCCATGAATTAGGCTTGTTTTGTAAAATGGTTGTTGTTTTGTGAAAAGAATTTCCTAAGAAATGATGTTGTTAAATGGAATTGGAAGTTTGCCAAAATTGTTGGGGAGAGGGGTGTGTAGGCCGAGAGCTATTCTAGGCTTAGGGGACAAAACTTTTGTATTCCTAGCTTTTAAATTAGTTGTATTTGTATGTTGTAGAAGTTTGGAGAATTATGGAAGTGATGGGATTGAAATTAGAGTTGTGTTGATATTAAGGGCGATGAAACAATTAAGGTGAAAAGGACTTTTTGAGGTCCTAGACACCAATTGGAGCCTTGACTTGGGTATATGGAGAAAAAGAATTTCATAAGATGATGTGGTCTCAATTTTAAAAGAAGTAAGCATAGTAGTTGGAAAAATGGTTGGAAAAGAATTTAGATTGAATTTGATTTGTTTGGAAGTGGTTTTGATCGTCAAAGGCTATGATACATTAAGGTGCAAAGAGATTTCATTATCTCAAGACCTAGTGGAGCCTTGAATTGAATATGGTTTTGTGTCTCAAGTTTCAAGAAGGAAGAATTAGTCTTTGAAATATTATATTTTAACTTTGTGCGCTATTTCAAGTAAGTCTTAGTTTTTAAAAGTTGTTAATTTAAGGTGCTTTTTATTTCAAGTGTACGTGGTCATTCGAATAGGTTTTTCGGGTTTGAGAACCTAGGAAGTTAGAGTTAGTGTATGCCTAGGTTGCACTAAGTCTGTTTCGTGTGTTAGGCTCTGAGTGATCCGAGATTGTGCAGTGCAGAAATCGAGGAGTACGTGGATACGCATGGCCTAGAGTTCGGTAAGGGCGCTTCACATTCTAGTGTTATTGTTTATGTATTTATGTGTAAGGGCACTTCTAGACATCGTAGGCTTTTATTGCATATGTCCTTGTGAAAGGGCAATTTTTAGATACGAATTTCAAGAGTGTATGCGAAGAAGTCTGAGAACCTAAGGGTTCGAAGTGAGGGTCTTGTACCCCTTCGCTTTATTTTTGTTATATATGCTGATTATTTAGTGGGCTTGTCTGCAAGTGGTTGGCAGCTGTCCCCAACCCCCCGCACTTGTTTGTGCCTCTCTGTCAATTTCATCGAATTGCAGAGGGATGGATTCCATATTGATTGTCGACTGTTGCTGCTAAGTGTGAATATTTGAGATGAGATGCTTATGTTATTTATCTCTGATGGATTGAGTTATATTGCTATGTTGCTGATGCTGTTGAACTGAATTATATTGTTATAATTATACGAATTGTTCATCGGAGTGCGAGAGTTGGTCGAGTCGTTGAGTCATTGAGGCGTTTTTGAGCTTGAGCCGATTCACCTAAGGTGCAAGAATCCCCTAAAAGGCTACGGCTGGTGTTCGGTAGGGAATGGCTAGACGTTAGTTTTGCCGGGACGTTTTTGAGCTTGCGTCGATTCACCTAGGGTGCTAGAATCCTCTAAAAGGCTAGGCTGGTGTTCGACAGGGAATAGCTAGGCGTCGTAATGCTAATGGAACCTGAGCTGAATGTCCTAGGGTGAGGAGAGAGCCTAAGGCTACGGCTGGTATTCAGTGGATGGATCCGCGTTACTTCCGGTATATGGTGAAAGTGTTGAGAGAATGAGTCTTGATTTGGGTCTTGAGTCGCGCTTGTGAATTGTATACACTGTTGTTTGCCTATTGTCATGATTTATTATTTTCCGTAATATGTTGTGCTATTACATGTTTTATTGCCGAGTGTGTTGTCGAATATGTGTATCTGCCTCTTTTATTTTAAGAAGTTGACCCTTGCCAGTGGTTCTTTCAATTGATGAATGTAACCCAGATGGTGAAGCAAGCGAAGGATTCAGAACTGCAGAGAGGAGCAACTGAGGATAGTCGTCCAGCTTTTTACTTGCGTTATGTTTGTGGAATTTACTAGTAGTCTGGTGAAGAGTATAGCTTATGGACCAGCTATAGGATAATTGTCATTTATTTCAGTGTTGTAATAAATCTCTGTTATGTTTCATGACGCATTTGTTATATATGATTTGACAGAATAAATGAATGTGGTCTATGTGGTGTCTTAAATTATTTCCCACCATGTTTCTAAAGGTCGCTGTGATGCTCTGACTGCTTCTTTAAAGAATCTTTTAAAAAAAATATATAAAAAAAAATAGGACCATATTTCTCGAAAACCCTACGAGCAGAGTATTCCACCTTTCGGAAACATGTCAACTTTTGTTAGAATGTTCACTTAGTAGCACTCCGGAGACAGGGTGTTACAATAGTGGTATCAGAGCTGTTCGGTTCTAACCGAACTGTGAGTTGGGTAAACTATAGCTGGTCAAGTGTCGGGATGATAGGATTCAGACTGTTGGGAGTCAAGATGTGTTTTGTTGTGAGTCAAACCATGTTTGTGTGCTTGTTCCTCAGGTAGAGTAATTCTACTTGTAATTGTTTGAAATTGTTCTTAATTGAAAACAATGTGTGCTGAGACACACAACACTGTTGTGGGATTTTTATTAGGTTGTAAAACCTTGTGAGGATCCAATATCTCAAAGACGAGTTGCTCTTCCTATTAGAACCGACAGTTAAGTGATGAATCTGAAGATTCAGACAACCGAAGCTGTGGCAGGAATGGCAGTGTTGTTGCTCAATGGACTACCACGAAGGATCATTGTAGATTGCTGGGACAACAGTGAGGAGAGTAAGTTGCAGAGACCGTGAGATTGGTGACCTCCCTTGCCACAACTCCTTTAAGTCTTTTGGGGAAATCGAAGATGAGATTCTAGGATTGTCTGTAGGAGACGTTGTCATATTTAATATTTAATCCGAATCTTTGAAGTACTAGTGATCCTTGATATAGATCACCTAAGTGTTTGATGTATGAGGTATTTTGGTATGCAGTATGTTTGAAGACTAAAATGGGTTTTATAATTTTGTCACTAACATCTGTGTTTCGCAGTAGTCTACTTTAGTACTGCTGTGAATGTATGTAATTGATTGTGTGTTATTATTTGCGTGGGCGTATTAATATTTCCCAACGAAAATGTTAAACGCGACTACCTTCTAGCAAGCGTAGATTAATTGTCTTGTGACAACTTGATTTATGCGGGAACCATTTGACTCAATCGAATGGGAGCTGGAAAATTAGTGAGAGTTGCGGGTAGTAGTTTTGGTACGTGGCAAGTTGTTTAGTTGGTGTTGGGTAGTACCTAAATTGTTACCAAAACCTTATCCTGAATTTTGATCGTGGAATACTTTCTTAAAAGGAGTGCCAAGTAAATGGGAATAATTTATCCTTATTTTTCTTGTACTTACTAGGCCAACCGCTCACCTATAAGAAGGAATATTTAGTTGCATTATTAACCTTAGTGGTGGGGTGAGAGAACTTAGGTTCCTTTCTTTTCCTTCCCCTATGTGTCGTGCGCCCATTCACTCTAAGGATTCTTATTCTTGTCCGATTCTTCCTCTAGATGAGCCGTGTAGTGGTGAGAATTGGGAGAAACCTTGCAAAGTTTAGAAAGGAAGTGACAACCCTCGATTCCTTTCTTCTTTTCCTCATTTGTGCTTTGGACAAATTCCGTTAAGGGACCCCTATACTACCCGACCGTTCCCATAAGTAGTGCTAGCCGTGTGGTGCGAGAAGTGTGCAAAAGATTGGAATTTGTTTCCTTCCATACCTTAGTTAAGCCAAAACTCTAAGAGATGTCAAGTGAGAATTGTTCCTTATATCCTCTGTACCCTTGGGTGATGTTGTGGGCGATTTTATGGTTGGTGATCATAGCAATCCTTTTATCTCTTCCTGGTTCCAGACCGCGGGTCCCTGGAAGATTTTGAGGGTAAGTGTCTTAGTTCTTTTGTTTTCATTGCTTGCATCCTTGTTAATGATCTAGTTGCCAATAGTTTTAAGTTTTTTTTTATGATTTTGTTAAGTTCTGATTTTGTAGTGAAAGCTTGGAAATAATTTTGTGATTTGTGGTAATTTAGAAGTTGTAAAGATAATAGTTTTGGTGTTAATCTTTTGAACGATAAGTCTATGTGTGAGTAAGAATGGTTTTGAGAAAAGTGTTTGGAGAAGAGTTTTAGACAAACTTTAAATTTCCTTTAGGTCCTTGCTTGATTTCTTAGAATCTTATAAGTGGTTTTGGTATATTGTTATTAAAGCTTTGTTGAAAGAAAATTAAGTGTTTCCCTTAATCTTGTTCTTGAAGCCGTGAGCTTGTGATTTCCAACTTGCTTCTTTCATAGTTCAGTTAGTGTCATAGTTAGGAGATTTTAAAAAAAAAAATATTTTGATTGAATTAGAATTTTGTAAAGTGTTATTCTAGCTTTTTAAGGCCATGAAACACCGAATGTTTAAAGGAATTTCTGTGGTTCTTAAACAAGGTGGAGTCTTAAAATTTTTAATTCTTAGTGTGACTTTTATGATTTCAAAAACTTTGAAAGAAGAAAATTTTTTGGATATTATTTCATTGTTGAAACTGAGGGAGAATTTAATGTCTTGGCATTAATTTTAAAATTTTCCTTGATTTTCTGTTGGTGTTATTAATTAGAAATTCTAGAAGTTCAGTAATTGTTTGGGTTTTGAAAGGAAAATGAATTTATAGTGTTATAGGGTTAAAAGTTTAGTTATGAAATTTTTGAGTGAGTGTGTATTTTTTTTTATATAGAGTTCTCTGAGAAGAGAAAAATGATTTCGAGTTTTGAGCACTTAGCTATTGGTGTGAAGATTTTTAGAAAAGCTTTGGTTTAAAGGGATTTTAAAGATAAGTGAGTTGTTAATTTGGTTTTAAACTTTGAACTAAAGTGCGTGTAATGATTTGAGACAATGAGAACCTAATCTCAAAGGAACTTTAGTGCCCATGAGAATGGTTGAGTCTTGAAAAAACAAAATTGCGTTTAATAGTTCCTTGTATTGGTGTATTCCTAAGAAATTGATATTTTCTCTTAGAAAAATGTTTGATTGAAAAAAAAAAAGAATTTTAATCTTTTCAAAGTTTTAAGTGATTTTTGTAATTCTGACATAAGTAACCATGGTTGCGTGCGAATGGGTTAGTATTATTTTTGTAGTAATGGCGTGTAGCGGTAGTTGAGTTCGTGTTCGTGTCGTGCTCGAGTTCAGGTTTGTGACCGTTAATGGGCAGAGATCGTGGCTCGGGAATGAAGCGTCAGACAATCGTGATGATTTCTTCGTCCACTAACTACTCTTACTTTCCGGTGTGCTATATATACATATGCTTAGTGACTTCGAATATGATTGTTATTATTGCATGCTATATTATGTAGCTATAAATATTATAGTACTACGTACAATAATAAGTATTGTGAATGCTTATGTGTGCAAATTATTTTACGGTTTTGAGTAAAGTAATTTTTTGTATTTTACTATCCATGTAGTTTCGATGACGAAACTATTTTAAGGGGGGTGGTATTGTAACATCCCAAATTTTAAGAAAAGTGATTTTAGCGATAAAACCCTGAATGCTCGAAAAATAAGTCATAGAGATTGATCACCTCAATGATTTACTGAGAGCATGTGGAATTATTTTAACTTATTTTAAATACTTTATTTATTATAAATAATTATTACTCATGATGTCAATTCAAATTAATAGTCAGCGTGAGCGTATCTTTGCTTTTAAAGTAATTCATTAATTATACTTATTATAAATTTTCTGACGTGTGTGATAGCAGCGTATTCTTATTGACTAAGAAAGTGAATGAATTAAATCAAGATAAAATTAAATTTAAGAGTTAATATTTAATATTAATTCATGGTTCGAAAATCGTCGAAAAACTCTAACAAAGTTTTGTCGCATTTTGAATCACCGGGTAATTTTTATCCTCATTAAAATTTAAAATGAATTTTCGATTTCGATGAAAATCGAAATATAACTTATTTTGATGATGTCTGAGTGTATTTAATTTTTTATTATTTATGTTAATATTCTATCACGCGATAAATTAATTTCTCGACAAATTAATTTTCGTGAATTAATCGGCGAACGAATTAATTGGTAACGCGGTTATTCGACGCCCTATTTTTAGTGCGCTTTAGACTCTAGGATGAGTGGGTAATCATGGGAGATGTAAGATTAGATGGGTAAAATTAGATGATGAGATTAGCATCTCATAAAGTGCTAGGTGTCAGCTTTTTGTGGTTAAAAATTTTTATGCTTACTTTTAAGTATGTCTTTAACCACAAATTTTGCACTTAATAAAATCTCTAAATCCTACCCTTTTTCTATGAGCTGCAGCCGAAACACCCTCCCTTGTATTCTCTCATCTTTAAATTCCCATTTGATTATTATTACTAAAGTAAAGTCAAGTAATTTGCCACATTAAAATAAACTTTTATTACCCTCCTCCATTTCTTCCAACAGGCCGAGAGCACCCCTTCATTTTACACCTTCTCATTTTTATTTTCAACTTGTTTTCTATTGTGAGGGAAAGGTGAGAACCAAGCCTATGTTCCAACTCTTCTTCTTCCACCCCCAGCGTGATTCTCATTTCCACCTCCATCCACTCATTTTAGTTTTTCCTTCCCCTTAATTGAAGAACAGGGCCGTGACCCCCACCCCCATATTACCTCTCATTTTCATTTCCTTTCATGGCTCTTGAGAGAGAAAGCTCAAGAAACCCTCCCATGGCTTCCATACCTCATCTTCAAGCTTGAGATCATCTCCATTGTTCAACCTTTCTACTCCTAATTTCTTCTTCTCCTTGCTACCACTTACCTCCTCATTTAAGCAAGTTGGTGAGTCACATTTTCCTCCCCCAAAATAACCCCTTGGTCGTGAGCTCTCTAGGTGGAAGAGGTAGTGGTTTCCTTTATTTTTATTCTTGTTTTTATGTCTTAGTAATGTTTGATTATGATCAATGATGGATGTGAGCACCAAAATCCCAAATTCTTGGAACCCTAGGTGAAACCCTAAGGGGGAAAAGAGGGATAGGTGTGATCTTGAGGGAATTAAAGGGGCTAAATTGTGATTTGGGCTTAATTGATGTTGTTGTTGTTGTTTCAAGTAATAGCTTGGAGTTAGAACTTGATTGGGGTGTTGTTGTTGGTAAAAACCTATTCTTGAAAGAGGGATTAGTGGTATTTAGTTGTGAATCATGCAAACTAGTTTGTGTTTATTGCTTCCTAGATGCTATTGTTGCTATTGTAGTAATTAGTTTTGATTTAAAAGTTGAATTGAGTAATTTTTATGAAAAACCCTTGATTCTTGAAGTTGGGTTTGGCCATTAATTAGGCTTGTTTTGTAAAATGGTTGTTGTTTTGTGAAAAGAATTTCCTAAGAAATGATGTTGTTAAATGGAATTGGAAGTTTGCCAAAATTGTTGGGGAGAGGGTGTGTAGGCGAGAGCTATTCTAGGCTTAGGGGACAAAACTTTTGTATTCCTAGCTTTTAAATTAGTTGTATTTGTATGTTGTAGAAGTTTGGAGAATTATGGAAGTGATGGGATTGAAATTAGAGTTGTGTTGATATTAAGGGCGATGAAACAATTAAGGTGAAAAGGACTTTTTGAGGTCCTAGATACCAATTGGAGCCTTGACTTGGGTATATGGAGAAAAAGAATTTCATAAGATGATGTGGTCTCAATTTTAAAAGAAGTAAGCATAGTAGTTGGAAAAATGGTTGGAAAAGAATTTAGATTGAATTTGATTTGTTTGGAAGTGGTTTTGATCGTCAAAGGCTATGATACATTAAGGTGCAAAGAGATTTCATTATCTCAAGACCTAGTGGAGCCTTGAATTGAATATGGTTTTGTGTCTCAAGTTTCAAGAAGGAAGAATTAGTCTTTGAAATATTATATTTTAACTTTGTGCGCTATTTCAAGTAAGTCTTAGTTTTTAAAAGTTGTTAATTTAAGGTGCTTTTTATTTCAAGTGTACGTGGTCATTCGAATAGGTTTTTCGGGTTTGAGAACCTAGGAAGTTAGAGTTAGTGTATGCCTAGGTTGCGCTAAGTTTGTTTCGTGTGTTAGGCTCTGAGTGATCCGAGATTGTGCAGTGCAGAAATCGAGGAGTACGTGGATACGCGTGGCCTAGAGTTCGATAAGGGCGCTTCACATTCTAGTGTTATTGTTTATGTATTTATGCGTAAGGGCACTTCTAGACATCGTAGGCTTTTATTGCATATGTCCTTGTGAAAGGGCAATTTTTAGATACGAATTTCAAGAGTGTATGCGAAGAAGTCTGAGAACCTAAGGGTTCGAAGTGAGGGTCTTGTACCCCTTCGCTTTATTTTTGTTATATATGCTGATTATTTAGTGGGCTTGTCTGCAAGTGGTTGGCAGCTGTCCCCAACCCCCCACACTTGTTTGTGCCTCTCTGTCAATTTCATCGAATTGTAGAGGGATGGATTCCATATTGATTGTCGACTGTTGCTGCTAAGTGTGAATATTTGAGATGAAATGCTTATGTTATTTATCTCTGATGGATTGAGTTATATTGTTATGTTGCTGATGCTGTTGAACTGAATTATATTGTTATAATTATGCGAATTGTTCATCGGAGTGCGAGAGTTGGTCGAGTCGTTGAGTCATTGAGATGTTTTTGAGCTTGAGCCGATTCACCTAGGGTGCAAGAATCCCCTAAAAGGCTACGGCTGGTGTTCGGTAGGGAATGGCTAGACGTTAGTTTTGCCGGGACGTTTTTGAGCTTGCGTCGATTCACCTAGGGTGCTAGAATCCCCTAAAAGGCAACGGCTGGTGTTCGACAGGCAATAGCTAGGCGTCGTAATGCTAATGGAACCTGAGCTGAATGTCCTAGGGTGAGAAGAGAGCCCAAGTCTACGGCTGGTATTCAGTGGATGGATCCGCGTTACTTCCGGTATGTGTGGCAAAAGTGTTGAGAGAATGAGTCTTGATTTGGGTCTTGAGTCACGCTTGTGAATTGTATACACTGTTGTTTGCCTATTGTCATGATTTATTATTTTCCGTAATATGTTGTGCTATTACATGTTTTATTACCGAGTGTGTTGTCGAATATGTGTATCTGCCTCTTTTATTTTAAGAAGTTGACCCTTGCCAGTGGTTCTTTCAATTGATGAATGTAACCCAGATGGTGAAGCAAGCGAAGGATTCGGAACTGCAGAGAGGAGCAACTGAGGATAGTCGTCCAGCTTTTTACTTGCGTTATGTTTGTGGAATTTACTAGTAGTCTAGTGAAGAGTATAGCTTATGGACCAGCTATAGGATAATTGTCATTTATTTCAGTGTTGTAATAAATCTCTGTTATGTTTCATGACACATTTGTTATATATGATTTGACAGAATAAATGAATGTGGTCTATGTGGTGTCTTAAATTATTTCCCGCCATGTTTCTAAAGGTCGCTGTGATGCTCTGACTGCTTCTTTAAAGAACCTTTTAAAAAAAATATATAAAAAAAAATAGGACCACATTTCTCGAAAACCCTACGAGCAGAGTATTCCACCTTTCAGAAACATGTCAGCTTTTG
This sequence comes from Calophaca sinica, assembly GCA_037113605.1. Taxonomy (NCBI): domain Eukaryota; kingdom Viridiplantae; phylum Streptophyta; class Magnoliopsida; order Fabales; family Fabaceae; genus Calophaca; species Calophaca sinica. The sequence continues at coordinate 39,341,389 of CM073734.1, forward strand.
TTAGAATGTTCACTTAGTAGCACTCCGGAGACAAGGTGTTACAGTAAATATAAGCTAAAAACACTCAGCAAGAAATGAATCCCAGAATGTTGTATGCGCTAAGACTGAGTGAGATGAGAGAATGTTTAACGACTGGCTTTAATTTGCTTTCAGATTTTACCAATAGGCTCTCATAGTTTGAAATGTTGTTCTGAAGACTATTTATACATTTCCTTCATTTATGATCGTTATAGAGAGTTTCTTCTAGCTTCAGGTAGGTAGGTCTGCATTGTGTCAGAAAAGTGCACCGTTGTGCAGGTTTGTAGAGCTCACGTGTCCAACTCCAACGGGAAGATCAAACTTTCTGATCTTTGAACTTTCTATTCTGTCTTCAAGAGGTTCTCATAATAGTCTTCTTCCTCGTACTGGACTTGTGTTTAGTTTCAGTGTGATTTAGCATCGAACAGTAAGTTCATATTCCAGTGCGATAAACTTTCTTTTCCTAAGATCTCATAATAGAAAGTATCTTTTGCTTGAAGTCTCTAAAACCTGTCTTATACAATATTTCTAACTAGAGACATTAGGAACCAAAGTGATCAGGAAACATACACTAAGATCCAAAGGTTTGATCATCACTCAAAACTTGAGATAGGGACTTTGCCTCAACATTTCCACGTAATTATTTGAAAACCCCTTTTAAAGAATCATACTAAGAATCTAGTGATTTTAGAAATCCCTTTTATACCTAAAAGAGTTCTTAGTTTTCCCTTGGAAAAATGTCGTTTGAGGTTGTATTTATTTCTTTGAAAATTCTCTTATTTTAAACACACTCCTTTTTAATCCCCAAACTCGTCATGTCGTCAATACATCAATTACGTCATCATCATCACGTTCATACATACATGCTTCATCACACAATACAACATAGTAATCCATCCAATGCAACAACAGATAATATTTACTACTTAAATACCATAAGAAATCATAACACACCATTCAAAACAACAGTTCAATCAACACACAACTCAGGGATGCTAAAACTCATTGGAGAAAATTTCCCTTACCTTATGTGCTTTTCTTCCAACCTAAAGCTCCTAACTCTAAGTCCACTAGTACTTAAACACCTTCAACCAATATAAGACATACTTAGAACACAAATTTAGGGCTTTAAATCCCACACTAACCCTCAGCCTAGGCAAATATTTAGATGAAAATAATTCTTTTCATTTAACCCTTTTAAAAGCTCATTTTAATGAAATACAACACCATAGGATCACTAAATAACATTCTTAGTTCACTTCCCCAAAACCTATGTGATTTACACAAAATAAAAGCATAACAACTTTTCTTAAATCATTTCAATCAATATTAACTCTTCCACTAACACCTCACATAATCCATTAATGGAACACTAACTTAGTGTTTTCCTCTTTGTGTGGGGCAATCCAACACTAGGACAATGGCTAAACTTATGCCATTCCATTAATTTAGTAATCATGTATTTGTGTCATTAGTGGACAAAACATAATAATCATTAAGAATGTCTAATCCCTTTTCTTTAACATAAAAAACACTAGAATCACAAAACCACCTTTAAAGCCCATATTACAACAAGGTTTAAAACCACAACTTAATGAACATCAAGTAAGCATTTTCAATAATTAAAAAAAATGAACATCAAGTTAAAAATATGGGTGTATGTCTCGGCCAACATAACAAAAGCAAGGGGAAGAAAACTATTTTTTCTTTTTCTTTTTTTTTTCAAGTTCTCTTTAACAACACCATGGATGACTTGTACAACTTAGAACTTGGCTTGTGATCTTTTCATCAAGTAGATCCACACCAACAAACAAGGCTCACACATTGTTCATAGCCCAAATTATTTTTTAAGCAAAGAAGAGACCCTTGTGTCTCATGTCTTCAAGAGAAAGGAAATAGAAAGAAAGAATGATACTACATTTTTTTTCTTTTTTGAAAACAAACTATTCAACATCATTAACACTTAAATGATGAAATAAATCTTTCTTTTTTGTGGTTTATGAGTCCATCACCTCTTCAACAAGAAAGAGTGGAACATGGAGGCTTTCCTCATTTCTTGAATGAGCTCATAAACACTTATCAAAAAGGGAGAATGAAGGAAAAGAAATATGCAAGAGCAAGTTAAGAAAACCATGGTAGAATGAAAGATACAACATGTTTTGAAAGAAAAAATAACATGCATAACCATGCACACTACTAACTTAAATAAGAACAAGAAGAGATGAGTGCATTACCCACAATACTGGGGCTGGACAGTGGCGAGAAAGGCAAGAGGAAGAGGAGGAAAAAAAATATTGTGAGAACAACTTCCAACTCTCACTTCCTCACACAACTTCTCTCTCAAACTCTATTTTTTTCCCTTATCCTCAGTACCTCCCAAAATGAAAATGGGACTGAAATGGGGTTCCCTTATGCCTCTTAATGTTTCGGCCAGCTGCTAGAAAGAGGGAGAGAGAAGCTTTCTCAAAGATTTGCTAAGTATTAGCCCAAAAAGCCTAAAACTAGTAACTAATCATGCCACCACTTTAGCCTTCCTAGGACACAACTTTTGAGCTGAGATAATCACTCCCAATGGCTGGATGATTCGGCTAAGTGCAGAGGAAAGAAGGAGAAAATTAAATTGTATCCAATGACAAGTAGCCTAGTAAAAAGGCTACAAACTTTAGCCATAAATAGGACTAAACTTTAACGATTATGGTAAGCAATCCCACCTACTTTTTTTTGTCAAATAAAAAAAAATCTCACATAATCTCATCAGATTTTGCTGATCACGGTTCAAGGGGTCTTGGCTCCTGTTTTGTCGCGCGTTCGATTTTACACGTCTCGTGTTTTAACCGCGTAGAAAATATATTATTATAAAACTTCATCTAAAAATTACTAAACCAATTTCAAAAAATCACAAATAATATGAAACACTCAAATTCCAAATATCTAAAATATTCAGGTCGAATTAGAGTTTTCTGTCGGGTAAAATCTTACTTGGGTAGTTCAAAACGCAACCGAAAAACAGTGGAATTTTGAACTGAAATTTTAACTATGACTTAGTACAATATATTAAGTCCCAGATATAATTTTACTTTTGTGAAATTCACTCACTTTATTAACAGCACAAAAATACATATTAGCAACGTAATACGCATAAAACAGAAAACAAACGAATTAATTAGCGGCAAAAAAGAGAGTGTCACACAAACAGACTACATCTACGTGGAAAAGTTTGTCTCCTATGAGAACAAGACATTTCAGATACGCGGAAGTAGCAACCAATGATTCGTTGGTTGGAGTAGACACGGTCAATCGATAGGGTAGGGATGAGATTGCTAATCTCAGAAAATTCACACAATCTTGTGAGATAAAGGAATGAGTAGCTCCTGAATCATACATCACAGTTAAAAGTTTTTCTGATACTAAGCACATACCTTGTATAAGGTCAGGGAATTGAGAGGATTATGTTCCTCTCATGGTGAATATGCATCCAACTTTCAAAGGTTTAGCCTTCTACCCTCCAATGTTTGCCTGTGATGCGGGGCGATTCGACAATCCTTGACATAGTTCACGACTTTCCGCAATGGAAACAAAAACTATAGGTGAAGTTACAATTCTGAGTGAGAAGCATTTTTTCGCATTTGGAGCATCGCGGTGACAAATTTCCATTATTCGTAGAACCCTGTTGTTGTTTCTTCTGCTGACTAGGTCTACAATATGGTTTGTTCTAGTTTTTATCCCCCTTGTTTTGATTATTACGAATCGATCTACCACCACCTTTATTCTAATAGCTGGGCTTCTTGCCGTCAACAATCTCCAACATCATGCACCAATCGAGTAGTTCCAGAAACTGGTTGATCTTTAGCGGCTTGATTATCTGTTGAAGTTCCCAGTTGAGACCGTTCTCGAACCGACTACATCTCCAACTTTCATTGGGACATAGTTGATAGAACTGATTATGCTTTAGCAATGAGTCGAACTTCATAGCGTATTCTCCTATCGACATCAGTCCTTGTTGCAAATGGAGAAACTCCTCTTCTTTATCTTTTAACATTCTCTGGAAATTATTTCTCAAGAAATACTTGTTTGAATAGATCCCAAGTGAGTTCTTGTCCTTCTGTTTCCAGCATCTTCGACACTATTTCCCACCAGTGTTCAGCGTCCTTCGCTAGCATGAAGATGGAGAAGGTAACTTTCCACCCTTCAAGACAATGCATTACTGCGAATATATTCTCGATCCTCTTAAGCCAGGACTGAGTACCTGAAGGGTCGTATTCTCCTTGAACTCTGGGGGTCTACTCTTTCGAAATAAAGTCAGTCCAGAATCAATATCCAATGCTGCAAGAATTCTCTGTGTTGCTACATCAGTTGAGCGTTCTGATTGGACTATTAGAGCATAGTTGCAGCCATATCTCTGATGGTTTGCATAACTTTAGAGTTTTCATGGTTAGGGATGTGGTTTTCAAGATTATTAGGGTTACGGGCACCAGTACCCAATTCTCCGCTTCCCTTATTGTTATTACGAGTACGGGTCCTATTGTGAGTAGAGGTTGTCCTTCCAGCCATCAGGTACTACAAGAGAAACCAACAACTAAGTCTGTAGTTAAGTTAGTTAGTCAATGCAATTAGGCAATAGGAGATTTTGTAAGTCATTTATTTCCTGACTCTAATTAGGAACATCAATGACTAGATAATCGGACTATGTAGACTTCTAGACTCGGCCAGCTTAAAGTGTAAAGACTAGTTAGGATGGAACTACTCTGATACCACCAGAGTGTAACACCCCTCGGTGTCACATTCAAACTAATCATAATTATAATAATTAATCGTATATTTATAACGTAATAATAAACATCTACAAGACAAAGATACAAAAACACTTATTTATTATATATTATCATCAGAGTCACACAAGAAGTAGATTCAGACAATACATCAAGAGGGCGTGATAAACACCTAGCTACCCCAACTACCCATGTACACAAAAGATAGAGTAAATGACTCATAGATGGCCAAACTGTATCTCACCTAAGTCTAGCCTTCTAACATAAACCATCAATGTCAGATGATAGTCTCAACTAGGTTCCACACAACCTAAAGGGTAGGTCTATCGAAATATATATGAATTCTGACAACTCATAATATAGGGGCAACTAGTCCTAAGTATGCTATTGTAGATGTGAAGTAGCCCAAATGCCAGCTACGTCATATCTCCTCAGTCGGCGCAGTTAGTGGCGTCCAAAGGATCCACTAGTCCATTTGTATGCTCATCAGTCAATCTATGCATGACATCCCCGTCTATCGGTAGTTAACCGAATGATACGTAAGTTATCTAGACGTTAAGCAATGGGGATTACAGAATAACATTTAGCAGTTTAATGTTAACACTCACAATCATCTCTAACATCTGTCTTTAGGATCAGGGCCTAACAACATGCACCTAAATCTACATGTTGGCTAAATATTTGGGGCAAAACCTCTATACATAGAGGCCTCTATATGCAAGTTTAATCCTGACTGAATCTTTATACATAGAGATTCCTATGCTTTCTGGAGAGCGTAGGCAGAGTGGAACTCCTAAACATAGGAGCTTCTATACGTAGAATTTAATTCGATAAATCTTAGTGTGGGACTTCTATACATAGAAGCTTCTATATGTAGGATTTAACCTAATGGAATCTCTATACATAAAGGCCTCTATACGTAGAGTTTAATCCAAAACCTTTCCGAGAGAGTCTACCACTATACGTTGTGGTCTCTATACATAGAGTCGACCTCATCACTAGAGAAAACATAATTCTACCTCTCAGAGAAAGCATAGTGTCCTTTCTTATAAGAAAGCATAATGCATATGCCTATGTCATGACCTATGAGTCTAGTATTCCAACCTAATGTCTCACTATCATTATCTCATCATAGGGTTGAATACCTAAACTCTTCTATCATGTAGGTCATATTCTAAACATGATATGATTCAAACATATATTCAACTAGGCAAACATAATCAACCAAGCAATCTGTAACGACCCTCATTTTCTTTATTTTATTTTTTGGTAGCAGTTATTTTAATTAATTGCATTACATGTTTGTGCATAAAAGAGAGACTTTTAATTTAATTGAATAATTCTTGAGAGTTGTTAAAAAGAAAAAGAAAGGATGAGGACGCCTTGGGCTAGCACTTGTATGCATAGTTATATTCCTTTCCACCTACCTAATGGACCAACACTCATGGGCTCTCACCAACCCAACCCAAATAATAGAACCATGGGCGTATGAAGGGCATGTGACGCCTCAAGCCCTAGCGCCTCAAGCTCTCTCCCTCTCTCAAGTTGATTCACTTGTTTCTTCTCCTTCCTATCTCCAAACCCTAGCGCCACACAAGGTTGAAGGGAGCAATCCACATTTTTCCTCTCTTGCATAATTCGGCCACCAAGGTTAGGAGCAACTCCATCTTTGTTCTTCATCATAAATTGGGTAAGTCATGATTCTTTTCCTTCCTAAATTTCGTATCCTAGAGACTTCGAGTTTGAGAATTTCCAATGTTTCTTATAGCCTCTTTTCCATTCGTAGCAAACTCATCGTAGGATTGGTTCGGAGTCATCATTATCTCTCTTCCACAAGAGGATTTCGCAAGGACCCAAAGGTAAGGGGAGATTATTGAAATTGGGGATATTTGAGGGAATAGGTGAAGGGGTTGTCCTTGAACCCCGTTGTTTGATAATTAATCGAAAAAAATTCTGGTTTACATGCTTATAGACACTATAACTATGGTTTGAATAAATTATGTGGCTGCCATGGTTGTTCATATATGTTTTAAGTGTTAGAAAAATTTCTGTTTTGATGCCTAGGTGGTGGTTGAATTATTAGAGCACCAAATTGATATGTTCGTTAATTTGGAGATGAACTTCAATGTTGGAATGGGTGAATTGCGCTTGAGACTATCTAAATGATTAAAATAGATGCTGTTTTATGGATATTGTTAATGGAAAATTTTAGAATAATTTAACTTGTTGCGTTCATATTTTAATTCGTATTATTTTCCTTGTAATAATGTTGCCGTAACTATTTTGAAATTCGAGAACCGGGTTAGAGCTTTAAGAATTACTCCTAAATACTAATTAAGATTTTTCCCTAAGTGTTAGTCTTAATTGTGATGTTCCTAAATATTTAGAATTGAAGAAAAATAGGCGAAAACGTTTTTAAGACAGCAAAGTAGCGCTGCTGTTTTCGGTTTCGCTGCTGTTTCTGTTTTTCGCTGCTGTTACTGTTTTTGCTGCTGTTTCTGTTTTTGCTGCTGTCTCTGTTTTGTTGCTGTTTCTGTTTTGTTGCAGTTTTGTTGCAGTTTTTGTTGCTGTTTTTGTTGCTGTTTAAATTACTGCGAAAATCCTGTTATTTCTGCTGTTTAAATTGCTGCGAAAAATTCTGTTGTTGTTGCTTCTGTTTTCTGCAGAATTTTCGTTGGCTGCGGTAGTTTTTTTTAGTGCAGTTCCTGTTTCTGTTGCTGCAGAATTTTCTGCTGCAGAATTTACGTTGTACTGTGCAGTTTCTGTTTTTGTACGATTTTTGTTGTTGTTGCTGCGTTGTTGCGGTGTTTGTTGCGTTGCTACAGATTTTAATTACATGATCAAGAAATAATTATTCTTAAGACAAGTCGTGGATTTCTTATGATTTATTCTTTGATCCGTTTATTATTTTGTGATGATGGTTGTGAAAAGTCCACACTTGTGGCAATAACCTTGAAAGGATAAATGACCTTTTGTGCAAGTCACCTAGCTATTAGTAGCCATAATGGGACTTGAGTCATTCCTTGTGAGATGATCCTAGCCATATGGGCCATGATGGATTGTCGATGAAAAATTGAACTATGACGTTCGGAGGAAACCCGACCTTGTGTGTTTGTTTGTCATACAACCCTTGTAACAGGATGGGGAAGCACTATTGAAATGAAAGGTGGAGGCCAATATGAGTGAGCACAGCGTGGCAATACCTCGGCCTAGAGGGTGAGAAGCCGAGTTTGTGTTCCCTAATAGTTTGAGTGTCGCCTTGGGTGGGGACCACTTATCAGACTTAGCTACCCTGACCGTCACCGGACATTATCATCCCTAGTTAAGAGTATGCGGTAATAGAGTAAAACACCCGCGAGGTGATCTCTAATAAACCAAATATGTACTCCTAGGAGACTTCCCAGAGTAGTAGATGGTACCACATGCATAAGAAGTAGTGTCGTTAGCATCTGCATTATTTTCTTTTGATAATTATGTGACTATGAGGAATAATGAAATTTTCTGCGTGTACTCGTGGATGATACGAGATGTTGTTGCTACTTTATGTGAATTGATTTTTATAGTGTGGTGTGAAAATACATATATATATATATATCTGTATACGTATATAAATATATTATTTATTTGTTCACCTTTTTCTCTCTAAATATCACTATAACTCGATTTCAACGTACTCACCCCTCTATGGTTGTTTGTCTCTTGTTCTTCCATGTTCGATTGCAGACACTACTAATACCAGGACACGTAGCTAGTGGTGAAGGCCTCTTATGGAGAATTTTTATAGTTTTATTTCGACCATTTTCTTAGTGAGACGTCGAATCTTTTATGTATTTCGTTGCTGTTGTGTAAGCTGGGTTAAGTAAAGCTCTGAGGCTATGTGACACAGGTTTTCTTTTCTTTGGGGGTTCGTATGTCGTTTGGTTTTATTTTTATTTTTTCCACAATTTCAAATAAGACCTTTGAAAGAAAAATACTTACTATGCTTGTTATTACTAAATACTTGCAAACTGAATGATATCTGAAATTGATTTATTCGTCGAGTTATCCGTTGATCTTTTTTATTTGATTTATTTTATTTAACGATTTTCGAAACGGGGATTAGAGTGTCACACAATCAATCAAGCATATAAAGCGTAGTATTCAAACATATAAATATTTATATTAATCTAATAATTGGGTAAAGGGTTGTGATCTCCTTTTACCACATTAAACCCTAAACGCTACTCTAACCTCCCCGACGTGCTAGCCAACTTCCCCCACATTTTATCCTAATTGAGAGCCCCACGATCCTACTAACAACATTGAACCTCGAACCTCGACTCCTTTTTTCTTCTTCTTGTAACATCCCGTTTTCGCAAAAAGGTTTTCTCTAAGAACAGCGGTATATTTTTTTTTTTTTAAACAGGCGTTACACTTAAGAACCACAAATAAACAATCACTTCAGAGTAAAACCTAACCAACCATTATATATATATATATATATATATATATATATATATATATGCATCATAGCAGTGTCAAGGAATAGAGTATTTCGCTCGCAGGCGAGTTCCAAAATATACACCAGTACATACTCAAAATAAAATACATCAGTCATATGAAAACCCTAAGACCTAGAGTAACTCATATCCGTGATGCATCCTGGCAGCTCCTATCAAGGACTTAGGCCCAAAAGTCATACTGTACAAAATACTACTAGAGTCTAGCTGACTGACTCTATCTAACTATGCTGGCCCAAAGTAAACCTGAGACGCTTGCGAGGAGGAAACCCATGCGGTAGGACCTCGACTCGAGAAGTAGCAGGCCGATGCCTCTGAAGGATCCTCCTCCTCCTCCTCCTCCTCACTGTCAATCACGACTCTATCCCTCGCCGTCCACTCCCTAGTAGTCCGACGCCCGTTAATAGGGTCTCCGGACGTAGGGATTGGGGACACGGGATGAGCGATGAGGGCGATGAACACAAAGAGGGAGGACTACCCTCGAGTGCAGCGGCGTCATCAATGAAGTATCGACAGCAGTAATGCTTGATGGCGATGGGAGGAGTTTCGGGAACTCCGGTCGAAGGTGGAATCATACTCGAACTTGGCATCGTGGGTGGATGTGAGGGTCCACAAGCGGAAGCGTCTCAACAATCGCCCCAGTCGGTAGTGTGGTAAGTAAATTTGGGTGAGTGCGTATAGGTGAACCGCCATACTGTGAAGCGTCTGCGGTGGAGCACTCCCGTCGTCGTCGGTCTCAATCACTATCCCGAGTGTGTCAACCGCCCGATAATAGGGTTGGCGACCCACGCCGAAGGGTCTTCCCTGAGGGAACTCATATGTCGTGTGTCCCATGAACCTCATCGGGATCGGCATCATCTAAGCGTAGGTTTCAAGCATAAACATAAACAAAAGAAATGCAAGGGTAAATTTCTTGTCCACGAGTTCATCACAGGCTAGTTGCAGACAAACAAGATATATATATATACATCTAGTACATCAGCATGTCATTATATATATATATATATATATATATATATATAGGCATACTTAATTAACCGCATACTTCATCATGGTACATCCAATACTTGCATGTGAATAAGCAACTCAAACAACAACAATCACCAAATCATCACATATCACGATGTGGTTAGACATGCATGCCAATGCAGTATGGCTAGTTTGTGTATACACCTGCAGCCTTAAACAAGGTCAGCAGTGACGAGGAACTTTATTTCCCAACGTCCAAATCAACTCCCCTACCAAGGGTATTGCCACAAAGGCTTGCCACACATTAGGCATTGCTGCCACGCGGGCATGAAGTGACAACTCGTCCTTTTGAAAGTCCATAAGACAGTCAAACGCTCCGAGTGTCGATGCTCAATGGTTAGCGTACAATTTAATTAATCAATGCGGATCGACAAACCCTCACTCACTCTACTTAGTGAATTTCCAATTTCAATTTTTTTGTGCCACACCTACGTGTTATTGTACTAGAAAGAATTCTTTAGTTTTAGGTCGTTGGAACCCTAGTCGTGATAAATAATGCATTAGTAAAATTCCCAGGAAAGAGAGGCGGTGCGAACACTCTTAATAACCAGGTCTTTCCTAGCCAGAATTTTTCCCAGACGCATCATCTAACTCAACCGTTTTCGTAAATGACACCACTTACTCAGATTTTTCCATAATTCCATTCTACTTTCTTTGTAAGCTCTGGTTAGTTGTATTAGAATCCTCACGCTTACTTTTAAGTCAAAATGCCTTAAACAATTTATTTATGAAATCATATTTTCGGCTTGTGGAATCGCATCAGATTTACCGGTGTAAATCGTCAACCCAAATCAACAATCGATCTTCGCATTATTAATTAATTCATACCACAACAACAACTTTTGCATATTTCAATTCAACATTAAATCAACATGATTTAAGCCATTCAATACCATTCATGGTCATCATTCAAGGCCAAACAAAACCTGTCATGACATTTCATACAGCAGCAAACAATTCAACAACTCACAGCATGTTACAGCATCACTTTCACACTTAACAAATACTACACTTACTACCACCAATATTCATTCAATCAAGCCACACAACAAACAAAGCAAAAAGCCTAAACTCATTATATAGAAATTTCCCTTACCTCGAACAAGCTTCGAATACGGAATTTCCAACGCGTCACCGGAACGTACCTCGCTCGAACCTTAACAACACAAACTTAAGAAAATTAGAACCAAAAACCCAAGCCCTTAAGCTCTAGGGCAGCCACGGTTTTGGCCCTAAAAGACACCTAAAAATTGCTAACTTAACCTATTTGGATCACAACTAATCATAGGCTATGTTTTAAGTTCAAGTCAAACAAGTCTTACAACTTTCATTTACTTTACTTACTTAGAAAAACATAAACCAAATTTTTTTACCAAATGAATAGTGTTTCTTACCAAATGAATAGTATTTCATCAACTTTGAACTACTTTTAGAACTATAAAACATGCCATAAGAATTAAAGAAATAGGTTAGTTACAACTTCAAAACCATGTGTAAGACATATACTAAATCTTTTCCAAAAATCAAGTTTCTTTAAGTTGTTTTGCTAAATCAAATTCTTGATCAACTTTTACACTATTAAGAGGCATAAAACAACTTGAATCAAGGTTTTAAAATACCATGAGGGCCACGGCTCCATGCATCAAAAACAAACCCCAAAATCTTTTTCAATTTTTCACTTCCAAACAAAACATTTCATAACATTCAATTCCTTTATCAATCAACTAACTTTTCTAACACTTAAACTACTTTGAAAACAATTTAAAACATCCTCCAAAATTCCATTCAAAGCCACGGTTTTCCAGCCCCTCTTTTGCATCCAAAATCATTTTCAAAAACTTGTAAACATAGTTATATGACTAGGATCCAAACATACAACTACTAAACCTTCAAAACTAACACTAAAAATGACAAGAACAAGCCAAGAACAAAGCTTGGGACAGCCCTATGGTTTCGGCCAGCAAAAGTGGTTAGGGTTTCCAAACTCAAAATACCAAAATCAAGGTGATTCATGGAAGAAAACAAAGGGCTATGGAACTAGTCATGCAATACTAGCCAAAAACAAGCTTTTTAACTTCAAATAACTCTTGAATCCATCAAAATCATATCATGGAACCCAAAAGACATGAGGAAAGGTTTATGGAGCTTACCAAGAGTAGAGATGAAGATTGAACAAGAGTGAAGATGAAAGGAAGCAAGAAAGCACACTTTGTTCTCCAAAATCTTCCAAAACCAAAGCTTTCTTTCTCTAGTTTTTTCTCAAGTTTTTTCACCAATGGAAGGAATGAATGAAGCTTCAGCCCAAGAGGATGATGACCACGAAATTTTAGGGGTAGAAGTGGAAAGAAAGATTCATTTAGTTAGAAACTAACTAATTAAGTCATAACCTAACTAAATTAACTTCCTACCATTTACTTAATGGCCAATCACACCTTGACACTTGTACATGTCATGATTAAAAGCAAGTTCAGCCCCCCTAGTGGCTGAGTAATTCGCCCATGTGCCCTAATCTGGAGATAATTTTGTTTAAATCGCGTTCTCGCTCGGCCAGGGTCTTGTGGCGTTCCGAGTATATTAGGGTTTTTGTCCTAAAAACTTGAAAAATAATTCTAATTATAAGTCCACACCCAAAAATAATAATTTGGCCAAAAATTCCCTCATGGCATGAGAAAAGTACTCACGTTTCTCGTTTTCTCAGTCTGAGCCAAAGCGTTGCGTTTAGGCGATTCTGGCGTAGAAATTCCCCTATATATTTTCTCATGCCCAAAAATTTCCAAAATTTTCCAATAAATCCTAAATATTGGAAAATGATCAGATCTCAAATTTCATAAAATTTGGATCACGTTTGGGCATGTTTAGGTCAAAACTGCCTATAGTTCAAATTCGGCGTTTTTACTGTGAAATTCAAACATCGAAAGAAAAAAACCTAAATTAATAATAACTATTACTCCCTATACCTCAGATAAAATAGAGCAAATCAAATACTAAAATTATTCACATAGCTTTATTAACGAATAATTAGGTATTAACTTGACGGTAGAAAAGCAGATAAATACTAAAGAAATAAACGCTAAAACTTAGGGTGTTACATTACCACCCTCCTTAAAAAATTTCGTCCCCGAAAATTCATAACTAGAAAAGTTCTGGGTATTCTGATTTCATCTTGTCTTCCAGCTCCCAAGTTGCGTCACCGGTCGCTGATTCAGTTACTTTGACTAAAGGTATTTGCTTACCTCTCGGTTGCTTGATCCTTGGTCTTGATTCTCACAGGAGGGACTTCAAAGATAGATTTTCTTTCGGTTGAATCACGTCAGGTTCAATGACATGATATGGATCAGGAATGTACTTTCGCAATTGCGAGACATGAAATACATCATGGATATTAGAAAGAAATGGCGGTAAAGCGATTTGATAAGCTCTTTGGACCTATCTGACGAATGATCGATAAGGTCCAATGAATTTGGGAGTCGACTTCCTAGATTTGATGGCTCGACCCACACCCGTAGTAGGTGTTACTCGTAGAAAAACATGCTCGCCTTCCTCAAACTCGGTGGTCGTCTTCGTCTATCGGCATAACTCTTACATGCGCTTTGAGAGGTCATCATCTTCTCTACGATGCCTTAACTTTCTCGGTCGTTTGTTGTACCAATTAGAGCCAGCGAACATACTTTCTCCGTCTTGATACCAACACGGCGTTTGGCACTTGCGTCCATACAATGCTTCGTGGCGCCATCCCAATGCTTGCGTGAAACCGTTGTTGTAAGTGAACTCAATCGGTGGTAGTAAGTTGTCCCGACTTCCACGGTTATCAATGCATGCTCTCGGCAAATCTTCTAGGCTTTGAATGGTGCGTTACGTACGTCCATCGATCTGCGGATGATAAGCGTAACTTCGATCGAGCTTCGATCCAAGTGCTTCTTGTAAACTCTTCCATAAATGCGATGTAAACTTGGATCACGATCTGAAACTATACTCAGCGGTACACCATGCGATCGGATAATCTCCCTTATGTATAACTCTGCCGGCTTCTCGTTGTCAGTGGTCTTCACCAGTAAGAAATGCGCCGACTTAGTCAAACGATCTATGATTACCTAAATGGCGTCAAACTTCTTCTGGGTTCTTGGTAGTCCAACAACAAAGTCCATAGAAATGCTGTCCCATTTCCACTCAGGCACATCAAGCGATTGAACCATTCCAACAGGTCTCTGGAGCTCCACTTTAGCTTTTTGACAGGTTAAACACGAAGCAACATAGTCAGCTACTTGTCTCTTCATTCCAGGACACCAAAATCTTTGCTTCAAGTCCTGGTACATCTTTGTTGTCCCGGGGTGCAGACTAAGGTTGTTCTTGTGTGCTTCATCCAAAATTGTCTTCTTCACCTCATCGTTATCTGGCACGCAAATTCTCCCTTTGATTCTGATGATGTCATCTTGTCCTATGGTAAACTCACCGCCTATACCTTGATTAATCCGTTCTCTTTTCTCCTTCAACAGTTCATCTGAAGCTTGTAGTTCCTTAATCTCTTCCAATAGTCCAATGGTTACGGTAATCCTTCCACAACTCATCTTTCCTGGAGAAAACTCCATCGTCAAGTTCAAATCACGAAAAGCTTCAAGTAATTCCAATTCCTTCACCATCAATCCGGCAGTGTGAATACTCTTCCTACTCAATGCATCATTTCTGACGTTCGCCTTTCTGGGTGATATTGCAATGTGAAATCATAATCCTTCAGAAATTCCATCCAACGCCTTTGCCTCATGTTCGGCTCCTTACGATCAAATAGATACTTGAGGCTTTTGTGGTCACGAATCGTCAAATGTGCATCCATAAAGATAGTGTCTCCAAATCTTGGTAGCGAAAACAAGCTGCGTGAAGCTCCAAGTCATGTGTTGGATAGTTCCTCTCATGATCCTTTAGGCGTCGTGAAGCGTAGCTACGACTCTTCGATGTTGCATAAGCACGCATCCTAAACCTTGGTGAGAAGCGTCACGATAAACTTCGTATGGTTCGTCAGGTTGTGGCGAACTAAAGCGGGTGATGTTGTCAAACGTTCCTTCAATAGTTGAAAACTTCGCCTCGCACTTCTCGGTCAAGCAAATGGTTGATCTTTCCTCGTCGATTCGTCAATGGTGCTACGATCCGAGCAAAGCCTTGATAAATCTTCGATAATAACCGGCTAAACCTACAAAACTCCGGATCTCGTCACGGTCTGCGGTTGCTCCCATGCTAACACCGTCTCTACCTTGGCGGTCTCTGAAATTCCTTCTCTCGAGACCACATGTCCTAAGAACTTTCTGGCCGTCGAGCGAGTCGCACTTGGACAGGTTGGCGTACAACTTCTTCTCGCGCAAAATCTACAAAACTTGGTGTAGATGTTCTTGATGGTCTCCCAGGCTCTTCGAATAAATGAGAATCTCATCGATGAACACAACGACAAACCGATCCAAAAATGAATTAAAGATCCTATTCATATAGTCCATGAATATAGCAGGTGCGTTTGTCACTCCGAATGACATTACAAGGTACTCATAATGTCCATATCTGGTCCTGAATGCTGTCTTGGGAATGTCTTCAGTCTTAACTCTAATCTGGTGATAACCAGACTTCAAATCGATCTTGAGAAAAGCGGCTGACTCCTCATGATTGGTCCATCGGATCATCGATGCGCGGTAGAGGATAGCGATTCTTGATAGTCACTTTGTTGAGTTGTCGATAGTCCACGCAAAGCCTCGAGCGTCCGTCTTTCTTCTTCACGAGCAACACGGTGCTCCCCGAGGAGATACACTTGGTCGAATAAAGCTGTTTGGACGATGAAGTCTTCAATCTGGCTCTTGACTCAATCATCTCGAAGGAGACATTGATAGGTGCAATAGAAATTGGGCGATTCAGGATTAAATCAATAGAGAATTCAATGTCCGTCTTGGAGGTAGGCAAGATGCGTCCTCTGGAAACACATCTGGAAATCCTTCACAGTACCTTTGTTCACATCAATCTCCATCTTGGCCTCTAAGCTAGCTAACGAGATGTATTCTTGAGTACCCTCTTTCAAGGTCACTCAGAGGTGGTTCGCGACCAAAAACTTGAAATATTTGGCTCAGGAAAAACTAAGACTTCTGAGCACAGTCTAGCGAGGATATGATTGTGAGATAACCAATCCATCCCGAGGATCTCCTCAAGGTCTTTCAATGGCAAACAAATCAAGTTAACAAGGAATTTCCTATCTTGAGCAGTCATAGGGCAATGCAAGCAAGCGATTTTAGCGATCAAAGTTTTATCGGCGGGAGTGGAGACAACCAAATCAAATGGCAATGCGAAAGCAGGAAGACTTCGGATGCTTCACACAATCCAAAGAGATGAATGAATGTGTCGCCGGAATCAAAAAATCTTGACAAAGGTTACCTGCGATGTCGCAAGTCCCCTCGATGAGGTCCTGTGAGGTCTCTTCGCCGGTTATCGAAAACATGCGTCCTCTTCTTTGAAGGTCGTGCCGCTTCGCGACATTTGCGAGATGGTTCGACCCTTGGCGGTCTGATCTTTGGCCATGTGTCCCGGCTTCTTGCAGTTGTAACACACCTTCCCTTTTGAACACTTGTCAGCCAAATGGTCCTTACTTCCACAGTTGTAGCAACGCAGTTGGTCCTTCTGGCTATTCCCAATGCCTTGTGCCACCGGGCGGTACTGATTGCGATTATTCCCCTGAGGACGGGAATATGGTTTACTCTGGGGCTGTTTTCCTTTGTTCCCTCGACCTTGGTTGTTCTGGTGGTTTTTGGCAGGTCCTCCAGCCCTCCTCTGTCTGTTGTTCTTCATCACTTCAACCTCTCTGCTTTTCTCCACCAATTGTTGGAAACGACGAATTCCTAGCGGTAACACTGAATCCTGAATGTCGCCTCGTAACCCATTAACAAAGCGTTCACACATATACTCTTCATCCACGCGCTGTTGAAAGAAACGAAAATGCTTAGCTAACGATTCGAACCTTGCAGCGTATTCCCCGATACTCCAGTTTCCCTGGTAAACCCTCAGGAATTCCTGTTCTTTCTCGATACGAGCACTTTTGGGAAAGTACTTCTCCAAAAATTTGGCACGAAATGCTTCCCAGGTCACTTCACGATGGTCGACTTCCATCATCGACCGTTCCTCTCCACGGTACTCTGCGTCTCGGCCCGGCGGTATGTGGCATAGTTTACCTTGACGTCTGAGGACTACGAAGTACTTCAAATATCTTTTCAATTTCACGTAGCCAGGAGATCAGCTTACGGATCGGAATCCCCATAAATTTTGGAGGGTCATGGCGGCGAAAATCAATCAATCCCTTCGCCTCGGCCGATTCGTTCCTCGCGTTGTTGCTTTTGCGAGTCACATTTGTTGTTTGTGATCGTCTGGCGTACTCTGCAGCGACCATGTCGATCATCGCTCGCACTACCTGGTCCATATCCTGGTTTCGGCTCGAGGAGCAGGTATCACGTCTAGGAGGTGCCATAAGTTCCTACAAGTCGAAAACCAGTCAGAACCCAACTACCAAATCAATCACCAGAGGTGATCACACACAATTTCACACCTGTTTCAACTTGGAAACATTTCAGACAATCAACACAGAGTTCACAAAATCCTAGGCACAACAGACTTCTACCCAACAACTCCCAACATCCTAGGCCAGCATACACTAAACGATCCGGCTAGAACCGAACTGCTCTGATACCACTAATGTAACATCCCGTTTTCGCAAAAAGGTTTTCTCTAAGAACAGCGGTATATTTTTTTTTTTTTAAACAGGCGTTACACTTAAGAACCACAAATAAACAATCACTTCAGAGTAAAACCTAACCAACCATTATATATATATATATATATATATATATGCATCATAGCAGTGTCAAGGAATAGAGTATTTCGCTCGCAGGCGAGTTCCAAAATATACACCAGTACATACTCAAAATAAAATACATCAGTCATATGAAAACCCTAAGACCTAGAGTAACTCATATCCATGATGCATCCTGGCAGCTCCTATCAAGGACTTAGGCCCAAAAGTCATACTGTACAAAATACTACTAGAGTCTAGCTGACTGACTCTATCTAACTATCTTTGGCCCAAAGTAAACCTGAGGCGCTTGCGAGGAGGAAACCATGCGGTAGGACATCGACTCCGAACTAGCAGGCCCTGATGCCTCTGAAGGATCCTCCTCCTCCTCCTCGTCCTCACTGTCAATCACGACTCTATCCCTGGCCGTCCACTCCCTAGTAGTCCGGCGCCGGGTTAATAGGGTCTCGTGGTAGGGATTGGGGACAAGGGATGAGCGATGAGGACGATGAACACAAAGAGGAGGACTACCCTCAGGTGCGTGGCGTCATCAATGAAGGCATCGACAACGCAGTAATGCGATGGCGATGGGAGGAGTTTCAGGAACTCCAGTCGAAGGTGGAATCATACTCGAACTTGGCATCGTGGGTGGATGTGAGGGGTCCACAAACGGAAACGGCTCAACAGGCGCGCCCGTCGGTAGTGTGGTAAGTAAATTTGGGTGGTGCGTATAGGTGAGCGAATCGCCTGCTTTGAAGCGTCTGGCGATGGAGCACTCCCCATCGTCGTCAGTCTCAATCAATATCCCTGAGTGTGTCAACCACCCAGTAATAGGGTTGACGACCCACGCCGAAGGGGTCTTCCCCTGAGGGAACTCATATGTCGTGTGTCCCATGAACCTCATCGGGATCGGCATCATCTAAGCGTAGGTTTCAAGCATAAACATAAACAAAAGAAATGCAAGGGTAAATTTCTTGTCCACGAGTTCATCACAGGCTAGTTGCAGACAAACAAGATATATATATATACATCTAGTACATCAGCATGTCATTATATATATATATATATATATATAGGCATACTTAATTAACCGCATACTTCATCATGGTACATCCAATACTTGCATGTGAATAAGCAACTCAAACAACAACAATCACCAAATCATCACATATCACGATGTGGTTAGACATGCATGCCAATGCAGTATGGCTAGTTTGTGTATACACCTGCAGCCTTAAACAAGGTCAGCAGTGACGAGGAACTTTATTTCCCAACGTCCAAATCAACTCCCCTACCAAGGGTATTGCCACAAAGGCTTGCCACACATTAGGCATTGCTGCCACGCGGGCATGAAGTGACAACTCGTCCTTTTGAAAGTCCATAAGACAGTCAAACGCTCCGAGTGTCGATGCTCAATGGTTAGCGTACAATTTAATTAATCAATGCGGATCGACAAACCCTCACTCACTCTACTTAGTGAATTTCCAATTTCAATTTTTTTGTGCCACACCTACGTGTTATTGTACTAGAAAGAATTCTTTAGTTTTAGGTCGTTGGAACCCTAGTCGTGATAAATAATGCATTAGTAAAATTCCCAGGAAAGAGAGGCGGTGCGAACACTCTTAATAACCAGGTCTTTCCTGGCGAATTTTTCCCAGACGCATCATCTAACTCAACCGTTTTCGTAAATGACACCACTTACTCAGATTTTTCCATAATTCCATTCTACTTTCTTTGTAAGCTCTGGTTAGTTGTATTAGAACCCTCACGCTTACTTTTAAGTCAAAATGCCTTAAACAATTTATTTATGAAATCATATTTTCGGCTTGTGGAATCGCATCAGTTCTGTGTAAATCGTCAACCCAAATCAACAATCGATCTTCGCATTATTAATTAATTCATACCACAACAACAACTTTTGCATATTTCAATTCAACATTAAATCAACATGATTTAAGCCATTCAATACCATTCATGGTCATCATTCAAGGCCAAACAAAACCTGTCATGACATTTCATACAAAGAAGAAACAATTCAACAACTCACAAAGATGTTACAAAGATCACTTTCACACTTACCACATACTACACTTACTACCACCAATATTCATTCAATCAAGCCACACAACAAACAAAGCAAAAAGCCTAAACTCATTATATAGAAATTTCCCTTACCTCGAACAAGCTTCGAATACGGAATTTCCAACGCGTCACCGGAACGTACCTCGCTCGAACCTTAACAACACAAACTTAAGAAAATTAGAACCAAAACCCAAGCCCTTAAGCTCTAGGGCAGCCACGGTTTTGGCCCTAAAAGACACCTAAAAATTGCTAACTTAACCTATTTGGATCACAACTAATCATAGGCTATGTTTTAAGTTCAAGTCAAACAAGTCTTACAACTTTCATTTACTTTACTTACTTAGAAAAACATAAACCAAATTTTTTTACCAAATGAATAGTGTTTCTTACCAAATGAATAGTATTTCATCAACTTTGAACTACTTTTAGAACTATAAAACATGCCATAAGAATTAAAGAAATAGGTTAGTTACAACTTCAAAACCATGTGTAAGACATATACTAAATCTTTTCCAAAAATCAAGTTTCTTTAAGTTGTTTTGCTAAATCAAATTCTTGATCAACTTTTACACTATTAAGAGGCATAAAACAACTTGAATCAAGGTTTTAAAATACCATGAGGGCCACGGCTCCATGCATCAAAAACAAACCCCAAAATCTTTTTCAATTTTTCACTTCCAAACAAAACATTTCATAACATTCAATTCCTTTATCAATCAACTAACTTTTCTAACACTTAAACTACTTTGAAAACAATTTAAAACATCCTCCAAAATGCCATTCAAAGCCACGGTTTTCCAGCCCTCTTTTGCATCCAAAATCATTTTCAAAACTTGTAAACATAGTTATATGACTAGGATCCAAACATACAACTACTAAACCTTCAAAACTAACACTAAAAATGACAAGAACAAGCCAAGAACAAAGCTTGGGACAGCCCTATGGTTTCGGCCAGCAAAAGGGGTTAGGGTTTCCAAACTCAAAATACCAAAATCAAGGTGATTCATGGAAGAAAACAAAGGGCTATGGAACTAGTCATGCAATACTAGCCAAAAACAAGCTTTTTAACTTCAAATAACTCTTGAATCCATCAAAATCATATCATGGAACCCAAAAGACATGAGGAAAGGTTTATGGAGCTTACCAAGAGTAGAGATGAAGATTGAACAAGAGTGAAGATGAAAGGAAGCAAGAAAGCACACTTTGTTCTCCAAAATCTTCCAAAACCAAAGCTTTCTTTCTCTAGTTTTTTTCTCAAGTTTTTTCACCAATGGAAGGAATGAATGAAGCTTCAGCCCAAGAGGATGATGACCACGAAATTTTAGGGGTATAAGTGGAAAGAAAGATTCATTTAGTTAGAAACTAACTAATTAAGTCATAACCTAACTAAATTAACTTCCTACCATTTACTTAATGGCCAATCACACCTTGACACTTGTACATGTCATGATTAAAAGCAAGTTCAGCCCCCCTAGTGGCTGAGTAATTCGCCCATGTGCCCTAATCTGGAGATATTTTTGTTTCGTCGCGTTCTCGCTCAACCGGGTGCGCGGCGTTACGCGTATATTAGGGTTTTTGTGCTAAAAACTTGAAAAATAATTCTAATTATAAGTCCACACCCAAAAATAATAATTTGGCCAAAAATTCCCTCATGGCATGAGAAAAGTACTCACGTTTCTCGTTTTCTCGAATTACGAGCCAAAACGTTGCGTTTAGGCAGTTTCTAGGCGTAGAAAATACCCTATATATTTTCTGATGCCCAAAAATTCCCAAAAAATTCCAATAAATCCTAAATATTGGAAAATGATCAGATCTCAAATTTCATAAAATTTGGATCACGTTTGGGCATGTTTCAGTCAAAACTTGCCCTATAGTTCAAATTCAGCGTTTTACGGCAGAATTCAAACATCGAAAGAAAAAAACCCTAAATTAATAATAACTATTACTCCCTATACCTCAGATAAAATAGAGCAAATCAAATACTAAAATTATTCACATAGCTTTATTAACGGATAAGTCGTGTTAACAGCGGTAGAAAACAGATAAATACTAAAGAAATAAACGCTAAAACTTAGGGTGTTACACTTCTCCTCGTTCCCTTCCAGCAGAACCTCCTCGCTTGGACCAAAATTAGGGTATTTGGACACGAAATAACCAAAATACCTTTATTTTAGAGAGAGAGAGAGAGAGCGTCATATGCAGATTGTCAGTATGTTTCGCGATCAGATTGATACCCACAGGTTACCTACTCTTGTAGCATTTTTTTAGAGCTTTCCAATGCGGCACCCCATTACCCTATTTATGATTTATTATAAAATAATTAACCTAAGTCGCTTAATTAACGTGGATATGTGTATATATAAATAAAATAAAATAAAAGTACAAAGGAATTAAATCTAAAAACATAAATAAGACAATGATGTGTCATGGTAAAGTAAACTAGAGCCATCATATATAAATATATACATATATGTCATCCAAAAGGTGGCCTCAACAGTAGGGCCTAAAACATCAGAGTGTGCAAAAGGTAGCGTAGTCTAACAAGTTTAGTACAGTCATCCAAAATATATAAAACCTATGAGGCTAGCCTGTGCCTCGTCTAAACAAACCAAAAAGAGACAAACTATCATAGAAGGACTCCTGGCCAAAGCAACTAAAACCCTCAGCGAGGTGGATACTAAGAGCTCCCACTCGGAGACCCAGCTCACCTCGAAAAGAGACGATGATACATGTGGGCAGTCATAGGGCGGGAAGGTCTAGACACTGCTCTAGTCCTATGTCTGTATCTCCCCCTGTAACTCGATCTGCTCAGGTGGCTAGCAGCGGGCACAGGAATTTGATGTGGATGCATAGGAGGATGCCCACCAAAGCCAAACCCAGGGGGAACATCTGGTGCATGTCACATACGTGCGAACGAAAGCCTCTGACAGATGCAGAAGCCTCCAGCGAAGCTAACAATAGGTAAACAGGAATACAAAAATAAATAGAGATCGTCCCAGTATACACGACTGATTGACGAGCATAGTCGATCTCCTAGCCCATGCCATCAAAGTCATGATACTGGATCTCAAAATCACCCAGACAGGGATCCTCGAGGGCTACATCATAACCGAATGCTTCGATAGAAACTGCTCCATCGGGTGCGGCTGTGGCTACATGGTCTTCCTCAACAAAGTCTATATCAGGAAAGATATATATACACACAAGCATGCAACACAGGGAGGTAAGAACAACACATTCATTATAAAGCGGGAAATGTAAAAGTAGAATGAAAGCATGGCAGTCGATGGCAAAAAACAAATACTCACATATATTATAAATTAAACCTAACTACCCTCTTCCACTTATCCCATGTCTCTCTACGATTCTATGCAATTTCTTTACTATTGTCATTGTACTCCCCGTTCCCGATAGGAATACGTTGGCGAACTGTGACATCCCATTTTTCAAATCATCTCGAATAATATTTGGAATATAATTAGATAGGTGATTATGTGATAAACGGGTGTTAAAAACCTTAATTGGCGATAAAATGGGCTTAAGTAGGACCCATAAACCTTAGAAAATGCCAAGAATACCCCGAAAAGGTGTGGAATCCCTAGAAGCTTCTAGAAGAAGAAAAATAGATATTTTAGAAAAACATGCATCGCGACGCGATGGAGTCTGACATTTGTCTCGTTTAGATTTTGACATGTGTAAAGATAAGGATACCATCGTGAAACGATGGTACTTGCCCAATGCCCATCGCGACGCGATGGAGGCAAACCTCACCTATAAATAGGCGTCGACCCCTCCATTTCCATTCACAACAAATCCTCTTCTTTTCCTCTCTAGGAACTTCCTCTAAAGAGGAAGTATGCTCTGCACTTACCTTGAATGAGGATCTTGTGCATCAGAAAGCTCTTAGTAGGAAGTCCTCAAGGGAGAAGAAAGGGATAAAGTAGTAGTGCAGGGGGTGCAAGTAGTAGTACAGGGGGTTGCGAGTAGTAATTGGGAAACTTGCAGGCCAAGTAAACTTAAAATCTAAGTTAACTTGGGAAGCAAGTAAACTTGCAAACCAAGTAAACTTGGGGACCAAGTAAACTTAGAAAGCAAGTCATGAACCACCCCTATAAATAGCACCTCTCATTCTCATTCCTCCTCACCCCTTTTCTCTCTAGATTTTCTCTCTCTAGGAGTTCCCTTTCTAGAATTCCCTCTAAGAAGTAAGTATGCTCTGCACTTGCCTCAGGAGAGGATCATGTGCACCAGAACACTCTTAGTGGGGACTCTCAAGGGGAATGTTAGTAGCGATTGATCGAGAGTGTGAACAGTAGCTGCTTGGGAATACAGGTAGCAGGGGCGAAGGTGCAAGTAGCAGTAGTAACTACAATAGTGTTCTATCCAGGTGGGAGATCTGAACTCTATCCACTAGGGATTGTAGGATTAGAATAAGTGTATAATTAAGTGTAGGGTGACCCAAGCCCTACTAGCGATTGATAATAGTCGCACCTTAGCAGAGGGGTTGTGACTTGTGATAGTGAGAACAGTTGTTAGAGGTCTACCAGCCATAGGAATAACTTATTTGATATGTGAAAACCCTAGGATAGGCGACTTATGATTTCTTTATGGTTTTATGTGTGAGACTACTGGTGTGCTGATTGATAACATGTCAATAGCAGGTCGTCTAAGTGACACTAGGATTAATCTTTATGTTGATCGAGGATGGTTGATGATTAATCATATGTTGATCGAGGATTGTTGATGATTGATGTTATGTTGTGTATGCCAGTGGTCATGAATATACTGATGATGTATACTCATTATACTTTAGCTCTGATGCTGATTGATGTGGTTGATGATGTTAGATTATTTTTTAAGAATAGTTGAGCTGGTTATTAAATCTATAACGAGTTGATAAGTGCTGAGTTGATAAGTGCTGAAATAAGATGATAAGTACTGGAATAAGATGCTAAACATTGCGTGAGGAGGCTTTATATGCATAGCTGTAATCCACCACCGTGCACATAAGCTGTGTACGAGGTCAGGTACCAGAGTGCGGGTACGACACAATCAGTACAGGACACGCTGGTCCTTGGGGATAGTCTGGGTCCGACAAGTCCTCAGCTGACGAATGACTCGCGACTATCCTGTCGGGATGTCGGGTAGCCTGGGCATCCTGACGGTGTACTGTTGTATGACTGTCCATAGTGCCGATCCCAATGCCGCCCCGAAACATGTTCCTATCAGCCAAAATTGGGGAGCAGGAATGCACTATTAGGGGTACGATGAGCGGGATATGGGGATGGACAACTAACTAGCTGAGCTGTTATCTAAAAAGGCTAAGGTGGGGTCGTTTCTGCCGTATAAAGCTGTGGGCCACGTAGGCATATAGAACCCTAGGTGCATGAGTGCGAGAATGGTTGATTTACTTGTTTGTGCTTGCCTTTGTGTACAAGAGTTCTAATCCTGCTTTCCAATTTAATGGTATAAAGTTGTGTGGCCACATAGGCATCTAAAACCCTAGGTGCATGAGTGCGAGAATGGTTGATTTACTTGTTTATGCCTACCTTTGTATACACGAGCTCTAATCTTGCTTTCCCATTTAATGGTGCGTATAGTGTGTTCTTATCTCCCGTTTTATTTCTTTATTTTGCATATATTGGTCTACGAATCTTAGCACTGCGAGACAAGTTCCAGAGATGGGGTCATTTGAGTTGATCGACAATCAGTGAGTCAGAGTTGGTAAATGGGTAGTCCGAGTTACTGTTTACTTGGTAATTATCACTATACGTACACTGAATAGCTGGGGCCCTACGGACGGGTACTTTTAGGTACATTTGTACACTTCCGCATGTGATAATAAATTTACTACTATCGTTTAATTACGCTATAGAATTATGTATTTGGGAATTTGGGAAAAATGGGATGGGGTTATCTCACGAACCCCCTTTTTTCCGTAGGGGTTGTCGTCCCCCTTTCTAGATAGGGACACCCGCCTCCCTTTCCCGATAGAGACGGGGCGACACTAGCCTTGTCTACAAGGTATCCCCCTTTCTCGATAGGGATCCTCCTCCCTTTCCCCGATAGGGACGTCCGTTCCCCCGTTCTCGATAGGGACGGAGTGGATCTAACCTGCTGGACAAGGTATCCCCCTTTCTTGTTAGGGATCTTCTCCCCTCACATTCCCGTTAAGAATTGAGTGGTAGCTAATGCAATAATATGTTCAACACCTTATCATCAAATGCCTCACATCATGTTGTGCTCGCATACCCCAGAAATAATTTATTTAAGTCATGTTATGAATCATATCCTTATTAGATGCTACAGCAATTCATACAGCATTCCTATACAATATATATTATAGGGTAATTCTATAACATTTTACACAACATTTCATAGGCATCAAGTTACGCATGTTGTCACAAATAACATATAATCACATATCTCATAAACTTGTTATAAAATCATCCTAAGCATGTTACTATCCACATATGATACACACAACACAATCCAAAATTTGCATGTTATCCGGCATTCATGTTTAATAATAAATAAAACCTATATTGGCTGATGGGCCTACAACACCTATCCTTAGACACCGCAGACCGTAACCCCTATCCTTAGATGTTACTAACGTCAACTCCTAGTAGGGCTTAGGTCACCCTACACATGCCAAACAATCAATTCTACTGAACTTAACCCAATGAAAGTGCATTCTTTCTTCCACCTGAAATCCGAAGTATCGGGATCATCAACGAACGAATAACCTCACTTACGAGCTCACGAACACACAAATGAACACTTCCTTCTCTATGAACAGTTCGGCCAACACAAGTTAATAGGCTAGGGATTTTCCAAAAAATTTACCGAGCACACCGTTAAGACCCATATTTTACCAGAAACACAAAAACGCACTCGAATCAGAACTAGGGAAACTAATTAAGCATTAATAATTCAAAAGGAAACAAAAGAAGGTTCTGTTTCTAAGGTTAGCACACTGACCAGCCACTGAAATGAAGGCCTCGGGTGGTTCCTCGCCCGTACAGTATCCCAACTTACACCAAAACCCTAAAACACGAAGAATAACAACTAAGGAACCAAAAGCACAAGTCAACACCACCATGCATCACGAAAATCATAAATGAAGTAGGGGTTTACTTTTTGCATGAGAGCAGAGAAGATAGGAAAGTTCCGGGCCAAACACTAGCTCGTTAGGTACTCGTTTCGTCGTATAGGGACCTAAAACAATGACAGATTGAGGTCAGGAATTAGAATGAATGAAGAACGGAGCAAAACCATACCAAATGACAATTTAGTCATTGTTAGTATGTCGACTTACCGTGCCGTAACAACGATCGGAAGGAAGTAGGTCGAAGAACGAAGAACCACGAACTCAACGGTACGATCAGTATTGGACGGTGCGACCTTGGATTCCAAGCTCCGAAGCTCCAAAACCTTAACAATGATGGTTCTGAGTAATTTCTACTCTCTCTGGTTGTACGTAATAAAAAGGAAGGAGGTGAATTAATAAGGTGAGCTATTTATAAAAAAAATGTTCTGGTCGCCACGCTTAAGCGATGGCTTGAGCGTGCGACCCGAACGGTTGCTTCGCTGCGAAGTCTTCTCAGAAGGCGGTCCAATCATGTTGAAGCCCTTTCCCTTATCTCCTTCCCCATGTCATTACACCCATCATTCTCGAAATCCCTTGCCCCAATCCTGTTTGCCAGCTGTCCAATTTGTTACTCATTTCCCTTTTGCTTTAAATAGGAATTGAATATATTGATACCAGAAATAGAAACTATGGAGTTATGCTCCTTACAATTAGAAGACATAAATGTAAACAACAATAAAAAAAAGCAAAAAATATGTAGAGACTGCTAGTAAGAAAACAGGAAATGAACTCATCCCTCAAGCATTGTCGTGACCTTTTCCAAATATTTCCATATCCCTTACGTGCCCCCTTCACTCCTTTTATAACTACCTCACATCATTTCCCCATAATTACCAAATCACACTCCCCAATCACTAAATGCCACCTGTCCATGCATTATGCTGTATTGCAACACATTTTGAGCGAGTATTTCCAATATTTCCGATCCTAGCCTCTTACATATGTGGTACTAACAATTCTCCCCCGAAAAGATTCATCTTGTCCTCAAGGTGGATGTCTAGGGACACATCTTGAATAGCCATAACACTCCCCCCGGATCCCATTGTTTGTAGCCTAATGGTTTAATTCTCAATTCCTTGGAAGCCTCCTTGAAACATGACATTCATATGCACTAAAAACATTGAGCATATATAGGTTCAACAACCGCAAACCAGTGACAACGCCTTGCCAATTCAACATTGCATAATGACAGTTGACCAAGAAAATGAGAGCAGCATGATTTATCAAAGTGCTTAAACCGAAGACCTTGAACTGGCTGAGGCTAGTAACGTTGATGCTTTCGACAGCATAGGCATAAACCTCATCACTTCTAAAGATAAGAGATAGAAATTTCAGTGCATCACAAAAGTAAATCATTTCCCAGTTTCCCCTCAAATCTAATGCTTGTTGTTTTTTGTGTAATTTCGGAGATTCTCTAAAATGAGTTGAGCTTTGTACCTTGTATTAATCAGGTGAATAGAATCACAAAATTGTAAGCCCGATATAATTTGGATTTATAACAAGAGCAATAAGAATTGTTAATTGTCCTCTTACTATCTTGCTGTTCAAGATATAAATAGTCTTCTTAACAAACAAGTGTCCAGAAGAAAGAACAACCACATCAAATGTTGGGATAAATTCCATCAACTTCTCACCAAATACTTCACGATAGAGCTGCTCATCACCATAAGACCCTGTCGTAAAAGTAAGGCAATGTCCCCGCACTATTTCTAATTCCATTGGGAAGTAAGATGTGGCCCACGTTTCACTAGGCCCATTTCCCTTTCTTCTTCAAACATCTTCCCTTCATTAGTAAATTGGACCCAATAATCAGTTTTCAACATAGGCCCACCATGTTGTTTTAAGTGTGACTTTACCTCAAGGCCATTATTAAATGCACCCCCTCACCTGGTAGGTACAACCCCCATTTTGTAAATTTCCCAAAATATCCCTCTAATAAAATCAGCAAATTTTTTTTTTTAATTCTGAACATTTTACCGGAAATTGCAATTTCCGGTATACAATTTGTATACCGAAAATTGCAATTTCCGGTATACAAATTGTATACCGGAAATTGCAATTTCCGGTATATAATTTGCGAATTTTATATAATACTCCCTTGAATAACACTACAAAAACTCAACCTTCACCCCGATCCACTCACACTCACGCTTCCGGAAATTCTAAATCCTTGAAACTGAAAACGCTCTGTTCTTACCGGAAATTGAAAATTTTTGGTACGCTTTTTTTTTGTTTTTTAAACATAGTTCCGAAAATTGCAATTTTCGGTATACAAATTGTATACCGGAAATTGCAATTTCCGGTGATTTACAATTCTGTTCCGGAAATTGCAATTTCCGGTATACAAATTGTATTCCGGAAATTGCAATTTCCGGTACAGAATTGTAAATCACCGGAAATTGCAATTTCCGGTATACAATTTGTATACCGGAAATTGCAATTTCCGGTACACAAAATTTACACACAATTTTACCCGAAAGAGATAATTCTCTTTTGGGGTGAAATCAATCCTTTGATTAAAGATCTTCACCCATACTGTCAACAATCTCTCGATGTATTCGGACTAGCTTACTTTGCATCGAGGACTAGCTTACTTAGCAAAGTAAGCTAGTCCGAATGCATCGAGAGACAATCGTTGATAAACAGATGCCAGCTTATGATGGTCAAAAGAGCTTATTTACGACATGTTCATTCCCCTTTACATCAAAGGATTTTGTAGTCAAACACTCATTTTTTATGTTTTTGCACGCAGACTTGGTATAAAACGCTCTCATCGTACCGGAAATACGAATTTCCGGTACGTACTTTGTTTCGTTTTGAATTTTGTTCCGAAAATTGCAATTTCCGGTATACAAAAATAACATACCGGAAATTTGCAATTTCCGGAAAAAGATTAAAAATATTGTGTACCGGAAATTTTGAATTTCCGGTACGTTATATTTTTAATCTTTTTCTGGAAATTGCAAATTTCCGGTACGTTATTTTTTTTTTCAAACTTTTTTTTCCCATATAATAATCTATTGTTTGTTTCATTTTAGTTTCATTAGAAATGGATGATTTTAGTGGCTTCAATTCTGACGAAGCTGACAAGCCGACCGACGTTTCCCAACATTTCGATTGTAGTGATGTATTCACTACTACGCAGGTAATTTAATTATTGTTTGATATTGTGAATATGTCGTATTTTTTTTGTAAAACATTAAGATTAATACTTTTTTGTAGATATTTCCTACACGAGATGACCTTTTATATTGGGCTCGAGAGGTTGGGAAGGAAAACAATATAGTTGTTGTCATTGTAAGATCAGACACAGAAACAGGACAAAGAGGAAGAAAAACAAAAGTCATTCTGGGTTGTGAAAGGGGTGGAAAGTATAGATCAAAGTCATCAAGTTCTTCAAAGTCAACTGGATCTCATAAGTGTGAGTGTCCGTTCGCGCTTAAAGGAAGACCCCTGTCAATGGGTGAAGGCTGGATACTTAAGGTCCTCTGTGGAATTCACAACCATCGGATACCTGAAAGCATGATGGGTTATCTATTTGTTGGTCGTTTAAATCAAAATGAGAAAGAAATTGTTCATGATATGACAAAGAACAACGTAAGGCCGGGAAGCATTCTATTGACACTGAAAAGTCGCAATGTGGCCAATCTCACTACCATCAGTCAAGTATATAATGAGCGGCGTAAGTTTCGATCAACACAAGGTCCAAGAACTGAAATGCAACACTTGTTGAACTTAATCCAACGTGATCGATATGTGTTCTGGTATAGAAGACATGACGATTCCGACGTTGTGAGAGATATTTTTTGGACACATCCAGATGCCGTCAATTTATTGAATACATTTCACGTTGTCTTGTTCATGGACAGCACCTACAAAACCAACAGATATCGGCTGCCACTGTTTGAAATTGTTGGTGTTACCAGCACATCCCTTACATACACTGTGGCATTTGCCTATTTGGATTCTGAGCAGCAGGATAACTTTGAATGGACACTCTTAAAGTTAAAAGGTCTGTTTGTGCGACAGGAATCATTTCCTCAAGTTATTCTTACTGATAGAGATCTTGCTCTGATGAATGCAATTGCGTCTGTTTTTCCAACTTCGGCCAATTTGCTGTGTCAATGGCACATAGGTAAGAATGTCTATGCGAAATGCAAGAAGTTGGTATTTCATGAAGACAAACATGAGGCAGTGAAGAATGCATGGGATGGTGTTGTTGATGCGACTGATGAGTTTGAGTATCGCGAACGGTTGATGACTTTGAGTGTGTATGTTCGTAATTTCCTATTTTTGTTGAATATGTCAAGAATACATGGTTGAACCCCTTTAAGGAAAAGTTTGTTGCGGCATGGACCAACCAAGTCATGCACTTGAAATACAACAACAAATAGGTATGCTTAAACCAAGAGATAAAATTATGTTGATAATTTTGTTTTTAAATGGTGTCATTGGTATTTGATGTGGTTTAATTTTTGTTTGTTATTAGAGTGAGTCTGAACATTGGACATTGAAGAGGAATCTACAAAGCAGTAGGGGTGACTGTGTCATTGTTGGGAAGCTATGAACAATATGATTGCACCGCAACACACCGAGATAAAAGCATCATTCGAAAGAAGCATAAGCGTAGTGGAGCACAGGCACAACAACCGCTTGTTTATCGATTGCATGGATTTGTATCAAGGGCACTACAACTTATTGCTTATTGCCGACGAGTGTGGCGAGTGAATTATGTGGGTATCGATAAATCTACTTGTCGTTGCCTAATCGAGCGACACATGGGTTACCTTGTGCTTGTGAGTTGGCGGGTTACATAAGACTGCT
This sequence comes from Calophaca sinica, assembly GCA_037113605.1. Lineage (NCBI taxonomy): Eukaryota > Viridiplantae > Streptophyta > Magnoliopsida > Fabales > Fabaceae > Calophaca > Calophaca sinica. Next base: position 39,373,567 of record CM073734.1, read on the forward strand.
TGCACCTATTCCATTGGAGGCGGTTCACTTGCACCTTTGGAGGAGTTTACATTTTGGTGAATACCAATCGTAACAACACAAAGTTGAGACAGAAGGCGGGGTGTCAGAGGAAGAGCTTGCGCTTCAGTGGGATGCATTGGTAAATCGATTTCGATCACTTAATGTGATTGGCAAGAGGACACTGTTTGCCAAAGTGCGTGAACTTGTATTTCCAGACACAACTTCAATGTGTCCACCTCCTCAAAAGGTGAAGACCAAGGGAGCACCGAAAAAGGGTAAAGGTAAGGCCCCAACAATGGATGGATATGATGTTAGGCGCGACCCATCATATTTTGAGCATGTGGACAACATGTATTCTGAGCATGTGGGCAACATGTATTCTGACGTACCATCTGGGAATACATCAAAGGCATCTAATCTACCAACTAATGTGCCTATAAGGAAAAAGAAACGATCTGATGTGCCATCTAATGTACATCAAACGCCTTACCTGAGCCAATTTCCTCCACAGTTTCATCCATATATTGAGCAAATAGTGGATGTCGAAGATGATGGAAACTGCGGATATCGTTCCATTGCAGCATTACTTGGTAAATCTGAGGACGGATGGCCTATAGTCCGGCAAGACTTGGAAAAAGAGATCAGAATGCATTATGATTTATATGGCCGGCTTTTTGGAGATCAATATCAAGCATTGAGGGAGTCGTTGATAGGTGTAACTGGTACCTGCTTTCGTGACAAGTGGATGACCTTACCAGACATGGGTTACGTAATAGCAACCAAATATAAATTGGTTCTAGTCTCTTTGAATGAGTGCAGTCGAACGTGTTGGACATTTTTCCCTCTTAGGGGCATGTGTCACCCAACCCAGCCAAACAACGCCATAATTTGTATTGGGTTTGTCAACAAAAATCATTGGGTACAGGTAAATTTTTTTTTACAGCAATGTGTTTTAACTTAAATTTATCTTTTTTTTTAATGTAAAATTAAACAATGTGTTTAATTAATCAATCTGCATTTTTCAGGTATTTCTTAAGCCCGGATGTCCATTGCCTAACGTCGCTCCCAGTTGGCGTCAATATGCTTATCCGGAGGCTCACTCATGGGCAACAACGTATCTTTGCTTTCGATTGCAAGAATGGTTTACATTATTTCGCCGTTGCGTCATACTACAGCATTACCAGATGACCATGTACGATTGGACGACGATTGACTACATTGTAGTGATATGTAGTACACTTTATTATTTTTAAATGTGGGTTTGGTTTTTTTTAATGTTGAATTGGTGGCAGAGTGAATTATGTTGTTGGTTATGCAATGTAATGTAATGTGACGTTGGTTTTTTGTGTATTGAATTTGCAGTCCAAATGTATCATTTTTGTTTCTATAAACCTCGTGAAGTTGGTTCATTGTTGGGAGCATAGGCTACGCGAATAAAAAAGAACAAGCGAGTGGCCACGATTAAACAACATAAAAAAAGAAGCGCAAATATAACAAAATGTAAATATAACAACAAAAGATGTCCAAATATAACAAAAAAACATAATAAACATAAAAAAAACCCTATCTTCTCCGCTGTCGACGCTTCGCCTCGGATGTGGTCGCCTCCGTCCCACCCTGCGCTATCTGTAGTGCCTGGGAAATATACTCGGCAAGCGGAGAGGGGTCCATCATCTCATAGTCTGTCTCATAGTCTGTCTGGAGAATGCTGGTGACTGAGGCCAGCCTCTCAGCCATATCATCACAATGCGGCTGCAAATTATAACAAGACATCAGAGAGACATAAGAGAAAATAAACAAACACAAAAAATACATAATGTATATCTAAACACTTACACAATCAGGAGTAGTCGCAGCCTCAGGAGCATCCGGATTGATCAGGAGTGGATGCGACATCCTGCGATACCACTCCATGTACTGTCGATTGCACTCTGCCGATACGAGGCCAGGTATAAATCGGGGCGGTCGACATGATAGAGTGCATAGGAAGCGTATCCATGCATCCATCATCTCTGCGGTGTGGGGCCCAGCGGTGGTGGTGGCGGGAATGTCCTGGATGTAGCCGAACCGCTCGACTACCCTCTCGTGCGGTCCGGCACAATAAATGAGGCACACCGGATGTACCTCGAAACAGCACGCCGGATGACAACCCGCCCTAATGCCCTCCCACGGTCTCCAAACAACGTCATCGATCGCCAACGCATCCAGCGCTCTCTGAAGGGCTCCACCTGGCCGTCACCCTTAACCGCGACCGCCTCATGGCTCGTGTCATGCCCGGGGTGATGCCGTTATCTTTCCTCTTGCAGAGACGAGGGAAATACTCATATATCCATGCCTATGACAACAATAACGAATCAACACGCCATACAATGTACTTTAAATAAATAATTGTTTACAAAAATATGTTGTGTACCTGAAGAAGTGTCATGTATCCGCCAATCTGCTTAGTGTCATGCGGGCTAGCGTCTCCCGGATATCCAGTACAAGAAGGCTAGTGCAACTAGCCCATGACACACTACCAACCGCCCCAAGTCACGTGCAGGTCCAGGTACTTGATGTCAATATATACATGGCTCTTGTGCGCCAAAATGGTGCAGGCCAACAACAACATTATCATGGCCCTGCGCCGCAGTCCCACTTGCCCATCGTGAACGCCAGGTCATATGTCTTCATCAAGAAGTCAATACTCATATGAGCGCCCCTCATATTTGTCGTCTCCTTGTTTGCCTCTTCATATGTACACCCCAGCAATGTCTGTAAATAAGATATGAAAATGTCTGGATCCATCACTGGGGGTACATAAAAAGAGCCGCTCACTTTAAGGCCTAGGAGGACTGACACATCATCAAGCGTGACTGTCATCTCTCCAAAGGCGAGATGGAAGGCTGCTCGTCTCTGATGCCATCTCTCTGCAAAGGTGATGAAGGCCACATCAACCATTCGAAGGCTGCAGTATAGCAAGGAGGTTAGGCCAGCCTCCGAGAGATGCTCATTTACATGAGGAGGCGGTGGTACTCTTCCACTCAACCATTTTTGCAACTTCAGGCCATGAGTGGCCACCTTAAGCGCATCACGCTCCTGCACACAAATAAACATCATTGATCATATAAAAAAAATAAACATTTGATCAAATAACAACCAGATATATACCGCTTGCCATATCGATGAGCAACGTGATCTTTGATAATCGTAAGCAACGACCCATCGTAAGGTCCTCCAGGAAAGGGAGCCTGGTCTCCAACTATACCATGGTCTCCTCCAGCTATATCCTCTGGAGCCTCGTATACAAAATGGGGATCCTGGTCGCCAACTACATCCTCGTGCGGCAGCCTGCTAGCAATACGCCTCTGACGCTCAAAGACAGTCACAGGCTGCCGTTGTCTACGTGGGGGCGCACTACCAGGAGTGGAAGCTACTCATCTCCCTCTCGACTTAGGCATATCTGAAAGACAAATAAATCAATTATATTAAAATGTAATAAAATAAATTCTGTACCGAAAATTGCAATTTCCGGTATACAAATTGTATACCGGAAATAATTCTGTTCCGGAAATTGCAATTTCCGGTGATTTACAATTCTGTACCGGAAATTGCAATTTCCGGAATACAATTTGTATACCGGAAATTGCAATTTCCGAAACTATGTTTAAAAAACAAAAAAAAAGCGTACCGAAAATTTTCAATTTCCGGTAAGAACAGAGCGTTTTCAGTTTCAGGGATTTAGAATTTCCGGAAGCGTGAGTGTGAGTGGATCGGGGTGAAGGTTGAGTTTTTGTTGTGTTATTCAATGGGGTATTATGGGAAATTCGCAAATTATATACCGGAAATTGCAATTTCCAGTATACAAATTGTATACCGAAAATTGCAATTTTCGGCAACATTGTGTGTAAAATTTGTTACCGGAAATTGCAATTTCCGGTAAAATGTTCAGAATTAAAAAAAAAAAAATTGCTGATTTTATTAGAGGGATATTTTGGGAAATTTGTAAAATGGGGGGGTGTATCTACCATGTGGGGAGTGCATTTAATAATGACCTTATCAGAATAATGATTGGAACTAAGTACAGAAGTATGGGCCTGGCCTATTTGGTCAGAAGTGTGATCTTCTCTCGTTAGTGTCAATTCTGCCCTAATTGCCTTCTCTCTCTCATATGTGTCTTGCTTAGCCGCATGAAGCAGGAGAGTGACCAAACCGTGGGATGTCCTCATCTCCTCCACGAACGCGCCCCAATCTAGCGGTGGCGATAGACGCTGACTGCCGGCGGTTGCCTCCCCTGTTGTTGCTCTGAGATGCATAGGAAGCTTAAAGAGTACCACTTCAATGGAGACCATGGTGAGGCAGCTTTTGACGTCTTCATGAATGACGTCGCCAAACATGGGCCAAGAGCAGGGTTCGACTATTGGATCCTGAATGTGGTACGGTGAACTGTGGTTCTGGTTGGGCGGTGGCATCGCGGCTGAATGGTAGTGTGTATCGGGATCTGGTGCGGTGGCGGTGCAGACAGCGGCGACACTGGTTGTTGTGATCTTACCCTTGTTTTCATCATCACCAAATTTGTACGCTACTTTCTTGGTCCCATTATGTTCTGGACCTATCACCTGCTTCGGTGGCGAAAGGGAGTCTAATTCGTCGTACCTTTCCAGTTCCTTCCCTGCCCTGTGCTTTACTGGTTCTACAACAGTATTGAGGATACTACTAATGGTTCATTCACCTTCTCTACCTTCCTCCTTGTTCTGCATGTCTGACTCCAGCTATAAAGATTTTGGTTCTATCTCTTCATCCTGGATAAAAAGCAACTCTTGATTGGCACTTTTAGATTCCGACGATTCTGGTTCTACTTCCTCTTCCTCGTCCAATATCGGTAGAATGTCTCTGTACTTCGGCTTAAAATGCCAAAGTAGTGCAACCGGGAACATCCTCTAACTAGCTTTTGGATGGCGCCAACTCCACCACTGCCACCATATGAGAGGATGGTTTCTCAGGGCATTCATCCTGGATAAAAACTTCTCGGCCTCAAGTGTTTCCATGGCATCGAAATGCTTTTCAATACAAATCAACCACCAATAAGAATCTCCTCCATCAAATTCGGAAATCGATTTTCTCAAATTGCTCCTTACTCTCAGCCCTTCAAATCTTCTCATCCATGCTTCCAGTTTTTTTAGATACCAGAAGCTCCTAGGATCAAGCTTTGATACCAAAGTGTTAGAAACCAAACAGTAAAGAGAAGAAACAACAGAAAAATAAATGGAAGGGAACTGAAATTGATGTGTATATAGGGGACTATGAATTAACTTATGACAGATGGGATGGAGACTGACTCCTTACAAAATGGTGAAGATAATGTAAAGCAGAAGAAGAAATAAACTCTGCTGAGGAGAGCACTGTGACCTAACTCAGACTCACCCAACAGTATTTTCACCAAATGATTACCCGCTTCTCTCATTAGCTACTCCCTTTTCCTCTCCTCCTATTGAAAAGTATAATAGGAGGCCTAACATCTTCCAACTGATACCTCCACTCCTATGCCATGAGTCATTGGCCCACTAGTTCCAATTTGAGGCCCATCAAAGTTTTAATCTTGACCTTTAATTTCAATTCAAGGGGAGTTATTTGAAAAGAAAAAGTATAACAAGATACGTGTATATAATAGATTACATTAATTGTAATGCAAGATGAATGAAGAAAAATAAAGATTGACACTTTATAAAGCACTCGAAAATTTATAAATTCACACAAACACGTTCCCAGCTTTCACAATGAAGAAATACATATAACATTTCACAATGAAGAAATACATATAACATCAAGTTGCCATTTCAGAATACAAACTTCGACAATTAATGAGTGTCGATCTTTATCAACAAGTTACAAGCACATGGGATTTTAATGTACACATAGTAGCAGTACAAGTAAAGCTTTAAGCACTCCGTAATATCCCATGATTAAGAGTCCGAAAGCAAGGGTACTTCTTCCTTGACTGAGGCTTCCTGGCTGATAACAGTGGAAGCCGGGCAGGCGTGTAATGCAGTGCATATATCTGCTGTCTTCATGAATTTCTCTGCATTGATTAGGGCCAAAGGTCCATACTCGAAAACCACCCTTTTGCACTGTAAACAATTTGAAGGTTATGCAAAATCTTAGATAAACAGGAATGAATGTGTTGCCAAAAATAATGTTCTCGTGCACTTTCCATATACATACAACGGCGAAAATCTCTTTGAGACTATCTTATCCACTCCTACATGAGATCTTACACCTCTATTGTAACACAGAAAAATCTATCCAGTTCCTACAATGCACTATCATTTGGTTGGACCATCCTTCTGGTATCTGCATAGAGTTGTAGTATTAGGGTTTGTCCTATGGATGATGCAGGAGAATGCAGTCATAAATATTCACAATCAATTATTGACTAGGTAATGTGCCTGGCAGTGAAGATCTTTACACGAAAATTACTGTGGTCAAACTATGGTAGAGTCCACGAAAATTACATGAAAATTAATTTATGTGATCATAGGATAGAGTCCATGCAAAATGGTGTTTAACAATAAATGGGTAACTCAAAAAATAAAGAGAGAAAAGGAACAGGAATTTCTCAGCTTTTTCCTACCTCCTTCGCTAACTTCTCCATAGAATTGCATGCTTTCAGTAGTGTCTCCATTATCTCTAGCTGACATTTTACAATAAGCTATTAGTTGTGTATTCAACAAAAGGTGAAAAAAACCAGCCAAGGGGAGGATTAAGACATAGGAGAATGGGGACAAACATTAATAATATGCCTCAATTTCTGCAAATCCATTATTCTTATAAAAAAAGATTGTGGAAATCTACATTACACATTACATAATAAAATTGGCCTTTCATTTTGCAACAATACAGGAATCATGGAATCATAGAAGCTCAAGCCCAGCTATGCATATAATCCATATGCTACATCCATACCAGAATCAAATTCCCTTTACTGTTTGGCATCAAACCATAGGCTTTCCGAGAAAAAAGAAAACTGACTTACAATCATAAAAATAACATGCAAAAACAATTTGTTGTATAATAAGTCAGGTGTGGAACTTGAAAATGTAGAAAAGTTCTCCTCATATCAAAGGGCGGATAAGGTAAACTTTCACATTAGCCGGTCAAATTACTAACCTTAGTTTCAGGATCATTTAACTTAACCATTAAGGCTGCAACAGTATCTTTGCAAAAGCCACATCTATCTCCTTGAACTCGTGAAGAAATCTTGGCAGATTGACAGAGATAAAACTTTTCGCAGACTTCACTAGGCTTAGTTGAAGCTATTTCTAAGAAGAAAAGTTGAGCATAATAATCCACCAATTCCAAGCACTGTGCAGTGTCCAATGCAGAATAAACAGAGATGAGTAAAATAAGGCCTGATAAGTTCTGATTCCTTCACACATCTACCCTTTAAATTCCTTATAAGTGCTGTTAATTGTCCACTATTATGCCTTTAATCAAGTTTGACCAAATAAAATTCATAGTTCAACAAAAACTAGGCTGTTAATTCTGTTTATGAGAATATAAAAATGAGCCCAGTTGTTGACGGAATATTAAAGAGCAAAACAGGTGCAACAACTGAGAACAGCTACAGTATCTAAACAAAACACGAAAGATCTAGAAAAGGAGACCAACCTGCTGCTTGAAAGACAGAAGGTGAAGGCAAGTATTGTGAAGGGTATCAATGATCTCTGTCTGAGTCTTGTTATCCTTTAGATAATCAAGTGCCTCAGCAGTATATTCCTCACAAAGTGCACAAACATCTGATTTTCTGTTTAATTCTGGATTGGAAGATATGTCAGCAAGATGAATTACTGATGTTACATTTGTATTTCAAAGTTCAAATTGTATATAGCAGAAATTATTCTTCTAATTGTAAAAACTTACACATGATGTTCTGTCAAGCCACATTTTTGTTTCAGTCGTCTAATGAAAACTAAGGTAGAGTGTTAGGGACTTGGGTATTATGGGGTGCGTAAGTCCCACATCGAGTAGTATGGGATGCTCGGTGTTAAGTGGCTTGGTTTTTCCCCCTTAGTAGCTTGCTTTTAAGGGAGGGTTCCCCAACTGCTTGGGTGCTTATCAATTGGTATCAACGCTGGTTGCTGGTGTCTCGGTTATCATACAGCTGTTGCATTTTTGACAAATTGGCCTCCTTAATCCTCAAGAAAAGTGCTACAATTTGAAAAAAATCCTACATACTTATTTATCATAGGCCAACATTTTATTCAAAAGAAAGGGAAATTTACAAATTTAGCACTTATTTGTCAAGCCAAAGGGAAGAAACGCCATGTTAGGATTGGTCTTCCTTTCCCATCAAATGAACAATTGAACATATGAACCTCCCGAAATCAATCAAAGCAATTCAATCAACTAGGTTTGACGGACATAAATGTTCTAACATATGGACAGAGGGTGACAGGTATTAGAGGATACTTAGCCAGCTGTTATTAGTCTCTTAACTATAGTTAGTAGTTAACTCCTCTAGTTAGTTTACGATTATTAGCTTGAGTTGTATCAGCTTGTATATAACATTCTGTTCTATTCATTTTCTGAGGTAATGAAATCAATTCTTTCATTCACCAATTTCTTCTCTGATAATATGGTATCATTTGCGATCTTTGCTTCCGCATTCATGGCAGTGCCTTTTCTTCCTGCAATTTCACGATCTCACTCATCGGCGTTGTGATTCTCTGTTTCAATTTCACATTCGACTCCTGCGGTTCACACTCGCGATCTTGCGATTTCGATTTTGTCTTCAACAATGGTGAGGCAGAACAATGACATTCCTGCAATTGCAACCGCTCAAGGTCATGCAAATTCCACCAATGCTGATTATTCTCAGAATCATTTCTATATTCATCCGAATGAAAATCCATCAAATCCGTTGGTAACTCCTCCTCTTTCCGGTTCCAACTCTCTCTCGTGGTCACGAGCGATGCGTCGCAATCTTGATTTGAAGAACAAATTGGATTTTCTTGATGGAACGATTCCGTGTCCAGATGAATTCGATCCTATGTTCAAGGTTTGGAAACGCTGCAACAATTTGGTACTCACCTGGATTCTGAATTCGGTTTCTCCAGAAATTGCTCAAACCCTAGGTCTTGTGGACACAGCCGCTGAAGCTTGGCTGGATCTCAAAAATCGTTTCACTCAGGGTGATTATATTCGTATCTCGAAATTGCAGGAAGAGCTTCATCGTCTCGAGCAAGGCACTTCCACTGTTATGGAGTATTACAATTCAATGCAGCGTCTCTGGGAGGAATTGGAACATTTCCGTCCTCTCCCCAATTGCTTGTGTTCTGTGCAATGTTCATGTGCTGCAATGCGTAATGCTCGACTGTATAAACAAGATCACACCATTCTGTTCCTAACTGGCCTCAATGACAACTTTGATGTAGTTAGAGCTCAAGTACTCATGATGGATCCTCTTCCACCTTTGTCCAAGGTGTTTTCTATGGTTTTGCAGCAAGAGCGCCAGCATGGTGTTCCTTCTTCTGATTCTTCTTCCAGTACTCCGACTGATTCTGCTTCAGTTTTTGCCAATGCCGCAGATGCAAGAAAGACTTTTGGCCGAGGCAGAGGCAGCCCTAAAATTTGCTATCATTGTGGCAGAACAGGCCACACTATTGAAGTGTGCTACAAGAAACATGGCTTTCCATCTAGCTTTAAGAACAAAGATTCTGTGTCAGCAAACTGCACCATTAGGGAATCATCTTCCTCATCTTCTGATGCTGCTACTGCCTCCAACACTCCAGCCTCTAGCAACTCGTTTTCCTCTGTATCTTTCACTCAAGAATAGTATCAAGCCATCTTAGCACTGCTACAACAATCTAATATGCCTGCTTCAAAGCCTGCAAATCATTCAGTGAATCAGGCCTCAATCTCTCCTCGTGTTGGTCTTCAACCAACAGAGTCATCATCAGGTGGTAAGGATTACTCTTGCATTTCCACTGATCAGTTGCATCACTGGATCCTAGATTCAGGAGCAACTATTCACATTTCTCACTCACTTAAATATTTCACTTCTTATACCCATACCTGTTCAATTGCCAAATGGTTCGAGTGTCACAGCTGAATATGCTGGCACAGTGGAGTTCTCTCCAACATTTATTCTCACAAATGTTTTGTTTGTTCCTCGTTTTTCTTTAAATTTAATTTCTGTTACCAAGCTTACCTCTTCTTTAAATTGCAATCTCGTTTTTAATTCAAAGTCTTGTTTTATCCAGGATTTGAAGTCCTTGAGGACGATTGGTTTGGCTGAACTTGTGGATGGATTGTAGTACTGTAATCGGCCTACTCAAATAAAAGAAGGATCCCGTGTTGGCTTCACCAGTCATGTTCAAGTCAAGTCCATTCATGCTTCAGGTTTATGGCACTTTCTGTTAGGTCACCTATCCAATAATAGACTTAGCACCCTTAGCTCTCATTTTCCATACATTTGTTGTAATAAACACCACATATGTGATATCTGTCATTTCTCCAAACAAAGGAAACTATCTTTTCCTATTAGCAATAGTAGAGCTTCAATGCCTTTTGATCTTGTGCATCTTGACATTTGGGGGCCTATTGCCTCAAAATCTATAGAAAATTTTCAATATTTCTTGACTATAGTTGATGATCATAGTAGATTTTTGTGGATTGTCTTTATGAAACATAAATCTGAAACTAGATCTCACATTGAGAATTTTATCACCATGGTTGACACTCAATTTCAAACTAAAATAAAAGCTTTTCGCAGTGATAATGGGGTTGAATTTTCCCTTCCCCAACTTTTCTCATCCGAAGGTATTTTGCATCAAACCTCTTGCGTCGAAACCCCTAAACAAAATGGAAGGGTTGAATGCAAACATCAACACATTTTAAATGTGGCTAGAGCCCTTCTTTTCCAGTCCAATTTACCTAAATTTTTCTGGTCAAGGGCTGTAGCACATGCTGTTTTTATCATCAATCGCATTCCAACACATGTTTTACATCATAAATCTCCATTTCAATGCCTCTATGGGTCAATTCCAGATTTGAAGGATTTAAAAATATTTGGTTGTTTGGGTTATGCCTCTCCTCTTTCAGCTCATAGATCCAAATTGGATCCCAGAGCCCGAAAGTGTGGTTTCATTGGTTTTAAACCAGGGACAAAAAGCTACTGCCTCTATGATTTAAATTCCAAACAAATTTTTGTTTCAAGACATGTTATTTTTGAAGAGCTTATAGTTCCATAAATCAACCATGATTCTCCACATTATTCTTGGCAATATCTTGATTTGCATACACCTTTATTCAATCCATCATCAACTGTTAATGCACCTGATTCATCTTCTGATGCTGTTACTGCACCTGATTCATCTTCTGATGCTGTTACTGCACCCTCTAATTCTGTTACTGCATCTACACCTTTTAACTCTACTGCCCCTACACCTTCTAATCCTGTTACAGTATCCCCTAACCCTGTTACTGCATCCCCTAACCCTGTTACTGCACCTTCTAGCAACACTACACAGCCTAGGAAATCAACACGGGTTCCCCATAAACCCCTTCATTTAGCAAATTACATTTGCAATCCACCATCAAGCAAGGTCAACCAATCAAATAAGCTTTCTTACCCCATTTCTTCTTATGTTTCTTATGCCAATTTATCGCCTGCACACACCATTTTTGCTTGTCTCTGTCCGTTATCACTAAACCTAAGAATTTTGCCGAAGCAAGCAAACACGATTGTTGGAATAAGGCTATGCAGGCCGAATTACAAGCTCTTGAGCAGAATGGCACATGGAAACTGGTTGACTTACCCTCTGATGTTGTTCCTATTGGCAACAAGTGGGTTTACAAAGTCAAGAGAAAGGCTGACGGGTCCATTGATAGGTACAAGGCCCGTTTAGTGGCAAAGGGGTACACCCAAATTGAAGGATTGGATTATTTGGACACCTTCCCTCCAGTCACTAAGCTCACAACAGTCCGAATCCTTCTTGCTTTGGCTTCCATTAATAGGTGGCACATCCATCAACTTGACATCAACAATACATTTTTGCATGGTGATCTCAAGGAAGATGTTTACATGGTCTTGCCACCCGGTGTTCCCTCTTCAAAACCCAATCAACTGTGCAAGTTGGTCAAATCCCTCTATGGCCTAAAACAGGCCAGTAGGCAGTGGCATGAAAAGCTGATTTCTTTGCTTCTATTTCATGGTTATACTCAATGTACTTCTGACCACTCCCTGTTTGTAAAGTCCACTTCACACACCTTTACTGCTTTGGCAATATATGTTGATGATGTACTACTTGTTGGCAACTCCACACATGAATTTGCCACTGTCAAGGCAGCACTAAATGCTTCATTTGGCATTAAAGATTTGGGTATCTTGAAGTATTTTTTGGGTTTTGAGATTGCACATTCTTCCAAGGGCTTATCTTTGTGTCAAAGGAAATATTGTCTTGATCTATTAACTGACACGGGTTTTCTTGGTTGCAAGCCTATTTCTACTCCCTCAGTCTCTTCATCCAGGTTATCTCAAGACAATGGCCCTCCTTGTTCTGGTCCTGCTGGTTATCGCAGGCTTGTGGGACGACTCATATACTTAACTAACACTCGGCCGGATATTACCTTCTCTGTGCAACAACTGAGCCAGTTCATGGCTAATCCTACTGAGTGTCATTACAAGGCAGCAACTTTCCCAGATATGCAGAGTTAGAGTTGCAAGGATATAGTGATGCTGATTGGGGCACGTTGATACCCGCCGCTCCATCACAGGTTACTGCTTCTTTCTGGCCAATTCCTTAATCTGTTGGCGTTCCAAGAAGCAACCAACTGTGTCTAAGTCTTCTTCCGAGGCTGAGTATAGAGCACTAGCTGCTGCAACATGTGAATTACAATGGCTGTCTTACATTCTGCGCGAATTAAATGTTAGCTGTGTCCGCACTCCAGTCTTGTTTTGTGACAATCAAAGTGCGCTACACATTGCTGCTAATCCCGTGTTTCATGAGCGCACCAAGCACTTGGATATTGACTGCCACATTGTGCATGAAAAATCTGCTTTTGGTCTGATGAAGCTGCTGCCAGTTTCAACTAAAGCACAACTTGCTGATGTTTTAACCAAAAGTTTGCTGCCACATGCTTTCTCTTCTTTCATTACCAAGCTTGGTTTGGTAGACATATTCCAACCAACAGCTTGTGGGGGGGTATTAGAGGATACTTAGCCAGCTGTTATTAGTCTCTTAACTATAGTTAGTAGTTAACTCCTCTAGTTAGTTTACGGTTATTAGCTTGAGTTGTATCAGCTTGTATATAACATTCTGTTCTATTCATTTTCTGAGGTAATGAAATCAATTCTTTCATTCACCAATTTCTTCTCTGATAATAACAGGCTACACTCAAAAGTATAGGAAATCAGAACTAGTCTCAGTGACAACATTAGCAATCTGCTTCTAGAGGGAAAGTCACAGATACATTGTTAACAATGGACATTTTGGCCTTCCAGAAAGGCTCATCTGAGGAGGTTTAAATTAATATTCTTCATCCCATTCTTTTGGCCAGTTCTCTTATTTTGAAATGCCTTACTAACTAAAATGGCATATATCAATACCTATAAACTTTAAACCTTCCCAACCACCCTAAATCGATCCAAGCTTAATTTGGACAAATTATATACTGATTGGGTGTGAGTGCCAGCAGTTTTTGTCTCTTGTTTTCCATTGATGGCTAAAAGCTAAGAGTAACCTATTACTCCTTAAATTTTGCACCTTCAAAGATTGATGAATAAATGACAGGGGAGTGAATAATACAAGCATGGCATTCTATCCGTCTCACTAATCAGGATAACGAAAAAGCAAAAAGAATAAGAACAGTATCAGCCAACAATGTTACCTCCATGGTTTGCTAGTTCTCTTGCATCACAAGCCCAAGCAGCACCCAACAGAATCAGAAATAAAATCCCCACTCTTCCCTCCATGTTCTCTATAACAAGCATTCAAAAAACCTAGTGTTCACTTCCGTTAGAGATAAGACAGAAACCAACGAAAATTTAAGGGCTATTCCAAAATATATTGAACTTGAACTGAAATGAATTCATGCAATATCGAAATATGTTTTCAAATTTCAACAATATGATAGAATAACTCCATCAATAAACTATCAAAGAATAACTTCATCAATAAAATATACTTTATTTGGAGATTTGGAAAAATAATTATACACACCATGTTATATGTTAGTGCAAAAAAACTAATAAAGTTTCGAGACCTAAATGTGTATGTGGACAGAAACTTATCTAAATGAATGAGTGCAATTGCATGATCAGGAAGAAGGGGGGGTGGGGGGCATATGTTTACATTGAATTCTGACCGAGAGAGGGAGAACGACGAAAATTGTGTTAACTATAATGAAAGACGAATTAGTTTTATAACAATTAAACGACCCAAGAAGAAGAAGAAGAAGAAGAATACCTTTACGGGAGGAAGAAAAGGAAAATTGTTTGAAATATGTGTCCGTTGGTGCAACTAACAAGGGGCTGGAGAAGAGAAAGGAAAGGGTGGCAAAGAACGCCAGAATGGGGTTTTTGAGTCCTCTGAATGTCGTATTATTTTTATTTACCTTTTTCTTTTCCAATAGGTGGCCGATTACCGGAGTGATTTTGTTAGCCAGGCATGATTTTACCTTTACTACAAACTTTCAATAAAAATGTAGAAACAAAGTTTTATTAAAATTCTATAAAAAAAAAAGTTAGGTTTAAATATATTTTTCCTTCATGTAAATATAGGATTTCCAGTTTTAGTCCATGTAATTTTTCATATATACTTTATGGATCACCGACATTTTCAAATTGTCCTATTTTAGTTCTTCACGTTAATATCTATTCTCAAAAAAATAAGGCTTAATTAGTAATTTGGTCCCTTAACTTATTTTTGAGGTTTAATTTGGTCCTTTAACAATTTTTTGGGACAAATAAGTCCTTTAAGTTTTAAGTTGGGTCAAATAGGTCCTTTTAGGCCTTAAGTTTTTTAAGTTGGGTCAAATAGGTGCCTTAAGTTTTTAAATTGGGTCAAATAGGTCCTTTAAGTTATTAAGTAGGGTCAAAGGTCAAAATGAGTCATTGCCACGAAGGACCTATTTGACCCAACTTAAAAAACTTAAGGGGCCTATTTACCTCAATTTAAAAATTTAAGGCCGAAAAGGACCTATTTGACCAAAGTTAAAAACTTAAAGGACTTATTTACCCCAAAAATAGTTAAAAGACCAAATTAAACCTCAAAAATAAGTTAAGGGACCAAATTGCTAATTAAGCCAAAAAAAAAAAATTCCTTCACATTAATATCTGTCAAGAGTTATGTTATTCCAACACCACTTTTTTCCTACACCGTATACAACACCGTATTTTCCATACGGTCCGTACGGTACGGATCCCTACGGAATTCGTACTTTTTTTTTATACATAAGCATAATTTTTTTAAGTGGTTAACAGAAGTTATTTAAGTGGTTAACACGAGTTGCGTAAGTGGTTAACGCAGTCCACTAATATTAATAGACACAGATTTTTTAAGTGGTTAATAGAAGTTATGCAAGTGGTTAATACGAGTTGTGTAAGTGGTTAACACGAGTTTGAAGTGAGATACAGTATATTTTGAAGTGGTTAATGACTTTACGTAAGTGGTTAACACAAGTTATGCAAGTGGTTAATACGAGTTGTGTAAGTGGTTAACACAAGTTTGAAGTGAGATACAGTATATTTTGAAGTGGTTAACAGGCTTTTTGTAAGTGGTTAACACAAGTTATGTAAGTGGTTAATACGCGTCGTGTAAGTGGTTAACACTACTTTGAAGTGAGATGCAGTGTTAACCACTTACACAACTCGTATTAACCACTTACATAACTTCTGTTAACCACTTAAAAAAATATGTTCCTGTAAAAAAAAAAACACCGTATGGATTCCGTATAAATCCGTATAAATCCGTACCGTACAGACCCTACGAAAATACGGTATTGTATATAGTGTCAAAAAAAAGTGGTGTTGGAATAACATATTTGATCTGTCAAATATGTGAGATGTGGCTAATAGAAATCCAAACCACGTGTGCTACATCATTTAAATGATATCACATGTGCACAAATAAGAAGACACGAAAGAAGCTGACATCGAAGTGGGATCAATCCACGGTTGCCACATCAATAAACTTAAGCTAAACTCGCAACACAATAATACGTGCGAGGTTTGGACGAACGGTGTATTTACGGGTTCCAAATTTTGGGCCCATATTAAACGCACCCCCCACTTATTGCGCACACCACCCAAATTCTAAAAACCCCACAATATCTCTACACAAAACAACAAAATCTCACTTCTGATTTTCTAATTTCCAATTCTGACAAATTTCTCTATGCACTCATACCGGAAATTTGAATTTACGGTACGTATTTTTTTTCGTTCTGAACATGGTACCGAAAATTCCAATTTACGGTATGCAATTTTTGAATACCGTAAATTTGAATTTATAGTAGGATTGTCTTTTAATATTTTTTCATTCCGTAAATATGAATTTACGATATGGATGTCTGAAAATGCATACCATAAATTCATTTTTACGGTATGAAAAAGTTTTATTTCATACCATAAATTCATAATTTACGGTACTGAGATAATTTATTGTATACCGTAAATTCATAACCGTAAATTCATAATTTACGGTATGTGTTTTTGTATTTATTTTTTATTTAGGATTTTTTAAATAAATATAATTTTTTAAAATAAGTTTATTTATTTAGTTGTTTAAATAAAAATATATTTATTTGATTTATTTAAATAAGCTGTGTTAATTTTTTTTTAATTTACAAAATTAATTATTTGGATTTTTTATGGTTTCAGATATGTTTATGATGAGAGGAGCTTCTGCTGCTGCTAGTGCACTTCCCAGAGAGCTGCAGCCTATGACTGCCTCTGGGAGTAGGAGGCGTGTTGAGCATAGATAGCGTCACGAGGGTGGTTTTTCTATAGTACATGTCGCCAACCAGATAAATTTCTATTCGCATGTATTTCTGTCAAGGTGTGTCAAAATGTGAAGAATATTCTGTCTTCATGAGAAATAACATTTAGTATTTCGTCTTAGCCATATGGAGAAGTGGAGCCTTACTTCATACGTGAAATTTTTTCATGAGCTTAGTACAATCTGACATTTGATCGACCAAGTAGGAAATAGGCACAATGACGTTCAACAAGTCTATCCAATCTCCACTTATTACTGATGGATGGCAGGATCTAAGAGTGTTTTATGGCTTGACTGGAAATCACAATTTTATGGTTTGACTGGAAATCACAATATATTTTTTAGGTATTTAGGTGAAAGTAATTTTGAAATTACAGTGTACAGCCAACACTGCAATAAAGAAGAATTTCCAGCTTTTCACAGTCTATCGACAAAGCGTCGGCCCGTCTCCTTCACAATTACTTTGACGAAAGTGAAAGCAACTGTCAATCATTTGGTTGATATCAAATTGCGGAACATGTCAGAAACTCTGGGTTTGGTAGTTTGTTGCTGTGCGGCCCTGGTGGTGGCCATATGTCTTGTCAATTGTTAATTCGAAGTGAGCCAAAAAAGTCCACAAATATTGGTATGGGGTGGAAAAAATTTTGTGAAGATAATGAATTGAAAGCTGGGATGAAGTTAAAGTTAAAGTTTCAGAATATTGAAGCGAACAACATAGTTTAAGTTTCCATCACTTAGTTGTAGCTGATTACATTTTGTTATAACAGACTCCTAATAATTCATGTTTTGCAAATTATGTTAATAATTCATGTTTTGCTTATAATTCATTTTGTTAATAATTCATGTGTTGCTTATAATTCATTTTGTTAATAATTCATGTTTTGCTTATAATGACTTAACAAAAAAAATGTGCAAATATAACAAAAAGCATAACAATTATAAACAAAAAATCCTAGCATCCCGTATGTGGACGCTTTGTCCCGGATGTGGATGCCTCGGTCCCACCCTGCGCTATCTGTATTGCCTAGGCAATATACTCAGCAAGCCTAGTGGGATCCACCGAGATGTCCTCATCCTCAGACATCGTATGGAGAATGCCCGTGACTGAGTTCAGCCTCTTTATCATATCATGACAACTCGCCTGCAAATTACAACAATACATCAGAGAAAATAAACAAATACGAAAAATACATAATGCATATGTAAACACTTACATAGGTAGTCCTGGCCTCAGGCCCAGCCTCAGGCGCAGCCTCTGGGACATCTATGGCCGGAGGTATCTGAAATGGATGCGACATCCTGCAATACCACTCGATGTATCTCTCAGTGCAGTCTGTTGGATGAGAGGCCACATGTAGTGCAACAGTCGAAAGGATAGATTGCAGAGCAAAAGATATCCACGCACCCGTAATCTCCTCAGCCGCGGGACGTCATGGTGGTGGCTGGGGAATGTACTGCCTATAGCCGAATTGTCTGACTACTCTCTCAGGCAGATGCGGCACTATAAACAAAGCACAGCGGATGTACCTTGAAAACAGGGACACATCCTGTGGGTAGTCCACGGTGTCCAACAAACATCATCAGGTGTCAATGCATCCAATGCTCTTCTGATGGGCTCTACCTGGCTGTTACCCCTAATAGGCGACCACCTCATGGCTCGTGCCATGCTCTCGTTGTAGCCAATGCCCGTCTGATCCCTCCAGGGGCATATAGTAGGGAAATACTCATATATCCATGCCTATGACAACAATAACGAATCAACCACCATACCAGCATTTTAAATAAATAAATAATTGTTTACAAAAATAGGCTATGTACCTGAAAAAGTGTCATATATCCTCTTATTTGCTTAGTGTCATGCAGGCTAGCGTCGCCCAGATAGCCGTACAAAACGGATAGTGCAACACTAGCCCATGACACCCTGCCAACCTCCTGTAAGTCACATACCAAGTCTAGGTACTTGACGTCAATGTATACCTAGTTCCTGTCTGCCATAATGGCACAGGCCAACAACAACATAATGAAGGCCCTGGCTGCATCGTCTGACTCTCCTACACCCCTGCGCTTGTCATATGTCTCCTCCAAGAACTCAATACCCACATGAGAACCCCTCTGATCGTGCACCTCCTGGTATGCCTCTGCATGTGTACACCCCAGCAATGTCTGTACATAAGATATAGCAATGTCTACATCCATCACTGGGGCTACATAGAAAGGGCCGCTGATAGTAAGGCCTAGAAGGCAAGACACGTCAACAAGTATGATGGTCATCTCTCCAAATGGCAGATGTAAGGTGCTCGTCTCCCGATGCCATCTCTCAGCAAAGGCGGACAGTAAGGGCTTGTCAACCATCCTGAAGCTGCAGTACATCAAGGATGTAGCCCGGCTCGCCTGACTACCTTTTATACCTGAGGAGCCAGTGGTATACGCTTCCCCAACCATTTCTGCAACTTCAGGCCGTGGGCGGCCACCTTAAGCGTATCACGATCCTGCACACAAATAAACTTTGTCAACATCATTTATCATACAAAAAAAAATAAACATTTGATCAAATTCAAACAACAATCAGATGTATACCTGCCCCTGCCATATCTTATAGGCAACGTGATGCTCAAACTCCATAATCAACGACCTATCGTAAGGTCCTTCAGGAAAAGGATCCTAGGCTCCAGCTACATCCACTGGGACCTCATCAGCAATATGAGGTACCTCCTCCTGAGCTTCCACATCCTCATGTGGTTCCTCGTGCAGTGGTACTTCGTCGTCTGCCTGCCTGTGCTCAACAAGCCTCCTACGCACAGAGTGTCTACGAGGTGGTGCATTGGTAGAAGTGGAAGTTCCTCTCCCTTCTCTAGACCTAGGCATGTCTAAAACCATAAAAAATGAAATTTACATACCGTAAATATGAATTTACAGTATGCATTTTCAGACATCCATATCGTAAATTCATATTTACGGAATGCAAAAGTATTAAAATACAATCCTAAAGTAAATTCAAATTTACAGTATTCAAAAATTGCATACCATAAATTGGAATTTTCGGTACCATGTTTAGAACGAAAAAAATATGTACCGCAAATTTGAATTTCCAGTATGAGTGCAGCGGATTTTGTTTTGAAATTTGGAATTTCTAGAAAGAGTGAGGGTGAGAAAATCAGAAGTGGGATTTTGTCATTTTGAGGAGGGGTATTTTGGGGATTTTGAAATTTGGGGGTGTGCGCAACAGGTAGGGGTGCCTTTAATATGGGCCAAATTTTGTTGTTGCCATTTTCGTTCAAACCCTTCAAAGGTACAATTCAAAGACTACAGTTATCTTACTGTCAACTTAAAGATTACAATTATCAGTTTTAAATGCTTTCATAAATGGTCAGTCATTCTTCCACTTGCCATGAATAAAATGTTCTTATTCAGTTAGATAAATATCATGGCACTACACATGATATTTAGATAGATAAATATAATGGTTAAAAAAAGAAAAAGAAAACTTCGAGACACGTGAAGCTCCTTCCTCCGACTTGCAATTGGGCTCCCCACGATGTTGGGCCTTCCTCCTAGGGATGACAACTGTGTGTGTTGGAGATCGAATACCTGCAAAGGCACTCCGACTGTCAAATCAGGATAGTGTTTTTCATGATAGTGTTCTAATTTAACTATACATATATCTTTCTTCTGGTATTCTGATCTCATCATATATGGTGGGGGACTAACCCCTCTAACGTAACTTATGACACCACTATCTCGTGTAACAAAATAAGCATTAAGCATGCAGAAATATTAGTGAAAAATAACAAATTATTAAAATCAATCTTAAAGGCGTGAATAACAAATAACAACTAACAATTTGCGAAATTAAAAGAAGTCAAAACCAAATAACTAAAACAAGTAAAATCCCGATGCCACATGTCTCAGAGTTTTACCCTATAATTATCATATTGTTCAACCAATAACCAATAATCAAATATTTAATTAATAACAATAATTAAACTACTAAGCTACGCATAAGCAGCCTACTCCTCAGTATCCACATCGACCCTGTTGTCGTCGTCACCTACAGTCTCACCATCTATCCATACCTCGTGGTGCACAAGTAGCCACAAAGGAAACAGAAGAGGTGCAATATCACAAAATCCAAAACTAGGAATAATTGGACTCTAAAAAAATTAAAATAGTAATTTACAAACTTAAGGGTAATTAGATGTCCCTAAACTATGTTGGAACCAAGACGAGTGATAAGTCTTGACTCTTAATAATTTTGATAATAACAAATATTGTCTTGTGTCCAACTAATTTATTGCAAAAATATAAAGGATTACACTTCTATTCTTTGGATATTCGAGAGATCCAGCACTCTCCCAATGCCAAAATGGCCCTGAAGTCTATACAAATGAAAAGATGTCTACTCGTTAAGTCTCTCCTCTTATTTATAGGCAACATGCCTTATTCCAACTAACTCCCCTAATTACCCCACAATTACTAACTAACCCTTAAGTAATAAACCTATCAGGGCAGGGTAGTGGCAGAGGAAACTAGTACTGGCTGTGTTTGGCAATAGAAGGAGAATGTGAGGAAAAAAAAGAAAAGGTTTCATGGTTTTGGGGTGGTGGGTGGTTGTGGATGAGAAGAAGGTGGTGTTCAGAAGGGTTAATTTAAGGGAAAGAAGGTTTTGATGAGGAAGGCAATCACTTTTTTGGAGTGTAGGGTGCAGAGGGAGTTTCATCATGATAATTTGCTTCGGTGGGTTTTGTTGGTGGTGGACATGAAAGAAAGAAAGAAAGAAAGAATGATAAACCCCTAATTCTACCACTTCTATAACCCTCTATGGCTCCATCTATCTTCACAATTCTACGGTCTCTTTTATTTGAAGATCATACACCCTCTAACTTTCTCTATCTAAGTTTCTTTCTCTTACTTCAGTATTCTACCTTTGTATGATATCTCCATTCGTATTTTTAATTTTCTTGGAATTCTTTTCCCTTTTTCTTTTGCCACCACTTTTCATGATTCCCTTGTTTCCTTTATCGTTGGCTAACAAATTGATAAATATGTGTATAGTGACAATGTCTCAATGTCTCTCGCAGATACAAGAAAGCCATCTCAATTCCCACCATTTTCCCCCCAGACCATTATTTAAATGAATAAACCTATTTTGGACTAGGCTTAGGCCCAATCTGCTCCCGCAAAGGGCCAAATCTATCTCCCCATCGGCCTAAACGTCTCAATTGACTCTGCAATCACGGCCGCAGATCACTGAACTAACCTAGATTGTCCGGTTTAATCCACGGCTCTCCCATTTCACGTCGCTTGTACTCCACCAAAGTGGACCGTTGGATTAGCTCAACGGCGTGATACATACCACATGGAGTGGAGCCAGCGGTTACTCACATAAGGCCCATTACTGAAGCAATCGGTATAAAAGGGGGATCCATGAAAGAATCAGCTACGCTTTTCTTACATCACACATACATCACCTATACCATACTGACTTGAGCATCGGAGTGCCTTTACCGGTACACCCCGCCGTCTTCCACTAACAGATCACATCTTCCATGATGATCCACAACGTTTTCGGCCAATTCTAGATCTCCGATCAGATCATTGGAGACCACAATGGGAGCACTTGTCTGATTCTTCCCGACACAAGTGTTTCCTTCCACAAACACCTTGGTCGGTCTATCGCAACCCATTCGCCGATCGTCATGGCGGAATAACGACGTTCCTCCTCCCTCAGTTCAGATCGACGGATAACTCGCTTCGGTCACTCCAGAACCGCAACCTGACAACCGCGGCGTTCCTGCTGCAAAGGCAGACTCAGATGATTGAAGATCAGGATTGCCGGATCGATAGGGTGGAGAACCAGCAAACGGAGATTTGCATGCGCATATGCACGCAACGTCAATCTCATCGAAGATCTTCTTCATCGTTTTATCAACACAGATCTAGAGCATCAAGAATTGAGAGACACTGCGACAAAGCTAGATCTTGAGAGGATCACCAGTCTGGCGATCATAACCACTCCTTCGCTGGGTTACCCCGTCGATGGTGATCAGGCGATCGTTTTCCCCTTCGGAGGGAGACGCATCATCGATAGTCCCGGTGAGGTAGAACCACAGAAATGTCCCTGTCATGTCGACGTGATCCTACTCCCCATCGTGACACTTCACGCTGTTCTCACAGAAGAAGGACGCCACCACGCTGCTCGTGCCATGCCACTCCGACCTCGAGCGGGAGCACTTCCCCTCGTCGCTCTAGAGGATATGAGTGCGACGACGGCCTACTTCATGTAGGCCCATTCACAGAAGAAAACATCTTGTTCCCGATTCCGCAGTCGCTCAAGAAACCTCCAACATTTGAGCTCTACGATGGAACAGGCGATCCCAATGAGTACCTCGGGCGTTTCAACACCATTACGAGGTACAAAAATACCAAAGGTCCGGTTAAGTGCAATTTTTTTCCCCTGACTCTAGCTAAGGTAGCTCTTGCGTGGTTCCAAGATTTAAAATCGAATTTGATCGGATCCTGGAAAGAGCTCGCTAAAAAATTCACATACCACTTCACGACATCTCGACCCCAGCCGAGATCGGAAGCGACCCTTGCCGCAATTTAGCAAAAGAAAGACAAATCCCTGTTGAGCTATATTGAAAGATTCATAGAAGAGGCAATGCTTGCCAAGGCAGTTCGGGAAGACATGAAAATTTATTTGCTCCAACAGGGGTTGATCAAGAAACGCTTGTTTCATGTCCACATCAGAGTGAATCAATCCCGAGATTATAATGATCTCTTTCGCTGTGCCGAAAAGTTCATTGGCTACAAGGAGCATTGCTTGGTATCGAGACAGCGGGACACGACCCAGGGAAAGGAGACGAATGGTAAAGATCAAAAGTCGAAAAAAGATAAGGAAACCCGAACTTCCCAGGTAAAGTACACCGAGTACACTCCCCTCAACACATTGAGGGCTCGCATCTTAGAGGAGTGTTTGAACACAGAGTTCAAAGAAGCAGGAATCAAACTTTCGAGCAAACTAAAACCAAGGGCGGATGCCGAGAAAACAAAATATTGCGGGTTCCATCGGGGCAACCTTCATACTATGAAGATTGTTTCCAGCTGAAGGA
Source organism: Calophaca sinica (assembly GCA_037113605.1). Classification (NCBI taxonomy): domain Eukaryota; kingdom Viridiplantae; phylum Streptophyta; class Magnoliopsida; order Fabales; family Fabaceae; genus Calophaca; species Calophaca sinica. Next base: position 39,397,655 of record CM073734.1, read on the forward strand.
TGCCATCGAGCAATTGAGTAGAAGAAGAAAACTCCAAAAGTACACCAACGATCGTGGCGGGAGAAGAAGGTCAAGATCGCCAATGCCTAGAACTCAGGAAAACATCCATGGCTCGCGAAGTCAGAATGCAGAATGAGAATGTTCATGGCGAGATCACCCCTATAGCCTTAGTGATCACTGGGGGACCAAGTAGACCTGGGGGCCGACGATCAAAACCGAAAATAGGAAGTATAAGGATATAGTCGTGGCAGCAGTTGGTACAAATTACCCACCTGTTGTGACACCCTTAACCCTGTTTTGAATAAAATAAAATTATTCAAATAATTATCTAATAAATTGCACCGTGCAAAAATAGTGTAAAAATTTAAACAAATAAAATCAACGTAGCAAAATTTAATCAACATAAAAATTCTTTCAATAAAACTTTAAGTCAATTTTTCTAAATAAATAAAATGAGTATTTATTTAGAATAAATCTGATAAAGCTAAATAAGTTAAATAAACCCCGAAAGTATTCTTGTCACATTATCTCAGAGCTATTACATAAACCAAAGTTAAACCAAAGAAATTCCATAGTTCACAACTAAAAATAAAATAACATCATAAAACAAAATTCAGCAGGCACTCATGTTCTTCAGTTTAGCCACTAACTCCAGGATTAGAAGCATCTGCAATTTAACATGAAACGTACATAGAGAGAATAAATGAATAAAATAGTATACTTATATATATATATATATATATAATATACATATATATATACATATATATTTACAGCCACACAAACTCATACAAACATACACCAAGTTATGTACACATGATACAACACTCACGTTTAAAACCATAAGCACACACATAACCAAACTCAGAGTCATATAGCTATCTCAAGAAAAATGCAGATACTAGTAACACTACTTCATATACATGTGGTACCATCTACTACTCTGGGAAACGGACTAGGAGTACATACTTGGTTTATTGAGAGAGAGTACTTGCAGTGATCATCTCGTTACCTCATACTCTCACTAGTCATGATAATGTCCGGGGACTGTCGGGAGTCACGTAATCTTGTAAGTAGCTTCCGGACATCAAGTTGCAGCTTGAGTCACTTAGGTACCACAGATTCAGTATCTCATCCCCAAGGCCAGGATTATCTGCCACAAAGGCTCACCTCTATTAGCCTCCCCCTTTCATTTCAACGGTCGTTCCCCCCAAATCCTAATCAAGGTTTGGTATGTCAATCATACACACAAGGTCGGGTTTCCTCTGAACATCATAGTTCAATTTTTCATCGACAATCCATCATGGCCCATATGACTAGGATCATCTCACAAGGAATGACTCAAGTCCTATTATGACTACTTATAGCTAGGTGAATTGCACACAAGGTCATTTATCCTTTCAAGGTCATCGCCACAAACGTGGACTTTTCACAATCATCATTGCAGTTTAACAAGCAAGATACAAAATGAATTACAAGAACAACTTAAAAACAACAACCACGTATTAATCATTTAAGTGAAACACATAGAAACAACAACAAAAATAAATCAACCACAACATGTATTTGAGTCAGGTTCATATAATTAAAATATGTAGAAAAACAGCACTTTTCACAACATTAATCTACATATAGAAACCAAAACAATAACTACAAAATTCTGCATACACAAATTTCACACATTTGGGGTCCAAACTTGACTCAACCAATGCATCATTCGGATTAGTACATAGTGAAGAATTTTCCAGAACAACCATCAATAAAAGTAACGAACACATGGTCAAACGACCTTGGAAATTTTTAAATATTTAACTGAAGGTATCTAGCTCATATACAAACACAATACAAGTGGTCCCATCTAAAAGTTCGAATCCAATAATTTATGAGAAATCCTATACTGAAGCTGTTTTGACATTATGTTACTCAAAACAATGTCCTGGACATCCCAAAGGTTTTAAAATTCTTAAGGCTATCAAAAGAAACCAAACAATTATGCCAATTTTAATGGTAGCATCCAACACTCACAGAATCCATTTAAAAGTGGTTTCAGTCAAAAATACCAAGTATAAAAATAATAGAAATTCATATACTAGCCGATTTTTTAGAAATCAGAGTTGAAAACTGTAGTTAATAAAAATAACGAGCGGAGTGTCAAATGACTTGGGTATTTTTTGTAAAATTTATAGGAAGTAACCAACTCAAATATGAACACAATGCAATTAGGTCCATGTAAAAATTCGAAACCAAAAATTTATGATAATTCACGCACTGGATCTGTTTTATGCAGTAATTTCTAGAAAAATGATCATGCAATAAGAGGTAATTCATAAACATTAAAAATAGATTTTCTTTAAAACTATTATCAAACAACGGGGTTCAAGGACAATCCCTTCACCTATTCCCTCAAATATCCCCAACCACAATAATCTCCCCCTTATCTTTAATAACTTGCGAAATCTGTCCAAAAGAGAGGAGTGATGATGGAGCTTGGTTTTGATCCTACGGGAAAGAGTTCACTACGAATAGCAAGGAATTCAAAAGAATTGTTAAAAATTGCCAAACTCTAAATACCTAACACTTAGAATTATGAAGGAATGGATTACAATGCTTACCCAACTTTTAATGGATAGCGAATTCTCTCTAATACAATGGGGATGCGCAGCTAGCCTTGCTTCAGCGTGTGGAAGAATGGACAGAGGCGAAATGGTGTGCCTCGTCTTCCTTGGTGGGGCGCTATTTTGAGAGAGAAGGGAGGAATGAGAGAAAAAGAAATCTGATTGGAAGAGTAGGATTTTGAGTGCCCAGGCTAATAGTGTTGGGTTACTCAAGTTGCTAAATGGGTTGGGTTAGAGAATACCCATAACACTAAGCCCGACAGTAAAAGAAAACTGCACAATTACCTTGGGCTGTAAAAATTATAGGCACCACCTACCCCTAATCCTAGGCACCACTTTCATTTTTTTTAAGACTCGTCGCACGTCATAATTATACTAAATAAAATTCAAGGTAATTACACTAATAATTACAATAAAAAATGTAATCATTCACATACAATACGTGTAATTAAAATAATTATCACAAGAAGGAAAAATGAGGGTTGTTACACCTGGAAATCGTCCGAAGTCTAGTAGGCCACCTCTAGCCTTCTACGATGAAGACTTGATAAAAGGAGAACCGAACAAGGATATCCAATTGTTAATCCGCGCAATGATGGCCACCATTGACGTTAGGAGAATCCTCGTCGACCAAGGGAGTTCGATTGATATTATGCACAGGGGACTATTTGACACTCTCAAACTCTCAAAGGACATGCTTATTCCCTATGACGGGATGGATCTCCAGGGTTTCAATGGAGTTTGAACCACTCTGTTAGGTTACGTCGACCTCATGGTCACTTTTGGCACCCGTCTGAAGTTAAAAGACCGTCAAGGTGCAGTTCTTGGTGCTTCCCTGTGATTATGACTATAATTGCATAATCAGAAGACTAACTCTCACTGCACTCGGTGCTATGGCCTCCACGATCCACCTAAAAAATGAGGTTCCACATTGCAAATGGGGAAGTCATCATTCTCAACGGTGGCGTAGTAGCTGCCATAAGATGTTTTGAGATTAGTTTGAAGAGATCGTAGGCCGAGCAAGTGGCAGCAACGTTCTCCCTGGCAGAGCATGCTAAGGTGGGGCCGGGTGTAATGATGGCCGACTTCGACCCCCGCCTAGAATCAGATGACGTCAAGCTTAAATAGAAAAACAAAGATGATCCCCTGGCAAAAGAATTGGCAAAAAAGGTAGAAAGGCTGGTACACGATGGAGAGTTTTCTTTAGCAGAGATCGGGCACGACCCATCGCGGACCACGAGAATCGGCGACGATCTTTCCGAGGAGTTGAGACCGAGTTTGACGAGTTTTTACGCGCCAATGTCAACCTTTTCACCTGGACAGAACAGGAGATGTCGGGAATATCACCCGACATCGCTTGTTACAAGTTAGCTCTGGACCCCTCGGCTCGCTGGGTCACCCAATGGCACCACAAACAATCTCTGGAGAAGGCCCATGCAACCGAAAAAGCGGTCGCTAACCTCATCAAAGCAAACCTTGTGAAAGAGAGGCAAAGTACACGACGTGGCTGTTTAACGTGGTTCTCGTGAAAAAAGCAAACGGGAAGTGGAGAATGTGTGTGGACTACACATATCTCAACTGGGCATGCCCTAAGGACGCATACCTGTTACCCAATATTAACAAATTGGTCGATAACTCGTCTGGGTTTCGCATCCTGTCGTTCATGGACGCCTATTCCGAGTATAACCAAATACCCATGTATGAGCCCGACCAACAGAAAACTGCTTTTATGACCGAAGGTGCGAACTATTACTACAAAGTTATGCCTTTCGGCCTGAACAACGCTGGGGCAACCTGTCAACGCATGATGAAGAAGGTCTTTCGAGGGCAGATCAAGAGGATGTTAGAGGTTTACATGGATGACATGTTAGCGAAGATAATCTAGGATTCAGATCACATTCTCGACCTCACCGAAGTATTCTCCGAACTCCAAAGACACAACATGCACTGAACCCTGATAAATACACATTCGAGGTAAGAGCAAGTAAGTTTCTCTGATTCTATTTGATAGAAAGGGGCAAAAAGGCGAATGCCCACAAATACAGAGCAATCACCGAGATGCATGAACCTACCTCCAAAAAAGAAATTCAACGTTTAACAGGTATGACGGCAGCACTCACCAGGTTCATTTCTACATCGGCACAGCGAGTGCTCCTTTTCTTCAAATTGCTGAAAAAAGAAGTGCAGTTCCAATGGAGCCCAAAATGCCGAGAAGCTTTTGCTCAGATCGAAGAGATTTTTTACACCCCTCCGATTCTGAGTAGACCCCAAGCGGCAGAAAGGTTGTATCTTTATTTGTCGGTGACCAATGAGGCCCTCAACGCTGCCCTTGTAAGAGAAGTCGCCAATGGGCAAAAACTGGTCTACTTCATCAGTAAAGCGTTGTAAGGACCCAAACTTCGGTACCAGCGGGTCGAGAAAGTTTTGTTAGCCCTTGTCGTCACAGCTCGGATATTACGTCAATATTTCTTGACTCACCCTGTTGTCGTGAGGACCGACCAACCAATCAAATAAATCTTACACCGCCCCGACCTGGCAGGATGGATGATCAAGTGGTCGGTGGAATTTTCGGAGTTTGACCTCACTTTTAAACCCAAAAAAAGCAATCAAGGCCCAGTCCCTTGTGGATTTTGTCATTGAATTGACACTGAGATCCTCAACACTATTAGAAGTGGTCGATCTATGTCAACGGTTCTTCTAATTTGACGAGGAATGGCGCAGGACTGATCCTCGAGAATGAAGATGGGCTAGTTATTGATTACTCATTAATGTTCGCATTTCTGACCACGAACAATCAAGCGGAGTACGAAGCATGCGTAGCAGGCCTCACCTTCACCCATGAACTAGGGGCTGCAAAGGTTACCATGCATTTCGACTCACAACTTATAGTTTTGTAGGCCAACGGGGATTACCAAGCCAAGGATTCCCTATTGCAGAAATACCACACCCTCGTCAAGAATCTCATGTGTCGCTGAATCTCATGGTTCTTCTCATGCGTTGCAAAAATAACTCACCCTCACTTTTGAACCAAGAAAAGCAATCAAGGCCCAGTCCCTTATAGATTTTGTCGCTGAATTGACACCGAGATCCTCAACACTGTTAGAAAATGGTCGATCTACGTCGACGGTTCTTCTAATCTGAAGGGAGTGGCACAAGACTGATCCTCGAGAATGAAAATGGGCTATTTATTGAATACTCATTGACGTTCGCATTTTCGACCTCGAAGAATCAAGCGGAGTACGAAGCATGCGTAGCAGGCCTCACTTTCGCCCATGAATTGGGGGTTGCAAAGGTTACCATGCATTCTGACTCGAAGCTTGTAGTTTCGTAGGTCAATGGGGATTACCAAGCCAAGGATTCCCTGTTGCAAAAATACCTCACCCTCATCAAGAATCTCATGTGTCATTTTGTCGAAGCCGAACTCATACACGTTCCGAGAGAGCAAAACGTGCAGGCTGATGTCCTTTCAAAACTCGCTAGCATGAAGATGCTTATTTCACACCGCTCAGTCATACAGGAGACTCTGATAAATCCCAACGTCCAGGAACACTCAGACAAAACTCTGGTGGGGAAAGCCCCAGTCCCAGAAGCAGAAAGTCCTAAAGTCGCCACGACGACATACTTGTGCAGCTTGGCCGTTTCACATTGGACTAATCCTATCGACTTCGAAGATTTGTGGATGTCACCAATCTAGAAATTCCTCTACTCGAAGGAGGCTGCGAAGTTGCACAAGAAGGCATGCTCCTTTTCTGTCATTGAAGGCAGGCTATACCGGAGGGTATTTTCTATGCCTTTACTAAAATGTTTGGATGCTTTAGAAGCTCAAATGTGTTGGCCGAGGTCCATGATGTCATTTGCAGTCAACACCTTGGTGGGAGAGCCTTAGCAAAAAAATTCCTAAGAGCCGGGTATTACTGGCCGATTATGGAGACCGAGGCGATGGAATATGTCAAGAAATGCGACAGGTGCCAGAGGCATGTAGACGTCCACAACGCTCCACCCGCTGAGTTAACCTCCCTTTCATCTCCATGGCCTTTTGCCTGGTAGGGCATCGACATACTCAGTTCTTTTCCATTAGCTCCTGGACAAATCAAGTTCCTAGCGATGGCTGTCGACTACTTCACAAAATAGGTGGAGGCACAACACTTAGCAAAAATAACAACAAAAAACCTGGTGAAGTTCTTTAATCAGCATATCGTGACTTGGTTTAGAATTCCTGAAGTAGTTATCACCGATAACGGGACCCAATTCATCGACCAACACTTCTGCCAAAACCTGGTCGATCTAGGTGTCAAACACCATTTAACCTCGGTGGAGCGAGTCATCCTTCTAGGAATCCGAAAAAGGTTAGATGAAGCGAAGGGAAAATGGGTCGATGAGCTCCCCCAAGTACTATCGGCATACAGAACTACTCCACATACATTGACCGGAGAATCACCCTTTCACCTCACTTACGGGTCGGAAGCGGTTATCCCAGTCAAAGTAGGGGAGTTGAATTGGAAGACATTACATCCACCCAAACCAAGGCTCAATTACCAATATCTCCGGGAAAAACTGGACCTCCTCGAGGGGAATCAAGAGATAGCCGCTCTCAACGAGGCCACGGTCAAACAGCGTGTAGCAGCAAGGTACATTTTTTTTTATAAATTCTTCTGCAAAGCACACTCAGAGTAGCCACATCGTTTAGAAACATGATGCAATCTAGACACAAGACAAATGTACTGAAATATGTACAAGAGAATACACCTAAAGTATGAAAACCCTCGTGAGAGCAATCATACCTCGGGGGTACTCCCGGCAGACACCCACGCAGGGGGCTGCTCCAAAAGTATGCCACTAGTCTACCCAGCTGTACACAAAAGACAATAATCAAAAGCCCGACTGGTCACTACTAGCAACTATACACTATAAACAGACTCCACAGTCAACCAAAATACAACAAGCAGACAGACAGTCATAGCAGCTAGAGGTAGCTATCCAGATCCTCAGACGGATCCTTCTCGTCATCATCCTCCATCGGGTCATCGTATCCTCGCCGATCAAGTCTATGAAAGGTACCGTAGCCGGTAGACCCTCTGGCACGTCCTCCTCTACCAATACCTCATCAAGAAATCCTGCACCGCTACACCCTACCTCACCGCACTCTCCATAAACAGGTGAAAGATGTCCCGGTGGGGTAGGGGTCCTGACAATCATGGGGGAAGCCGGCTCTGCCTCAGGCTTAAACTTTGACAAAGAACTCGGAGTAGCTGCCACTCGAGAGGTAGAAGCACCTGCAGCCCCACGTCTGATCCCGCTCTTTCGAGCAGTCCTCCGGATCCTCGCTCCTTTGGGTATGGGTGCATAACGAGTAGTACTACGCCTCAGAATCTCAAGTGATCCCTCCGGTGAAGAAGATAAAGCTGGCATCGTCTGCTCTCTCTGAATGCTACGCCAAGCGTCCACCACCTGCATCATCTTAATGGGAAAGTTGACTGTCCGTCGGGAGGTCTCCTGCCTTATCACCAAATCGTCAACTCTAAAGGTCTGCACAACGTCCCCGGTATATACAACTCGGCGGGAGATGGGGTCGAACTCCATCGGCGAGGGTGCCTCGATGTCTGGGAAATTAAGCACGATCTCCGGCGATGTCGTCATCGCCTGTATCATCAGTGTCTTCGCCATCGCCTGGGTTACCATCATTGGTTGAAGGAACCACGGGAAAAAGGTTAACTTCTCAAATAATCATAGAAACATCAAAACATAGAGTAAGAGACAACAAAATGCACAAATGCTCCACAATGCAACTCAAGACTCTTTCCCAAAACATTCTCTGAATTTTCGGAAAGTAACGCCAATCCATCCATTCAATACCAGTCGTAGCCTTGGGCTCTGCTCTCATCCTAGGACATTCAGCTCAGGTTCCTTGACATTACAACGCCTAGCTAACTCTACCGAAAAACTGGCCGTAGCTTTTTAGGGGATCCTAGCTCCCTAGGTTAATCGGCTCAAAGGTCACAAACGACACGACCAAACTTCCACAACCCCAATGAATAAATCAACTCATATGATAATTTAAAAAGCATAATCAAATAGATATTCAATCTCATATTAAATAAATATTGAATCAGAAACTCATTACAATACAACTCAGTTCAACAATACATAGCAAATCAATCTAATCAAGTCATATCGCAACAATCAGTATACAATCCATCCCTCTGCAACGCAGTAGAGTTAACAGAGAGGAAAGCAAACAAGTGTGGGGGGTCGGGGGACAGCTGCCAACCTCTTGCAGACAAGCCTACTAAATTATCAGTATAGATATTAGACAATAAAACAAACGAAGGTATATGAGACCCTCACTTCGAACCTTGAGGTTCTCAGACTTCTTCGCTATAAGACTTAAAATTAAATCCTATGCAATATCTAAAGTTGCCCTTACCGAACTCCAAGCCATGCGTCCACGTACTCCTCGATTTTACGCCGCACAGTCTCAGATCACTCAAGCCTATTACACAAAGTAAACTTAGTACAACTCTAAAAACTTAGTTCTATAACCTTAGGCTCTCAAACTTAACCCTTTTCCTAACCAACACTTTCACTTAGAAGCTTAATTTGAAATACTAAATTACATACTTGAAATATTTGTTTCAAAGAATCATTTTCACTTAGAGACATAATTAATAACTAATTGAAAAGATAAGGTTCTAGGACTAAGAATCATCTTTCTTGAAACTTAAAACATAAACATCATTATTATTCAATTCTTTTCTCAAATATTGACACCAAGGCTCCACTTGGCACCTTGGGTCTCAAGGAACCCAATTACCTCATGTGCTTCATTGCCTTAAAAATCTCAAAACAAGTCCAAATGCAATCAAACGTCTTCCTATATTTTCCAAAGCCCACAAACAATACAACCATCATAAACAAGTTTGCAAAACAATTTTCCTTCCACATATCCTATATAGCTCACGGCCATCATCAACAAAAATAAGAGACAAGTTGCAAAACTTCCAAACCAACTAAATAACATCCTTCCATAGTCCAATTTTTTCATCCTTCCATAGTCCAATTTTTTCACAAAACAACAATCTAACTTACAAACTAAAGCTCAAACAAAACCAAACTCAATTTAACCTCCTTTCAAGAATAGGTTTTTCATCAAAAATTACCCAAACAAAGTTTTAGTTCTAAAACTATAACTAAAACAACAACAACAACAACAATTATGCTAGAATCATCAATTAATTACATGCTTCACCAAATAAATCCCACTAATCCTTCTTTTCAAGAATAGGTTTCCATCACAAATAATACCCAAACAATTTCTAATCCCAAAATTTTTAACCAATACAACAACAACTTCAAAGAGGCTCAATTAACCAATTAAATTCTTGATTCACTAGGATCACTCTTTTCCCCTCTTTTTCCCCTTTGGGTTTCACCTTAGGGTTCCAAGAATTGCGAATATGGTGCTCATATCCTTCATTGATCACAACCAAGCATAAATCAAACACAAAACAAGTCATAAAATCAAGAAAGGAAAGGAAAAGAATAACCACCTCTTCCCTCCTTGTGGTCGCGGCCTAGGGGCTGTTTTTGGGGAAGAAATGGTGCTCTCCACTTGTTTAGATAATGAGCTAGATGATGATGGAGAGAAGAAAAAGTAACTAGCAAGAAGAATGAAGAAAAGAGATGGAATAGCTCAAGAATGGAGGATGGAAGCCATTGATGTTCTCAAGCTCTCTCTCTCAAGATATGAAGAAGAAATGAAAATGTGAGGGTTAGAGAGAGGGGCGCGGGTTGGAGCTGTTAAGGGGGGGGTGGGTTTCAATTTTTTGTCACTTAAAAAAAATAATAATAGGCTAAAAAGGATTTTAGGAAAGGTAAAAAAAAAAAATCAACCATTATGTGACACCTTTCATAAAGCAAAGATGCTAATTACATCAATTAGACTAACCCATCTAATCTCACATCTCTCATGATTACCCTCTAATTCTAGATCTTAGAGTTGCTAAAACACGGTGTCGAGTAATCGCGTTACCGATTAATTTCCCGCCGATTAATTCGCAAAAATTAATTTACCGAGAAGTTAAATCACCGCGTGAAAATAAATTATCATACATAATAAAAACAATCTAAAACACTCCCAAATAATCACAACAAGTCACGATTCGATTTTCATCGAAATCAGAGTTCGTTTAAAATTTTATCTGCGGCAAAATTGCCCGGCGATTTGAAACGCCACGAAACTTCGTTAGAATTTTTCGACGATATTCGAACCATGAATTAATATAAAATATTAATTCTCAAACTCAATTTGATCTTGATTTAATTAAATCACTTGCTTAGCGGACAAGAAAATGCTTATTATAGCATAAATACGACAAAATATACTATAATAACAATAAATAATGCATCACGAAAAATACGGGTATTACAATACTCCCCCTCTAAAAATAGTTTCGTCCTCGAAACTACAGGTAAAAATATGTATCGAGAAAAGTTCTGGATACTGGTTCTTCATCTTCTCTTCCAACTCCCACGTTGCATCGTCTGTCTTCTGATTCCACACGACCTTGACAAGTTGAATCTCTTTATTTCTCAACTGCTTAGTCTTTCGATCCACATTCCTTACAGGTGATACTTCAAACGATACGTCGTCCTTCAGTTGAATCACATCAGGCTCGATAATGTGAGAAGGGTCGGAAATATACTTCCGCAACTGAGAGACGTGAAAGACGTCGTAAATATTTGACAGAAAAGGTGGTAAGGCAATCTGATATGCCACTGGACCAATACGACGAAGAATCTGGCAGGATCCAATAAACTTAGGAGTAAGCTTTTTCGATTTGATCGCTCGACCAACTCCAGTAGGTGTAACTCGGAGAAATACATGCTCTCATTCTTCAAACTCTAGCGGTCGGCAACCCTGGTCCGCATAACTCTTCTATTGACTCTGGGACGGTCGCATCCTTTCTCTGATCAATCGTATCTTCTCGGTAGTCTGCAAAATCATGTCCGGTCCCACAAAAGAGCTCTCACCATCCTGATACCAACAAAGAGGCGTTTGACACTTACGTCTATACAGTGCTTCGTAAGGTGCCATACCAATGCTTGCATGGTAACTGTTGTTGTAAGTGAACTCCACTAGCGGTAACACGTCGTCCCAGCTCCCTCTATGATCCAATGTACACGCCCTTAGCAAATCTTCGAGTGATTGAATCGTCCTCTTGGTCTGACCGTCGGTCTGAGGGTGATATGCCGAGCTAAGCTTGAGCTTGGTTCCCAACGCTTCTTGCAATGCCCTCCAGAAGTGAGATGTGAACTTCGAATCTCGATCAGAAACGATGAAAGAAGGCACACCATGCAGTCGTACAATCTCTGTGACGTAGATCTCTGTCAGCTTCTCCACGTTGTAAGTCGATCTTACCGATAAGAAATGAGCAGATTTGGTCAATCGGTCGACAATTACCCAAATCGAGTCGTGCTTCTTCGGCGTCCTTGGAAAACCCACAACAAAATCCATAGAAATGCTATCCCACTTCCACACAGGTACGTCAAGTAATTGTAACATCCTCGCTGGTCGCTGATGTTCCACCTTCGCCTTCTGGCAAGTCAGACAAGAAGCCACATAATCTGCCTCTTGTTTCTTCATCCCGGGCCACCAAAAGTGCTTCTTCAAATCCTGGTACATCGTCGTGACTCCTGGATGAATACTCAATCTACTCTTGTGCGCTTCTTCGAGAATCAACTTCCTCAGCTCAACCACATCAGGTACACAAACGCGTCTGTTGCATCTCAGAATGTTGTCCGTTCCAACCTTGAATTCCGTCGCTTTCCCTTGTGCTACCAGCTCAACCTTCTCTTGCAGTAGCTTGTCATGAGCTTGCTGTTCTCTAATCTCCTCCAATAGTCCGTTAGAAATAGTGAGCAAACCAAACTTCAGCTTCCCTGGCGACACTTCCACGTTTAGCTTCAAGTCTCGAAGCTTCTCCAGCATCTCAAACTCCTTGATCATCATTGCTGAAGCTAAAATGCTCTTCCTGCTCAGTGCATCTGCTACAACATTCGCCTTCCCCGGATGTTATTCCAAAGTGAAGTCGTAGTCCTTCAGAAATTCCGTCCATCTCCACTGTCGCATGTTGAGCTCCTTTTGATCGAACAGGTACTTCAAGCTCTTGTGGTCATTGTAAACAGTGAACGTGCTCCCATAAAGGTAGTGCCTCCAAATCTTCAGCGCGAACACCACTACAGCAAGTTCTAGATCATGCGTAGGGTAGTTCCTTTCGTGAATCTTAAGCTGTCTCGAAGCATAAGCTACGACCTTCCTATGCTGTATTAGCACCCATCCTAAACCCTGGTGTGAAGCATCGCAGTAAACCTCATAAGGTTCTTCCGGTTGAGGCAAAACTAACACAAGCACTGTCGTCAAAAGCTCCTTCAACCTCTGAAAATTGGATTCACACTCTTCCGTCCAAGCAAAAGGTTGATCCTTCCTCGTGAGTCATGTAAGCAGTGCTATAATCTTTAAGAAACCTTCGATAAATCTCCGGTAGTAGCCTGCTAATCCCACAAAACTTCGGATATCTATCACAGTCCTCAGTTGTTCCCATGCTAACACGGCTTCAATCTTGACTGGATCCACAGCTATCTCATCCTTAATTATCACATGCCCAAGAAAGTTCACCTCTTTAAGCCAAAACTCACACTTGGAAAGGTTAGCGTAGAGTTGCTTCTCCCGCAGAATCTATAACACTTGGCGTAGATGCTCTTCATTTTCTTCTCTGCTTTGCGAATAGATCAGGATATCGTCTATGAACACCACCACGAACTGGTCCAATAATGGGTGAAAAATTCTGTTCATGTAATCCATAAACATTGTCGGCGCATTCGTCACTCTAAATGGCATCACTAGATACTCGTAGTGACCATATCTTGTCCTAAATATTGTCTTGGGAATATCCTCTTCCTTCACTCGAATCTGATGGTAGCCAGACTTCAAGTCGATCTTTGAAAATATCGTGGCTCCTCGTAGTTGATCCATCAAATCATCGATACACGGTAACGGATACCGATTCTTAACAGTAACTTTGTTGAGCTGACGATAATGCACGCACAATCTTGATCGTCCATCCTTCTTCTTCACCAATAGCACTGGAGCTCGCCATGGTGACACGCTCGATCGTATGAACTGCTTCGACTCCAAGTGCTTGATTTGAGACTTCAGCTCTTTCATCTCAGCTGGAGACATCCGATAGGGCGCTATCGAAATTGGTCCTGTCCCCAGAAGAAAATCGATGGAGAATTCAATTTCCCTCACTGGTGGTAGACCTGGCACGTCTTTAGGAAAAACATCTAAGAAGTCACACAACACTGGAACATTCTTCAACTCGATCTCTTGAGAAACTCCTGAACTAGCCAGATACATGTATTCTCTAGTTCCCTCCTTCAAGGAAACTCTGATATGTTCGACAGAAAGGTAGTTGGAAACTCCAAGTTCGGAAAAAAATTACTGCTTTTTGGGCACAGTCCAAAAGGACATGGTGGTAAGACAACCAATCCATTCCGAGGATATAACATCTAGACCCTTAAGAGGTAAACAGATCAAATTAATAATAAATTTTGTAACGACCCGTTTCCGGACCGCTACCGAGCTCAATATACCGAGCTCGAGTTACCGAGCTCAACACACCGAGCTCAACATAAACCTGTATGAGATGTGTTTTAAAACGAAACTCTTGTGCCTTTTAAAAATACGATATATTTTTTTTTTTATAAAACCAACTCGTGCACATCAGAGTAATTACAGCTTTTCGAAACATGGTGCAACTAAGACACAAGACTTAAATTCTAATAAAACATACATGCATAACATACATATATATATATCACTCGAAATAATAATGTATACAAAATACAGAGTAGTAAATGTACAAAGAAAATACACCTAAGGTATGACGACTTCAAAAGAGCAATCATACCACAGGGTACTTAGAACTCCCCAGCATTTGCTCCAAAGTAAACCGCCATCTACCACTGTAGCAATAAAACATACCGACCCAAACTGGTCACGACCTCGAACACAAAGAAAAACAAAGTACAGTCATCAGAAAAACAAACATCTAACAATATAATCAATCACGACAAGTAGAGGTCGTCACTCGGGTCCTCGTCGAGCTCCTCCTCGGCATCATCTGCTGTCGAGTTCCCTGCGCCCTCAACATCGCCTGGGTAACCGTCATGGATTGAAGGCACCACGGGAAAGGGTCAACTTCTCAACAATTCAAGATAAGCTCGACATAAAGAAATAAGCAACACAATAATGTATCTCAATCACCACACGTGACTCGACCATCTCACTCTAGACTCGACTCGACTCTTATTAGAATATCGTCGGGTCCATCCCCAAACCGGCGTAATAGGTAAACGGCAGTCCAACCCCAAACCGATACCATGCATTAATCGGCGAGTCCAACCCCAAATCGATAATGCGACGCCTAGCCAATCCACCATAAACAAAAAGGGGACCTAGCACCCTCGATTATCCTGGGTCCGCTCAAAACGTCATACGACTCCCTAGCTCTCTCACTCGATGATTAGCTCGCCGCATGTCAAAGAGTAACACAACTTACTTGATCACATATCAAATAAAGAGAGCATGCTTAACATGAAGAAAACGCAATTCGACATTTAAGCAATAAAACATTCTGCATGAAGAAACGTAATTCGACAGCAATACACCATTCACAACATATATTCAATCACATATCAAATACATGTAAAAACCCAATCATATCACAACATTCCAATCTCGACACCAATCAAGGAGTCCATACATAAATATAACAATAAAAATAAAGTCTTAATAATGTCTAAGAGTTGCCCTTACGCTAGCATACTATGAAGGTATTAATGTGAAGCGCCCTTACCGAACTCCAAGTTAATGCTGCTCGACAACGACCTCGACACAGCTGTCTTCAAATGAGCTCGATAACGACTTCTCTTACTCGATCTCGACACGGCTGTCTTCAACGAGCTCGACAACGACCTCGACACGCATCACGTCCTCAATCGACCTCGACACGCATAGTTCGATCTGGATTCATTGCTTCCACGTCCTCGGATTCGCTCTCCGTACACCTTGATTAAGTAAATCACTCGATCTCGGGAAACAGACTTCCTAAAACAAACACAACTCAGTTCGATCTATGGGTTCTAATACACTTAGCTCTCTCTTCCCAAACTTAACCACAACCCAGAAAATATAAAAACTCAAGAACTGAAATATATTTTTCCTCTAACACAAAGTTAGGGTTTTCGATCAAGAGTTCATGAAAAAGGTTATCTGATGCTTCAACAGATAGATCGACAACAACAACAACCAGAAGCAACAAACGAAAAACAAGAAATCGAAATAAACCAAAAATGAAGGGTTTTACGGGCGCTGGATTGCGAGAAAAAGCAGAGGAAGAAAATTTGTTTTACAAGCCCAAATAATCGGTTAGAAAGATAGGTAATATCGTGAAGAAGAAAACCCATCAGTTTGACATGATTTGGAAGCATAAAACTGGCTACAATTGGAAGGAAAAGTAGCGCTAAGCAGAGTACGAGAGGAAAAGAAAGATCATTCTTCATACCTCAATGGTGGTCGAGCAGGCGAGATATGGGTCGAGAAGATGATGATAAACAAGGTTGATGAAGAAAGCTTGTGCAGAAGCTCGATGGAACTCAAGGTTTCTTCGATGGAGATTTTTGGAGAAAAACAACGAAACTCAGAGCAGAAGGAAGGAAGAAGAAAGAAGAAAAGAGAAATGAGTATCTGAGGGAATCGGTCGTGGTATACAGCTGGTGAGAAAAGGGGTATAATCGTAACTTCAGCTATAAGATGCCAATCCCATCAATCATTCTACCCGTCTAATCGTTCCTCTCATAATTACCCTCTACTCTGTCGGTCAACGATCTAGACACGCGACGAGAACGGCAAGCCGACAATATAATTATTACAAACAATATAATAATAGCGCTGAATAACGTTCGAAAGAATACGAGGTGTCATCTCGACACGATGCCGACAAGGGTGCTCATGCAAGCGCACAAGGCTCTAACACGAGTTCGTGCACGCGGCCTCCTCAGCTCGGTACGCGACTTCATCAACTCGACACGCGACCTCCTCAGCTCAGCAGCTAGTGCACGCAGTCTCCTCAGCTCGGTAAATGACCTCGGCACGCGATCTTGGCACGGGATCTCGACACAAGGTCTTGGTCGAGGTCTCGATACGTCGTCCTAATACGATGTCGATCTCGTCCTCAGGTGTTACAATCTCTCCCTCTAAAAAAAATTTCGTCCTCGAAATTGCAAATAAGATTCTTACCTCGGAAAAGTCCAGGGTCCTGAGCCTTCATCTTCTCCTCCAGCTCCCAAGTCGCATCTCCCGTCTTCTGATCCCACACAACCTTGACCGGTTGAATCTCTTTGTTCATAGAATCGTTTGGCTTTCCGATCAACGATCCTTCTGGTGACGCTTCAAAAGATAGGTCGTCCTTCGGTTGAATCACATCCGGTTCGATGACATGAGAGGGTCGGAAACATACTTCCATCGTGAGGCGTGGAAGGCGTCGTGGATGTTCGACAAGAATGGTGGCAAGGCAATCGATATGCCACGGACCAATACGACGAAGAATCGATAAGGTCCAATAAATTTAGGGGTAAGTTTCTTGGATTTGATCGCTCGACCAACTCGATGAGTGGGGGTGACTCTAAGAAATACATGTTCTCCTTCCTCAAACTCGAGTGGTCGGCGTCGTTGGTCCGCATAACTCTTACTGTCGACTTTGAGATGTTCGCATCCGATCTGATCAAACGGATCTTCTTGGTAGTCTGCTGGATCATATCTGGTCCGACAACAGAACGCTCGCCGTCCTGGTACCAACAAAGAGGCGTCTGACATTTCCGTCCATACAGTGCTTCAAAAGGTGCCATTCCAATACTCGCATGGAAGCTGTTATTGTATGTGAACTCCACCAATGGTAAGACGTCGTCCCAACTTCCTCGGTCATCTAACGTCTGAGCTCGCAACAAATCTTCAAGCGATTGGATCGTTCTCTCGGTCGGCCGTCGATGCGTGGATGATATGCCGAGCTAAGCTGAGCTCGGTTCCCATCGCGCGTTGCAATTCCCTCCAAAAATGAGACGTGAACTTCGGATCTCGGTCCGACACGATCGAAGAGGGTATTCCATGAAGTCGTACTATCTCCGCGATGTAGATCTCGGTCATTCTTTCCACGTTGTATGTCGACCTCACTGGTAAGAAATGAGCAGATTTGGTCAATCGGTCGACGATCACCCAAATCGAATCATTCTTCTTCTGCGTCTTCGGCAAACCTACAACGAAATCCATGGAAATACTATCCCATTTCCAAACTGGCACGTCAAGCGATTGTAGCATTCCCGCAGGTCGTTGGTGCTCCACCTTCGCTTTCTGACACGTTAAACACGAAGCTACGTACTCGGCCACTTGCTTCTTCATTCCGGACCACCAAAAATGCTTCTTCAAGTCTTGATACATCTTCGTAACTCCTGGATGAATACTAAAGTTGCTCTTATGCGCTTCGTCGAGAATCAACTTCCTCAGCTCGGATACGTTAGGTACGCACACTCGGCCATTGCACCTCAAGATGTCGTCCGCTCCGACTTGGAATTCTGTCGCCTTTCCTTGCGCTATCAACTGAATCTTCTCTTGCAGAAGCTCGTCATGAACTTGCTGGTCTCGGATCTCGTCCAACAATCTGTTAGAGATGGTAAGCATACCAAATCTCAGCTTCCCCGGTGAAACTTCGACACTCAACTTCAAGTCTCGGAACTTCTCGAGCATCTCCAACTCCTTGATCATCATCGCCGAGGTTAAAACGCTCTTCCTGCTCAACGCATCTGCTACTACGTTAGCCTTACCGGGATGGTATTCCAACGTAAAGTCGTAGTCCTTGAAATTACGTCCATCTACGCCGACGCATGTTGAGCTCTTTACGGTCGAACAGTACTTCAAGCTCTTGTGATCGGCCAGCGGTAAGAGTGCTCCCGTAAAGATAGTGCCTCCATATCTTTAGCGCCAAAAACTCTGCTGCCCGGCTCAAGTCGTGAGTAGGGTAGTTCCTCTCGTGAATCTTAAGTCGTCTTGAAGCATACGCGACCACCTTCCGATGTTGCATCGACGCATCCCAATCCCTGGTGTGACGCATCACAATACACCTCATAAGGCTCTTCGGGTTGAGGCAAAATCAGCACAGCGCCGCCGTCAAAAGCTCCTTCAGCCTTTGAAAATCGGCTTCGCTCCTCGGTCCAGGCAAAGGTTGATCCTTCCTCGTCGATCGTGTAAGAGGCGCGACAATCTTCGAGAAACCTTCAATGAATCTTCGGTAATATCCTCGCTAAGCCGACAAAACTCCGATCTCAGAACCGTCTTCTACTGTTCCCACGCTAACACGACTTCAATCTTAGTTGGATCCACAGTTATCCCTTCTTTGGAAATCACGTGACCAAGAAAATTCACCTCTTCAAGCCAAAATTCACACTTCGACAGGTTGGCATAGAGTTGCTTATCTCGTAATATCTGCAGTACTCGACATAAGTGTTCTGCGTGCTCTTCTCGGTTCCTCGAGTAGATCAGTATGTCGTCGATGAACACTACAACAAACTGATCCAAGAACGAATGGAAAATCCTGTTCATGTAGTCCATAAACACAGCTGGCGCATTCGTCACTCCAAACGGCATCACCAAGTACTCGTAGTGACCGTATCTAGTCCTGAAAGCTGTTTTGGCGACATCTTCCTCCTTCACGCGAATCTGATGGTAGCCCGACTTCAAGTCTATCTTGGAAAAGATCGCCGCTCCACGAAGTTGATCCATCAAGTCGTCAATACGTGGTAACGGATAACGGTTCTTCACGGTAACCTTGTTGAGCTCGCGGTAATCTACGCACAGTCTTGATCGTCCATCCTTCTTCTTAACCAACAACACTGGAGCTCCCCACGGTGACACGCTCGGTCGTATGAATTGCTTCGACTCCAAGTGTTCGATCTGGGACTTCAGTTCTTTCATCTCGGCAGGAGACATCCTGTATGGCGCTTTGGAAATCGGTCCTGTTCCTGGAATCAGGTCGATGGAGAACTCGACTTCGTCTTGGTGGTAACCCTGGCACGTCTTGAAAAAGCGTCCTCAAAGTCACACACCACCGGAACATTCTTCACGTCGATCTGTTTGGAAAACTTCCGAACTAGCCGGATACATGTATTCCCTAGTTCCTTCTTTCAAAGAAACTCCGATACGTTCGGCGTAAAGATAATTGGAGACTCCAAGGTCCGAAAAATTACGCTTTACGGGCACACCCAAAAGGACATGGTGGTGTGACAACCAATCCATCCCGAGAATGACATCTAAGCCCCAAGAGGCAAACAAACCAAATTGACCACAAACTTTCTACTCGAATAACCACTACACAATTAAGACATGCGGTGTTTGTGACTAAGGTTTTAGCATTTGGGGTTGTAACTACTAATTTAAAGCGGTAAAGCGATCCAGTCAAGTTCAAATGGTTCACACAATCAGAAGAAATAAAGGAATGGGTTGCACCCGAATCAAAAAGAACGGATAAGGATTTACCCTCGATCTCACATTCACCTTGGATAAGATCTTCAGCTCGATCTGCTTCCTCGCCACTCATGCAGAAAACTCTGCCTTTAGCTACCTGACGCTTTCCTTTGGCCCTTGCCGCAAGCATCGTCGGTTCAGCTTTAGGTGTAGGACAATCCTTGGCAAAATGCCCTGGCTTCTTACAGTTGTAGCACACCCCCTCCTTCTGAGTACAGTTATTGGCGTAATGTCCCGTCTTTCCACAACGGAAACAAGTCACCTCGACACCGGTCTGTCCTCCGCTTCTCGGTACCTGGGTCATCGGACGATATTGTCCCCTGTTGTCGTTCCCCTGAGGTCGGTCGTAAGGCTTCTTCTGCGGTTGTTTCTTCGTGCAAATCTACGCCTGCACTCTGGGGTCTCACTGGTCCGCCCACAACAGTCTTCTTCTTGTGGCTCCTCACTCCTTCTACCTCGACACAGCGATCAATCAGCTCTTGGAGATTTCTGATCCTCAACGACACCACTGACTTCTGAATGTCGAATCTCAATCCCCGTTGGAATCTCTCACTCAACCATCTCTGGTCAACTCGATCACGAAATGGACTGAAATACCTCGCCAACGACTCGAACTTGGCCGCATACTCGGACACTGTCGAGTTGCCTTGCTGCAGTTGAAGAAATTCTTGTTCCTTCTCGGCTCGTGCAGTATCTGGGAAGTACTTGTCCAAGAACCTTTCACGAAAAAGCTCCCAGGTCATCTCGCGACGTTCCGCTATAAATGGTTGCTTCACGCATCTCCACCAATACTCTGCGTCTCCTAGCAGTAAGTAGGTGGCATAGTCGACCTTCACGTTGTCCGGGCAATGAAGTGCCTCGAAGATCTTCTCGATCTCTTGCATCCAAAGATCAGCTTTATCCGGATTTGGCTCACCGTAGAACTTCGGTGGATCATGCTTCCTAAAGTCTGCTAATCCTCTAGCTTCAGCATTTCGTTCTGCTCGTTGCTGTTGCTGTAAGTTCTGCTGAGTTAACGCTGCCGTCTGTTGAGCCATCGCGTTAGCCTGTTGAGTTCTGGCGGTGATTGTTGAGCCATGGCTGCCGCCATCTCGGTCATAGCTTGAATTGCTCGTTTCATGTCGGCGTTCTCGGTTGCATTTGTCGTATTCCTCTGAGGTGGCATTAGATTCCACAAAGTTCAAAACCTGTCGAGAATCTCGTAACAAGGATGTGTTAAAACACCTTTGCTTCAATCAAGCTTGATTCAAACAATTTCTCAAGCAATAAGTGCTTCACTTAATCAAACAGCAATCAACATAATACAACTAGGTACCCAACACACATAACCCGACACAGTGACCAGTCCAAATCTCCTATGCACAGCTCGGTCAGAACCCAACGGCGCTGATACCAACAATGTAACGACCCATTTCCGGACCGCTACCGAGCTCAATATACCGAGCTCGAGTTCTGAAGCTCAACACACCGAGCTCAACATAAACTGTATGAGATGTGTTTTAAAAGCGAAACTCTTGTGCCTTTTAAAAATACGATATATTTTTATTATAAAACCAACTCGTGCACATCAGAGTAATTACAGCTTTTCGAAACATGGTGCAACTAAGACACAAGACTTAAATTCTAATAAAACATACATGCATAACATACATATATATATATCACTCGAAATAATAATGTATACAAAATACAGAGTAGTAAATGTACAAAGAAAATACACCTAAGGTATGGCGACTTCAAAGAGCAATCATACTGGGTACTTCCAGACTCCCACGCAGGGGCTCCAAAAAGTAAACCGCCAGCCTACCTCAGAGCAATAAAACATACCGCCCAAACTGGCCACGACCTCGAACACAAAGAAAAACAAAGTACAGACATCAGAAAAACAAACATCTAACAATATAATCAATCCACGACAAGTAGAGGTCGTCACTCGGGTCCTCGTCGAGCTCCTCCTCGGCATCATCTGCGTCGAGTTCCTGCGCCCTCGACATCGCTGGGTAACCGTCATGGATTGAAGGCACCACGGGAAAGGTCAACTTCTCAACAATTCAAGATAAGCTCGACATAAAGAAATAAGCAACACAATAATGTATCTCAATCACCACACGTGACTCGACCATCTCACTCTAGACTCGACTCGACTCTTATTAGGAATATCGTCGGCGAGTCCATCCCCAATCGACATAATAGGTAAACGGCAGTCCAACCCCAAACCGATACCATGCATTAATCAGCAGGTCCAACCCCAAACTGATAATGCGACGCCTAGCCAATCCACCATAAACAAAAAGGGGACCTAGCACCCTCAGTTATCTGGGTCTGGCTCAAAAACGGTATACGACTCCCTAGCTCTCTCACTCGATGATTAGCTCGCCGCATGTCAAAGAGTAACACAACTTACTTGATCACATATCAAATAAAGAGAGCATGCTTAACATGAAGAAAACACAATTCGACATTTAAGCAATAAAACCTTCTGGATGAAGAACCGCAACTCGACAGCAATACACCATTCACAACATATATTCAATCACATATCAAATACATGTAAAAACCCAATCATATCACAACATTCCAATCTCGACACCAATCAAGGAGTCCATACATAAATATAACAATAAAAATAAAGTCTTAATAATGTCTAAGAGTTGCCCTTACGCTAGCATACTATGAAGGTATTAATGTGAAGCGCCCTTACCGAACTCCAAGTTAATGCTGCTCGACAACGACCTCGACACAGCTGTCTTCAAATGAGCTCGATAACGACTTCTCTTACTCGATCTCGACACGGCTGTCTTCAACGAGCTCGACAACGACTTCGACACGTACCGTCCTCAATCGACCTCGACACGTACAGTTCTCGATCTGGATTCCGCTGCTTCCACGTCCTCGGATTCGCTCTCCCGTACACCTTGATTCGTAAATCACTCGATCTCGGGAAACAGACTTCCTAAAACAAACACAACTCAGTTCGATCTATGGGTTCTAATACACTTAGCTCTCTCTTCCCAAACTTAACCACAACCCAGAAAATATAAAAACTCAAGAACTGAAATATATTTTTCCTCTAACACAAAGTTAGGGTTTTCGATCAAAAGTTCATGAAAAAGGTTATCTGATGCTTCAACAGATAGATCGACAACAACAACAACCAGAAGCAACAAACGAAAACAAGAAATCGAAATAAACCAAAAATGAAGGGTTTCTGGGCACTGCCGATTGCAGAAAAACAGAGGAAGAAAATTTGTTTTACAAGCCCAAATAATCGGTTAGAAAGATAGGTAATATCGTGAAGAAGAAAACCCATTAGTTTGACATGATTTGGAAGCATAAAACTGGCTACAATTGGAAGGAAAAGTAGCGCTAAACAGTAGCACAGAGGAAAAGAAAGATCTGTTCTTCATACCTCAATGGTGGTCGAGCAGGCGAGATATGGGTCGAGAAGATGATGATGAACAAGGTTGATGAAGAAAGCTTGTGCAGAAGCTCGATGGAACTCAAGGTTTCTTCGATGGAGATTTTTGGAGAAAAACAACGAAACTCAGAGCAGAAGGAAGGAAGAAGAAAGAAGAAAAGAGAAATGAGTATCTGAGGGAATCGGTCGTGGTATACAGCTGGTGAGAAAAGGGGTATAATCGTAACTTCAGCTATAAGATGCCAATCCCATCAATCATTCTACCCGTCTAATCGTTCCTCTCATAATTACCCTCTATTCTGTCGGTCAACGATCTGAACATCGCGACGAGCAGCGGCGGACAATATAATTATTACAAACAATATAATACTAGCGCTGACTAACGTTCGAAAGAATACGAGGTGTCATCTCGACACGATGCCGACAAGGGTGCTCATGCAAGCGCACAAGGCTCTAACACGAGTTCGTGCACGCGGCCTCCTCAGCTCGGTACGCGACTTCATCAACTCGACACGCGACCTCCTCATTTCGGCGGTAGTGCACGCGATGCTCCTCGGCTCATTAAATGACCTCGGCACGCGATCTTGGCACGGGATCTCGACACAAGGTCTTGGTCGAGGTCTCGATACGTCGTCCTAATACGATGTCGATCTCGTCCTCAGGTGTTACAAATTTCCTACCCTAAATGACCACCACACAATTAAGGCATGCAGTGTTGGCAACCAAAGTCTTAGCAGCTGGAGTGGTAACTACTAATTTGAAGGGTAAGGCAGTCACAGACAATTTCAGGCGGTCTACGCAATCCAATGAAATAAAAGAATGGGTTGCAACAGAATCAAATAGAACGAATAAAGATTTACCCTTAATCTCACAGTCTCCCTGAATGAGATCACTAGCCTGCTCTGCCTCTTCGCCGCTTATACTGAAGACTCAACCCTTGGCCATCTGACGCTTTCCTTTAGTCTTGGCCGCATTCACCACTGGTTCAGCCTTAGGTTCTTGACAGTCCTGGCTTCTTGCAGTTGAAGCACACACTGTTCCCGTCAGTGCAGTTGCTCGCATAGTGCCCTGGCTTGCCACAACGGTAACAAATTACTCCGTCGCTAGTCTGACTCCCGCCTTTTGCATTCTGAGCCATCGGACGGTACTGTCCCTTGTTGTTGCTTCCCTAAGGTTGATTGTATGGCTTCTTCTGTTGTTTCCCCTTCTGAGTAAATCTCTGTCCTTGATTCTGGGGTCTCACAGGTCCACCCGCACCGCTCCTTCTTTTGTTGTTTCTCATAACTTCCACTTTAACACACCTGTCAATCAATTCCTAAAGGCTCCGAATTGTTAGAGATGTCACAGATTTCTGGATGTCGAACCTCAATCCCTGCTGAAATCTCTCGCTTAGCCAACTCTGGTCAGCCCGGTCACGAAAAGGACTAAAGTACCTTGCGAGTGATTCAAACTTGGCAGCATATTCTGACACCGTCATGCTACCTTGATGCAGTCGGAGGAATTCTTGCTCTTTTTCCGCTCGTGCAGTATCAGGAAAATACTTGTCCAAAAATTTCCTACGAAAAATCTCCCAAGTGATCACCTGACGCTCCGCTGTTAACGTCTGCTTCATTCCCTTCCACCAGTACTCGGTATCTCCTAACAATAAGTAAGATGCATAGTTCACCTTAATATTCTCTGGCCAGTGAAGTGCCTCGAAGATCTTCTCTATCTCTTGGATCCATAGGTCAGCCTTGTCTGGATTCGGCTCACCGTAGAACTTTAGTGGATCACACTTACGGAAATCGGCAAATTCTCTAGCCTCTACATTCCTCTCCGCCCTTTGTTGTTGCTGTAGATTGTGCTGGTTCATGGCCGCAGTCTGTTGAGCCATAGCCGCAGATTGTTGGGTCGCAGTAGCCGATTGTTGAGCCATAGCCGCCGCCATCTCCGTCATCGCTTGAAGCGCTCTCTCCATGGTAGGGTTATCAGGTCCGACTGTAGTATCTCTGCGAGGTGGCATTAGATTCCTACAAAGTCCAAAACCTGTCAGAACCTCACAATCAAGTGATGTGCTAACACACATTGCTTCAATCAAGAAACAATTCAAACAATTGGCAAGCAAAATTTGCTTCACTCAACAAACACTAACAATACAACACAACTAGGTACCCGACAACATAACCCGACACGGTGACCAGCCTAGTGCTCCCTATGCACAGTCCGGTTAGAACCGAACTGCTCTGATACCACTATTGTAACGGGCCGTTTTCGGACCGCTACGAGTCTATGATCAACCCTACTTGCGACGCACTTTTTAAATAGTACTCTTGTGTACTTTGGAAATCGGTACATTTTTTTTATAAATTCTTTCGCAAAGCACACTCAGAGTAGCCACAGCATTTAGAAACATGATGCAATCTAGACACAAGAAAAATGCACTGAAAATACATACACATATATATAAACAAGGTAGTTATAACAGTGCGTACAAAATATAAGCTGTGCAGAAATATGAACAATAGAATACACCTAAAGTATGAAAACCCTCGTGAGAGCAATCATACCCCGGGGGTACTCCCGGCAGACACCCACGCAGGGGGCTGCTCCAAAAGTATGCCACCAGTATACCCAGCTGTACATAAAATACAATAATCAAAAGCCCGACTGGTCACTACTAGCAACTGTACACTATAAACAAACCCCATAGTCAACCAAAATACAACAAGCAGACCAACAGTCATAGCAGCTAGAGGTAGCTATCCGGATCCTTAGACGGATCCTCCTCGTCATCATCCTGTATCGGGTCATCTGTATCCTCGCCGGTCAAGTCTATGAAAGGTACCGTAGCCGGTACACCCTCTAGCACGTCCTTCTCTACCAACACCTCATCAAGAAATCCTACACTGCTACACCCTGTCTCACAGCACTCTTCACAAATAGGTGAAAGATGTCCCGGTGGGGTAGGGGTCCTAACAATCATGGGGGAAGCCGGCTCTGCCTCAGGCTCAAACTCTGACAAAGAACTCGGAGTAGCTCCCACTCGGGAGGTAGAAGCACCTGCAGTCCCACGTCTGATCATGCTCTTTCGAGTAGTCCTCCAGATCCTCGCTCCTCTGGGTATGGGTGCATAACGAGTAGTACTACGCTTCGGAATCTCAAGAGATCCCTCCGGCGAAGAAGATGAAGCTGGCATCGTCTGCTCTCTCTGAATGCTACGCCAAGCGTCCACCACCTGCATCGTCCTAATGGGAAAGCTGACTGTCCGTCGGGAGGTCTCCTGCCTCAACACCAAATCGTCAACTCTGAAGGTCTGCACAACATCCCCAGTATATACAACTCGGCGTGAGATGGGGTCGAACTCCATCGCCGAGGGTGCCTCGATGTCTGGGAAATCAAACACGATATCCGGCGATGTCGTCATCGCCGGTATCACCAGTGTCTTCGCCATAGCCTGGGTTGTCATCATCGGTTGAAGGAACCACGGGAAAAGGGTCAACTTTTCAAATAATCATAGAAACAACAAAACATAAAGTAAGAGATAACAAAATGCACAAATGCCCCATAATGCAACTCAAGACTCTCTCCCAAAACATTCTCTGAAATTTCTAGAAAGTAACGCCGATCCATCCACTGAATACCAGCCGTAGCCTTGGGCTCTCCTCTCACCCTAGGACATTCAGCTCAGGTTCCTTGACATTACGACGCCTAGCTAACTCTACCGAAAAACCGGCCGTAGCTTTTTAGGGGATCCTAGCTCCCTAGGTTAATCGGCTCAAAGCTCACAAACGTCACGCCCAAACTTCCACAACCCCAATGAATAAATCAGCTCATATGATAATTCAAAAAGCATAATCAAATAGATATTCAATCTCATATTAAAAAATATTCAATTAGAAACTCATTACAATACAACTCAGTTCAACAATACATAGCAAATCAATCCAATCAAGTCATATTGCAACGATCAGCACACAATTCATCCCTCTGCAATGCAATAGAGTTAACAGAGAGGAAAGCAAACAAGTGTGGGGGGTTGGGTACAACTGCCAACCTCTTGCAGACAAGCCCACTAAATAATCAGTATAGATATCAGACAATAAAACAAATGAAGGGATACGAGACCCTCACTTCGAACCCTGAGGTTCTCAGACTTCTTCGCTTTAAGACTTAAAATTAAATCCTACACAATATCTAAAGTTGCCCTTACCGAACTCCAAGCGACGCGTCCAAGTACTCTTCAATTTTACGCCGCACGGTCTCGGATCACTCAAGCCTATTACACAAAGTAAACTTAGCACAACTCTAAAAACTTAGTTCTATAACCTTAGGCTCTCAAACTTAACCATTTTCCTAACCAACACTTTCACTTAGAAACTTAATTTGAAATACTAAATTACATACTTGAAATACTTGTTTCAAAGAATCATTTTCACTTAGAGACATAATTAATAACTAATTGAAAAGATAAGGTTCTAGGACTAAGAATCATCTTTCTTGAAACTTAAAACATAAACATCATTATTATTCAACTCTTTTCTCAAATATTAACACCAAGGCTCCACTTGGTACCTTGGGTCTCAAGGAACCCAATTACCTCAAGTGCTTCATTGCCTTAAAAATCTCAAAACAAGTCCAAATGCAATCAAATCTCTTCCTAAATTTTCCAAAGCCCACAACCATAATCATACAACCATCATAAACAAATTTGCAAAACAATTTTCCTTCCACATATCCTATATAGCTTGCGGCCATCATCAACAAAAATAGGAGACAAGTTGCAAAACTTCCAAACCAACTAAATAACATCCTTCCATAGTCCAATTTTTTCCCAAAACAACAATCTAACTCACAAACTAAAGCTCAAACAAAACCAAACTCAATTTAACCTCCTTTCAAGAATAGGTTTTTCATCAAAAATTACGCAAACAAAGTTTTAGTTCCAAAACTATAACTAAAACAACAACAACAACAACAACAATTATGCTAGAATCATCAATTAACAACAACAACAATTATGCTAGAATCATCAATTAATTACATGCTTCACCAAATAATTCCCACTAATCCCTCTTTTCAAGAATAGGTTTCCGTCACAAATAATACCCAAACAATTTCTAATCCCAAAATTTTTAACCAATACAACAACAACAACTTCAAAGAGGCTCAATTAACTAATTAAATTCTTGATTCACTAGGATCACATTTTTCCTCTCTTTTTCCCCGTAGGGTTTCACCTTAGGGTTCCAAGAATTGGGAATATGGTGCTCATATCCTTCATTGATCACAACCAAGCATAAATCAAACACAAAACAAGTCATAAAATCAAGAAAGGAAAGGAAAAGAACAACCACCTCTTCCTTCCTCGTGGTCGCGGCCTAGGGGCTGTTTTTGGGGAAGAAATGGTGCTCTCCACTTGTTTAGATGATGAGCTAGATGATGATGGAGAGAAGAAGAAGTAACTAGAAGAAGAATGAAGAAAAGAGATGGAATAGCTCAAGAATGGAGGATGGAAGCCATTGATGTTCTCAAGCTCTCTCTCTCTCAAGAAATGAAAATGTGAGGGTTAGAAAGAGGGGGCGCAGGTTTGGGGCTGTTAAGGGGGGGTGGGTTTCAATTTTTTATCACTTAAAAAAAAATAATACTAGGCTAAAAAGGATTTAAGGAAAGGTAAAAAAAAAAAAAAACTAACCGCCCATTATGTGACACCTTTCATAAAGCAAAGATGCTAATCACAGCAATTAGACTAACCCATCTAATCTCACATCTCTCATGATTACCCTCTAATTCTAGAGTCTTAGGGTTGCTAAAACACGGCGTCGAGTAATCGCGTTACCGATTAATTTTTCGCTGATTAATTCGCGAAAATTAATTTACCGAGAAGTTAATTCACCGCGTGAAAATAAATTATCATACATAATAAAAACAATCTAAAACACTCACAAATAATCACAACAAGTCACGATTCGATTTTCATCGAAATCGGAGTTTGTTTAAAATTTTATCTGCGGTAAAACTGCCCGGCGATTCGAAACGCGACGAAACTTCCTTAGAATTTTTCAACGATATTCGAACCATGAATTAATATAAAATATTAATTCTCAAATTCTATTTGATCTTGATTTAATTAAATCACTTGCTTAGCGAACAAGAAACTGCTTATTATAGCATAAATACGACAAAATATACTATAATAATGATAAATAATGCATCGCGAAAAATACGGATGTTACAAAGAGTGGGACAGGAGCCTGCAACTTAAAGAGTCTCCAAGGAAGGCCAATTACCAGGACTTGGAACGCAACGAAACTCCGGAGATCTTACAGCTAAATTCGGTTACTACAATCGAGCTCGGTTATTGATGACTATTGCACTGGTGTTTTCAGTTATCATGTTATCATCTTATTGAAAGTTGTAATCCGACATTATCATTGAGTGCACATGTCCATATTATACTTCTGATCATTTCATATTACATTTTAGGAAATCAAGGACGATATCGTCGGTGGAAATCGATGCCGGCTTAGCAATAATCCGGGAGTCACTCTTGGAGTAGACCTTGGGTATCCGACGAATATAGCATGACGCCGTCAAAGTCCGATGATTCTCAGTACCCGCCTTGACGATATTTCGAGAGTCATGCTACGGATTAGTGATAGGTCACACCGAATTATCGTCCACCCGAGCTCGGGATTTTAATCCCTATGATCGGGGCTGTAACATCCCTGATTTTTCTGTTTTTCAAAAACGTGCTTTTTGTATATTTTTATATACAAGTGGTATTTTGTTCATAAAATAAAGTTATGATTTTGGAAAAACTGATTTCATTTTTGGATTCTACTATTCTACATTAGCGGGTGGTAAAATTTTCAGATTAAAATTTTGACGGAAACCGGACGTCGTTTAGACTACTCGGGTAACATTTTTACCGCCAAAAAAGTCAGTTTCGTTACCAGAAAATAAGTTAAGGGACCTATAGAGCAATTTTGCCAACATATTTTTGAGGAGAAAGAAAGGTTTTGGAGAGAAAAGTGAAGGGAACTTGTGGATCTTTCATGCAATCTTTATTCTTTTCATATATTTGTGATCTTGGAGGTTAAGTCATTTTTGGATGAAAATTCTTCAGAGTTTCATCCCTTATTTTTGGAAAAGTAATTATTTTGAGTATATGTAAGTATGTTGTGTTGTTGGATTCATTATTTGTTTGATTACCGATTGTTAGTTGGTTTGACGGCATAGCTTAGACTATGGCTTGATGCGAATTATTCTATTGTTAAATGTTTTCTGACCACTTTAAAAAAGTGGGGGTTTGTCCCCAAGGTGTAGCTCAAGTGGTTGAGCTGAGACATTTGAAGAAGTTAGAGGAAGGAGGTCTAGGATCTATTCGGAAAAAAAAAGATAAACAACTGATTCGTTACCAGAAAATAAGTTAAGGGACCTATAGAGCAATTTTGCCAACTTATTTTTGAGGAGAAAGAAAGGTTTTGGAGAGAAAAGTGAAAGGAACTTGTGGATCTTTCATGCAATCTTCATTCTTTTCATATATTTGTGATCTTGGAGGTGATTTGGATATTTGGTGAAGTTGGTGCTAAGGAGTTTGGGTAAGAGGTGGAATCTTAAAGCTTTGAGATAAGTGGAATTTTTCTTGGAGTTTTGAGAAAGCATAAGTCTTGTGTGTTTGTATGCTTGATTTGGTATTAAGTTATTTTTGGATGAAAATTCTTCAGAATTTCATCCCTTATTTTTGGAAAAGTAATTATTTTGAGTATATGTAAGTATGTTGTGTTGTTAGATTCATTATTTGTTTGATTACCGATTGTTAGTTAGTTTAACGACATAGCTTAGACTATGGCTTGATGCGAATTTTTCTATTGTTTAAATGTTTTCAGACCACTTTAAAAAAGTGGGGTTTGTCCCCAAGGTGTAGCTCAAGTGGTTGAGCTAAGACATTTGAAGGAGTTTGAGGAAGGAGGTCCAGGGTTCAAATCCTGGCTACTAACATAACTTGCTAACAACTGACATTTGATTATAAAAAAAAAAGTGGGGGTTAGCTTGTAAATACAAACGAGTCGTGGCAAATTTTCTGTAAATGGTTATGCTTGAAAGTGGTTATGTGAATGAGTCTTGATATACTGTTGCACTTATGCATTACATGGACCTGACAAATTATTGTTAGTAGGGCTTTATGCCTATGGACTTGACAAATTGTTGTCGGCTGGTTTCCATTAACCGGGACATATATTAGTCATTGACTTTATTAGTCAGGGGCTTTTCATGCCGTAAGACTACTAAAGTATGAACCTAACAAATTATTGTCAGCTGGGAGTTGAGCCTATGGACGTGACAAATTACTGTCATCGGCTTTCTTTAAAGCGGACCTGACAAATTATTGTTAGCTGGGCTTTATGCCTATGGACTTGACAAATTACTGTCAGCTGGCTTTTAAGCCGTTTTCATGCATGTTGCATGAGAAATTATCATTGGGAAATCACCAAGTCATGAAGATATTTATCGTTATGTTCTATTGTTGAAAAATATTATTCTATCTGTCTAGGTATAATATTTATTATTTTTATTTTACTTGTGCGAGTATCACGATAAAACTCGTTAAGTGTATGTGTTGTTTTTGTTGTTGTTTTTCTTTTTATTTATGGACAGGTGGAAGCGGGATATAGATTTCCCAATTAGAAGGTTTATGTTTTTGTTTGTTGTTAGGAGTTTTATAGACTTTGGGAAGTCTATCTCTTGTATTTTAATTTTAGTACCACGGCCGGTAGATTTTATTCTGTAAATACTACCTTATATTTTTCCGCATTACTCTGATGATGAAATAAAGTCTCGTGTGTTGAACACGTTATTTTTAAAATCTTCCGCTATTTTGGAGTTTTAATTATTTTGTTCCCACGTGACACCTTACTTTCGGAGGGTGTTACAGGGGCAGATGAGGTTCTCCCTTTGCCGGGCTGGACCCTCCAAGAGACCAAGTTGGAACAAACTCCGAAATATACTATGCAAACAAACAGGCATTAAACAAATCAAATGTCAGTAAAGCATTGCAGTCAAATTCGAAATCTACGAAGAGGGTTACAAAATAAACCTCCTAAGAGGCCTAAAGGTACAAGCTACAATAAGCTTTTGAAGAGGTCCAAAAATACAAGTTTTAAAATCCACAGCGAAAATTACAAGATACAAGGACAACTGGCATTCCAACTCTTGAAAAATCGATAACTTCTCACTCTGACGACAAAGACATGTCGACCAGGACCTCCTTAGATTGAGCATCAACAATTTGATTGTCCTGGACTACCCCGTAGTTGTAAAGGCGAGAAGTGTCCAAGCTAAGAGTGGGGTTGGTGAGGCGGATCTGATCGATCGTGTTCTCGAACTGTTGTTCACCAACCTCAACAGTGATCTTGTGCCACCTATCTCTGTCGGCAGTCATCGAAGTAAGCCCCGTCTTGGCCTCTTCGAGTTCCTTCTGAAGTTGCTCCATCCCCTTGAGCACTTCCGCCTTCTCGGCCTCCAGTTTTTTCTTCTCCGACAAAAGGGAGCCCCTCTCTTTAGACAAAAGGGAGCCCCTCTCTTTCTCTAAATTTTTCATCTTTGCCTCCCTCTTTGCTAATTCCACGGCCCGAATTCAAACCTTCTCCGCTGAAGTCTTGATCTCAAAATTTTTCCTTTCCAACACTGCGTTGCTCTCAACCGTATGGACGAGGAGGTTCAAACTTCGAACCATCTAGCTAGCACACTCCAAGTCTGAATCTTGGCATGCAACACTCGAAAGGTTCACCAGGTAAACCTTATCCTCTGTGGAAGTATAGTGTCGTAACTCTTCCAAAGAAAGGGCATAGGGATGCGTCCACATTATTGGACCATCGTTCCCCGAGAAGTTACCACTGCTGGTGACTTTTTCTAGAGTGCTCAATTTATTACCAGTATCTCGCCTTTGTCGCTTGGGAGGAGGAGGTACTTTCTCAGATACTATATCTGCTACACCTCCCTTCCCGACCTGAGTTGTTGGATCCGATGTTTCTTTTACCACAGGAGACCGGGCATGGGCAAGAGCCAGAGAGGGAGCACGATGAGAAGCAGTCGAGGAAGATGTTACCACTACTTGAACCGGCAAACCTGCAGCAAAGCTACCCACAAGGGATCAGCCGAGGTCGATGAACCGGCACTGACCTTCTTCTTCTTCTGCTTAAGAAATCCGTTGAGCGTTGCAAGATGTGCAATCGAATCTAAAAATAGAAAAACGTGAGTTAGAATAACGTACAGAATAAAATAATAAACAAACATGCAAATTACCTAAGCAAGCTTTAACTTCATCTTCCGAAGTACAACTCAGTAACAGCCTACTACTTATGTAGTGAGGGATCATTTTGGGGCCCACTAGAGTATCCTTGATTTCGGCTACGAAACCGCTAACATAATTCTTTATCCGAGTTACGCACTCGACATCTTGGTCACTCAACTCATCATCAGAATACACGAATTCCTTTCGCTCGATGGTGAAGTGGTCCTGACTCCAATACGACCAAAATAATTCCTGGAGCTCTCCGCTTTTCGACTTCCTCAATAAAAACCTCTTAGCGAACCAAGTCTGAGGTTTTAAGTAAAAATATTCACGTTTAAACCCACGAACAGAGTTGTTATATGCGTCGAAGAGCTTCACTTTAGGCTTCAGAGATAAGCATCCTTGTTTTTCATCGCTACCATCCGACAACTGCAAGGGGGAGAAGAGATAGAAAAATACACTCACAAAAGAAGGCTCTGAGGTAACATCAAACCAACTCGAAGCTCCTGATAAACGCCCACGCGTTCGGGTGGAGTTGAGAAGGGGCAACTCTTCATCTTCTATAAGAGACACGCAGATACGGTTGTCAGCACCTGGCGCGATTACCTCCCAATCGCTTAGTTGGCTTTACCCTTTTTGACATCTAAAGACGGCAAGAAATTGGGTAATATCATTTCGTTGCTATATATTGTTGGGGCAAAGAGAGCATCGTCTGCCACCCAAGAGTATCTGTCAGCATTAGGAGGGTTAGTATCCTCTCTTGCTTTGAGGGTCCTTGGCTTTTCCCATCTTCGAGCTGCCAAAAAAGGACACTGCTTAGATACCAAATCTCTTAAAGCCGACGAATACCCAGGAACACGAAGCTATTAATCAAAAATTACAATAAACCTTGCCAGACTTTTTTCAAAGCACGCCGGCAGAAGGCGAGTTCATCGCGAATATTCGCTGGAGAAATCATACTCCTCGACAGAAATTTCATATTATTCCCTGGAGAAATCTTGCAAACCTAGAAATTCAAAGGGAATGAAGACAACACGGTGGCGCTTCCCACCTAAAACCCAAACCACCGCTGGATTAAGGTAACAGCGCCAACCCATCACGGCAGTGTAAACCCAAAAAACCCAAGCATAATCATATGTGAAGTAAAAAAAAGGAGAAAGAATATACCTTGAATGCAGTTGGTGATTGGAAATGCAAGAATAGCACGAACAGGGAACCACCTTTGAGAGAATGCCCCCGAGGGAGTTGCAAAGAAACGAAGGAGGGGAAGAGAGAACAAAGGAACCAAAGTGGAAAATGAGTTCCCTTCCTCCATATTTATAGAAATTTCCCATCAATTGCAATGATTACGTGCATTAATTAGCACACTAATCAAAGCGTCGCCCCAGGGAATTAACTGCCCCGCTATCAACACGTGAAACGAGGCAACTTTTGAATTTGAAAGGATTGAAAAGACGCGTCGAATAGGGTTTTTGACAGCGAACGCCCTAGAAACCGTCATTACGAAGCAACAAGTGGCCCTTGAGGACATCGTACCTACCCCTGAAGTCCAGCTTCATACTTCGACAAGCATGTGTCGAACTCTTAACTCTTCCTGTGCCGATAAGCACAGTACACAAAACAAGTGACATGAATCATCACCCGAAGAACTCATTTCTTAAGTCGAAGTCCTTACACACAGGACATCGACTTGGGGGACAGCTGTTCCAGACTGGGCTTAGATCTAATCCGCTCCCACATAGGGCCGATCTCCTCATCGACCTAAACATCTCCACTAACTCTGCAATCACAACCGCAGATCACAGAACCGACCTAAACCTCTGATTTAATCCACGACTCCCATTTCGCGTTGCTTGTAAGCCACCGAAATGGACCGTTGGATTAGCTCAACGGTGTGATCCATACCACGTGGAGTGGAGCCAGCGGTTACTCACATGAGGCCCATTACTGAAGCAATCAGTATAAAAGGGGGACCCACGAAAGAATTAGGTACGCTTATCTTACATCACACATATATCACCTATACCATACTGACTTGAGCGTTGGAGTGCCTTTGCAGGGACTGTTAGAATCAAGTGGATTCATAAACAATGACCCTTAATTGTTTTGATGATAACAAATAGTTAATAGAACAATTTATCCTCTGATGTGTTTGTTAGTGTGTAGTAAATCACTATTCATTAGAAGAAATTGTCTCAAAAGACTTAGTGACACACTTAGATCCATAAATCTAAGTCTGGCATTGATCCTCTGAAATTATGCTGACGTCTGAAAGCCTTGCTCTGATATAGTCAATTCTATTGGGAGTCAACGCTCTGGTAAGACCACACTTTGACTTGGTCAACTCGTTGGTAATCAATATTTGCAAGACTATGCTCTGGCTTAGTCAACTCTGATTGATTAGTCAAAGCTCTGGTGAACCAAGCTCTAGTAATACAAACTCTATTTTTGGTCAACGCTCTGGTATTCAGTCAACGCATAAACAGACTTTATTTAGACTACCCTATGGAAGCCTTCGTCCAATTCTTCATGACTCTCTTATGTGAAAGGCCAACAAATTTTGTGCTGAAGAACTCACCTCTGTTTCAAGCTCACTCTGGTGAACAGTGTGGCTCTGATAGGAATACAGACTGAAGTTCATTTAAGGGTACTTCATGTATTTATGAGACCTCATTGATGAAGCATTTTAATGTACGAGGTATCAAAGGCCAAAGGGAATGTTAATGAATATAATCATCAGGAAACTTGCTCTCAAAGGGTATAATATTCAAAAAGCTCATTGTAACACCTGAGGACGAGATCGACATCGTATTAGGACGACGTATCGAGACCTCGACCAAGACCTTGTGTCGAGATCCCGTGCCAAGACCGTTTGCCGAGGTCATTTGTCGAGCTGATGAGACCACGTGCACTAGCTGCTGAGCTGAGGAGGTCGGGTGTCGAGTTGATGAAGTCGCGTACCGAGCTGAGGAGGCCGTGTTCACGAACTCGTGTTAGAACCTTGTGCGCTTGCACGAGCACCCTTGTCGACATCGTGTCGAGATGACACCTCGTATTCTTTCGAACGTTATTCAGCGCTATTATTATATTGTTTGTAATAATTATCTTGTCGGCTTGCCGCTGCTCGTCAGCGTGTCTAGGCCGATTGACCGGCGAGTAGAGAGTAATTATGAGAGGAACGATTAAACGGGTAGATGATTGATGGGATTGGCATCTTATAGCTGAAGTTACGATTATACCCCTTCTCTCACCAGCTGTATTCACGATCAGTTTTCCCTCAAACACTCATTCTTTCTGTTTTCTTCTTTCTTCTTCCTTCCTTCTGCTCCGAGTTTCGTTGTTTTCTTCAAAAATCTCCATCGACGAAACCGTGAGTTCCATCGAGATTCTGCACAAGCTTTCTTCATCAACCTTGTTCATCATCATCTTCTCGACCCATATCTCGCCTGTTCGACCATCACCATTGAGGTATGAAGAACAAATCTTTCTTTTCCTCTGTGCTACTGTTTAGCGCTATTTCTTCTTCCATTTTTAGCCAGTTTTATGGTTCCAAATCATGTCAAATTGATGGGTTTTCTTCTTCACAATATTACTTATCTTTCTAACCGATTAATTGGGCTTGTAAAACAAATTTCTTTCTCTGATTTCTGCAATCGGCAGTGCCCAGAAACTCTTCATTTTTGGTTTATTTCGATTTCTTGTTTTTCGTTTGTTGCTTCTGGTTGATGTTGTTGTCGATCTATCTGTTGAAGCATCAGATAACTTTTTCATGAACTTTTGATCGAAATCCCTAACTTTGTGTTAGAGGAAAAATATATTCAGTTCTTGAGTTTTATATTTTCTGGGTTGTGGTTAAGTTTGGGAAGAGAGAGCTAAGTGTATTAGAACCCATAGATCGAACTGAGTTGTGTTTGTTTTAGGAAGTCTGATTCCCGAGATCGAGTGATTTCCGAATCAAGGTGTACGGGAGAGCGAATCCGAGGACGTGGAAGCAGCGGAATCCAGATCGAGAACTGTACGTGTCGAGGTCGACTGAGAAGGATACGTGTCGAGGTCGATTGAGGACGGTACGTGTCGAAGTCGTTGTCGAGCTCATTTGAAGACAGCTGTGTCGAGGTCGTTGTCGAGCAGCATTTACTTGGAGTTCGGTAAGGGCAACTCTTAGACATTATTAAGACTTTATTTTTATTGTTATATTTATGTATGGACTCCTTGATTAGTGTCGAGATTGGAATGTTGTGATATGATTGAGTTTTTGCATGTATTTGATATGTGATTGAATATATGTTGTGAATGGTGTATTCTTTGTCGAAGTCGTTTCTTCATGCAGAATGTTTTATTGCTTAAATGTCGAATTGCGTTTCTTCATGTTAAGCATGCTCTCTTTATTTGATATGTGATCAAGTAAGTTGTGTTACTCTTTGACATGCGGCGAGCTAATCATCGAGTGAGAGAGCTAGGAAGACGGATGACGTTTTGGCCAGGACCCGGATAATCGAGGGTGCTAGGTCCCCTTTTTGTTTATGGTGGATTGGCTAGGCGTTGTAGCATTATCAGTTTGGGGATGGACCTGCTGATTAATGTATGGAATTCGGTTTGGGGATGGACCTGCCGTTTACCTATTACGTCAGTTTGGGGATGGACCTGCTGACGATATTCCGGAATAAGAGTTGTGTCGAGTCTAGAGTGAGATGGTCGAGTCACGTGTGGTGATTGAGATATATTATTGTGTTGCTTATATCCTTTATGTCGAGCTTATCTTAAATTGTTGAGAAGTTGACCCTTTCCCGTGGTGCCTTCAATCCATGACGGTTACCCAGGCGATGTCGAGGGCGCAGGAACTTCGGCGATAGATGATGCCGACGAGGAGCTCGACCAGGCGCCGAGTGCCGCCCTTTTCATGTCGTGATTGTTTGTTTGTTGGATGTTTGTTTTTCTGAGGACTGTACTTGTTTTTCTTTTGTGTTCGAGGTCGTGACCAGTTTGGGTCGGGTATATTTTGTTGCTACAGGGTAGACTGGTGGTCTTACTTTTGGAGCAGCCCCCTGCGTGGGAGTCTGCCGGAAGTACCCCCAAGGTATGATTGCTCTTTTGAAGTCGACATACCTTAGGTGTATTTTCTTTAGACTTTGCTACCCAGTATTTTGTATACATTATTATTTCGAGTGATATATATATATGTATGTTATGCATGTATGTTTTATTAGAATTTAAGTCTTGTGTCTTAGTTGCACCATGTTTCAAAAGTCGTAATTACTCGATGTGCACGAGTTGGTTTTATAAAAAAATTATATATCGTATTTTTAAAAGGCACAAGAGTTTTGTTTTTAAAACACATCTCATATAGGTTTATGTTGAGCTCGGTGTGTTGAGCTCAGTAACTCGAGCTCGGTATATTGAGCTCGGTAGCGGTCCTAAACGGTCGTTACACTTTGTTAGTATCGAGGCTTGATTCGGTTACGTGAAATGCATAAAATTTGAATTTGACCGGTCACCGTGTCGGGTTATGTGTTGGGTACCTAGTTGTATTATGTTGATTCTTTGTTTGATTAAGTGAAGCACTTATTGCTTGAGAAATTGTTTGAACTGTTTCTTGATTGAAGCGGTGTGTTTTAACACATCCTTGTTGTGAGATTCGACAGGGGTTTTAAACTTTGTGGAATCTAATGCCACCTCGTAGGAATACGATACCGCAACCGAGAACGTCGACATGGAACGAGCAATTCAAGCTATGACCGAGATGGCGGCAGCCATGGCTCAACAATCACCGCCGCAACTCAACAGCTAACGCGATGGCTCAACAGACGGCGTTAACTCAGCAGAACTTGCGCAGAACAAAGAACGAGCGAGCGAAATCTTTGAAGCGAGAGGATTGGCGGACTTTAGGAAGCATGATCCACCGGTTCTACGGTGAGCCAAATCCGGATAAAGCCGATCTTTGGATGCAAGAGATCGAGAAGATCTTCGAGGCACTTCATTGCGGGACAACGTGAAGGTCGACTATGCCACCTACTTCATCGCTAGGAGACGCAGAGTATTGGTGGAGAGGAGTGAAGCAAACGTTTATAGCGGAACGTCGCGAGATGACCTGGGAGCTTTTTCGTGAAAGGTTCTTGGACAAGTACTTCCCAGATACTGCACGAGCCGAGAAGGAGCAGGAATTTCTTCAATTGCAGCAAGGCAACTCGACAGTGTCCGAGTATGCGGCCAAGTTCGAGTCGTTGGCGAGGTATTTCAGTCCATTTCGTGATCGAGTTGACCAAAGATGGTTGAGTGAGAGATTCCAACGGGGATTGAGATTCGACATTCAGAAGTCAGTGGTGTCGTTGAGGATCCGAAACCTCCAAGAGCTGATTGATCGATGTGTCGAGGTAGAAGGAGTGAGGAGCCACAAGAAGAAGATCACAGTAGGCGGACCGGTGAAACCCCAGAGTGCGAGCGTAGATTTACACGAAGGAAAACAAGCTGCGAGAAGAAGCCGTCTGGCCAGGCCTCGAGGGAACAACAATAGGGGCGATGTCGTCCGATGACCCAGGTACCGAGAAGCGGAGGACAGACCGGTGTCGAGGTGACTTGTTTCCGTTGTGGAAAGACGGGACATTACGCCAATAACTGTACTCAGAGGGTGGAGGTGTGTTTCAACTGTAAGAAGCCAGGACATTTTGTCAAGGATTGTCCTACACCTAAAGCTGAACCGACTATGCTTGCGGCAAAGGCCAAAGGAAAGCGTCAAGTGGCTAAAGGCAGAGTTTTCTGCATGAGTGGCGAGGAAGCCGAACGAGCTGAAGATCTTATCCAAGGTGAATGTGAGATCGAGGGTAAATCCTTATCCGTTCTTTTTGATTCGGGTGCAACCCATTCCTTTATTTCTTCTGATTGTGTGAACCATTTGAACTTGACTGTGACTGCTTTACCGTTTAAATTAGTAGTTACAACCCCAGCTGCTAAAACCTTAGTCACAAACACTGCATGTCTTAATTGTGTAGTGGTTATTCAGAGTAGAAAGTTTGTGGTCAATTTGGTTTGTTTGCCTCTTAAGGGCTTAGATGTCATCCTCGGGATGGATTGGTTGTCACACCACCATGTCCTTTTGGACTGTGCCCGTAAAACTGTAATTTTTCCAGACCTTGGAGTCTCCAATTATCTTTCTGCCGAACGTATTGGAGTTTCTTTGAAAGAAGGAACTAGGGAATACATGTATCCGCTGGTTCGGAAGTTTTCCAGCAGATCGACGTGAAGAATGTTCCAGTGGTGTGTGACTTTGAGGGCGTTTTCCCGAAGACGGCGTGCCAGGGTTACCACCAGTCGAGAGGTCGAGTTCTCCATCGACCGATTCCAGGAACAGACCGATTTCCAAAGCGCCATACGTGATGTCTCCCGCCGAGATGAAAGAGCTGAGTCCCAGATCGAACACTTGGAGTCGAAGCAATTCATACGACCGAGCGTGTCACCGTGGGGAGCTCCAGTGTTGTTGGTTAAGAAGAAGGATGGACGATCAAGACTGTGCGTAGATTACCGCGAGCTCAACAAGGTTACCGTGAAGAACCGTGATCCGGTACCACGGATTGGCGACTTGGTGGGTCAACCGTGGAGCGGCGATCTTTCCAAGATAGACTTGAAGTCGGGCTACCATCGATTCGCGTGAAGGAGGAAGATGTCGCCAAAACAGCTTTCCAGGACTAGATACGGTCACTACGAGTACTTGGTGATGCCGTTTGGAGTGACGAATGCGCCAACTGTGTTTATGGACTAAATGAACAGGATTTTCCATTCGTTTTTGGATCAATTCGTTGTAGTGTTCATCGACGACATATTGATTTACTCGAGGAACCGAGAAGAGCACGCAGAACACTTATGTCGAGTACTACAGATATTACGAGATAAGCAACTCTATGCCAACCTGTCGAAGTGTGAATTTTGGCTTGAAGAAGTGAATTTTCTTGGTCACGTGATTTCCAGGAGAAGGGATAGGCGTGGATCCAACTAAGATTGAAGCCGTGCTAAGCGTGGGAATAGCCGAAGACGGTTCACGAAATCGGGAGTTTTGTCGGCTTAGCGAGGATATTACGAAGATTCATTGAAGGTTTCTCGAAGATTGTCGCGCCTTACACGATCGACGAGGAAGGATCAACCTTTGCCTGGACCGAGGAGTGCGGCCGCCAAAGATCAAGGAGCTTTTGACGAGCGCTGTGCTGATTTTGCCTCAACCTCAAGAGCCTTACGAGGTGTATTGTGATGCGTCACACCAGGGATTGGGATGCGTGCTGATGCAACATCGGAAGGTGGTCGCGTATGCTTCAAGACAGCTTAAGATTCACGAGAGGAACTACCCTACTCACGACTTGGAGCTGGCAGCAGTAGTTTTTGCGCTGAAGATATGGAGGCACTACCTTTATGGGAGCACTCTTACTGTTTTCAGCGATCACAAGAGCTTGAAGTACCTGTTCGACCAGAAAGAGCTCAACATGCGTCAGCGTAGATGGACATAATTTCTCAAGGACTACGACTTTACGTTGGAATACCATCCCGGTAAGGCTAACGTAGTAGCAGATGCGTTGAGTAGGAAGAGCGTTTTAACCTCGGTAATGATGATCAAGGAGTTGGAGATGCTCGAGAAGTTCCGAGACTTGAAGTTGAGTGTCGAAGTTTCACCGGGGAAGCTGAGATTTGGTATGCTTACCATTTCTAACAGATTGTTGGACGAGATCCGAGACCAGCAAGTTCATGACGAGCTCGCAAGAGAAGATTCGATTGATAGCGCAAGGGAAAGCGCAATTTCAGGTCGGAGCGGACGACATCTTGAGGTGCAATGGCCGAGTATGTGTACCTAACGTATCCGAGCTGAGGAAGTTGATTCTCGACGAAGCGCATAAGAGCAACTTTAGTATTCACCCAGGAGTTACGAAGATGTATCAAGACTTGAAGAAGCATTTTTGGTGGTCCGGAATGAAGAAGCAAGTGGCCGAGTACGTAGCTTCGTGTTTGACGTGTCGTAAAGCCGGCGTGGAGCACCAACGACCGCGGGAATGCTACAATCGCTGACGTACCAATTTGGAAATGGGACAAGATTTCCATGGATTTCGTTGTAGGTTTGCGAAGACGCAGAAGAAGAATGCTTCGATTTGGGTGATCGTCGACCGATTGACCAAATCTGCTCATTTCTTGCCCGGTGAGGTCGACATACAACGTGGAAAAGCCGACCGAGATCTACATCGCGGAGATAGTACGACTTCATGGAATACCTCTTCGATCG
Source organism: Calophaca sinica (assembly GCA_037113605.1). Taxonomy (NCBI): domain Eukaryota; kingdom Viridiplantae; phylum Streptophyta; class Magnoliopsida; order Fabales; family Fabaceae; genus Calophaca; species Calophaca sinica. The sequence goes on from CM073734.1 coordinate 39,440,846, forward strand.
TGTCGGACCGAGATCCAAGTTCACGCCTCATTTTTGGAGGGAATTGCAAGGAGCGATGGGAACCGAAGCTCGAGCTTAGCTCGGCATATCATCCACGCATCGACGGTCGATCGAGAGAACGATCCAATCACTTGAAGATTTGTTGCGAGCTTGTATGCGTTAGATCACCGAGGAAGTTGGGACGACGCCTTACCATTGGTGGAGTTCACCTACAATAACAGTTTCCATGCGAGTATTGGAATGGCACCTTTGAAGCGTCAGATGGACGTAAATGTCGACGCCTCTTTGTTGGTACCAGACGGCGAGCTAACCGTGTAGGACCAGATATGATCCAGCGGACTACCGAGAAGATCCGCTTGATCGTAGATCGGATGCGAACATCTCAAAGTCGACGTAAGAGTTATGCGGACCAACGGCGTCGACCACTCGAGTTCGAGGAAGGAGAACATGTATTTCTTAGAGTCACCCCCACCATCGAGTTGGTCGAGCGATCAAATCCAAGAAACTTACCCCTAAATTTATTGGACCTTACCAGATTCTTCGTCAGATTGGTCCAAAGGGCATATCAGATTGCCTTGCCACCATTCTTGTCGAACATTCACGACGTCTTCCACGTCTCACAATTGCGGAAGTATATTTCCGACCCCTCTCATGTCATCGAACCGGATGTGATTCAACTAAGGGACGACCTATCTTTTGAAGCATTACCAGCAAGGATCATTGATCGGAAAGCCAAACAGTTGCGGAACAAAGAGATTCAACTTGTCAAAGTTGTGTGGGATCAGAAGACGGGAGATGCGACTTGGGAGCTGGAGGAGAAGATGAAGACTCAGTACCCTGAACTTTTCCGAGGTAAGAATCTTATTTACAATTTCGAGGACGAAATTTTTTTTAGAGGGAGAGATTGTAACACCTGAGGACGAGATCGACATCGTATTAGGACGACGTATCGAGACCTCGACCAAGACCTTGTGTCGAGATCCCGTGCCAAGACCGTTTGCCGAGGTCATTTGTCGAGCTGATGAGACCACGTGCACTAGCTGCTGAGCTGAGGAGGTCGGGTGTCGAGTTGATGAAGTCGCGTACCGAGCTGAGGAGGCCGTGTTCACGAACTCGTGTTAGAACCTTGTGCGCTTGCACGAGCACCCTTGTCGACATCGTGTCGAGATGACACCTCGTATTCTTTCGAACGTTATTCAGCGCTATTATTATATTGTTTGTAATAATTATCTTGTCGGCTTGCCGTTCTCGTCGCGTGTCTAGACCGTTGACCGACAGAGTAGAGAGTAATTATGAGAGGAACGATTAAACGGGTAGATGATTGATGGGATTGGCATCTTATAGCTGAAGTTACGATTATACCCCTTCTCTCACCAGCTGTATTCACGATCAGTTTTCCCTCAAACACTCATTCTTTCTCTTTTCTTCTTTCTTCTTCCTTCCTTCTGCTCTGAGTTTCGTTGTTTTCTTCAAAAATCTCCATCGACGAAACCGTGAGTTCCATCGAGATTCTGCACAAGCTTTCTTCATCAACCTTGTTCATCATCATCTTCTCGACCCATATCTCGCCTGTTCGACCATCACCATTGAGGTATGAAGAACAGATCTTTCTTTTCCTCTGTGCTACTGTTTAGCGCTATTTCTTCTTCCATTTTTAGCCAGTTTTATGCTTCCAAATCATGTCAAATTGATGGGTTTTCTTCTTCACAATATTACTTATCTTTCTAACCGATTAATTGGGCTTGTAAAACAAATTTCTTTCTCTGATTTCTGCAATCGGCAGTGCCCAGAAACTCTTCATTTTTGGTTTATTTTGATTTCTTGTTTTCGTTTGTTGCTTCTGGTTGATGTTGTTGTCGATCTATCTGTTGAAGCATCAGATAACTTTTTCATGAACTTTTGATCGAAATCCCTAACTTTGTGTTAGAGGAAAAATATATTCAGTTCTTGAGTTTTATATTTTCTGGGTTGTGGTTAAGTTTGGGAAGAGAGAGCTAAGTGTATTAGAACCCATAGATCGAACTGAGTTGTGTTTGTTTTAGGAAGTCTGATTCCCGAGATCGAGTGATTTCCGAATCAAGGTGTACGGGAGAGCGAATCCGAGGACGTGGAAGCAGCGGAATCCAGATCGAGAACTGTACGTGTCGAGGTCGACTGAGAAGGATACGTGTCGAGGTCGATTGAGGACGGTACGTGTCGAAGTCGTTGTCGAGCTCATTTGAAGACAGCTGTGTCGAGGTCGTTGTCGAGCAGCATTTACTTGGAGTTCGGTAAGGGCAACTCTTAGACATTATTAAGACTTTATTTTTATTGTTATATTTATGTATGGACTCCTTGATTGGTGTCGAGATTGGAATGTTGTGATATGATTGAGTTTTTGCATGTATTTGATATGTGATTGAATATATGTTGTGAATGGTGTATTGCTGTCGAAGTGCGTTTCTTCATGCAGAATGTTTTATTGCTTAAATGTCGAATTGCGTTTCTTCATGTTAAGCATGCTCTCTTTATTTGATATGTGATCAAGTAAGTTGTGTTACTCTTTGACATGCGGCGAGCTAATCATCGAGTGAGAGAGCTAGGAAGTCGTATGACGTTTTTGAGCCGGACCCAGATAACTGAGGGTGCTAGGTCCCCTTTTTGTTTATGGTGGATTGGCTAGGCGTTGTAGCATTATCGGTTTGGGGATGGACTCGCCGATTAATGTATGGAATTCGGTTTGGGGATGGACTCGCCGTTTACCTATTACGCCGGTTTGGGGATGGACTCACGACGATATTCCTAATAAGAGTTGTGTCGAGTCTAGAGTGAGATGGTCGAGTCACGTGTGGTGATTGAGATATATTATTGTGTTGCTTATATCCTTTATGTCGAGCTTATCTTAAATTGTTGAGAAGTTGACCCTTTCCCGTGGTGCCTTCAATCCATGACTGCTACTCAGCGATGTCGAGGCGCAGGAACTCGACAGTAGATGATGCCGAGGAGGAGCTCGACGAGGACCCGAGTGACGACCTCTATCTGTCGTGATTGTTTGTTTGTTGGATGTTTGTTTTTCTGAGGACTGTACTTGTTTTTCTTTTGTGTTCGAGGTCGTGACCAGTTTGGGTCGGGTATATTTTGTTGCTACAGGGTAGACTGGTGGTCTTACTTTTGGAGCAGCCCCCTGCGTGGGAGTCTGCCGGAAGTACCCCCAGGGTATGATTGCTCTTTTGAAGTCGACATACCTTAGGTGTATTTTCTTTAGACTTTGCTACCCAGTATTTTGTATACATTATTATTTCGAGTGATATATATATATGTATGTTATGCATGTATGTTTTATTAGAATTTAAGTCTTGTGTCTTAGTTGCACCATGTTTCGAAAAGCTGTAATTACTCTGATGTGCACGAGTTGGTTTTATAAAAAAAAATTATATATCGTATTTTTAAAAGGCACAAGAGTTTTGTTTTTAAAACACATCTCATATAGGTTTATGTTGAGCTCGGTGTGTTGAGCTCGGTAACTCGAGCTCGGTATATTGAGCTCGGTAGCGGTCCGGAAACGGGTCGTTACACTCATAAGAGACAAATACTCTGATTTTGTGTGCTGTGTCAGTATGCTTTGAGCAGAGTGGAAAACGGCGTGACTTGCTAAAGCCACAAAAAGGGGATCTGAAGTCTTTGACCCAGGGTGAAAAGAGCTGTTAGATTACAACGACACTATTCACAACCCTAGCTATATATATCCCTTACTTCACCCACTGAAGTAGGTTAACACTGTGGAAACAAAGTGAGCAACCAAGAATTATTCCAAGTATCTGATATCACATTGAAAAGCACTTAATTGTTTTTACCCCTTCAGTTTGAAAGTTATTCATTGTGCTTAAGTCTTCATTGTATATCCTCTCTGTGAGAGTTATTTTGATATTGTTTTAAATCATTTTTGAACTGTGTATTTAGCCCAGTAATGGTTGTATTCCTTAGAGACTTGACTGCACTAAGTCGTTTTAAGAAGTTGTGAGTATAGCCAGTTTAGCAGTATTATACTCTCAAGTGTAATCAGGTTGATTATAGTGGAGAAATCCTTCAAGTGTGTGAAGGGACTAGACGTAGCTATCAGGTGATAGTGAACTAATATAAATCACTGTGTCTCTCTCTTCTCTCTTCTCTTTATTTACTTATTGCTTTATTTTATTAAAGAGTTGTTTTGGAAAGTTTTCATAAACACACAAGCTTTGCGAAAAGATTTCTAAAACCCAATTCAAACCCCCCTTTCTTGTGTTTTTGCCACGTTCAATTAGTACCAGAGCTCAGCCTCTTGGTTGAGCACTTAACAGTGTAAGGGGAAAAGATCTTATTCTTTATTCATGGCAAGCAATGAAGCTGGTGGTCATGTTAATCGTCCTACTTTGTTCACTGGAACAAACTTCGACTACTGGAAAGTAAAGTTAAATCCCTCTTCGAGTCTCAACAACTCAAACTCTGGGATATGGTTCAAAAACAATACACTGAACCAGTTGATCCAAAGAAAATCCCATTCCTAGGGATAAATGGACAGAAAAGCATAAGAAAGCTTATCAACTACATCAGAAAGCCAGATATTTCCTTATCTGTGCTATCTCTGAGAAGGAATACGAGAAATGCGGAAAGAATGATATTGCCAAGGAGATTTCAGACTCATTGGCCTTGGCTTATGAGGGTACTTCCCAAGTGCAAGAAACCAAAGCTAATATCTTGGTTAGACAATATGATCTCTTCAAAATGGAAGAGGGTGAAAGCATTGAAAACTATGTTTGGAAGATTCCAAACACTAGTTCATGATCTAAAGGTTCTTATGAAAAGCTATACCGCTACTAATCACGTAAAGAAAATCTTAAGAAGCTTGCCAAAGAAGTGGAGACCTAAGGTCACTGCCATTCAAGAAGCGAAGGACCTAAATGCCTTGCGACTTGAAGATCTTCTGAGTTCCATGAGAGCTCATGAGCTTGAGCTAGATGAAGAAGAACCTCCCAAGAAATCAAAGTCTAATGCTTTGAAATCTACAAACAAAGCATCTTCCTCCAAAGCTCTACAAGGTGAACTTGAAACAGACAAAGCATCGTCTGATGAGAGCGATGGAGACACAAACGAAGAAATTTCCTTAATATCAAGGAAAATTCAACGTATGTGGAAAATCAAAGGAAGGTTCAGAAAGCAGTTCCACAAGAAGGACTCAAGGAAAAGGCAAGACTCAAGGGATAAGAAAGACTACAAGGACAAAAGCCAAGTTACTAGCTACGAGTGCAAAAAGCCAGGACATTTCAAGTCTGAATGTCCAAAGCTCGAGAAACCAAGGAAAGGTGGTTTCAAAAGCAAGAGAAGAAAGGTCTTATGGCAACATGGGATGATTCTGATTCATCTTTGTAACGACCCGTTTCCAGATCGCTACGAAACCAAAAGAAGTCTATATGTGACGTGTTTTAAAAGTGGTACTCTTGTGCCCTTTAGAAAAATGCAGATATATTTTTTTTTAAAAATAATAGTGCCTGTAAAGCACACACAGAGTACTTACAGCATTTCGAAACATGGTGCAACTAGGACACAAGATTCAAATGCTGATAAAGCATACATGCATAAATACATAAGTCATACACACAGTATGTGCAAAATAACAGAGTAGAAGATGTGCAAAGAAATACACCTATGGTATGATGACCCTCAAGTGAGCGATCATACCCTGGGGGTACTTCCGGCAGACACCCGCGCAGGGGGCTGCTCCAAAAGCAGAACCACCAGTCTACCCTGCCATAGCAAAACATCACAAACCCAACCGGTCACCAACCAACTGTACGCAAAAGGTATATATATATATACTACAGTCCTCCACAAAACATAACATCACACAATGATCAACATGCAACTCAGACAAATAATGGTCATTGCCCGAATCCTCAAAGGGGCCTTCCTCGCTCTCGTCCACCAACTGATCTCCCACGTCCTCGACATCTCCTGGGTAACCATCATGGATTGAAGGCACCACGGGAAAGGGTCAACTTCTCAACAAATCAAATATAACAATTTCACAAAACAATAATCAACAGCAATGCTTACAGTTCACAAGGTTCAATTCAAAATGCTCGCTCAAGACTCGACTCATTACTCATCTCACGACTCATTTTCTCTCGACTCGACAATTTTTCCGGAAAGCAGACGCCGATCCTTCAACTGACATACCAGCCGTAGCCTTGGGATCCTCGCTCTCCCTAGGTAAGCAGTCCCGGTTCCTTAACGCTGCGACGCCTAGCTAATCCACCATAAACGAAGGGGACCTAGCACCCTTAGTTATCTGGCTCACAACTCAAAAACGTCTCGACGACTCGACAATGCTTTCAGACTCGATGAACAACTCGCCGCATACGATATTCAAAGAGTTATACGCAAGATTATTCGACCGCATATCAAATAATAAGAGCATGCTTAATATGAAGAAACGCAATTCAACAACTTAAGCAATAAAATCACTTGCATGAAGAAACGCAATTCAACAATACAAACAAAGATAAGCGATTCACACCAACAACAACCAACGACAATCAAATCATAGAATACATCCCTCTGTAACTCAATGGAGTTCACAGAGAGGAACAAACAAGTGTGGGTGGTTGGGGACAGCTACCAACCACTTGCAGACAGACCCACTAAATAATCAACACATATAAAAATAAAGTGAAGGGGTACAAGACCCTCACTTCGAACCCTTAGGTTCTCAGACTTCTTCGCGTAAACGCTTGAAATTAAATTCGTATCTAAATTTGCCTTTACACAAGGACATATAACAATAATTATAAATATGAAGCGCCCTTACCAAACTCCAAGCTACGTGTCCACGTGCTCCTCGATTTCCGCACCGTACTGTCTCGGGTTACTCGAGCCTAATACATAAAACGACTTAGCGAAATTCTAAAAACTTAGTTCTACAATCTAAGGCACTCAAACTTAACACTTTTTCTAACCAAGAATCCACAAAAATTTACTTCTAACTACTAGTAAACAATTAAGAATTTTGAATCAAAAACCACTTTTCTTGGAAATTAACTATTACATAACACTTTTACTAAAAAAAATGCTAACTCTTTAAAGAATCCTTTTTCTTAAAGTCTTAAGCATAACACATTCAAACTTCACAACAACTTCACAATTAAAAACTTTCTTCCAAAAATCTTTTAGGCCTCTCGGCCATAATCATCTTTTTCTTAAAAGAAAATTTTGCAAAACTCCTTTTCATTACTACTAACATTTTTCAAGCCAAGCAACCAAATTTAAGGTAACTCACATCAATTCTCATCTAAGCATCATACACACCCATAATTGAAACAAGTTGTAAAACATTTTTCAAATCAATACTTCACTTCAATCCTTCCAAACATTAAATTCACCAACATACTATACATCAACAATGTATGGCTAACCATTTAACTAGCTTACAAAGTTCTCAAAACTCAATTTCCAATTTTTTTTCAAGAATAAGTGTTTTCCCAAAAATACTTTCAAACAACAAAATCCCAATGTCAAGAATTCCTAAGGCATTAAATACATGGCCAATATCATGCTAAAAAAAAATATGTTCATGCCAAAATAAAGAACAACCTAATCAATTTTTTTTCATGCCATTTTAGTCCCTCAAAAATCACTTTTTCACAAAACATGAACTAACTCATATACTAACTCATGCATATCAATTCCAATAGCCTTAAAACTACCTAAAACTTAACATTCGACTCTTAGATACATGATTCAATCACCTAAACCCATATTTTCCATAGTTAAAGAATAGGTCTCAATCATAAACAACCAAGTTAGACATGCAAAATAAAAACTAAAATTTAAACAATCATTATACAACTTCCATAAACTCAATTAAACCACTAATTAGGTGATTCAATGAGGATCACACCATTTTCCCCTTTTATCCTCTTAGGGTTTTCACCCTAGAACTCAAGAAAAGGAAAAAGAATGTTTCATTTCCTCTTGATCATCATCAACCCATCAAACAACATTAAACAAGCAAGATAACAAGATTGAAAAGCAAAAAAAATAAGAAACAACAAGGGGAGGGAGGGCGCGGTTTTCAACAGTAAATGGGGAGGGAAAAATAAATTTTTTTTCTTACTTAGATGATGAGGATGAAGAAGAACTAGGTAGAGATGAAAGTTTGGAGTAACTTTGGTGAAGATTGCAAGTTGAAAAGCTTAAGAAAAATGGAAGAAAGCATCCATGGAAGCTTGGTCTTCAAGAAAGGAAAAAGAGAAAGAAGATGAGAGTTTGAGAAGACGATGGAGGCGTGAAAATGAGGCTGCATCCAGCCTTGGCCTTCTCCTTTTATAATAATAAAAATAGGTGTAGTTAGTAGGAGTAGTTAAATAAAAGGTTTTCTCTTTTTTTTTTAAAAACAAATCACACAACTAATGACACCTAGCAATTATATTAGATGTTAAACATATCACCTAATCTTACCCATCTAACCTCACATCTCTAAAAATTACCCTCTAATCTAGAGTTCTAAGATCTAAAACACGGCGACGAAAGACCGCGTTACCGATAAACTCGCGAAAATTAATTTAACGAGAAATTAATTCATCGCGTGAAAATATTATATCATAAATAATAAAAATAACAATAATCACTCAAATATAGTCACAAGAAGTTACGATTCGATTTTCATCGAAATCGGAGTTCATTTAGAATTTTATCTGCGGCGAAACCGCCCAATGATTAGAAACGCGGCGAAACTTCGTTAGAATTTTTCGACGATTTTCAAACCGTGAATTAATATGAAATATTAATTCTCAAATTTAATTTAATCTTGATTTAATTAATCCACTTACTCAGAGAACAAGAAATTGCTTTATTATAGCGTAAATACAACAAAATATACTAAATAACGCTAATTAACGCATAAAAAAAATACGTGTGTTACAATACTCCCCCTCTAAAAATAGTTTCGTCCTCGAAACTATAGGTGAGTTACGTACCGTGAAAAAGCTCTGGATACTGAGTCTTCATCTTGTCTTCTAGTTCCCAGGTGGCGTCTCCGGTCTTCGGGTCCCACATGACCTTAACCAGTTGTATCTCCTTGTTCCTTAACTGCTTAGTCTTTCGGTCTACAATCCTTGCAGGTGACGCTTCGAAAGACAGATCATCCTTCAGTTGGATCATATCCGGTTCGATGATATGAGAAGGGTCGGAGAGATATTTCCGCAATTGCGAGACGTGAAAGACGTCATGAATGTTTGATAAGAAAGGTGGCAAGGCAATTTGATAGGCCACTGGGCCGATACGACGGAGAATCTGATAGGGTCCAATGAATTTAGGAGTAAGCTTTTTGGATTCGATCGCTCGACCAACTCCAGTGACAGGGGTAACTCGGAGAAATACATGTTCTCCTTCTTCAAACTCCAACGGTCGGCGTCTTTGGTCTGCATAGCTTTTCTGTCGGCTTTGAGACGTCCGCATCCTATCTCTGATCAATCGGATCTTCTCGGTAGTCTATTGAATCATATCTGGTCCCACGACAGAACTCTCGCCATTCTGGTACCAACAAAGAGGCGTCTGACACTTACGTCCATACAATGCTTCATATGGTGCCATGCCGATACTCGTGTGGAAACTGTTGTTATAGGTGAATTCTACCAGCGATAAGACATCGTCCCAACTTCCTCTGTGGTCCAAGGTGCACGCTCATAACAAATCTTCCAGTGATTGTATCGTTCTCTCAGTCTGACCGTCGGTCTGGGGGTGATATGTTGAGCTCAGTCTGAGTTTGGTTCCCATAGCTTCTTGTAGTTCCCTCCAAAAATGAGATGTGAACTTCGGGTCTCGATCGGAAACGATAGAAGAAGGTACACCATGTAGACGCACAATCTCTGCGATGTAGATCTCTCTCAGCTTCTCCACATTGTACGTCGATCTCACTGGTAAGAAATGTGCCGATTTAGTCAGTCGGTCAACGATTACCCAAATCGAGTCATGCTTCCTCTGCGTTCTCGGCAATCCCACGACGAAATCCATAGAAATGCTGTCGCACTTCCACTCTGGTACGTCAAGCGGTTGTAGCATCCCTGCTGGTTGTTGATGTTCTACCTTCGCCTTCTGACAAGTTAGACAGGAAGCTACATACTCTGCTACTTGCTTCTTCATTCCAGGCCACCAAAAATGCTTCTTCAAGTCCAGATACATCTTCGTAACTCCTGGATGAATACTCAAACCACTCTTGTGTGCCTCGTCGAGAATCAACTTTCTCAGCTCAGCTACGTTGGGTACACATACACGTCCATTGCATCTTAAGATATTGTCCATTCCGACCTTGAACTCAGTTGCTTTTCCTCGTGCTATAAGCTCGATCTTCTCTTGCAGTAGCTTGTCGTGAGCTTGGTGTTCCCTAATCTCCTCCAATAGGTCGCTAGAAATGGTAAGCATTCCAAACCTCAGCCTTCCCGGTGACACTTCCATGCTCAGCTTCAAGTCTCGAAACTTTTCTAGCATCTCCAACTCCTTGATCATCATTGCTGAAACTAAAACGCTTTTCCTGCTTAGTGCATCAGCTACCACGTTCGCCTTCCCTGGATGGTATTCCAAAGTAAAATCGTAGTCCTTCAGAAATTATGTCCATCTTCGTTGTCGCATGTTGAGCTCTTTCTGATCGAATAAGTATCGCAAGCTCTTGTGGTCGCCAGAACAAGAACGTGTTCTACAGAGATAGTGCCTCCAAATATTTAGTGCAAAAACCACCGCAGCAAGCTCCAAATCGTGCGTAGGGTAATTCCTCTCGTGAGTCTTAAGCTGTCGCGAAGCATAAGCCACAACTTTCCGATGTTGCATCAACACGCATCCTAATCCCTGGTGTGACGCATCACAATAAACCTCGCAAGGTTCTTCTGGTTGGGGCAGAATCAACACAGGTGCGGTTGTCAAAAGCTCCTTCAGTCTCTGGAAACTGGATTCGCACTCCTCTGTCCAAGCAAACGGTTGATCCTTCCTTGTAAGCCATGTGAGTGGCGCGACAATCTTCGAGAAACCTTCGATAAACCTCCGATAATAGCCTGCTAAGCCCACAAAGCTTCTGGTATCCGTCACGGTTTTTGGTTGCTCCCAAGATAACACAGCTTCTATCTTGGCCGGATCCACAGCTATTCCTTCTTTAGTTATCACATGTCCGAGAAAGTTCACTTTTTCAAGCCAGAATTCACACTTAGCAAGGTTGGCATAAAGCTGCTTCTCTCGGAGTATTTGCAGTACTTGACGGAGGTGCTCTTCGTGCTCCTCTCTACTCCTCTAGTAAATCAGGATGTCGTCGATGAACACTACCACGAATTGATCCAGAAATGGGTGAAAGATCCTGTTCATGTAGTCCATGAATACCGCTGCGCGTTAAACCCCAAAAGGCATCACTAAATACTCGTAGTGGCCGTATCTTGTCCTGAAAGCGGTCTTGGGAATATCCTCTTCCTTCACTCGAATCTGGTGATAACCTGACTTTAAGTCAATCTTGGAAAACATGGCAGCTCCCCTTAGTTGATCCATCAAATCATCGATGCACGGTAGCGGATACTGATTCTTGACAGTAACCTTGTTGAGTTGGCGATAATCCACGCACAGTCTTGATCGTCCATCCTTCTTCTTCACTAACAATATTGGGGCTCCCCATGGCGACACACTGGGCCGTATGAACTGCTTTGATTCCAAGTGCACAATCTGAGACTTCAACTCCTTCATCTCAGCTGGTGACATTCGATAGGGCGCTATCGAAATTGGTCCTGTTCCTGGAAGTAAATCAATAGAAAATTTGATTTCTCTGACTAGCGGTAGTCCTGGCACGTCTTCCGGGAAAACATCGATAAAATCGTAAACAACAGGAACATTCTTCACTTCGATCTCTTGAGAAACTTCCGAACTAGCCAAGTACATGTATTCTTGGGTCCCCTCTCTCAATGAAACACCAATGTGATTAACAGATAGGTAGTTGGAAATTCCGAGGTCGGGAAAAACCACGGTTTTTCGGGCACAGTCCAAAAGGACATGGTGGTGGGATAACCAATCCATCCCGAGAATGACATCTAGACCCTTAAGTGGTGAGCACCAAATTAACCACAAATTTTCTACTCAATGACCACCACACAATTAAGGCATGCGGTGTTGGTAACTAAGGTCTTAGCAATGGGGTAGTAACTACCCGGCTTGAATGGTAAAGCGATCCTGATCAATTTCAAACGGTCTACACAATCAAGAAATAAAGGAATGGGTTGCACCCGAATCAAAAAGAACGGTTAGGGTTTACCCTCAATCTCACAATCTCCTTGGATGAGGCCATCACTTGCTCGCTTCTTCTCCGCTCATACGTAAAACTCGCCTTTAGCCATTGGGCGTTTTCCTTTAGCCTTTGCCGCATCGTCGCTTGCTCAAATTAGGTGTCGGACAATCCTTGGCGAAATGCCCCGGCTTCTTACAGTTAAAGCACACATCCTCTTTCTGGACACAGTTATTTGCATAGTGTCCCGGCTTTCCACAATGATAACAGGTCACATCAGTACCAGTCTGACTCTCGCTCCTCGGGTTTTGGGCCATCGGACGATATTGTCCCCTGTTGTTGTTCCCCTGGGGTCGACTATAGGGCTTCTTCTGCTGTTGTTTCCCTTTCTGATTCCGATCACTCTGCCTGATTGGCCCTCTAGAGTAGTTGCCTCCCAAATTGAGTCTCCGATTCTTCATAGTCTCCACTTCCCTACACTTCTCGACCAGTTGTTGAAATTGTCTATTTCCCAGTGGCAACACTGAGTCCTGAATGTCATCACGGAGTCACTCCATGAACCGATGACACATATATCCTTCATCCACTATCTGTCGGAAGAAAAGAAAGTATCTAGATAGTGACTCAAACTTCGCAGCAAACTCGCCGATTGACATGTTACCCTGTCGTACCTTCAGAAAGTCATCTCCCAGCTTGGTCCTTGCACTAAGGGGAAAGTACTTATCCAAAAACTTTTCCCGAAAAGATGCCCAAGTGATCTCCTGATGGTTTGCCTCCATCATCAGCCTAGTACTCCTCCACCAGTACTCCGCATCTCCTAAGAGCAGGTAAGTTGCAAAGTTCACCTTAACCTCAGCTGGGGAACGTAGTACCTCGAAAATCTTCTCTACTTCCAGCAACCATAGGTCTGCCTTCTCCGGGTTAACCTCTCCACGAAACTTCGGAGGATCATGTCGACGAAAATCAACCAATCCCCTTGATTCGGCAGCTCGCGCCTCTCTCTCTTGCTTCTGTAGATCCCGTTGAGTCTTGGCAAAGAATCTGTTGGGCAACAAAGAATCGCCATCTCAGTCATTGCTTGAATCGCTCGATCGATGTTGGAGTTATCGGATCCGGTTGCAGGGTCTCTACGAGGTGGCATTAGATTTCAAAAAATCCAAAACCTGCCAGAACTCACAAACAAAGGGGAGTGTTAACACACATTGCTTCAATCAAGAAACAATCCAAACAATTGACAAACAACCACTATACTTAGCAAACAATAACAATACAAAATAGTTAATCACACCAATAAGCACAACCCGACACGGTGACCAGTTCCAATTTTCCTATGCACAGTCCGGTTAGACCGAACTGCTCTGATACCACCTTTATAACGACCCGTTTCCAGATCGCTACGAAACCAAAAGAAGTCTATATGTGACGTGTTTTAAAAGTGGTACTCTTGTGCCCTTTAGAAAAATACAGATATATTTTTTTTTAAATAATAGTGCCTGTAAAGCACACACAGAGTACTTACAGCGTTTCGAAACATGGTGCAACTAGGACACAAGATTCAAATGCTGATAAAGCATACATGCATAAATACATAAGTCATACACACAGTATGTGCAAAATAACAGAGTAGAAGATGTGCAAAGAAATACACCTATGGTATGATGACCCTCAAGTGAGCGATCATACCCTGGGGGTACTTCCGGCAGACACCAGTGGGTCGCTCAAAAGCGTAACCACCGCCTACCCCCGCCATAGCAAAACATCACAAACCCAACCAGTCACCAACCAACTGTACGCAAAAGGTATATATATATACTACAGTCCTCCACAAAACATAACAGCACACAATGATCAACATGCAACTCAAGACAAATAATGGTCATTGCCCGAATCCTCAAAGGGGCCTTCCTCGCTCTCGTCCACCAACTGATCTCCCACGTCCTCGACATCTCCTGGGTAACCATCATGGATTAAAGGCACCACGGGAAAGGGTCAACTTCTCAACAAATCAAATATAACAATTTCACAAAACAATAATCAACAGCAATGCTTACAGTTCACAAGGTTCAATTCAAAATGCTCGCTCAAGACTCGACTCATTACTCATCTCACGACTCATTTTCTCTCGACTCGACAATTTTTCCGGAAAGCAGACGCCGATCCTTCAACTGACATACCAGCCGTAGCCTTGGGATCCTCGCTCTCCCTAGGTAAGCAGTCCCGGTTCCTTAACGCTGCAACGCCTAGCTAATCCACCATAAACGAAGGGGACCTAGCACCCTTAGTTATCTGGGTCACAGCTCAAAAACTTCTCAACGACTCGACAATGCTCTCAGACTCGATGAACAATTCGCCGCATACGATAGTCAAAGAGTTATACGCAAGATTATTCGACCGCATATCAAATAATAAGAGCATGCTTAATATGAAGAAACGCAATTCAACAACTTAAGCAATAAAATCAGTTTGCATGAAGAAACGCAATTCAACAATACAAACAGCATAAGCAGTTCACAGCTCAACAACAACCAACGACAATCAAATCATAGAATACATCCCTCTGTAACTCAATGGAGTTCACAGAGAGGAACAAACAAGTGTGGGTGGTTGGGGACAGCTACCAACCACTTGCAGACAGGCCCACTAAATAATCAACACATATAAAAATAAAGCGAAGGGGTACAAGACCCTCACTTCGAACCCTTAGGTTCTCAGACTTCTTCGCGTAAATGCTTGAAATTAAATTCGTATCTAAATTTGCCCTTACACAAGGACATATAACAATAATTATAAATATGAAGCGCCCTTACCAAACTCCAAGCTACGCGTCCACGTGCTCCTCGATTTCCGCACCGTACTGTCTCGGGTTACTCGAGCCTAATACATAAAACGACTTAGCGAAATTCTAAAAACTTAGTTCTACAATCTAAGGCACTCAAACTTAACACTTTTTCTAACCAAGAATCCACAAAAATTTACTTCTAACTACTAGTAAACAATTAAGAATTTTGAATCAAAAACCACTTTTCTTAGAAATTAACTACTACATAACACTTTTACTAAAAAAAATGCTAACTCTTTAAAGAATCCTTTTTCTAAAAGTCTTAAGCATAACACATTCAAACTTCACAACAACTTCACAATTAAAAACTTTCTTCCAAAAATCTTTTAGGCCTCTCGGCCATAATCATCTTTTTCTTAAAAGAAAATTTTACAAAACTCCTTTTCATTACTACTAACATTTTTCAAGCCAAGCAACCAAATTTAAGGTAACTCGCATCAATTCTCATCTAAGCATCATACACACCCATAATTGAAACAAGTTGTAAAACATTTTTCAAATCAATACTTCACTTCAATCCTTCCAAACATTAAATTCACCAACATACTATACATCAACAATGTATGGCTAACCATTTAACTAGCTTACAAAGTTCTCAAAACTCAATTTCCAAATTTTTTTTCAAGAATAAGTGTTTTCCCAAAAATACTTTCAAACAACAAAATCCCAATGTCAAGAATTCCTAAGGCATTAAATACATGGCCAATATCATGCTAAAAAAATATGTTCATGCCAAAATAAAGAACAACCTAATCAATTTTTTTTCATGCCATTTTAGTCCCTCAAAAATCACTTTTTCACAAAACATGAACTAACTCATATACTAACTCATGCATATCAATTCCAATAGCCTTAAAACTACCTAAAACATAACATTCAACTCTTAGATACATGATTCAATCACCTAAACCCATATTTTCCATAGTTAAAGAATAGGTCTCAATCATAAACAACCAAGTTAGACATGCAAAATAAAAACTAAAATTTAAACAATCATTATACAACTTCCATAAACTCAATTAAACCACTAATTAGGTGATTCAATGAGGATCACACCATTTTCCCCTTTTCTCCTCTTAGGGTTTTCACCCTAGAACTCAAGAAAAGGAAAAAGAATGTTTCATTTCCTCTTGATCATCATCAACCCATCAAACAACATTAAACAAGCAAGATAACAAGATTGAAAAGCAAAAAAAATAAGAAACAACAAGGGGAGGGAGGGCGCGGCTTTCAACAGTAAATGGGGAGGGAAAAATAAATTTTTTTCTTACTTAGATGATGAGGATGAAGAAGAACTAGGTAGAGATGAAAGTTTGGAGTAACTTTGGTGAAGATTGCAAGTTGAAAAGCTTAAGAAAAATGGAAGAAAGCATCCATGGAAGCTTGGTCTTCAAGAAAGGAAAAAGAGAAAGAAGATGAGGGTTTGAGAAGACGATGGAGGCGTGAAAATGAGGCTGCATCCAGCCTTGGCCTTCTCCTTTTATAATAATAAAAATAGGTGTAGTTAGTAGGAGTAGTTAAATAAAAAGTTTTCTCTTTTTTTTTTAAAACAAATCACACAACTAATGACACCTAGCAATTATATTAGATGTTAAACATATCACCTAATCTTACCCATCTAACCTCACATCTCTAAAAATTACCCTCTAATCTAGAGTTCTAAGATCTAAAACACGGCGACGAAAGACCGTGTTACCGATAAACTCGCGAAAATTAATTTAACGAGAAATTAATTCATCGCGTGAAAATATTATATCATAAATAATAAAAATAACAATAATCACTCAAATATAGTCACAAGAAGTTACGATTCGATTTTCATCGAAATCGGAGTTCATTTATAATTTTATCTGCGGCGAAACCGCCCAACGATTAGAAACGCGGCGAAACTTCGTTAGAATTTTTCGACGATTTTCAAACCGTGAATTAATATGAAATATTAATTCTCAAATTTAATTTGATCTTGATTTAATTAATCCACTTACTCAGAGAACAAGAAATTGCTTTATTATAGCGTAAATACAACAAAATATACTAAATAACGCTAATTAACGCATAAAAAAAATACGCGTGTTACAATCTTCATCTGATGATGATGAGGAACAAACAAATATGGCTCTAACGGCTACCATAGGGTTAGACAGTGAAGAAGAAGGTGATTCTAATCCATCTTCTGATATTGAAATAGCTTTTGATGAACTATTAGACGAGTCTTCTAAGCTCAACACTGAGTATGAATCTTTGAAAAAGAAATTCTCAAAACTTTCAAAAGAATTTCAAATACTCAATAAGGAGAATGAGAAGCTCAAAGTTGAAAACCACCGTTTGGTGAATGACAGCTCTAAGACTGAGGACAAGGTTGAATGTAACTCTTCAAAATATGAAGAGGGATTTCAAAGAATCCTTGCTAAATGTGTTCCACGATGCAAACACGCATCTATGATTTGGGGTGTAAGCCAAAATGGTAAAAAGGGTCTTGGTTACAACCAGAGGAACCCACCTTTCAAAAAACAAATTTGAAAACCAAAGATACCAACAATCATAGTGATTGTCTACTTTGTACTTTTTGCAATAAGAAAGGACACATTAGAAGTACTTGTTATAAATTGAAAAATAAGAAGGACAAGTTTCCTTCTAAAACTAACAAAAGATGATCCAAAAAGATTTGGGTACCTAAGGACAAAATTGTATATGTTGCTGATTTGCTTAGCAACAGAGTTACGAAACCAGTCCTGGTACTTGGACAGTGGATGCTCACGTCACATGACGGGAGAAAGACGTATGTTCCAAGAACTCCAACTTAAAGAAAGTGGAATAGTAGGTTTCGGAGGAAACCAAAATGGTAAAATCATTGGAAGAGGAAAAGTTAGTGAGAAATTCCTACCATCTATTGATAATGTCTTATTGGTTGATGGCCTGAAGCATAATCTACTAAGTGTAAGTCAATTATGCGATAGTGGTTATGATGTTGGCTTTAGTGATAATGCCTGTATAGTCAAGAGCAAGAATGATGGCTCAATTTTCTTTAAAGCAAAGAGAAAGAATAATATTTACAAAATAAAGCTTTCTGAGTTGGCAAATCAAAATATAAAATGCTTTTTGTCAGTTGATGAAGAGCAATGGACTTGGCACAAAAGATTGGGTCATGCCAGCTTGAGGTTAATCTCTAATCTTAACAAGAAAGAACTTGTTAGAGGCTTACCAAATCTTAGGTATCAATCTGATGCTCTTTGTGAAGCATGCCAAAAGGGGAAACAAACAAAATCTTCTTTTGAATCCAAAAATATTGTTTCCACTTCAAGGCCACTTGAACTTTTGCATTTAGATTTATTTGGACCAACTAGAACTGCATCTTTGTCTGGAAAGAAATATGGCCTTGTAATTGTTGATGACTATACTAGATGGACATGGGTAAAATTCCTAGCTCACAAGGATGAGTCATTTGCAATATTTTCTGTTTTCTGCAAACAAGTGCAAAATTAAAAAGGTTTTTGTATTACAACAATTAGAAGTGATCATGGTGGAAAATTTGAAAATGAATCATTTCAAAACTTTTGCGAAGAGCTTGGCATCTCTCACAATTTTTCATCTCTTAGAACACCACAACAAAATGGTGTTGTAGAATGAAAAAATAGATCTTTACAAGAAATGGCCAGAACCATGATTCACGAAACTGATGTTACAAAGCACTTTTGGGCAGAAACAGTAAACACTGCATGTTATATTCAAAATAAAATCTATATTAAACCTATTTTGAATAAGACTCCTTATGAATTGTGGAAAGGAAGAAAACCCAACATTTCATATTTTCACCAATTTGGGTGTGACTGCTTTGTTCTCAATACAAAGGACAGTCTTGGAAAATTTGATTCAAAATCACACAAAGCTATCTTTTTGGGATATTCTGAACGCTCTAAAGCCTACAGAGTATACAACAAAGAAACATTAATTGTTGATGAATCTATGCATATGAGATTTGATGACAAGAAGCCTGACAATGAAACGTCAGAGCTAGATAAAGTCTTTGCAGATTTACAGATAAGCAAAGAAACAGATGAAGGTGTCATAGGTGCTGACTCTGATTCTGCGTCTGGTTCTGCGTCTGGTGATAAGACCTAAGAAGAATCAACAACAGACTGGAAGTTCAAACCTCATCACGCAAAGGATCAGATTATTGGTGAACCAAGTGACAAAGTTAGAACAAGATCATCTCTCAGGGAAAACTCTGACTTCACATTGTTGTCAGAAATAGAGCCCAAAACAATTGATGAAGCACTAACAGACGATGGATGGATACTTGCTTTGCAAGAAGAGCTCAATCAATTTCAGAGGAATGATGTTTGGAAGCTTGTGCCTCCTCCAGTGGATAAGCAAGCCATTGGAACCAAGTGGGTTTTCAAAAACAAACTTGATGAAGATGGCAAAGTGGTAAGAAACAAGGCAAGACTTGTTGCTCATGGGTATTCACAAGAGGAAGGTATTGATTATACTGAAACCTTCGCTCCTGTAGCTAGACTTGAAGCAATTAGAATCTTATTATCATTTGTTGCACAACATGGCATTACTTTATATCAAATGGATGTAAAGAGTGCATTTTTAAATGGTTTCATAAGTGAGGAAGTGTTTGTAAAACAACCACCTGGATTTGAAGATATTGCTTATCCAAAACATGTCTTCAAACTTAAAAAGGCTCTTTATGGTCTTAAACAAGCTCCAAGAGCTTGGTATGACAGATTAAGTACCTTTTTAATGTCAAATGGTTTTGAAAGAGGACAGGTGGATACTACACTCATTAGAAAATCATCTAAAAACATTTTATTATAGTTCAAATATATGTTGATGATATTATCTTTGGTGCTACTAATGAATCTCTTTGTGAGGAATTCTCTAAGCTTATGCAGAATGAGTTTGAAATGAATATGATGGGAGAATTAAAATTCTTCCTTGGTATTCAAATCAAACAATGTCGAGATGGAGCCTATAACAATTAAACTAGATATGTGAAAGAACTCCTAAAGAAGTTCAACATTGAGGAAACCAAACCTATGAGCACACTAATGCATCCAACATGTGCTCTTGGCAAAGATGAATCTAGTAAAAAGGTAGACCAAAAGGTATATAGAGGTATAATTGGTTCACTCCTTTATCTGACTGCCTCAAGGCCTGATATTATGTTTAGTGTTTGCTTATGTGCAAGATTCTAATCTGATCCTAGAGAATCTCACTTAACTGCTGTTAAGAGAATCTTTAGGTATCTCAAAGGAACTACTAACCTTGGTCTGCTTTATAAGAACTCAGAAAATTACAAGTTAGTAGGTTTTTGTGATGCTGACTTTGTTGGAGATAGAATTGAAAGAAAGAGCACAAGTGGTGGCTGCCAATTTCTTGGAGCAAACCTTATCTCTTGGTCCAGCAAAAGGCAAAGTACAATTGCACTATCAACTGCAGAAGCTGAGTATATATCTGCTGCAAGCAGTAGCTCACAACTACTATGGATGAAGTATCAACTTGAGGACTACCAGATTAAAGAGAGTAACATTCCTATATACTGTGATAATACCTCTGCAATATGTTTGACTAAAAATCTTATTTTGCATTCACGTGCTAAACATATTGAAATTAAACATCACTTCATTAGAGACTATGTTCAGAAAGGGATACTTGAAATTAAATTTATTGATACTGACCATCAATGGGTAGATATCTTTACAAAACCCCTTGCTGAAGATAGATTCAACTTTATAAGAAAGAATTTGAATTTTTATCTTATAAAGGAATAACTGTTTAATTTGGATATAGTTGCCTCTGTTTTATGTGCCTCTAAAATGCCTGCTTCTGTCTGCTTACATGCCTCTGTTTTGATGTTGCCTCTGTTGTTGAACACGTGCATCTGTTTGTCACACACGTGCCTCTGTTTGTATATGTGAGTCTGTTTGATATGTGTCTCTTTTAATATGTTGGCTCTGATTAATATCTAATTATTAATTAATTGTTCATATTATTTATTATTTTATTAATTATTATTTAATTTTTGTTTCATCTGTTTTGGTGACTGTTCATATGAGTCTGTTGCGTTTATTACAAAAGTGCCTCTGAGAATCTTTGTGTACACGTGTCTCTATGAGACTGGTTGATGCGTTAGTGGCTGAAAGTTACTCTCACTGAGTCATTATTTCTTTTACTACCCGAGGACAGTTTTACTGCGCCTCTTTAATACTGTGTGTGACACCTTTCATTTTTTAAACGACAATTTATTTATTTCATTTATTTTGAAAATTGAAAAAGGCGGTTTGCCTTCTTCAACATGTTTTATTACTCACTCACTCACTTACTACACCCACTACTCACTCCCTGAGAAGCCACATGTTCTGAACCCTAAACCCCTTTATCTTCTACCTGCTCTCTGCAACTTCCTGTTTCTCTGCAATTTACGGTCCGAATGAAGAACCTAAACCTACCTTGGTGAATGCTGAGCAACACCAACTGAAGGTAATGGTGGAACACCATGTGAACTTCGAAGACTTAGCTGATAAAGGGTACACCTTTAGAACTGATTTCATCGATATGGGTATAATGGATTTCTTCTGTATGGAAAACTACCCTGTGAGGAACTGGTAAAGGAATTTTGGATGTATGCTTGGTGCAAGAACAACACCATTCACAGCTATGTTTAAAAGAGGAATATTCTGAATACTCAGGATATTATTGCTGATGTTATCAAATGCCCTAACTCTGGAGCTGTTATTGAAGAGGGCTGGGAAAAGGATTTTGGTGGCTAGGGAACAATCAACGACTCTATCTATGAGAAGCCTGGTGGTTCAAAGGCTGTGGACATGAAAAACAAGTTTGGAGTGCTCTTCAAGATCATAATGCACTGCGTGGTTCCCAAGTTTGGGTCTGTGGACACTATGAGCAGTGACCACAAGTTCATTATGTGGAATTATGAGACCAAGGCCAAACTCAACATGTGAAGTCTCATTTTTGATCATCTGTGCAGAAACATCATGTACTCCAGAAAAGGGAAGAACTTGAACATCCTTTATGGAAGATTGCTCTTTGCTATCATGGACAATCAAGGCTTGATTCAACATCTTCAAGAGCTTAACACTGAAGAAGCTGGAGTTGCACTCAAAACCATGAGTGTACCAACCCTCTCCAGGGAGAACTTGAGGAGAATGAAGGTTTTATCTGAAGAAGTGATTGCTGAGATACAAAAGGAAGAAGAAGGTGGGAGAAAACCTGTAAGGAGGGGAAAAAGGAAGATGAGTGAAGTTACTGTTGAGCCTACCAGAAGGGTAACTAGGAGCACTGGCATCCACATTGCTGAGACTACTCACTTGGTTCAACCAGTGAGACCTGCATTCATGCCCTCAGTGATGCTACAAGAAATTGAGGAGAAGAAAGTTGAGGTTGATGAGATGATAACCAAGTGTAAGGAAGATAGCTATCAATAATACCTACACCTCAAAGAAGAAAGGCTAAAGGGTTAAGCCTATGTTACTGCTATTGCTCCTCCTGTTGTTGCCTTCGGCACCACTGCTACTGCAACAACCCCTTCTGCTTCTGCAACCACCACCACTGCTGTTCCTACTACTACTACTGCTCCTGCCGCTTCAAAGTTGAAGAGGATAGTCAAATGGGTTGATCTCCCTACTGCCAAGAAAACCAAGGTACTAGATGATGTTGTACGCTTGTATGATTCTGCTTATAATTCTGGTACTGCTGCAACTGGTTCTTCTGAAACCCTACCTTCCCAATCCTCAAAACCTATACCTTCAAACCATATTCCTCCTCCCCAAATTCCTAAGCCTATTCCACAACCTTCTAAACCTATTCCCTCACCAAAATCTTCTCAACCTAAACCTTCTAAGAAACCCTCACCTCCTAAAATGCCTGTACCTCCATCAATTTCTGATTCCTTCGATTCTTCTTCATCTAATGACGATGAAGATGATCATGTCCCACTGAGACCTAAGCAGAGACCTCAACACCAAGTTCAATTTCCTTATATTGAACCCATTTCAGTTGTTCACCCTACAACCTCCAAATCACCACCAAGACCTCCATCACCTCCATTGACTCAACCTGACCTTAACATACCTTCACAACCCGAACCTTTCACTGAAACAGAACCTGAGCCTATTATCTAGGAACCCTTATCCCCTTCACCTAGTTCTGATACTGTTTGTGAAGCACAACCCCTCTCTATCCTTCAACCTGTACCTGACTCCACTTTTCAACTTGCAATTCTTGTACCTTTTCCACCACAATTCCATTCTCCACCCCATTCACCAATTTTGGCTGAACCAGAATCTACAGCAGAACCAATGGAAGAGAATGACCTAGTCATTACAGCTGCAATTGGCTCTGAGTAGTTCAAGGTCTTGATTCTGATGATGATGATGTTTCCATAATTGACCCTCCAACCCTGCTTCTTCCTGCACCCCCTGGCCCCATTGTTTAGATTGGTTGTGAGCCTCCTCCTAACCATCGAGAAGCAAGAATTGTGCCTGAACGTTATCCACACCTGATTGCTGGTATTGAGTGTTTTAAGGCTGAGAGATACCGTGAGTATCAAGACTGGAAAATCATCTAAGAAGAAAGAATGGATGAAGTTTTGTCTGCACAGGCTCAAGAGGACCTTCTTGCCAATTGGCAATTTGTGCATAACTAGTTTGAACAGCACAAAAAGGATCAACTTAAAAGGAATAGAAGATTAGTTGCTGCTTCTACTTGGAATGTGCCTCAAAGGAGAAATACCCCTGCAGTTTGGGAACCTGAACCTGCTCTCATACCTATTCCTCCACCTCCACCTGCTACAGAACCTGTTACTCCTCCTTCTGCTACAACTGCTATAATCACTCAGCCATCTACCTCTGCTTCTGGGTCTGCTTCTACATCAGCAAGTCGTTCTGTAGTTGTCTCTCAGGAAGTCTTGGATCAGCTTGTTGAAGATAACAAGCTCTTTAAGAAGTATATGGAAACAACTGAGAAACGTTTGGAAGCTTCAGATAGGAAGCATGATGTTGTTACTGATATGCTACAGGCCATTCTGGATCAGTTGCCTAAGCCTTAGACAGCCTTTAGGACCTTTCCGATTTTGTTTTAAGCCTGTTCTTTATCTTTCTTTAGTTAAATTTTTTTTGTAATTTGGCAATTTTGATTAATGAAATTAATTTTTGGTTCTTATTGATTTAACTCTATCTTTCTCAAATACTGTTTTGACTGTGATGTTCGTTATTTATTCTTAACCTTTTTGTCTGATGACAAAAGGGGGAGAAGAAAATATAGATACATAGAGTAATTGATGAACCTGATGTATCAACTAAATGTCATCATGCATTGTATTTGTGCATCATTTACTCTGATACATTAACTTGAAATGAAGTATATCCTCTGAAAGATCTATCTGTTTATATAAGCTCTGACACTTTATTTAAAATGCTCTGAAATGATACATTCAATTGATGTGATTTTACACGTAGAAAATATTTATATGTGTTTAATTCAGGGGGAGCCTCTGAAATTATTTTAAATAAATATTTTTCTAAAGGAAAATTGTTCATCAATGTATGTATTTGTCTGTTAGTGTGCAGTAAATAACTATTCATCAGAAGAAATTGTCTCAAAAGACTTAGTGACACACTTAGTTCCATAAATCTAAGTCTGGCATTGATCCTCTGAAGTTACGCTGACGTCATCGTCTGAAAGCCTTGCTCTGAAATGGTCAACTCTGTTGGGAGTCAATGCTCTGGTAAGACCATACTTTGACTTAGTCAACTCTGTTGGTAATCAACATTGGCAAGACCATGCTCTGGCTTAGTCAACTCTGATTGATTAGTCAACGCTCTGGTGAACCAAGCTCTGGTAAGACAAACTCTGTTTCTAGTCAACGCTCTGTTATTCAGTCAACGCATAAACAGACTTTAGTTAGACTACTCTATGGAAGCCTTCGTCCAATTCTTCATGACTCTCTTATGTGAAAGGCCAACAAATTTTGTGCTGAAGAACTCACCTCTGTTTTAAGCTCACTCTGGTGAATAGTGTGGCTGTGATAGGAAAACAAACTGAAGTTCATTTAAGGGTACTTCGTGTATTTAAGAGACCTCATTGATGAAGCATTTTAATGTACGAGGTATTAAAGGCTAAAGGGAATGTCAACGAATATAATCATCAGGAAACTTCCTCTCGAAGGGTCTAATATTCAAAAAGCTCACAAAAGACAAACACTTTGATTTTGTCTGCCGTGTCAGTATGCTTTGAGCAAAGTGGAAAACGACGTGACTTTCTAAAGCCACAAAAAAGGGATCTGAAGTCTTTGACCCAGGGTGAAAAGAGCTGTTAGGTTACAACGGAACTATTCACAACCCTAGCTATATATATATACACCTTACTTCACCCACTTAAGTAGGTTAACGCTGTGGAAACAAAGTGAGCAACCAAGAATCATTCCAAGTATCTGAGATCACATTGAAAAAAGCACTTAATTGTTTTTACCCCTTCAGTTTGAAAGTTATTCATTGTGCTTAAGTCTTTCATTGTATATCATCTCTGTGAGAGTTATTTTGATATTGTTTCAAATCATTTTTGAACTTTGTATTTAGCCCAGTAGTGGCTGTATTCCTTAGAGGCTTGACTGCACTAAGTCGTTCTAAGAAGTTGTGAGTATAGTCGGTTTGGCAGTATTATACTCTCAAGTGTAATCAGGTTGATTATAGTGGAGAAGTCCTTCAAGTGTGTAAAGGGACTAGACGTAGCTATCAGGTGATAGTGAACTAGTAAATCAATGTGTCACTCTCTTCTCTTTATTTACTTATTGCTTTATTTTATTAAAGAGTTGTTTTGGAAAGTTTTCATAAACATACAAGCTTTGCGAAAAGATTTCTAAAACCCAATTCAAACCCCACTTTCTTGTGTTTTTGCCACGTTTAGGGACAACCCGCCGCCTTCCACCAACAGATCACATCTTCCACGATAGTCCACGGCGTTTCCGGCCAATTCTAGATCTCCGATCAGATCAGAACACATTCTCTTTTCCTTTAATTTTCTTTAGTAATTTCTCTTCTTTATGCATTTATAAATTAAGGCTTTATATTTTGTGCTTTATTGTTTCCCTCTTTACTTGTTTTCATTTATATGGTGGTATTTAGGGACTTTGACTCTATCTTTAATACCTTGGCTCCAACATGGAGATTCAGGTGAGAACCTTGTCCAAAGACAGAAATATGGACCACACTTATTCTAAATTGGTTAATGCTAGTATGTCTGCTTAATCCCAATCAAGGAATTGCAATGTCCATATATGTATATCCATACAAATCATTCACCCATATACTTTTTACTAATGACAAGATGGAAAAGTAAATATAGCCATGTAATAAATATCCCCATTTTAGTCAAAACAACTTCTAACTCAGATAAAAATCCCTAAACCCCATTTTATTGTCTGTGCAGATTCACTTGAGAGGAAGAAACACAGATTCAAAAAACTAGTGAACAAAGATCAGAGATTCACTTACCATTTGCGGGCTTCAGTTTTTCGGCGGTGGTCGAAGGCGATGAGGAGGGAGAATGGACTCTACGAGCTAGCCTATGAACTTACCTTGTAGAGTTCGCGAGCTTGCCACAAAGGAGTCGATCTTGGATGGCAGATTTTATGCATGAGAAGGTGATTCACAGTGGTTGATTAGGGTCACCGTTAGTGGCTCCAGTGAAGAGGTTGCGCCTTGCGGATTCAATGTGTGGGAAGGTATTTGGGTTTCTGAATCAGAACTCCCACCATATCAATTGCAGATTTAGGAGTTGTTTGTCCAAGGAATGAAAGACGGCCATGGCGCGCAATCAGATTAGGTTTCGGGAGTTACTGAGTTTGGTATCGTTTAAGATTCCTTTTGTTCTTTTTATATTTTGGGGATAAGGTATTTTTTAACAGATTAATTTTTTGTTTTTTCAATTTTATTTTTAATTTGTAACTTTCATTTTTTCATTTAGTAAACTATAGGCTATCTTTATCCCACACTTTTCACATACGTTGTTTAATTATATAAAAGGCAACGTTTACATACTTCTGGACACATTAGTTTACTAAATTTTGACAGGCAACGGTTAGATGAATGTGGTCTAACCTGCAACAGTTTATTGCTCGTGGCCTATACAAAAAGAGGCAACAGTTGCACACCATGAGTTAGGCGAGCGAAAGGATATCTTTGTTGTTGTCAACACTCAAAAAACCGTTGTCTATTCCAACTTTAGGCCACATTTTTTAGCCGTGGACAAGTTTAGTGTTGCCTAAAGTCAAATATGTTGTTGTGAAAGTATAGAAAGTATAAAACAACAGGAATATGAAAACTTATCACACCAGCTTACACGAGTTAAATTGATATAGAATCACCTCTACAATTAGCATAGCAACCGATGCACAAACATTAACTAGTATGCAAACAAGGAGTAACAACCGAAATAAGCTATATAAATTCCAAACAAGAATATAGCCTAGCAGGCAGCATAATATGAGGAAGGAAACTATGTCAGCAGATAGAGTATGCAATTATAGTCTTATTCTTTTCAGCACTAGATGCAAGACCAAGCAAGCCCATGCCCATCATCACCTCAAGTTCAGTGTTGGCTTCTTCTTCTTTTGTTGTTTTGTCAAAAGAAGGGAGAATCGAGCAAATCCAAAATTCTTTCTCTTGGCAGGAAACTGCCTCTGACCATTTTCTTTCTCAAATTGCCTGTCAAAGGAATCCGGATCATAGTTTCGTTTGCCTAGCATCTGACCCAGTGACATCTTCCGTTTCACTGAACTTCTTTCTCTAAGCATTCCGTCCTCAAACTCTTCCGACACCATCAGCTTCCTGCTCAATATTTGTCCTATTGATAGGGTTGGCTTTAGAACTGATTTGGCTTCATCATTAACCAGATTCAGCCCATGTACATCATGTAACCAAGAATCTCTACGATGATTAGAAGGGTTTTTAAACTTGACAGAGTTATGTATAGAACGTCTTTTGTGACCCTCGGACCGCCACTTCCTCAAAGGCTCTTCAACAGCTAGCTTTCCCCTATTTGCAACCTCTACCCTTTCCAGGGCTTCTTCAAGGGCCTGCTTGCTGGTTTTAACTTCTTCTGTAGCTTCCTCTACCCTTTTTAAAATGTCTATTTTTGATAAATTTGCTTCATCAACTTGAAGCATAGCATCTAGAACTCTCGTCTTAGACTGTTCCTCCGCGTCTCGAGCTTTGCAGGTCAAAGCAGTATACTCTTCAAAGGAAAGAGTAACTCCATCATGCTTTTGCACACAATCATCATGTGATAAAGCTTTGATCTCTGCTAGTGCAGCAGCTTCTGCTGCTCTAGCAGCTTCCTTCATTTTTCTGGCAGCAACCAACCTCATTTCAGCTGTTCTTATCATAGCTTTTGTCTGTTGAATCCCAGACATCGCTCTCACGACTTCCGATTTTGCAGCTTCTCCCATTTTCTTGAAATGATCTGCCTCAGAGCTCAATCGCTGGAGCTCTCTTGCAATAACCGAAGGATCATTCAAACCACCTTTGATCTCAGCATCTTTCACCACTTGCAGTTTTAGCATTGTCTGGTTTAGCTCTTCCTCTAGAGAAGCTATTTTTGAAGAATTCTGGGTTAACCTCTCACGGGTTTTCTCGAATGAGATTCTTTCCTTCCCTAACTTCTTATTGAGTGATTCAACAGAAGCTCGAACGTCAGCAATATCGTTAGTAGTTCTGTTCAGATTCAATTTTGCCTGCTTCAATTCCCTTTTTATTAAACCTGGAGTAGTTGAAGTTGAAGGGTAAGGGACAGAACCTTCCTTTGAATACTGAGGAACATGACTCACTTTGTTTTCCTTTTCTTTTTCTTCTTCTTCTTCTTCTTTCACATGCTCCTTATAATTATCACATAAACTCATTTGAATGTTATTCAAATTTGCTTCAGATTCTTCTGTCTGCAGCTTTGATTTCAAATTTTCCACAAGCTTTTTGGTACTTTCCAACTCTTTCAAGACATCCAAAGCTTCCCTTTCTTTCAAGATCAGCTCTTTCTCCAATACCGCTGCTTGCTCCTCAAGTTTTCCAGCGTCAAGCTCTTCTGTGTAGTGCTGCTGATAAGAAGAGAGAAATTTCTCATTCTTTTACACAATACAAATGCTTTTGAAAAAGCATAACTCAATATGCATACTCACATATAAGATGAGCCTACTACCATCTAGTATCTAGTATGCCAAACTTTATTCTTGTCTTGTGGATTTTCCAAAAAATTATATAATCCAGAAAAACCATAAGCGTAATGGAGATACACAAATAGCCTTCATTGAATTAAGAGGTGGCCACAGTAATCATGGTGAATCTTCTAAGCAGCAAAAATAAAAACAATAATTATAAATAAATAAAGAAAATAATTTTGAAGATACACAATCAACCACTTCCCACATTTTGATAGCATTCACAATTGATATTTTCTTTTTTCATAATATAGCACTTCAGATCCAAGCCTCCGTACGTAGTACTCAAAAGAACATAGTAACAATAATAATAATAATAATAATAATAATAATAATAATAATAATGATAAAAATAAAAACTTTGGACGGAAGAGCATCAAAACACAATAACTCACACAATACTGAGCTCAATAAATTAATAGTGTTATTTTTTTATGATCAGCTTAATGGTGTTATACTGTTATTATGAGCTTAATGGTGAGCTTAGTAATACCAGAAATAATAATTAAAAAAAGAAAGGTTACCTGAGGAGTCAAGAGCTTAATAGTGCTATTATTATGATTGAGAATAGGTTTCCAGTAACCGACACCGCCGAATCGGGTCACGTCCTCTTTCACAGACTCAAACGGCGCCGAAGTATCGATCTCCGCTCTTAAACCGCTATCCTTCTTCGCCACGTTGCTGTCCGAACCCGGTTCGATCCGGTTCACCGTCCCATCAGGAACTTCCATCGAATGGAAGAGAGAGCGATGCGAACCAGAAAAGCGGACAATTTGAATGGAGCAAAAAAAAAAAAATCGACAAGAAAAAAGGTTGCAGTGTTGTAGAAGTGGAACCGTAACTAAATAGACGCAAACGGTCTCGTGTAGTCAACTCGTGTCATTCCGTTACCGGAGTCATTGCCTTGATTTTCGAAACTCTGTGGGTTCGGACCCCACCACTCTTCGGAAGCACAGGCTCCTTGTCAAACGGTAACAAACACGAAAAGTTATTCACATTTATTTTTATAATTCTGCTCGTGATAAAAAAAAATGCATTTAATGAAAAACATTAAAAGTTATTCACGTTTAAGAAGAAACTTGTTTTTTCTGATTAATATCTATAAAAATTTGGTTTTTTTTTTAAATTATCGCTTCTATGAAATGGTATATAATTAATACATGACATAATTGACAAAGTATTTGCCGTTTGGACGTGGGTTCAAACCCACTACGCCCCCTTTCAGCACTCTTAGGAGTGCGTAGTAGGCCGTTGGGCCATCAGACCAAAAAAATATAAGGCTCGCATTAAATAAGAGGGTAAAAATAAAAATTAGCAATTAATACATTATAAAATTGATATTTATTTCTTATTATTTGGACAGAAAAAAAAGAACACGTTGGTTTCTTATAATATAGACCGGAGGGAGTAACTATCAAATGCATTTATTTTTATTGGATATTAATTACTATTTGTTTATATTTTTTTAACTTATTAGTCGCAATACTCATGAAGATTACTCCCTCAGTCTCATTTTAGTTATCCTTTTATAATATTTTATTGTCTCAAATTACTTGTCCTTTTAGAAAATCAAGAAGTATTAATTATCTTTTTTCCAATAATACCCTTGTATCTCAACCGACTATATTAATGGTTTTTTCTGCATAATTACTCTACACTCCAATTAATAAGGGGTATTTTAGTCAATGAGTGTCATTTTATCATGAAAATTTATAAACCCAATCATTTTCTTAATATATGTGCATAACCTAAGAGGACAAGTAAAATGAGACGGAGGGAATACTTATCATGAAAGGAAATAAAAATTCTAAATTCGGTCCCATATATAAGAGACATTTTTCTCTCACAAAAGTGTCTCTTCTATATAGGACCGGAAAGAGTATTAATTATCATAATGTCAAGAGAAAGAAATGGCAAAATGGGTCGGCCTGTCTGGGCCAGGCTGATAAAGCCCCATAATACTTAGGGTTTGGGTAGCAAAAATCGAGCCCAATTACAATCGGACATTTTGGGCCCGACCTGATGAAGCCTGTAACGACCCATTTCCGGACCGTTACTAAACTAGGAATAAACCTAAATGCGATGCGTTTTTAAAACGGTACTCTTGTGTCCTTTGAAAAATGCGGTCTATTTTTTTTTAAACAATCATATCCGCATAGTACTCATAGTACACACAGAGTTGCCACAACGTTTAGAAACATGGTGCAATCTAAGACACAAGATACATGCACTGGAAATACATACATATATATATAAACACGTCAGCATAAACAGTACGTACAAAATAAAGACAGTGCATAAAGATGTACAAGAGAATACACATATGGTATGAAGACCCTCGTGAGAGCAATCATACCCCGGGGGTACTCCCGGCAGACACCCACACAGGGGGCTGCTCAAAAAGTAAACCACCAATCTACCCTGTAATACAAAAAACATCCACCAAGCCCGACTGATCACCAAAACAAACTGAACACCAAAAGCAAATTCTACAGTCGTTCAAAATAATATAAACAGATAGTCAGACAACACGACGACTATAGATAAATATCCGGATCCTCAGATGGATCCTCTTCCTCCTCATCATCGTCCATCGGGTCCTCTCCAGTCAAATCGATAAAAGGTGTCGTCGCAGGCACACCCTCCGGCACGTCTTCTGCTATCACCGCCTCCTCCAAGAATCCTGTGCCGCTACACCCAGCTTCACCACACTCTCTGCAGACAAGTGAGAGGTGTCTCGGTGGGGTAGGGGTCCTGAATAACATTGGAGAGACTAGCTGCGCCTCAGGCTCAGATCCTGCTGGAGAATTCTGAATAACAGCTACCCTGGAAGTAGATGCTCCTGCAGTCCCTCGTCTGATCACGCTCTTACGAGCGGTCCATCGAACCCTCGGTCCTCGTCTTAGTCCTCGGGAAGCAAGTCGGGAAGCAGTGCGCCTCGGGATCTCGAGAGGCCCCTTTGGCGAAGAAGATGATGCTGGCATATTCCTCTCTCTCTGAATAGCACGTCAGGCGTCCACTACCTACATCGTCCGAATCGGGAAGCTCACTGTGCGCCGCGAAGTCTCCTGTCTCACTACTATACCACCCTCTTGGAAGCTCTGTACAACATCCCCTATATAAACTACGCGACGGGAGATGAGGTCGAATTCCATCGCCGCGGGCATCTCTATGTCTGGAAAATCAAAGATGATCTCCGACGATGTCCTCATCGCCGGTATCAGCACGCTCTTCGTCATCCCCTAGGTAACCATCATTGGTTGAAGGTACCACGGGAAAGGGTCAACTTCTCAATAAACCTAGCAATAGTAAAGCATAAAGCAAGGAACAATCAAAAGCACAGGTTTCAGAACGCGACTCAAACTCTCTCACTACACACTTTCGATAATTCTGGAAAGTAACGCTGATCCATCTACTGAATACCAGCCGTAGCTTTGGGCTCCACGACCACCCTAAGACATTCAGCTCCGGTCCCTTATTGCTACAACATCTAGCTAGGCTACCAAAAAACGAAGAGGTCCTAGCACCCTAAGTTATTCGGATCGAAGCTCAAAAACGTCATGACACGAAACATCTCACAACAATGAATAAATCGCCGCGTACGATAATTCAAGAAGTAACTCGAATAATTATTCAATCGCGTATCAAATAATATTCATGCCAAGCTTAACACAATGCACTCAGATCAACCGTATAAGCAGTATAAGCATTCACATCATATCAAGCATCGACACCAATAACTCAGTTCATCCCTCTGCAACTCAGTGGAGTTGGCAGAGAGGCAATCATACAAGTGTGGGGGGTTGGGGAAAGCTACCAACCACTTGCAGATAAGTCCACTAAATAATCATAAATAAGGTTCTAAGAACTAAAAATTCGAAGGGGTACAAGACCCTCACTTCGAACCCTGAGGTTCTCAAACTTCTTCGCTTTAAGACTTAAAATTAAAAGTTAAAACCTAACCATATCTAAGAGTTGCCTTTATGCATAAGTACATAAAACAGTAACACTTAGAATGTAAAGCACCCTTACCACAGTTGGTTGCTAGTGTGGTACCGCAAGCCTCGCGTCCACGTCGCACGATCTCCGGATTCGCAACTCCTATCACTACGAGTAAACTTAGCACAATTCTATATGCTAAACTAGAAACTTAGGCTCTCAAAACCTAACCCTTTTCTAACCAAGTATTCACTCAAGCATTTAATTATTAGCTACTTGAAAGAAATAGGTTTTAAAGTCAAAATCATTTCTTGAAAGGTTAACATAACACATATCCTTAATTCCTTGAAAACCTTAAAGTAAGCATACTTCAACTAACCATTTTTCATAAATTTCAAAAGCCTAAAAACACATTTATTCAATCATTTAGACAAGTTCATACCAAATAATTTTCCTTCCGACATCTCCTATGGCCTCTCGGCCACACCCCTTTTTCTTAACAAAAAAAAAATTGCAAAACTTTCCTTTTACAATCTAACAAACCATTTCCAAGTCATTCAATTACACTTCAAGGCATTAAAACATCAAGTCATACCCAAGGCATAGATCAAGCACATTTCAAGACATGTTCTAAAACATTTTCCAAATCCCAATTAGCATACTTCCAAGTAAGTGTTTCCAACAACCTCAATTACTAACACAAGCTATAAGAAAATGCAACAATTTTCCTTCTCCTTTTTCCAACCTAGGGCTCACGGTCCATTCTCCAATTTTTTTCCAAAAAATTGCAAATTTCCAAACAATAAACTAGTGCCATTTCTCATAGCATCTTTTCTTTCAAATGACAAGTCATGATCAAAACCAAATTCACTAAGTTTCATAACTCATTTACAAAAAAACATTTCCAAAAGTAAAAGTTTCAAAGAGTCCTTCCAATTCTTTTGATTCCAAAACATTTTAATCATGGCCATAACAATGCTAATAATTAGAGGACCACAAAATCAAGTTCTACATGCTATTTTAGTCCCTCAAGAACCAATTTTTCACAAATAATTTACTAACTTTTCTACTTAAACATACATAACAATTCCAATAGCAATTAAACTACCCAAAGTATATAATTCAACAACTAGATACATGATTCAACAATCAAAACCTACATTTCCCCTCTTTAAAGAATAGGTCTAAACCATAAAACAACTAGTTTAACATGCTAGCTCCAAAGCTATTACTCAAACAACAATCTACAACTTCAAATAGCTCAAATACACAACTAATTGTTTGATTCACTAAGGATCACACAATTTCCTCTCTTTTCTTCCCTTAGGGTTTCGCACTAGTGTTCAAGAAAGGGGAATGAGAGTGTTTCATCTCCTCTTGATCATGATCAAACAACAAACAACATAAAACAAGCATAAAAATCGAGAAGGAAAAAGAAAAGGACCACCACCTCCCCTTCTCCTTAGCTCACGGTTTTGGGGCTGTTTTGGGGGGAGGGAAATATGCTCTCAACCTTGTTTGAATGGAGGAGTAGAGGGTGATGGAGAGTAGAAGAAAAACTAGCAAGAATCATGGAAGAATGGAGGTGAAATGGAGCTTGACCAAGCTTGGAACCATGGAGGATTTTTGGAGCTTCTCTTTCTAAGGTTGAAGAAGATGAAGATGATGAGTGTAGAGAGAGGGGGCTCGGGTTTGGGGCTGAAATAACGGGGGTTCCATCATTTTTTTTTCTCTTACTAATAATAACTTAATTAGTAATAGTTTAGTAAAATAATAAAGGTTAATCACACAAAATATGACACCTATCACCTTTAAAAGATGCTAATCACATCATCTAATCCTACCCATCTAATCTCACCTCTCTCATGATTACCCCTCTAATTCTAGAGTCTAAGGGTTGTCAAAACACGGCGTCGAATAACCGCGTTACCGATTATTGCTCTCACGAGGGTCTTCATACCATAGGTGTATTTTATTGTACATCTTTATGCATTGTCTTTATTTTGTATGTACTATTTATGCTGACGTGTTTATATATATATATATATATATGTATGTATTTTCAGTGCATGTATCTTGTGTCTTAGATTGCACCATGTTTCTAAACGATGTGGCAACTCTGTGTGTACTATGAGTACTATGCGGATATGATTGTTTTTAAAAAAAAAATAGACCATATTTTCCAAAGGACACAAGAGTACTGTTTTAAAAACGTGTCGCATTTAGGTTTATTCCTAGCTTAGTAACGGTCCGAAAACGGGTCGTTACAAAGCCCGTGCCCATACCGGGTTAGCCAAACCGGATTTTGGG
Organism: Calophaca sinica; assembly: GCA_037113605.1. Lineage (NCBI taxonomy): Eukaryota > Viridiplantae > Streptophyta > Magnoliopsida > Fabales > Fabaceae > Calophaca > Calophaca sinica. The sequence goes on from CM073734.1 coordinate 39,476,432, forward strand.
CCGCCCGCATAAAATTATAAAACACTGTATTCAGCCTATTCATCACTGTAATATTCCTGATATGTTAAAATTAAAAATCTAGCAACGTTTCGTGAGCCTTTTTCACCGATATCCCAAATCATAAAGCTCCACAAATTAATACTACCTCCGGTCCCATATATAAGAGACAAATGCATTTTCTAGGTTCAATATAGACCAGATACATCAGTTATTCAATAAACCTAAAAAATGTATTTGTCTCTTATATATGGGACCAGAGAAAGTATTACCGTGCACACATGGAAAGACGAGGCCATAGTTTTGATTAATTAAGCATATAATAACCGGCCTGTACTTTCTTGTAAAATTATTAAAATAACCCTTAGTTGAAATGTTGTCAAACTTTACGGAAACTTTCATTTGGTAATTTCACAACTTTTCGTTTTTTTCGGTAGACTAATTTCTTTACTTTTCTATCTCAAATATTTTAAGACAAATTAAAGTATAGTCTTGGTATACTGTGTCTGTCGATATAGTGGCACCGTTAATATTGTGGCCTGTTTGAGTTTTATTATTCTTTTGAGTATTACTTTTCTTACAGTTTGTGGCATCGTTAATATTGTGCCCGACGCACTCACGGAAGACATATTCTTTTTTTTGACTTCACAAGCTCAATGCATTTCATTACTAATCAATTGTTCAATACACGTGGGAACGTCTATGAATAATTGAGGATTAGCGTTATATATGGCTGCCTTAGCTAGACTATGGGCAACTATGTTAGCATGTTTCCTAGTGAACTCAACATGAGAGTTTGTAAAACAAGATACAAGGAGCTCTCTACACTCGGCTAAGATAGATCCCAATTCGGTGGCATCAAACTAGCTGACTAGACCCCTTCCACCACCAACTTCGCATCCAACTCAAACACAACATCATCAAAGCCCAGCTCCTGCACCTAGGACTGTTCAAAGAACCGCCGAACCGAACCGAACCGCTGAACCGAACCGAACTAACTGCAACAGAACCGAACTTTTACTACAGTTTGTGAACCGAACTGGCGTTTAAATAACGGTTCACTAACTGAACCCTTAAACCTGGTTCAGTTCGAGAACTCAAGTGAACCGAACCGGTACATAAGTGACAATTCGCAACCCCAAATTCAAATCATAGGTTCACACTTCACAGTTCATAGCGGCAACAGTTTCAATCCTCGAAGTTGAACCTTCTTTTTCGCAACCTGGACAAGGAACATGAACCCTAATCGCGACCGAACATGAAGAACCCTAATCGAACCTTGTTTTTCTTCTTCTTCTTCTTCCTAATTGCGCGCTTTTGCTTATGCTTCTGCTTCCAATCCTAATTCATTTCGCTTCTTCTTCCATTGCTTCTGCTTCGCGACCTGACTCTTGAGACTTCATGGTTGCTTCTGCTTTTTTCTATAGTTTTTTGGTGTTTTTTCAGTTGAGAATTGTAACACCCTGTCTCCGGAGTGCTACTAAGTGAACATTCTAACAAAAGTTGACATGTTTCCGAAAAGTGGAATACTATGCTCATAGGGTTTTTGAGAAATGTGGTCCTATTTTTTTTTAAAGGTTCTTTAAAGAAGCAGTCAGAGCATCACAGTGACTTTTAGAAACATGGCGGAAAATAATTTAAGACACCACATAGACCACATTTATTTATTCTGTCAAATCATATATAACAATGTGTCATGAAACATAACAGATATTTATTACAACACTGAAATAAATGACAAATATCCTATAGCTGGTCCATAAGCTATACTCTTCACTAGACTACTAGAAAATTCCACAAACATAACGCAAGTAAAAAGCTGGACGACTATCCTCAGCTGCTCCTCTCTGCAGTTCCGAATCCTTCGCTTGCTTCACCATCTGGGTTACATTCATCAATTGAAAGAACCACTGGCAAGGGTCAACTTCTTAAAATAAAAGAGGCAGATACACATATTTGACAACACACTCGGCAATAAAACATGTAATAGCATAACATATTACGGAAAATAATAAATCATGACAATAGGCAAACAACGGTGTATACAATTCACAAGCGCGACTCAAGACCCAAATCAAGACTCATTCTCTCAACACTTTCGCCACATACCGGAAGTAACGCGGATCCATCCACTGAATACCAGCCGTAGCCTTGGGCTCTCTCCTCACCCTAGGACATTCAGCTCAGGTTCCATTAGCATTACGACGCCTAGCTATTGCCTGTCGAACACCAGCCGTAGCCTTTTAGGGGATTCTCTCACCCTAGGTGAATCGACGCAAGCTCAAAAACGTCCCGGCAAAACTAACGTCGAGCCATTCCCTACCGAACACCAGCCGTAGCCTTTTAGGGGATTCTTGCATCCTAGGTGAATCGGCTCAAGCTCAAAAACGTCTCAACGACTCAACGACTCGACCAACTCTCGCACTCCGAGGGACAATTCGCATAATTATAACAATATAATTCAGTTCAACAGCGTAAGCAACATAGCAATATAACTCAATTCATCAATGATAAACAACATAAGCATCTCATCTCAAATAATCACACTTAGCAAAGAATTAGTCAATCAATATGGAATCCATCCCTCTGCAATTCGATGGAATTGACAGAGAGGAACAAACAAGTGTGGGGGGTTGGGGACAGCTGCCAACCACTTGCAGACAAGCCCACTAAATAATCAGCATATATAACAAAAATAAAGCGAAGGGGTACAAGACCCTCACTTCGAACCCTTAGGTTCTCAGACTTCTTCGCATGAACACTTGAAATTAAATTCGTATCAAAAAAATTGCCCTTACACAAGGACATATACAATAAAAGCCTACGATGTCTAGAAGTGCCCTTACGCTAACAAACTAAAGCAAGTATTAAATGTGAAGCGCCCTTACGCTAACAAACTAAAGCAAGTATTAAATGTGAAGCGCCCTTACCGAACTCCAAGCCACGCGCCCACGTACTCCGCGATTCTACGCCGCACAGATCACTCAAGCCTATTACACAAAGCAAGCTTAGCATAATCTAAAGACTTAGTTCTATATCCTTAGGCTCTTGAAACCTAAGACCCTTTCCCACCCAAAACACTCACACTTAGAAACATAATTTGAAATACTTGTTTTCAAAAGAATTCCATACACTTGAAAAACTACTCACAATTAAAAGACTAAAATTTCAAAGACTAAGAATCTATTCTTTCACAAAACAACAAATAATTTCCAAAACAAAGACATTATCAAATTTTAAATACCCACCCAAAACTCTTTCAAAAATGCAAGGGCTTCACAAAACTTTCTCAATCCAAGTTCCAAACCAAAATTAACAATTTCAACAACCCAATAACATTTATACTAACTAAAAGGCAATAATCCTCAACCAATTAATTAATTCACCAAGCAATCATCCCCAAACCTTTTTCAAAAATGGCTTTCATCCCCAAGAAAAGACTCAACCAAATTGTTAGTTCCAAAATTACTACCCAAAACTATTCTTCAAGTTTCTCAAATACAAGGTTTTTCATAGAAATCATCTAGCTCCTTTGATTCTAACCATTTCAACAATGACAATAACAATTATATCTACTAAGAAACAAGAATAATCAATCAATTAAATGTTTCACAAGGTAACCACCATAAATCCCTCTTTCAAGAATAGATTCTTTTCCAAAAACAATACCCAATCAAAGTTCTAATTCCAAACTATCAACTAAAACAACAATAACAACATCAATTAAGCTAAAATCATCAATTAATTTCTTGATTCACATGAGGATCACACAAATCCCTCTTTCCCTTAGGTTAGGGTTTCAAGAAATTGGGAATCAAGTGTTCATTTAATTCATGATCATAATCAAGTAACATACAAGCATTAAAACAAGAATTTAAAACAAAAGGACTCATCCTACAACAATAATAAGGCCCACGGCCTAGGGCTGAAAAGGGAGGAGAAAGAGTTTGCTTTTCTTCTTACTTGCAAGTTTGGGAGGAGAGGATTCAAGTAGAAGATGGAACTTAGAAGCAAGAAGGAGTGAAGATTGGAGAGGAAATAAGCCAAAAATGATGTAGCAAGGAAATCAAAGAAAACCCATCCTATTCCTAATCCAAGGGTCACGGTTTTTCTCAAAAAAAAAACAGAGGAAAAGCTTGGTTTACACTCACCTTCTAGGCCAATATGGAGATGGCAATTAGAGGAAGGAAATGGAAGAATGTGCTGGTGTGAAGGAAGGAGAAGCCAAGGCTACAAGGGAGCAAAGAAGAAGGAAAATGGACTTGCCTTGAACTTCAATTTCACCCACAGTAAAGCCAAGGTAAAGATGAAGAATTGAATAGTTAAAATGGGGGGTGGGTCACGCCTGCAGCTTACCCAAAGGGAAGGGATTATTTCCTTTCTTTAAAAAAAATAATACATGGTTAATAATGGTTTAAGTAAAGTGATAAAATTTTAATCACACAAAAAGTGACACCTATCATAAAAGTAAGATGCTAAACACATCAATTAGTCTAATCCATCTAATCTCTCACCTCTCATAATTATCCTCTAATTCTAGAGTCTTACGTGTCCTAAAAAAAATTACGGCATCGAGTAATCGCGTTACTGATTAGTTCTTTGGCCGATTAAATCGCGGAAATTAATTCACCGCGCCATACTAATTTATCATAAATAATAAAAACAATCTAAGACACTCAAAAATAATCACAAGAAGTTACGATTCGATTTTCATCGAAATCGGAGTTCGTTTTAAATTTTAATGCAGATAAAATTTACCCGGCGATTCGAAATGCGACGAAACTTCGTTAGAGTTTTCCGAAGATTTTCGAACCATGAATTAATATTAAATATTAATTCTTAAATTTAATTTATCTTGATTTAATTCAATCATTTTCTTAGTCAACAAAAATACGCGTTACCGCGTCACGCAGAAACTTATAATAAGTATAATTGATGAATTCTCTTTAATAACAGCATACGTCTACGCTATCAATTAATTCGAATTGACATCATGAATAATAATTATTTATAATAAATAAATTATTCAAAATAACTCAAAATAATTTCCCGTACTCTCAGTAAACCATTGAGGTGATCAATCTCTATGACTTATTTTTCGAGTATTCAGGATTTTATTGCTAAAATCACTTTTTTTAAAAATTGGGATGTTACAAGAATGGTGGTTTTTATATAATTTTTTGCTTTCTTCTATTGGAAAGTTGAGCTTGATTTCTTGCATTTAGTGATTTTTTGATTTCTAAGATTCTTCATGATGTTGTTGTATACTATTTAGTATGTACTCCATTTCAAGCTATTGAATATCAATGTTCATGCACTACTTTTGTATTATATTTTGAGCATGTTTTTAACTTAAGATTTTGTCATTAACTCAGTCCTCTTGAAGTGTCTACTGTTTGACCCTTTCCATGCATAATTTAAGGATAAACAGATGGGTGAAAATTTAAAGAATTTGGTTATTGTAACAGCCCGCAATTTTAGTATTTAGGGTTTTGTGTTTTTGTGCAAGTTATTGTGTTTTAGGTGTATTTTACATTAAAAGGGTATTTTGATCTTTTTGTAAAGTGCGTATTTGAGAAAATGGATTTCATATTTGAGTTCTAAATATTTTATTTAGTTAGTGGTAAAAATTTTATATTTTAATTTTGACGGAAACCGGGCGACGTTTTGGCCACCCGGGTAACTTTTTACCGCCGAAAAATTCTATTTCAACCCCGGGGGTATTTTTTATAAAAATTCCCTTTTAATTAATCCTAACTTTTGAGACGAAAATAAAATTCATATCAAATGTATTTTCTGCAGACGTTAGGTTTAATCGCGTAATGATTTAATCGCGTGATTAGAACCGAAGCCGGTTAATATTAAGAGATAGGAATTGTGACAAGGTTTTGGATAAGCTTAAATCTTTTAATTAATTAGATTAGAGTTTATTTTGAAATCCATAAGTTAATTTGATAATTTTTGGATTACAAAACTATATTCTATAATTTTTGAGTTACATAATATATTTCATTCTTTATCCTTTCTTCTTGAACAAGAAAGCTCTCCTATAAATAGGAGGCCTTCCCTTCATAAATTTCCACCCCACCTTGAAGCATTTCCAAGGTATTTTTTTTATGAAGGTTTTTATTAGTTTTTTTATATAGTTTTTAATAGTTTTATATACTAATTTTGTGTAGTAATTAGTTTAATAGTTTTATATTCTAGTCTTAATTTAATTAATTCATTTCACATACGCAAATAATATAGCTTAATTAGACAAATAATTTTTCTTAGATAGTGTTTGATTAATAGATAACTCATTAATCATTACTTGTTTAATTATTAGGCTTTTTCGTAGATAAATCATAACTAATTATGTTTTGATTTTATGCTTTTGAAAATTTATATATTGGCTTGTATAATTATTCTTAACATGTATAAGAATTAGTTTAAAATCAATTGGCTTTAGGAGTTTGATAAATAATACATGCATTGGAAAGTTCTGACTAATGTAACACTTAGTATTTAAGAGACAAGTTCCACCTCTCTTACCTGAGAATAATCCGGTGTATTATCTATTAAAAACTCGTAGAAAAGATAATAAACGATCACTATTATATATATTAGACGATTGATTCAGTTGGCTCTGCCTAGCTTCAATCTCTAATATTTAATTAATCAATATCACTAATCCGTTTAAATAAATAAAAGATCTGATTTAGATGGACCAACCGTCTTTCGATCTCTGGTTAATAATAGACTTGATTTAGATGGCACTGCCGTCTTTTAGTCTCCGGTAGTGATTTATTTAGATGGCTCTGACGATTTTCAATCTTTAAAACGAATGAAACACGTACAAATTTAAATACTTAGTATAAGAGGTTTATTTTATTATGTGATTATATAATTGAGTTATTAGTAAAAGAGTTTATGTTTTGATGAGTTTTAGGTCTAAACTTATCTTGAAAGAATCATTTTAAAGCTTGGAAGGAAAATCTTTTGAGGTAAGGGAAAGATTCTCTAATGAGTTTTGATAAATCCATGAGTTGTGTGATTGTGTGCAATTATTGTGGATTAAACTCTTGGATGAGAGTTTGATCAATTTGTTCTTGATATTGATTGTGTGTGTGTGTGTGTATATATATATATATATGTATATATATGAAATGATTTGATGTGTTATGATTATGATCATGATTTAGATTGTGATAGCGATATGTTGGGTTTTACATATCTGTTGCATCCATGCATGGCATAGACCTGAGAAATTACTGTCAGCTAGTTTTCAACGTAAGCTGAACTTATATTAGTCATTTGACTTGCTAGTCATGAGGCTTTTTATGCCATAAGACTAGTTAAGTATGGACCTGGCAATTTATTGTCAGCTGGGCTAAAAAATGCTCTGTGGGCTTTTAGCCCTTTTGGCGTGATAAATTTTGTTGTCACTCGGCTTATTTGAAGTCTAACATTTACATTGGCAAAAATGTCTTTGGCTTTTATTCAGCCATACTCATACATTGCATGGGAAATCATCATCATGGGCTTATTTAAGTCATGTGAACAATTATTGTCTTATTACTAAAATTATTATTTGTCTATGAATAAATTATTTATTTTATTTTACTTATGCGATTGTCGCGATAAAACTCGCGAAAATGAGGTTTTCACACTTTCTATGTATTTTTCTTGTATATTCTTTTACTTCGATGGATCTATAGATGACAAAGAGATTACTTAGGGAGATTTCAATTTTGCAAAAGGACCCAAGACACTTGGATGGGGAAAGTGGTCTGCCAAAGAAGTTGATGATACTAAGTAGATGACTTAGGAGTTATCAGGAGATAGTCTGGAGTCCCCTTATGTTTTGAGTCCCACGGCCAGTAGAGCGTCTTTATGACTTTTGCAGTGTAGTTATTACACTTGTATTTTCTTCCGTATTACTCTGATGAATAAATGTCAAGTGTTCATATGTTTAATACGATGTGTTTTTTTAAGTTGTTAATTTTCTCACTAAAATTACTATTAAGTAACCATAATCACCAGTGGCCCCGATAGGGTGTCACAGTTATTAATTAGTTTCAACTTCATGCATAGTTGCTGATTTTTCTTGTTGAGCTTGTACTATGTGTTTGCGTGGTTTATATTTAAGTTCTGATGTTCTCTCTTGCTTTGAAGGTTCTTAAGTAGATGTCGTCTCCACGTGATTACATCATGGACTTCACATTACCGGAGACCGAACTTCCTACCACACGAGGTCCCTCTGGCCTTGATCCTACAATGCCACCTCCTCCTGATGCACCTAGGCGTAGAGGTTGGTCTGTTTTATGGGATCGATCATTTTATTGAAGAGCCTGGTTCTGAGAAGAAAGCAAAATGTAATTATTGTGGTGTCTTGATAAGCTCAAGGATGGAACTAGTGCCCTGAAGACTCATTTGACGAGGTGCAAGGAAAATCCTAGTAGAGAAGGAAGCAAAAGGCCAAAAACATCTTCCTCATCTTAAGGGCAGCAAGGTAGTAGTGTTGTCACTTCACCACAATTAAGGTTTGATCAAGAGGCATACCGATTGGAGCTTGTGAAGATGTTTGTGAGTGCAGAGCTTCCTTTTCAGTTTGTGGAGAATGAGGCATTTTGTAGCTTCGTGTATATCTTGCAGCCAAGGTTCAATCTCCCATCACGCACTACATTAAGGCGTGCTATTTGGTCACTTTATGAGGATGAGAGAGCAAGGCTGAAAAGATTTCTCTCGAAGCATCGCAGGAGGGTGTGTCTCACTACAGACACTTGGACGTCAGTCTAAAATCTACACTACATGACCTTGACTGCACACTTTGTTGACAATAATTGGAATCTGCATAAGAAAATTTTGAACTTTTGTCAAATCACAAGCAGCACAGGAGAGGACATGGCGCAGAATGTTGAGGATTGTTTAATTTAGTGGAAGCTGAACCAGGTATTTAGCATAACTGTAGACAATGCTTCATCCAATAACATTGGGATTCAGTACCTGAAAAAGATATTGGCATCTTGGAACGGCTTGACCTTAAAGGGAGAATACATCCATATGCATTGTTGTGTGCATATTCTAAGCTTGATTGTGAAGGAGGGTTTGAAAGATATAGATGAATCCATCCTAAAAATTCGTTGTGCAGTCAAGTATGTAAGAGCATCTCCCTCAAGATTGAACAAGTTCAAGAAGTGTGTTGAACGACAAAAAATTTCTTATAAAGGTCTCATTTGCCTAGATGTTGATACAAGATGGAATTCAACATACTTGATGTTGAAAGCAACTTTAAGGTATAGAAAAGCCTTTGATTTGTTAATGGAAAATAAGAAGTATGTTAGTGAGATACGCAAGTACGAAGCTAGTAGTGCACTTTGGAAAAGGATTGGGACTTTGCAAGTTCAACGCTAGTGTTTCTAAAGATGTTTTATGATGCAACAATGCGTATTTCCGGTTCTACATATGTTACTAGTAACATATACATGAAGGAGGTATTTATCATTGGAAGAAAGATTCAAAAACATTGTGAGTCTGATGACTAGAGCATAAAGTCAATGGCGACTAAGATGAAGCAGAAATATGACAAGTATTGGGGAGATCCTAAAGAAATAAACATGTTTTTGTTGAATGTTGTTGTGCTTGACCCAAGGAGTAAATTGGGTTATGTTCACTATTTTCTTGGGATTCTCTTTGCTTCTGATAAGGTCGCTGAATTAGAGCTGAAATTGACTTCTTATTTGAAATCGCTTTACGAGCATTATCAAGGTATAGAGGAAGGTTCTGAAATTAACTTACGATTAGAAGAACGACCGGGTGATGAGGATGACGATGATGATATCCACGGCATGAACTTCTATCTACAAGCAACCCGGTGCAAATCTGTTGTTATGTCTGAGCTTGACAAATACTTGGCAGAAGAATGTGAACCTTTCAAACTTGTTGTTAATTTAGTTAAGTTTGACATTCTAAATTAGTGGAAAGTCAACTCATCTAGATTTCCAATCCTTGCAAGTATGGCCCTTGAAGTTTTAGCCATTCCCGTGTCGACTGTAGCATCGGAGTCTGCTTTCAGTACGTGAGGAAGGGTGCTTGGTCCTTATTGTAGTAATTTAACGCCTAAAATAGTGGAAGGACTCATTTGCACACAGGATTGGTTAAAAGGAACACCTTTTTCAACCCTTTTTGATGAGGACCTTGAAGAGCTTGAGAAGTTTGAGCAAGGTAAATTTATAACAATGTCATTAGTTCTACTTTTTTTGATTCATATTTTAAATCTGTGGAGAGTGATGAAATGATTCTCTTTTTGCAGAGATAATTCCTCCAACCGAAGGGGCATCTTCAAGTGCCATTAATCTTGATGTTTGAAGACTATTTGTTTTTATTTGAGTTTAGGACCATTGTATTTGATTTTTCTGTTATTTACTGCCTTAGTGACTATGACACATGATTCGGAATTTTCTGTGTCTTTTGAGTTGAGTTGATTTTGTGCAGGATAAATCTTGATTAACTACTCCTTAGAATACTTGAAATTATCTTTTAACTAGATGACATACATGTTGGTTCCTATAGCAGTACGCACATCAGTTCCACTTGATACTTTACATTTGGCCTTTTGTTCCTTTATTATCTATATTTAGTTTACATTTGGCATTTGCTTTTTGGCTGTTCCTTAAAGATAGTTTAGAAAATCATTAGTACTTTCTGTTTTATGGTGTCCAGGGATTCTTTGAGTACATTAAAGGTGCTGGTTACTATTTATTCCTTTTTGTTTTGGACCATTTCCTTGTATATTGATTGATTAGTAATACACTTACTGATAAGAGTTAACATTGGGGAGGATAGGAATCCTAAAAATGATCAGCATATATGAATTACATGTATAGTGATCAGCATATAGAGCTAGTGGTGTCATAGCCAAGGCAAGGTGCTTCCGAGTTACTTAAGCCCTAGGTCCCGGGTTCGAACCTTGCCGAAGGTAAAAACTCCACATGAGGGTGGAAAAGACGTGAGTACAGCTGGAGGGTCGATAGAACCTCGACTGTGACAAAAAGGCGCTTATTCTATTATAAACTATCGCTTAATGTAACACCAAATGACCTGGGGCTTAATGTAACACCATAATTAACTATCGCTTATTCTATTATAAAATAGTATGACTTTCAAAATGTTTCCTAAAAATAGTCGGGTTTTTTTTTTTTTGAGAACTAATTGTTTTAGGAGTAAAAATTAAATATTTCCTTCAAGAAAAATATGAGGCTCATAAAATCGTTTCATCAACAAAAGTAACACGTACGAAATCCATTTTTGCGGTTAACTCCAAAATACTATATGTCTGAAAACCATATTTCATAAAATACTATCCTTTTTGTGATAACTAAGATGAATCGTTGGGTCCTTTTAAAACACGTATACGCAACCTTTTCCAAGCTCTCAAAAGAAATTATTCTTTGAAACTAAACCTTCGCAAATCACCATAAAATATTACACTTTAGTCTAAAAATACATTTACAATACTCAACACAAGGAATTCTTTAATACAAAGAAGATTTACAAACTTATAACTTCATGTACAAATATTCTTCCTAAATCTCAATACAATTAATCATCTTCACACTCCCAGCCAGTTAACTGAAAAAAAAAGGTAAATGAAAAGGAATGAAATGAAAATCTCAGCGAGTGTTCCTATACACACCCGACAGTTAACAAGCATGGTATGCAAAGGAGGCAAGTATTCATGCAGCAGGCATAATCAAACTATAAAACAACTTGAGTCGTTTAGCACACAAAACATACCACATTAAAATCCAATAGCACAAAGTTTCCATTTATACAAGTACAAGATCAAGTACAAGGTCAATCCATCTCAAGGACACATAAACACAAGTACAAAGTCAATCAATGTCAATAATACAGGTCCCCAAAGTGTAGCTCAAGTGGTTGAGCTGGGGCATTTAAAGGAGTTGAAGGAAGGAGGTCCAGGGTTCAAATCCTGGCTACTAACATAACTTACTAACGACTAACATTTGCCTATAAAAAAAAACTCAATAATACAGAAGCTCATACTCAAGGTATGATTATGCAATGGCTATGCAATGCTCATGATACTCTACCCCATGCGTTTGTCGGCGACACATAGACTCATCATCAATGTAGGAGTATGCAAATCCTACTACTCTACTCCGTATGAATGTAGTACCATCTACTACTCCTCCGAACTCGACCATCTAAGGTGTGAATCAATCCATGATGGCCCATATGGCTAGGATTGTCACAAGGTAATTGCCACTCGTCAGTGGACTTGTCATGGCCACACGCGAGTGGAGTTGTCACAAAGTTCACAATGACCCATACTCCAAGATGGCTACTTATAGCTAGGAGAAAATGGCTCAAATCAATCCATGATGGCCCATATGGCTAGGATTGTCATAAGGTCGTTGCCACTCATAAGTGGACTTGTCACAAAGTAATCACAATGTCACAAAGTGGTCATAAGATAGTCTCAAGTCTAATTAAATTATTAATAATTCAAATGGAAGTCTCATTAGTCATTATTACCTAAGCACATCAATAACCTATAAAATGCCATCTTAATTATTTAACTTAGCCATTCTAGGTGATAGATTTTATGACAGTGAAATCTTACACTACAACCTTTTCTACTTCAATTAACTAATACACCACAGCACATTTAGTTCTGCATATTCAATTAAGAATTCACGTAATATCTATTATCCATAAAAAATTAACCAACCCATCAAAGGACTAAGCAGAGCATCATCATATCATAGAGAATATATATTTGAACATCCAGCAATCACAAAGTCATCAATTATATTCACACGTAAATTCAGTCAGGTATCCTCAAGAATACACATACCGATACTATTCAGTTTGTTTCATTGCTCCTACAATGAACATGCACTCAGAAACATATAATCACAGTTACACCATTGCTCATACAATGGTAACAACACAAAACACATAAGGACACGTTCGAGGTCACAAGGTACCCCAAACAAAGGAAACACTCACCTCAATAAATCTCGCAATTATTTGCGTCGTTCTTTTCTTTCGATCATGTTTCCAATCAGTTCAACGGTAGCATCACAGCTCCCGTTCCACCATCCTGACTATCCATCCGTTCTCGCCGGAAGGTACAACCGAAAGCTCGTCGGCACCCAAACATCAAGACAATCAAAATCGAACACACAAGAAGTTAAAAATAAATTAAAATATAGTTCCAAACCAATTTAAATAATTAAATCATAGCGTAACAGAATTGGGCTCAGTTCGAAGGTAGTTTGCTCACCCAAAATGCGCACAAGGAACAGGGACCAATTTTTGAATCGTCTCGGTTTGAAATTCCGACATGACGGGTTGAAAGAATTCTTTTCGATGAGTCCAATGCAAGTCTCCATTCGTCAATACGATCACTGGAGTGGCCGGAAATGAGACCTGAAGTGGCGGCTCCGGGCAAAACAGACACTTCGTCAACTTTGGCGTAACGAGAAAAGGGCTACTACTTCTCGAATGTTTCGATGTGAGGAATCTGAAAATGGCGTCTGTTTTCCCAACCGGTGACCGTGGTGGCCAAAATCTGCAAAATACAGTATGCCCAAGAGAAAAATACGGCGCAGTTTCAGTCTCGGATCGACGAAATAAGGCCATAAATGGATTCAGTGGGTAATTTTGTATAGGAATATGTAGTTTTCGGAATTTTTGGTGGCCTATTGAGAGAGGAACCGAAGAGAGAGAAATTGGAGCAAAAGAGAATATGGCGGAGGTCTTCATCTTTTTCTAGTCTGTGTTCTGCCATGCAAAGATGATAAAAAGAACCATTAAAAAAAGCAGGGGGTGTATACGCAGAAACGGGTGCAGGTAGTAATTGAAAAGAAATAAAAAGGGTTGTATACAGAAATATGCAGGCATGTACGCAGTAAAAGCCCAAAACTCATATTTATACATTTTTAAACTCTTTTAATCCCACAAACTCATTTTAATACCTCTTTTACACAAGATAAAATCCCAAAAATGTTAATATTTCAAATATTAATATTTTATAAGGATAAAATAATTAAATAATAAATTACTAATAATTTCTATAATTACAAATAAATACAAAATCAACATTTTTCAATAATTCAAACACACATAAAGCACCAAAATTATTAAATCTATAAATCATTATTATCAATAGCATAACACAAATTTAAAAGCAAATTTAAAAGTACACGAGGTATGAAAATACAGGATGTTACACTCTACTTCTCTTAAAAGAAATTTTTCGTTGAAAATTTGCGTAAACATCGATGACAAAATAAAAGAAGTGTTATCTATCTAATACTTGTTCGCTATACTCCAAGGAGTTAAATAATGTAGAAGGATAATTGAAACTTTATCATCGTTACAGAAAAGATAATATCAACAACAGTTGCAAAGAAATGGGTCGAATAGGTCAACTAGAGATAAGTCTCCTCATAAGAATTTGCTAGGCTCTACTTTCATAAGAAACTAAAATAAGGAATTTTTATAAGCAGAAGATGATGAACATCCGACGTGTAAAAAAATAGCCTCCAATATATTCCTGAGTGTAAAAATGTGTCGGACTAACACATGCTTACAAACGGGACTTTACTGTAGTTTCTTCTTACACATGAATATCCATAAGTATTACAACTCAAGCAAACACTCATGACAAATTTTGAAGTGAAGGACAATCAGATTAACAATTAATAAGGAATTTGGTCAACTCAATTGTCTAAGACAATTACGAGTACTGAAGCACCAGAAAGAAACTCTCAGGTGCAAGGAGTTAGGAACTCGAGTATAATTTATGTGACTTAGTGATGAAACTGGTTCAATAATGATCTTTAAGCAAAGAATTACAAACTCTACGAGACCTTAGATTGACTATTTTATTCTAACAAGTATGTCTCACAAGTTAAGCACACAATTTACTGCAACACAAAAATACACAATTACAAGACCACAGAATAATAGAGATCATACTATTACGCGTACCACACAAAATGAAATGCACAATTGGAAGATCACCAGAGTATGGAGATCGTATAATTATAGAGATCACACGACCACACAGAGGTTACACTACAAAGATTACACAGACGCATATATCACATCAATACAAAGATTGCATGAGTGCTCAGATTATACAAGCATAAAGATCATGCAACTTGTTACCAAAGTGGCCTCAGATAGCATATGAACCCGGAGAGGGTGAATAGGTTCCTGATAATCTTCGCAAATGTTTGGCTTGTTGAAAAACTTTCTAAAAATGTATTTTCCATTTACAAAAGCCACGTTACATATTTTCCATATTCTCCTCTTTACAAATTCATCCCTTTTAGCATCATTAAAAGCATAAATAGAATCACAGAGTAAGCACAACACAGATTAATCAAGTACTCATGTAAAGTGTACATTACATAACATTGAGATCACATATCACCATTCAGGTTTTCCAAAGCGTACAACACACACTTGCAAAAGAAATTTGCACCAGAAATTGTGTTGCTCATAAACAGGACTTAGCAAAATTTACCATCTACCATACATTTAGAACATGGTCGTTACAAAATTATACACACTGGTCAAACTCATCATGTAAGTTTAGATAGTATCAACACAATCATCTACATGTATCAGTTTGAAGCATCGATAGTTAGATAAGTTACAACAGATAAAATTACACAAAGCTCACTATCGAATCAGATACATATGTGAACATGCTCATTTCGGGCTTATTGAAAAAATTAATATAAAATATATATGAAAACATAACAGAATTCACATGACTCACGCCGCAGAATCTCATTGGATTTTGTATTACTACATGAGGGTGGTTTATCACAAATCACAATAACTGAGTTACCAATGGAATCTAAAATTCACCATCCTCAAAGGGAACATCTCTACTACAATGCCAACAAACCCGAGCTTCTTTTTATACATGAAACAGTCCACGCAAGTGCAGAAAATTCAAAAACAGTGAGGGTGACAGCAACAAATTTAGCATGAGAAATGTATAGTTTTTGCTACTTTGGAGTACTCAAATCTTCACTACAAATCATGAAATTTACCATGCTAGCTCCCAACACACATCTGAACAAATTCCAAGTTGTTTTTCAACAAAAATCATAGCCTATTTTCCACAGAAAATTCAAACAAAACTAGTTTTGAAAAGTGGCAGAAGACATAATCTTTATTGGACTTATTTTCATAAAGCATGCTAAAAAGACCAATAACTCTAAATTTTAAACACCACTTATTTACTCACACATGCAAGTTCATAAACTCGGTATGATATGCATCCAAGTCAAAATTCCAAGCACCACAGTGATATGAATTGGCTTTGTTTCCGAGTGAAATCAAAATTCACAGTCATTAAAAATTTACACACTACAGCTTCAACATGAATGCAAGTATATCCATTCAGAACATCAAGGCATGATCATGCATAATGGAAAATACCATAAATGGGTCTAACAATTAAAGTCCTAAGATAGGGAATAGACAAAGTGTTACAATAAGAACATTATAAAAGTCTAATGTCTTCAACGCCTAATACAATGCATAAGAAACATCTAAAATGAATTAAACAAGTCATAATCTTTGTATCCTAAATGAAGGAAGTTGTTTCAATAAATGTTACAGTGAGTATGGTTAGCACAGGGTCATACATTCTTATGAAGTAGATGATGTATCTAGCATAACACACATTAAAAAAAACAAGTCACACAAGCACAAAGTGAAACAGGGAGACATAAAAGACACATACACAGTCTAGCAAGGCCGAACTGCTCTGATACCACTTAATGTAACACCGTAATTAACTATCGCTTATTCTATTATAAAATAGTATGACTTTCGAAACGTTTCGTAAAAATAGTCGGGTTTTTTTTTTGACAACTAATTTTTGTAGGAGTAAAAATTAAATATTTCCTTCAATAAAAATATGAGGCTCATAAAATCCTTTTATCAACAAAAGTAACGCGTACGAAATCCATTTTCGCGGTAAACTCCAAATTACTATAAGTCTGAAAACCATATTTCATAAAACACTATCCTTTTCGTGATAATTAAGATAAATCGTTGGGTCCTTTTAAAACATGTATACGCAACCTTTTCCAAAAAAAGTATACTCTCAAAAGAAATTATTCTTTGAAACTAAACCTTCGCAAATCACCATAAAATATTACACTTTAGTCTAAAAATACGTTTAAAATACTCAACACAAGGAATTCTTTAATACAAAGAAGATTTACAAACTTATAACTTCTTGTACAAATATTCTTCCTAAATCTCAATACAATTAATCATCTTCATACTCTCAGCCAGTTAACTGAAAAAAAGGTAAATGGAAAGGAATGAGATAAAAATCTCAACGAGTGTTCTTACACACACACACACCCGACAGTTAACAAGCTAGGCATGCAAAGGATGCAAGTATTCACGCAGCAGGCATAATCAAACTATAGAACAACTTTGAGTCGTTTAGCACATAAAACATACCCCATTAAAATCCAATAGCATAAAGTTTCCATTTATACAAGTACAAGATCAAGTACAAGGTCAATCCATTTCAAGGACACATAAACACAAGTACAAAATTAATCAATCTTAATAATACAGAAGCTCATACTCAAGGTATAACTATGCAATAACTAAGCGATGCTCATGATACTCTACCCCATGCGTTTGTCGACGACACATAGACTCATCATCAATGTAGGAGTATGCAAATCCTACTACTCTACTCCGTAAGAATGTAGTACCATCTACTACTCCTCGAACTCGACCATCTAAGTTGTGAATCAATCCATGATGGCCCATATGGCTAGGATTGTAACAAGGTAATTGCCACTCGTCAGTGGACTTGTCATGGCCACATGCGAGTGGAGTTGTCACAAAGTTCACAATGACCAATACTCCAAGATGGCTACTTATAGCTAGGAGAAAATTGCTCAAATCAATCCATGATGGCCCATATGGCTAGGATTGTCATAAGGTCGTCGCCACTCATAAGTGGACTTGTCACAAAGTAATCACAATGTCACAAAGTGGTCATAAGATAGTCTCAAGTCTAATTAAATTATTAATAATTCAAATGGAAGTCTCATTAGTCTTTATTACCTAAGCACATCAAGAACCTATAAAATGCCATCTTAATTCTTTAACTTAGCCATTCTAGGTGACAAATTTTATGACAGTGAAATCTTACACTACAACCTTTTCTACTTCAATTAACTAATACACCACAGCACATTTAGTTCTGCATATTCAATTAAGAATTCACATAATATCTATTTATTATCCATAAAAAATTAACCAACCCATCAAAGGTCTAAGCAGAGCATCATCATATCATAGAGAATATATAATTGAACATCCAGTAATCACAAAGTCATCAATTATATTCACACGTAAATTCAGTCAGGTATCATCAAGAATACATATACCGATACTATTCAGTTTGTTTCATTTCTCCTACAATGAACATTCACCCAGACTCAAATAAAAGCGTATAATCACAATTACACCATTGCGCATACAATGGTAACAATACAAAACACATAAGGACACGTTCGGGGTCACAGGGTACCCCAAACAAAGGAAACACTCACCTCAATAAATCTCGCAATTATTTGCATCGTTCTTTTCTTTCAATCACGTTTCCAATCGGTTTAGCGGCAGCATCACAGCTCCCGTTCCCCCATCCTGACTATCCGTTCTCGCCGGAAGCCACAACCGAAAGCTCGTCGGCACCCAAACATCAAGACAATCAAAATCAAACACACAACAGGTTAAAAATAAATAAAAATATAGTTCCAAACCAATTTAAATAATTAAATCGTAGCGTAATAGAATTGGGCTCGGTTCGAAGGTAGTTTGCTCACCCAAAATACGCACAGTGAACAGGGACCAATTTTTGAAACGTCTCGGTTTGAAATTTCGACTGGACGAGTTGAAAGAATTCTTTTTGATGAGTCCGATGCAAGTCTCCATTCGTCAATACGATCATCGGAGTGGCCGAAAATGAGACCTGAAGTGGCGACTCCGGGTAAAACAGACACTTCGTCAACTTTGATGTAAGGAGAAAAGGGCTACTGCTTCTTAAAGGTTTCGACGTGAGGAATCTGAAAACGACGTCTGTTTTCCCAACCAGTGACCGTGGTGGCCGAAATCTGCAAAATACAGTATGTCCAAGAGAAAAATACGGCACGGTTTCAGTCTCAGATCGAAGAAATAAGGCCATAAATGGATTCAGTGGGTAATTTTGTATAGGAATATGTAATTTTCGAAATTTTTCGTGGCCTATTGAGAGAGGAACCGAAGAGAGAGAAATTGGAGCAAAAGAGAATACGGCGGAGGTCTTCATCTTTTTCTAGTCCATGTTCTGCCATGCGAAGATGATAAATAGTACCATTAAAAAAAGCAGGGGGTGCATACGCAGAAACGGGTGCAGGTAGTAATTGAAAAGAAATAAAAAGGGTTGTATACAGAAATATGCGGGCGTGTACGCAGTAAAAGCCCAAAACTCATATTTATACATTTTTAAACTCTTTTAATCCCACAAACTCATTTTAATACCTCTTTTACACAAGATAAAATCCCAAAAATATTAATATTTCAAATATTAATATTTTATAAAGATAAAATAATTAAATAATAAATTACCAATAATTTCTATAATTACAAATAAATACAAAATCAATATTTTTCAATAATTCAAACACACATAAAGCACCAAAATTATCAAAACTATAAATCAATATTATCAATAGCATAACACAAATTTAAAAGTACATGAGGTATGAAAATACGGGATGTTATAGGTGGAGTGATGGTGAGGAGTCGAGGGGAGAGCTCATTGAGATTTTTATCTCACCCCGTCTATTTTTTATTTATTTCAGATCCGCAGGTTAAAAAGGAAGACTAAAGGGGCTTGAATGCCAAAGCTATGTTTATTTTGTAGTTTTGATTATGTAACACTCTAGGTATTTGATGCAAAAAGACAATGTATTTGTATTAACTCCTTTGAAGGTTATGTAATTAGAATTAAGAACCTTGTATAATTTAAACTTGATGTATGGTTGAAGTTTAAATTCTCTTGAGATGACTGTATCTAATGTTAATTATCTTACTTTCAAATATTATGAGTGTATGGTGTTACATTAGGGTATCGGAGCAGTTCGATTCTTATCGGACTATAGAATAGTTAGAACGGTTTTAGCAAGTTCTTAGTATCTGTTGTTGTCCTTCTAATTATTATGCTATGAGATATTGAGCCTGATCAACTCAATGCTTTGTGCATTTTATGCAGAATCATGGCATCAGGTGCGGGACGACGCGGTAGAAGACAAATGAATGCCACTACGAACCCTAAAAATCCAGCATGACAAGACAATGCTTGGCTACAAGGGATACTAGGAGCTATCCAGAACCAGAGCGTTGCCACCCAGAACCTTGTGGCTCAATTTGCCCAACAACCACATGCTCCCCAGCAACCCCCACCTCCACCAGTTCATGAAGAAGATTCAGACCGGAAATTCTTCAAGTTCCTCAAGATGAAACCCGCAGCTTTCAATGGAAAATCCATAGCCATGGCGGCCCAACACTGGTTGGAAGCCCTGGAAAAGATCTACAAGGTGGTACAATGTACGGAAGAGTAGAAGTTCACCTTCGCTACTCACCAATTGGAGGAGGAGGCTGAAAACTAATGGAATGGGGCAAGATCTTATATGGTGGATCAAGAGATGCCTCTAGACTGGGAACATTTTCGAACGGTTTTCTTGGAGAAATATTTTCCTCAGACCATCAAAGATAAGATGGATAGAGAGTTTGCTCAACTACAACAGGGAAATTCTACGGTTTCTGACTATGTGACCTAGTTTGAGGAGTTGGCTAGATACTCCTCTGTTGTCCAATTTGCACCGGAGGAAACTTGGAAGATCAACCAATTCAAATGGGGTCTTAGGCCAGACATCCAACATACCCTTTCACAGAATGCGTTCACTAGTTTTGCCAAGGTGGTCCACATGAGCTATGTGGCCGAAGAAAGCTTGAAGAAAGTGTATGATGACAGGCAAACAAGGTGGCAAGACAAGAATAAGAAGAAGATTGAGGACAAGAATGCTCAACGCATGAAGCCAAAAGGGAATTTGAACAAAGGGAAGCAAGTCCAGACTTCCAAGACTATGGCCTATCATTCTTGCTCAAACTGTGGAAAGGGGCACCAGGGAGAGTGCATGAATGGAAAGAATGTTTGTGTAACACGCGTATTTTTATGATGCGTTATTTAGCGTTAATTAGTACGTTTTGCCGTATTTATGCTATAATAAGCAATTGCTTGTTCTTTAAGTAAGTGATTTAATTAAATCAAGAGTTAATATAATTGAGAATTAATATTTTTATATTGATTCATGGTTTGAATATCGTCAAAAAATTCTAACGAAGTTTCGTCGCGTTTCAAATCGTAGGCGGTTCTACAGATAAAATTTAAATGAGCCCGATTTCGATGAAAATCGAAACGTATCTTGTTCTAAGTGTTTTTGAGTGAGTATTGTTGTTATTATTAATTATGAAATAATATTTTCACGGAGAATTAATTCCTCGCGAATTAATTTTTGGGATTTTATCGTGAAATTAATCGGTTTTGCGGTTTCTCGTCGCCGTGTTTTTAAATCTTGAGACTCTAGATTAGAGGGTAACCTTGAGAGAAGTGAGATTAGATGGGTTAGAGTGAGTGATGTGATTAGCATCTTTTAAAGTGATTTAAGTGTCACATGTGTGTGGTTTTTATTTTAAAAAACTATTACTTAATTTTTTTTTATTACTACTAATTATGCCTTATTATTTTTTTAAGTTTATAAAAGAAGGGAACCCCCCATTCAGCTGCTCTAACTCGTGACCCCCACCCCCACTCTCTCATTTCCTCTCTTTTACTTTCTTCTTGAAGAAGCCAAGAGCTTCATGACTTCCATAGCCAAAAACCTTCAAATCCATTGAGTTTTTCAACTAGCTTTCTTCATCAAACTTGTTCCAAATCATCACCTCAACTTAGTTCTTCATTCTCATCATCATCCAAGTAAGAAAAACAGAATTTTTCTCCTTATTTTGCTGCTGGAAATCGTGATTTTCTCCCCCACTTTTAGTCTTGATTTTTGCTTCCAAACTTTGTCAAAATACTAGGTTATTCTCTCTACTATATTACCTATGTTTCTAACCATTTGAATGAGAAGAAAAATCAAGTTTTCCTCCCCCAAACCACTGTTCAAATCAGCTCCCAAAACCCTCCCCTTTTGATTACTTGACTTGTTTGTTTCTAGTTTGAATTAATTGATGTTTATGTGTTGTTTTGGTTGGTTGTTGATGATTAGAAAGAGATGAAACATCATGAACCCCTCTCTTGACGATTTAGGGCGAAACCCTAAGTGATAAAAGAGGGGAGAAATGTTGTGATCCTCTCCAATCATGTAATTGATGGTTTATATGAGTTAGTGGAACTTGTTTGATGTTGATTTAGGTTGTAGTTTAAATTGATTATGTGTAACATGATAGTTTTAGCAATTTTTCAATTCTTGAACTATGAGAATATGAAGCTATGATGTTTGATTATGTGTTAGATGTTTAATAAAATGATTAGAATAAGTTTTAAGGTTGTTAGAATTTCTATGCATGTATTAGCTTAAGTATTAGTTGTGTTTTGAGTAAAATTGGTTCTTGAGGGACTAGAGTAACATGTAAGGAAATGATCCATTGTTCTTTAAATTCTTGACATGGTGATGGCATGATTTAAGTGTTTAAGGATTTTGGAATTTAACTAAATGATAGAACTCTTGTTTTGGGACTAATTTGGAGTAATTGGACTATGAGGCTTGTGAACTAGTTTCGAAAATGACTTGTTTTGAAAAAGAAGGCTATGGAAATGGTATGAAATTGTTATGGCAATTATTTTAGAAACATAACTTTGGATATGCTTGAGTATGTTTAATAAAGGTTTGATGCTTTAATGCCTTGAAGTATGTTTGGAAGTGATTAGGAATTGTTGTAACCATGGAAAGAAGATTTTGCAAAAAAATTTTGGAGAAAAAGGGCATAGAGGCCGTGAGGCCTAGGGAATTTTTGAAAAGGATTTTTGATTGCTAACTTGCTTAAATCCTTGTATGCATATATGTTAATTATGGAAAAAGAGTTATTGCTTGGTGCTTATTTGAAGTTCAAGAGAAGGTTTAATTTCAAAACTTTATTCTTTTCAAATGGCTTTGACTTTCAAAAAAAAAATTGTTATGTGCTATGTCACTTCTCCTAGGAGTGTTTTTATTCTAAAGCTCCACTTAATTTCAAGTATGTTAATAATTTGAAATGTTTGTTTGAGTTTTGGTTAGGAAAGGGGTTAGTTGAGAGCTAAGTTCTAATTTTTCCTAGAAGTATGCTAAGTTGTATTTGGTAATAGGAATCGTAATACCGGAGACCGAGTGATGCGGACCCGAGGACGTTGGAGCTACGCAAGTGACAGCTTGTGGTAAGGGCAACTTTAGATATTTTTAGGCTTTCGTTATTTAGTTGTTTTATTAAATACGAAGAAGTCTGAGAACTCTAGGAGTTCGGGTTAGGCTCATGAACCCTTCATTATTTTATTATCGTAAGGTCGCCATATTCTCGAGTCATTCGTGGGTGAAAAATTGTGCGGTTGGTCTTGACCCCAACCCCTACTTGTTTGTGCCTCTCACAATTCCATTGAATTGCAGAGGGATGGATTCCATATTGATTGTCATCGTTGTCGCTAAGTGTGATTATTTGAGATGAGATGCTTATGTTATTTATCTCTGATGGATTGAGTTATATTGCTATGTTGCTTATGCTGTTGAACTGAATTATATTGTTATAATTATGCGAATTGTTCATCGGAGTGCGAGAGTTGGTCGAGTCGTTGAGACGTTTTTGAGCTTGAGCCGATTCACCTAGGGTGCGAGAATCCCCTAAAAGGCTATGGCTGGTGTTCGGTAGTGAATGGCTAGACGTTAGTTTTGCCGGGACGTTTTTGAGCTTGCGTCGATTCACCTAGGGTGCGAGAATCCTCTAAAAGGCTACGACTGGTGTTCGATAGGGAATAGCTAGGCGTCGTAATGCTAATGGAACCTGAGCTGAATGTCCTAGGGTGAGGAGAGAGCCCAAGGCTACGGCTGGTATTCAGTGGATGGATCCGCGTTACTTCCGGTATGTGGCGGAAGTGTTGAGATAATGAGTCTTGATTTGGGTCTTGAGTCACCCATGGGAAACAGTCTCTTGTTATGTCATCTAGAAATTTCTTGTGACATTAGGGGCCAGATTAGATTAGCCTAAAGTTTAGATGAAGAGATGCAATCTAGCAAACACTGCCCCGGTTTCTCTGAAGCTGAAGATGGCACTTTACTGTTCCATCAAAGAATCTGTGTACCTAAAGATGATTTTACTAAGAAGCAGATTCTAGGAGAAGCCCACAAAAGTGGATTCTCCGTACATACTGGTTCTACCAAGATGTATCATAACCTTAGACAGTGATACTGGTGGCCCGGTATGAGAAATGATGTAGCAGAGTTTGTAGCCCAATGTTTGGTTTGCCAGAAAACCAAGATAGAGCACCAAAAGCCCTCTGGTCCCCTACAACATCTAGAAATCCTAGAATGGAAGTAGGAAGATTTAGTAATGGACTTTGTGGGAGATTTACCTCGCACTCAGTCAGGATATGACTCTATTTGGGTCATAGTGGATAGATTGACCAAATCTGCCCATTTTCTCCCCATTAAGTCTACTTATAAGACCGCTAGGTTAGCCGAGATCTATATCAGCGAGATTGTTAAGCTCCACAGAGTTCCAACTAGCATTGTCTCCGATAGAGATCCTAAGTTTACCTCCCGATTTTGGAAGACCCTCTAACAAGCCTTAGGGACTAGGTTAAGTCTTAGCACGACTTATCATCCTCAGATGGATGGTCAGTCAGAGAGAACCATACAAACCCTAGAGGATATGCTCAGAGCCTGTGTTTTAGAGGATGGCAGTAGTTGGGATAAGTATTTGTCACTGATTGAATTTTCATACAACAACAACTATCACTCTAGCATAGGTATGGCATCGTACGAGGCTCTCTATGGTCGTAAATGCAGAACTCTTCTATGTTGGTTTGAAGTAGGAGAGAGGAAGTTGTTAGGTCCTGACCTTGTTCAGGAAACTATTGATAAGATACACATGATCAGGGAGAAGATAAAGACTGCCCAGAGTAGGCAGAAGAGTTATGCAGACCGTAGGCTCAAACCCCTTGAGTTTACGAAAGGTGAACATGTGTTCCTGAAAGTCAGTCCCACTATAGGTGTCGGTAGAGCTCTTAGGGCCAAGAAGTTAATCCCTCGGTACATAGGTCCTTTTCAAATTCTCAGTTGAATCGGTCCTGTAGCTTACCAAATTGCTCTACCTCCATCCTTGTCCAATCTCCACAATGTTTTTCATGTGTCTTATCTTAAGAAGTACATTTCGGATCCATTTCACTCCTTGGATCATGAGTCTGTACAACTTAGACCCGATTTGACGTATCAGCCCGAACCGGCCCAGATAGTTGACCATGCTTTCAAGACACTCAGGAATAAGTCTATTCTCTTGATTAAGGTTATCTGAGAAAGATCCACTCCAGAAGAATCCACTTGGGAACTGGAAAAGGAAATGCGAGACCAATATCCTTATCTTTTTCAATAGGTATGTAATTTTATCTAATTTTTGAGGAGAATTTTTTTTAAAAGGTGGGTAGTAATGTAATGCCCCAAATCCCTCAAGTTTAGTTTTAAATTATGTGCATAAGCTTAGTATGGTTAATTGTGAATTTCAATAAATTCAAGTTGATGATTTTAATTGAGGGATGAGGTTGTTGTGTCTTTGATGATCCTAAGTGGTTAGATGAGTTGAAATTAGCTTTAAAGTGATGTTAAGGTTGGATTATGAGTTAGATTAAGAAGGAATAGGGAGAAGGATTCAAGATTGAGCGTTAAAATCAAGTTTTTTTATTTTGTATTTTTTTATTTTTCAACAGCGGGAATCGATTCCCACAAGCCCGGAATCGATTCACAAAAGAGTTTTAATCCTATGGCACTCGAAGTGTAATCGATTCACATACCTAGTGAATCGATTCAGGCAAAGACAACCCTCTGGGACTCGAAGTGTGAATCGATTCACACACCCAGTGAATCGATTTAGGCAAAGACAACTCTCTGGGACTCGAATGGTGAATCAATTCATTCACTTAAATTCGCAGCAGGCACTTTTTACCTGTGTGAATCGATTCACACATAGCATGTGAATCGATTCACTACCTTATAAAAGCAGAAAACGCAGCAGAAAACCAGCAGTTCACGGATTGAGAGAAGAGAAAAGAGGGAAAATACTAGGGTTTCTTAAATCCTTTGACAAATTGAATGATTCTTGCTAGATTCACCAAATCCTAGCTTGAATCAAAGTTGTAAGGTTGATATTTGAGTGATTTTGGAGATTTAGGGTTGAACCCTAAAAGAAGAAGAAGAAGAACGTGAAAAAGGAAAAGAAAGGGGGTTGAGCTTCAACCTTTTTGGCTCGAATCATTGGAGTTGTTTGTGAGTTCTCTCTTCTCTTAGGTGATGGGCACCCATAAGTCCCACATTAGGATTTTCTTATCAAAGGAGCCTGAGAACTTTTGGGTTCAAAGTTAGGTTTTGTAAACCCCTTTGATTTAAAGCTTATTATTAGGATTATGTAGTGGGTTTGACTGAAAGAGGTTGGATGGATGCCCCCAACCCCCCACAAATGTATGTTTATGTTTGCCTCTTTAATAGTTCCATGGAGCTTCAAAGGGAAGAGTTTAGTCTATTAATGGTTAGGCTTGAGTATTGCTAGTGATTTCTCTATAATCTTGAAGTGTCTTGGTTGTAGAAATTGTTAAAGAAGCATGATAAGTAAATGTTGAGATTTTGAGCTCATGTTAAGTTTGATTCATTGGATTATTGTAGAAATTTCCTTGAATAGTTAAACAATGATGAGGGTTGATAATCCTAGTCAGTTAAGTTGCATTTTTAAACATGCATTAAAGAACTAAAGATGTGATAAAAGTCACTTAAAGGCCATGGCAAAACTCCTCTATTTATAGAAGAAGATCGGTTTGGTTAGCCTCGTGAAATGCCACTTGGACGGTTAAGACGTTTAACCACCTTACTAAAAGCGTGTGATTGGAGTCTATTGACCAAAGCATATGACAACAACCCAACGACACAAAGCAAAGTGGGACGAAATGTCCATAATTAAGAAGATGCATTGCATAGTCACATATTATCCTTTCTCTTGTGAATTGTATAATAGGTGGAGTGATGGTGAGGAGTCGAGGGGAGAGCTCACTGAGATTTTATCTCACCCCGTCTATTTATTTATTTATCCAAAGGTTGAGAAGGAAGACTGAAGGGGCTTGAATGTCAAAGCTATGTTTATTTTGTAGTTTTGATTATGTAACACTCTAGGTATTTGATGCAAAAAGACAATTTATTTGTATTAAATCCTTTAAAGGTTATGTAATTAGGATTACGAACCTTGTATAATTTAAACTTGATGTATGGTTGAAGTTTAAATTCTCTTGAGATGACTGTATCTAATGTTAACTATCTTACTTTCAAATATTTTGAATGTATGTGTTACAGTTCACTTTTGCTCTACTTGTAGTTGAGGCATGGTAAAACCTCGTATTCAAGTCACCCTCTTTGAGACAGAAGAATTTAGCTCTTTGACGCCAAAATATCTCCATGGAAGACATATTCTGGAACATGAAAAAAATTGAATTCGTATCTCCATTATGCGTTAATATAATTTTTTTTGGCAAAATTGCTCTATAGGTCCGTTAACTTATTTTTTGGTAATGAATAAGTCCTTTATCTTTTTTTTCCCCGAATAGGTCCTTTATCTTTTTTTCCGAACATGTCCTTCAAGTTTTTAATATGTTTCAAAAAGGTCCTTCAAGTTTTTAGTATATTTCAAAAAGGTCCTTCAATGAATGGACACGTAGGACTGTTTTTAGTATGTTTTTCAAACCTAAAGGACTTATTCGGGAAAAAAGAAAGATAAAGGACTGATTCGAAAACATTCTAAAATATAAAGGACCTATTCAGAAAAAAAAGATAAAGGACTTATTCGTTACTAAAAAATTAGTTAAGGGACCTACAGAGCAATTTTGCCATTTTTTTCTTAATTAATGACTGATTTTTAAAAAAATATACATATACCGGGCCGGCCCTAGCAAGCTCGAGCCCGCATAGGGACGGGCTTGGGCACATTTTTTAGAGCCCAAATAAAAACTAGGCTTTGGGCACGGCCCGATAAAACCCGTGGCCCGCTCGGGCGGTCTGATACGGGTCGGGTAGCCCATTTTGCCACCTCTAGAAAATAGTACAAATACTATTCGAATATTCCCATGGAAAGGGAATTGCTGATATTTCTCCTCAATTACCTTGCTCAATGATTGGAGCTAATTTACCTCACAATGGTAATATTGAAGATCTCTATAAATACTTCATGTCTAATATTGAAGAAGGTTACAGAATTACGAAATAAAGAAATCAAGTGAGCAATTAAGAATTTAGAAAGTTATTAGTTTTGTGCTTAAAATTTTTATTCTCTCGTGTTGAGTGTTATCTCTTGTTTTCAAATCTATTCTTGTAAACTTGTTTAGCCTTGTAATAGGCTGATTCCTCAAAGGCTCAAATGTACTGAGTTGTTTTGAGAAGTTAGGAGTAGTTAGGAGTATAGTCAAGTTTGTGACAGTAGTATACTCTTAAGGAAATTTGTAATCAGTGTGATTATAGTGAAAAATCATTCAGGAACGAAGGGACTAGATGTAGCTACCAGTTGGTGGTTAACTAGTATAAATTTTTGTGTCTGCTTATTCTCTACTCTACTTATTTTACTTTCACTGTTGCAAGAAAACAAGTTTTCATAGCATCATTTTCAGCATCCG
Source organism: Calophaca sinica (assembly GCA_037113605.1). Lineage (NCBI taxonomy): Eukaryota > Viridiplantae > Streptophyta > Magnoliopsida > Fabales > Fabaceae > Calophaca > Calophaca sinica. The sequence goes on from CM073734.1 coordinate 39,505,431, forward strand.
GTGCTTTTAGCGTCTGGTGGTAATACTACTTTGAAAAGAACATGGTTGTTGGTATAAGTTTTATGAAAAGATTTCAACACAATTCGACCCCCTTCGTATGTTCACATTCACTACAGTGACTATCCTTAGCCACCGTATACCGCAACCCCTCTCCTAAGGTATTGCTAAAATCAACCTCTAGTAAGTTTAAGGTCCCCAATGCATGCTAACAGTACTATCCCGCTACATATCTTTCCTAGTAATTGAGGTATGTTCCCTCTCACCTAACACTCCTAGCTAAGCTCCTGTTGGAAAGCCTTGACTTTCGACCCCTACTCGCGCTCCTACTTTGGGCTATTCCTCTGAGTCTTACTCTTCTCTCAAGCTCGATGATTTCTTACTAAGAGCTTTCTGATGCACAGGTTCCTCACTCGAGGCAAGTGCAGTGCATACCTACTCCTTAGTGGTCCTCTATGTCTCACTCCTTTCTCAATCCCGAGGATAGCCTATTAAGAGATTTTTGATGCACAGGATCCTCACTCAAGTCAAGTGCAGAGCATACTTACTCCTTAGAGGAAGTTCGTAGAAAGAGAAATCCTAGAGAGAAGAGGATTTGGTGCAAGAAATGAAGGGAGGGTGAGCACCTATTTATAGGTGAGTTATGACCCCATCGCATTGGGATAGCCCCATGTGTAAGCACCGTCACATCGCGATGGTACCCTTACCTTTACACGTGTTGTAGTTTGGACGGAGACAGTGCCAGACATCATCAAGTCACAATGGTCCACTCTCACAAGTATCGTCGCGTCGTGATGGTACCTATAGGAAAATATCCCATTTTTCTTCTTCTTGAAGCTTCTAATGGATGTCACACCCTTCCAGGGGTATTTTCATCTGTTTAGGGTCATTTTATCCTAAATTAGGCTTTGTAGATCCTTGCTAGGGTTTTTGGGCTATCTGAATCTTTTGCAAAGTCCTAATCTGAGTTCCTACACCCATGTTGCACAAGTAAACATTTAATCACACAAAGAACCTAGAAATCAGGGTGTTACATAATACTTTGTTGTTGATGATTGGATGGAGACATTGATATGTGTATTTGGTTGTGAGTAATTATAATTACCAACTGTTGATGAGATTGACGGCATAACACTGGTTATAGCCCGATGCAATTTCACAAGGCGCAAAAAGAACACCAAAGAATTGAAATGGGGATTTTTCCAAATTGTTGAAAAGGTTTTCTAAAATTAGAGAATCAAGGTTTTAAATGGTTTAGCAAAAAAAATTGAAGTTAGTGGAATAAATGGAAAAATGAATTTTGAGAAAAAGCTCAAAGTGGTAATTTTCATTATCTCAATTTATTGAGTAATGAGGATGCCCGAGTTCTACACTGTGTAGTTTGCTATGCATAGTAAAATGCTCAAGCTCTGAGGTTTCTATTTTCCTAAAGGAGTTTTGAAGAATTTTCTTCCAACGCTCAAAGTGGTAATTTTCGTTATCTCAATTTATTGAGTAATGAGGATGCTTGAGTTTTACACTGAGTAGTATGGGATGCTCAGTGGAGTTCCTAAACTTTGAGTGTTCCATGTAACAACCAAGGTTCTGTCCACCCTCGCACTATTCTCACGATCTTCTCCACCCCCATGTGGAGTTTTTGCGGCAAGGTTCGAACTCGGGACTCTAGGGCTTAAGTAACCTATAACACCCCGTTTTTGGAGCACTACAGTGTAACCTAATCTAATGCTGAAAACATTTAATGCTTATATACTTTCAGTAAAATGTACTCTTCAGTTGTTTGTAGGGGAAAATAGGAGTAAATTTTTTTCCTTTTTCTTTTATTCTTTGAAATCCTTTTTCGAAAATGAGACATGAAGAGCACTACAGTTTTTAAATAATGAGAAATCAGGCTTTTGTCAAACATCAGAGTAAAACATACCATATTGACTGCATTACATGCAATAAAACATACCATAATCATTTACAGGACAATACCCTAAGCTAAGCTGGCCAACAACTATAAATCTTACTAAGAATCCATTCAGCAAGATCAGGACGTAGAGCACTCAGAGGAATCTTCCTCTACTGGCTCATTCTTCAATGCTCCTGGAAAGACGGAACTGCAGCAGCAATGTGGAACTCCATCTAGTAACATCCATGAGAATGTCTAATCTAACATCAGTGCAAGGTTAAATTCTTTGTCCACAAGTTTATCATAGGCTATGTCGCATGCAAACAAGATATATATACATAATACAACAACATGCCTTTATATACATATACCTACTTAATAGACCGCAAGCATCAGCATGGTATATCAAGCAATTTGCATGTGAGCAGACAAATCAATAGCAGATCAACGATCAAGTCATCATATATTATCGATGTGGTTAATCATGCATGCCAATGCATTATGAACAAGTTTGTGTATACACTTGCAGCCTTAAACAAGGACATCAATAAGACACTGGAAAAATGCTCCAGGTCTAAATCAAATTCCCCTACCAAGGGTATTACAATCTAATTGCAAGCGCATTAGACTACATTGACATTGGAAAAATCTTGCAGGTCGAAATCCTTTGACTAACTCTGCTTTGGGTTAAAATCCAACACCAAGAATCGAGAGTCGATGCTCAATGGTCAGTATGCATCAATCCAATTCAATTATTTGGTACGGCCCACTCACCTTAAGGATTGTCGGAGAGATATTTTAATTAATCAATGCGGATCGACGATCAACTATGATTTCTCAAGCCTCTCATGTCCTACGAATCAAATCACTGTGTTTCTCTTTTGAAAAGGTAGAGGGAACTCAAAGCTTAAGCACCACACCAGGCAGCCCATACTACTCAGTGTAATGCTCGGCAGATCTTCATCACCCAGTAAACTGAGACGATGAGAAAATACCACTTAGAGTTCAAATACAGGACACAAGGTCCAGGAGTTCAAATGCGGAATGCTAGTCTCAATCTTAGATTAAAACTCTAGGCACGTAATGCAGAACACTAAGCTTAATTTTTAGGTTGAGATACTAGGCACGCCATACGAAACACAAGGTCCAATCTTTAATCAAGAAAATGTGCACGAAAGTAGGACGTTAAGTCCCAGCATAGGACACATGGACCATATGCTCAATAGGAACACTAGGCTCCCTATGTTTTATTCTTTTGGAATCTCGATCTTTGAAATCTCTTTCTCCGTTCTTGTGTCACTTCTATGTACTAATGTATCTGAAAATACTTTTTAGCTCTAGGTCATTGAAACCCTAGTTGTAACACCCCGAAATCCAGACGCTACTTACGAGACAAAAACCACTAAGTATGAAATAGTTTTGATACTGTTCGATAGAAATCACGGTTAATTTTTTTTTTTATAAAACCCTTTTGCAAATAACATGACAGAGTAAATACAGCGTTGACAGAACATGGCAGACAAAGAGAATAAAAAGAAATACGTCTGGAAGACATATATAAAATCCTGAGGCAATACATCCTACAAGGTTTTACAAAATACAACATCAAAATAGGAATACATCTGACATATGAATTTCCTATAAGAAATACTCATACATCCCGAGGTACTCAGAGACCCCTACGCAGAGGGTCGCTCCAAAAGTAGAGCCTCACTCGACTACTAAACTACTACAAGTACAGACATAATCCCAAAATACAATGCATGACTCCGACATAAGAAACACTAAGCTGATCAACACGCTAACTCAAGCAGCAGGGGCGGCTGTGTGATCTCGGTCCGCCTCAAAATGAACTACCAAGGGCGGTGCCTGCCACTCAAAGAGGCCCTCCTCCTCCTCCTCCTTATCCTCCACCATCGAATCCTCCTCCATATCGTCTACCATGGGCGTAATGACGTCGTCGTCACCAATGGCGTTAACAGTAGGGATATCGAGAGATGCATCCCCAGTACTATCCTCCTCGTCAGATGAATCTATGATCCAACCTCCAGATCCACACCCTACCTAGCCACAACGAGGGCATACAGAAGGATCCGTCGAGGGAGTAGTCTCAGAGATAGGAATCGGAGACGAGGGAGTATACTCTACGGGTGATACGGATCTAGCAGGGGAACCCGATGGGTCTACAGCGGCGTGAGAAGAGGGTGCTCCGACGTCCATCCTCCTGGGTCACATGCGCCGTACAAATCTAAGGGGAGTAGCGCATAACGCTGAATCCGTAGCCCGAGGCTCGCTACAAAAAGTGGTCCGGCGTGGAATCTCGGACATGCCCTCTGAAGATGAGGTGTCTCCATCAGGGTGTGCGTCTATCCAAGCAGCTAATATGCGTGCGAAGGGTGTAACGACCCGTTTCTAGATCGCTATGAAACCAAAAGAAGCCTATATGTGACGTGTTTTTAAAAACGGTACTCTTGTGCCCTTTAGAAAAATGCGGTAATTTTTTTTTAAAACAATAGTGCCCGTAAAGCACACACAGAGTACTTACAGCGTTTCGAAACATGGTGTAACTAGGACACAAGACTCAAATTATGATAAAGCATACATGCATCAGTACATAAGTCATATATATACAGTATGCGCAAAATAACAGAGTAGAAAATGTGCAAAGAAATACACCTATGGTATGAAGACTCTCGAGAGAGAAACCATACCCTGGGGTACTCACGGCAGACACCCACGCAGGGGGCTGCTCCAAAAGTGAAACCACCAGTCTACCCTGTGACAACAAAATATCACCCGGCCCAACTGGTCACCAACTCACTGTACACAAAAGACATAAGCTACAGTCATCCAAAAGTAACATACACAGTCAGATAATCACAAACACGCATCGGTCCATCATGGCAAATAAAAGACATCACCCGGATCCTCGAAGAAGTCCTCCCCGTCATTGTCCACCATCGGGTCCCTCGCGTCCACTCCATCGCCTGGGTAACCATCATTGGTTGAAGGCACCACGGGAAAGGGTCAACTTCTCAAATAATCATAAAAATAGCAATTCATAAAGCAAGCCACAAGATGCACAATCTCTCAAAACGCAACTCAAACACACCCGCAAGACACTCTCGACAATTCCGGAAATAACGCCGATCCATCCACTGAACGCCAGCTGTAGCTTTGGGCTCTCCGCTCACCCTAGGACATTCAGCTCAGGTTCCCTGACGCCACGAAACTCCACAACTTTCGGTTTATCAACGATGCTGAATCTCCATTCCGGCACTATTCAGATCGAGAATCGTCCCGATGACACTGAATCTCCATTCCGGCACTATTCAGATCGAGAAACACTCAGACGACACTGAATCTCCATTCCGACACTATTCAGGTCTAAAACTCTGATGACACTGAATCTCCATTTCGGCACTATCCAGGTCCGGGATCGTCCCACTACAGGCTAACAACGATACTGAATCCCCATTCCGGCACTATCCAGATTAGAGTTACCACAAAACGCGACAACTCCCAACGACACGACTAAGCTCTCACACTTCAACGAACAATTCACCGCACACGATAATTCAAGAGCTATACGCAAGATTATTCGACCGCATATCAAATAATAAGAGCATGCTTAATATGAAGAAACACAATTCAACCATTCAAGCAATAAAAGCAGTTTGCATAAAGAAACGCAATTCAACGATACAAACAGCACAACAATTCACGGCTCAATAACGACCGACAACAACCAACTCATAGAATTCATCCCTCTGCAACTCTATGGAGTTCACAGAGAGGAACAAACAAGTGTGGGGGGTTGGGGACAGCTACCAACCACTTGCAGACAGGCCCACTAAATAATCAACATATACAAAAATAAAGCGAAGGGGTACAAGACCCTCACTTCGAACCCTTAGGTTCTCAGACTTCTTCGCGTAAACGCTTGAAATTAAATTCACATCTAAATTTGCCCCTTACACAAGGACGTATAACAATAATTATAATTATGAAGCGCCCTTACCGAACTCCAGGCTACGTGTCCACGTGCTCCTCGATCTCCATCAAGACTGTCTCGGGTTACTCGAGCCTAACACATAAAACAACTTAGCAAAATTCTAAACTTAGTTCTACAATCTTAGGCACTCAACTTAACCCTTTTTCTAACCAAGCATCCACAACAATTTATTTCTAACTACTAGTAAACAATTAAGAAATTTGAATCAAAAACCACTTTTCTTGAAAAATCAACTACTACGTAACACTTTTACTGAGAAGAATGTTAACTCTTTAAAGAAACCTTTTTCTTAAAGTTTCTAACATAACACATAATCAATTATTCACTTCAACATGTTACAAATATTAAGATGACAACCCATATTTAAAACATACTCATGCTCTTTCAAAGCTTGTTTCTAAAACAACTACTACGACAATGAAATACCATTTTCCTTAGCCTTTCTTTTAAAACAATTTATTTTCAAAACTAGTTCATAAAGCTTTATAGGCCACTTACTAAAAATTAGTTCCAAAAACAAGAATTCAATCAATTTGTCAAATTCTAAAAATTCTTTAACAATTAAACCATGACATCATCATGTCAATAATTACAAGAATCAAATGATCCATTCCTACATGTTATTCTAGTCCTTAAGGAACCAAATTTTACTCAAAACATAAACTAACTCTTGAGCTAATCCTTGCATATCTATTTCAACAACTTTAAAATCACCTTAAACATGTTACAAACATTCATACTCCTAGAATTTCTACTACAACCCATCCATCACAAATCACAACTCCAAGTTAACTAAGTTTCCATAATTAGTTTTCAAAGCATCTACAAGACAACTAGGCAATCACCCAAAATCTTACATAATTAAGTCATAAAATAAAAGCCAATCAAAACAAAGGTTTCTAAAAATCTTTGCCAACATTCTTTTCCAAAATTTAAAAGAATCACCACTAATTAATATCATCAAATTAAAAATCATTTCACCAAAGCCAATAACCATTTCTATTCATTTACTTACTCCAAGACATCAAATTATCAAACACATTTCAAGGCACATTCAAAAACAAATCCCAAACTCCAATTGCCATGCATATACTTAAATCAAGCATTAAACTATTTCCTATTCAACTTACTCAAAAAGCGCAGAATTTGGCAATTTTTACGCTATTTAAAATAGCAATTTTCCTACTACATCAAACGAACTCCGTTTCTTATGAAACTTTTTATGCAAGTCCTTGACATACATATACTCATCAACATATTTTTATTTGGGTAAAAATCATTACCAATAAGTGCAGAAAAATCATTTGATTTTCGGATTTAGGACACAAATTCTTCAATAAAACTGTTTTGGGTTCATAATGTCCTAGAGGTCTCAAAACTTATCCAAAAATTGTAAAATTTAATACGGAAGATCCCAATACCCATATGAATCATCTCCAAGTGGTCCCATGCCAAAATCATAATTCAATAATTCCCAATAATTCAAACAAAACAGGTTTGTTTTCTAAAACTTCAAGAACCAATTTTCCAAAACCTTTCAAGTTTTTCCTTTGATTCAACCCACAATCAAAACTAAGTTTCAACTAATTAAATCATGGTCAAGACAACACTAATTACTAGAAAACAGCCAATCAAATTTTACATGCCAATTTAGTCCTTGAAGAACCATTTTCTTACAAGTAACATACACTAATTTCTTTCTAATTCATGCATAACAATTCCAATAACCTTAAAATTACTTCTAATCATTTAATAAACCAACTAACATGCAATTAAACACCCTAGCCACAAACTTACATGGTTCAAGAATGGAAAATAAATTTAAACTATCATGTTGAGCCTATTTAATTTAAGCTACACATGGAACTAACATCAAAACAATTTCTAATGACACTTATAACATTCAATTGATTGATTCTCATGAGATCACATCATTTTCCCCATTCTTACCACATAGGGTTTTCGAACTAGAGACTTAAGGAAAGGGGTTGGAGATGTTCATCTCTCAACAATCATCATCAATCATCCAAACAACACATAACAAGCAACAAATTCAACTAAAACACAAATTAATTAAACATTGAGGAGGGGGCTGTTTAGCGCTGAATCTAGTGTTCAAAAGAGGTTGAAAAATTCTGATTTCAAGCTCATTTGAATGGTTAGAAACATAGGTAATATAGTAGAGGACATAACCTAGCAATATGGCAAGATTTGGGAAGCAAAAACAAAGTAGAAGATGGGGGGCTGTTTAGCGCCCAAAACAGAAATTCTTTGGGGAAAAAGTTTCCATTTCTCTTACCCCAAATGATGTAGAAGAGGTAGAACTAAGTTGGTATGGTGATTTGCAACAAGTTTGGTGAAGAAAGTGTGTCCAAAAACTCAAAGGATCATGAGGTCTTGGCCATGGAAGCTTGGAAGCTTTGAAGAAGAAAAAGAAAGATGGAGAAGACGGTTTGGGGAAAAGGAAGCTCGTGAGGCAGCTGGTGGGGGGTTTCCTCCTTTTATAAAAAAAAATGTGGTAAGTAAGAGTAGTTAAATAAAAGACTTTCTCTCTTTTTTTTTTTTTTTTTTAAAACAAACCACACAACTAATGACACCTAGCAATTAAATTAGATGTTAAACATATCACCTAATCTTACCCATCTAACCTCACATCTCTCAAAATTACCCTCTAATTAGAGTACTAAGATTTTAAAACTCGGCGACGAAAAATCGCGTTACCGATAAACTCGCGAAAATTAATTTAACGAGAAATTAATTCATCGCGTGAAAATATTTAATTATAAATAATAAAAATCATGACAAATATTCAAAAATGGTCTCAACAAGTTGTGATTCGATTTTCATCGAAATCAGAGTTCATTTAGAATTTTATTTGCGGCGAAACCGCCCGGCGATTCGAAACGCGGCGAAACTTCGTTAGAATTTTTCGACGATTTTCAAACCGTGAATTAATATGAAATATTAATTCTCAAACTTAATTTGATCTTGATTTAATTAATCCACTTACTCAGAGAACAAGAAATTGCTTTATTATGGCATAATTACGACAAAAATACAATATTACTGCTAATTAACGTATCGTAAAAATACGCATGTTACAATACTCCCCCTCTAAAAATAGTTTCGTCCTCGAAACTACAGGTGAGTTACGTACTGTGAAAGTTCTGGATACTGAGTCTTCACATTCTCTTCCAACTCCCATGTTGCATCTCTAGTCGTCTGATCCCATACAATTTTGACAAGCTGTATCTCCTGTTCCTCAATTGCTTGATCTCTCTATTGACAACCTTTGCAGGAAATACTTCAATAAATCTCCGGTAATCGCCTGCTAATCCAACAAAACTTCTGATATCTGTCTCAGTCTTTGAATGTCCTCATATTAACACCGCTTCAATCTTGGCTGGATTCACAGCCATACCGTCTCCGGTGATCACATGTCCGAGAGAATTCACCGCTTCAAGCCAGAATCCACACTTAGACCGGTGAGCATAAGGTTGCTTCTCTCGTAGTATCTGCAGTACTTGGTGTAAAGGCTCTTTGTGCTCTCCTCTGCTCCTCGAATATATCAGGATGTTGTTCGTAGATACCGTCACAAACTGGTACATTCTTCAACTCGGTCGCTTGGTAACTTCTAAACTAGCGAGGGAATATGAAATCCTGAGCTCTCTCTCTTACAAATATCTTCGATAGAATTAACAGAAAGGTATGTGAGGACTCCAAAATTAGGAAAAACTATGATTTTTGGGCACAGTCCCGAAGGATATGGTAATTCAAAGACCAATCCGACCTTAGAATAATGGTAAGACTTTTAAAGATACGTGACTCGAATTGACAAGGACTTTTTATACTCAACAATTACTACACAACGGAGTCATGCAGTGTTAGAACTAGGGTCTTAGCAATTGAAGTAACCACTACTAAGTCGAAAAATAATACAGCCAAAAGAAATTTTTAAGCCAGCCCACACAATCCAAGGAATTAATATAATGTGCGGCATTAGAATCGAAGATTATGGATAGAGAGTTACCCTCAATTTCGTAATCCTTCTGAGTTAGATCTCTTGATCGCTCTGCTTCTTTGCCGTCCATATTGAAAATTTTCCCCGAAGTGATCGGACGCTTTCCCTTGGCACTTGCCGCGTTCACTCTCGGTTCCGCCTTTGGAGCTTTGCAGTCCTTGACAAAATGTCCAGGTTTGTTGCAGTTGAACACATTGGGTCCTTTGCAGTGCAGCCGTTAGCAAGATGTCCCGATCTTCCACAATGATAGTAAAGTGATCTATCTCAAATCTGTTTTCCACCACTGGAATTCTGGCCATAGGACGATAATGCCCCTGCTATAAATGGAGAAATTCTTGCTCCTTTTCCACTCGTGCGGTTTCTGGAAGATACTTCTCTAAAATCTCCTGTGAAAGATCTCCCAACAAATCCCCTGATGCTCAGCCCATTCTTGAGTTGTCCTCTCCCAGATGGAGTTATCAGGTTCAAACATACGGTCCTCACGGTGGCAGTAGATTCCTACAAGGTTTCAAAGCCTATCCGAACCTCACACGTAAGTGATGTGTTAACACACCTTGCTTCAATCAAGAAACAATCCAACTAATTTTAAGCAAAACTGCTTCACTCAGCAAACAATAACAACAATAGCATGACTATCTACCCAACAAAACAGGACTCGACACAGTGACCAGCTTGATGACTCAATACACAGTCCGGTTAGAACCGAACCGCTCTGATACCACCCTTGTAACGACCCGTTTCCAGATCGCTACGAAACCAAAAGAAGCCTATATGTGATGTGTTTTTAAAAACGGTACTCTTGTGCCCTTTAGAAAAATGCGGTATTATTTTTTTTTTTAAAACAATAGTGCCCGTAAAGCACACACAGAGTGCTTACAGCGTTTCGAAACATGGTGTAACTAGGACACAAGACTCAAATGCTGATAAAGCATACATGCATCAGTACATAAGTCATATATATGCAGTATACGCAAAATAACAGTAGAAAATGTGCAAAGAAATACATCTATGGTATGAAGACTCTCTCGAGAGAAACCATACCCTGGGGTACTCCCGGCAGACACCCACGCAGGGGGCTGCTCCAAAAGTGAAACCACCAGTCTACCCTGTGACAACAAAACATCACCCGGCCCAACTAGTCACCAACTCACTGTACACAAAAGACATAAGCTACAGTCATCCAAAAGTAACATACACAGTCAGATAATCACAAACGCGCATCGGTCCATCATGGCAAATAAAAGACATCACCCTGATCCTCAAAGAAGTCCTCCCCGTCATTGTCCACCATCGGGTCCCTCGCGTCCACTCCGTCGCCTGGGTAACCATCATTGGTTGAAGGCACCACGGGAAAGGGTCAACTTCTCAAATAATCATAAAAATAGCAATTCATAAAGCAAGCCACAAGATGCACAATCTCTCAAAACGCAACTCAAACACACCCGCAAGACACTCTCGACAATTCCGGAAATAACGCCAATCCATCCACTGAACACCAGCCGTAGCTTTGGGCTCTCCGCTCACCCTAGGACATTCAGCTCAGGTTCCCTGACGCCACGAAACTCCACAACTTTCGGTTTATCAACGATGCTAAATCTCCATTTTGGCACTATTCAGATCGAGAATCGTCCCGACGACACTGAATCTCCGGCACTATTCAGATCAAGAAACACTCAGACGACACTGAATCTCCATTCCGTACTATTCAGGTCTAAAACTCTGATGACACTGAATCTCCATTCGGCACTATTCAGGTCCGGGATCGTCCCACTACAGGCTAACAACGATACTGAATCCCCATTCCGGCACTATCCAGATCAGAGTTACCACAAAACGCGACAACTCCCAACGACACGACTAAGCTCTCACACTTCAACGAACAATTCACCGCACACGATAATTCAAGAGCTATACGCAAGATTATTCGACCGCATATCAAATAATAAGAGCATGCTTAATATGAAGAAACACAATTCAACCACTCAAGCAATAAAAGCAGTTTGCATAAAGAAACGCAATTCAACGATACAAACAGCACAACAATTCACAGCTCAATAACGACCGACAACAACCAACTCATAGAATTCATCCCTCTGCAACTCTATGGAGTTCACAGAGAGGAACAAACAAGTGTGGGGGGTTGGGGACAGCTACCAACCACTTGCAGACAGGCCCACTAAAAAATCAACATATACAAAAATAAAGCGAAGGGGTACAAGACCCTCACTTCGAACCCTTAGGTTCTTAGACTTCTTCGCGTAAACACTTGAAATTAAATTCACATGTAAATTTGCCCCTTACACAAGGACGTATAACAATAATTATAATTATGAAGCGCCCTTACCGAACTCCAGGCTACGTGTCCACGTGCCCCTCGATCTCCGCACCGCACTGTCTCGGGTTACTCGAGCCTAACACATAAAACAACTTAGCGAAATTCTAAACTTAGTTCTACAATCTTAGGCACTCAACTTAACCCTTTTTCTAACCAAGCATCCACAACAATTTATTTCTAACTACTAGTAAACAATTAAGAAATTTGAATCAAAAACCACTTTTCTTGAAAAATCAACTACTACGTAACACTTTTACTGAGAAGAATGTTAACTCTTTAAAGAAACCTTTTTCTTAAAGTTTCTAACATAACACATAATCAATTATTCACTTCAACATGTTACAAATATTAAGACGACATCCCATATTTAAAACATACTCATGCTCTTTCAAAGCTTGTTTCTAAAACAACTACTACAACAATGAAATACCATTTTCCTTAGCCTTTCTTTTAAAACAATTTATTTTCAAAACTAGTTCATAAAGCTTTATAGGCCACTTACTAAAAATTAGTTCCAAAAACAAGAATTCAATCAATTTGTCAAATTCTAAAAATTCTTTAACAATTAAACCATGACATCATGATGTCAATAATTACAAGAATCAAATGATCCATTCCTACATGTTATTCTAGTCCTTAAGGAACCAAATTTTACTCAAAACATAAACTAACTCTTGAGCTAATCCATGAGTATCTATTTCAACAACTTTAAAATCACCTTAAACATGTTACAAACATTCATACTCCTAGATTTCTACTACAACCCATCAATCACAAATCACAACTCCAAGTTAACTAAGTTTCCATAATTAGTTTTCAAAGCATCTACAAGACAACTAGGCAATCACCCAAAATCTTACATAATTAAGTCATAAAATAAAAGCCAATCAAAACAAAGGTTTCTAAAAATCTTTGCCAACATTCTTTTCCAAAATTTAAAAGAATCACCACTAATTAATATCATCAAATTAAAAATCATTTCACCAAAGCCAATAACCATTTCTAGTCATTTGCTTATTCCAAGAAATCAAATTATCAAACACATTTCAAGGCACATTCGAAAACAAGTCCCAAACTCCAATTGCCATGCATATACTTAAATCAAGCATTAAACTATTTCCTATTCAACTTACTCAAAAAGCGCAGAATTTGGCAATTTTTAGGCTATTTAAAATAGCAATTTTCCTACTACATCAAACGAACTCCGTTTCTTATGAAACTTTTTATGCAAGTCCTTGACATACGTATACTCATCAACATATTTTTATTTGGGTAAAAATCATTGCCAATAAGTGCAGAAAAATCATTTGATTTTCGGATTTAGGACACAAATTCTTCAATAAAACTGTTTTGGGTTCTTAATGTCCTAGAGGTCTCAAAACTTATCCAAAAATTGCAAAATTTAATACGGAAGATCACAATACCCATATGAATCATCTCCAAGTGGTCCCATGCCAAAATCATAATTCAATAATTCCCAATAATTCAAACAAAACAGGTTTGTTTTCTAAAACTTCAAGAAGCAATTTTCCAAAACCTTTCAAGTTTTTCCTTTGATTCAACCCACAATCAAAACTAAGTTTCAACTAATTAAATCATGGTCAAGACAACACTAATTACTAGAAAACAACCAATCAAATTTTACATGCCAATTTAGTCCTTCAAGAACCATTTTCTTACAAGTAACATACACTAATTTCTTTCTAATTCATGCATAACAATTCCAATAACCTTAAAATAACTTCTAATCATTTAATAAACCAACTAACATGCAATTAAACACCCTAGCCACAAACTTACATGGTTCAAGAATGGAAAAAAATTTAAACTATCATGTTGAGCCTATTTAATTTAAGCTACACATGGAACTAACATCAAAACAATTTCTAATGACACTTATAACATTCAATTGATTGATTCTCATGAGATCACATCATTTTCCCCATTCTTACCACATAGGGTTTTCGACGTAGAGACTTAAGGAAAGGGGTTGGAGATGTTCATCTCTCAACAATCATCATAAATCATCCAAACAACACATAACAAGCAACAAATTCAACTGAAACACAAATTAATTAAACATTGAGGAGGGGGCTGTTTAGCGCTGAATCTAGGGTTCAAAAGAGGTTGAAAAATTCTGATTTCAAGCTCATTTGAATGGTTGGAAACATAGGTAATATAGTAGAGGACATAACCTAGCAATATGGCAAGATTTGGGAAGCAAAAACAAAGTAGAAGATGGGGGGCTGTTTAGCGCCCAAAACAGAAATTCTTTGGGGCAAAAGTTTCCATTTTTCTTACCCCAAATGATGTAGAAGAGGTAGAACTAAGTTGGTATGGTGATTTGCTACAAGTTTGGTGAAGAAAGTGTGTCCAAAAACTCAAAGGATCATGAGGTCTTGGCCATGGAAGCTTGGAAGCTTTGTAGAAGAAAAAGAAAGATGGAGAAGAGGGTTTGGGGAAAAGGAAGCTCGTGAGGCAGCTGGTGGGGGGTTTCCTCCTTTTATAAAAAAAAATGTAGTAAGTAAGAGTAGTTAAATAAAAGACTTTCTCTCTTTCTTTTTTTTTTTTTTTTAAAACAAACCACACAACTAATGACACCTAGCAATTAAATTAGATGTTAAACATATCACCTAATCTTACCCATCTAACCTCACATCTCTCAAAATTACCCTCTAATTAGAGTCCTAAGATTTTAAAACTCGGCGACGAAAAATCGCGTTACCGATAAACTCGCGAAAATTAATTTAACGAGAAATTAATTCATCGCGTGAAAATATTTAATTATAAATAATAAAAATCATGAAAAATATTCAAAAATGGTCTCAACAAGTTACGATTCGATTTTCATCGAAATCGGAGTTCATTTAGAATTTTATCTGTAGTGAAACCTTGGCGATTGACTTGGCGAAACTTCGTTAGAATTTTTCGACGATTTTCAAACCGTGAATTAATATGAAATATTAATTCTCAAACTTAATTTGATCTTGATTTAATTAATCCACTTACTCAGAGAACAAGAAATTGCTTTATTATGGCATAATTACGACAAAAATACAATATTACCGCTAATTAACGTATCGTAAAAATACGCGTGTTACAATACTCCCCCTCTAAAAATAGTTTCGTCCTCGAAACTACAGGTGAGTTACGTACCGTGAAAGTTCTGGATACTGAGTCTTCACCTTCTCTTCCAACTCCCATGTTGCATCTCTAGTCGTCTGATCCCATACAATTTTGACAAGCTGTATCTCCTGTTCCTCAATTGCTTGATCTCTCTATTAACAACCTTTGGCGGAAATACTTCAATAAATCTCCGGTAATCGCCTGCTAATCCAACAAAACTTCTGATATCTGTCTCAGTCTTCGAATGTCGTCATATTAACACCGCTTCAATCTTGGCTGGATTCACAGCCATACCGTCTCCGGTGATCACATGTCCGAGAGAATTCACCTCTTCAAGCCAGAATCCACACTTAGACCGGTGAGCATAAGGTTGCTTCTCTCGTAGTATATGAAGTACTTGGTGTAAAGGCTCTTTGTGCTCTCCTCTGCTCCTCGAATATATCAGGGTGTTGTTCGTAGATACCTTCACAAACTGGTACATTCTTCAACTCGGTCGCTTGGTAACTTCTAAACTAGCGAGGGAATATGAAATCCTGAGCTCTCTCTCTTACAAATATCTTCGATAGAATTAACAAAAAGGTATGTGAGGACTCCAAAATTAGGAAAAACTACGATTTTTGGGCACAGTCCCGAAGGATATGGTAATTCAAAGACCAATCCGACCTTAGAATAATGGTAAGACTTTTAAAGATACGGGACTCGAATTGACAAGGACTTTTTATACTCAACAATTACTACACAACGGAGTCATGCAGTGTTAGAACTAGGGTCTTAGCAGTTGAAGTAACCACTACTAAGTCGAAAAATAATACAGCCAAAAGAAATTTTTAAGCCAGCTCACACAATCCAAGGAATTAATATAATGTGCGGCATTAGAATCGAAGATTATGGATAGAGAGTTACCCTCAATTTCGTAATCCTTCTGTGTTAGATCTCTTGATCGCTCTGCTTCTTTGCCGTCCATATTGGAAATTCTGCCCGAAGTGGTCGGACGCTTTCCCTTGGCTCTTGCCGCGTTCACTCTCAGTTCCGCCTTTGGAGCTTTGCAGTCCTTGACAAAATGTCCAGGTTTGTTGCAGTTGAACACACTGGGTCCTTTGCAGTGCAGCCATTAGCAAGATGTTCCGGTCTTCCACAATGATAGTAAAGTGATCTATCTCAAATCTGTTTTCCACCACTGGAATTCTGGCCATAGGACGATAATGCCCCTGCTATAAATGGAGAAATTCTTGCTCCTTTTCCACTCGTGCGGTTTCTGGAAGATACTTCTCTAAAATCTCCCGTGAAAGATCTCCCAACAAATCCCCTGATGCTCAGCCCATTCTTGAGTTGTCCTCTCCCAGATGGAGTTATCAGGTTCAAACGTACGGTCCTCACGGTGGCAGTAGATTCCTACAAGGTTTCAAAGCTTATCCGAACCTCACACGTAAGTGATGTGTTAACACACCTTGCTTCAATCAAGAAACAATCCAACCAATTTTAAGCAAAACTGCTTCACTCAGCAAACAATAACAACAATAGCATGACTATCTACCCAACAAAACAGGACTCGACACAGTGACCAGCTTGATGACTCAATACACAGTCCGGTTAGAACCGAACCGCTCTGATACCACCCTTGTAACGACCCGTTTCCAGATCGCTACGAAATCAAAAGAAGCCTATATGTGACGTGTTTTTAAAAACGGTACTCTTGTGCCCTTTAGAAAAATGCGGTATTATTTTTTTTTAAAACAATAGTGCCCGTAAAGCACACACAGAGTACTTACAGCGTTTCGAAACATGGTGTAACTAGGACACAAGACTCAAATGCTGGTAAAGCATACATGCATCAGTACATAAGTCATATATATACAGTATGCGCAAAATAACAGAGTAGAAAATGTGCAAAGAAATACACCTATTGTATGAAGACTCTCGAGAGAGAAACCATACCCTGGGGTACTCCCGGCAGACACCCACGCAGAGGGCTGCTCCAAAAGTGAAACCACCAGTCTACCCTGTGACAACAAAACATCACCCGGCCCAACTGGTCACCAACTCACTGTACACAAAAGACATAAGCTACAGTCATCCAAAAGTAACATACACAGTCAGATAATCACAAACGCGCATCAGTCCATCATGGCAAATAAAAGACATCACCCGGATCCTCGAAGAAGTCCTCCCCGTCATTGTCCACCATCGGGTCCCTCTCGTCCACTCCATCGCCTGGGTAACCATCATTGGTTGAAGGCACCACGGGAAAGGGTCAACTTCTAAAATAATCATAAAAATATCAATTCATAAAGCAAGCCACAAGATGCACAATCTCTCGCAACTCAAACACACCCGCAAGACACTCTCGACAATTCCGGAAATAACGCCAATCCATCCACTGAACGCCAGCCGTAGCTTTGGGCTCTCCGCTCACCCTAGGACATTCAGCTCAGGTTCCCTGACGCCACGAAACTCCACAACTTTCGGTTTATCAACGATGCTGAATCTCCATTCCGGCACTATTCAGATCGAGAATCATCCCGACGACACTGAATCTCCATTCCGGCACTATTCAGATCGAGAAACACTCAGACGACACTGAATCTCCATTCCGGCACTATTCAGGTCTAAAACTCTGATGACACTGAATCTCCATTCTGGCACTATTCAGGTCCGGGATCATCCCACTACAGGCTAACAACGATACTGAATCCCCATTCCGGCACTATCCAGATCAGAGTTACCACAAAACGCGACAACTCCCAACAACACGACTAAGCTCTCACACTTCAACGAACAATTCACCGCACACGATAATTCAAGAGCTATACGCAAGATTATTCGACCGCATATCAAATAATAAGAGCATGCTTAATATGAAGAAACACAATTCAACCATTCAAGCAATAAAAGCAGTTTGCATAAAGAAACGCAATTCAACGATACAAACAGCACAACAATTCACAGCTCAATAACGACCGACAACAACCAACTCATAGAATTCATCCCTCTGCAACTCTATGGAGTTCACAGAGAGGAACAAACAAGTGTAGGGGGTTGGGGACAGCTACCAACCACTTGCAGACAGGCGCACTAAAAAATCAACATATACAAAAATAAAGCGAAGGGGTACAAGACCCTCACTTCGAACCCTTAGGTTCTCAGACTTCTTCGCGTAAACGTTTGAAATTAAATTCACATCTAAATTTGCCCCTTACACAAGGACGTATAACAATAATTATAATTATGAAGCGCCCTTACCGAACTCCAGGCTACGTGTCCACGTGCTCCTCGATCTCCGCACCGCACTGTCTCGGGTTACTCGAGCCTAACACATAAAACAACTTAGCGAAATTCTAAACTTAGTTCTACAATCTTAGGCACTCAACTTAACCCTTTTTCTAACCAAGCATCCACAACAATTTATTTCTAACTACTAGTAAACAATTAAGAAATTTGAATCAAAAACCACTTTTCTTGAAAAATCAACTACTACGTAACACTTTTACTGAAAAGAATGTTAACTCTTTAAAGAAACCTTTTTCTTAAAGTTTCTAACATAACACATAATCAATTATTCACTTCAACATGTTACAAATATTAAGACGACAACCCATATTTAAAACATACTCATGCTCTTTCAAAGCTTGTTTCTAAAACAACTACTACAACAATGAAATACCATTTTCCTTAGCCTTTCTTTTAAAACAATTTATTTTCAAAACTAGTTCATAAAGCTTTATAGGCCACTTACTAAAAATTAGTTCCAAAAACAAGAATTCAATCAATTTGTCAAATTCTAAAAATTCTTTAACAATTAAACCATGACATCATGATGTCAATAATTACAAGAATCAAATGATCCATTCCTACATGTTATTCTAGTCCTTAAGGAACCAAATTTTACTCAAACCATAAACTAACTCTTGAGCTAATCCTTGCATATCTATTTCAACAACTTTAAAATCACCTTAAACATGTTACAAACATTCATACTCCTAGAATTTCTACTACAACCCATCAATCACAAATCACAACTCCAAGTTAACTAAGTTTCCATAATTAGTTTTCAAAGCATCTACAAGACAACTAGGCAATCACCCAAAATCTTACATAATTAAGTCATAAAATAAAAGCCAATCAAAACAAAGGTTTCTAAAAATCTTTGCCAACATTCTTTTCCAAAATTTAAAAGAATCACCACTAATTAATATCATCAAATTAAAAATCATTTCACCAAAGCCAATAACCATTTCTAGTCATTTGCTTATTCCAAGAAATCAAATTATCAAACACATTTCAAGGCACATTCGAAAACAAGTCCCAAACTCCAATTGCCATGCATATACTTAAATCAAGCATTAAACTATTTCCTATTCAACTTACTCAAAAAGCGCAGAATTTGGCAATTTTTAGGCTATTTAAAATAGCAATTTTCCTACTACATCAAAGCGAACTCCGTTTCTTATGAAACTTTTTATGCAAGTCCTTGACATACGTATACTCATCAACATATTTTTATTTGGGTAAAAATCATTGCCAATAAGTGCAGAAAAATCATTTGATTTTCGGATTTAGGACACAAATTCTTCAATAAAACTGTTTTGGGTTCTTAATGTCCTAGAGGTCTCAAAACTTATCCAAAAATTGCAAAATTTAATACGGAAGATCCCAATACCCATATGAATCATCTCCAAGTGGTCCCATGCCAAAATCATAATTCAATAATTCCCAATAATTCAAACAAAACAGGTTTGTTTTCTAAAACTTCAAGAAGCAATTTTCCAAAACCTTTCAAGTTTTTCCTTTGATTCAACCCACAATCAAAACTAAGTTTCAACTAATTAAATCATGGTCAAGACAACACTAATTACTAGAAAACAACCAATCAAATTTTACATGCCAATTTAGTCCTTCAAGAACCATTTTCTTACAAGTAACATACACTAATTTCTTTCTAATTCATGCATAACAATTCCAATAACCTTAAAATAACTTCTAATCATTTAATAAACCAACTAACATGCAATTAAACACCCTAGCCACAAACTTACATGGTTCAAGAATGGAAAATAAATTTAAACTATCATGTTGAGCCTATTTAATTTAAGCTACACATGGAACTAACATCAAAACAATTTCTAATGACACTTATAACATTCAATTGATTGATTCTCATGAGATCACATCATTTTCCCCATTCTTACCACATAGGGTTTTCGACCTAGAGACTTAAGGAAAGGGGTTGGAGATGTTCATCTCTCAACAATCATCATCAATCATCCAAACAACACATAACAAGCAACAAATTCAACTAAAACACAAATTAATTAAACATTGAGCAGGGGGCTGTTTAGCGCTGAATCTAGGGTACAAAAGAGGTTGAAAAATTCTGATTTCAAGCTCATTTGAATGGTTAGAAACATAGGTAATATAGTAGAGGACATAACCTAGCAATATGGCAAGATTTGGGAAGCAAAAACAAAGTAGAAGATGGGGGGCTGTTTAGCGCCCAAAACAGAAATTCTTTGGGGAAAAAGTTTCCATTTTTCTTACCCCAAATGATGTAGAAGAGGTAGAACTAAGTTGGTATGGTGATTTGCAACAAGTTTGGTGAAGAAAGTGTGTCCAAAAACTCAAAGGATCATGAGGTCTTGGCCATGGAAGCTTGGAAGCTTTGAAGAAGAAAAAGAAAGATGGAGAAGAGGGTTTGGGGAAAAGAAAGCTCGTGAGGCAGCTGGTGGGGGGTTTCCTCCTTTTATAAAAAAAAAATGTAGTAAGTAAGAGTAGTTAAATAAAAGACTTTCTCTCTTTCTTTTTTTTTTTATTTTAAAACAAACCACACAACTAATGACACCTATCAATTAAATTAGATGTTAAACATATCACCTAATCTTACCCATCTAACCTCACATCTCTCAAAATTACCCTCTAATTAGAGTCCTAAGATTTTAAAACTCGGCGACGAAAAATCGCGTTACCGATAAACTCGCGAAAATTAATTTAACGAGAAATTAATTCATCGCGTGAAAATATTTAATTATAAATAATAAAAATCATGACAAATATTCAAAAATGGTCTCAACAATTTGCGATTCGATTTTCATCGAAATCGGAGTTCATTTAGAATTTTATCTGCGGCGAAACCGCCCGGCGATTCGAAACGCGGCGAAACTTCGTTAGAATTTTTCGACGATTTTCAAACCGTGAATTAATATGAAATATTAATTGTCAAACTTAATTTGATCTTGATTTAATTAATCCACTTACTCAGAGAACAAGAAATTGCTTTATTATGGCATAATTACGACAAAAATACAATATTACCGCCAATTAACGTATCGTAAAAATACGCGTGTTACAATACTCCCCCTCTAAAAATAGTTTCGTCCTCGAAACTACATGTGAGTTACGTACCGTGAAAGTTCTGGATACTGAGTCTTCACCTTCTCTTCCAACTCCCATGTTGCATCTCGAGTCGTCTGATCCCATACAATTTTGACAAGCTGTATCTCCTGTTCCTCAATTGCTTGATCTCTCTATTGACAACCTTTGCAGGAAATACTTCAATAAATCTCCGGTAATCGCCTGCTAATCCAACAAAACTTCTGATATCTGTCTCAGTCTTCGAATGTCCTCATATTAACACCGCTTCAATCTTGGCTGGATTCACAGCCATACCGTCTCCGGTGATCAGATGTCCGAGAGAATTCACCTCTTCAAGCCAGAATCCACAGTTAGACCGGTGAGCATAAGGTTGCTTCTCTCGTAGTATCTGCAGTACTTGGTGTAAAGGCTCTTTGTGCTCTCCTCTGCTCCTCGAATATATCAGGATGTTGTTCGTAGATACCGTCACAAACTGGTACATTCTTCAACTCGGTCGCTTGGTAACTTCTAAACTAGCGAGGGAATATGAAATCCTGAGCTCTCTCTCTTACAAATATCTTCGATAGAATTAACAGAAAGGTATGTGAGGACTCCAAAATTAGGAAAAACTACGATTTTTGGGCACAGTCCCGAAGGATATGGTAATTCAAAGACCAATCCGACCTTAGAATAATGGTAAGACTTTTAAAGATACGTGACTCGAATTGACAAGGACTTTTTATATTCAACAATTACTACACAACGGAGTCATGCAGTGTTAGAACTAGGGTCTTAGCAATTGAAGTAACCACTACTAAGTCGAAAAATAATACAGCCAAAAGAAATTTTTAAGCCAGCTCACACAATCCAAGGAATTAATATAATGTGCGGCATTAGAATCGAAGATTATGGATAGAGAGTTACCCTCAATTTTGTAATCCTTCTGAGTTAGATCTCTTGATCGCTCTGCTTCTTTGCCGTCCATATTGAAAATTCTCCCCGAAGTGGTCGGACGCTTTCCCTTGGCTCTTGCCGCGTTCACTCTCGGTTCCGCCTTTGGAGCTTTGCAGTCCTTGACAAAATGTCCAGGTTTGTTGCAGTTGAACACACTGGGTCCTTTGTAGTGCAGCCGTTAGCAAGATGTCTCGGTCTTCCACAATGATAGTAAAGTGATCTATCTCAAATCTGTTTTCCACCACTGGAATTCTGGCCATAGGACGATAATGCCCCTGCTATAAATGGAGAAATTCTTGCTCCTTTTCCACTCGTGCGGTTTCTGGAAGATACTTCTCTAAAATCTCCTGTGAAAGATCTCCCAACAGATCCCCTGATGCTCAGCCCGTTCTTGAGTTGTCGTCTCCCAGATGGAGTTATCAGGTTCAAACGTATGGTCCTCACGGTGGCAGTAGATTCCTACAAGGTTTCAAAGCCTATCCGAACCTCACACGTAAGTGATGTGTTAACACACCTTGCTTCAATCAAGAAACAATCCAACCAATTTTAAGCAAAACTGCTTCACTCAGCAAACAATAACAACAATAGCATGACTATCTACCCAACAAAATAGGACTCGACACAGTGACCAGCTTGATGACTCAATACACAGTCCGGTTAGAACCGAACCGCTCTGATACCACCCTTGTAACGACCCGTTTCCAGATTGCTACGAAACCAAAAGAAGCCTATATGTGACGTGTTTTTAAAAACGGTACTCTTGTGCCCTTTAGAAAAATACGGTATTTTTTTTTTAAATAATAGTGCCCGTAAAGCACACACAGAGTACTTACAGCGTTTCAAAACATGGTGTAACTAGGACACAAGACTCAAATGCTGATAAAGCATACATGCATCAGTACATAAGTCATATATATACAGTATGCGCAAAATAACAGAGTAGAAAATGTGCAAAGAAATACACCTATGGTATGAAGACTCCCGAGAGAGAAACCATACCCTGGGGTACTCCCGGCAGACACCCACGCAGAGGGCTGCTCCAAAAGTGAAACCACCAGTCTACCCTGTGACAACAAAACATCACCCGGCCCAACTGGTCACCAACTCACTGTACACAAAAGACATAAGCTACAGTCATCCAAAAGTAACATACGGTCAGATAATCACAAACGCCAAGACGGTCCATCATGGCAAATAAAAAACATCACCCGGATCCTCGAAGAAGTCCTCCCCGTCATTGTCCACCATCGGGTCCCTCGCGTCCACTCCATCGCCTGGGTAACCATCATTGGTTGAAGGCACCACGGGAAAGGGTCAACTTCTCAAATAATCATAAAAATAGCAATTCATAAAGCAAGCCACAAGATGCACAATCTCTCAAAACGCAACTCAAACACACCCGCAAGACACTCTCGACAATTCCGGAAATAACGCCAATCCATCCACTGAACGCCAGCCGTAGCTTTGGGCTCTCCGCTCACCCTAGGACATTCAGCTCAGGTTCCCTGACGCCACGAAACTCCACAACTTTCGGTTTATCAACGATGCTGAATCTCCAATCCGGCACTATTCAGATCGAGAAACATCCCGACGACACTGAATCTCCATTCCGACACTATTCAGATCGAGAAACACTCAGACGACACTGAATCTCCATTTCGGCACTATTCAGGTCTAAAACTCTGATGACAATGAATCTCCATTCTGGCACTATTCAGGTCCGGGATCATCCCACTACAGGCTAACAATGATACTGAATCCCCATTCCGGCACTATCCAGATCAGAGTTACCACAAAACGCGACAACTCCCAACGACACGACTAAGCTCTCACACTTCAACGAACAATTCACCGCACATGATAATTCAAGAGCTATACGCAAGATTATTCGACCGCATATCAAATAATAAGAGCATGCTTAATATGAAGAAACGCAATTCAACCATTCAAGCAATAAAAGCAGTTTGCATAAAGAAACGCAATTCAACGATACAAACAGCACAACAATTCACAGCTCAATAACGACCGACAACAATCAACTCATAGAATTCATCCCTCTGCAACTCTATGGAGTTCACAGAGAGGAACAAACAAGTGTAGGGGGTTGGGGACAGCTACCAATCACTTGCAGACAGGCCCACTAAAAAATCAACATATACAAAAATAAAGCGAAGGGGTACAAGACCCTCACTTCGAACCCTTAGGTTCTCAGACTTCTTCGCATAAACGCTTGAAATTAAATTCACATCTAAATTTTCCCCTTACACAAGGACGTATAACAATAATTATAATTATGAAGCGCCCTTACCAAACTCCAGGCTACGTGTCCACGTGCTCCTCGATCTCCGCACCGCACTGTCTCGGGTTACTCGAGCCTAACACATAAAACAACTTAGCGAAATTCTAAACTTAGTTCTACAATCTTAGGCACTCAACTTAACCCTTTTTCTAACCAAGCATCCACAACAATTTATTTCTAACTACTAGTAAACAATTAAGAAATTTGAATCAAAAACCACTTTTCTTGAAAAATCAACTACTACGTAACACTTTTACTGAAAAGAATGTTAACTCTTTAAAGAAACCTTTTTCTTAAAGTTTCTAACATAACACATAATCAATTATTCACTTCAACATGTTACAAATATTAAGACGACAACCCATATTTAAAACATACTCATGCTCTTTCAAAGCTTGTTTCTAAAACAACTACTACAACAATGAAATACCATTTTCCTTAGCCTTTCTTTTAAAACAATTTATTTTCAAAACTAGTTCATAAAGCTTTATAGGCCACTTACTAAAAATTAGTTCCAAAAACAAGAATTCAATCAATTTGTCAAATTCTAAAAATTCTTTAACAATTAAACCATGACATCATCATGTCAATAATTACAAGAATCAAATGATCCATTCCTACATGTTATTCTAGTCCTTAAGGAACCAAATTTTACTCAAAACATAAACTAACTCTTGAGCTAATCCTTGCATATCTATTTCAACAACTTTAAAATCACCTTAAACATGTTACAAACATTCATACTCCTAGAATTTCTACTACAACCCATCAATCACAAATCACAACTCCAAGTTAACTAAGTTTCCATAATTAGTTTTCAAAGCATCTACAAGACAACTAGGCAATCACCCAAAATCTTACATAATTAAGTCAAAAAATAAAAGCCAATCAAAACAAAGGTTTCTAAAAATCTTTGCCAACATTCTTTTCAAAATTTAAAAGAATCACCACTAATTAATATCATCAAATTAAAAATCATTTCACCAAAGCCCATAACCATTTCTAGTCATTTACTTACTCCAAGACATCAAATTATCAAACACATTTCAAGGCACATTCGAAAACAAATCCCAAACTCCAATTGCCAGGCATATACTTAAATCAAGCATTAAATTATTTCCTATTCAACTTACTAAAAAAGCGCAGAATTTGGTAATTTTTACGCTATTTAAAATAGTAATTTTCCTACTACATCAAACGAATTCCGTTTCTTATGAAACTTTTTATGCAAGTCCTTGACATACATATACTCATCACCATATTTTTATTTGGGTAAAAATCATTACCAATAAGTGCAGAAAAATCATTTGATTTTCGGATTTAGGACACAAATTCTTCAATAAAACTGTTTTGGGTTCTTAATGTCCTAGAGGTCTCAAAACTTATCCAAAAATTGCAAAATTTAATACGGAAGATCCCAATACCCATATGAATCATCTCCAAGTGGTCCCATGCCAAAATCATAATTCAATAATTCCCAATAATTCAAACAAAACAGGTTTGTTTTCTAAAACTTCAAGAACCAATTTTCCAAAACCTTTCAAGTTTTTCCTTTGATTCAACCCACAATCAAAACTAAGTTTCAACTAATTAAATCATGGTCAAGACAACACTAATTACTAGAAAACAACCAATCAAATTTTACATGCCAATTTAGTCCTTCAAGAACCATTTTCTTACAAGTAACATACACTAATTTCTTTCTAATTCATGCATAACAATTCCAATAACCTTAAAATTACTTCTAATCATTTAATAAACCAACTAACATGCAATTAAACACCCTAGCCACAAACTTACATGGTTCAAGAATGCAAAATAAATTTAAACTATCATGTTGAGCCTATTTAATTTAAGCTACACATGGAACTAACATCAAAACAATTTCTAATGACACTTATAACATTCAATTGATTGATTCTCATGAGATCACATCATTTTCCCCATTCTTACCACATAGGGTTTTCGACCTAGAGACTTAAGGAAAGGGGTTGGAGATGTTCATCTCTCAACAATCATCATCAATCATCCAAACAACACATAACAAGCAACAAATTCAACTAAAACACAAATTAATTAAACATTGAGCAGGGGGCTGTTTAGCGCTGAATCTAGGGTTCAAAAGAGGTTGAAAAATTCTGATTTCAAGCTCATTTGAATGGTTAGAAACATAGGTAATATAGTAGAGGACATAACCTAGCAATATGGCAAGATTTGGGAAGCAAAAACAAAGTAGAAGATGGGGGGCTGTTTAGCGCCCAAAACAGAAATTCTTTGGGGAAAAAGTTTCAATTTTTCTTACCCCAAATGATGTAGAAGAGGTAGAACTAAGTTGGTATGGTGATTTGCAACAAGTTTGGTGAAGAAAGTGTGTCCAAAAACTCAAAGGATCATGAGGTCTTGGCCATGGAAGCTTGGAAGCTTTGAAGAAGAAAAAGAAAGATGGAGAAGAGGGTTTGGGGAAAAGGAAGCTCGTGAGGCAGCTGGTGGGGGGTTTCCTCCTTTTATAAAAAAAAATGTAGTAAGTAAGAGTAGTTAAATAAAAGACTTTCTCTCTTTTTTTTTTTTTTTAAAACAAACCACACAACTAATGACACCTAGCAATTAAATTAGATGTTAAACATATCACCTAATCTTACCCATCTAACCTCACATCTCTCAAAATTACCCTCTAATTAGAGTCCTAAGATTTTAAAACTCGGCGACGAAAAATGGCGTTACCGATAAACTCGCGAAAATTAATTTAACGAGAAATTAATTCATCGCGTGAAAATATTTAATTATAAATAATAAAAATCATGACAAATATTCAAAAATGGTCTCAACAAGTTGCGATTCGATTTTCATCGAAATCGGAGTTCATTTAGAATTTTATCTGCGGCGAAACCGCCCGGCGATTCGAAACGCGGCGAAACTTCGTTAGAATTTTTCGACGATTTTCAAACCGTGAATTAATATGAAATATTAATTCTCAAACTTAATTTGATCTTGATTTAATTAATCCACTTACTCAGAGAACAAGAAATTGCTTTATTATGGCATAATTACGACAAAAATACAATATTACCGCTAATTAACGTATCGTAAAAATACGCGTGTTACAAAGGGCACCGGAAACCGCAGCACTCGGCGCGTGATCCCTATGTGTGTAGCCTGTCCGTCGGTATCCGTCGTCTCGACCACGTTCCCTGTTTACGTCACCTGGCCTGAGGCGTGGTTTACCTCCCAGGCATCCCCGAGTCCGGGAACTCAAATGTCGCCATGGACGGCATGACTAGCGGGGTCAGCTCGATCATTGTCATTGTGTGGGTTACATTCATTAATTGAAAGAACCACGGGCAAGGGTCAACTTCTTAACAAGACATAAATAATGACAACATATACGAATAGGCAAGCATAACACAATATCATAATGAATAGTCCACAAAATAAGATGCACCACAAATCCCTATTTGTCAGTCTATATGCCAATGGACATGATTCCGGAATATCACCCTTGCAAGGGCCTTAGGAGCTCTGGAGTCCGCTACCAGGCTTTCTCAAACGCTAATCCCCGCAGGGATTTGTGCCCATAGCAATCCCCCTGATGACACAACGCCCGTTTTTCCGCTTAACTGTCGGTACGTGCTCGCACCTAGGTCTGGGCGACTCTACGACACCTCTCTTCTGGCATCGATGTATGCATGAACAAGCAACTCTATCATCATAGTTAGTTTACCTCGACGGGATCACTCACACGGAGTGTCCGAGATCATCTATTCTTGTACTAACTCCCTTAATTAAAACCCCATATTTTTGGCTCAAGATCTCCCTTTATAGTCCTAAGTCTCTTTTCTTTAGAAAATCTCCTACTAGTTATGAAATGATTTATGTTGGAAATCCACTAATAGTTCAAAATAATTAATTTAATTATTCTAACTCTCACTTAATTCTTTTTAATGAAAAGGTGGTTAGTCCATTACTAATTAGGGTTTTAGAAAGATCTATTTTTAAGTGTCTCTTTGTTTTTAATAAAATGCCTCTTAGTTTTTATTTCAAAATCCAAGATTTATTTGACGTTGATGTGACGGTAACCCAACTCACGTGCTCTCGGCACTTCCCCAAATTATCACAGTCATTTAACAATATATTCTCAAATATAGTCAATGATCACAACACAATAATCATAATCACAAGTCATCATTCAAGAAAATCATTCCATCACATTGTTCATCATATTGTCACATACTTAATTCACATATTACTAATATACACACTTAAAGATGTTCTTACACATAAGCATATGGAACATAAGCATGTAAAATACAAGCATATAAAGCATATGAAACATAAGCATATAAAATATGTAACACCCTGGGTTTTAATTCCCAAGCGTGCTACTCATAGGACTTCATTCCCCCCCACTAGGAATGTTTTTGCCTTACGCAAGGCTCGAACCCGCACCCTTTTTGTGGGACTTAAGGGGCACGGAAGCACCTTTCTCAAGTTTTTCACCAGTGGAAGGAAAGATTCATTTAGTTAGAAACTAACTAATTAAGTCATAACCTAACTAAATTAACTACCTACCATTTACTTAATGGCCAATCACACCTTGACACTTGTAAATGTCATGATTAAAAGCAAGTTCAGCCCCCCTAGTGGCTGAGTAATTCTCCCATGTGCCCTAATCTGGAGATATTTTCGTTTAAATCGCGTTCGCTCGCCAATCTTGTGGCGTTACGCGTATATTAGGGTTTTTGTACTAAAAACTTCAAAAAAAATTCTAATTATAACCCCACACCCAAAATTCACAATTGTTCCTCGCGGCATGAGAAATGTACCCACATTTCTCGTTTTCTTGAAATGCAAACCGAAAAGCCTCAATTAGGTCTTTTCTAGGCGTAGAAAATACCCTATATATTTTCTGATGCCCAAAAATTCCCAAACAAATTTCAATAAATCGTAAATATTGGAAAATGCTTAGATCTCAAATTTTATAAAATTTGGATCACGTTTGGGCATGTTTCAGTCAAAACTCGCCCTATAGTTCAAATTCAGCGTTTTACGGCAGAATTCAAACATCGAAAGAAAAACCCTAAATTAATGATAACTATTACTCCCTATACCTCAGATTAAATAGAGCAAATCAAATACTAAAATTATTCACATAGCTTTATTAACGGATAAGTCGTGTTAACAGCGGTAGAAAACAGATAAATACTAAAGAAATAAACGCTGAAACTTAGGGTGTTACAAAATGAGTCGTGAGTCGAGTCTTGAGCGAGAGTTTTGAGTTGAGCCTTACGAACTGTATACAATGTTGTTTGCTTATTGCTTTATGAATTGTTATATCTTGATTCGTTTAGAAGTTGACCCTTTCCCGTGGTACCTTCGATTCATGATGGCTACCCAGGTGATGGCGAATAGCGTACTGATTCCGGAGATGTGGACATCACCAGAGATCATCTTTGATTTCCCCGACATCGAGCAGCCCGCGACGATGGAGTTTGACCGCATCTCTCGTCGTGTTGTATATACCGGGGATATTGTACAGACTTTCAGAGAGGACGGTGTTGCTGTGAGGCAGGAGGTGTCGCGACGTACAGTGAGTTTCCCTATACGGACTATGCAGGTGGTTTATGCTTGGAGGACCATCCAGTGTGAGAGGGCTATGCCGGCCTCTTCTTCGTCTCCAGAGGGACCGCTTGAGATTCCTAGATCTACTGTTTCCAGGATTTTGTCACGAGGACGTGGTCGAGGACCGAGAGTGAGATAGACCGCTTGTAAGAGCGTGATTGGTCGAGGATCTGCAGGAGCGTCTACCTCGAGGGCAGCTACTGTTCAGAGTTCTCCAGTAGGACCAGTTTCTCCTTCCATTGCTAGGACCCCCACCCCACCAGTGGATCTGTAACATCCCAATTTTTATGAAATTTATTTTACAGTTCCAACTACTTGAAAATAAATCATAGAGATTGATCACCTTAATGGTTTGTTAAAAGTACAAAGAACTACAAAGATTTATTGTAAACAATTTACTGTTTTAGTAATTAATTCAGATTAATTCAGATTAAGAGACAGTGTAGAGGTATACTGTTTTTAATATGAATTAAGCTTAAAAAATGTGAAAAATTGTTGTTTGATTAAAGAAAAATATTTTATTGAAGGAGAAATAATTTTTAGGACTTAATAGATATTTATTAGTCATAGTTTGGATTTTCAATGTTTAGTTAATTGTCAAATTGTCTGTTTTATATCATATTTAATATGACTTTTATTTTTATGATTTTTATATTGATGATTTTATTGTTTGAATAATATCTAGATGACAAGAGAAATTGAAATTAGTGATCCTCACTAATTTACAGTTTTTATTACGCTGCGAGAATTCTGTTGAATTCTGCCGTAACTACACTATTGGGTGAGTTTCTAACTGAAAAATGCCCAAACATGATCCAAATTTTATAAAATTTTAGATCTTAGCATTTTCCAATATTTAGGATTTATTGGAAATTTTTCTGGAATTTTTGAGCATCAGAAAATAATTAGTGTATTGTCTACGCCCAGAACTGCATTACGGTAGCATTTTAGCTCGTAAATCGAGAAAGCGACATTCATAGAAATACTTCTAATATTTTTTGGGACATTTTGATTGGTTAATAATTTTTGAGTATAGAATAATTTATTAGATTTATTTTTGGAGTTTTTGGTACAAAAACCCTAATAGACGTGGAACGCCGCGCACCCGGTTGATCGATAACGCGCCGAAGCGAAACCCTTTGATCTTTTTAGGGGGATTTCGACCACTTTAGACCAATGGGAGCCAAGATACATCCTTGGGACCCACCTTGGGCAAATGGAATGTTTTGATTGGCTTAGGTGTGAATGGTAGTTAGGTTACTTAGTTAGTTTGTAACTAAATGGTTAAGATCCAACTAAATGAACAATTTTTATCTCTTCCTTGTCCCTTGAGATCTCTATAAATAGGAGATCAGCCCCTTCATAATTTTTCCATTTATGCTTGGTGGAGAAAATTCTAGAGAGAGAAAGTGTGAGAAATCTTGAAAAACTTAGTGTTTTTGAGTGCAAACTTCCTTCCTTTGTTCTTGATTCTTGATCAACCATCCCTAGACTTCTTGGTAAGCCTCCTAACCCATTTTATTTTCCTCTTGGCTGCTATGGAAGAGTTCTTCAAGGTTTTAGTGTTGTTTTGTTTAGAAATTGTTAGATCTTGATGTATTAGCTTGATTAATCTTTAGATCCATCATTTTCCTCCATGATTAAGCTTGTTTAGTGTTTTTAAAATTTGAAAACATCAACTCTTGGTTCTGGTCGAATTTATAGGGCTGTTGGGGGCTTGATATTGGCTTGATTTTGTTGATTTGGAGTTAGTTCTTGGAGGGTTTTGAGTAGTATGTTTGAAAACTTGTCATATAAGCATGTTTTACAAATTTTTGGAAAAATAAATTTGGTTGTTTAAGGGGCTAGAAACTGTGGCCTCTAAGATGGTTTTGGGGGATGTTTTAACTTGATTTTAAAGTATGTTAGATGTTATGGAAGTTGGTTTAAGGTTTAAGGATTTAAGTGTGGTGAAATGATATGTTTTGGAAATGAAAAGTTGAAAATTTTGGGTTTGTTTTAGGGCACCAAAACCGTGGCCCTTATGTTATTCTTAAAACATTCTTTTAAGTTGTTTTATGTCTCTAAAATATTGTAAAAGTTGGTTAAGAATTTGGTTTGGCAAAACGTTTCAAAGAAGTTTGATTTTGGGAAAAGATTTGGTTTATGTTTCAATAATTGTTTTGAACTTGTAATGAAATTGTTTCTAAAATTTGGTGACATGTTTTAGTGTTTTACAAAGTGGTTCAAAGTTGGGAAAACACTATTCAAAGTGGTAAAACACTATTCTAATTGGTAAAATTTTGGGTTAGGTATTTTTCTAAGTGTGTAGTGTTTGAAAAAAGTTTCAAAACTTGCATAACTTTGACTTGATTCATGACATATGACTAGGTGTGATTCAAATGGGATTAAGTGAGTAATTCTTAGGCCTTTTAGGGACCCAAACCGTGGCTGTCCTAGGGTGTTAGGACTTGTATTTTCGGGTTCTAATTGCATTAAGTTTGTGTTGTTAAGGTTCGTGCTTAAAGTTCACGCGAGGTTCGACTTGACGATAGTTTGGAATTGCCTTGCTTGGATTGTTAAAGCGCCCAAGGTAAGGGAAATTCTTACATAATGAGTTTGGGCTTTTCACCTTATTTTTTGAGTGGTTTGATTGATTGTTAATTGTGTGGTAGTACTTGTAGTATTACTATGTGTTATAGAGATATTGTAACATGTTTTTGACCCCGTGTGGCAACAATGATTTGGATTTTATGTCTTAAATCAATTATGAATGTTTTGATTTGAACTTGGAATTAATTAAAGTATGCATAAATAAGGTCAATGATGATGGATTAATTAATAATGCGACGATCTACGGTTATTGGTTTGACGATTTACGAACGGTAAATCCGATGCGATTCCATAAGCTGAGAAAAGATTTCATAAAAGAAATATTAAGGGGCATTTTGACTTAAAAGTAAGCGTGAGGATTTTAGTAAAACTAGCCAAAGCTTGCAAAGAATTTTTCAATGGAACCATTGTAGAAAAAGAACTTGAGTAAAATTTGTGAAAATGGTGGAGTTGAATGATGCGTCTGGGAAAATTTTGGCAAGGAAATACTTGGTAATTAAGAGTGTTCGCACCGCCTCTCTTTCCTGGGAATTCCCCTAATGCCTTATTTAGCACAACTAGGGTTCCAACGACCTAAGCTCAAAAGCTATTTCTGGCACAATATCACTTAGATGTGACACCAAAACTGAGATTTAAAAATTCACTAAGAAAGTGAGGACTCGTCGATCCGCATTGATTAAAATAAATTATTTCTCAAACGCTCCTTAAAGATAAGTGGGTTGTATAAAGAAAAAATTGTTTGGATGCATACTAACCATTGAGCATCGACACTCGTAGCGTTTGATTGTCTTAAGGACTTCAAAAGGGCGGGTTGTCACTCTGTTTACCACTTAAGGGTCTAGATGTCATTCTCGGGATGGATTGGTTGTCTCACCACCATGTCCTTTTGGACTGTGCCCGAAAAACCGTGGTTTTTCCTGACCTCGGAATTTCCAACTACCTGTTAATCACATTGGTGTTTCATTGAAAGAGGGAACTCAGAATACATGTACTTAGCTAGTTCAGAAGTTTCTCAAGAGCTCGAGTTGAAGAATGTTCCTGTGGTTTGCGACTTTTTCGATGTTTTTCCAGAAGATGTACCGGGATTATCGCCAGCAAGGGAAATCGAATTTTCCATTGATTTGCTTCCAGGAACAGGTTCGATTTTGATAGCGCCCTATCGAATATCACCAGTAGAGATGAAAGAGTTG
Organism: Calophaca sinica; assembly: GCA_037113605.1. Classification (NCBI taxonomy): domain Eukaryota; kingdom Viridiplantae; phylum Streptophyta; class Magnoliopsida; order Fabales; family Fabaceae; genus Calophaca; species Calophaca sinica. The sequence goes on from CM073734.1 coordinate 39,539,812, forward strand.
AAGTCTCAGATTGAGCACTTGGAGTTGAAGCAGTTCATACGACCAAGTGTGTCGCCATGGGGAGCCCCAGTGTTGCTAGTGAAGAAGAAGGATGGACGATTAAGACTGTGCGTGGATTATCACCAACTCAACAAGGTTACTGTCAAGAATCGGTATCCGTTACCGCGTATCGATGATTTGATGGACCAACTACGAGGAGCTGCGATATTTTCCAAGATTGACTTGACGTCAGGTTATCATCAGATTCGAGTGAAGGAAGAGGATATTCCCAAGACAGCTTTCAGGACAAGGTATGGTCACTACGAGTACTTAGTGATGCCACTTGGAGTGACGAACGCACCAGTAGTGTTTATGGACTACATGAACAGGATCTTTCACCCATTCTTGGATCAGTTTGTGGTAGTGTTCATCGACGACATTTTGGTTTACTCGAGGAGTATAAAGGAGCACGAAGAGCATCTACGTCGAGTACTACAAATACTCCGAGAGAAGCAGCTTTATGCTAACCTTTCTAAGTGTGAATTTTGGCTTGAAAAGGTGAACTTTCTCGGACATGTGATAACTAGAGATGGAATAGCTGTGGATCCAGCTAAGATTGAAACTGTGTTACCATGGGAACAGTCGAAGACTGTGACAGATATCAGAAGTTTTGTTGGATTAGCAGGCTATTATCGAAGATTTATCGAAGGTTTTTCGAAGATTGTAGCACCACTCACACGACTTACAAGGAAGGATCAACCGTTTGCTTAGACTGAAGAGTGCGAATCCAGTTTTCGGAGACTGAAGGAGCTTTTGACAACAGCACCTGTGTTGATTCTGCCCCAATCAGAAGAACCTTACGAGGTTTATTACGATGCGTCACACCAAGGATTAGGATGCGTGCTGATGCAACATCGGAAAGTTGTGGCTTATGCTTCGAGACATCTCAAGATTCACGAGAAGAATTACCCTACGCACGATTTGGAGCTTGCTGCAGTGGTTTTTGCACTAAAGATTTGGAGGCACTACCTCTATGGGAGCACATTCACTGTGTCTGGCGACCACAAGAGCTTGAGGTACTTATTCGATCAGAAGGAGCTCAACATGCGACAGCGAAGATGGACAGAATTTCTGAAGGACTACGACTTTACTTTGGAATACCATCCAGGGAAGGCGAATGTGGTAGCTGATGCACTAAGCAGGAAGAGCGTTTTAGTTTCAGCAATGATGATCAAGGAGTGGAGATGCTAGAGAAGTTTCGAGACTTGAAGTTGAGCGTGGAAGTGTCACCAGGAAAGCTGAAGTTTGGAATGCTCACCATTTCTAGCGGATTATTGGAGGAGATTAAGGAACAACAGGCTCATGATAAGCTACTTCAAGAGAAGGTTGAGCTAATAGTGCGAGGAAAAGCAACAGAGTTCAAGGTTGGAGTAGACAACATGTTGAGATGCGATGGACGTGTTTGTGTACCCAACGTAGCTGAGCTGAGGAAGTTGATTCTCGATGAGGCACACAAGAGTAGTTTTAGTATTCATCCGGGAGTTACGAAGATGTATCAGGACTTGAAGAAGCATTTTTGGTGGCCTGGAATGAAGAAGCAAGTGGCAGGGTATGTGGCTTCCTATCTAACTTGTCAGAAAGTGAAGGTAGAACATCAGCAACCAGCAGGGATGCTACAACCGCTCGACGTACCAATGTGAAAGTGGGATAGCATTTCTATGGATTTCGTCGTGGGATTGTCGAGAACGCAGAAGAGGCATGACTCAATTTGGGTGATCGTCGACCGATTGACTAAATCGGCCCATTTATTGCCAGTAAGATCGACATACAACGTAGAGAAGCTGACAGAGATCTACAACGCAGAGCTTGTGCGTCTACATGGTGTACCTTCTTCTATCGTTTCTGATCGAGACCCGAAGTTCACATCTCACTTTTGGAGGGAATTGCAAGAAGCGTTGGGAACCAAGCTTAAGCTTAGCTCAGCATATCACCCTCAGACCGACGGTCAGACCGAGAGAATGATTCAATCACTAGAAGATTTATTACGAGCATGCACATTGGATCACAGAGGGAGTTGGGACGATATCTTACCGCTAGTGGAGTTCACCTACAACAACAGTTTCCACGCGAGTATCGGTATGGCACCGTATGAAGCGTTGTATGGACATAAGTGTCAGACGCCTCTTTGTTGGTACCAGAATGGTGAGAGTTCTGTTGTGGGACCAGACATGATTCAGCAGACTATCGAGAAGATCCAAATGATCAGAGATAGGATGCGTACGTCTCAGAGTCGACATAAGAGTTATGCAGACCAGGGTCGCCGACCACTAGAGTTCGAAGAGGGAGAGCACGTATTCCTCCGAATCACCCCTATTACTGGAGTTGGTCGAGCGATCAAATCCAAAAAACTTACTCCTAAATTCATTGGACCCTACCAGATTCTTCGTCGTATTAGTCCAATGGCCTATCAAATTGTCTTGCCACCTTTCTTGTCAAACATTCATGACGTCTTTCACGTCTCGCAGTTGCGAAAATATGTTTCCGACCCTTCTCATGTTATCGAACCGGATATGATTCAACTGAAGAACGACCTATCTTTTGAAGCGTCACCTGCAAAGATTATAGACCGAAAGACTAAGCAGTTAAGGAACAAGGAGATTCAACTGGTCAAGGTTGTATGGGACCAGAAGACTAGAAATGCAACGTGGGAGTTGGAAGAAAAGATAAAGAACCAGTATCCAGAACTTTTTTCCGGTACGTATCTCACCTGTAGTTTCGAGGACGAAACTATTTTTAGAGGGGGAGTATTGTAACACCCGTATTTTTACGATACGATTATTAGCGCTATTATAGTATTAACTGTCGTATTTATGCTATAATAAGCAGTTGCTTGTTCTCTAAGTAAGTGATTTAAATAAATCAAGAGCCAAATATAATTGAGAATTAATATTCTTATATTAATTCGTGGTTTGAATATCGTCGAAAAATTCTAACGAAGTTTCGTCGCGTTTCGAATCGCCGGGCAGTTTTGCTACAGATAAAATTCTAAACGAACTCCGATTTTGATGAAAATCGAAACGTAACTTGTTGAGACTATTTTTGAGTGTTTGACATGATTTTTATTATTTATAATTAAATATTATCACGCGATGAATTAATTTCTTATTAAATTAATTTTCGCGAGTTTTCGGTAACGCGGGTTTTTGGACGCCGTGTTTTAACAACCCCTAGACTCTAGGATTAGTGGGTAATCATGAGAGGTGTAAGATTAGATGGGATGGATTAGTTGATGGGATTAGCATCTTTACTTCATTGCTAGGTGTCATTATGTGTGTGATTAATTTGAAAAATCCCTTTTTACTAAACTATTTTATACTAACTATGTTTATCATTTTTTTTTAAGTTTAATAAATGCAAGGAAGGGCTATATGCAGCCCCCCATCGTGACCCTCCCTCACTCTCATATCTCATCTTCTTCTTTTTCTTCTTGAGTAAGAAAAGGGTTCCAAGGTTCCATGGTTCATACCTTCCATTCCTTTGAGATTTTGAGCTTCCAACCTTCAACAACTTGGTTCATGAGCTTCATCTACCTCTAGTTCCTCATCTTCTTCATCATCAAGTAAGGAGAAAATTCTGTTTTCCTCCCTCTTGAACAGCCCCAAAATCGCGCCCCCTCCCTTGTTTTTGTTCTTGAGATTTTGGCATCCAAACTTAGTTTTCTTGCTAGGTTTCCTTCTCTATTTCATTATCTATATTTCCAACCATTTGAATGAGAAGAAAAAATCAATTTTCCCTCCCCCAAAACAGCCCTTAAAACAGCGCCACACCCTCCCCATTTTGATTGTTTTGATTTTGCTTGTTTCAAGTCTTGATTACTTGCTTGATTGTTGTTGTTTGATGGTTGGTGATGATTAATGGGAGCTGAAACATTTTCAACCCTTCCTTTGATGCTCTAGGGCGAAAACCCTAGGTGTTAGAAAGGGAAAAATGATATGATCCTACTTGAATCAACTAATTGATGGTTTATATGTGTTATTGGAAATTGTATGATGTTTGATTGGGCTATAATTTTCGATGAGCATGTGAAACTTGATTTCTAGGGTTTATGTTCGTTCTTGAATTTGGGGAAAAGTGGGTGTGAGTGGTTCAATCATGTAATTTGTTATTTAATTGGGTTAGTTAAAGTTGCTTGATGCTTGTTGGAAGGTTAGTTTTGAATTGTATGCTTAAACTTGTCATTTTTGGAATTTTTCCTATTCTTGAACTATAGAAAAATTGGGTTGTGATGCATAATCTTGTGTTCAAGTGTTTAATTAAATGTCTTGGTTAATTTTAAGGTTTTTGAGATAGATTTGCATGAATTAAATTAGGTGTTAGTTTATGCTTTGGTGCAAAATGGATTCTTAAAGGATAGATTAACATGTAAGATTTGATTGGAAAGATTGAAAATGGCACTAGCTATTTGATTGGAAAAGGATTTGGAAACATATTTTTGTATGTGTTTTAACTATGAATTATGTTGCTTAATGTCTTGATTTGAAAATGCTTGTAATGATGAAAAAGAGTTTTAGCAAATATTTTTGGGAGAAAAAGGGAGTAGAGGCCGGGAGGCTTAGGAGGGTTTTTAGAAAAAATTTGGTTGTTAAACTTGATTAACTGCTTGTAGATTTTGTGATAAAGATTTGAACTTATGAAAAAGAGTTATTTTTTGTGTTACTTGTAATACAAGAAAACCTTGTAGTTTAAGATCTTATTTCTTTTCTAAGGGCTAGTATTGTTTTTAATGCTTGTTGAGTTTTGGTTAGGAAAGGGCTAAGTGAGAGCTAAGTTTTAGTTTTACTTAGAAGCGTACTAAATTGTCGTGGTGATAGGAATCGTAATACCGGAGACCGAGCGACGCGGACCTGAGGACTTCGGAGCTACGTTAGCGACAGCTTGTGGTAAGGGCACTTCTAGATATTTGTAGGCTTTTATTTTTGTATGTCCTTGTGTAAGGGCAAGTTTTAAATGCGAAGAAGTCTGAGAACTCTCCGGGTTCGAAGTTAGGGTTTTCGAACCCCTTCGTGATTATTGTAGTGTGGTCGCCTATATTCCGAGTCGTTCGTGGGTGAAAAATATTGTGGTTGGTCTCTTGACCCCAACCCCCCACACTTGTTGTACCTCTCTGTCAACTCCATCGAGTTGCAGAGGGATGGATTCCATGATGTGAATGACGATGTTGTTGAGTTATGCATTTATTTAATATGTGATTGAATAACTGCTGTGAATTGCTTATGTATTGAATTGTTTTTCACAATGTGAACTGCTTATGCTGCTTATGTTTGTTGAATTGCGTTTCACTATAATAAGCTTGCTATAAATTATTTGATATGCGGTCGAATAATTATGCGAATTGCTCTTTGAATTTCGTATACGGTGAATTGTTCATCGAGTCAAAGAGCCTAGTCGAGTCGTCGAGACGTTTTTGAGCTGTGAGCTGGACAACTGAGGGTGCTAGGTCCCCTTCGTTCATGGTGGATTAGCTAGGCATCGTAGCGTTAAGGAACTGGAGCTGAATGTCCTAGGGAGAGCGAAGATCCCAAAGCTACGGCTGGTATTCAGTGGATGGATCGGCGTCTGCTTTCCGAAAAAATTGTCAAGTCGAGAGAAAATGAGTCGTGAGTCGAGTCTTGAGCGAGAGTTTTGAGTTGAGCCTTACGAACTGTATACAATTTTGTTTGCTTATTGCTTTATGAATTGTTATATCTTGATTCGTTGAGAAGTTGACCCTTTCCCATGGTACCTTCGATTCATGATGGTTACCCAAGTGATGGCGAAGAGCGTACTGATTCCGGCGATGCGGACGTCGCCGGAGATCATCTTTGATTTCCCGACATCGAGCAGCCCGCGGCGATGGAGTTTGACCCCATCTCTCGCTGTGTTGTATATACCGGGGGTATTGTACAGAGTTTCAGAGAGGACGGTGTTGCTGTGAGCCAGGAGGTGTCGCGACGTACAGTGAGTTTCCCTATACGGACTATGCAGGTGGTTGATGCTTGGAGGACCATCCAGTGTGAGAGGGCTATGCTGGCCTCTTCTTCGTCTCCAGAGGGACCGCTTGAGATTCCTAGATCTACTGTTTCCAGGATTTTGTCACGAGGACGTGGTCGAGAACCGAGAGTGAGATGGACCACTCGTGAGAGTGTGATTGGTCGAGGATCTGCAGGAGTGTCTACCTCGAGGGCAGCTGCTGTTCAGAGTTCTCCAGTAGGACTGGTTTCTCCTTCCATTGCTAGGACCCCCACCCCACCAGTGGATCCACCTCCTGTTTGCATGGTGTGCGGAGAGGCGGATTGTCTAGGAGCTAGATCTGACGAGGATGTGATTATTGGAGAGTATATTCCCGAAGATGTGCCAGAGGCGTACTGTGGCGGCTTTGTGCTCGACTTAATGACGAGGACCCAATGGATGACGAGGAGGAGGAGGATCCATCTGAGGATCTGGATAGTTACCTGTAGTCTTTGTGTTGTCATTTCATTATATTTCTTTTTGGGAGGACTGTAGTATATGTCTTTTGTGTACAGTTTGTAGGTGACCAGTTGGGCTAGTGCTGTTTTGCTGATGCAGGGTAGACTGGTGGTTCTACTTTTGGAGCAGCCCCCTGCGTGGGTGTCTGCCGGGAGTACCCCCAGGGTATGAACACTCTCTCGAGGGTATTCATATCTTAGGTGTATTTTCTCTTACATTACTACTCTGTTTATTTTGTACGTATTGTGTATGCTGATTGTATATATTTATGCGTGTATGTATTTCCAGTACGTAGCTTGTGTCCTAGTTTGTATCATGCTTCGAAACGCTGTAAGTACTTTGTATGTGCTTTGCGGGCACCAAATGTTTTCAAAAAAAAATTACCGCATTTTTTCGGAAGGACACAAGAGTACCATTTTAAAAACGTGTCGCATTTAGGTTTAGTTCTAGTTTTGTAGCGGTCCGGAAACAGGTCGTTACAGAAATTATCGTCAAGTTGCACCTCACGCGTACCTTAAGAACGAACCTTAACAACACAAACTTAATACAATTAGACCCCCAAAAAATTCAAATCATAGACCCCTAGGACAGCCACGGTTTTAGGTCCCTAAAAGGCCTAAGAATTACTCACTTAATCCCATATGGTTCACATCTAGTCACATAACATGATACAAGATCAAGTCATGCAAGTTTTCAAACTTTTACTAACACTACACACTTAGAAAATACCTAAACCAAAATTTACCAATTGGAATAGTGTTTTTACCAAATGAATAGTGTTTTGCCAACTTTGAATCACTTTTTAAAACACTAAAACATGTCACAAAATTTTAGAAACAACTTCATTACAAGTTCAAAACAATTCTTGAAACATAAACCAAATCTTTTCCCAAAATCAAGTTTCTTTGAAAAGCTTTGCTAAATCAAATCATTAACCACTTTTACAACTATTTTAGGCCTAAAACAAATTTAATATCATGTTCCAAAACACCATAAGGCCCACGGTTTCAAGCTTCCAAAAACAACTCCAAGTTTCCAAATATTTAAACATCAAAATCTTACAAACTTTGCTTGATCAAAACTCTTGTCATAAGACAACTTCTTTGCCACTTTAATACAATTAAAACTAAGTTAAAACTCACCCAAATAATGTTCATAAGCCACTGATTTTGCAACCTCAAAACAGCCCCAAATTTATTTTGTTTCAACCCATTTTTCAAAGCTTTAAACTTACAAATCCTTATAGATTTAAAGTCCTAACCAAAAACCAACTTCTTAAACACTTAACACACTTTAAAAAAAAATTAAAACATCATCAAATACTTATAAATCAGCCACGGTTTCAGCCCCTAAAATCAAACAATTTTATTTCTCAAAATTTTGCATAATCATGTATATGACTAGATCAAAGTGCACTAAGTTAAAACCTTGCAAGATCTAATTCCAAAACCACCAAAATCAAGCGCCCACAACAGCCCATGAATTCGGCCAGGGTCAAGGGTTAGGGTTTCCCAAATTTTAAAAACTCTAATCATGCTTAATCATGGAAGAAAGTAAAGGATCAAAAGTCTAAACATGCTAATCTAGCAAAATCTAACACTTTCTAAAGAAACAACACTAAAATTATGGAGGACTCATCCATGGAAGCCATGAGAAGAGGAAAGTGAACAAGAACACTTACCAACAAGATTGATGATGGTTGATCAAGGATTAAGAACAAGGATTGAAGGTTGCAAGCTTAAACACCAATTTCCTTCAAGAATCAACACTAAAATCATGAGGAACAACACTAATACCATGAAAACCCAACCATGGCAGCCATGAAGAAAAGGAAAATAAGCTTACCACAATGATGGGGATGATTGAACAAGAAGGAAGGAGAAAGGATTAGGATTTACCTTCCAAAATCACAAGATTAAGCACCTAAATCAACTTTCTCTTTCTAGGATTTTTTTCTCAAGCTTTCAACAATGGAGGAAATGAATGGGCTGAAGCCAATATGGAGAGGGCAGCCACGAAATTTTGAGGGACAATGGTTCATTTAGTTAGGAATTAACCAAACTAGTTACAAACTAACTACACTAACTAACTACAATTACATAACCACCAATCCTATGCCTACACTTGTCAAAGAACATTCTAAGGATGATATTCAGCTCCCCTAGTTGCTGGATGCATCTCCCCTCATCCCAAAATATCTAGATATTTTGTTTCGTCGTGTTCTCGCTCAATCGGGTGTGCGGCGTTACGAGTATACTAGGGTTTTTCTACCAAAAACTCCAAAAATAAATCTAATAAATTATTCTATAATCAAAAATTATTAATCAACCAAAATGTCCCTAAAAATATTAGAAGTATTTCTATGAATGTCGCTTTCTCGATTTACGAGCTAAAACGCGACCGTAATACAATTCTGCGCGTAGAAAACACCCTATATTTTTCTGATGCCCAAAAATCCCATAAAAAATTCCAATAAATCATAAATATTGGAAAATGATAAGGTCTCAAATTTTATAAAATTTGGATCACGTTTGGGCATGTTTCAGTTAAAAACTCGCCCAATAGCTTAGTTACGGTAGAATTCAATAGAATTCTTGCAGCGTAATAAAAACTGTAAATTAGTGAGGATCACTAATTTCAATTTCTCTTATAAACTAAATATTATTCAAACAATAAAATCATCAATACAAATTATTAAAATAAAAGTCACCTTAAATACGACGTAAAACCGACAATTAATAAAATAGCTCAACGTCAAAAATTTAAACTGTGACTTAAAAATACTTATTAAATCCTGAAAATTATTTCTCATTCAATAAAATAATTTTCTTTAATCAAACAACAATTTTTCACATTTTTCAAGATTAATTCTTATTAAAAACAGTATACGTCTACACTGTCTCTTAATCTGAATTAATTACTAAAACAGTAAATTGTTTACAACAAATGTAGCAGCTCTTTGTACTTTTCATAAATCATCAGGGTGATCAATCTCTATGATTTATTTCCAAGTAGTCAGAACTGTAAAATAATTTTCTCAAAAATTGGGATGTTATATCCTACTTCTCATTCCATTTTCCCATTTAGCTCTTCGTTCTGCTTCCGACACCCTCTTGGTATCAGAAAAACAATCAGGGAAGTAGGAATGTGATATTGTTCTTGAATTCTGAGTTATCTCTCTGAGTTACTTGTTATGTTTAATCATGTTAAAAGGTTCGATTTGATGGTAGTACTCAACATATTATTCTTAACTGAAATCATGTTGTTTAAAATTTTATGAAAAGGAATTAGAACTTTACAGAACTACTGGTAGTACTCAACCTCTTATTCATCTACTAAAAAATTGTTATTAATTGAATTTATCAAAAGGCAGTAAAACCTTTCGGATATGACTTTGATCTCTGTAACATCCGTATTTTCGCGATGCGTATTTAATGTTATTATAGTATACTTCGATGTACTTATGCTATAATAAACAGTTCTTGTTTGATAAGAAAATGATTGAATTAAATCAAGATCAAATTAAATTTGAGAATTAATATTTTATATTAATTCATGGTTCAAAAATCGTCGAAAAATTCTAACGAAGTTTCGTTGCGTTTTGATCATCGGGCAGTTTTCCCACAGATAAAATTTTAAACGAACCCCGATTTCGATGAAAATCGAATCGTGACATGTTGTGATTATTTTTGAGTGTTTTAGATTGTTTTTATTATTTATGATAATATTCTATCATGCGGTGAATTAATTTCTCGGTAAATTAATTCTCGTGAATTAATCGGCAAAGAATTAGTCGGTAACGCGATTATTCAACGCCATATTATTTTTAGTACTTTAGGACTCTAGGATTAGAGGGTAATTATGAGAGATGAAGGATTAGATCGGTTAGACTTATGATGTGATTAGTATCTTACTTTTAGATTGGAGGTGTCACACTTTTGGTACTTTGCCTTTTTCCTAATTTATCCTAGCCAAGTGTTTTAACACTTAATTAAATTTTTTTAATCCTCCTTTTTCTCTCATAACCAGCATGACCTCTCCTTATTTTTTTTTCATACTTATTTATCCTTTCTTATGTTATATAGGAAAAAGCCAAGTAAGCCTTTTAAACATTTGTTTTATTAAAATTTAATTCTCTCCCCTTTATTTCAAGTACCAGGCCGTCAGAAGAGCTCAAGGCTATGGCCGGAGTTCAGGAGCGTTGTTCATTATCGTGTCATTGGGTAACTTCGACTTGAATCTCCTAGGGTAATGGAAGAGCTCAAGGCTACGGCCGGAATTCAAGGGTGTTGTTCGTTATTCTGGAAACATAAACAGTGGCACTTAGTTACATTAGAGGGCATTTATGCATAATTATGGTGTTCGTATATTATGTTGTGTTTTATTATATTTGCTTATTTGAGAAGTTGACCCTTACCCGTGGTTCCTTCAATTGATGATGGTAACCCAGATGATGACGAACGTGGTGGAGATTCTGGCGATGACGACCTCGCCGGAGGTGGCCTTTGACTTCCCGAGCATGGAAATTCCCTCGGCCTAGAGTTTAGCCCTACTTCTGGCCGAGATGTATATACAGGAGGCGTGTTAGAGACTTTTCGCGTAGGTGGACTGACGAGGATGCGGACGACCTGATGGAAGAGACTGAGGAGGACCCGTCAGAAGACTTGGGTAGTGGTGCGTAGTGGTTGATTGAGGACGTCTATCCGTTTTGTATATGGTTTTGATGGTGACCAGTCAGTCTGACTTGTTAGTCTTTTGTGATAGTTGTTGATTAGGTGTTGAGGTTATTATTATTACTTTTGGAGTAGCCCCCTGTGTGGGTAATTACCGGGAGTAATTCAGGAGCATGATTACTCCTGTAGGGTCTTCATACTCTAGGTGTATTCATGCTTGTTTATATATAATTACTGTTTTTTGTATGTAAAACTCTTCAACTGGTTATCTTTTGGGAGTTGTGTATATATTTGTATATAGTCTTTTGCATTTAGAATTTTGTCATGTTTCGAAAATGCTGTGTGCAACACCCCTTTTCTGGAGCGCTACTGTGCAACCCAATCTAATGCTGAAAACATTTAATGCTTGTATGCTTTCAATAAAGAGTACTCTTCTGTCTTTTACAAAGGAAAATAGGAGTAATTTTTTTTTCTTTTTCTTTCCTTTGGAACAAAAGACATAAAGAGTACTACAATTTTCTAAACAATGCAAAATAAGTCTTTTACAAATATCAGAGTATAACGCATCACAATCAATACTTCTCATAACATAAAACATAACATAATCGTTTTGCACTAAGGCGGGGTTTTCTGAAATAGAGTAATTACAAAACAACAAAGACAAAACCCTAAGCTAAGCTAGCCAACAACTATAACTCTTACTGAGAAACAGTTCAGCAAGATCAAAACTTGAAACATTCAGAGGAATCTTCCCCCACTGGCTCGATCTTCAACGCTCCTGGAAAGACGAAACTGCAGCAGCTATGGAGCTCCATTTGGAAGTGACATCCATTGGGATATCCAATCCAACAACAGTGCAAGGGTAAATTTCTTTGTCCACGAGTTTATCATAGGCTATGACGCATGCAAACAATATATACATATATAATACAACAACATGCTTTTATATACATATACATACTTAATAGACCGCACGCATCATCATGGTATAACAAGCATTGCATGTGAGCAGACAACTCAACCAGCAGATCAACAATCAAGTCACCACAATATCAAATAATTGCATGTGAGTAAATGTAACGGCCCGTTTTCGGACCGCTACAAAACTAGAACTAAACCTAAATGCGACACGTTTTTAAAATGGTACTCTTGTGTCCTTCCGAGAAAAATGCGGTAAATTTTTTTTTAAAACATTTGGTGCCCGCAAAGCACACACAGAGTACTTATAGCGTTTCAAAGCATGATACAAACTAGGACACAAGCTACGTACTGAAAATACATACACGCATAAATATATACAATCAACATACACAGTACGTACAAAATAAACAGAGTAGTAATGTAAGAGAAAATACACCTAAGATATGAATACCCTCGAGAGAGTGTTCATACCCTAGGGGTACTCCCGGTAGACACCCACGCAGGGGGCTGCCCCAAAAGTAGAACCGCCAGTCTACCCTGCATCAGCAAAACAGCACTAGCCCAACTGGTCACCTACAAACTGTACACAAAAGACATATACTATAGTCCTCCCAAAAAGAAATATAACAGCAGTCAGACAACACGACACTACAGGTAACTATCCAGATCCTCAGATGGATCCTCCTCCTCCTCGTCATCCATCGGGTCCTCGCCTGTCAAGTCGATAACTTGAGTGCATGCGCACCTCTGGCACATCTCCGGGAATATACTCTCCAGCAATCACATCCTCGTCAGATCTAGCTCCTAGACAATCCGCCTCTCCACACACCACGCAAACAGGAGGTGGATCCACTAGTGGGGTGGGGGTCCTAGCAATGGAAGGAGAAACCGGTCCTACTGGAGAACTCTGAACTGCAGCTGCCCTCGAGGTAGATGCTCCTGTAGATCCTCGACCAATCACGCTCTTACGAGCGGTCCATCTCACTCTCGGTCCTCGACCACGTCCTCGTGACAAAATCCTGGAAACAGTAGATCTAGGGATCTCAAGAGGTCCCTCTGGAGACGAAGAAGAGGCCGACATAGCCCTCTCACACTGGATGGTCCTCCAAGCATCAACCACCTGCATAGTCCGTATAGGGAAACTCAGTGTACGTCGCGACACCTCCTGCCTCACAGCAACACCGTCCTCTCTGAAACTCTGTACAATATCCCCGGTATATACAACACGGCGAGAGATGGGGTCAAACTCCATCGCCGCGGGCTGCTCGATGTCGGGGAAATCACAGATGATCTCCGGCGACGTCCGCATCGCCAGAATCAGTACGCTCTTCGCCATCACCTGGGTAGCCATCATGAATCGAAGGTACCACGGGAAAGGGTCAACTTCTCAACGAATCAAGATATAACAATTCATAAAGCAATAAGCAAACAACATTGTATACAGTTCATAAGGCTCAACTCAAAACTCTTGCTCAAGACTTGACTCATGACTCATTTTCTCTTGACTTGACAATTTTTTCGGAAAGCAGACGCCGATCCATCCACTGAATACCAGTCATAGCTTTGGGATCTTCGCTCTCCCTAGGACATTCAGCTCCGGTTCCTTAACGCTGCGACGCATAGCTAATCCACCATGAACGAAGGGGACCTGACCTAGCACCCTCAGTTGTCCGGCTCACAGCTCAAAAACGTCTCGACGACTCGACTAGGCTCTCAGACTCGATGAACAATTCGCCGCATACGAAATTCAAAGAGCAATTCGCATAATTATTCGACCGCATATCAAATAATTTATAGCAAGCTTATTACAGTGAAACACAATTCAACAAACATAAGCAGCATAAGCAGTTCACATTGTGAAACACAATTCAATACATAAGCAATTCACGGCAGTTATTTAATCACATATTAAATAAATGCATAACTCAACAACATCGTCATTCACATCATGGAATCCATCCCTCTGCAACTCGATGGAGTTGACAGAGAGGTACAACAAGTGTGGGGGGTTGGGGTCAGGAGACCAACCACAATATTTTTCACCCACGAACGACTCGGAATATAGGCGACCGCACGACAATAATCACGAAGGGGTTCGAAAACCCTAACTTCAAACCCGGAGAGTTCTCAGACTTCTTCGCATTTAAAACTTGCCCTTACACAAGGACATACAAAAATAAAAGCCTACAAATATCTAGAAGTGCCCTTACCACAAGCTGTCGCTAACGTAGCTCCGAAGTCCTCAGGTCCGCATCGCTCGGTCTCCGGTATTACGATTCCTATCACCACGACAATTTAGTACGCTTCTAAGTAAAACTAAAACTCAGCTCTCACTTAGCCCTTTCCTAACCAAAACTCAACAAGCATTAAAAACAATACTAGCCCTTAGAAAAGAAATAAAATCTTAAACTACAAGGTTTTCTTGTATTACAAGTAACACCAAAAATAACTCTTTTTCATAAGTTCAAAACTTTATCACAAAATCTACAAGCAGTTAATCAAGTTTAACAACCAAATTTTTTCTAAAAACCTCCTAAGCCTCACGGCCTCTACTCCCTTTTTCTGCCAAAAATATTTTCTAAAACTCTTTTTCATCATTACAAGCATTTTCAAATCAAGACATCAAGCAACATAATTCATAGTTAAAACACATACAAAAATATGTTTCCAAATCCTTTTCCAATCAAATAGCTAGTCTCATTTTCAATCTTTCCAATCAAATCTTACATGTTAATCTATCCTTTAAGAATCCATTTTGCACCAAAGCATAAACTAACACCTAATTTAATTCATGAAAATCTATCTCAAAAACCTTAAAATTAACCAAGACATTTAATTAAACACTTGAACACAAGATTATGCATCACAACCCAATTTTTCTATAGTTCAAGAATAAGAAAATTTCCAAAAATGACAAGTTTAAGCATACAATTCAAAACTAACCTTCCAACAAGCATCAAGCAACATTAACTAACCCAATTAAATAACAAATTACATGATTGAACCACTCACACCCACTTTTCCCCAAAATCAAGAAGGAACATAATCACTAGAAATCAAGTTTCACATGCTCATCGAAAATTATGGCCCAATCAAACATTATACAACTTCCAATAACACATATAAACCATCAATTAGTTGATTCAAGTTGGATCACATCATTTTCCCCTTTCTAACACCTAGGGTTTTCACCCTAGAGCATCAAAGGAAGGGTTGAAGATGTTTTATCTCCCATTAATCATCACCAACCATCAAACAACAACAATCAAGCAAGTAATCAAGACTTGAAACAAGCAAAATCAAAACAATCAAAATGGGGAGGGGGTGGCGCTGTTTTTAGGGCTGTTTTGGGGGAGGGAAAATTGATTTTTCTTCTCATTCAAATGGTTGGAAATATAGATAATGAAATAGAGAAGGAAACCTAGCAAGAAAACTAAGTTTGGAAGCCAAAATCTCAAGAACAAAAACAAGGGAGGGGGCGCGATTTTGGGGCTGTTCAAGGGGGAGGAAAACATAATTTTCTCCTTACTTGATGATGAGTAAGATGAGGAACTAGAGGTAGATGAAGCTCATGAACCAAGTTGATGAAGGTTGGAAGCTCAAAATCTCAAAGGAATGGAAGGTATGAACCATGGAACCTTGGAACCCTTTTCTTACTCAAGAAGAAAAAGAAGAAGATGAGATATGAGAGAGTGAGGGAGGGTCACGATGGGGGGCTGCATATAGCCCTTTCTTCCATGTATTTTACTTAAAAAAAATGATAAACATAGTTAGTATAAAATAGTATAGTAAAAAGGGATTTTTCAAATTAATCACACACATAATGACACCTAGCAATAAAGTAAAGATGCTAATCCCATCAACTAATCCATTCCATCTAATCTTACACCTCTCATGATTACCCACTAATCCTAGAGTCTAGGGGTTGTTAAAACACAGCGTCGAAAAACCCGCGTTACCGATAAACTCGCAAAAATTAATTTAACGAGAAATTAATTCATCGCGTGATAATATTTAATTATAATTAATAAAAATCATGTCAAACACTCAAAAATAGTCTCAACAAGTTACGTTTCGATTTTCATCAAAATCGGAGTTCGTTTAGAATTTTATCTTCTGCGAAACTGCCCGGCGATTCGAAACGCGATGAAACTTCGTTAGAATTTTTCGACGATATTCAAACCACGAATTAATATAAGAATATTAATTCTCAATTATATTTGGCTCTTAATTTATTTAAATCACTTACTTAGAGAACAAGCAACTGCTTATTATAGCATAAATACGACAGTTAATACTATAATAGCACTAATAATCGTATCGTAAAAATACGGGTGTTACAGCAAACAAATCAACCAATAGATCAACGATCAAGTCATCACATATCATAAATGTGGTTAGCTATGCATGTCAATGCTGTATGACTAGTTTGTGTATACACCTGCAGCCTTAATAGGTTAGCAGTATGACGAGGAATTTATTTCCCAACGTCCGAAGAAGATAGCCACACATTAGGCTTGCCTCAATTTAGGCTTGCCACACATTAGGCAATGCAGTGTCAACTCGTCTTTTGAAGTCTTTAAGACAATCAAACGCTCTGAGTGACATGACAACTCGTCTTTTGAAGTCTTTAAGACAATTCAAACGCTCTGAGTGCCGATACTCAATGGTCAATATGCGTCCAAACAAATTCATCAATATGGCATGCTCACCATAGGGAGCGCCTGAGTAATGTTTTAATTAATCAATGCGGATCGACAAGCAACTATGTTTTACTTCCAAAAAGGTGGAGGGAACTCAAAGTTTGAGCATTACAATGAGCATCCCATACTACTCAAGTAATGCCCAGGTATTCTAGAGTTCAAACACAGGACACTAGGTCCAGGTGTTCAACTGCGGAACGCTAATCTTAATCTTAGATCAAAACTCTAGGCACATAATGCGGAACACTAGGCTCAATTTTTAGGTTGAGTTACTAGGCACGCCATACGGGTCCAATCCTTAATCAAGAAAATGCGCATGCAAGCAGGACATTAAGTCCCAGCACAGGACACATGGCCCATATGCTCAATAGGAACACTAGGTTCCCTATATTTTATTCTTTCAAAATCTCGATCTTTTGAAACCTCTTTCTCAGTTCTTGTATCACTCCTATGTATCTGAAAATACTTTTAGCTCTAAGTCGTTGAAACCCTAGTTATGCTAAATAATATGCTAGGATAATTCCCAAACACATTACTTAACTCAACCATTTTCAAAATTTACAATGTTTTCTTTTTAAAAGAACCTCTTAAACAACTTCTAGCCCTCTGATCCATAAAGCGTGTTTGTACACTGACTTATTTTAGAAGATACCTTTAGTTTACCATGAAAACATTTATCGGCTCATGGAATCGCATCAGACTTACCGTTGTAAGTCGTCAAACCAATAACAGTCGATCAACGCATTATTAATTAATCCATTATCATCAACAATATATTGCATATTCCAATCAATATCAAGTTCCATTTAAATCCAAAATGATTCAAGGAAAACAACACAATTCATAATGCCACGCAGGGCCAAGAACATGCTACAAAGATTTCATACAAAGACATAACAATTGATGGCTACAACCTGCTACATACTTTCCCCAATTTCAAGTCCAATCAAATCAATCAAACATGATTTAAGTCACACAATACTATTCAGTCTTGCCACACAGGGCCAAATCAATACACAATAATTCATGCTACAACATCTCAACAACACATAGTAATACTACAAGTACTACGACACAATTTAACCAAACATCAAACCAACCAACACACAAGGCGAAAAGCCCAAACTCATTATATAAGAATTTCCCTTACCTTGGGCGCTTTAACAATCCATGCTAGGTAATTCGAAACTATCGTCAAGTCGCACCTCGCGCGTACCTTAAGCACGAACCTTAACAACACAAACTTAATACAATTAGACCCCAAAAATACAAATCCTAGACCCCTAGGACAGCCACGGTTTTAGGTCCCTAAAAGGCCTAAGAATTACTCACTTAATCCCATATGGTTCACATCTAGTCATATAACATGATACAAGTTCAAGTCATGCAAGTTTTGAAACTTTTTCAAATACTACACACTTAGAAAAATACCTAAACCAAAATTTACCAATTGGAATAGTGTTTTTACCAATGAATAGTGTTTTGCCAACTTTGAATCACTTTTTAAAACACTTAAAACATGTCACAAAATTTTAGAAACAACTTCATTACAAGTTCAAAACAATTCTTGAAACATAACCCAAATCTTTTCCCAAAATTATACTTCTTTGAAAAGCTTTGCTAAATCAAATCATCAACCACTTTTACAACTATTTTTAAGCATAAAACAAGTCAAGAACAAGTTACAAAACTCCCTTAGAGGCCACGGTTACTAGGGTTCAAAAACAATTCCAATTTTTCAAATCTTTAACTCCTAAATCATACAAACTTTGGTACATCCAAACATCTTACCAAAATCAAACTTCTTTACCACTTTAATACAATTAAAACCAAGCTAAAATACCCTCAAAATTAGTTCTTAAACCACTGTTTTGAGACTCACAAAACAGCCCCCAAATTCATTTTGTTTCAAACAATTTTTCAAAGCTTTAAACTTACAAATCCTTATAGATTTAAAGTCCTAATCAAAAACCAACTTCTTCAACACTTAACACACTTTAAAAGCAAATTAAAACATCCCCAAATACTTATAAATCAGCCACGGTTTTCAGCCCCAAACTTTAACCAATTTAATTTTACAAAACTTTGTTAAACATGCATATATGACTAGTTTAAGCATACTAAACCAAAACCCCCAATTATCTAACTCCAAAACCACCAAAACCAAATCAAGATCAAGCCCCCACAACAACCCATGAATTCGGCCAGAACCAAGGGTTAGGGTTTTCCAATTTTTAAATACTCTAACATGCTTAATCATGGAAGAAATTAAGGGATCAAGGAACTAATCATGCTAATCTAACAAAATCTAACAACTTCTAAGCAAAAATAACTCTAAAACCAACCAAACCCATTCATGAAACTCAACAGAGGGAAAAGTAATGGATATGGAGCTTACCAAGAAGTTTGGAGGTGATGGATCAAGGATTAAGAAGAAAGGATGGAAGATTGTGAGCTTAACATCAAACTTCCTTCAAGAATCAACACCAAAATCATAAGAAAAAAAAATCTTAAAAAATCATCCATGGCAGCCATGGAGAAAAGGATAGTGATCAAGAGCACTTACCAACAAGATTAGAGATGATAGAACAAGGATCAAGAACAAGGATGGAAGTTTGAACTCCAGAATCACAAATTTATCAAGTTTTCTCACACTTTCTCTTTCTAAAATTTCTTCCAAGTTCTCCAACAATGGAGAAATGAAATGGGTGCTGGTCACATGAAGGAGAGGCCATGAAAATTTGAGGACATGGAAGGAACAAAAATTGTTCATTTAGTTGGAAACTAACCAAACTAGTTACAAACTAACTAAACTAACTAACTACAATTACAACTTAACCAATCATAATCCAACACATGTCATGGAAGCTTCCAAGCATCAAGGTTCAGCTCCCATAGCCTTATCTCAACTGCCACTTGCTCCAAAATATCTAGATATTTCGTTTCGTCGCATTCTCGCTCAATCGGGTGCGCGGCATTACACTTATATTAGGTTTTAATACTAAAAATTCCAAAAATAATTTTGAAAACAAGTCCACACCCAAAAATTACCGTTTGGCCAAAATGTTCCTCACAACATGAGAAAAGTACCCACGTATCTCGTTTTCTTGAAATGCGAACCGAAACGATGCAACTAGGCAGTTTCTAGGCATAGAAAATGCACTAAATATTTTCTAATGCCCAAAAATCCTAGAAAAAATTCAATAAACCCTAAATATTGGAAAATACTAAGATATAAAATTTTATAAAATTTGGATCACGTTTTGGCATATTTCAGTTAGAAACTCACTCAATACCCTAGTTACGGCAGAATTCGATAGAATTCTTGCAGCGTAATAAAAACTGTAAATTAGTGAGAATCACTAATTTCAATTTCTCTTATCAACTAGATATTATTCAAACAACAAAATTATCAGGACAAAGTCTCTATAATAATAGCCATATTAAAAATGACCAAAAACAGACAATTAATACAATAACTAAACAATGAAAATCCAAACCATGACTTAAAAATATCGATTAAGTCCTAAAATTATTTCTCATTGAATAAAATAGTTTTCCTCAATCAAATGGCCATTTTTCACATTTTTCAGGATTAATTCATATTAAAAAAAGTATACATCTACACTGTCTGTTAATCTGAATTAATTACTAAAACAGTAAATTGTTTACAATAACTCTTTGTTGTTTTTCATACTTTTAACAAACCATTGAGGTGATCAATCTCTATGATTTATTTCCAAGTAGCCGGAAACTATAAAATAATTTTCATAAAAATTGGGATGTTACACTGTGGATACTCTGATTGTGTTTTACAAAAGACTTTTGTTTGTAAAAAAAAAAAAAATTACCGAAATTTCTAAAGGACAAGAAGAGTATCGCTTTACAAAAATTCATTGCATTAGAGTTGTCCTAATTTAGTAGCGCTCCGAAAACGGGGTGTTACAATAGTGGTATCAGAGCGGTTCGGTTCTAACCGGACTATGTATTGAGTAACTAAGTTGGTCACCGTGTCGGGTTTTGTTTTGTTAGGTAGCTAGTTGTGTTAGTGTTATTGTTGTTTGATGAGTGAAGCAGCTTTACTTGGAATTGTTTGAATTGTTTCTTAATGGAAGCAATGTGTGCTAACGCATCACTTGATTGTGAGGTTTTGACAGGTTTTTGGACCTTGAGGGAATCTAATGCCACCCGCAGAGACGCTATGGCAGGATCTGATAACTCCAACATGGATCGGGCAATTCAAGTAATGACCGAGATGGCGGCGGCTATGGCACAACAATCTGCTACTGCGACCCAACAATCTGCTGCTATGGCTCAACAGACTGCGGCCATGAACCAACATAATCTGCAGCAACAACAGAGGGTCGAGAGGAATACGGAGGCTAGAGGACTGGCTATTTTTTGTAAGCATGATCCACTGAAGTTCTTTGGTGAACCGAATCCGGATAAGGCAGATCTATAGGAGATAGAAAAGATATTTGAAGCGCTCCACTGTCCCGAGAACGTCAAGGTGAACTATGCTTCTTATTTGCTGTTGGAAGATGCGGAATACTGGTAGAAGGGAGTTAAGCAGATGCTGACGGCCGAGCATCAGGAGAATGATTGGGAGACTTTTCGCAGACGTTTCTTGGAGAAGTACTTTCCGGAGACTGCACTAGTGGAGAAGGAGCAAGAATTCCTCCGTTTACATCAGGGCAACATGACGGTATCGGAGTATGCCGCCAAGTTTGAGTCACTTTCAAGGTACTTCAGTCCATTTCGTGATCAGGCAGATCAGAATTGGTTGAGCGATAGATTTCAGCGGGGATTATGGTTCGACATCCAGAAGTCTGTGGTGTCTTTGAGAATTCGTAACTTTCAAGAGTTAGTTGATAGATGCATTGTGGTGGAAGGTGTAAGGAACCGCATGAGAAAGAATGGTGCAGGCGGGCCTATCAGATCGCAGAATCAAGGCCAGGGAACAGCAGGGGAAACCTTACAATAGACCTCAGGAGGACAATCAGGGGCAGTATCGTCCTATGGCTCAGAATACAAGTGGTGGAAGTCAGACCAAAGAGGGGCTAGTCTGTTATCATTGCGGGAAACCGGGGCACTATGCGAGCAACTGCGCGAAAAAAAGCGATTTGTGTTACAACTGAAAAAAACCGGGACACGTTGCCAAAGACTGCAAGGCTCCAAAGGTGGAACCGAGTGTGAACGCAGCAAGAGCAAAGGGAAAACGTCAGATTACTAGGGGCAGAGTCTTCTGTATGGGCGGCAAAGAAGCAGAGCAATCAGATGATCTGACCCAAGGGAATTGCGGAATTGAGGGTAACTCTCTATCCATACTCTTCGATTCTAATGCCACACGTTCTTTTATTTCTTTGGATTGTGTGGGCTGGTAGAAATTGCCTGCAATTGCTTTATCTTTCGACTTAGTAGTGGCTACTCTAGCTGCTAAGATTTTAGTTTCTAACGCTGCATGACTTCGTTGTGTAGTGATTGTTAAGTGTAGAAAGTTCTTGTTAATTCTATTTACGCATCTTTAAAAAGTCTTGACATTATTCTCGGAATGGATTGGTTTTCGAAACACCATATCCTTTTGGGACTATGCCCGAAAATCGTAGTTTTCTTGATCCTGAAGTTTTCAAATACCTTTTCTGTTAATTCCATCAGAGTTTCTTGCAAGAAGGAGCTCATGATTACCTATCCCTTGCTAATTTAGAAGTTTTCCAAGAGATCGAGTTGAAGAATGTACCAATTCACGATGGTATTTATGCGCGATATCCTGACCTACTTACGAAGCAGAACGAGCATGGAGGGCATCTACGATGAGTATTGCGGATTGTACGAGAGAGGAAGCTTTACACCAACCTTTCTAGTTTGAGCATTGGCATGACACCATGGGAAGCATCGTATAGACATGAGCGTCAGACACCTCTTTACTGGTATTCAGATGATGAAGGCTCGATTGTAGGTCCAGATTTGATTCAATAGACTAATGAGAAGGTACGACAGATAAGAGCAAGGATGAAAGCATCTCAGAGTCGACAGAAGAGTTATGCAGACCAAGGTTGCCGACCGTTAGAATTTGCAGAAGGGCAGCATGTATTCCTTTGAGTCACACCTAT
The DNA here is from genome assembly GCA_037113605.1 of Calophaca sinica. Lineage (NCBI taxonomy): Eukaryota > Viridiplantae > Streptophyta > Magnoliopsida > Fabales > Fabaceae > Calophaca > Calophaca sinica. The sequence goes on from CM073734.1 coordinate 39,562,705, forward strand.
AATTGGAGTTAGTCGAGCGATCAAATCCAAAAGCCCATTCCTAAATTCATTGGACCATATAAATTCTTCGTCTTATAGGTCCATTTGCATGTCACATAGCTTTATCACTTTTCCTGTTTGATATTCATGACGTCTTTCACGTCTCGCAATTGCGAAAATATGTTTCTGACTCATTTCATGTTATTGAACCTGACGTGATCCAGTTGAGAGATGACTCGTCTTTCGACCTATTCTCTACAAAGATTGTCGACAGGAAGACTAAGCAACTGAGGAACAAGGAAATTCAGCTAGTCAAAGTGATTTAAGACAGAATACAGGTGATGCAACTTGGGAGCTAGAAGAGAAGATGCGAGAGCAATACCCAGTTTTGTTTTCTTAGCTCGTGCCTGACTTGTAGTTTCGAGGACGAAATTATTTTTAGAGGGGGAGTATTGTAACATCTGTATTTTCGCGATGCGTATTTAACGTTATTATAGTATACTTTGCCGTACTTATGCTATAATAAGCAGTTCTTGTTTGATAAGCAAATGATTGAATTAAATCAAGATCAAATTAAATTTGAGAATTAATATTTTATATTAATTCGTGGTTCAAAAATCGTCGAAAAATTCTATCGAAGTTTCGTCGCGTTTTAAATCATCGGGCAGTTTGCCCGCAGATAAAATTTTAAACGAACCTCGATTTCGATGAAAATCGAATCGTGACTCGTTGTGATTATTTTTAAGTGTTTTAGATTGTTTTTATTATTTATGATAATATTTTATCACGTGGTGAATTTGTGGTGAATTAATTTCTCGGTAAATTAATTCTCACGAATTAATCGGCAAAGAATTAGTCGATAACGCGATTATTCGACACCGTATTATTTTTAGTACTCTTAGGACTCTAGGATTAGAGGGTAATTATGAGAGATGAGGGATTAGATGGGTTAGACTTGTGATGTGATTAGTATCTTGCTTTTAGATTGGAGGTGTCACACTTTTGATACTTTGCCTTTTTCCTAATTAATCCTATCCAAGTGTTTTAACACTTAATTAAATTTTTTTAATCCTCCTTTTTCTCTCATAACCAACGTGACCTCTCCTTCCTACTGCTCTTCTCATTTTTTTTCCTACTTATTTATCCTTTCTTATGTTATTAAGGAAAAAGCCAAGTAAGCCTTTTAAACATTTGTTTTACTAAAATTTAATTATATCCCCTTTATTTCAAGTACCAGGCCATGACCCCCCCTTTTTAGTGTTCATTCTCATTTTCTCACTTTCACTTCATCTTGTCCAAGTGTGGAGAACTTAAGCCTTCTTCCATGTCTTCTCACCTACTCTCCTTCCATGCTAGATTCCTCCTCACTTCTTCCATCCTCTTAGCTTCTAGTTCCTCCTTCTTCTTGCTATCTTCCTTTCCATTTTGGAGTAAGTATGGAGACCCATTTCTTGCTCTCACTTGCACCCGAAAACCGTGGGGCTTCCTAATAAGATTAGGGGTTGTTATTATTTTGATTTTTGCCTGTTTATACTTGTATATAGCTTGATAATGATCATGAAAGATACAATATGTTTTTCCCCAATTCTTTTTTTAGAACCCTAGACCGATTTGTGCTCCAAGGTAGGGTTTTGTAATGTCCCATGTGAATCATGTAATTGGTTCATGATTATGGTTATTTAATGTTTGAATTTGTTGTTTTATTGTTGATTTGGAATTGATCAAGAAAATTGGTAAGTTTTGGAAACCCTAAGTCTTGATTTTGTTATGATAGCCTAGTGTTTTCAAGTTAAAGGTATTGGTTTTGAATGATTGGATGTTTTGGAAGAAAAATTAGTGGAGAATGTTATGTTTTGATTGATTTGGTTAATTTAAAAGTTGCTCTAAGTTATGTGAGGGAGGCCGAGAGCTAGTGGCAAGAAGGGGATGGAGAAATTGTCATGTTTTTATCTTGTATTAAGTGTGTTTCATAATTGTCTATTGTCTAAGTACTGGAAAAAAATGTTTAGGAAAGAATTGTGAAAATTTTGAGAAAACCCTTGAGTTCTTGGAAAGCTATGATTGGGTATTTAACTTGTATAATGGTTTTTGTTTTGGAAAATTTAATGTTTTCGAAAGGAATTAGGTGATTAAATGATATGGTCTTGATTAATTAAAAATTTTGTAATTGTTCCCTAATTTTGAGTGTAGGCCGAGAGCTCTAAGGGCTTGAGGAAGGCAAAATTGTTGTGTTCTTAGCTTCAATTAGTTGTATTGGATTGTGTTTCAAGTTTGGAAATTTTAGAAAAGAGTTAATTGGATTGGAAATTATTGTGACCTTTGAGGCGATGAAACACTTAAGGTGAAAAGGATTCCTTGAGATCCTAAAGACCAAGTGGAGCCTTGATTTAAGTTTTTGAGAAAAATGAAGTTGGTTGTGGTATTGTTTCATATTTTAAGTTTGAAAGAAAAAGAGTATTAGTTTTAAAACCTTATCCTCTTAATTGTTTATTAATTTTTTAAGTGTATGTGACTCTTTAAAAACATGTATTTCAAATTGGGCATTCAAGTACAAATGTTTGGTTATCTAAGAGATTTTTGGGGCTTAAGAGCCTAAGGAATTAGAATTAGTTTATGCCTAGGTTTTGCTAAGCTGTGTTGTGGTTTTAGGATTTGAGAATCCGAGTTCATGCTGCGTAAGACCGAGACGTGTTTTGACACGGGAACTGCTTACCTTCGGTAAGGGCTACTTCTAGACATGTTTAGGATTTAAAAATTATTTTGTATAGGGAAGAAGTCTGAGGACCTCAGGGTTCGAAATGAGGGTCTCGTACCCCTTCGTTTTTATTCTTTAATCTTTATATTGAATTGTTTCGTGGGCTTGGAAAAGTGGTTGGCGACTGCCCCCAACCTGCCACACTTGTTTGATTACCTCTTTGTTAGTTCCATTGAGCTGCAAAGGGATGAACTGTGTTATTGATGCTGATGATTGATTGTGATATGGTTTTGTTGGATTGAAATGTATTGTTGGCTTGGAATGTATTATTGGTATTATTGCTAGCTGAATATTTAATTGATGTGGATGGTTAAATAATTATTTGATTATGCTGATTGAATTGTCATATGCGTTGATATATTCATTTGGGGTTGTGGAAGCATTGTCGTGTCATTTAGAACTTCGTCCTGAATATCCTAGAGTAGTGGAAGAGCTCAAGGCTACGGCTGGAGTTCAGGGGCATTGTTCATTGTTGTGTCGTTGGGAAACTTCGACCTGAATATCCTAGAGTAGTGGAAGAGCTCAAGGCTACGGCCGGAGTTCAGGGGCGTTGTTCATTGTCGTGTCGTTGGGTAACTTCGACTAGAATCTCCTAGAGTAGTGGAAGAGCTCAAGGCTACGGCCAGAATTCAAGGGCGTTGTTCGTTATTCTGGAAACATAAACAGTGGCACTTAGTTGCATTAGAGGGCATTTATGCATAATTCTGGTGTTCGTATATTATGTTGTGTTTTATTATATTTGCTTATTTGAGAAGTTGACCTTTGCCCGTGGTTCCTTCAAATGATGATGGTAACCCAGACGATGACGAACGTGGTGGAGATTCTGGCGATGATGACCTCGCCGAAGGTGGCCTTTGACTTCCCGAGCATGGAAATTCCCTCGGACTGGAGTTTAGCCCTACTTCTGGCCGAGATGTATATACAGGAGGCGTGTTAGAGACTTTTCGCATAGGTGGACTGACGAGGATGCAGACGACTTGATGGAGGAGACTGAGGAGGACCCGTCAGAAGACTTAGGTAGTGATGCGTAGTGGTTGATTGAGGACGTCTGTCCATTTTGTATATGGTTTTGGTGGTGACCAGTCTGCCTGACTTGTTAGTATTTTGTGATAGTTGTTGATTAGGTGTTGAGGTTATTACTTTTGGAGTAGCCCCCTGTGTGGGTAACTGCCGGGAGTATCTCAGGAGCATGATTACTCTTGTAGGGTCTTCATACTCTAGGTGTATTCCTGCTTGTGTATATTTAATTACTGTTTTTTGTATGTAAAACTCTTCAACTGGTTATCTTTTGGGAGTTGTGCATATATTTGTATTTCAGTTGTAATAGTCTTTTGCATTTAGAATTCCGTCATGTTTCGAAAATGCTGTTGATATTCTGATTGTGTTTTACGAAAGACTTTTGTTTATAAAAAAAAATTTACCGAAATTTCCAAAAGACAAGATGAGTATCGCTTCACAAAAATTCATTGCATTAGAGTTGTCCTAGTTTAGTTGCGCTCCGGAAACGGGGTGTTACAATCTCTGTAAGATGGAGGCTAGTAGTAAGTCCCGACGGATAGGGCAGTGAGTCCATGGCCATGTCTAAGAAAGAATTGTTTAGATCTGAAAGTATTTTAAAAGTCCTTGGTTTATGAATAATGTTGAGGTGGCGTTTGTTAGATCTGGAAAGATTTATTAGTCCTTGGATTAAGAACAATACATTTCGAGGTGGCTTTATACAGATCTGGAATAAATACGTAAGATTAAACCTACATGAGTAAATTAGAAAATAATTGTTAGTTCAAGTTCAATATTTATATTTCTCCAGAACCAGGTGATAGTGATGATACTAATGGGTGAAGAAGGCTTGTTTAATCTGTTTATGCTTCATTCATTTTCCTCTCGCTTTTCTTTTAAGTCTTCCCAACCCTCATCTTCCTCTCTTAATGACAATCACAACCATTCTTAATCTTTTTCCAAAAAAGTCTTCATAGAAGAAATTCGATTTGAAGATATTAATCAAGATTTAGACAATTGGGAAATCCCTAAAATCAAAGATGAAGATCTTTACAAACCAAAAGATTCTTACTTCTTTAAACCTGATTATGTTATTAGAACTGTTGAACAAAAATTCAAAATTCAGAAGGATGATGAAGAAATTCATTTGCTTTCTAACAATAGCATCAAAGAACACCAATCCAAAAACTACAATTATATGCATATAGGATGTGTCCAAGTAGGAATGAAACCCCTTACTAGAGGATCCCTAGATGTATTTGTTCTTCTCTGCTTAAGAGACAAAAGACACAATCGTTTTCAAGATTCCCTCTTAAGAACTGTCGAATCCAGCCTAAGTCATGGTCCAATCTTTTTCAATTGTTTTCCAGAATTAACTGTAAGTCTTGATGATAAGAACATCCTTCATGTTTTATATCTCAACATCAAACTTCATGGCTATGACATGAAGGAAGGATCCATTCCAATTACCTTGATCTATAGGATTCAATACAACGTTATGCATTCTATAAGATCCAATTTTCTCAAAACCAATTGTGACAAAAAAGGAGAAATAACTTTGTTTCTCACTGATAATAGTAAGGCCAATATGATTATGCCTAAAAATATTCAGTGGAGTGATATCACACTCCCGGAAAAATGGTCTATAGAAAAGGCAACTCTTGCCTTACCTAGAATTACCCCAGAATTTCAAGACATAATTCAACATCAAATAGGTCAAGTAGACTTAGTCTTTGATAGGAGAAACTCTTTTTCCCTCTCTAGGTCTATTAGATCCAATGGAGATTTTGGATCTGCTATGTCTAGAAGATCTTTTTCTGTCTCCAGATCTATTCCTATAAACCAATCTGAACCTTCATATGAAGTGTCAATAATCCATTTATAGGGATTCGAAACCACAATCCCTGTTAGGACTTCATACCAAAAGGATGAAGACGACCAAAATTCTATCCAATCTCCAACCTATTCTTCCATTAATGAGCCCTATGATATTAATGTAATATCACCTGAGTTTGTTACTGACAAAAAATCTCTTAGGAAAGAATTCTATTCTGAAGAATGGTCTCCTCACAGAGAATAGTTATTCAAGCATTATCAGGGATCCAAAAGAAAGAAAATTCCAAAAAATTCTATTTTTTTCCTAGAGCAAGTCCAATTCAACGTCCCGTTCTTTGATTTTTTCAATGCCTATGCTATTAGGAAGAAAATCAATTATCCTTTCAAAAATCAATTGATAGGTAGTAAGACTTTAGATGTCATTATTGTGTGGCATTTAAAAGATGGACAAGTAGTCTAATCTGATCTTCCAACAAAAGCAACTTTTACTCTTAAGAGTAAAGATTATGGCCTCTCCTTTCAAAACCAGAAATAAAGAAGGTCCTATATATGCCAGAGATATCAACGATCTCATGGAACAATCTAATTACACCAATAAGTATCTCCAAGCCTTAGGAAAAGCCTTAGGAGAAACCAAAGGAAAAGAGAAGCAAAAGGGTAAAGCCGCTCTTGACTCCTCCAAAGATGATAAGCCATCATCTTCCACTCAAATAGAAAAGCCCTTGTTTAATGCTTATAGGATTTCAAAACAACTCAAGAAAACCTTACAGCTTTCCAATCCTAGAAAACAGATCAAGAAGGAAATTGAAGAAGCCAGTGATAAGCTTCTTACTAAGATCAATCAGCAATTGAAACATTACAAATTAGTTATTCCCAAAACACCTATAACTCTACCTCCCATAGATTCATCCAAGAATCAATCCATCAATATGATAGGCAATTCCTCTTCTGTCTACTAGAAGAAACCAATCCCGATATTAATCAAGTGATTAATATTAATCCGGTCTTAACTGGCCCAAAACTTAATTGGAAAAAACTAAGTAAACTTTATTATCCCAGAGCTACGGCTCCAGATCTTCCCCTAGAAGAAAAGGAATCCAATTTTAAGAGTTTTAGTGCTAACAACCTCTATGAATGGAACATAGACGGTGAAAATGAGTATGGCATAACCAAAATTCTTCAAAATATGACCATGGTAGTCACTGCCTATGAAACATCCATTGATTGTCCAGAGACAATGATTGTTGAAATCCGAGTTGCAGGTTTCTGTGGCTAACTCAAAGGATGGTGGGATAATTATCTCACTGAAGAAGAGAAACAATCAATTCTTAGTTCTATCAAATTAGATCCTGATGGTACTCCAATCCTAGAAAATGGTGTTAGTATCCCTAATGCTGTCAATACTTTAATTTTTACAATAGCTCAACATTTTATAGGAGATCCCTCTTTAATTAAAGATCAATCTGCAGAGCTGTTATCCAATCTTAGATGTAAATCTCTAGGAGACTTTAGATGGTATAAAGATACCTTCTTAACCAGAATTTATACCAGAGAAGACAGCTAACAAGCTTTTTGGAAAGAAAAGTTCTTAGCTGGTCTTCCTAAATCCCTTGTGACAAAGATAGAGAAAAATTTAGGAGCCAAAACCCCAATTCTGAAATTTCTTATGAGCAATTAAGTTATGGACAACTAATTGCCATAATCCAAAAGGTTGCACTCAAGATCTGTCAAGATGACAAGATCCAGCAATAACTTGCAAAAGAGAAAGCCCAAACCCGTAAGGACTTAGGGACTTTCTGTGAACAATTTGGTTTACCTTATGCTAAGAAGCCCAGATCTAAACCCAAACCAAAATACCATTATGGTCCACCCAAACCTTATTATTATAGGAAAAAACATTTTGATAAATCCAAATCAAAACCCAAAGATCAATCTGACCAAAAACCTCATGAGAAACACAATTCTCATAAAGAACCCATTGTCTGCTACAAATATGGTAGATCTGGCCACATTAGTAGATATGTAGATTAGCAAAAATCAAAGCCCTAAATCTAGACCAATTTATTGAGGATAAGATTAATAATCTATTAATTAAATCCTCTCAAGAAGATGAATCCACTGATAAATCTTCTGGTCAATCTTTTGATAACCTCAATCAAATTTAGGATGATGATTTGTCGGAATCCTCTAGTCAAATCAATGTCTTAACTAAGGAGCAAGATCTCCTTTTTGAAGCCATTAATGCCATTCCTGATCCTCAAGAAAAAAATGAAATATCTTAAGAAATTAAAATCTTCTTTAGTTACTAAACCTCCTAAGAGTCCTTTAGTTACTAACAAGTTTAATCTCAGATATACTTTCAAGCGTCTTGAAAAAACTAGTGCCAAAACTGTCACTATTCAAGATCTTCAATTTGAAATCAATAATCTAAAACATGAGATTAATGATTTAAGACAAAAGCAATCTGAACAACAATTGATCTTAGATCATTGGAAAAACAGTTAGTCTGAAGGTGATTCATCCTCTGAAGCAGCTCAATCTGAAGCTTCTATTTCCAATTCTAAAAAGGATGAAAATTCCTTCCAATTCGATATAGTTGATGATTTTTTAGGATTAATCAATTATGTCAAAATCCAAAAGTTTTTTATAAACATTAAAATCCTCATTGGACAATTTGTCCTTGAAACTACTGCTCTATTTGATACCGGAGCTGACTCCAATTGTATTTTAGAAGGTCTGATCCCTACTAAATACTTTGAAAAAACTTCTGAGCAACTTAGTACTGCTAATGGTTCTAAGTTGAAAATCAATTAAAAATTATCTTCTGCCATAATTGAAAACCAAAGACTTGAGATTGAAACCTTTTTCTTACTGGTTCAAAATTTAAGGAACAAAGTTATTTTGGGAACACCGTTCATCAGATTACTTTTTCCTTATCAAACTACTGAAGATGGGATTATTGCTCAACATTTGGGTCAATCTGTTATTTTCAAATTTTTGAAAAAAACCCATCATCAGAAATTTGAATCCAATTTCTTATAAAGAAAATCAAATCAATTTTCTTAAAGAAGAAATTTCTTTTATAGAAAATCGATTACAATATTCTGATCCTCACCTTGTTGTCAATTTGTTTCAAACAAAAATCAGGTTTCTTGACATTCACCATCAAACCATTGAATTTTTAAATCAAAAATTACAATTAATTGATGATCAAATTGCTGATTCATTGCCAAGAAAGCTGACTTCTATTTTGCAGGTCAGAATAACTCAATTCATTAAAGCAATTGAGAATTCAAGAATGAAGTTTAGTTCCAATACTTCCAGCGGATTCTAACAAAGAGTTTATTCCTCCCATAGGCCTTAATCTTGTCCAGATCCAAACTTGTATTCTAGATAATCTCTGGATTTCTAGTAATACAAAAAGCAAGCTCAACAGCCTAAACTCACTTGCAGTTTATTTTTCAAAAATTGAGCAAAAACCTTTAACTAAAGCATATACTTGTTATACGTTGACTAAAGGTAACAATCCTGGTTTCTATCTTGATTTCAATGATCTCAAGAAAAAAATTCAAAATTTTAAAAATCCTATTTTCAAAGGTTTTTCCAGTTAGAAACATGCTTTGAATTATTTAAAGCAAACAATTAGAATCAATTTCTTTGTTGATCCACAATTTCAAAAAATAAATTTTCAAAATCTCAAACTCAAGGATAAGATCATTGATCTTCCTGAGGAAAATATATCCTCCCTTAAATGTGAGATTCAAACACTTCAAGCCATTAACCAAACACTGTCCGGTGAGAATGAGTGTTTGACAAAAAATGACAATACTTTGTTAGAAAGGTTTAATAAACTAAACCTCAAAATCAAGAAATTTGGTGATCTCACTTCTCTTTCAAACCAGAAGAGGGCAAGAGCAGACAGTTTTAAAAATCTTAAGAGAAAGTTAATTCTCCAAACCTCACCTATTATTGGAGATTTAACCAAAAAAGTTGACTCTGAAGTTAACTTTTCAATTCAAGAAAAGTTAAAAGAATTCATTTTTGATGACTTCTTTACATCTCAAGAACTACTATGGGAAATTGTAGAAGATAAGTTATCTTTCCCAGGTATAAGTGTATGTCAACCACTAATTCATTTGGAGCTACCAGAGAATCATCCACTCTCAAATAATCCTCAAGTTGTCCTCAACGGAATTATCAAAGCTAGCATCAGTCATCCTTTTTACAAAGATATTTGTTATAAGGGAAAAATTTATTCAATTTGGACTTGGTTAGATTTGGGAATGTTAGATCAGTTTTGGACTAATGATTCTACTCATCTGATATTTGGTCCCGATAAATTTTATATGCTTACTGCAGAAATTATCAGAAGATCAAAAAGAGTTACATTTGCTGTCAACTCTTCTCCTCCTAAAAATAATGGTTTAGCCATGGTCCATGCTAACCATCATTTCATAGCAAGCACGGCAGTTTTCATGCCCAATCTCAATTCTCCAGTCACAAACTCAAGATTCAAATGCAGCTACTGGCTCAAAGAAATCTTTTGAAGAAAGAATTCCTTCCTCCATCAGGATGGACCAATTTGAAGTTAGTAGGAGAAACTCCTATTTACAAGCTTTGGGCAGTTCCTTTATGTCTGCCTACTCAATTAACCTCCCCATTCGCCAACACCTCCTCAGAATTATTTGAGGAAACAAAATATGAAGAATACTTTGATGAAACTACCAGTGAAGCATCCTATAATGATATCGAGGCATATAATCTCGATAATAGGATGGAGCCATAGTTTCAGTCTGCCATGTGCACCAATCGTTACAATCGCACCAATCTTTTCCAAAAAGACAACTATTTTGGAATCAATTCTTCCGTCAATTCCGCTGACAATGAAGTAGATTGTTGGCCACTCAATCATTCACTTAACAGACTTCAAAATCTCAATTATTGTACAATTTTACAATTTTACAATTTTACTATTGGGGTGTTACAAAATAAGAGAGTAATGAAGATTTAGAAGTCATTAAACTAGCTAATAATGATTTAATTAGGATTGAATTAATAATGAGGCTACTTTATTAGTGTAACAAAGGTCAAGTGCTAGGGCAAATCAAGGCAAGTATGTAGGTTAATAGGTTCCCAAATATCGTCTAATGTTAAGTATAAGAAACTGGCAAGGTGTGTGAGTCGTGACATAGTTTTAATAATGGAATTGCGAATGAACCTTAGTGATAGAATGCTAATTACCTTAGGGTAACGAGTAGAATTTCCAATATGGCCTAATATACTTTAGGAACTTTCTTAAAAGTGGTTTAAAACGAATTTCGTGAAAGTTGTAACGACCCGTTTCCGGACCGCTACCGAGCTCAATATACCGAGCTCGAGTTACCGAGCTCAACACACCGAGCTCAACTAAACCTGTATGCGACGCGTTTTAAAAACGGTACTCTTGTGCCTTTTAAAAAGTACGGTCTATTTTTTTTTTATAAAACCAACTCGTGCACATCAGAGTAATTACAGCTTTTCGAAACATGGTGCAACTAAGACACAAGACTTAAATTCTAATAAAACATACATGCATAACATACATATATATATCACTCGAAATAATAATGTATACAAAATACAGAGTAGCAAATGTGCAAAGAAAATACACCTAAGGTACGACGACTTCAAAAGAGCAATCATACCCTGGGGGTACTTCCGGCAGACTCCCACGCAGGGGGCTGCTCCAAAAGTAAACCGCCAGTCTACCCTGTAGCAACAAAACATAACCGGCCCAAACTGGTCACGACCTCCGAACACAAAAGAAAAACAAGTACAGTCATCAAAAGAAATACGTCGAACAAACATAATCAATCACGACAAGTACAGGTCGTCGCCCTGGTCCTCGTCGAGCTCCTCCTCGGCATCGCCTGTTGTCGAGTTCCCTGCACCCTCGACAACGCCTGGGTAACCGTCATGGATTGAAGGTACCACGGGAAAGGGTCAACTTCTCAACAAATCAATATAAACACGGCATAAAGAAATAAGCAACACAATAATGTATCTCAATCACCACACGTGACTCGACCATCTCACTCTAGACTCGACACAACTCGCAATCCATTTTCTCTCGACTCGACAATTTTTCCGGAATGCACACGCCGTACCGTATGTCGGAAAGTCCAGCCGAAGCCTTGGGATCCTCGCTCTCCCTAGGACACCAACTCAGTCCCATAGCGTGGCAACGTCTAGTCAATCTCCGTAAACAAAAGGGGACCTAGCACCCTTAGTTATCCGGTCACGGCTCAAACGTCACCCGCCTCACCTAGCTCGCTCACTCGATGAACAATTCGCCGCATACGATATTCAAAGAGTTAAACACAAGATATTCAACCGCATGTCAAATAAAAAGAGCAAGCTCGACATGAAGAAACGCAATTCAACATGCAATACACAATTCACAGCATATATTCAATCACATATTAATTACATGCAAAAACCCAATCATATCACAACATTTCAAGCTCGACACAAATCAGGGAATCCATTCACAATAACATATAAAATAAAGTCTTAATAATGTCTAAAAGCTGCCCTTACGCACAAAACATAAACAAGTCGAATATGAAGTTCCCTTACGCTAGCATACTATGAAAGTATTAATGTGAAGCGCCCTTACCGAACTCCAAGCTAATGCTGCTCGACAACGACCTCGACACGGCTGTCTTCAAGTGAGCTCGACAATGACTTCTCTTACTCGATCTCGACACGGTTGTCTTCAACGAGCTCGACAATGACTTCGACACGTACCGTCCTCAATCGACCTCGACACGTACGCTTTTCAGTCGACCTCGACACGTACAGTTCTCGATCTAGATCCCACTGCTTTCACGTCCTCGGGTTCGCTCTCCCGTACACCTTGATTCGGAAATCACTCGATCTCGGGAATCAGACTTCCTAAAACAAACACAACTCAGCTCGATCTATGGGTTCTAATAACACTTAGCTCTCATCCCAATCTCAACCACAACCCAGAAGTATTAAAACTCAAGAATATATTCTTCCTCCAACACAAAGTTAGGGTTTTCGATCAAAAGTTCATGAAAAAGGATATCTGATGCTACAACAGATAAATCGACAACAACAACAACAAGAAGCAACGTACAACGACCTAAGACAAGAAATCAAAACGGACCAAAAAGGAAGGGTTTTGAGCGCTGCCTACTGCAGAAATCAGAGGAAGAAAATTTGTTTTACAAGCCCAATTAATCGGTTAGAAAGGTAGGTAATATCATGAAGAAGAAAACCCATTAGTTTGACATGATTTGGAAGCATAAAACTGGCTAAAATGGAAAGAAGAAATGGTGCTAAACAGTAGCACGAAGGAAGAGAAAAATCTGTTCTTCATACCTCAGATGGTGGTCGAGCAGGCGAGATATGTCGAGAAGATGATGAGGAACAAGATTGATGAAGAAAATTTACGCAGAAGCTCGATGGAACTCAAGGTTCTTCGATGGAGATTTTGGAGAAAAACAAGGAACTCAGAGCAGAAGGAAGGAAAAAGAAAGAAGAAAAGAGAAATGAGTATCTGAGGGAACCGATCGTGGTATACAGCTGGAAGGGCATAATCGTAACTCCAGCTATGAGATGCCAATCCCATCAGTCAATCTACCCATCTATTTGCTACTCTCTCATAATTACCCTCTACTCTATCGGTCAAAGATCTAGACACAGCGACGAGAACGGCAAGCCGACAATATAATTATTACAAACAATATAATAATAACGCTGAATAACGTTCGTAAGAATACGAGTTACCGTCTCGACACGATGTCGACCAGGGTGCTCGTGCAAGCGCACAAGGCTCTAACACGAGTTCGTGCACGCGGCCTCCTCAGTTCGACATGCGACCTCCTCAGCTCGGTACGCGACTTCATCAACTCGACACCCGACCTCCTCAGCTCAGCAGCTAGTGCACGCGGTCTCCTCAGCTCGGCAAATGACCTCGGCACGCAATCTTGGCACGGGATCTCGACACAAGGTCTTGGTCGAGGTCTCGATCCGACGTCCTAATACGAGGTCGATCTCGTGATCTCGTCCTCAGGTGTTACAAAAGTCCATTATTTAATGGCCATATTTATGAAAAGTCCAATGGGAGTGGTGTAATGCCCATACTTTCAAGTTTAATTGAAAGCAAGACAATTCACATTAAAGTACAGAAATTACTAAAAATTTAAAATTTGAATAATAATTACAAGTCTAAACTTTAGTCTAAGTCATAAATCTAAAACTTGAATTACAACTTCATCCAAGTACAAGGCTTGGAAATACAAAATACGAAGCTAAACTTTGTCCTTTGTAACAAAAGAAGTCAAGTACATCTACAAATAAAAGTAGCTAAGAGAACTAGGCCCGTTGTGTCGTCTAATCCTCCTTAGGTACATGTTTATTTGAAAACAATAGAGGAAAGGGTGAGATTATAAAATCTTAGTGAGTCCTTCACGGATCCCTCATCAACACTAGCCACAATCAAAATAATATTCATTTACAAACATTAAAGCAAGTATGACAATTCCATACAACAAGGATCGCTAATAGCAGCCGGGACATATCGTTTCGTAGCAGTGGTACAACCGCTCTGTACAACCTTAGTTATAACAGCCGGGACGTGTCGCTACCGCACATTGGTACCATCGCTTTGTACTTACAAATCCTTTGAGTAACAGTCGGGACGTATCGTTTGGTAACAGTGGTACAACCGATCTGTACAACCATTGTTGTAACAGCCGGGATGTGTCATTACCGCATAGTGGTATAATCGCTCTGCACTCATACTGTTTCTAACATCCGAGGCGTATCGTTCTCTAGCAGTGGTACACCCGCTCTGTACAACCGTAGTTGTAACAGCCGGGATGTGTTGCTAGATCACAGTCGCACACTGCTCTGTACGACTATCTTACTAAAACCATTATAAATTCAATAGTTCTAATACCATATCTTTAAAGTTCCAATCAAAACTCATGTTGAAAAGACTTTTCTAAGGGATTCCTATGACATCCATTTGATCCCATAGGATTTAGAATACTAAAAACAAGTATTCCTAACCTTAAAAGCCTCTTGAAAGTGAAAAACACGCCTATGCCCTGTGACGCGCGCGCTCATTGTGTCGCACGCGCAAGGGGGCCTAAGTGCGCTGGAGCGCTTTTGCTCCTTTTTGCCTTTGTTTTTGCACGCGTAAAGCGCGCTGGAGCGTATTCTGCGCGCGTTCTGCAGAGTCTTGTAGAACCAATTTTTTCTGCATAATTCCACTTCCAACCTAAATTCATCCTCTTTCCAAACCAATTCCAATCAGAATGGGTCTCAAAAAAAGGATCCAAACATGATAATTATAAGAGCAAATCATTCAACATAACATCATGAATAAGAATATACTTTAAACATCTCAAGATTCGTTAAAACTTTTGATCAAATCACATAATCCTTTCCCCATCCTCATGCTTTCCCACAAGTCACAACAATGGAAGTCAAGAAATCATGCAAACTCAAACGGAAAAAGAGCCCTAATGTGGGATTTATGGGTGCCCAACACATAAAAGAAGAACTCACATGAAACTCAAAGAACTTGAGCTAGGAGCTTGCAAGTTTTTTGATTCTCCTTCTCCTTTTCTTCTTTAATTCGATTTCCCCCGTTTTATCCACTTAGGGTCTTTCAATCTTTCTCCAAGTGCTTAATGTTCACCCCCAAACTTCTATTCTATGCAAGGATGGAAGAAATCATTCAAGTCTCACTCTTTTTCTCTTAATCTTTCAAGCCCTAACACCTTCCCCTTATTATTCTTTCTTCACTTCTTTTCCTTTCTATATTTAGAAACAAAATCAAAGGAAGATGAGGGAGAGTGAGGGGAAGGAAATGAGAGAAAAGAAATGTCGACCATTATGTCCCTCACTATTTAGGTGAAATACTATTATGCCCTTTCCTTTTACTCAAATCTCAACCATGCCATTGCTATACACACCCCTTATATTTATTTATAACACCAAATTTAATTACCCAACATCAATTTAAAACACCATGGGGTCTAAATTAATGAAATTAGGCGGGGCATTATATTGCTACCCACCTTTTAAAAAATTTTGTCCTCAAAAAATAGACAAAACACATACCTATTGAAATAAGTACGGGTACTGGTCTCGCATCTCTTCTTCGATTTTCCAAGCAGCCTCCTTAGGAGTAGGTCCTTCCCAAATGACCTTGACCAAGAAAACGGTCTTGTTCCTCATTATCTTGAAGTTGCGGTCCACAACTTCTACCGGCATAGGCTGGTATGTCAAATCTGATCTCAGTTGTACTGACTCATGATCCAAGGATTGGTAAGGATCAGGAATGTACTTTTTGAGCTAAGACACATGGAAAACATTATGCAGCTTTGACAAATATGGAGGCAGACCAATTTGAAGGCAACTGAATCGACTCTCTGAAGGATTTCAAAAGGACTGATGCAACAAGGACACAAATTTTTGGCTCGGAGTGCCTTATCAATGCCTATCGTTGGAATAACCTTTAGTAACACATGCTCACCCTCTTCAAACTTAAGAGGGTCCCTCCTCCTATCGGCATAACTTTTCTGCCAACTCTGAGCAGTTTTCAATGTATCCCTAAACTTTTTGATCTAGTCAGTGGTCTCCTAAATTGCCCTAATAACTTTTTCTCTCCTATCTCAAACCAATATAGAGGGGTTCTACACTTGCGACCATAGAGTGCCTCATACAGTGCTATACCTATGCTAGAATGGTAGTTGTTGTTATAAGCAAACTCTGTTAGAGCCAAATGCTCATCCCAACTTCCACCATCAACTAACACACAAACTCTAAGCATGTACTCTAAGGTTTGTATAGTTCATTTTGTCTGACTATCCGTCTGTGGATGATAAGCGGTACTAAGACTCAACCTTGTCCCTAGGGCCTATTGGAAATGCTTCTAAAACCGAGAGGTAAAGTTAGGATCCCTATCAGAGACAATGCTAGTGGGTACTCCGTGGAGTCTAATAATTTCTCTAATATAGATCTTAGCTAACCTAGCAGTGTTGAAAGTTGACTTAATTAGGAGGAAGTGAGCAGATTTGTTCTATCTGTCCACAATGACCCAGATGGAGTCATATCCAGACTTAGTGTAAGGCAAGCCTGCTACAAAGTCCATGGATATGCCTTCCCATTTCCATTCTGGAATCTCTAAGGGTTGAAGTGAACCTGATGGCCTTTGATGTTCTATCTTGGTTTTCTGACAAACAAGACATTTACCTATAAACTCACCTACATCATTTCTCATCCCCGGTCACCAATACCTTTGCCTAAGGTCATGATACATCTTGGTAGAACCAGGGTGTATCGAGAAACCACTCTTGTGGGCTTCGTCAAGAATTTGATTCTTGATTGCTTCATCGTTAGGGATACTAATCCTTTGATGAAAGAGGATAACACCATCATTAGCTTTAGAGAATCCGGTATGGTGTCTCCTAGCTTGCAATTCCTCATCTAAACTTTGGGCATACCTAATTTGATCCCTAAGATCACAAGTGATTTCCAGATGGCTCACCATTAGGCTATCGCTTCTTGAGAACATTCCCAAATCTAAATCCCTAAAGGATTCAAATAATTTCATCTCTCTAATCATCGTAGATGAGACATGAAGAGAAATCTGCTTAAAGCATCGGCGACTACATTCGCCTTGCCTGGGTGGTACTTTAACTCGAAGTCATAATCCTTAAGGAATTCTACCCATCTCCTTTGCCTCATATTCAGCTCTTTTTGATCAAACAGATATTTTATACTCTTGTAATCAAAGAATATCTAAAATTGGGTGCCACATAGATAATGCCGCCAGATTTTCAAGGCAAAGACTATCGCTGCCAGAAAAATTTAGTGGTTTACACAGACAAGTTGAAACTCATAAACTTCAATGCTAATTATCAGCAAATTCTAAAATTAACAACAATCTCATTTCAATCACAAGTTGTCAGAAAATTTTTAAAAATAGCCCCTATATCAGAAAAATATCAAATTTTCCATAATTTAATTGTTATAAGCATAGCCAAGTAATTATAATTATAGTTTCCTCCCAACACTTATTTTTAGCAGTGTCCTTATGGCTAACAGTTATAAAATAAGCAATAAAAATTATATGCAATTTAATATGTGCTAAAAATAAATTAAGGTGGAAAGGTACTCCCCTCTGAATTATGAATATACATTTCTAATAACAACTAGTTTACTAAAGAAGTGATCTTAGTACAAGTCAAGATGAATAATCATTTTAGGAGGCTTATAGATGTCTGAAATAATAGATATACTTTGTATTTAGGAAATTTGTTTATCATTTTATTATTATATTTGTGATATGATTTATAATTTTCGTTATAATTTCTATGTCAATTCAAGTTAATTGACAGTGTAAACTACATTGTTGTTGATGTGAACTGATTAAGAAAAATACGAGATCAGAGTCAAGAAATTACCTCACGATAATTAGTGTATTATTAGTATGGATTTTCCATGAAGTAGATTGAAAAAAATGATTTCCAAAAAACAATATTATTTTAAGTGGTTTACACGCTGTGTTTTATTAAGACAGCGAGCACTACACTTTATTAATACAGTGAGAAAATGTTTTATGATTTGAAATTTTATTTGAAAATATTATTTTAGTATATGAGATACTAATAAACTAATAAACTATTTTAGAGGGATACCATTTTAATCCCTAAGTTTCTCTGAATGTCTGATTATGTTGTGTGTGTTGTTTTACTATATAGTTAACTATATTAACACCCGGTTGACTGTATTTTTAATCTTTAAATCAAGTGATTGAATTTAATAAAACTATAATCATAATTGAGGCTTAGTATATCATATTATTTCATGGCTCAAATTTATGTTCAAAACTCAACTGAAGTCCGGTCGCGTTTTGGGCTAACCGAGTGAGATTTTACCCAGCAGAAAACCCTAATTCGACTAGAATATTAAAAAATTTTGGATATTGATATTTTTAATGATTTGAGACGAGATATATCATAATAATAATAATTTTATTTTTATAATTATATAATAGTATATAATCGTGATACCTTGTTATGAGAAAAACATTAGAAAACCAAACGCGCAGCGAGAACCGGGGCCGAGACTGTGAGTGAGCATAATGACTAGATATTTTTCTAGAGGGAATCTTAAAGGATAAGCTTGAAGGACAATGAGTATAATTGATGTGACTAGGTGTCATTAGAGTCGTGATTAAGATACGAATCTTTGTCCAATATGTAAACCTTTTACCCAAGTGCACTCTTTTATCAAATGGCTACGTGGATGGCACAAATTAAAAATATTTTCTCCCTCTTTAAGCCCCAAATTTCGTGAATCCCCCCATTTTTTTGCACCACCACTCTCATTTTCATCCTTTCTTAAGCTCTTAAGTTCCGAAGAGAAGGTTTCTTGAAGTTCTTCCAAAATCTTCCAATCCTTCTTCAATTTCTTCATCAAAGGGGTAAAGATCTTGATCCTAACTCCTAATACTTCATCTACATCTCATTTTATCCATGGATTCATGTCTTGATCAATGAAGAGTTTTCAATGTTAGAAGGTGGTCTTAACTTCTCTTTTGAAAGAAAATGATCCAATAGTTTCAATCTTGATTTCTCCTTTGATTTTCCTTTCCTTGTAAAATCTTAAATCCCGAGTTTGGGTATGTTTTATTCATATCTTTTTCTATGTATATCATTATTTACTGATTCCTTTTTATCCGAAAACTAGACATCCCAAGCTTTCTAGGAAGTGGTCATTTGCTCAAATCAGACTCTGCTTACCTATTTTAATAAAATCATCGAATTTGATGCAAAGATGTAGTGAAATACTAGATACTTGAGTCTGAATATGTTTGATGTTTGAAAATGATAAATGATGTATGTGATGAAGGTTATTTATAGATTGATTTTGGGTGGAGTTAGAGCGTTGAAGGAGGAAGTAAGAGGTAAGGTTTGTGAAGAACAAAACCCTAAAGTAAGGGAAATCACTTCTAATAAATTTGAGTGTCCACGAGTTGTGTGTTATGTGAAATTGTTTGATTTATGAGTATGATTGTGTTTGATTGTAATATGCATTAGTATTTGGATATGTGTTACTGTGTATTACTTTGTAGTTGATGATTGAATGGAGACATTTACAATTGATGTAATTTTGAAGTTCATACTTTTAGCTATTTCCTAGTTAAACCAACCTTAACATCTAAAATCACAACTACATACATCCATTCAATGCAAAAAAAATTTACCTGTTGAAATAACTAAATAAACAATTGGAAATGCAATTTCATACAAAAATAATTTCTAATTTTTCCCATTTTCAAAGTGTTTTGAATTGTAGATGACCAAGGAAATTTGATATCTGATGCCACCTTCAGATTTATTAGGATTTTTAGGCCTAACTCATTCTTACAAAACCGGCTTGTAAGGTGAGGACTGCCTAGGCTTTATAAGCTCTTTTGAGACCTTATCTCTAGTCTATGTGGGACTTGGGTTTTTCCCAGTACACCCCCTCACGCCTAGCACTATTGGGCTTGGTGCGTGTATATAATGCAGTGGGTAGCCCAGCGGATCTAGAATAGGCTTTGACACCATATTACAGTGTTATCAAACTTTGCTCGGACCGGCCGGTTCGATCGAAACCCGGCCATATGAATGGTTCGAGTTGCTTATCAGATCGGACGTGTAGGTGACTCGATCTGACTTGCATGACTCGGCCGATTTTTTTTTAGAAAACCGGCGACCCGACAGTTCAAATGAGCCGACCGGACAATGCTTCGTTTGTAGTTGGAAAAAAATCGAAAAAAGAGAGTCACAGAAACAATTTTTTCTCTCTATTTGTGAACCAAAAACAACGTGAACAAATCGGACTAGATCACTGGCTTGACCTAAAAACCGAGTAGATGGAGATGAGATGAGATTGAGAGATAAGATCAGAGTAGATGGAGATTATGGAGATGAGATCACCTTAAGTGGGGGAGATGAGATTGAGAGATCACCACGACAAATTTGGGAATAAACAGTGCTTATTTTTTTTACCTAAATAGCGCTGCTTATTCAGCCGCTGCTGAATGTGTTACAAAAAAGCAGTGTTTGAGGAAGTGATAACTCTTAGAAATAAGAGTTATTTATGCTTTTATGGCTATGAATCATGTGAGTTTAAGAGTAATTTAGATCCTTTAATTATTAGAATTGTGTAAATAATGGGATTTCCCTTGCTTGGAGCTGTTTCACTTTGGTGCTTTTGTGAGCATTTTGATATGTTTTGACATTGTGTAGGATTTTATTGAGAAATACTCAGTGCCAAATCTGGTGCCATGGCACCGCACTCTGAAGTTACAGCCCATGTCCTTACTGCAGCAACGTTTTTAATTCATTAGAGCTGAAGGAAAGGACTTTGTCCTTTAGTGCAAGGTTGCAGCGTGTACTTCTGATGGTCCCCACTGCTCTGCAGTGTTTTCTCTCTCTGCTCAAGGACAAAAGCATGTATTTATGGGCCAAAAGGAATCAACTTTCATTGGGTTTACCATTGGTCAGCCCATTTGAGGAGTGACTATAAAAACAAAATGACCTAATCAAGGAAAGGAGGATGGTGTAGGGGCTGTGCCCTAGATTAGAATTCGTTTTTATTCCTCTGGACAGCAGCTACCATCCTCAACATCACCTTCATCCATCATTCTTCATTTCCATATCCCTTCCATACACCATTTTTATGAGAAAACACATGCTGAAAAACATGGAGGCTGAACCAATCTCAGACATAGCAAGGAAATGCAGCAACAAGACATTGTTGCAGTGAAGTGTTCTCTCATCTTGACGGATTTGAAGGCCACCACGTGTTGTTTTACGCTTACGCTTGTAGACATTTACGCAGCAGATTTACGGTGCCATGACCAGCTTTTGGCACCGCCGCTATTCTATGTTTTTGTTTATTATGAGCTAAATACTTTATGCTAGGATGATGTGATTTTGTATTGAATCCTTGTTGGTGAATGTCTATCAGTCTTTGTCTTTGAACCTTTGACTCAGGCGCATTTATTTACAATATGCTTGACCTAAGTCTGGCCAACTTTTGTTGGGTACATGTATGTTAGGTGCTGAAAGGTGGTAACATGCTGAATTCATGAGTTAATATGAGGGGTATTAATTAAGGGACACTTTAATTAATTTTGATTAAACTAGACATAGGAAATCTGTCTCATAGGGTGTTCTGGGTCACATTTAGAAGACAAGGGGGAACATAATGGGGGCTTAGACATAAGGTACTCTTTACTTAACCCTAGTGAAAGTACTGAAAGGTACACACATTAGTGCCTTCGCCCAGTGCCAAATGGCACTGACTTATGGCACTGAAACCAACTTGGTGAAAATATGAATGAACTGAAATCCTAGCTGTTTTTCTCATATTTTTATCACATCTTTTTAAGTTATTTTTACTGTCAATTTCACTTTAAATTACTGTCATCATCACCTCAAATTAATGTGTTACTTGTTACTTTGTTTCCTCACTAATTAGATTAACGAAATTGGGAATTTATGGAATTAACCATAATCAATCCTCGTGGGAACGATCTCTCTTACTCTTTATTACTTGTTCACAATTGTGTATACTTGCACAACTGTTATTTCACACAACAGGAAGCGCTACTTATTCCCACCTTTAAGCAGTGTTTTTTACTAAGAAGCGCTGTTTAAGGGTTGGAATATGTAGCGCTTCCTAAATCCTTTTAGGAAGCGCTATTTATTCCCCTTTTTTCAGCATTCAGCGTGTTTTAGCATTACACGATGCAATACACAGAGATGAAACAATTTCATCTTGAGCA
Organism: Calophaca sinica; assembly: GCA_037113605.1. NCBI lineage: Eukaryota > Viridiplantae > Streptophyta > Magnoliopsida > Fabales > Fabaceae > Calophaca > Calophaca sinica. The sequence goes on from CM073734.1 coordinate 39,585,141, forward strand.
ATTTCACAAACAGAAACGAAACAGAATCACACATCTGGAAAACGCAAGACGCTGGAATGGAAGTTTCCGGATCTCGCTGAAATCACAGAATATTCAAAACAGAGACGAAGTTAGGGTTTGGAGACTTCATAAAACCAATATAGAAACTTGATAAGGAGAAGTTAGGGTTCGGAGAAAAATTGGAGAAATCAACACAGACGAAACTCACCATGTGAAAGATTTCGACGCGGTGGCTCCGTTCGTAATTCCGTCGCGCGATCTCTCTCTTTCTCGCCTTTATTTCGTCTGACCTATGGTGGCCGAAAAATTAATTACAAATCTTCAAAAAACGAATCTTCAGAAAGATAGATCTCCAGATCAAACAAACAGATCTTCGAAAAATAGATCTTCATGTCCATATCTTCAAAAACAAATCAAACAACATAAAAATCAGAAGAAATATAGGCACGTCCATTCGTCGTGGAGGCACCGCCGTTCCTTGTTTCCCAAAGAGTGTGAAGAGGCGTGGAGGAGAAAGAGAGCCAGGAAACTAAGGCGTGGAGGAGATGGAAAGTGTGATGTTCCTAAAAGCGGTGCGTCGTTCACCGTGGAGGAGTCTGGGAGGCGATGCGCTGTGGAGGAGTGGAGGCGTGTAGAAGAAAGAGAGCTGGGAGTGAAGATGTTTCGTGGAGGAGATGGGAGTAGTGGAGAGAAAAGAAAGAGCAAAACGCGAGTGAAATAGGATGGAGAGTAGAGCGCGAGCGTGAATGATCGAAATTAATAGGGAATCGCATATGTTTATTGAGAATACGTAGCGCTTCATAGAGGAAGCACTACTTATTGTTAGGACCAAAATTAGCGATTCCTGTATCAAGCGCTGTTTATTCTTTTAGTACAACTTTAAACAGCGCTTCCCTACTTAGGCGCTGGTTATTCCTCTATCATCTAAAGCAGTGTTTCGTGTTCTTAAGCGCTGTTTATTAGCTAAAGTAGCTTTTTTTTTACTAAAAAGCGTTGTTTTTTACCTTTATCCTTTAGCAGCGCCTCTTCAATAAAGCGCTAGTAAAAGTTTTCTACCTAATTTTAAGTAGCACTTCCATAATAAGCGCTACTTAAAGTGGCGTCATCTTTTAAATATTCTGTTGCAGTGGATGGAGATGAGTGGGGGGCGGATGACCTTGAGAGAGGGAGATGAGATGCTCTTCGTAGAGGATCTATAAATTGAGAGTGAAAGCTGAGAGGGGGGGTTATTTGGACGGCGATGATCATTGTTGTTCTTGGATTGGACCATGAGAATGTGGCCTTTTTTTTATTCCCTTCAAAAATTGCACTTTTTTTTACTGGAACAAAAATTGCACTTTTAATATTTAATATTTTCAATTTTAATATTTTCAAAAAATGCACTTTTAAAATTGCAGTGTTATCTAAACATGTTATGACAAATTGTGTATATATCTTTAGTGAAAAATTATTAATTTAATATATAATTATAATAAAAATCGGGTCATGCGGGCGAACTAGTGACCCACCGGTTCAACCACTGACCCACTGACCCAGTGCCCTGACCGGGTCGATCACCGGGCCGGGTTTAATAACACTACCATATTAGGATTTTTGGGCCTAACTCATCCTTACAAAAATCGGCTTGTAAGGTGAGGATTGTTTAGGCTTTATAAGCTCTTTTGAGACCTTGTCTCTAGTTTACGTGGGATTGAGTTTTTTTCAATAAGATTGTTCAATCGTTACTTGTTACTAATAGATGTAAATATTTGCTGTGATGATTTCTTAAATGTTTAGCCATTACATAATTTTAGCTAGCTTATTATTACATCCCCCAATTCTACTTCTATGAAACACACAGATCATCGTTTCGTGGCCAACTCCTGGAACCATGCCCCCACCTCACTACAAGAAATTTTAAGATTTACTACCAATTTTAGCTACAAATACTTTTAGTAGCTAATTCAAAGTTGGGGTATTGGTCACTTAAGTATCTGAAAGTGTGACTCGGTGTCACTTTAGTCCTTGAAAGCATATAAGCTCCAAAATAGTCCCTGTAAGTGTGCTCCGTCTGTCACTTTGGTCCCTGCCGTTAACAATTTCATTGACTCCGTGAGTAATTGGTCACATTGGTCCCTGAAAGTGTAACTCGATGTCACTTTGGTCCCTGAAAGAGTAACAATTCCAAAATAGTCCCTGAAAGTGTTATACATTTGTCACTTTGGTCCTTACCATTAGCCATTTGATGGGGTATTGGTCACTTAAGTCCCTGGAAGTGTGACTCGGTGTCACTTTAGTCCCTGAAAGCATATAAATTCCAAAATAGTCCCTGTAAGTGTGCTCCGTCAGTCACTTTGGTACTTACCATTAGCCATTTGATTATCTCTCGTTCCAAAATAATGGCTGACAATAGGGACCAAAGTGACAAACGTAGAACACTTTCAAGGACTATTTTGGAGTTTATATGCTTTCAGGGACTAAAGTGACACCGAGTTACACTTTCAGGGACCAAAGTGACCAATTACTCATGGAGTCAATGAAATTATTAACGGCAAGGACCAAAGTGACAGACGGAGCACACTTACAGGGACTATTTTGGAGTTTATATACTTTTAGGGACTAAAGTGACACTGAGTCGCACTTCCAGGGACTTCAGTGACCAATACCTGCCATTGATTGTCTCTCGTTCCAAAATAATGGCTAATGATAGGAACCAAAGTGACAAACGTAGAACACTTTCAAGGACTATTTTGGAGTTTATATGCTTTCAGGGACTAAAGTGACACCGAGTTACACTTTCAGGGACCAAAGTGATAGACGGAGCACATTTATAAGGACTATTTTGGAGTTTATATGCTTTCAGGGACTAAAGTGACACTGAGTCACACTTCCAGGGACTTAAGTGACCAGTACTCCTTTAAAGTTAGTTGGCTTGCAATTAACTAGGGAGTATCTTTTGCTACTATTTTTTTTTTTTTGCTAACTTTTTTTTTTCAAATCCTCCCCTCCCATCTGTGTGCGCTTTCGCTACCATACCGAAAGATCGCTCACTCCCGTTTTGCACTCTCACATTTTATACTTCAATATCGCAACTAGGTTTTAGATTTCTCCGATCGATCTGCGTTTCCTCTCTGTCTCTGATCGATCTTCGTTGCCTCTCTGTCTCTGACTGATCTTTGTTCTCTCTCAAACCTTGATAAACCCTAATATTTTCTTAGAATTCTAATCTCGTTACAAATCCTATCTATTTGAATCGCTCGTATCGTTCAACTTCACTCCATTTCAGTTCATAATTCTCATTAGGCCATTCGTTATTCTGCTTTTTTTACTCGATTATTCAAAACTCTCAATTGTTCACCAAACTTTGCGATCTTGATTTCATTTTTGTTTGATCGTGATTTTGTTTGTCTACTCATTTAGGATTTTAATCATGCAATGTTTGCGATTTCGTTTTTATTTAATTATCCTTATTGTGCTTAAGGCAAGAGTAGGACAGTAATATTGTTTTTATTGTGATTTTTATTTAATTTTGTTTATTTATTTTTAGTGGACAGGGGAAAAGAAAGTGAATTATGTAGGTATTGCAGCTACTATTTTGTCTTGTGTGAACTAATAATTTAGTTGAACCTGAAATAGTAGCTTCCCAAGTCTCCTTGTTGATAACTTGACCTCGATGACTTAGAAAAAGTGTATCTGATTATTAGTTCCAAATAAGTTTTAAAATAAAGAAAATTCTTTCTCTGGTTTGATGGATAAAAGGTGGTCAATAAATGACTACAGGAACAGGGGAGGTGGTAAATTGTTCTAAGGAGCATAATGAGAACTCTTTTACAGCGTTCATAGGGTGCTTGGCCAATTTAGCATTATAACCCTGGCGAGAATTCTTCTTGAACTATAACCTACAATGATAATGCATCAGTGGCTACCCATTCTAGAATCAATGTACACTACTTTTACACTTCCCATTCTGTTTTCAGGTTGTTGCTGGTGCATGATGAGCCATACAGCAATTTGGCGTTGGCACATATATAAAGCATTGGATCTACTATTTTCTCCTGCTTTATTTAAGTTCCAGTCATGACTTTGAAAAGTATTAAGGAATTTGATGTTTGGTTAAAATTTCTCTAAATATGTCAAGTGCCAGTTTAGGCATTTATTAAGGAACTGAAACCAACATTGTCATTTTACTTGTATGCTTGTAAGTAACAAAAGCTAGTATTAGTAATTTGCTTGACACTGGACAGGTGAGATTTGATGTGTCAGCTTTGAGTTGTTATTATTGTCTTGTTTTTTACTAACAAATTATGTTTTTTTCTCATATCCCTCTAATTTGGTTTCTGATATTACTGTAGATATGTTCTTGTGGACTGAGGAGTTTCTTTCACATTCTTAATTTCTTCTTTGCTATTGTTAATTTATAAAATCTGTCAACTCAAATGCATTCACAAAGAATTTTCACTTTTGCGTTTTGTGCATATGTCCATAGGTTCCCGCTTCCTCTGTGACGTCAATTATCGATGATTTGACGAGACTCTACATTCAAAAGTTGAAGCCTTTAGAAGTTGCTTACCACTTTAATAGTTTTGAATCTCCTTTACTGGTCAGTAGATGACTCTGGTTGATTTGTTTAATAAAGAAACACGACTAACTACTCAAGATCTAGTGTCATTTTATTTATTAAGGATTGTCGTGACCGTATTTTAAACATAGACAAACTTATCTAATTTGGTTCTCCATTGATTTCAATTCCTTACTGCAGACAAATAGTGATTTTGATGCGAAACCTATGGTTTTGCTTTTGGGTCAGTACTCAACTGGGAAAACAACATTTATTAAACATATGCTTAAGAGTAAATATCCAGGCAAGTGGTTCTCCATTCTCGATTTCTACCTGAGTATTATTTATTTGTGAGGTTATTATATCTGTTAAACAATGCGTTGCTGATTCTTTCTTCTTGTATGAATGTCATTAGGAGCTCATATTGGACCTGAGCCAACAACTGATAGGTTTGTTGTTTGTCATGGTATGTACCGAAGTATTAAGTCTCTATTACTACTGACATCTTTTGAGAGTTAAAAATCTTCAAAGTTTTCTCAATTTAAAAATTTATATGTTAAATTGACCTCTAAGTCCCATGATTGAGCATCTTTTTTATTATTCTATAGCTCAAGCATGTAATTGCAAACATGGTATAAGCATTTTCAAATTTAAATGCAAACAATGGTACACAATAGCATGTCTGTTCAAATAAAATGAGGGAACAGCGTTATTGACTCAGATAAATATCACTGTACATGCAGTGCATGGATACTTTTGACAGATAGACTATGCGAAACAAAAACATCCAAAGAGAAGGGAAATTAGGGGAGGGCGGAAGAAGGTCTGCGGTGTTTGAATGTCAGAACTTCAAATTTGTCTATACTACTAATTAATGTCAGAACTAACTTATCTGGTAGGATTTTATATAAATACCAGTGCATTACAACAGCTATTATTTAAAACCTGTAATATTTCCTAACTATAAATGCAGTAAATCTTCCTGTCAGGAAAAAAATGCAGTAATTCTTATTGTTGAACCTTGGAACAGGTAAGGAGCTATATTGAGAAAGGACGGGTTGTCACATTTGGTGGGATTGGTGCTGACAATATCTACCACGGATGCAGTTGTAGTCATTATGTACTCGTGATCATGTGACTTTGGATTCTGCATCTTTTTTAGTTTTCCTTCTTGGTTTAGCATTAGATGGTTTATAACATTGTAAATTTTAATGAGGATTATTGCTTCTGTATGTATCAAAACTTCCTTGTTCGTACTCACTATTTTCTATAATAATATTCTCTCCAAATTCAATTTATGAATGGAAGGTATATGTTGATGCGTTCTTCAATTTAATAAATTCTATCAAGTTCGTTTTGTTTGATTTATTAAATTAGCTATAATATACCTACAATTAGCTATGTATTAGCTACAATTTACCTACTTAACATCTTCAAAATGCAATATTTAGATTAAGTTTTAACTATGGATTAGCTAGGAAATAACTATAAAATTCCCATAGATATTTAATAATTTTAAAGATTTGCTACTAAATTGCTACACTAATATCCTAGCTATGTAGCTAGAAAACAACAAATGTGAGCAAGTTTTTGCTTTGAAATAACTACAAAATAGCTAGGATTTTCTTAATGTTAGCTACAAATTTGCTAGGAAATTTTTTCCTAGCTAATTAGCCACTCATTTTATGCTACGACAAAATTAGTAGTTAATTTGTTGTTAAATATTTTTGCTAGAGATTAGCTACGAGTTAACTACTAATTTTGTCGTAGCTAATCCCAAATTTTCTTGTATCGCCTTATATCAGTCTGACATGTACAGCCACTAAAATCTGTAATAAATTTATGATGAATATGGACCGCAGGTAGGTCATTTACCCTCTAATTCATTTAATTCCGTCTCATTCATCATCATAGCACCGCGGCCTTGTATCAAAGTCTTTGTCATATAAAAGAAAGGCATGTGGCTATATCGTCAATTTCTTCAGTCTCCATATAAATGGAGTCTGCATGGTGAGGGTAGCACTAGCACATCTTACATAATAATACAGCCTGATCATGTTTACAACGCAAGGAGAAAGAAGAGTTGTATCTCCACCTCGTGGAACTCTATCCCTAGCTTTATTAGGACTGATTTTTTCCGTAATAAGTTTGGTCTCCCAACTTTTCGTTTCAAATAGTGTTGTTTTCTCTCTATGGGACTGGGTCTAGTTTGGCCTCTTCTGTTGGGTTTTGATGTGCTGCAGATGATTGTTAATGACTTTGGTGCCAACATAGTTGGGATGATAGTCATTATAGTGATGCCTATGCATGTCAACATCTGTTTTAGCCTTTATAGCGTTATTTATTTAGGCGAGTTTTTCTTTCTTGTTGGTTTCTTTGTTGTTTTTTTGGTTCATGGGTGTTGGCGTAGTCCCCCATGTTTTTTTTTCTCTTTTTCTTTTTTTCAATAAAATATAGTGATTTCTTTTCCTACTTGATGTTTTTTCCCTAAGGAGGGTTTTGCATCAGAAGGTTTTAACGAGGCCCCTCTCCTTTTTTTTGCCTAAAAAAAAAAAAAAGTTGTATCTCGTAATGTGACACGAGTATCCCACGTTATTTTTCTACCGATACTTTCCCAACCAAGTCCCATGGATCTGTAGCCATAAATTTAGCACATTGTTTGCATATACCATACCGGATCAAGAAATTCACTTAACAAGAGATGCTATACAAATTAACCTGTGGAATATACATCAACTACTTGCCAAAACTGAGTGATGCTAATGTGTATTACACCCAATATAGGAAACAAAAATCTCATGTTTTATGCTTCAAAATATAAGTAAATTTAACTAATTTCATCTCATTTAATAACATTATTTTTAAAATACCCTTCAACTAATTTAGTTTTATTGTCCAATAACCCTTTTATTTCCACGGAATAAGTTCATATACATGAAAGGTAGTTTGAGAAATATAATTACAATTTTGATTTTATTAAAAAAATCAAATGAAACTAAATAATTTTCTTAAAACATGTAACATATATATATTTTTTTTTATATTCGAGAACAAAGAAAATATAGTATAATATGTGTTGGCCCATATCCAATATACTAGAAAGCACACAGTGCCAGTTAGTATTTGTCAATTGAATTTTTTTTTTTTTTATGGCCTTAAAAACAGCAAAATAGGCAAACAGAAATGGTAAAAAAAAACAGTTAGGCACAAAATTTGGAACCTTTAAATGTCATTTAAAGTGTGACGTGATGTAGTTTTAATACCAACTGCTGTCAATAGCGAAGTCGCATGTGTTGACGTACAGTGTTTCATAAAAAAAGATGCACTTCATTTGTATTCCGAAAATTGGCACTCTTACTTAAACCAGAAGACAGCCCCAAAAAACCTTTTTTTTATTTTTTTATTTTTGTTTTAATTTCCTTACCTGCAAACCCGTCCTGAGTAAGTGAAAATTAGTCAGATGTTCAGTGCTGCTACACAGGAGCTTCCCCAGAAGAGCGTGCTTGAAATGAAACAAGATGACAAGTTTTTCAGCAGGCTACTTTCAATGGAAAGTTCCATGTCTAACCCATCTTTCAGAGTGGCTGCAGTTGCTGTCCCATTTATGTGGGAATCTAAACCTGGCACCCCCAAATACACATTCTCTGAGGGCACTCTCCCTCCCCTTACTCCTCCACCTTCCTATCATTTCACCACTAGTATCAATGATGCCTGCAAAAAGCAAGATCAGAAGAAGCAGTCAAGTCCAATATTTTTCTGGCACTTCTCCAAAAAACTAAACCCCAAGAAAATCATTCTGTCATCCTAATCGTCATCGTCGTCATCATATTCCTCCAAAGTTACATCAGTGGCAAGGCTTCGCAGGAGGAGGATCTTAAGCCAAGGATCGTCTTTCGATTTCAGAGGAGACAATGAAGAAGACGGTGCTGCTTCACCCACTTCCACATTGTGCTTTGGCATTCCTCGTTCCACCAGCTCTAATTAACACTGGGTTCCAATGTAAACTATAATTGTAGCTCAGTCATGTATAGAGGGCAATCGATTTTCTGTGCTCGAATTGGTCTTTTCATTTTTCCTCTCAAATACCAAGCTTGCTTCTAAGCTGTGTGGGTATTAGTGTTTCTTAAGCATTTTTATGCAGCTTGAAACGATCATAGTTCCTCCTTTTGTGTTACGGATGGAGCTTTTTTATTTTTATTTTTATTTTTATTTTTTTTCCTGATAAGCAAAGATTTTATTTAGGGAGTACGAGAGGGTACTCCAAACCAGCAGAACAATAGCAAGACGATAAAAGTGCCTCATTAAAACCTCTCAAAGCCCAAAGATAAAGCTTAGTTTTAAACATAAAATATGGTGTTCCTTATTTTTATTGCATTTGCGATGTGAAAAGTTTACGGTGTTCCTTATTTCCAGATTACGGTGTTCTTTATTGTTATTGCAACACACACGATAAAGGAGATTAATTAATGAATAAATTATACTTTTAGTCTCTTAAATTTATTTTATATTTCAGTTTAGTCTCTTATGTATTAATTGTTCCGAATTTGTCCCTTACGCTACAGATTACACCAATGTGGTCCCTTTGTTTCAAAGAGGTCCCTTATGTTACAAAAATTATACCAGTGTGGTCCATTTTTTTGCAAAATAAGGGACAAAAAATGGATCACATTGATATAATTTTTGTAACATAAGAGACCATTTATGGGGGAAAAGAAAAAGAGGGATCACAATTAACACATAAGGGACCAATTCGAAACTTTTAATATATAAGGGACCAAATTAAAACCTAAAATAAACATAAAGGACCAAATGTATAATTTAGCCTTAATTAAGAGAACCTTTAGTGGTAGAAAAGTTTTCTAATTCTCCATAAAATACAGAGGTCTTCTTACACTTGATAGCAGATGAACCTATAGCAGAAGCGGATGAACTAGAAAATTGAATTTGAAGTCTTCTTGCACTTGACATTAAAGGATATTTTTAATTAATACTTTGTAACAACCCATTTCTGGAGCACTACTAATCTAATATTTCTGACAAGAGTTAACATATTTTTGAAAAACAAAATACTCTGTTTGCATGATTTCCAAAAATGTGGTCTTTTTTTTTTAAAACTTCTTTTAAAAGAGCAGTCAAAGTATTACAACGATTTTAGAAACATGATGGTGAATAAATAAAATCACGAAAATAAAAGCACAATAACCATACTAATAAATTTATTCAATCATCGCACACATGACAACTCAAGTCATGAAAGCATCATATATTTAATTACAACAGTGCAATTAACACATTAGACACCCTATAGCTGGTAAATACGCTACAACACTTACTTGACCTCTAGTAAGTTACAAACAAATACACAAGGTAGAGCGCCGGACAGGGCTATCCTCAGCTACGCTTGTCAGCAGCCTCGAACACTCTGCAATCTTCATCATCTGGGTTACATTTATTGATTAAAAGAACCACGGGTAAGGGTCAACTTCTTAATTATACACAGATAACACAGTATAACAAAATACACAATTCAATAAAAATGCATGAATGCCCTGCAAATACGAGTACATGTCATTGTTTATGATTCCGAAATACCCTGCAATGGTCAATCGTTGGTATGCCATGGTACGCCTGCAATGCGATACTTTTTCATGCTAACGGTTAAATGAACAATGCCACTGAACTCCAGCCTTGGCCTTGGGGCAATCCTTCACCCCAGGATATTCAGGTCGAAGTAATTACCACAATGCATGACAATGCATTTCGCCTACTCTTATGAACATATCAATGTAGATGATATTTCAATTACGGCATAATCAAATAAATATTTAATGGGTTAATACCGTTTTTGGTCCCTATAATTTCATGGAAATCCAGTTTTAGTCCCTGCTAATATTTTTCTTTAGATTCTACCCCTGTAATTTCAGATCTGATGAAGACCAAGGAAGCTCAAATGGAGACCATCCAATAGATGCAAGGCCCAATGATGCTCTACAAGGACTTGGAGGCCCAATGACAAGGTCAAGGACTAAGAAGGCTAAAGAGGCTTTGGACAAAGAAGTCAACTATTTCCTATCTCTCAAACCAACTCCCGAAGGCCCAACTCTCAAGATAGTCCAAATAATCCAAGTTGATGAAGAACCCAGTGTAGGGGCATGATATCACCCTAGTCATTCCTTTAATTTATTTAAATTAAGTATTTGAACATTTTTTAAATTCAGTTTGGTCGTATTTTCCATTTGGGATAATTTTGTAATAAAATCCTACTTGTTTTGGGCTGACTAAGCACATAGGATCTTAGGAAGTGTTGCAGCTTTGCTAATTGGGCTTGACCCATATCTTTGAGCTAGGTTCAGACTTGGGGAGCGCTAACTTGCTGCCTCCTCCAAGTAGGTTTGGCGCTACACTCTATTAGGAAAGGAGGGAGGGAATTGATTACCATTATGACTATAAAAAGCCTTTGTACTCTCCTAATTCAGGACTTTTGAAATCAGAATTTATTTGCACTCCATTGTGAGTTTGTGAGAGCTAAGCCTCTTAGGTTCTTGGATGAACCATTTCTGATTCTTATCAAGAGCTTCTTTTCTCTTGTGGCGAATATTCACCGGATTTATCACTCTCTTGAGAGTGTGGCATCTTCTTCCATTTTCTGTCTTATTTTCCATCTTTTTTATTTCGTTCTGTTTGCTGCGTTCTTTTGCTTATGAACCATCATTCTTAAAGCTTGCACCTTTAGCATTTCATTCTTCTTGTTTACTTGTTTGTATGCGCCATTATTAATTTAAGAGCAAAGCTTGTATTTGTTCTTCCTTCTTCAATAGAAGTGGGCGCCAGTTTTGAGGATTAAGGACTCTAATTCCTAAAGTTCTCATTTTTATTCCGTCTTAATCCTTATAACAAAAGCCAATTCGAGGACGATCTGTTAAAAACTATATGCATCCAATTTGGATTATATCATGTGGTATCTAGAGCCTGAATCCTAGAATTGACAAAGTTCTTGTTTTTATTGTGTACTGTTCTTATTGCTTTTTAACACCAAGCACAATTGCTTGAGTGCCATATTTGTACACATTTAGATCGCTTTGATCAATGCCATCCCCAAAGGATTAGCAACATTCTCTAATTTATGCCCTTTATTTTCTATCCTTAAATTCCAGTTCTTTATTCCTTGTTATTTATTCCAATCATTTATTCTTTTGCGCAATTTACAGCTTTAATCTTTTATTTCCATATTCAGTGCTGTTTAAGTTTTATAGCACTTGACTTAAAAAGGAAATTCATAATCACACAGTTGGCATAACAATTCAAATTGATATTGCAAGAACCAATTTTTAAGTGCAAAAAAAAAAAAGAACACGGGCGTGATCCATTGTACAGAAAAACACCTATTTCTTTTTCAAAAACAAAAAAAAGGAAAAAATGAAACTGCCCCATGCACTTAACAAGATTAAATTTCGATTGCCATTGTGGATTTCACTAAGAGTGGTGCTGTAATTCATACCATTTTGCGCAATTGTCTTCTCTTTCTCACAGTTCCTATTAGTCTTCTTTGCATTCTTTTGAGTTGTACCTTGTCCTTGTTAGCTTTTCTCGTTTGTCTTTTAAATTCTTTTAAGTTTTGTCTAGAGTTTCTTTCCTTTCTACAAAATTCTGAGTGATTAACTTTTGTGAAGATCGTCATGTTTGAAAATAACCCTTGGTAATTGAAACGCGAAAGGGTTTATTTAAGAACTCAAAGAGACTTGAGGGGTAAAAGGCAAGAGTGAACATTATAGAAAAAGCCTACAAAGAGTGAAGCACGAGTGACAAATTCAAGAGTGTAAACACGTGAGAAGAGTGGAAAGGGCCTTTCTTTTGATCTTTAAAGTTTTTCCAAAGATGAGTGGAGGAAGCATACCCCCATCCCCTAGGACATCCCGATTGATGCGATACCTAGCCCAAGAGTTAAACAAAGGGTTAGACTAAATTCGGGCAGAATTCAACACAAGGTTGGATGATAGGAGGTATGTGAGGAGATATAGAGAAAAAGAATGGAAATCTAAAGATTATCATGAGGAAGACACGAGGTATAAAAAGGAGGATAGGAGGTTTGAAAAGAGAGATAGGGAAAAGGAAAGAAAGCAAAAAGACTATGAACGAGAAAGAAAGTGTAGAGAATTTATGGAGGGTCCTGAGTATGAGAAGGCTGTATCCAGAAGAGGTGGAGAAAAGGAGAAGAATTCAGTCAGAATCTGAGCAGAGGAAACTTGGAAGTCTCATCAAATGGTTTATACCAAATGATGCGTTCTTTCAAAAGGCTCAACAAAAGAAGGACTTGAGACTGAAGCTTTCCAACTGGGTGCTAGCAGAGCATCAGAAGATGAAACCTGCACCAGAAGCTGGACCTTCTACTTCTACTCCGGCAGTTGAAATGGTCACCATTCCTAAAGCAGAATTTGAAGAAATGAAGGCCAATAACCTGAAAGTTACTCAGCTGGAAAATGCACTGAAGCTTTTATATGAACGTCTCAACATCCCATCACCTCCACCAAACCCTTAAATTTTTTTTTTTGTGATATAATTTTTTTTGGGTACTCTCATATTTATATATATATATATATATATATATATATATATATATATTCAGTATTTTTTTTGCTCTGATTATTTGACTATACATACCTATATCTGACTATCTGTTTATATATATTCAAAATTTTCTAAGCCATTTTTTTTTACTATGATGTGCTTTACACTCTTTTTGTCTGATGACAAAAGGGGGAGTAAAAGAAAGGTCTAATGAACACGTGAAAGTCTGATTAACAAATTCACTGTCCGATGAATACACTAAAACTGAAAGTATCATGCATATCATTTCATACATAGCATTTGTATGGTTATTCATTGATCTAATATCTATTAATGCATTGATATTCATTAACCCAATAATCTAACAATGATCAAAAAAATTGGTACAATGAAAATCTTTTTGATAAAATGAAAATCAGCATCCGATCTCACTTTGTTAAAAATATGCTCTGATACATCTACGTATTTTTGCGATCACTTAAATAAATTTGTTTATCAACAATCGCCTTAATACCAGAATTGTCTTATATATCTTAATTATTAAATTCAGGGGGAGACCCTTGATGTTATTTTGAAATTAAATTATTCATCAACCTTGGATATTTGTCATCATCAAAAAGGGGGAGATTGTTGGAACCTAAACGATTGAGAAGTTTAGACCCTCATTAATTTTGATGATAACAAAGTATTTCTCAAGAGAACAATTTATCTTCTAACATATCTTTGAGTGTACAGGTATCAAAGCTTCATATATATGTATAAATCACTCAAGGAAGAAGAAGAAATTTACAAAAGAATTGAATACAATCCACCAAAGGTCAAGATCCAAACTCACTCAAATGCCTTGCTTACAAAGAAGCAGCGCCCAAAGAAGTGTTACTCCTTGACACGTGGAATACTCAACTGCTGCGAGCGTTTGTCCTCTGTTCTGAGCGAGCGTCTGATCACTTCAATGAAGCACGTGATGATCACGTTTTTGCTCTTAGCCTCAGACTGTTCTGGAACGGAATTCGAATTTGATTTTGTGCGCTCATTTTGATATACGAGGAAGCAAAGGTGACACCTTTAGCATAAGACAAAAATCGTACAAGGAAATTGCAAATAGCAGATAGTATGAAAATGGTAATGTGTACTATTCTGATATTCTCTGGAAAGGAAGAAAAGGACTACATTTCAAATTACCTCTCTCATGGAAATGAGATATTTTTTACTGCAACGGTAATGCCCTTGAAGACTCCTATAAATACCCCAAGGTATTCATTGAAGAAAAAAGTTGGAAAAACTGTGAAAAAACTTCATTCTGAAAGCAATATTACTCAAGTGAGCAATCAAGTTTCGTGCCAAGTGTAACGACCCGTTTCCGGACCGCTACCGAGCTCAATATACCGAGCTCGAGTTACCGAGCTCAACACACCAAGCTCAACATAAACCTATATGAGATGTGTTTTTAAAAACAAAACTCTTGTGCCTTTTAAAAACACGATATATTTTTTTTTATAAAACCAACTCGTGCACATCAGAGTAATTACAGCTTTTCGAAACATGGTGCAACTAAGACACAAGACTTAAATTCTAATAAAACATACATGCATAACATACATATATATATCACTCGAAATAATAATGTATACAAAATACAGAGTAGCAAATGTGCAAAGAAAATACACCTAAGGTACGACGACTTCAAAAGAGCAATCATACCCTGGGGTACTTCCGGAACTCCCACGCAGGGCCGCTCCAAAAGTAAGACCACCTGTCTACCTGAAACAACAAAACAACATCGCCCAACTGGTCACGACCTCGAACACAAAAGAAAAGCGAAATGCAGTCCTCGTAAAAACAAACATACAACAAACAAACAATCACGACAGACAGAGGTCGTCACACGGGTCCTCGTAGAGCTCCTCCTCGGCATCATCTATCGCCGAGTTCCTGCGCCCTCGACAGCGCCTGGGTGACCGCCATGGAATGAAGGCACCACGGGAAAGAGTCACCTTCTCAGCAGTTCAAGATAAGCTCGACATAAAGAAATAAGCAACACAATAATATATCTCAATCACCACACGTGACTCGACCATCTCACTCTAGACTCGACACAACTCTTATTCCTAATATCGCCGAGTCCATCCCCAAACCGACGTAATAGGTAAACGGCGAGTCCATCCCCAAACCGAATTCCATACATTAATCGGCGAGTCCATCCCCAAACCGATAATGCTACAACGCCTAGCCAATCCACCATAAACAAAAAGGGACCTAGCACCCTCGATTATCCTGGGTCCGGCTCAAAACGTCATACGACTCCCTAGCTCTCTCACTCGATGATTAGCTCGCCGCATGTCAAAGAGTAACACAACTTACTTGATCACATATCAAATAAAGAGAGCATGCTTAACATGAAGAAAACGCAATTCGACATTTAAGCAATAAAACATTCTGCATGAAGAAACGCACTGACAAAGAATACACCATTCACAACATATATTCAATCACATATCAAATACATGCAAAAACCCAATCTCGACACCAATCAAGGAGTCCATACATAAATATAACAATAAAAATAAAGTCTTAATAATGTCTAAGAGTTGCCCTTACGCTAGCATATTACGAAAGTATTAATGTGAAGAGCCCTTACCGAACTCCAAGTAAATGCTGCTCGACAACGACCTCGACACAGCTGTCTTCAAATGAGCTCGACAACGACCTCGACAAGGCTGTCTTCAAAGAGCTCGACAACGACTTCGACACGTACCGTCCTCAATCGACCTCGACACGTACACTTCTCAGTCGACCTCGACACGTACAGTTCTCGATTTGGATTCCGCTGCTTCCACGTCCTTGGATTCGCTTTCCCGTACACCTCGATTCGGAAATCACCCGATCTCGTGAATCAGACTTCCTAAAACAAGCACAACTCAGTTCGATCTATGGGTTCTAATACACTTAGCTCTCTTCCCAAACTTAACCACAACCCAGAAAATATAAAACTCAAGAACTTGAAATATATTTTTCCTCTAACACAAAGTTAGGGATTTCGATCAAAAGTTCATGAAAAGGTTATCTGATGCTTCAACAGATAGATCGACAACAACAACAACCAGAAGCAACAAACGAAAAACAAGAAATCGAAATAGACCGAAAATGAAGAGTTTCTGGGCACTGCCGATTGCAGAAAAACAGAGGAAGAAATTTGTTTTACAAGCCCAATTAATCGGTTAGAAAGATAGGTAATATTGTGAAGAAGAAAACCCATCAATTTGACATGATTTGGAAGCATAAAACTGGCTAAAAATGGAAGGAAAAGTAGCGCTAAACAGTAGCACAGAGGAAGAGAAAAATCTGTTCTTCATACCTCGATGGTGATCGAGCAGGCGAGATATGGGTCGAGAAGATGATGATGAACAAGATTGATGAAGAAAATTTGTGCAGAATCTCGATGGAACTCACGGTTTCGTCGATGGAAGTTCTGAAGAAAACAACGAAACTCAGAGCAGAAGGAAGGAAGAAGGAAGAAGAAAAGAGAAAGAATGAGTGTTTGAGGGAATCGGTCGTGGTATACAGCTGGAAGGGCATAATCGTAATTCCAGCTATAAGATGCCAATCCCATCAATCATTCTACCCGTCTAATCGTTCCTCTCATAATTACTCTCTACTCTGTCGGTCAACGGTCTAGACACTCGACGAGAACGGCAAGCCGACACTATAATTATTACAAACAATATAATAATAGCGCTGAATAACGTTCGAAAGAATACGAGGTGTCATCTCGACACGATGTCGACAAGGTTCTAACACGAGTTCGTGAACGCGGCCTCCTCAGCTCGACATGCGTCCTCATCAGCTCGGTACGCGACTTCATCAACTCGACACCCGACCTCCTCATTTCGGCTGACTAGTGCCGCGGTCTCATCATTTCGGCCAAATGACCTCGGCAAGCGAACTTGCAGCGGGATCTCGACACAATGTCTTGGTCGAGGTCTCGATCGTCGTCTAATACGATGCCGATCTCGTCCTCAGGTGTTACAATCTCTCCCTCTAAAAAATTTCGTCCTCGAAATTGCAAATAAGATTCTCACCTCGGAAAAGTTCAGTCTTTAGTCTTCATCTTCTCCTCCAGCTCCCAAGTCGCATCTCCCGCCTTCTCGATCCCACACAACTTTGACAAGTTGAATCTCTTTGTTCCGCGAATCGCTTGGCTTTCCGATCAACGATCCTTGCTGGTGACGCTTCAAAGATAGGTCGCCCTTCAGTTGAATCACATCCGTTCGATGACATGAGAGGGTCGGAAACATACTTCGCAATTGTGAGACGTGGAAGACGTCGTGAATGTTCGACAAGAATGGTGGCAAGGCAATCGATATGCCACCGACCGATCTGACGAAGAATCTGGTAAGGTCCAATAAATTTAGGTAAGTTTCCTGGATTTGATCGCCGACCAACTCGATGGTGGGGGTGACTCTAAGAAATACATGTTCTCCTTCCTCGAACTCGAGTGGTCGACGCCGTTGGTCGGCATAACTCTTCTGTCGACTTTGAGATGTTCGCATCCGATCTCGATCAAACGGATCTTCTCGGTGAGTCTTTGGATCATATCTGGTCCTCTGACGATTCGCTCGCCGCCCTGGTACCAACAAAGAGGCGTCGACATTTACGCCCATACAGCCGCTTCAAAAGGTGCCAATCCAATACTCGCATGGAAGCCGTTATTGTAGGTGAACTCCACCAATGGTAAGACGTCGTCCCAACTTCCTCGGTGATCTAACGCATAAGCCGGGCAACAAATCTTCAAGCGATTGGATCGTTCTCGGTCGGCCGTCGATGCGTGGATGATATGCCGAGCTAAGCTCGAGCTCGGTTCCCATCGCTCCTTGCAATTCCCTCCAAAAATGAGACGTGAATTTCGGATCTCGGTCCGACACGATCGAAGAGGGTATTCCATGAAGTCGTACTATCTCCGCGATGTAGATCTCGGTCAGCTTTTCCACGTTGTATGTCGACCTCATCGTAAGAAATGAGCGATTTGGTCAATCGATCGGTCGACGATCACCCAAATCGAATCATTCTTCTTCTGCGTCTTCGCAAACCTACAACGAAATCCATGGAAATACCGTCCCATTTCCATCGTACGCTGCGTCAGCGATTGTAGCATTCCGCAGTCGTTGGTGCTCCACCTTCGCTTTACGACACGCCAAACACGGTTACGTGCTCGCCACTTGCTTCTTCATTCCTGACCACCAAAAATGCTTCTTCAAGTCTTGATACATCTTCGTAACTCCTGGATGAATACTAAAGTTGCTCTTATGCGCTTCGCCGAGAATCAACTTCCTCGGCTCGGATCGTTAGGTACGCACACTCGGCCATTGCACCTCAAGATGTCGTCGCTCAGACGTGAAATTCGCCGCCTTCCCTTGCGCTATCAATCAATCTTCTCTTGCGAAGCTCGTCATGAACTTGCTGGTCTCGGATCTCGCCCAACAATCTGTTAGAAATGGTAAGCATACCAAATCTCGGCTTCCCGGTGAAACTTCGACACTCAACTTCAAGTCTCGGAACTTCTCGAGCATCTCCAACTCCTTGATCATCAATACCGAGGTTAAAACGCTCTTCCCGCTCAATGTATCCGCTACTACGTTAGCCTTACCGGATGGTATTCCAACGTAAAGTCGTAGTCCTTGAGAAATTACGTCCATCTACGCCGACGCATGTTGAGTTCTTTTCGGTCGAACAGTACTTCAAGCTCTTGTGATCGCTGAAAAAGAAGAGTGCTCCCATAAAGGTAGTGCCTCCATATCTTCAAGAAAAACTATCAGCCGCTAGCTCCAAGTCGTGAGTAGGGTAGTTCCTCTCGTGAATCTTAAGCCGTCTTGAAGCATACGCGACCACCTTCCGATGTTGCATCAAAGACGCATCCCAATCCCCTGGTGTGACGCATCACAATACACCTCGAAAGGCTCTTCCGTCGGGCAAAATCAACACAAAGCGCCGTCGCAAAAGCTCCTTCGCCGTTGAAAACCGGCTTCACACTCCTGGCCCAGGCAAAGGTTGATCCTTCCTCGTCGATCGTGTAAGAGGCGCGACAATCTTCGAAACCTTCAATGAATCTTCGGTAATATCCAAATAAGCCGACAAAACTCCCGATCTCGTGAATCGCCTTCATTGTTCCCACGCTAACACCGCCTCAATCTTAGTTGGATCCACAAATATTCCTTCTCCTGGAAATTAAGTGACCAAGAAAATTCACCTCTTCAAGCCAAAATTCACACTTCGACAGGTTGGCATAGAGTTGCTTATCTCGTAATATCTGCAGTACTCGACATAAGTGTTCTGCGTGCTCTTCTCGGTTCCTCGAGGAGATCAAGATGTCGTCGATGAACACTACAACAAACTGATCCAAGAACGAATGGAAAATCCTGTTCATGTAGTCCATAAACACAGCTGGCGCATTCGTCACTCCAAACGGCATCACCAAGTACTCGTAGTGACCGTATCTAGTCCTAAAAGCTGTTTTGGCGACATCTTCCTCCTTCACGCGAATCTGATGGTAGCCCGACTTCAAGTCTATCTTGGAAAAGATCGCCGCTCCACGAAGTTGATCCATCAAGTCGTCAATACGTGGTAACGGATAACGGTTCTTCACGGTAACCTTGTTGAGTTCGCGATAGTCCACGCACAGTCTTGATCGTCCATCCTTCTTCTTAACCAACAACACTGGAGCTCCCCACGGTGACACGCTCGGTCGTATGAATTGCTTCGACTCCAAGTGTTCGATCTGGGACTTCACTCTTTCATCTCGGCAGAGACATCCTGTATGGCGCTTTGGAAATCGGTCTGTTCCTGGAATCAGGTCGATGGAGAACTCGACCTCTCGTCTTGGTGGTAACCCTGGCACGCCTTCGAAACGCCCTCAAAGTCACACACCACCGAACATTCTTCACGCCGATCTGTTGGAAAACTTCCGAACTAGCGGATACATGTATTCCCTAGTTCCTTCTTTCAAAGAAACTCCAATACGTTCGTGAAAGATAATTGGAGACTCCAAGGTCCGGAAAAATTACGACTTTACGGCACAGTCCAAAGGACATGGTGGTGTGACAACCAATCCATCCCGAGAATGACATCTAAGCCCTTAAGAGGCAAACAAACCAAATTGACCACAAACTTTCTACTCAATAACCACTACACAATTAAGACATGCGTGTTTGTGACTAAGGTTTTAGCGATTGGGGTTGTAACTACTAATTTAAACGGTAAAGCAGTCACAGTCAAGTTCAAATGGTTCACACAATCAGAAGAAATAAAGGAATGGGTTGCACCCGAATCAAAAAGAACGGATAAGGATTTACCCTCGATCTCACATTCACCTTGGATAAGATCATCAGCTCGTTCTGCTTCCTCGCCACTCATGCAGAAAACTCTGCCTTTAGCCACTTGACGCTTCCCTTTGGCTCTTGCCGCAAGCATAGTCGGTTCAGCTTTGGGTGTAGGACAATCCTTGACAAAATGTCCTGGCTTCTTACAGTTGAAACACACCTCCACCCTCTGAGTACAGTTATTGGCGTAATGTCCCGTCTTTCCACAACGGAAACAAGTCACCTCGACACTGGTCTGTCCTCCGCTTCTCGGTACCTGGGTCATCGGACGATACTGTCCCCTGTTGTCGTTCCCCTGAGGTCGGTCGTAAGGCTTCTTCTGCGGTTGTTTTCCTTTCTGTGCAAATCTCTGCCCCGCCTACAACAGTCTTCTTCTTGTGGCTCCTCACTCCTTCTACCTCGACACATCGATCAATCAACTCTTGGAGGTTTCGGATCCTCAACGACACTACTGACTTCTGAATGTCGAATCTCAATCCCCGTTGGAATCTCTCACTTAACCATCTTTGGTCAGTTCGATCACGAAATGGACTGAAATACCTCGCCAATGACTCGAACTTGGCCGCATACTCGGACACTGTCGAGTTGCCTTGCTGCAGTTGAAGAAACTCTTGTTCCTTCTCGGCTCGTGCAGTATCTGGGAAGTACTTGTCCAAGAACCTTTCACGAAAAAGCTCCCAGGTCATCTCGCGACGTTCCGCTATAAATGTTTGCTTCACTCCTCTCCACCAATACTCTGCGTCTCCTAGTAGTAAGTAGGTGGCATAGTCGACCTTCACGTTGTCCGGGCAATGAAGTGCCTCGAAGATCTTCTCGATCTCTTGCATCCAAAGATCAGCTTTATTCGGATTTGGCTCACCGTAGAACTTCGGTGGATCATGCTTCCTGAAGTCGCCCAATCCTCTCGCTTCATTTCGTTACGCTCGTTCTTTGTTCTTTGCAAGTTCTGCTGAGTTAACGCTGCCGTCTGTTGAGCCATCGCGTTAGCCTGTTGAGTTGCAGCAGCTGATTGTTGAGCCATGGCTGCCGCCATCTCGGTCATAGCTTGAATAGCTCGTTCCATGTCGACATTCTCGGTTGCAGATGTCGTATTCCTACGAGGTGACATTAGATTCCACAAAGTTCAAAACCCTGTCAGAATCTCAGAACAAGGATGTGTTAAAACACACTGCTACAATCAAGAAACAGTTCAAACAATTTTTCAAGCAATAAGTGCTTCACTTAATCAAACAGCAATCAACATAATACAACTAGGTACCCACACACATAACCCGACACAGTGACCAGTCCAAATTCCTATGCACAGCTCGGTCAGAACCGAACTGCTCTGATACCAACAATGTAACGACCCGTTTCCGGACCGCTACCGAGCTCAATATACCGAGCTCGAGTTACCGAGCTCAACACACCAAGCTCAACATAAACCTATATGAGATGTGTTTTTAAAAACAAAACTCTTGTGCCTTTTAAAAACACGATATATTTTTTTTTATAAAACCAACTCGTGCACATCAGAGTAATTACAGCTTTTCGAAACATGGTGCAACTAAGACACAAGACTTAAATTCTAATAAAACATACATGCATAACATACATATATATATATCACTCGAAATAATAATGTATACAAAATACAGAGTAGCAAATGTGCAAAGAAAATACACCTAAGGTACGACGACTTCAAAAGAGCAATCATACCCTGGGGGTACTTCCGGCAGACTCCCACGCAGGGGGCTGCTCCAAAAGTAAGACCACCAGTCTACCCTGAAACAACAAAACAACACTGCCCAAACTGGTCACGACCTCGAACACAAAAGAAAAACGAAGTACAGTCCTCAGAAAACAAACATCCAACAAACAAACAATCACGACAGATAGAGGTCGTCACTCGGGTCCTCGTCGAGCTCCTCCTCGGCATCATCTACTGTCGAGTTCCCTGCGCCCTCGACATCGCCTGGGTAACCGTCATGGATTGAAGGCACCACGGGAAAGGGTCAACTTCTCAACAGTTCAAGATAAGCTCGACATAAAGAAATAAGCAACACAATAATATATCTCAATCACCACACGTGACTCGACCATCTCACTCTAGACTCGACACAACTCTTATTCCGGAATATCGTCAGCAGGTCCATCCCCAAACTGACGTAATAGGTAAACGGCAGGTCCATCCCCAAACCGAATTCCATACATTAATCAGCAGGTCCATCCCCAAACTGATAATGCTACAACACCTAGCCAATCCACCATAAACAAAAAGGGGACCTAGCACCCTCAGTTATCTGGGTCCGGCTCAAAAACGTCATACGACTCCCTAGCTCTCTCACTCGATGATTAGCTCGCCGCATGTCAAAGAGTAACACAACTTACTTGATCACATATCAAATAAAGAGAGCATGCTTAACATGAAGAAAACGCAATTCGACATTTAAGCAATAAAACATTCTGCATGAAGAAACGCACTGACAAAGAATACACCATTCACAACATATATTCAATCACATATCAAATACATGCAAAAACCCAATCTCGACACCAATTAAGGAGTCCATACATAAATATAACAATAAAAATAAAGTCTTAATAATGTCTTAGAGTTGCCCTTACGCTAGCATATTACGAAAGTATTAATGTGAAGCGCCCTTACCGAACTCCAAGTAAATGCTGCTCGACAACGACCTCAACACAGCTGTCTTCAAATGAGCTCGACAACGACCTCGACAAGGCTGTCTTCAAAGAGCTCGACAACGAATTCGACACGTACCGTCCTCAATCGACCTCGACACGTACACTTCTCAGTCGACCTCGACACGTACAGTTCTCGATTTGGATTCCGCTGCTTCCACGTCCTTGGATTCGCTTTCCCGTACACCTCGATTCGGAAATCACCCGATCTCGGGAATCAGACTTCCTAAAACAAGCACAACTCAGTTCGATCTATGGGTTCTAATACACTTAGCTCTCTTCCCAAACTTAACCACAACCTTAAAATATAAAACTCAAGAACTTGAAATATTTTTTTGCTCTAACTCATAGTTAGGGATTTCGATCAAAAGTTCATGATAAGGTTATCTGATGCTTCAACAGATAGATCGACAACAACAACAACCAGAAGCAACAAACAAAAACAAGAAATCGAAATAGACCGAAATGAAGAGTTTCGGCACCGCCGATTGCAGAAAAACGAGAGGAAGAAATTTGTTTTACAAGCCCAATTAATCGGTTAGAAAGATAGGTAATATTGTGAAGAAGAAAACCCATCAATTTGACATGATTTGGAAGCATAAAGCGGCTAAAAATGGAAGGAAAAGTAGCGCTAAACAGTAGCACAGAGGAAGAGAAAAATCTGTTCTTCATACCTCGATGGTGATCGAGCAGGCGAGATATGGGTCGAGAAGATGATGATGAACAAGATTGATGAAGAAAATTTGTGCAGAATCTCGATGGAACTCACGGTTTCATCGATGGAAGTTCTGAAGAAAACAACGAAACTCAGAGCAGAAGGAAGGAAGAAGAAAGAAGAAAAGAGAAAGAATGAGTGTTTGAGGGAATCGGTCGTGGTATACAGCTGGAAGGGCATAATCGTAATTCCAGCTATAAGATGCCAATCCCATCAATCATTCTACCCGTCTAATCGTTCCTCTCATAATTACTCTCTACTCTGTTGGTCAATCCGCCTAGACACTCGACGAGAACGGCAAGCCGACACTATAATTATTACAAACAATATAATAATAGCGCTGAATAACGTTCGAAAGAATACGAGGTGTCATCTCGACACGATGTCGACAAGGTTCTAACACGAGTTCGTGAACGCGGCCTCCTCAGCTCGACATGCGTCCTCATCAGCTCGGTACGCGACTTCATCAACTCGACACCCGACCTCCTCAGCTCAGCAGCTAGTGCACGCGGTCTCATCAGCTCGACAAATGACCTCGGCAAACGAACTTGGCACGGGATCTCGACACAAGGTCTTGGTCGAGGTCTCGATACGTCGTCCTAATACGATGTCGATCTCGTCCTCAGGTGTTACACCAAGTTTCTGGTCTACATAGAACTGAACTCAGCGTCTTATTCTTTCTTTTAGAAAGACATTCTGTTTTGAGCTTAATCTTTTCATCCTCTCTGTGAGAGTTATTTTGATTGTATTCAAAAGTATAATCTCTTTTGTAAACTGTATTTGGCCTAGTTAAGGCTCTGTTCCTCAAAGGCTCGACTGCACTGAGTCGTTTTGAGAAGTCGAGAGTATTGTCAAGTTTGTGGTAGAAGAATACTCTTGAGGAAAATTGTAATCAGTTGATTATAGTGAAAAATCCTTCAGGAGCAAAGGGACTAGACGTAGCTACCAGTTGGTGGTGAACTAGTATAAATCTCTGCGCCTCATCCTTTACTGCTTTACATTTATCTTTACCTTGTTCAGTAAAACAAGTGTTCATAAACTGTTTAATTTCTACATCCGGTTTAATTCTCTGCATCTGATATACAAACAGTTTTGAAAAACCAGTGTTGAAGTTTTTACGTATAGTTTGCGAAAAGTTTTTTAACACAATTCAACCCCCCTTCTTATGTTCACGTTCAGTGGGTCTACCAAGTAGACGAGCCATGAAGTCTTGAAAAAGAAATCATTAGCTCGAGGTCCATAAGATATAAAGAATCATAGAAATATATGCCATATATCTTATGAATTGATAACTGGTCACCTTTATTTAAGGCAATAAAGATAATGTGGACACTTTACCTAACTTCTAAAGATAGTCGTATTCGGTGGGAATACGACTAGACTCAGCCAGAATTAACATCCTAAATGACCTCACAAAGATGCAGTTAGGGCCGAATCAAGCTCGATACCACAAATGTAACACCTGAAAGTCCTATTCATGCTTTATTCTGATAATTAGCCTAACTCGCGTAATTAACGGGTATAAAAAAATACGGAGGAATAAAAATCGCAACACGAATAAGACTACGACGCGCTACAGTGAAATAATGCTAAGTGTCTCACATGCAGGTATATAAATGAGTATACACTATCAGAGTGCAAAGTGCGTAGTGTAGATAGTAATGATATAGTTATCCCAAAAAGAAGTAAACCTGTGAGGCTAACCTGCTGCCTTAACTAAACAAAATAGTAAAACATAGACATAACGTAGTATCAAAACTCCTGGCCAACAAATAACCAAACACCTCAGCGAGGGGGAAACTGAGAGCTCCCACTCTGAGAACCCGCCTGCCTAGGAAACAAGCGCTGATAGTCATGAGCTGTCGGGTGGCGAGAAGGACCAGATGTCGCCCTTCTCCCACGCCTCTGTCATCCACGGTGGCTAGACTCGCTGTGATGTCTAATAGGTTGCTCCGGCATCGGCTGAGGAGGCATCGGAGGATAACCTCCATAACCAAAGCCTGGTGGAAGCCCTGGAGCCTGCCACATCTGCTGATATGGTAGTCTCTGACATATCTAGAAGTCTCCTGAAAAGCTGGCTATAGGAAAACCTGGAATCCTGAAATAGATGGAGATGGTACTCGTATAGATCACTGCCTGACGCACATGGTCAATCTCCCACCCCATGCTGTCGAAATCATGGTACTGAATCTCAAAATCACCCTATACGGGGATCCGTGGGGGAAGGAGCATCGACGGGTGCATCAGTGTAAACTGCTCCATCGGGTGCTACTGCGGTTGCATCCTCCTCCTCAACAAAGTCTAACATACAATAATACATATACACACAAGCATACAAAGACAGGGAGGTAAGAATAACACAATCATCAAAAAGCGGGAAATGCATAGGTAGAATGAATGATTGACAAACCAGACAAAGAAGTACATATAAACAAATATGACCTAGCTACCCACATCCACTTACTCCTATGTCTCTTAATGAATAAATGAGTTGTGCGCTTCGGCATCTTTTCTTTCTATTGTCATTGTACTCCCCTTTTCCATTACGAATACTTATTGGCGAACCCCCTTTCCATTAGGTTGTTGTCCCCCATTTCTGTTAGGGACTCTCGTTTCCCTTTTCCGATAGAGCACGGGGCGATACTAGCCTAGTCCACGAGGTATTCCCCTTTTCCATTAGGAATCCTCCTCCCCCTTTTCCGATAGGGACGTCTGTTTCCCCCTTTTTCGATAGGGAACGAAGTTGATCAAACCTACTAGGTGAGATATCCCCCATTTCCGTTAGGGATTCTCTCCACATCACATTCCCGTCAAGAATGGAGTGGTTACTAACGCAATATCATGTACATGCATCTCAACACCTCATAATCATGTTTCACATCAGATTATGCAGACATTCCCAGATATACCCTTTTTATCATATTAATGCATATTAGAAACCATACTCAGGCATATAGCATGCTAAGGCAACGTAACACACATATTCTACGTAATACACATTTAATCATGTCACCCTAAGCATGTCACTATTCACATAGAGCACATATGTCACATCTCATTGTTTTAGCATATTATCAGACAATCATGTTTAATAATAAAATAATCCTAAGTTAGTTGATGGGTCTACCACGCCTATCCTTAGATGTGGCATACCGTAACCCCTATCCTTAGGTGTTACTGACATCAACCCCTAGTAGGGCTACACATGCCAAACAGTCATATCTACAATACAGAACCCAATAAAAGTGCATTCTTTCCCCCCACCTGGTAATAGAAGCACTTGGAAGAAAACTGAACACCGGGACGTAACCACGAAATCACCAACAATCACACCAACACTCCCGCACTATGATCTGGTTCAGCCAACAACAAGAAACAAGTTCAGAGTTACCAACAATGTTACCAAACATTCCAGAACAGTCCACAATTAACCGGAATCACACAAACGCACTCGGATTAGAATTAGGGCAACTAATAAACTAATTAAAACACCAAGAAAGACCACGGCCAGTGGCTGGTCTTCCAGAACCATAACTTACCCAAAAATAACTCTAGATAAGCCTCCATAGTCAACCGGTACCCGTACTA
Organism: Calophaca sinica; assembly: GCA_037113605.1. Classification (NCBI taxonomy): domain Eukaryota; kingdom Viridiplantae; phylum Streptophyta; class Magnoliopsida; order Fabales; family Fabaceae; genus Calophaca; species Calophaca sinica. The sequence goes on from CM073734.1 coordinate 39,612,604, forward strand.
TCTCAAAACCCTAAAATATGAAGAACAGGTAATGAGGGACCATTCAAACCAACAAGTCTACCACGAAAACAGAGCTGGGACATGAAGAACAGAGACTCCTATCTCTGTTTCATGACCCATGGAATCTTCTCTGGGAGTTCCGGCAAAATCCTAGCTCGTTCGGTACCCGCACGGTCAAAATGGGGTCCAAAACACAATCTGATTAGGGTTAAGAACAAGAATCAATTTAAGATTAAGAATTGGAAAAATGAAACAGACGTGATCAGAGGATGGGATTAGAGTTTACCTCGAAGCAACGGCGATTGGAGATAAGCCCTAACAAGCTTGAACGGTAACAGACGAATTACCACCGCCGGATTGAAGAACGGATGAACAAGATTGCTTTGGATGGATTCACAAAGCTTTGAAATGTTAAAAATGGAGGAAAACAGGGAAGATGGGTGCTCTGGTCGTAAAAGATGAGGAAGGAGGTGAAAAATTGGATCAGAGGTGTTAATTCCCTTAAATAGGAAAAATTCCTTACACAAGGTGCGCGCCATGCGCAACCCATAGTGTATCGGGCGCGCGCCACGTGCATCATTGCAAACAGCTTCTGTCTCCTTGCGCTGCTACGCTGCTGAGCACGCCGCCACGCACCGCTCGAGGAAACTTCGTCCAGAAGTTTGCTGCTGCATGCATGCCACGTGTCACGCTGACTCTTCTTGTTGGTCCACCATACATCAGCGCGTGTCACGCGCGTTCCTAGTCATAGCAGGCGCGCGCCACACGCTCCTGCATATCCTTGTCTGTTTTCACGCGATTTCTTCGATTCCGACTTCCGTGCGATCCAGAACTCGATACCCTAACACTTAAACATGATTCCTAACACAAGAGGACTCAAATGGACTTAAGAACAAAGGTTTTAAGCCTCATATACTCGTCCGAAAACTCTCACTCGCTCAAAGGTACGAAACCTAAAAGCCCTAATCTCAACTCCGATCGTTCTCAAACTTAACCAAGCTTCCATGACTCAAACCAAAGCCTCATAACACACTATACTGAACTCAAATAACATATAAAACCTCCAAACATGCTTTCACACAACACAGAAATCGAGCACACTGCCAAAAGGCCAAACATGCAGTCAAAACACACTAATCCCTACCTAGGGCACACAAATACGCCTAGTCACACATAAACACACATTAAGCAAGATTAGAAAAATGAGGATGTTACATTACCACCCCCTTAAAAGAGATTTCGTCCCCGAAATCACGCACCTGAAAATAAATGAGGATACTGCTGACGGATCTCACTCTCACACTCCCAAGTCATGTCACGTGTCACCTCATCCCACAGAACCTTAAGCAAAGGAATAGTTTTACCACGAAGTTCCTTCATCCTCCTATCTAAAATCCGTATAGGCAGTGCTTCATACTCTAAGTTCTCTTTCAATTGTATTGACTCGGGTTCAAGTATATGTGATTGATCAGAAAAATATTTGCGAAGTTGTGAAACATGAAAAACATCATGAAGTCTGGAAAGATTAGGCGGTAAGGCTACATGATAAGCTACTGGGCCAATCTTACGGAGAATTTGAAAAGGTCTAATGAATCTAAGGGTTAGCTTTCTAGATTTGATGGCTCTGCCAATTCCAGTTCTAGGTGTCACTCTCAGAAAAATATGGTCTCCTTCCTGGAATTCTAAAGGTCTCCTCCTTTTGTCGCTATAACTTTCTACCTATCCTGTGATGCTTTCATCTTCTCTCTAATCTTCTTAACTTGTTTCGTGGTTTGCTATACCAACTCTGATCCTAATACTTGTGTATCTCCTGTCTCAAACCAACACAAAGGGGTCATACACTTCCTTCCATATAGTGCCTCAAAAGGTGCCATACCTATACTTGAGTGAAAACTGTTGTTATAGGTAAACTCTACTAACGACAAGAATTCATCCCAACTTCCTACGTGCTCCAACACAGAAGCTCTTAACAAATCTTCTAGGGATTGGATTGTTCGTTCCAACTGACCATCCGTTTGAGGATGATAAGCAGAACTCAATCTTAATTTGTTTCCTAAAGCTTGTTGCAACTCATTCCAGAACCTTGAGGTAAATCTAGGATCTCTATCACTGATGATGCTCGAAGGAACCCCATGCAATCTCACAACCTCCTTAATGTATATTTGAGCTAATCTCTCCAAAGGGTACTTCTCTTCGATCGGAATAAAATGAGCACTCTTGGTTAACCGATCAATAATTACCCAAATTGCATCAAACTTCTTAGGCGTTCTTGGCAATCCTACGACAAAATCCATTGCTATTCCGTCCCACTTAATCACATGTCCGAGAAATTGCACCTCTTCAAGCCAAAATTCACACTTTGACAGTTTAGCATAAAGCTGTCTGTCCTTCAAAATTCGAAGTACAGTTCTTAGATGCTCCACATGCTCTTCTTTCGTTCGCAAATAAATCAGTATGTCATCAATGAAGACGATTACAAATTTGTCTAAGAATGGTCTAAAGATCCGATTCATATAATCCATGAACACTGCAGGAGCATTAGTCACACCAAATGGCATAACCAGATACTCAAAATGTCCATATCTAGATCTAAAGGCAGTCTTAAGGATATCTTCTTTCTTGACCCTAATCTGATGATAACCAGATCTCAGATCAATTTTGGAAAATATTGCCACTCCCTTCACTTGATCCATCAAATCGTCTATTCTAGGCAAAGGATACTTGTTCTTAATCGTGACCCAATTAAGTTGCCTATAATCATTACACATCCTAGCAGATCCATAATTCTTCTTCACAAATAACACCGGTGCTCCCCACGGTGAAACACTGGGTCTAATGAATCCTTTCTTGATTAAATCATCTAACTGGGATTTCAACTCTGCTAGTTCTGCTGAGGACATTCTGTAGGGTGCTGTGGATATAGGTCCAGTTCCTGGGATAAGGTCTATTGCGTATTCTATCTCCCTTTTCGGGGGCAATCCTGGAACGTCATCAGGAAATGCTTCTGGGAATTCTCTTACTACCGGCAAAGAGTCCATGCTAGGAGTATCCTTAGCTTCCATTGAAAATAACGTCATATACTTCGGAGAAAGCGAGCACACCGCCAAAAGGCTAAACATGCAGTCAAAACACACTAATACCTACCTAGGGCCCATAAATACGCTTAGTCACACATAAACACACATTAAGCAAGATTAGAAAAATGAGGATGTTACAGGAAGTGTGATTGCTCTTGTGAATCCTTAAATTAGTTTGGGGTTATTGTGATTTGATACTTGAATTTGTTGTTGTTATTGTTAATTTAAGTTGATTAAAGAAAAATTGTGTTTTGAGACTCCTTGATGTTTGACAAGCTATGATAGGAGCAAAGTATTTAGTGTAGTGGTTTTGATTAGAAATCTTGGAAATTTTGGAAAAGAAATTAGGTGTTGTGTGTTGTAGTTTGGTTGTTTGAAAGTTTTAAAATTTTTCCCTAAGCTAGGTGTTAGAGCCGGGAGCTCTAAGGAGGAAAGGAAAAGAAATTTTTGTGTTCGTGGACTTGAAAAATGTGTATTTAATTGTTGTCAAAGTTTTGGGAAAATTTTGGAAAGAATTTAATTAAGTTTGAGTAGTTGATTGGCTTTTAAAGCATTGAGACACTTAGGTGAAATGGAATCCTTGTATTCCTAAACCAAGTGGAGCCTTGATCAACTTATTATTATGAAAAGAATTTTAGGGATTTGAAGTTTAGGTTAATTTATTTAAAGTTGTAAGAAAGGGTTTTAGTATTATTGTTGTTAGTGTTGATTGAATTGAATAAGGCTATGAAACACCTAATGTTAAAGAAATTTTGTGTTTCTTGAACAAGGTAGAGTCTTAGAAAATTAGTGTTGAAAACCTTTTAATTTTAGTGTTAGTTTTGTTGTTAGAAAAGATTTGAAAGTTAGAAAATTTTAGGTATTGTTAGGTTGTAAAACCGAGGGAGTATTTTGTGTTTTAGTGTTGTTTGTGAAATTTTACTTAGTTGATATACTATTAGATAATAATTAAATACTTTCGTTGTTTAGTAAATGCGTTAGTTTTGAAAGAAAATGATTTTCTAGTGTTTTTAAAGTTAAAAGTTTAGTTATAAAGATTTTGAGTAAGTTGTAAAGTGTTTAAAGATATTATTTTAACTATGTTTTAGTATCTTTTAAGTGTAAAGTATTACTAAAAGGATTTTTGGATGAGTAACCTAGGAGTTTAGGATTAAACCATAACCTAGGGATTTCTTTGGGTGAATTAGAAATTGTTCTAAGTTTCAGTGTGCGCGGTTTAGGATCTTGGGGACGTGAGGACGTGCTGATGAGAGTTGTGACGTGTTTTGACACGTGGACCGATATTTTGATAAGGGCTACTTCTAGATATACTTATAGTTCTAATGTTAAATGCTGAGATGTGGTTTCTGTTCATATGCTTATGATTTTTGAATATTGAATTGTGGATGCAAGTTGATTGGATTTTTACTGAATTGAATATATGATATATGTGGAAATATGTTTTATCATGTGTAAATGATATGCTGTGGTGTGGTATTTGATAATTGAATATTTATTTGATTATGTCTGGTTGAAATATAATATGCATTATATGTTCATTGGAGTCGGTGGAATGCATTATCATGCATTGTGGTATAACTTCGATCTGAATATCCTGGGGGTGATGGATTGCCTTATGGCCAGAGGAATTCAGGAATGTCGTTAATTAACCATCGCATGGAAAAGTAACGATTTGGGGACGTACCATGGCGTACCAATGATTGACTATTGCGATATTCTGGTATCATAAACAGTGGCATGTAGTCGCATTTGCAGAGCATTTATGTATTCTTATTGAATTGTATATTATGTTCTATCTGTATAATATGAATTGTTATTGTACATGTTGTTGCTATTGTATTTGTCTGTGAAAGAAGTTGACCCTTGTCTGTGGTTCTTTCAATCAATGATTGTAACCCATGTAATGAAGACTGGAAAGTGTCCGATGGTTGCTGACAAGTGTAGCTGAGGATAGTACCATCTAGCTATCCGACTTGTCTGTTAGTTTGAACATACTAGAGGTCTAGTAAGTGTTGTAGTGTGCCGACCAACTATAGGATGTGCACTGTTTTAATTACAATGTTGTAATGAGTGTATTTTAGTTTTCAATACTTGAATTGTCATATGTGCAATGATTGAATAAATTTATTAGAATGGTTATTGTAGTTTTATTTTGGTGTCTCTATTTATTCATCGTCATGTTTTTAAAATCTCTGTAATACTCTGACTGCTCTTTTAAAAGAAATTTTTTAAAAATAGAACCACATTTTCGAAAACCATGCAAGCAGAGTATTTCGCTTTTCAGAAATATGTTAACTTTTGTCAGAAATATTAGTGTAGTAGCGCTCCAGGAACAAGGTGTTACACAACCCATTACAAATTTGCACACAACCATGTGTCGAGTTCTTCCAACACATACAAAGACAAGGGATGAAAACAATGAATTTGTGGTGGAATGTGCAGTTGATTCCCTTAAATTCATGTCAGACAACCATCAGTGCAAGCTGGAGCACATAAGTACCATTGCAGCTGAATATTTAACAAATACTATAAAGAGTTTAGGTTTTGAGGCATGCGCTGATGTTCTCACCCGCTTCGTCCAATGTTATCGCCATGATGCAAGAGATGCTCGTGTGGGCCAACACGTTTCTTTGTACCCTATAATTCCATTTCCTCCATATGTGGGTGTGATAGTTGCATCACCACTTCCACGACCTACAACTTTTTGTCCTTCAAACTCGCTTCCTGACCTAATGAAAATGGGTGGGTTCTTCGGAGTTGAAACGAGTGGTTTTGGTATTAACTCAAGCTGTGCATGCCCTAAACCAACCCAGAAAAAAAAAGTATATTTAAAATAAAAGTGACATTTGACAATGTGGATACAATATTTTATTATATATATATATATACAAGGGAATTTATGATATTTTCTATTTATTAATTTTCTCTCACTCTCGTTAAATTATGGAGAGTAAAATCAAAATATTTAATAAAATTCATTTAATAATAAGAGTTATTAAAACAAAGAATAAAGTTACTAGCACTACCCAACATTTACTTGCATGTAAACCATTTGCGTGTTTCTCACATGAGAAATAAATGATTTTTTACGTCGTGAAATTAATTAAATAAATTTACAAACAAAGCTAATTTAATTGTAGGTTGATTTTATTATTAAATAATTTTGACCAATTTAAATAATTGTACCAAAACATTATTTGTTGGGTTGTTGCAAGATTTAAACCCATAGCAGGTGTGAGAGAATTCTTCAGGAACTCTGAATGAGGCAGTAGCAATGGTGCAACCCATAATAACACAACCCATTACAAATTTGCACACAACCATGTGTCGAGTTCTTCCAACACATACAAAGACAAGGGATGAAAACAATGAATTTGTGGTGGAATGTGCAGATGATTCCCTTAAATTCATGTTTGTCAATCATCAGTGCAAGCTGGAGCACATAAGTATAGTTGCAGCTGAAGATTTGACAGATACTATAAGGAGTTTGGGTTTTGAGGCATGCACTGATGTTCTCACCCGCTTCGTCCAATGTTATCGCCGTAATGCAAGAGATGCTCGTGTGGGCCAACACGTTTCTTTGTGCCCTGTAATTCCATTTCCTCCATATGAGGGTTTGATAGTTGCACCACCACCGCCATCACCGACAATTTTTTGTGCTTCAAACTTGCTTCCTGACCCAATGAAAATGGGTGGGTTCTTCGGAGTTGAAGCGAGTGGTTTTGGTATTGACTCAAGTTGTGCATGCCCTACACCCACCCCAAAAAAAAAGCATATTTAAAATAAAAGTGACATTTGACTATGTGGATTCAATATTTTATTATATATATAAAGTTTACAAGGGAATTTATGATGTTCTCTTTTTTTAATTTTCTCTCACTCTCATTAATATATAGAGAGTAAAATCAAAATACATAATAAAATTCATTTAATAATAAGAGTTATTAAAACAAAGAATAAAGTTACTAGCTATACCCAACATTTACTTATATGTAAACCATTTGCATGTTTCTCGCATGAGAAATAAATGATTTTTTTTACGTCGTGAAATTAATTAAATAAAGTTACAAATAAAGCTAATTAATTATCGGTTGATTTTATTATTAAATAATTTTGACCAATTTAAATAATTGTACCAAAACATTATTTGTTAGGTTGTTGCAAGATTTAAACCCATTGCAGGAATGAGATAATTCTTCAGGAACTCTGAACGAGGCATTAGCAGTGGTGCAACCCATAATAGCACAACCCATTACAAATTTGCACACAACCATGCGTCGAGTTCTTCCAACACATACAAAGATAAAGGATGAAAACAATGAATTTGCGGTGGAATGTGCAGCTGATTCCCTTAAATTCATGTCTGTCAACCATCAGTGCAAGCTGGAGCACATAAGTACAGTTGCAGCTTAAGATTTGACAGATATTGTAACACCCCGTTTCCGGAGCGCTACTGTGCAACCCAATCTAATGCTGAAAAACATTTAATGCGTATATGATTTCAATAAAAAGTACTCTTCTCTATTTCGTAATGGAAAATAGGAGTAATTTTTTTTTCTTTTTCTTTCATTGAAATTCTTTTCAAAATTGAGACATAAAGAGTACTGCAGTTTTCTAAATGATGTCAAATCAGTCTTTTGCAAATATCAGTGTATATCACATCACAATTAATGATTCAGATCACATAAGACATAACATTATCATTTCGCACTGAGGCGAGTTTTTTTGAAGAATGTAATTACAAGGCAATACTTAATTACGCAAATAATCAAAACAAAACCCTAAGCTAAGCTTGCCAACAACTATAAACTTTACTAAAAATTCATTCAGCAAGATCACAACACAAGGCACTCAGAGGAATTTTCCTCCACTGGCTCATTCTTCAATACATCCGGGAGGGACGAAACAGCAGTAGCAATGTGACACTCCATCTGGTAACATCCATAAGAATGTCCAATCCAACAACAGTGCAAGGGTAAATTCTTTGTCCACGAGTTTATCATAGGCTATGTCGCATGCAAACAAGATATATATATATAATACAACAACACGCCTTTATATACATATACATACTTAATAGACCGCACACATCATCATCGTGGTATATCAAGCATTTGCATGTGAATAGACAAATCAACCAATTAGATAAACAATCAAGTCACCACAATATTAAACAATTGCATGTGAGCCGACAGTTCTATCAGCAGATCAATGATCTAGTCATCATAATGTCAGATTCATCAAACAATTCATCACATATCATAAATGTGGTTAGCCATGCATGCCAATGCATTATGAACAAGTTTGTGTATACACTTGCAGCCTTAAACAAGGACAGCAATAGGAACAAGGAAAGCCTTTTCCAGGTCCGAACAAATTCCCCTACCAAGGGTATAGCCACACATTAGGTCGTGTTGCCAACTACTACCTCTGGTCCAATGGGTACTGTGGGTAGCTGGCAAATGAAGTGACAACCCGCCCTTTTGAAGTCCTTAAGACAATCAAACGCTACGAGTGTCGATGCTCAATGATCAGTATGCATCCAAACAATTTTTTTTATACAACCCACTTATCTTTAAGGAGCGTCTGAGACATAATTTATTTTAATCAATGCGGATCGACGAGTCCTCACTTTCTTAGTAAATTTTTAAATCTCAGTTTTGGTGTCACATCTAAGTGATATTGTGCCAGAAATAGCTTTTGAGCTTAGGTCATTGGAACCCTAGTTGTGCTAAATAATGCATTAGGGAAATTCCCAGGAAAGAGAGGCGGTGCGAACACTCTTAATTACTAAGTCTTTCCTAGTCAGAATTTTCCCAAACGCATCATTCAACTCAACCATTTTTGCAAATTTTACTCAAGTTCTTTTTCTACTATGGTTCCATTGAAAAATTCTTTGCAAGCTTTGGCTAGTTTTACTAAAATCCTCACGCTTACTTTTAAGTCAAAATGCCCCTTAATATTTCTTTTATGAAATCTTTTCTTAGCTTATAGAATCGCATCGGATTTACCGTTCGTAAATCGTCAAACCAATAACAGTAGATTGTCGCATTATTAATTAATCCATCATCATTGACCTTATTTATGCATACTTTAATCAATTCCAAGTTGAAATCAAAACATTCATAATTGATTTAAGACATAAAACCCAAATCATTGTTGCCACACGGGGCTAAAAACATGCTACAATATCTCTACAACACATAGTAATACTACAACCACTACCACACAATTAACAATCAATCAAACCACTCAACAAACAAGGCGAAAAGCCCAAACTCATTATGTAAGAATTTCCCTTACCTTGGGCGCTTTAACAATCCAAGCAAGGTAATTCCAAACTATCGTCAAGTCGAACCTCGCGCGAACCTTAAGCACGAACCTTAACAATGCAAACTTAATACAATTAGAACCCGAAAATACAAATCCTAACACCCTAGGACAGCCACGGTTTGGGTCCCTAAAAGGCCTAAGGATTACTCACTTAATCCCATTTGAATCACACCTAGTCATATGTCATGAATCAAGTCAAAGTTATGCAAGTTTTGAAACTTTTTCAAACACTACACACTTAGAAAAATACCTAACCCAAAATTTTACCAATTGAAATAGTGTTTTACCACTTTGAATAGTGTTTTCCCAACTTTGAATCACTTTTTAAAACACTAAAACATGTCACCAAATTTTAGAAACAATTTCATTACAAGTTCAAAACAATTATTGAAACATAAACCAAATCTTTTCCCAAAATCAAACTTCTTTGAAATGTTTTGCGAAACCAAATTCTTAACCAACTTTTACAATATTTTTGAGACATAAAACAACTTAAAAGAATGTTTAAGAATAACATAAGGGCCACGGTTTTGGTGTCCTAAAACAAACCCAAAATTTTCAACTTTTCATTTCCAAAACATATCATTTCACCACACTTAAATCCTTAAACCTTAAACCAACTTCCATAACATCTAACATACTTTAAAATCAAGTTAAAACATCCCCCAAAATCATCTTAGAGACCACGGTTTCTAGCCCCCTAAACAACCAAATTTATTTTTCCAAAACTTTGTAAAACATGCTTATATGACAAGTTTCAAACATACTACTCAAAACCCTCCAAGAACTAACTCCAAAACAACAAAATCAAGCCAACATCAAGCCCCCAACTGCCCTATAAATTCGACCAGAACCAAGAGTTGAAGTTTTCAAATTTTAAAAACACTAAACAAGCTTAATCATGGAGGAAAAGGATGGATCTAAAGATTAATCAAGCTAATACATCAAGATCTAACAATTTCTAAACAAAACAACACTAAAACCTTGAAGAACTCTTCCATGGCAGCCAAGAGGAAAATAACATGGGTTAGGAGGCTTACCAAGAAGTCTAGGGATGGTTGATCAAGAATCAAGATCAAAGGAAGGAAGATTGCACTAAAAAACACCAAGTTTTTCAACATTTCTCACACTTTCTCTCTCTAGAATTTTCTCCACCAAGCATAAATGGAAAAATTATGAAGGGGCTGATCTCCTATTTATAGAGATCTCAAGGGACAAGGAAGAGATAAAAATTGTTCATTTAGTTGGATCTTAACCATTTAGTTCCAAACTAACTAAGTAACCTAACTACCATTCACACCTAAACCAATCAAAACATTCTATTTGCCCAAGGTGGGTCCCAAGCATGTGTCTTGGCTCCCATTGGTATAAAGTGGTCGACATCCCCCTAAAAAAATCAAAGGGTTTCACTTCGGCGCGTTATCGATCAACTGGGTGCGCGGCGTTCCACGTCTATTAGGTTTTTGTACCAAAAACTCCAAAAATAAATCTAATAAATTATTCTATACTCAAAAATTATTAATTAACCAAAATGTCCCCAAAAAAATTAGAAGTATTTCTATGAATGTCGCTTTCTCGATTTACGAGCTAAAACACTATCGTAATACAGTTCTGGGCGTAGACAATACACTAATTATTTTCTGATACCCAAAAATTCCAGAACAATTTCCAATAAATTCTAAATATTGGAAAATGGTAAGATCTAAAATTTTATAAAATTTGGATCACGTTTGGGCATGTTTCAGTTAGAAACTCACCCAATAGCCTAGTTACAACAGAATTGAACAGAATTCTCGCAACGTAATAAAAACTGTTAATTAGTGAGGATCACTAATTTCAATTTCTCTTATGATCTAGATATTATTCAAAAAATAAAATCATCAATATAAAATCATAAAAATAAAAGTCATATTAAATATGACATAAAACAGACAATTTGACAATTAACTAAACATTGAAAATCCAAAATGTGACTTAAAAATATCTATTAATTCCTAAAAATTATTTCTCCTTCAATAAAATATTTTTCTTTAATCAAACAACAATTTTTCACATTTTTCAAGCTTAATTCATATTAAAAACAGTATACGTCTACACTGTCTCTTAATCTGAATTAATTACTAAAACAGTAAATTGTTTACAATAAATCTTTGTAGTTCTTCGTATTTTAACAAACCATTGAGGTGATCAATCTCTATGATTTATTTTCAAGTAGTTGGAACAGTAAAATAATTTTCATAAAAATTGGGATGTTACAGATACTATAAGGAGTTTGGGTTTTGAGGCATGCGCTGACGTTCTCACCAGCTTTGTCCAATGTTATCGTCATAATGCAAGAGATGCTCGTGTGGGCCAACACGTTTAATTGTACCTTGTAATTCCATTTCCTCCATATGAGGGTTTGATAGTTGCACCACCACCGCCACGATTGACAAATTTTTGTGCTTCAAACTCGCTTCCTGACCCAATGAAAATGGGTGGGTTCTTCGGAGTTGAAGCGAGTGGTTTTGGTATTGACTCAAGCTGTGCATGCCCTACACCCACCCCAAAAAAAAAGCATATTTAAAATAAAAGTGACATTTGACTATGTGGGTTCACGATTTTATTATATATATATAAAGTTTACAAGGGAATTTATGATGTTCTCTTATTTTTAATTTTCTCTCACTCTCATTAATATATAGAGAGTAGAATCATAATATTTAATAAAGTTCATTTAATAATAAGAGTTATTAAAACAAAGAATAAAGTTATTAGCTGTACCCAACATTTACTTGCATGTAAACCATTTGCGTGTTTCTTGCATGAGAAATAAATGATTTTTTTACGTCGTGAAATTAATTAAATAAAGTTACAAAACAAATCTAATTTAATTGTCGGTTGATTTTATTATTAATTAATTTTGACAAATTTAAATAATTGTACCAAAACATTATTTGTTGGGTTGTTGCAAGATTTAAACCCATTGCAGGAGTGAGAGAATTCTTCAGGAACTCTGAACGAGGCAGTAGCAGTGGTTCAACCCATAATAGCACAACCCATTACAAATTTGCGCACAACCATGAATTTGTGGTGGAATGTGCAGCTGATTCCCTTAAATTCATGTCTGTCAACCATCAATGCAAGCTAGAGCACATAAGTACAGTTGCAGCTGAAGATTTGACTGATACTACAAGGAGTTTGGGTTTTGAGGCATGCGCTGTTGTTCTCACCCGCTTTGTCCAATGTTATCGCCATAATGCAAGAGATGCTCGTGTGGGCCAACATGTTTGTTTGCTCCCTGTAATTCTATTTCCTCCATATGAGGGTTTGATAGTTGCACCACCACCGCCACGACCTACAAATTTTTGTGCTTCAAACTCGCTTCCTGACCCAATGAAAATGGGTGGGTTCTTCAAAGTTGAAACGAGTGGTTTTGGTATTGACTCAAGCTGTGCATGCCCTACACCCACCCAAAAAAAAAAGTATATTTAAAATAAAAGTGACATTTGACTATGTGGAATCAATATTTATTTTATATATATATATATATATAAAGTTTAAAGGGAATTTATGATGTTCTTTTTTTTTAATTTTCCCTCAGTCTCATTAATATATAGTGAGTAAAATCAAAATATTTAATGAAGTTCATTTAATAATAGGAGTTATTGAAACAAAGAATAAAGTTACTAGCAATACCCAATATTTACATGCATGTAAGCCATTTGCGTGTTTCTCACATGAGAAATAAATGATTTTTTTACGTCGTGAATTTAATTAAATAAAGTTACAAACAAAGCTATACACTAGTGTGAAATACACCTAAAAAATAGATTTATAACGCCGGTTTATATAATGCAGTGGCATTTTTTATATTAATGCGTAACTTTTAACGCCTTTTTTTAAAAAACCGACGTTATAAGTTAAAAGGTAAATCCGGCCAAAAGTGGAGCCATGTTACGATGCCAGTTTTTTCAAAAACCGCGATTAAATGCTGAACCTATGGCACCGGTGTTATGACAAAACCGCGGTTAAAAGATATGACGCCGGTTTTTGAGAAAAATGCTGTTAGATCTTAAAAAAATAAGTGAAAAGTTAAATCCGGGCAAAAGATACAACGCCAGTTTTTGAACTAAACCGCAGTTAAATGTTAAACCTATGGTGCCGGTTTTTTGATAAAACCACGGTTATAAGATACGGCGTCTGTTTTTGAAGAAAACCGCAGTTAAAGGTCGTTTTAAAAAATATCTAAAGACCCTTCTCTCGTTCTGTTCTCTTCCATGTTCTCATTTTTCCTCGTTCTCATTCTGTTCCATCGCGCCGTCCTTGCCCTCGTCCTCCCTCACTCGCCGTCCTCGCCCTCCCTCACTCATTTTTGGTTGCCTTCTTCCTCTCCCTCGCGCAATCATCGTCTCTCATTTTTGGTTGCCTCCTTCCTTCCCTTGTGTCGTCCCTCATTCTCCACCTCGACACTCCTCCCTCGCGCCATACTCCCCCCCGCGTCGGCACTCCCTTGCACCGTCCCTCAGTCTCCACCGCGACACTCCTCCCTTTCCTCCTTCCTCGTTCTGCGTGCATTGAGTTTCAGGTGGCCAGGTCGCGCGGGTGTGCACTGTAAAGGGCTCAAAGCCGCTGCATTCTTCATTGCAATGTCTTTTTCTTCAAAAGGTAGCTTTAAGTTTCAAGGTCTTCTTCTTCATGAGTTCATCAACTATGTTTTCAATGTTTTGGGTTTAGGACTTCTGTGTTGGGTGCTATCTCAGGATGTTGTGCTTTCATTTTGTGTTGTCTTGTCAATTTGAATCTGTCAAAGTTTGGTTATGTTTATTTGGTTTGATTTAACAATTTTTGTTGTGTTTTTTTTTCTTAATTTGGTTTCATAGGTCTCGGAGCCTTTTTATTTGCTTGACAACTAAAGTTGGGCACCATAGCAATTGTTGCTCTTGAATGAATTTGGTTAGGAAGCAAGTGAAGACGTTGGTAGGTTGAGAGGGGGAGGAACTCGGCCAAAATCAAAAGAGGAAGAGGGAGTCCCCAAATCTTCATTTTCTAGCTTTAATTAAGTGAGTTCTCAAACCCTTGATGATTTGGTGTTAGGATTTTGTTTACATGATGTTTGGATAATGTTTTGTGACTTTGCATGTGTTTATATTGGAACCTTGCTTGCTGAAATAATATGAATTTAGGTGTGTGTTGATTTTGTGAGTAATTGATTTTTTATGTGTTTAGATATTGATATAAAGTGAGCTGGTTGCTATTAACTTCTAGAAATTTTTGTTTGTTTTTTTAATTTGAAGGCTGTACAATGTGTTGTTGTTGCTGGAGAATGGATTTAATTTGTTTCGATTGTGAATAAGTTGTTGGAAATGAATAGGGTATGTACATGATTTTAAGTTCAATTTTTTAATACCCTTGTTGTGTATTGTGAATTATGATGTGGGAAGTGTTGCTTTTGCTTTGATGAATTGATCAATGAGAAATTATTTCTATTGGGAATTTTGTTTTTGTGATGTGGGTTAGGTTTGGGGGATGGATTGGTTTTTGTTCTAACTTATGAATACAAACATGTCAATGTTAGTTAAATATCTAAGCATAAAAGTGTGTGTATATTATTGTAGAACACATTTATGGATCGTAGTTGGATGTAAAAACATCGTTTAGGCGATGAGTATAAGAACAGTGTCGAAGAGTTCTTACAATTTTCCTAAGCAAAATTTCCTAATCAAACAACTTTCTATTGTCCTTGTGTTAAGTGTTTGAATGGGCCAACACTAATTGTTGAGGAGATACGAAATCATCTTCGTGTTTTTCGGATTTGGCAAAGATATACGACATGAACCTGGCATGGTGAAGTGTTAAACAAGCCAAGTGTATCCACAAGAGAGGAAGTTGATGTAAATATGGACGATCGACTAGAGGACACGATTCGTGATATTGGACAAGAGTCTTTTCAGCGAGCACATATGTATGAAACTCCATGCAGCAACAAGGAAGAACCTTTGTATCCGGGCTGCAAAAATTTCACACGATTGTTAGCGGTGTTGAAATTGTTCAATCTGAAGGCAATAAATGGGTGGACTGATAAGAGCTTCACTGAATTGCTTAAACTGTTGAATGACATGCTTCCAGAAGGTAACACATTGCCGAACTGTAATTATGAAGCGAAGAAGATATTATGTCCGATGGGTATGGAGTATAAGAAAATACACGCATGCCCGAAGGATTGCATATTGTACTGGAAAGAGCATGAAGACAAAGAAGAGTGTCCCCAGTGTAATACACCTCGCTACAAAAAGAAGGACGGTGATGATAGTTGTGATGATGTGAGCAAAAAAAGTCCTCCTGTGAAGGTGTTATTCCAAGGTTTAAGCGACTGTTCGCCAATGTAAATGATGCAAAGAACCTTAGATGGCATGCAGATGATAGGAAATGTGATGGAAAGCTTCGTCTTCTAGCCGATTCTTTGCAATGGAAGAGAGTTGATTCATTGTTTCCAGGGTTCGGCAATGAGCCAAGAAACCTTAGGCTTGGACTTGCTACAGATGGAATGAATCCATGTGGTAACTTAAGTAGCATCCATAGTTGATGGCCTGTTCTCTTAGTAATTTACAACCTGTCTCCTTGGTTGTGCATGAAGCGCAAGTACATTATGTTATCTATGATGATTTTCGGTCCAAAACAGCTGGGAAATGACATAGATGTTTATCTAAGTCCCTTGATTGATGACTTGAGAATATTGTGGGAAGAAGGCATTGATGTGTTTGATAGGTTTTCAGGTGAAGATTTCAAGTTGCGTGCCATGTTGTTTTGCACCATCAACGACTTTCCAGCATATGGGAACTTGCCCAGGTATAGTGTTAAGGGGCATAAAGCATGCCCTATTTGTGAAGACGGCACATGTTTCTTTCAACTGAAAAATGGGACGAAGACTTGTTACCTTGGGCATAGAAGATTTTTGAGACATGATCACCCGTATCGCAGGTTAAAAAAGGATTTTAATGGATGTCAAGAGAATGAAATTGCTCCGAAAGCTTTAATCGGAGAAGAAGTTTATCAATGGGTGAACTCCATCAATGTTAAGTTAGAGAAAAAAAGAGGAAAAAACATTCTTCTACGAAAACATATGGAAGAAAAGGTCAGTGTTCTTTGATCTTCCATACTGGTCAGTCTTGATGTAAGACACTGTATTGATGTGATGCATGTGAAGAAAAATGTGTGTGATGATGTAATCGGTATGCTTCTCAATATTCAGGGCAAGACAAAGGATGGAGTGAATGCTCGTCTAGACCTTATTGCCATGGGTATAAGAGAGGAGCTATCTCCTAAGCCAAGAGGTAACAAGACATATTTGCCACCAGCTTGTCATACATTGTCAAAAGAAGAGAAAAAAAGGTTTTGCGAGTGTCTACGGGGTGTGAAAGTGCCACAGGGTTACTCTTCAAATGTAAAGAGTCTTGTATCGATGACAGATCTCAAATTAGTTGGCTTAAAATCTCATGACTGTCACATCTTGATGCAACAATTACTACCGGTGGCTATTCGTGGCATCTTGCCAAAAAATGTTCGACATGCCATAATTAGATTGTGTTTATTCTTCAATACAGTATGTAGCAAAGCTATTGACCCTCAGAAGTTGGATGAGTTGAAAAATGAGGCTGCTATCATTTTGTGTCAGTTGGAGATGTTCTTTCCTCCCTCATTTTTTGACATCATGGTTCATTTAATTGTTCATCTAGTCAGAGAGATTAGAATGTGTGGCCCGGTTTATTTCATGTGGATGTACCCTATTGAGTGATACATGAAAATATTGAAAGGGTATGTGAAGAATCTATATCGTCCCGAAGCATCTATTGTTGAAAGGTACGTAACAGAAGAAGCCATTGAGTTTTGTTTAGATTATTTGTCAGAAGCGGCACCTGTAGGGCTTCCTAAGTCTCGTCATGATGGAAGATGTGAAGGTAATGGTACACTTGGTCTAAAAACTAAGAGCATGAGTCGAGGGAAAGTGTTGCAAGCACATTTGTATATATTGAATAATATTGATGAGGTTGAACCTTACTTGTCTACTCACAAAAATCTTGTCAAGGCCAAAAACCCTCGAATGAATGAAAATTGGGTGTTGAAGGAGCATAATAAGACATTCATAATTTGGTTTAAAGAACAGATTTTGAGTGATGATACTGCTTCTGATACATTAACATGGCTAGCACATGATCTTAAATTTAATGTCTTGACGTGGAGTGGATATGATATCAATAAATTTTCTTTTATACAAAGTCACAGGATGACAAGAGTACCGTACAAAACAGTGGAGTTATGGTTATGGCTGCTTCTATGTATTTCTCTAGTTCAAAGGATAAAAACCCCCTTCTGACATCCATAGCTTACTTTGGGGTCATTGAAGAGATTTGGGAGATCGATTATAATAAATTCAAAGTGCCTGTTTTTAAATGTAAGTGGGTTAATAGTAACGGTGGTGTACAAACCGATGAATTATGATTTACAATGGTGGTGTTGGAACCTAAACGATTGAGAAGTTTAGACCCTCATTAATTTTGATGATAACAAAGTATTTTCAAGAGAACAATTTATCTTCTAACATATCTTTGAGTGTACAGGTATCAAAGCTTCATATATATGTACAAAACACTCAAGAAAGAAGAAGAAAATTTACAAGAGAATTGAATACACTCCACTAATGTCAGCGTCCAAACTCACTCCAGCGTCTTGCTAACAGCAAGCATCCAGTAGTGTTACTCTTTGACACGTGGAATACTCTATTGCTGCGAGCGTCCGTCCTCTGTTCTGAGCGAGCATCTGATCTCTTTAATGAAGCACGTGATGATCACGTTTTTGCTCTTAATCTCAGAATGTTCTGGAACGGAATTCGAATTTGATTTTATGCACTCATTTTGATGTACGTGGAAGCAAAGGTGACACCTTTAGCAAAAGACAAAAATCGTACAAGGCAATTGTGAAAAGCAGATAGTACGAAAACGGTAATATGTACTATTCTGATATTCTTTGGAAATGAAGAAAATGACTGCATTTCAAATTACCTCACTCAATGAAAAGGAGCTATGTTTTTACTGCAAACGGTAATATCCCTGAAGACTCCTATAAATACCCCATGGTATTCATTGAAGAGAAGTTGGAAAAACTGTGAAGAAGCTTCTTTCTGAAAGCAATATTACTCAAGTGAGTAATTAAATTTCGTGCCAAGTTTCTGGTCTACAAAGAACTGAACTCAGCGTCTTATACTTTCTTTTAGAAAGCTACTCTGTTTTGAGCTTAATCTTTTCATCCTCTCTGTGAGAGTCATTTTGATAGTATTCAAAAGTATATTTTCTTTTGTAAACTGTTTTTGGCCTAGTTAAGGCTTTGTTCCTCAAAGGCTCGATCGTACTGAGTCGTTTTGAGAAGTTGAGAGTATTGTCAAGTTTGTGGCAGTAGAATACTCTTGAGGAAATTGTAATCAGTTGATTATAGTGAAAAATCCTTCAGGATCGAAGGGACTAGACGTAGCTACCAGTTGGTGGTGAACTAGTATAAATCTCTGTGCCTCTTACTTTACTGCTTTACATTTATCTTTGCCTTGCTCAGTAAAACAAGTTTTCATACACGGTTTATTTCCTGCATCCGGTTAATCTCTCAGCGTCCGATAAACAAACAGTTTTGAAAAATCTGTATTCTTAGTGATTTTAACGTATAGTTTGGGAAAAGTTTTTGGACATAATTCAACCCCCTTCTTGTGTTCACGTTCAGTTGGTACCAGAGCTCGGCCTCTTGGTTGAGCACTTAACAGTGTTAAGAGAAAAGATCCTATACTGTAAACATGTCTACTAAAGGTGGTCATATGAACCTTCCTCCTCTATTCGATGGAGAAAAATTTGATTACTGGAAAGATAAGATAAAAGCTTTCTTTGAGACACAACAACTTGAGTTGTGGGATATAGTTCAAAGTGGTTACATTCCTCCCACTAATCCTCGTGGTGTTGCTATAGCTAGAGAAGATTGGAATGATGAGCAGAAAAAGAGATAGCAAACCAATCAAAAAGCTAGATTCATTCTTATCTGTGTTATGACAGAAAAAGAATATGATAAATGTGGCAAATTTGATACTGCCAAAGAAATATGTGACTCACTTGTTTTATCTTACGAAGGCTCTGCCCAAGTAAGAGAAACCAAAGCTAGCATGTTGGTTTGCCAATACGAGTTGTTCAAAATGGAAGATGGTGAAAACATTGAAACTATGTTTGGAAGATTCCAAACACTTGTTCATGGGTTACAGGCCCTTGGAAAAAGTTACAGTACACCTGACCATGTTAGAAAGATCTTAAGAAGCTTGACTAAGCAGTGAAGACCCAAGGTCACTGCTATTCAAGAAGCAAAAGATCTAAATGTCCTACGACTTGAAGATCTTATGAGTTCGTTGAAAGCTCATTAACTTGAGCTAAACGAAGAAGAACCTGTCAAAAAGGGCATGTCTATTGCTTTGAAAGTCGCTCAACATAACGCTAGTTCTTCCAAAGCCCTGCAGGCTGAAGGAGAAGAATCAGAAGATGAAGCTTCAGAAGGAGATGTTGATACATCAGAAGATGAGCTCGCGTTTATATCCAGGAAGATACAAAGAATGGGGAAGAAGAGAAACTTCAGGAGGAAGTTTCAGAAGAAAGATACTAAGGACAAGAAGGAAAGCACAGATAAAGATAAAGCTCAAGTCATTTGCTATGAATGTAAAAAGCCTGGACATTTCAAGTCTGAATGTCCTAATCTTAAGGAGAAGCTCACAAGAAGTTCTTTCAAGAAAAAGAAGAAAAGCCTCATGGCTACATGGGAAGATCTAGACTTATCCTCATCTGAGGAAGATAATGAAAAAGAACCAAATCTCGCTCTCATGGCAAACACTGATCTTGACTCAAAAGAAGAAGTTGAAGAGGTAATAGTATATGATTCCTACTCTGAACTTCAACTTGCATTCGATGATCTTCTTAAGGACTCTGCCACTCTCTCTATTGAGTATGAGAATTTGAAAAAGAAATTTTCAAAATTATCACAAGACTTTCAAGCTTTAAACAAAGAAAAATATGTACTCAGTAAAGAGAACCAGAAGCTGAAAACTAAAAATCAGCATCTGATGGATAACCAGCGTCTGGCCGCTAACAAGCAACCAGAAGCTGAGAGCTCTCAAGCTGAAAGCTCTAAAGTTACAGGCAACCTTAAATGCAAATCAAATGATTATGAATATGCATTTCAAAAGTTTCTTGCAGAGAGTGTAACTCGAAGCAAGCAAGCGTCAATGATTTGGGGTATCAGTAAAACGACAACTCATGGTCTTGGTTATATATTAGATGAACCTCCTTTAGAAAATGATTTAGCATCTGATAAATCCAATAATCATAGTAAATGCTTGCATTGTACTTACTGCAATAAACCTGGTCATTTGAAAAGTGCATGTACTGTTTTTAAAACTGTGAAGGATAAGCTTCCTTCAAGAACTAACAAGAAAGGACCCAAAAAGATATGGGTACCTAAAGATAAAATAGTCTATGTTGTAGACATGCTTAGCAACAAAGTCAACACACCTATCTTGGTACTTAGACAGTGGATGCTCGTGTCACATGACGGGAGAAAAGCTTATGTTCCAAAAACTAAGGCCTAAAGAAGCTGGATTCGTTGGTTTCGGAGGAAACCAGAAAGGTAAAATAGTTGGAATTGGTCACATTGGTAAAGGCTCTCTTCCCTCTATTGATAATGTACTTTATGTTGAAGGACTTAAACATAACTTATTGAGCATAAGTAAATTATGTGACAATGGTTATGAAGTCATCTTTACAGAAACTGGATGTCTAGTAAAAAGCAAAAAAGATGGCTCTATTTTCTTTACTGCTAAGAGGAAATAAAATATTTACAAAATTATTTCTCTGAACTTGCAAAACAAGATGTCAAGTGTCTCATGTCTGTTGACGAAGAACAATGGATTTGGCACAAGAGATTGGGTCATGCCAATTTGAGATTAATCTCAAAATTATACAAGCACAGTCTTGTCAGAGGTTTACCAAATCTTAAGTATCAACTGGTGCTCTCTGTGAGGCATGTCAAAGAGGAAAACAAGTTAAAACTTCTTTTCATTCAAAAAATATTGTTTCAACCTCTAGACCACTTGAGCTTTTGCATCTTGATCTTTTTGGTCCAACAAGGACAGCCTCTTTAACTGGAAAGAAATATGGGTTAGTCATTGTTGATGATTTTACTAGATGGACATGGGTTAGATTCCTTTCTCACAAAGATGAGTCATACAAGGTATTTACTGTATTCTGCAAAACAGTTCAAAATGAAAAAGGAATTTGTATTTCTTCTATTAGAAGTGATCATGGGGGAGAATTTGAAAATGAAAGCTTTCAAAAATTTTGTGATGATAATGGCATCTCCCACAATTTCTCCTCTCCTAGAACACCTCAACAAAATGGTGTTGTAGAAAGAAAAAATTGGTCCCTCCAAGAAATGGCCAGGACCATGATCAATGAAACTAATATTGCAAAACATTTTTGGGCAGAAGCAGTAAACACAGCTTGTTACATTCAAAATAGAATTTTTATTAGACCTATTTTGAAGAAGACTCCATATGAACTGTGGAAAGGAAGAAAACCAAACATATCATATTTTCATTCATTTGGTTGTACTTGTTATATTTTGATTACTAAGGATCAGCTTGGTAAGTTTGATTCAAAAGCTGACAAAGGAATCTTTTTGGGATATTCTGAAAGATCCAAAGCTTTTAGAATATACAATAAAGAAACTATGACAGTGGAAGAATCCATTCATGTCAAATTTGATGACAAGAAGCCTGACACAGCCATGTCAGAGCTAGATGAATTATTTTTAGAATTAAATATAGGTGATACTACAAATAGTGAACCTACATCTTCATTGTACGGTGGTGACCAGACACAAGAATCTTCAGAAGCTGAAGCCAGAAAGAGCTGGAAGTACAAAACCAATCATCCTAAAGATCAAATCATAGGAAAACCTGGAGATAGAGTAAGAACCAAATCCTCTTTTAAAGAGCATGCAGATATGGCACTACTCTCAGAAATGGAACCTAAAACGATTGATCAAGCATTGGAAGATGAAGGTTGGATTCTGGCCATGCAAGAAGAGTTGAATCAGTTCCAAAGAAATGATGTATGGAAGCTAGTTAATCTACCAGAAGATAAGCAAGCTATTGGTACTAAATGGGTATTTAGAAACAAGCTTGATGAAGATGGAAAGGTTGTGAGAAATAAGGCAAGATTGGTTGCTCAAGGTTACTCACAGGAAGAAGGTATTGATTTTACTGAAACATTTGCACCTGTTGCAAGGTTAGAAGCTATACGCATTTTACTTTCATTTGTTGCACACCATGATATAATTCTTTATCAAATGGATGCGAAAAGTGCCTTCTTGAATGGTTTTATAATTGAGGAAGTCTTTGTAAAACAACCTCCTGGATTCGAAGACATTGAATTTCCAGAATATGTCTTCAAGCTTAAAAAGGCCCTGTACGGTCTTAAGCAAGCTCCCAGAGCTTGGTATGAAAGACTGAGTACATTTTTGATGAAAAATGGTTTTACCAGAGGTCTAGTAGACACTACTCTTTTTAGAAAAACATCAAACAAGCACTTTATAATTGTTCAAATATATGTTGATGACATTATTTTTGGAGCTACTAATGAAAGCCTTTGCAAAGAATTTTCTAAGCTAATGCAGGCTGAATTCGAGATGAGCATGATGGGTGAACTAAAGTTCTTCCTTGGAATTCAAATCAAACAATGCAATGATGGTATCTATATACATCAAAGCAAATATATCAACGAATTACTAAAGAAATTCAAAATGGTGGATTACAAACCTATGTGCACTCCTATGCATCCCACGTGCATTCTTGGTAAAGATGAAACTAATAAAAAGGTAGATCAGAAGATGTACAAAGGTATGATTGGATCTCTAATTTATCTTACAGCTTCAAGACCTGATATTATGTTCGCCTGTCTGTGCTAGATTTCACTCACATCCTAGAGAATCACACTTGAGTGCTGTTAAAAGAATTTTTAGATATTTGCAAGGATCTACTAATCTTGGTTTGCTTTATAAGAAATCAAAAGATTACAAGTTAGTAGGTTTTTGTGATGCTGACTTTGCTGGAGACCGAATTGAAAGAAAAAGCACAAGTGGAGGCTGCCAATTCCTTGGAGCAAATCTTGTGTCTTGGTCAAGCAAAAGGCAAAGCACGATTGCACTCTCAATAGCAGAAGCTGAATATATTTCAACAGCAAATTGCAGCTCTCAACTTCTGTGGATGAAATATCAACTTGAAGATTATCTGATAAAAGAGAGTAATATTCCTATCTTTTGTGATAATACTTCTGCAATCTGTCTTACTAAAAATCCCATATTGCATTCACGAGCCAAGCACATTGAGATTAAGCATCATTTTTTAAGAGACTATGTTCAGAAGGGTATTCTCGAAATAAAATTTGTAGACACTGATCATCAGTGGGCTGACATATTTACAAAATCCCTTGCTGAAGATAGATTCAATTTTATAAGAAGAAATTTAAATTTTCATCTTATAGAAGAATGATTAATCTCAGCGTCAGATGATATGCATCATCTCAGCATCTGGTATGACATAAGCATGTATACGTGTAAGCATTTTATTTGTCATGTGCATCATAACTCAGCGTCTTGTGAATCGGTTGCGTGCATCCGAGCGCGCACACACGTGTCGCACGTGTAAAGGACTTAAGCGTCTCATCTCATCTCACTGAGTCATGATTACTTATGTTTTTCGATAAAATCTTTTTACTTGATTTTATTTTCTTTTGGCGTCTTCATTTAATGAAAAGGGGAATCTTCATTTTCTTTTCTTTTTGATTTAATTTATTTTGGAAATGCGAAGCGGTTTTTGAAAAGGACTGTACCATTTTCTATCAACTTTCCCACTACTCCACATTTTTCGATCCATCACTTCACTCTTTTTCTTCTTGCAAAATTGTTCTCTCTCTCTCTCTGTGTGTGACTTCAAACCCTAAAACCTCCATTACCCTCTCTGCAACTGCTACCATGGCCGATAGAAAGGTTGGACAATATACTGCTGCCTACGATGTCTTCTCAGAAGCAAAACTTATGAATGAAAACAGAATTGATTTTGAGAACTTCAAGCTCTATGGTTTTGATTTCGAAGAAGGTTTGGAGAAACTGGGATGGAAAAATTACTTTATCTGGGAACCAGTTGATGTATTGAGCTATGCTATAAAGGAATTCTGGGGGAACGCCTATCTACTTCCGGGTGAAATTATTGAAGGACATATCAAAGGTTTCAAGTTACGTTTCACCATAAACTCTATCGCTCAGACCATCAAGTGCCCTTGTGAAGGAATCAGTTACCATGCTAACTGGGTTGACGCTTACAGAGGTTTGGAAAACATCAACGAAGCTCTGTTCGAAAACTATCGTGAGTTGAAGAAGAAGAACATAACTCCCACTGCCAAAGATTTGAAAAGCCACTACAGAGTATTGCACAAAATCATCGCTAAGAGCGTGATTCTGAAGACTGGTTCAAGCGACATAGTGAACTATGAGCAAAAGTTCATTATGAGAAACTATATGGATGGAAAGAAAATCAACCTGCCAAGGTTGATTATCAATAATCTTATCAATGCTCTTGTCTTCTCAAGGAAAAGTGTTGATAAAAAGAATATTGTCAAGGTTATCCCTTATGGAGTTCTTCTTTCCATTATGATTATAAAAGATGGTAATGTGAGAAAGCTTGCTGTTCTACAAACAAAGAAGAAAGAGATAAATACTTTGGTGTTGGTGCTATTGTTCGTCCTGAAGTTTTTGGAGTCAACACTCTGGTCAAAATGTAGTTGATAACTGGCTCTATGATTAAGAAGGTGAAACTAGAGCAACAAGAAGGAGAAACTACTGCGAATGTTGGAGAAGCTGAAAAGAAAACCACCAGAAGCTCAATGGCTGGTGTGAAGAGACCTGCTGAATCTCCTGTAAGGGAGACAAGAAGAATGAAACAGAAGGTGGCTCCTGCACCAACTGTTGAGGAACCAGAAGATGAGGACAGAATTCCCATCAGAAAGATCTTGGAGAAGAAGAATAAGCCAACAGCTGAAAAAGATGCTTCAACGTCTGGTCAAGGGAAGCAAGTCCCTCCTCCTCCTCCGACTGTTGTTGCCTCTAGAGGAACAATGAGAAGGTTGGTTAAGTCTTTTGAACTTAACTCAAAGGTACTTGACTTTACTGTTGATGAGTCAGTATCTATTTTTTATTCTCATGATGTTATTCCTGCACCTCCATTGTCTGTTTCACAACCACAAACCCAAACACAAACTAAGAAAACCAGAATGAGCCTACGACAAACCTATACCCTCATTCCCTCAAAACCGACCCAAACACCATCCAATACACTAAACCTTGACCTACCACAAATCTCCTCAAATACCTCACTTACTACATACATTTGCAAACTTCACTCTCATCCCTTCAACCTATTATTCAAAGTACCTCCCATCAATCCATTCAAACCCTACACACCTAAAATCTATACAATCACCAAAACCACTCCCACTTCACTCACCCTTACCTACAAACCTATAGACTTCAGTGGAAGGAAGAATGTCTCGCGCATTAACAAACCTCGGTTTGTTAAGTATGAGTCATACCACAACATCTACAATCACCCTTCTACTTGGCACTTGAAAACCTTCACCTCTGGAGTTTCCAGACTGGAGATTGCCTCTCCAATGAATGCTATCTTTAAGGATGGAGAAGAAATGCTTGTACTGTTGAACATTTTTAAATTCTGTAAAAAATAGGCCTACGTGTCCATTTATTGAAGGACATTTTTGAAATATACTAAAAACTTGAAGGACCTTTTTGAAAGATACTAAAAACTTGAAGGACTTGTTTTTCATAGAATTTAACGGGTCGTTTAAAAAAGGTCAACGGTGCAAGTATTTTAAAACATAAAGGACCTATTCGGGGAAAAAAATATAAAGACTGATTCGAAAACCAAAAATAAGTTAAAGGACCTACAGAGTAATTTTGCCAAAATAATAACAGTGATGGTAGAACATCAATGATCTAGGTTGCATGCTCAGTGTAACACCCCACTTTTCGGAGCGCTAATGATCTAATATAACATAAAAATGTTGAAATAATTTTCGAGACAATACTCTGTTTGCATGGTTTTTAGAAAATATGGGTCTAAAATTTTCTCTTTTCTTTTCAAACTTCTTTCAAAATCACAATCAGAGTATTGCAACATTTTCGAAAGGTGGTGAATAAATAAAACATTGTAATCAAATTTGCAGCAATCATGCAAATAGCCTTATTTACTCATTTCACACAAAGCGATTCAAGTCTTTGGAAACATAGTATATTTAATACAACATTGAAATTAATACATTAAACACCCTATAGCTGGTCATCACACTATTACACTTACTAGACCCTATAGTAAGTTTACCATACAACTACACAAAGCAGATAGCAATATAAGACTATCCCTAGCTACACTCGTCAACAGTCTCGAACACTCCGCAATCTTCATCATCTGGGTTACATTCATTAATTGAAGGACCCACGGGCAAGGGTCATCTTCCCAAACAAACATATATAACAACAATATGTATATGCAAAACATAACATAATATCACAGCAAATAATCAACACAATAAAGATGCACCACAAATCTCTATTGGCTAGTCTATATGCCAATGCACACGATTCTGAAATATCACCACACCACCCTCGCAAGGGTTCCCCGCAGGGATTGTGCCCAAAACATCACATCTGATGATACACACTTGTTTTCCCGCTTGATTGTGGGTACGTACTCGTGCCTAGGTCTGGGCGACTCTATGACACCTCACTTCTGGCATCGATGTATGCATGAAATGCTTCACTTCTCATCACAGTTATTGCACTACGATGGGATCACTCGCACAGAGTGTCCGAGATAATCTACTCGGGTGCTAACTCCTTTAGTTAGAACCCTACATTTTCGTCTCGAGATCTCACCTTATATCCCTAAGTTCTTTTTCTTAGAAATTTCATACTAGTTACAAAATGATCCATGTTGAGAAATCCACTAGTAGTTCAAAATAATTATTTTAATTATTCTAACTCTCACTTTATTCTTTTAAGTAAAAGGTGATTAATCCGTTACTAATTAGGGTTTTTAGAAAAATACACTTTTAAGTGCCTCTTTGATTTTAATAAAATACCTCTTAATTTTCATTTCAAAATCATTAAGTTATTTAAAGTCGTTGCGATGGATACCCCAAACTCACGTGCTCTCGACATTTCCCAATCATCACAGTCATTAACAACACATTCACAAATATAGTTAATGATCAACAATACAATGATTATAATCACAAAACATCATTATTCACCCAAGAATTACAATCATGTACCATTTAAGAAAATAATTTCATAACTTAAGCATGTTCATCACCTTAACAACATCAACAGAATATCACATAATTAATTTATGCATTCATACACCAATAATATATACTTTTAGAAAATGCCATTACCTAAAGGCTTTCCTTCCTCGTCAATTTCGTAATCACGATCTCTACTGCGAATCCGATCACGACCTCATACACACGATCCTAAAACAATTACTTAAGGTTTAAGAACAAAACTAAATCCCTAGTCCTAGGAATACCCCCACGGCTTCCACCACCCTACCTTAACCAACACACTTCAAATCTTAATTTATTACCCACACTCAAAGAGGTAAAACAAGGTTTGAAAGTACTAAACATTTTAAAAAACTTTCAACACTTAAACACTAAAATCTTTTTGATCAAAACTTCATCTTTCTAAGGATCAAAGCCTTACAATTGTTCCTTATCATTAAGATAAAATCAAAACAACTTGATCAAAACTTCGGCAATATCTCAAACGTATGAAAACTCAAATATGTAATCCAACATCACCGATTTTATTAATATAGCAAAAAACACTGGATTTGAGCAAATGACCACTCCCTGGAAAGCTTGGAGTGTCTAGTTTTTTAAAGTGAATTTTAGTTTAACAACATTTTAGCCATTTGGTGCAGTTTTGCAAAACCATTCTCGGACGTACAAAAAAAAGACAGCTTCTATCAATACTCAACCAAATTCAGTAAAATATGTGTGCCAAATGTAAAGAAATGAGTATAGTTTCCAGAAATTCAAGAATCAACAAAAACGGATATGTGTGGAAAACGTTATGACCAAAACACTAAACATATATCAGTGCAGATTTTTCATGGCTTTAGGAGAATAACAACAAGTAATACTAACTTTCCTTGACTCAATATCTTTTTTGGAAACTCTTATGTTTACTCAAGTTTGAGATCCTCATCATCAAGAGGTTTTGAAGAACATTTTCTAAAATCATATCTTTGAAAATCATGGATCAACAACAACAACAACAAAATGTTACATTAACCACTCCTTTTTGAAAGAATACTAGAATCAAAATCATTTTCCAATCTTAACACCTAAACAAAACTCCAATATCAACATTATTCTCAAGGATTTAAGTGTGAAAACTTGAACACAAACTTCCTCCAATCACCACATAGGGTTTGGCCTCAATACATAAGAAAGGAAGGAAGATGTTTCAAATCTTAACACTTGATCACACTAACACTTAATCAAAGAATAGAGAAGGAAAATGAGTAAAGAAATTTACTCCAAAGCTCTAAAATGGCACGGCTAGGCAAGGGAAAAGGAAGAGTAAGAACTTCTCCAAACACAAACTATTTCTCTTTAAAACTCTCACACATGCAAGCAAGGAAGCAACACCAAAAAAAAAAAAAAAAAAAACTCCCCTTAATAAAGGCCATGAAGGCCACGGCCAAGATGGGAAAAAGGGAGGGATTTGGCTTCTAAATTTCACCACTTTCTAAATTTTTACTAAATTTTACCTCCACCAAAACTAAGCCTTCCAAGGTGTTAAAAGGGAGATAGAAATGAAATTATATAGGCCAAGGCCGGAGGAAGGGTGCTGCGCAGCCAGCAGAAGGAAAAAGGGAGGAAAAGATTTTGAGTTAAAAATCTTATGACACAAAGCCATGTCTAGGCCATACCTATTTTACACACACACCTTACTAAACCCCTCCAACCACTCCTATCACTCATAATTTTGACCAAAATTAAAACTTACCCTCCAAGTTTCCCCTAGGTGGCACCTAGGGTCTCTGTCCCCAAGGGTCTCGCACTCGATCGTTCGCATTACCGATTCTTCGCTAGCCGATTAATCGCGTAGAATTTACGCGTGCTAAAAATGTTCTCGTATGAAAATTTCACTGAAAAATTATAATCACACTTACAATCAATCACAAATATTATAAAACACCTACATTTTAATTTTCATCAAAATCGGAGTTTGTTTCAAATTTTATCGTAGGTAAAATTTACCCGGCAGCTCAAAACGTGACTAAACTTCGAAAAAAAATTTCGACGAGATTTGAACCATGAATTAATAATAAATATTAATTCTCAAATATAATTTTATCTTGATTAAATTCAATTACTTTCTTAGTCAACAAAAATACGCGTTACCGCGTCAAACAGAAAACTCACTGAACTCGGTTGATGAGTTTTCATTAAAAGCAGCATACGTCTACGCTGTCTATTAATCTGAATTTGCATCGTAAATACTAATTATTGAAAATAAATTAACACAGCTCCTTGTACTCTCAGTAAGTTATTGAGATGATCAATTTCTACGACTTACCTTCAAGTATTCGGGATTTTATTGCTTAAACAATTGTTTTCTCAAAGATTAGGGTGTTATACTCAGCAAGCTCACCATATTCATTTTCTGATGACCTTTGTGTTCTCCATAGATGAAGAGAGGATGATGTTGGTTATGGGAGACGGGTATGTGGGGACAGCCCAAAGCGCGGTTCGGACTCGATGACCAGAAGCAGAGCATCGTAACTGGCAATTTTGCTTAAGTTTTACTTATTCTGTATGAGAGAATAAGTAATTTTTGTTTGCATGTTCTTAAAATCTGTAGTTTTTTGCTATTCTGGGTTTTTGTTTGCATGTACCATGCTACTTCCAATATTTCCATGCACTATGAATGCACATATTAATTCTGCTATTTAGTGATCTCGATAGACCCGTTTCACTTTCAAACCATGAATATTTTGTCAATATGCAAAGACTTTTGGTTTAATTATAAGTAGTTTTCAACCAATCAAATGATCTGATTCCAACAATTGTCACTACTATCAAGTAACTCCTCATTAATTGTGCAACAAATATAAATCATTACAAAATTCTGAAGACCAAAACACATGTCATATGAAGTCCTTAAACCCGCATTGAGAATGCAACTCAATTATGATTGAGTGTATCATATGGATTTTTTCAAGATATCATATTGATCAAGGAAACTACTTGATAACTAGATTGTTCAGTAGAGGCATTGTAACAAGGATACTAGTTGAATTGTTAGTCTCACCAGAAGGTTTTGGTAGAGGTAATTGGCTAGGATTCTACTTTGACATGTCAGTTGGCCAGAAGGTTCAGTACTAGTTGTAAGTGTAACATCCCAATATTTATGAAAATTATTTTACAATTTTTGATTACTTAAAAATAAATCATAGCGATTGATTACCTCAATGGTTTGCTAAAAGTACGAAGAACTACAAAGATTTATTGTAAACAATTTACTGTTTTAGTAATTAATTCAGATTAAGAGACAGTGTAGACGTATACTGTTTTTAATATGAATTAATCTTGAAAAATGTCAAAAATTGTTGTTTGATTAAAGAAAATTATTTTATTGAAAGAGAAATAATTTTTAGGATTTAATAGATATTTTTAAGTCACAGTTTGGATTTTCGATGTTTAGTTATTTGTTAAATTGTCTGTTTTATGTCATATTTAATATGACTTTTATTTTAAAGATTTTTCCTTGATAATTTAATTGTTTGAATAATATCTAGATGACAAGAGAAATTGAAATTAGTGATCCTTACTAATTTACAGTTTTTATTGCGCTGCAAGAATTCTATTGAGTTGAGTGAGTTTCTAACTGAAACCTGTCCAAAAGTGATCCAAATTTTATAAAATTTGAGATCTTAGTATTTTCCAATATTTAGGATTTATTGGATTTTTTCTGGAATTTTTGGGCATCAGAAAATATTTAGTGTATTATCTACGCCTATAACTGCATTACGGTCGCGTTTTAGCTCGTAAATCGAGAAAACGACATTCATAGAAATACTTCTAATATTTTTAGGGACATTTTGGTTGATTAATAATTTTTGATTATAGAATAATTTATTAGATCTATTTTTGGAGTTTTTGGTTCAAAAACCCTAATATACGCGTAATGTCGCGTACCCAATTGAGCGAGAACACGACAAAACGATATATCTAGATATTTTGGGCTGAGGAGTGATGAATCCAGCTATTAGGGGAGCTTAACCTGATCTTGTAAGATTATTTGACAAAGTGTTAATTGGTGATTGGTGATTTAGTAATTAGTAGTTAGTAACTTAGTTAGTTTAGGACTTATTGGTTAGTATCCAACTTAAATGAACATTTTCCTTCCATCCCTATCCCTCAAAATTTCGTGGCTGCCCTCTCCATATTGGCTTTAGCCCATTCATTTCCTCCATTGTTGAAAGCTTGAAAAAAAAATTACTCCTATTTTCCATTGCGAAATACATAAGAGTACTTTTTAACTGAAAGCAGACAAGCATCAAATGTTTTCAGCATTAGATTGAGTTGCACAGTAGCGCTCTAAAAACGGGGTGTTACAGTAAGCAACTTGTGGATTAGTGAATTTCTTCAGGAGAAGGGACAAGACATAGTTCTTAGTTTGAGGATGAACCTGTATAAACTTATGTGTCTTGTCTCCTTTTTATTTGCTTTAATTATATATTGTCTGCTAACCTGGGGATGATTTGTATTTAAAATTTTTATCCACCACTTAGTTGTGGCTCACCATTGCTCTTTGAAGTAAAGCATACATACGCTAACAACGATTCATACGCTAACACCGATTCAGTATTGTAAACTTCAGTAAGGCAGTGTTTTAGAAAACTCGTAAAAGTTTTTAAAACACAATTCAACCCTGCTTCTTGTGTTTTCTTATATTTCAACCTTTTCTTATATATCTAGGTTATGGTCTCATTGAGAGCACATTTAAGGTGAACAAATATTTTGTCGATGGTGTGACCTTTATCAATAATGAGGCTGAATCTATATCATGGATAAGTTGGCTTATCGTATATTAATTTGGAATATTATTTTCTATTTGATATCACTAGTAGATATAAAAATTCATGAGATTGTGTGCACAATCTTTTAAATTTTCACTTGTTAAGTTATGCCGCACATTTTACACGAAAACATAATTGAGGAATGCTAGTGTTAGTCACCCAGACACTCTCCCATAAACACTCGCTTATCTGTGAAGCTACATGATTATTTTTTTAAAACTCTTTACTTGTTTACCGGCTCTATAAGTTGAGTGTTTATTAACTTTTTTATTATTGACATCTTAGAAGTTCCTGCTGCAAATTCTGCACGTCGCTGCAAATCAGCCGTTTAAGACAAAAGAAGCTACCACAATGAAATTCAAAAACTGGCAAATATAATAGAAATATCTTTGATTGACTCTGAAAATAGCAATTAAGCTTTCACATGAACATTTCTTTCACATGGATATTTCTAAATCTGTTTGTGGGTGTTTTATTGCAAATCGATTTTCTCTTATGCCTCGACTCCTCTTCTTCTTTATTCCTCTTTGTCCTTTCCTTTACAGTCCACCAAACCCAGGCCATAACTTGTAACCCAGTCCTCGACTCACTTAGACTCGCCTCATTCTCCTCTCCTTTCTTAGCGGCAACCCATTCCAGTCCCCCGAAAACTCGTCGAAAAGTGAGCACAGAGATAACTCCAAGCCATAGCAACTGTCGAGACTTCAAGGCGCAAGAACCCTCCGCCACTCGGGATGAATCTGGCCCTGCGAAAGATGAAGGAAATTGTAAAGATAGATCGAGGATGGTGACAACGTGCTCGAAATGGAAGCGGTGAAGATCGAAGTGGTAGACTGAGTGAATAGAATGGTTGATGACGAAGATGGATTTGTTGGGTGTGAGATCGGTGATGGGTACGGATTGATGCTCCAAATTAATAAAAAAGAAAAGAAATTATTAAAAATCTAAACTTGGAGAATGAGTAACCAAGAAAGTAGTTTTAAAAAGCAATAACGTGTCTTCGTAAACGAGCGAGTGTTTATGCAAGAGTGTGAGAGCGACTAACGCTATCATTTCTCAAACATAATTATGCTACATAATAGATAAAATAAATTGTTTATAATTTATAATTATAATATTATAATATGTAAAATTCAAATTATAATATTAACATACAAAATTTTCATATAAAGTCAGAGGAATATGATCTAAATAAATATCATAAAATCTATCTTTAATGAATAAAGATAATATAAATATAGTCATTAATTAAAAGAAGCTAAAAAAGAAATTCTATTCAATGTATGTTTATGGTTTTAAAATTAATGTGAATTTAATATTTTAATTTATAAAAATATTATACTTTTTTTTCTAACCTACCCTAATTAGGGTCTTTGACGCCAATAGGCGTCTCAAGTCTCAAGGTATCTCCACGACGTAGGCCCTTTGGGGCCGCTATGAAAAAAATCCCCGAGTCAAGAGCGAGACGTCTAGTTTTTTCACATGGGGTTCAACCAATCACGTTACCAAATCTCACAATGTTGGGTTGGCTAAAAATATTGTATTTCCTATACATTATAAAGCAAATTTAATTTATGGGTCTATCATGCCCGCAAAATAAGTAATTTTAACGTAGAAATCATCAAATTATACATGCATAGACAATAATCAATGATAGATATTATTAAAAATATAAATAAATAAAATACAATCAAAAGTTTAGTCTTTAATGATTATTATAACTTAAAAATTGATACACTTAAGGAAAAAAATATAATATTATAATTTGGTAATTAATTGAATCTCTCTCTTTATTAAGTTCTCAGTATCATCTCTGATTACAATCATTATTTACTAATATATTAAATCATTAATTGCAGATTTTGTATCATTTTGTAATAAATTAAATAATTTTAAATTCTTATATTAAAATGCACTAATAGTTTTATTTAAATGTAACCGTTACTAGGAGCCATATCTATCATAAAAAATTATAAAAACATAAGAATATAATATTTTAAGAAATTTAATGATTAAAGTTATTTCAATATTCTCAATTTTTAATCTAAAATTATGAATTCTTATTTTTTTTAAAGTATTAATTAGTACCATAATTATCAATCTTAAAATATATCGTGGTATACAACATACTTTTTTTTTCGTTTCTATACAATTACACAAGTGAATAAGCAAATTTGGACAGTGGAATTGAACGGAAATGTGATAAGTAGAAATGTTTTTACCACAAATTATATATTATTATTTCTACAAAAATTATTTATATCTTTATCTTTTATACAATTTTTCCCTAATTGTAAAACAATAAATAATTTAAAATATTGCCAGACTGTGGACAGTAATGTGAATATCTTTAATCACCCACCCCTTAGATTATAGCGTACATGTTCAGTACAAATTCTCTCACTACAATAATTAATAGATTCATTTGTTGTTTAAAACCAATTTTTTAACACTTGTACTAGATGAGTAAAAACAAAAACACCTGTACTAGCAACACATTTTTACATTAGCAGTTTTCTCCCATATATCCTCTATATAAACATGAACAACATCAGGTTATAGAGCATAAATTGTAGTGAAGAGAGTTATTTTCATGATAGAAAAAAAAACTTATAGAGCGAAAGGCATGATGACTAACATTCAAGAGGAAGAGCTAAGATCTAGTTAAGATCCTTAGAGAAAATACTATTGTAAGTAAAGCAAAGTCTTTTTTCTTTTATTTTTATTGATGTGATAAGCACAAGAGTTGTTGTAGCTAAATAACATCTATCTTGTTACATGACACAACAATCAGTCCATAAGTTTACCACAAATACCTCTATGCTTATATCATTAATTTACTCAAAATTAATTTCATATATACACATCAGTTTGTCGGATGGTTTTGTGATGTCATACTCAAAATGATCTGTCAATATTTTTTCATGATAAATTGATTTGTGAATATTTTAGAGTAAGCAACATAATTTTCACTTATATAAATTGATTTTGTATTAATTGTGCAATATGTTGGTATTGTTAACAGGAACCACATAGAAAAGGGAGAAACCTGACGATTACTTTGTGGCAAACAAAACAGTTTCCTTCAATTTTCCTGAAAATTTTGATATGTCGCGTTTCAAAGACATAAACATGGTATTTTGTAAGCTTAAGGATTGGAAGTTAGAAAGCAGACAACGTGAAACAAAAATGTGTGATACGGTAAATAAATATAAGGCCATAAAAAAAAATAAAGAATTTCTTATATATATATATATATATATTTTTATTTTTTTGACGTAAATTTCTTATATATATGTGGTAATAAGTTAGGGCAAAAGCATGATTAATTATTGTTATGGTTTGTATTTAATTTACCATATGCATTTGATAGGACATTTTTAATATATTATATGACAACTTGATGCTTGTCAATGATAAGAACAAATATTCTGTTGGTTTGACTTTCTTTTTCTTGCAGTGTTACATTCAAGCTAGCTCACCCAAAAAAAATCGATCAATCAGAGAAGTTGTAAATCACAAACTTCCTGAAGATGACTCTAAATTACTAATTACAAAAAGAAAAAATAAGGTGATGCATCGATGTTATATTTTAGATATTGGTATATATATCGAGAACTTTTTTATAATAATATATATCGAGAATTTTACAAAACATAATATTGACTAATTAAATATTTTATCACTATATATAATTTCTAGGTTGGTCAAGAAGGGAGATCGAAAAAACTGAGAAAACATCATTCTCTTTCCAATGATTCACAGATCACTGAGGACAAGGAAAATGATGTTAAAGTGAGAAATGTTCGCATAGTTCCTAAAAGCATATTAAGAGGACCAACTAAACTTGGAAGGAGCAAAAGAAGCAACAGGTGATGCAACACTTCATTTAAGTTGCTTGTAATGAGAACTTTACTAAACATTATGTTGATTAAATATTTTGTCACTGCATATCATTTCTAGGGTGAAGAAGGGAAAAAACCTAAAGGACATTCCTTCTCCTAGCAATTATTCTAAGAGCACCAAGCTGGAAATTTTTTTTGAAGGAAATCAATCTTCAATTCTTCTGAAGGAAATCAAGCTTCGCAGAAGTGCAGGTTGATTTAGTAGTGATGTTGTCGCTATTGATAATGTGATATCCAGCGAGGATAAAGAAATCAATCATGAACGAAGTATTCAACCTCTAAATTTTAAAGTGCCTCGATGGACTCTCTATTTTGTGTTAGACATTAGGCTATTAATTGAAGCACAAAAAATTAGAATGTGAGTTAGTCATATCTACAGCATGGAGAAGCTTCATGTAAATCCATAAAGAACAACAGAAAATTGTGAATTATTTCTAGAATAATGTTCTTATCATTTTCTTCCTATATGAAAAACTCAAAAGATAGGATTGCTTTCGTAAAAATAAAATAAAATAATATTGCTCAATTTTTTTACCATTGAAGAAAGAAAACTGCATCAATATATGATAAAGTCAACAGTTTTTTTTTCCAATAGAACAGGTCTATGAATATCTAATAAAAAAGAGAAGTCAACTTTTCAATTTAATATGTTATGTTATAGATGAAAACTGTTTGAATTTCTGATATACCCAACGGTTTGGCCAATAGAACTGGAAATTGCAACGACAATAAAACATAGAAATCAATATTCAAATTTAGTATGTTAAGAGTGAAGCTAGGTGCGGCCAAAACTTAGAAAATGAATGTCCTTTAGGTTTTTCCCCTTAAATTCCAGCTGGTCAATTAAGATGACATAGGAAGTTTGCCCTTGGTATCATGTGTGCCATAGGTATAGTGGATATCTTAGGAAGTTTCTCCGGTCTTCAATCTCACACTTCTTCACAAACTTTCAAACTGAGATGACTCAGTTAACAATGTGGAGAACATCCAAGATTTTACGGAGAAGTGGTTGATGATGCATTCATTCTGACGGAAATGAATAAGTAAAGACAGATCTAGAAGTGTGAGTTCGTATGTTTTACAGAAGTGGAGGACATGAAACTCTTGAAAGAAGGCTGGGAAATATCTACCTTTGGAGGTATATGCTTCGGGTGAGTATTTCATGGTTCCAGAAGAATAACCAGAACAAGTATCTACGAGAGAAAGAAGGAGACCAGCTGGAGAAGCCCGTATTGAGGGGTGGTGAGATAGCGGCAGGTAAGTCCTGTGCAAATTCTCTACGTGCTCCTTGTCATCACCATTACACTAAATGGCATCTTAACGTTAACCTGACCGTAATGGCCCCAAACCGGGGAAGGAAAGGTGGGGAGTATGTGGATGGGCTTTTGGAAGTGGTGGTTCCAGAGAAGAAAATGGAACTTGGCTATGTTTCTAGTGGGGAAGCTACACGATTTTAAGGTTGCACTGGATATCATTCTATCAATGTGGTTCCTATGGAAGGTGACTTGGTGTTGTTATGTCCTTCTCAAAAGGGAGAAGCAACACAATTTGCTACATTTTTGAATTGATCCCCATCTAGACTTCTCAAGGAGCATTTCGTTTGGCTGAGGTGCCTAGGGTACCCATTCATGTTTAGGGAGAAGGTTTTTTTGGGACCTGGCTCTCAGGTTTGGGAAGTATATCTCCTGAGATGAGGTTACCTCTAAGATGTCTCAGGTGGATGTTGGTAGGGAGCAAGTGGTTGTTTCATCTGTTACCACCATCGCTGTAACAATGAGCATTAGGGTGAGGTTTTTCCAATTAGAGTCTTTGAAGAGAAGTTTGGGGTTGTGGACTTTTGTTTGTACAAGAAAAATATATGACATTCCTGGTTGCATGGCAATTGTTGTAAGGAAATTATAATGCATTTGAATTAAGTTAATATATTTACATACTAGATATAGTGGGAATATATATATATATATATATATAAATTTCACTGCGCGTGAATCAAGTTACTCAAAGAATAATTTTAAAGATTTACTCTGAATCCTCACCCTTTGTTCTCTTTTAATCTAACGGTCTATATTAATTTTTAATTAGGACTCACCTTTTTTTTCTCCTTCTTCTTCCAATAATCTTATAAAAACATTGTTCGTGTGCATCGCTCGTTCTCTCGCTTTGCAAGGAGACTATTATGTACAGTTCAAAAAAGATCTCGAACAACTCAATTTTTTTTATACACGACTCCCAAAAATTTAAAATAGAAGCACTGAGCATTTTTAACCAAATCGAGTGTAAACCAAGAAATTCAAAGCAGGTGAGATATGTTTGCTTTCACATCTCGAAAGTTTGCCATTAATGGGGAACAGAACTTGGTGTTGAGCATTGAAAATGAAAGCCAACAATACAAGGTTTGCTCACTAAATCAGAAGTTGGGCTTCTGATTCATTTTTTCCTTTCTGATTTCATTAAATCGCAATAGAGGTTGTTTCAGCCAATTTTTAGTAGTATTTTAATTTGCTATTTCTCCATGGTTGTGTCGTGTAGCAACAAGGGCAAGAAGATGACTTGTTTTGGTTTTTTTTTTCCAATTCATTTGAGAATTTGGCATGTTCTTCTCAGCCTCGGCATGATTTTCTGTGCTGAATTTTTTCTGGGCAGCCAATTGTCGAATTTTAAGTTTTAACAAGCAAGGAATTAGATCTGAATAGAACGGTAAGAACAAGGGCACAACTTTGGTAATTAAAAACTAATATAGACTGTTGGATTAAAAGAGAATAAAGGGTGGGGATTTGGAATAACTCTTTATAGTTCCCTACTAGAATTTTCGGCATTTCTTACAGACTTTTCTACGGATTTTGCTAAAAAATTCGCAGGAAACACATTTGCTACGGATTTTCCTGCAGATTTTAGTTCCTAGTAATACTTTCTGTAATTTTTTGTTGCGAATTCTAGTAGTGATAACTCTTGGAGTAACTTTATCCCTTCACACACACACACACATATATATGAATCAAATTACACCGGTATAATACTTAGGTAGTGTTACACTAATCAATAGCTTTGTTCCAGATATTCATATTACAAAACTGACCATTAGATTGAAAGATACTACCACATAGATCATATCTGTAAAAATTAACATTAATGTAAAATGATTTGATATGTCATTGAGATGTATCAAGATTAACCTGACATATCAAATGATTTTAGATTAATATAATTTTTATAGATATGATCTACGTAGTAGTATCTTTCAATCCAACGGCCAGTTTCATAATATAGATATCTGGAACAAAGCTATTGAGTACTGGTGTAATTTAATCCCTCCTCATATATATATATATGTGTGTGTGTGTGTGTGTGTGTGTGTGTGTGTATGTTTTGGGGAGGGACCAAGTTACTCCCGGAGTAACTCTTGTCGAAGGCACTCCAGTTAATATTTCTCTATAAACATCAAATTTTATCAATACAACCGTTGAATATCGTTATATTACGTTAATATACATACCAAATTTTAGCTAAATTGGACTTTCGTAGCTATGTATTCACATGGTCAACATTTTACTTGTAAATTAAAATGTATATTATTCATTGAATTCAATAGATCTGATGAAGTATCAAATATTTTTAAATTTTTATGAAGTTTAATGGAGCTGATTAACTTAATAAACACTTTTAATTTGACGGTTCGATCGATGAAATTTGATGTCTATCGAGAGATATTAACCGGAGTAACTCAGACAATAGTTACTCCTAGAGTAACATGATCCCTAAATATGTTTTTAGTCCCTAAAAATATTTACTCATTTTTAGTCCCTCTAGGGATTAAACCGATAGTCCCTATAAAAGCAAAATAAGGACTAAAAATGAATAAAATTTATTTATGGACTAAACTTGAAAATTCGTAATTTTATAGGGAATAAAAACATATTTATCCCATATATATAGAGGAAGATCAAATTACACCCGAAGAGTTACACCAACAGTTACACCTATTCAATAACATCCTATCGGATAAATATTTTTCAAAATCAACCGTTGGATTGAAAGTTACTATCATATAGGTCATATCTATCAAATTTAACATTAATCTTTAATTATTTGCTATGTCATCAAGATGCGTCAAGATTAACGTCAACGATGCAAGAGTTACACTAACCTTGCGTCATTATTCAATCACTTTCTTCTTCTCAGATGTCCTAGTTGGGGTTGGTGTTACAAACCTATGGAAAATTTTCGTAAGGTATGGGAAGGTGGGTAGGTGGGTGAGGTCGTTATTCCTCTTGAGGTTGTTGAAAAATTATGTCTGGAAAAGAAGATTGATAATAAATGGATGGGCACCTACAAACTTAGAGCTAATCATTCTAGAGTTGAGAGGCGGGTTGAAGGGATGACATCTTTCATTCCGAAAGTGTATGCTTTAAAGAGTGTCGATGTTATTTATTTAGTTTTTGGTTGGAATATATATATATATATATATATATATATATATATATATATATATATATATATATATATATATATATATTAGGAGGTACAAGGGTACCCCAACCCAATACAGCCTGACAAACA
The DNA here is from genome assembly GCA_037113605.1 of Calophaca sinica. NCBI lineage: Eukaryota > Viridiplantae > Streptophyta > Magnoliopsida > Fabales > Fabaceae > Calophaca > Calophaca sinica. The sequence continues at coordinate 39,653,757 of CM073734.1, forward strand.
GAGCCTAAAGGTCCAACTAGAAGAACCCAAAGGCTCGCCAAGGTAAAAGAACAAAAATAGAACTCCAGGAGGCTAAGCCCTCATAATACAAGCTATGGGATTGGTAAACCACTCGTAATACAAACGCGAAGTAGATTTTACCCTGGCCAAAAACCACCTCCAGGACAAGGATCTAATACGATCGATCGTCTGTCCCACATTAGGCACCCCCCCCGTAAAAATACAATCGTTCCAGAGCCCACAAATAAGCCACATCATTGTATGTCAGATCAAAGCCAAACCACCCCTACATCGAGAACTACCCCCAAGGTGTGTGAATTAAGAAAACGAGGAGAAGAGGTCTAGCAGCTGCACATAGTCACAACCCAACCAGTTAGCAATGGTCTACTAAACCGTAGAGGAGAAGTTGCACCTGCCGAAGAGATGTAACCCCGACTCTCGGTGTGATCCACACAACACATAAGTAGTTGCAGCCATATCAGAAATAATACCTCTGCTAAACAAATTTGTCTGAGTCGGGACTCTATCTAAAAGTAACTGCCAAGAAAAGGCAATTTACCCTTGAGGGAGCCAAACTCTTCCATAATTTGCCAAGCATACTAACCTCCACAAATCCAATGTGGTGCTCATCCCGGGTCGAACGTCCCTTCACATCAATCAAACTTCCAACAACGTCGAGGACAATATGGTTACTCTCGTCCTTCATCCCTTCTCACTTAGACAGTCAAGAAATGAATCAGTCACTAAGTAAAGTCCTAAAATCTCATATCATCATCTGTTCTAACATAGACAATCATATAAGAGTACACAGAGATTACATGATAGACACATACCACGGCCTGAAGAACAAGCCGAGCTCTGATACCACTAAATGTGACACCCTCTACCCCATCATGTCATTATAACAACGTAATAGAATAAAGTAAAACGCGGAGTAAAATGTTTTTTTTCTTTTCTTTTGGTCCAATCATAATTTCATTCAACGTGGAATAGAGTCGTCACGTTCACTTGCAGAAAACAAACTTAGTAAAGGAGGAGAAACAGCAAAAGGAAGTAAAACCAAGGTTCCTGATGTCACAATAATTCAGAGCTCTTCCCCTAATTATTACATCGGAAAAATACAATGATTTAACCAAATAAAAACAAGTCTTCTATCTATCCCAACGAGCTATCGTGATCACTCGCCGGCATTCACATCCTCAACACCTGCAGTCTCATCATCTACACATACCCGGTGGGATATGCATAGCCAGAAAAGGGGTTAGTCATCATAACCTCAAATAGTGCATACAGTGTAGGAAATTAATGAACAATGCGCAATATACAACAATTCTAATGGAAACACCTAACCACCCATACAACACCAACCACATCATGAAGATGTTACCACATCAATTAAATATCACATGCCACAACATCAACCACAACATTAAAGTACACCACCAAAAACCAAACAACCAGACATGTTATCATGCAAAATGATGTATTTCTAGGACCATAACTATATGCATGTGGATCCATTTATAACGAGGCCGGGATACCTTGCCCATTTCGGAATGCCATGTCCGTAATGCCCCAATAACAACAGGACCAGGATACCTCGCCCGTCACAGGATACCTTGCCCGATTCGCACCATTAACCGTAGGACCGGGAAACCTTGCTCGTCACGGGATACCTTGCCCGATTCGCCCTTTTAACCGTAGGACCGGGAAACCTCGCCCGTCACGGGATACCTTGCCCAATACGCCCTACTAGCAACAACAACAATGCCGACTCCAGGATGCATGAACATGACCAAATGCGGTGTCTAACTTTAACGACCTCTATCGCGATATCTTCGATAGAGTAGCAACAACAACAACAACATGACACAAGTTCATAAGTCAGCCAGTGCCTTCAACCAATAACAGAAACATTCAATGCTCTTAGCCACTTCGATTAAGCACATAATATCCAAGTGAAGTTTTAAATTAGAAAGATTAGTTCTCTCGAAATTTATCACATCAATAAATCCTTAGGCATCATAAATGAACTTTAGATATCCTACCTAGGCTTTACAATACCAACCTAAGCACGGAAACCCGAGGAAACTCGACGAAACGACAAGCGGGCAGGCTGTCACTGGGCGCCTGGCGCCTGACATTGTGGGCACCTGGCGCCCTGCCCCTATCATCCAAGTCGCAAACAGAGGGTTCCTACCCATTCGGGGACCTAACGCCTCACCATTACGTCCCTCAGAACTTGGTTGAACATGGTCTAGAGTTCTTTGATCCATACTTAGTCATTACACATTCATAGAGTCTAAAAACTTACCCTTTAGCTATTTAAATTCCTTACCCTATCATTTGGCAGCAAATAATTTCTGCACAACTTAACTTATCACTATCGTTGACTCTCAATTCTCTTGTTAACACTTCAAAACCTCTCTCAAGGCATGGTTTACTCGTATGTCAATTATTCTAAATAATTAATCCTAACTCGATTCACCTTTGATTCCATTTTAACCTCTCCAGCATTCTGTTTTTAAATCATCATCACTGCTAATTCCTTGCAACAACACTAGTGGTTTAGGCAATTCAATACTTTTAAATACTGACCATATCAGTCCCAAGGCACATAACACTAATAATATAGCATATCATCAAGTCTTGTAGGAGTCCATACCATAGCAAATTAAAATCAACAACAACCAAAGACTTTTACCTCCCTGAACAACAAAAGGATAATCAAGAGTAACAATCATATAAACAATCAAGACTCAATCACCACACCAAATTCATCAATCCAACGAAATTATCACATCACTTTATAGTAAATATCACCAGTCAAGAATAATAATTGAAGGGTTCAAGTATCTTCCTATCACAGTGGCAATAGTGCTCGTTTTTCGTCACCGCGCGGGCGTAGAGGTCTTGGGACACCCCTATTGCTCACCCATGTTCCATACACTCACTAGAAGAGAACAAATACCCCTTACCTTAAGAGAATTTCGTACTCCTAGAATGGGATGAGGTAACACCAAGTTTTTCCTTTCCTAGTGAAGCTTTCTTCACCAAAAGCACAAGAGCAAGGGTTTAGGAATGGAAAAATCATAGTTTAGAATCCTAACGTTGATCTTAAAACAAAGCTATCATTAGAAGGCTTACCATTTTCTATTTTTCTCAATGATGCTGTAAGAATCACAGTAACAATGCTCCCTAGTCGAGTTCCCTAGTGTAGTTTTGAGTTCAGAGTCTTTGACAGCATAAAATTGGAAAAAGGGAAAAAAAGAAGAACTTTCTCTATTTTGATTGATCTTATGAGCAGATCCTAATCATGTTTAGGGTTTTAGAACTGAGGCTTAGTGGATAGGTTAAGCCTAGGGGTCGTGGCTTGCTTCTTCAGGTCGAGAATGGGTCACACGAGGTCACAAAGCCGGCCCAAAATGAGTTAAAACGCGGAAAAATGCATAGCCACTTATCAGCTGTGGGTGTCCTATGCCAGCATCCCCTGGGTACCCTGCGCCTGCTCTCTGTGAGGCCTGTGCGCCCCGAGTTCTAGTCTGGGTGCCATGCGCCTCCTGGGACCGTGTCTTCTGCCCGTTTTGTGTCCTGACTCGCCTATACGCGCACCGTGCCAACCTTATTGGACTTCTAACTAATCAATAGCATATTTAAACACATCCACATACATGAAATGCATAATCAAGTACACAAAGAATTATAAGATCCTAGCACAAAAGTGAGGGTATTACAGGGATAATCTTGGCCATTCCTCGTATAGGGAATGTCGTCCATTTATGCACGTGGACGGTACCACACTCCGGTGATCAGAGGTGGTAGCGTATCAGGATGTATTCCGGGGACAACTAACTTATGTCTCATTTCTTGTGCCCTGAGACTGGTGAGTGGTCTAGGGAGTAGGGCGTTAATGGCCCGCAATATTCATCGATCTGTGGTCTGGGTTAGTAGGGTCGGTGATCAGCCTGAAAGCTCGTGGTTTCTGTCAGTCTGCGGTATCAGAGTATGATGTGGCCTGTGACCGTGTGGTCAGGATTGTCAGTATGACGTATCAGTGTGGTATGGTCTATGACCGTATGCTAAAAGATCTGAGTGTGATAACAGTCATGTTGATAGTTGTGATGTCCATGAAGATGATTGTTATGCCTGTGCTGATATGGTTGTGCGGTGCATGGTGACAGTATCTCTGCTATGTTGTTTCCCTATTAGTTAGTGATTGATAAGTGTCTTACCCCATTATTTTCTGTGTTTTCCATATTATATTATGATGAATAACAGATGAACAAGAAGAACATGTACTTAAAGCCTGGGATGCAGGACCTAGCGGAGGTGACCGTTGAGAGAAGACGCCTAGGAACAATATTGCATCACGGCCAGTGTGTCCTTTTGCGTACTCTGATAATAAATAAAAATGTGTTATTGCTTTAAGCATGTGTTAGGATTTGAGTGACGCTCTGTCTCGGTGGGATGTTACAATAATCACCGAGTCGGGAGCGAGACGTCTAGTTTTTTCACATGGGGTTCAACCAATCATGTTACCAAATCTCACAATGTTGGGTTGGTTAAAATTATTGTATTTTCTATACATTATAAAGCAAATTTAATTTATGGGTCTGTTACGCCTGCAAAGTAAGTAATTTTAACGTAGAAATCATCAAATTATGCATGCATAGACAATAATCAATGATAGATATTATTAAAAATATAAATAAATAAAATACAATCAAAAGTTTAGTCTTTAATGATTATTATAACTTATAAATTGATACACTTAAGAAAAAAATATAATATTATAATTTGGTAATTAATTGAATCTCCCTCTTTATTAAGTTCTCAATATCATCTCTTATTAAAATCATTATTTACTAATATATTAAATCATTAATTGCAGATTTTGTATCATTTGGTAATAAATTAAATAATTTTAAATACTAATATTGAAATGCACTAATAGTTATATTTAAATGTAACCGTTACTAGGAGCCATATCTATCATACAAAATTATAAAAACATAAGAATATAATATTTTAAGAAATTTAATGATTAAAGTTATTTCAATGTTCTCAATCTCAATGTTCTCAATATAATATTATGAATCCTAAAATATCGTGGTATACAACATACTTTTTTTTTCCCGTTTCTATACAATTACACAAGTGAATAAGCAAATTTGGACAGTGGAATTGAAGGGAAATGTCATAAGTGGAAATGTTTTTACCACAAATTATATATTATTATTTCTACAAAAATTATTTATATCTTTATCTTTTATGAAATTTTTCCCTAATTGTAAAACAATAAATAATTTAAAATATTGCCAGAACTGTGGAAAGTAATGTGAATATCTTTAATCACCCACCCCTTAGATTATAGCGTACATGTTCAGTACAAATTCTCTCACTACAATAATTAATAGATTTCTTCTTTGTTTAAAACCAATTTTTTAACACTTGTACTAGATGAGTAAAAAAAAAAAAAACACCTGTACTAGCAACACATTTTTACATTAGCAGTTTTCTCCCATATATCCTCTATATAAACATGAACAACATCGGGCTATAGAGCACAAATTGTAGTGAAGAGAGTTATTTTCATGATAGGGGGAAAAAAAAATCTTATAGAGCAAAAGGCATGATGACTAACATTCAAGAGGAAGAGCCAAGATCTGGTTAAGATCCTTAGAGAAAATACTATTGTAAGTAAAGCAAAGTCTTTTTCTTTCATTTTTATTGATGTGATAAGCACAAGAGTTGTTGTAGCTAAATCACATCTATTTTGTTACATGACACAACAATCAGTCCATAAGTTTACCACAAATACCTCCATGCTTATATCATTAATTTACTCAAAATTAAATTCATATACACATCAGTTTTGTCGGATGGTTTTGTGGTGTCATACTCAAAATGATCTGTCAATATTTTTTCATGATAAATTGATTTGTGAATATTTTAGAGTAAGCAACATAATTTTCATTTATATTAATTGATTTTGTATTAATTGTGCAATATGTTGGTATTGTTCACAGGGACCACATAGAAAAGGGAGAAACCTGACAATTACTTTGGTGGCAAACAAATCAGTTTCCTTCAATTTTCCTGAAAATTTTTATATGTCGCGTTTCAAAGACATAAACATGGTATTTTCTAAGCTTAAGGGTTGGAAGATTGGAAGCAGACAACGTGAACAAAAAATGTGTGATACGGTAAATAAATATAAGGCCATAAAAAAATAAAGAATTTCTTATATATATCTTTTTTTTTACGTAAATTTCTTATATATATCTGGTAATAAGTTTGGGCAAAAGCATGATAAGTTATTGTGATGGTTTGTATTTAATTTACCATATGCATTTGATATGACATTTTTAATATATTATATGACAACTTGATGCTTGTCAATGAGAAGAACAAATATTCTGTTGGTTTGACTTTCTTTTTCTTGCAGTGTTACATTCAAGCTAGCTCACGCAAAAAAAATCGATCAATCAGAGAAGTTGTAAATCACAAACTTCCTGAAGATGACTCTAAATTACTAATTAGAAAAAGAAAAAACAAGATGATGCATCGATGTTATATTTTAGATATTGGTATATATATCAAGAACTTTTTTATGATAATATATATCGAGAATTTTACAAAACATAATATTGACTAATTAAATATTTTATCACTATATATAATTTCTAGGTTGGTCAAGAAGGGAGATCGAAAAAACTGAGAAAACATCATTCTCTTTCCAATGATTCACAGATCACTGAGGACAAGGAAAATGATGTTAAAGTGACAAATGTTCGCATAGTTCCTAAAAGCATATTAAGAGGACCAACTAAACTAGGAAGGATCAAAAGAAGCAACAGGTGATGCATCAACACTTCATTTAAGTTGCTTGTAATGAGAACTTTACTAAACATTATGTTGATTAAATATTTTGTCACTGCATATCATTTCTAGGGTGAAGAAGGGAAAAAACCTAAAGGACATTCCTTCTCCTAGCAATTATTCTAAGAGCACCAAGCTGGATTTTTTTTTTGAAGGAAATCAATCTTCAATTCTTTTGAAGGAAATCAAGCTTCCCAGAAGTGCAGGTTGATTTAGTAGGTGATGTTGTCGCTATTGATAATGTGATATCCAGCGAGGATAAAGAAGTCAATCATGAACGAAGTATTCAACCTCTAAATTTTAAAGTGCCTCGATGGACTCTCTATTTTGTGTTAGACATTAGGTTATTAATTGAAACACTAAAAATTAGAATGTGAGTTAGTCATATCTACAACATGGAGAAGCTTCATGTAAATCCATAGACAACAACAGAAAATTGTGAATTATTTCTAGAATAATGTTCTTATCATTTTCTTCCTATATGAAAAACTCAAAAGATACGATTGCTTTCGTAAAAATAAAATAAAATAATATTGCTCAATTTTTTTACCATTGAAGAAAGAAAACTGCATCAATATATGATAAAGTCAACAGTTTTTTTTCCCAATAGAACAGGTCTATGAATATCTAATAAAAAAGAGAAGTCAACTTTTCAATTTAATATGTTATGTTATAGATGAAAACTGTTTGAATTTCTGATATACCCAACGGTTTGGTCAATAGAACTGGAAATTGCAACGACAATAAAACATAGAAATCAATATTCAAATTTAGTATGTTAAGAGTGAAGCTAGGTGCGGCCAAAACTTAGAGAAGGAATGTCCTTTAGGTTTTTCCCCTTAAATTCCAGCTGGTCAATTAAGATGACATAGGAAGTTTGCCCTTGGTATCATGTGTGCCATAGGTATAGTGGATATCTTAGGAAGTTTCTCCGGTCTTCAATCTCACACTTCTTCACAAACTTTCAAACTGAGATGACTCAGTTAACAATGTGGAGAACTTCCAAGATTTTACGGAGAAGTGGTTGATGATGCATTCATTCTGACGGAAATGAATAAGTAAAGACAGATCTAGAAGTGTGAGTTCATATGTTTTACAGAAGTGGAGGACATGAAACTCTTGAAAGAAGGCTGGGAAATATCTACCTTTGGAGGTATATGCTTCGGGTGAGTATTTCATGGTTCCAAAAGAATAACCAGAACAAGTATCTACGAGAGAAAGAAGGAGACCAGCTGGAGAAGCCCGTATTGAGGGGTGGTGAGATAGCGGCAGGTAAGTCCTGTGCAAATTCTCTACGTGCTCCTTGTCATCACCATTACACTAAATGGCATCTTAACGTTAACCTGGCCGTAATGGCCCCAAACCGGGGAAGGAAAGGTGGGGAGTATGTGGATGGGCTTTTGGAAGTGGTGGTTCCAGAGAAGAAAATGGAGCTTGGCTATGTTTCTAGTGGGGAAGCTACACGATTTTAAGGTTGCACCGAATATCATTCTATCAATGTGGTTCCTATGGAAGGTGACTTGGTGTTGTTATGTTATTCTCAAAAGGGAGAAGCAACACAATTTGCTACATTTTTTAATTGATCCCCATCTATACTTCTCAAGGAGCATTTCGTTTGGCTGAGGTGCCTAGGGTACCCATTCATGTTTAGGGAGAAGGTTTTTTTGGGACCTGGCTCTCAGGTTTGGGAAGTATATCTCCTCAGATGAGGTTACCTCTAAGCTGTCTCAGGTGGATGTTGGTAGGGAGCAAGTGGTTGTTTCATCTGTTACCACCATCGCTGTAACAATGAGCATTAAGGGTGAGGTTTTTCCAATTAGAGTCTTTGAAGAGAAGTTTGGGGTTGTGGACTTTTGTTTATATAAGAAAAACATATGACATTCTTGGTTGCATGGCAATTGTTGCATGGCTATTCTGGTGAGAATATATATATAAATTTCACTGCGCGTGAATCAAGTTACTCAAAGAATAATTTTAAAGATTTACTCTGAATCCTCACTCTTTGTTCTCTTTTAATCTAACGGTATATATTAATTTTTAATTAGGGATCACCTTTTTTTCTCCTTCTTCTTCTTCCAATACTCTTATAAAAACATTGTTCGTGTGCGTCGCTCGTTCTCTCGCTTTGCAAGGAGACTATTATGTACAGTTCAAAAAGATCTCGAACAACTCTATTTTTTTTATACACGACTCCCAAAAATTTAAAATAGAAGCACTGAGCATTTTTAACCAAATCGAGTGTAAACCAAGAAATTCAAAGCAGGTGAGATATGTTTGCTTTCACATCTCGAAAGTTTGACATTAATGGGGAACATAACTTGGTGTTGAGCATTGAAAATGAAAGCCAACAATACAAGGTTTGCTCACTAAATCAGATGTTGGGCTTCTGATTCATTTTTTCCTTTCTGATTTCATTAAATCGCAATAGAGGTTGTTTCAGCCAATTTTTAGTAGTATTTTAATTTGCTATTTCTCCATGGTTGTGTCGTGTAGCAACAAGGGCAAGAAGATGACTTGTTTTGGTTTTTTTTTCCAATTCATTTGAGAAATTGGCATGTTCTTCTCAGCCTCGGCATGATTTTCTGTGCTGAATTTTTTCTGGGCAGCCAATTGTCGAATTTTAAGTTTTAACAAGCAAGGAATTAGATCTGAATAGAACGGCAAGAACGAGGGCACAACTTTTGTAATTAAAAACTAATATAGACTGTTGGATTAAAAGAGAATAAAGGGTGGGGATTTGGAATAACTCTTTATAGTTCCCTACTAGAATTTTTGGCATTTCTTACGGACTTTTCTACGGATTTTGCTAAAAAATTCGCAAGAAACACATTTGCTGCGAATTTTCCTGCAGATTTTAGTTCCTAGTAATACTTTCTATAATTTTTTCCTGCAAATTCTAGTAGTGATTACTCTTCGAGTAACTTTATCCCTTCACACACATACACACATATATGGATCAAATTACACCGGTATAATATTTAGGTAGTGTTACACTAATCAATAGCTTTGTTCCAGATATTCATGATACAAAACTGACCATTAGATTGAAAGTTACTACCACATAGATCATATCTGTAAAAATTAACATTAATCTAAAATGATTTGATATGTCATTGAGATGCATCAAGATTAACCTTACATATCAAACGATTTTAGATTAATATAATTTTTACAGATATGATCTACGTGGTAGTATCTTTCAATCCAACGGCCAGTTTCATAATATAGATATTTGGAACAAAGCTATTGAGTACCGGTGTAATTTAATCCCTCCTCATATATATATATGTGTGTGTGTGTGTGTGTGTGTGTGTGTGTGTGTGTGTGTGTGTGTTTGGGGAGGGACCAAGTTACTCCCGGAGTAACTCTTGTCTAAGGTACTCCGGTTAATATTTCTCTATAAACATCAAATTTTATCAATACAACCGTTGAACATCGTCATATTATGTTAATATGCATACCAAATTTTAGCTAAATTAGACTTTCGTAGCTATGTATTCACATAGTCAACATTTTACTTGTAAATTAAAATGTATATTATTCATTGAATTCAATAGATCTGATAAAGTATCAAATATTTTTAAATTTTTATGAAGTATAATGGAGCTGATAAACTCAATAAACACTTTTAATTTGACGGTTCGATCGATGAAATTTGATGTCTATCGAGAGATAATGAACCTGAGTAACTCGCATAATAGTTACTCCTAGAGCAACATGATCCTTAAATATGTTTTTAGTCCCTAAAAATATTTACTCATTTGTAGTCCCTCTAGGGACTAAAACGATAGTCCCTATAAAAGCAAAATAAGGACTAAAAATGAATAAAATTTATTTATGGACTAAACTTGAAAATTCGTAATTTTATAGGGAATAAAAACATATTTATCCCATATATATATATATATATATATCTGTGAGGAAGATCAAATTACACCCGAAGAGTTACACCAACAGTTACACCTATTCAATAACATCCTATCGGATAAATATTTTTCAAAATCAACCGTTGGATTGAAAGTTACTATCATATAGGTCATATCTGTCAATTTTAACATTAATCTTTAATCATTTGCTATGTCATCAAGATGCGTCAAGATTAACGTCAACGATGCAAGAGTTACACCAACCTTGCATCATGATTCAATCACTTTCTTCTTCTCAGATGTCCTAGTTGGGGTTGGTGTTACAAACCTATGGAAAGTTTTCGTAAGGTATGGGAAGGTGGGTGAGGTCGTTATTCCTCTTGAGGTTGTTGAAAAATTATCTCTGGAAAAGAAGATCGATAATAAATGGATGGGCACCTACAAACTTAGAGCTAATCATTCTAGAGTTGAGAGGCGGGTTGAAGGAATGCCATCTTTCATTCCGAAAGTATATGCTTTAAAGAGTGTCGATGTTATTTATTTATTTTTTGATTGGAATATATATATATATATATACATATATTAGGAGGTACAAGGGGTACCCCAACCCAATACAGCCAGACAAACAGAGCCCGAAGGTCCAACTAGAAGAACCCAAAGGCTCGCCAAGGTAAAAGAACAAAAATAGAACTCCAAGAGGCTAAGCCCTTATAATACAAGCTATGGGATTGGCAAACCACTCGTAATACAAACACGAAGTAGATTTTACCCTAGCCAAAAACCACCTCCAGGACAAGGATCTAATATGATCGATCGTCTGTTCCACATTAGGCACTCCCCCCGTAAAAATACAATCGTTCCGGAGCCCACAAATAAGCCACATCATTGTATGTCAGATCAAAGCCAAACCACCTCTACATCGAGAACTACCCCCAAGGTGTGTGAATTGAGAAAACGAGGAGAAGAGGTCTAGCAGCTGCACATAGTCACAACCCAACCAGTTAGCAATGGTGTACCAAACCGTAGAAGAGAAGCCGCACCTGCCGAAGAGATGTAACCGCAACTCTCGGTGTGATCCACACAACACACAAGTAGTTGCAGTCATATCAGAAGTAATACCTCTGCTAAACAAATTTGTCTGAGTCGGGACTCTATTAAAAGTAACTGCCAAGAAAAGGCAATTTACCTTTGAGGGAGCCAAACTCTTCCATAATTTGCCAAGCATACTAACCTCCAAATCTGAGAGTCGAGCCACATGGGAAGATGACTCTGACAAACGCCTATAGGCCGAGGACACATAGAACATACTGCTAGGGTGTCGAGTCCATACCCATCGATCTAACTCTGCTGACTGGGACGGGGGCACCAAGACTGCCAAACCCAAAAAAGCGTCACGTCCAAGGAATTTCCAAGACCCAAGTGTTATTCTCCCACCTCCCACTACCACTTACCAGCATATCCGGATCAACCCCGAGTGAGAATAACCTAGGAAATATACTTCTAACAGTAGACTCCCCAACCCAAACATCATGCAAGAAAGAAGTAGACCTCCCATCACCTAGTTTCCTCCTAATACACCCAGAGAACCAGTCTGATCCTAAATCCCCCACTCCGCCTACCAGACAGATGCCCTTCCACCAAACCAAAGTCGAAGAAGGAACCCTCAAATCCATAAAGTACACATGAGAAGACACAGTACTACCATACCTCGCCGTCAGCACCTGACACCAAAGAGCCCCACCCTCCTCTAGCAGCCTCCACCTCCATTTCCCTAACAAACTAGAGTTGGCCCACGTAAGGTCCCTAACCCCCAACCCACCCCCACTCTAAGGCTTACAAATATCTTCCCACTTAACCCACGATATCTTCTTCACCCCCGACGCCCCTCCCCATAGAAACTCTCGCTGAATCCTAACCACTTGCTTCCAAACTTTCACCGTATCCTCATAAAGGATAGGTAAAAGATAGGAATGCTACTAAGAACCAAATTGAGAAGAACAATCCTCCCCCCAAGACTAACACTCCTATGTCTCCACCCCACAAGTCTACTACGCAATACCTCCACCATAGGGGCCCAAGTGGATGCATGCCTAAGATTAGCCCCAACCGGAAGGCCAAGGTACTTAAAAGGGAGTACCACAGTCTTACAGTTAAGGAACCTTACTTGAGCTAAGAAGGACTCCTCGACATTTACTCCAATCGGGTTGCTCGTAGCAAAATTCCCCTTAAGACCAGAAGCAAGCTCAAACCATCTAAGTATCGCCTTCATCGCTCACAGATTTTCCACACTAGCCTCCCCAATAAATAAAGTATCATCCACATACTGTAGATGAGACACCATCAAGTTCGACTTCCCTACACAAAACCCAGAGAATATCCGAAGAGAGACCGCTTGGCACATCAATCCACCTAACCCCTCAACCACCAGAAGAAAGAGGAACGGTGCCAATGGATCTCCCTGCTTTAACACCCTTCTAAAGTTGATTTCTTCTGTAGAACTACCATTGACCAAAACTGAAAGGCTTCCAGAAAACACACATGCTCTAATCCATGCTCTCCACCTATTATCGAAGCCGAACCGCTGCATCATATAATCCAAAAAACCCCAGTTCACCGAATCATACGCTTCCTCGAAGTCCACTTTAAAGATCATGCATTGTTTCCTCTTCTTCTTAGCAAAGTCCACAACCTCATTAACCACCACAACTCCATCAACCAAGTTCCTCCCTTTGATCAATGCAGATTGAGTAGGGGCAATGAGGGCATCCATGACCCTACTCAACCTAGATGCCAACACCTTAGCCACGATCTTATACAAACAGCCAAGAAGAGAGATGGGACGAAAATCACTCAGTGATTGGAGGCACTTAACCTTAGGTATGAAGGTAATAAAGTAGGAGGAGAAGCTTCTCGGTAACCTAGCATTTGAGAAGAACTCCTCGAATAATAACCCCACCTATGAATGCATCACAGGCCAGAAGGTTTCAACGAATGTGATATTAAAACCATCTGGGCCCGGACTTTTATTCCCATCACAAGTCGCCACCACACCATCAATCTCTTCCAACGAAAAAGGGGCAGAAAGGGAAGCAGAATCTTCAGGCGATAGAGAAAGGAAACCTAAACCATCGAGCTGCGGTCGAACCCACTCCTCCTTTGAGAAGTGCTACCTGCAATAGCACATAGTCTCGGAGTGAATGCCAGCCACATCCTCCACCCATCCGTCACCCCGTCGTAATGCTGAGATCCTATTTCTAACCCCTCGAGACTTAAGACACAAGCGAAAATACCGAGTATTTTCATCCCCGTCCTTCAACCACTTAGCTCTAGATCTCTGAAAATCCAAACTATCCTTAGTCTTCAGTAGCAGCCATAACTGGGAGAAAGGCACCTTCCTACTATCCACCTCTTCCAACGAGAGACCCACCGATTCGCTTTTCAAATCCAGTGCTTTGATTGATTCCACCAACAGTTGGATCTTAGTATCCGCCTCCCAAAAATGTCTTTATTCCATTGCTTCAGCACCCCTTTCAGTTGTTTCAATTTTTCCTTAAGCACAAAACCCATTCAACTAGACTGTGTATCAGAAGACCAACAATTATGGACCACACTCTTGAAATCCCTATGAGGCAACCAGTGGTTATTGAATCTAAAAGGCTTCAGACCCCACCCACCATGTGAATATTTGAGGACAAGCGGGCAATGATCAGAGACGTCTCGCTTCAAGGCCCACAACACCATATGACCCCAGCGATCAACCCAATCCTCCGACACCAGAACACGATCCAGCCTACTCATGGCAACCCCATTTGGTTTGAACTAAGTGAAATTCCTTCCCATTAAGGGGGTGTCTAGGAGGCCCATATCATCAATAAACCCACATAACTCATGTGCTTCGGCGGCATCCACGGATCCAGTCGGCCCCCCAATGCCCCTCCGCTCACTTAGGGAACAAACAGAGTTGAAATCCGGAGTCACACACCAAAGGCCATTCCCAAAACCCCTCCTTGACATCAAAAGCTCCCCCACAAGCGCCTCTTATCCGGTAAATTGCATTTGGAATACACATTAACCACAAAGCATTTAGCCCGCTCCACCCCCACTCCAAGCAAACACCCACAAAACCACAACCAGAGAAATGAAAGAGAAAGTTACCTTTAGTTTGATCCCAAATAGAAAAAATGCCGCCACTATTACCGACTGCCGGAGAATAATGCCAATCACAAAGATCATTCCCCCATAGGTGGTGACATAGAGAAGCAGATGCTGACTCTAATTTTATTTCCTGAATGGTATTAAAATCCACACTATGCTCCCGAACAAGTGCCTGAGTTTTGTTCCTCTTCGGCTTTGTTCCCAACCCTCTAATATTCATAGAGCACACAATCATTGATCAACAACTACTCTCTCCTCAATAGTGTTGTCGATTTGATCATGCAACTCCAACCCAATAAGCCTATTTACCATATGATTCTCCCTCCGAGACACACCCATTTTCTCCCCTATGGAATAAATTTTTTGTGCATCATAGTCCTCTCTTTCCCTAGTGGAATTATAGCCCAAACCAGTCCTAACTACCATATCATGGCGGTCCAAGTCAACAGGAGGAAAGACAGTAGAATTTGCCAAGTTCTGATCCAAATCCACAATTAAATTAATAGCACGTAAAGAGTGAGCAAGAGGTACAAGTGAACTCGTATAATTGGGTCGCAGAGACAAATCATCCAGATTTTGCGACGTGAAGGGGCGGCCACCAGCACCTAAAGGGTCGGGCCCACCATTGTGTTCCAATAATGTGTTAACCCCACTAATTTCCTGTGAGCGCAACCCCTGTAGTGATCTATCAGCCCCCTCTTTCGCGTTTATAGTCTTCCTCAAATCCCCACTAGTAATTTTCAAGAATCTCGAAGAAGGAAGGAACAATTCCCCCATCGCTGAACCCTTACATCCTCTGATTGGCCCCCGAATCCACCCCTTCCTATGCCGCCGTGACTTCTTACCATTTGTCCTCCCAATTCCGGCCGCCACCAATGGTTCCACCACCACCTGTTGAGACGGAAAAATAGGCGAGCTCAAGGAGGAGGTTGCGCGGCGTAGGGGAAGAGCTACCTAAGGCTTGCCCAACACTTCCTCCCACGGCCCATCATTGAGTAACCGCTGGCCCAGTTTCAGGCTCCTCAGTATCACACCCCACAATCTTGGAGAATCATCCACCATGAGGGCATATTGATCGCCATCGCCCAAGACTTCCTCACTTAGCCTAGCAGCAGATGCGTATTGGCCTAAAGGAGCATCTTGGAGCCCAGTTAGTGGCTCAACAATGTCACACCCCCCAATTTTCTTAAGCGACCCTCCAAAAGGTTATTGGGCTTCAGTGTAAGCCCATCATCTGCCAATGAATTAAATGAATTTGAGACCCCCCAATTTTTCTCCTCGTGCCCCCCAAGCATGCCATGTGATTGATATAATCGAGTGCGCCCAACAGATTGTTATTACAATGGCCCAGGCCCACACCCCTCACAAAAGATTCAACCCCAACTGCAAACCATCCCGCATCCGGTTTCATTTACGCAGACGTTTCCCTATCTGCCCAATGAATGGGACGATAGCTCTGCACCCCAGTTGATAGTGACTTCGCCGTGATACACTCAGAAATTCGTACGCCTCCCTCCTTCAAATGGCGTGAGAAATGGGTTGACCTAGAGGGGGTAGGGTACTTTCCCGACCAATTCCTAGGTAAGAGACTCTGCTTTTCTCTTCTACCCAAACTTCCCCAATTTATGAAGATTTACTATGACCTGTCTCTTCATCGTAGAAAGTAGCCCTGTGTACCCTGAACTACTACCCTGCCTTCCCAAAAGATCCTGAAATCTCTGATCCACCTCGAGACCATCAACGTCGCTACTACAGTTGGAAAATCAGAGCACCGCCGCGTCGGTGGTACTCCAATCGGCTGCAATAGAAGAAGAGGAGTTTGTGCAATTTGACCCCAACACTGAACCCTGTTCTGGCACTTTAAACGGGTGGCCAACCTCACCGAAACGCTCCTCCATAACCCTAATAATTGGGTATATAACTCCAGCGCCACTAAACTGCACCATAACATCAATGGATGTCCAAGCCGAAACGGAGACCTGTATCCTAGCGACATCATACCTAGCCATCGTAGAAGTAACCGGATCAATAGAGATTGGCCACCCGATCTTCATTGCAAGACTGTTGAAGAAATTGTCTTCCCAGATGTGTAGTGGGCAGCCTACACACTGAGCCAAATCCATCGCTCCTTGGCGATGGGTAAGCTCCTAATTCACGAAGGATTGGAATCGATTTGACCACCAGGTACGATTACTGTAGACTGCTTTGTGTAGTGTAACATCCCAATTTTTAAGAAAAGTAATTTTAGCGATAAAATCCTGAATACTTAAAGATAAGTCATAGAGATTGATCACCTCAATGATTTACTGAGAGCATGTGGAATTATTTTAACCTATTTTCATGGTTGTTCTTCTCCTTTCTTTTTTTCAGCAACATAATCACTCTCCCATTCTTACTCCTCCATTTTTGCTTCCTCCTAATTTTTCATGTGTGAGTAAATAAAAAAAGAAAAAGAAAAAAGAAAGCAAGCTCCTCTTTTCTGTCCTTGCTGCAACGTAATCCCTTCCCCTTAATTCCATTCCATTTTATTTTTCTTCTCCTCTCCTTTAAAACACCAGCGCTGCCCCTTCTCCCTCCCTCACTTTAATTTATTTCATATTTCCAATTCCAAGCTTCCATCCCTATCTCCTCTTTGATGCTCAAACCGTGAACCCTAAAAGATTTTTGGGGTAAGGATTTATGTTTATGTTCTTGTACAATTTCTTGCTTTGGCTCTTAATTTTGTGTTATTTAAATGCTTGATTTTGATCAATGATGGATGTGAGCATTGAATCCCCAAATTTTTAGAACCCTAGGGTGAAACCCTAAGGGAAAAAAGAGGGGTAATGTGATCTTGAGTTGCAATCTAACAATTAGTTGTTCATTTGAGCTAATTGAAGTTGTTGGATGCTTGTTTAAGTTATAGTTTTGATTAAGCATGTATAACTTGTTGTTTTTGGGTTTTGCCTATTCTTGATCTATAGGAAATATGGGTCTTTGATGTTGAATCACGTGTTTAAATGTTAAATGATATGTTTTGGGTAATTTTAAAACTAATGGAGTAGTTATACATGAGGTAGCATAAGTGTTAGGGTATGTTTTGTGCAAAATTGAAGCTTGGAGGACAAGAATGGTATGTAAGATTTGATTGAGTTATTCTTTAATTTTTAGCATGTGATGACTATGATTTAAATATTTTTGGAATTCTTGAATTGGTTTGATTGAAAGAATTTTTGGGGAAAAACTTATTCTTGAAATTTTGAAAATGGGTTTTTGGAACTTAATAGTTTGGTCTTGAAAGCATGATTAGGTATTTATTTAGAATTTTGAGATTCTTGAAGTGTTGTATAAAATGCCTAGACTTGTTGATATAAGTTGTCTTAGGTGGATTAAATGCTATTTGATGATTGTTTGAGTTTAGAAATCATGCATGGAAATGGTTATCTACTTAAAAGAAGATTTTGCAAATTTTGTTAAGAAAAGAGGGGTTGTGGCCGAGAGGCCTACAAAGGTGTAGGGAAGTTAGTTTTAATTGTGAACCTAAATTTAACTCTTGTATGTGATATGTTTTAGACGTTAGAAATTCTATGAAAACTGTTTAATTGATTTTGTGTTATGCTTAAGGTTTCAAGAAAAGGGTTCTTTAAAAGTTAGTATTTTCTTGAATTAGGTGCTATGTGTTAACTTTGCAAGAACACGATTTTGAGTCAAAATCTTAATCTTTTCAAGTAAGTTAGTATTTCTGAATTAATATGTGTTATGTTAACCTTTCAAGAATTGGTTTTGATTCTAAAACCCTATTTTTCAAGTAGTAAGTAGATTAGATGTTTGACTGGAAATGCTTGGTTAGAAAGGGTTAGATTTTGAGAGCATAAGGTGTTAGTGTAGTTTTAGAGTTGTGCTAAGTGTGCTCTGTGTATTAGGCTCGAGGAATTCGAGACCGTGCGGTGTGGAATACGGGAATACACACAGCTTGGAGTTCGATAAGGGCGCTTCACATTCTAGAGTTATTGTTTATGTATTTCTGCGTAAGGGCACTTCTAGACATTTGTAGGCTTTTATTGTTGTATGTCCTTGTGTAAGGGCGCTTCACATTCTAGTGTTATTGTTTATGTAATTATGTGTAAGGGCAACTTTTAGACACGATAGGAATTTAATTTCAAGTGTTTATGCGAAGAAGTTTGAGAACCTCAGGGTTCGAAGTGAGGGTCTTGTACCCCTTTGCTTTATTTTTTTGATATACTGATTATTTAGTGGGCTTGTCTGCAAGTGGTTGGCAGCTGTCCCCAACCCCCCACACTTGTTTGTTCCTCTCTGTGAACTCCATCGAGTTGCAGAGGGATGGATTCTATGATTGATTGTTGAGCTGTGCAATTATTTAATATGAGATTGAATGCATACTGCAAATTTTGTATTGCTTGTTGAATTGCGTTTCTCCATGCAAACTGCTTTTATTGCTTAAGTGTTGAATTGCATTTCTTCATATTAAGCATGCTCTTATTATTTGATATGCGGTCAAATAATCTTACGTACCACTCTGTGAATTATCATATGCGTTGGTTGATTCATTGGGGTGGTTAAGGTGTTATCGAAGTCGTTGGAGTCGTCGTGATGTTTTTGAACTTCAACCCAAATAACCAAGGGTGATAGGGTCCCCCGAAGGTATGACTTGGGTGATAGGATCCCCAAAATTATGGCCGGTGTTTGGAACCGAACCACTTAGGGTGATAGGGTCCCCTAAAGCTATGGCTTGGGTGATAGGGTCCCCAAAGCTACGGCGGGTGTTCGACTGCTTAGTTCACTGTCGTGTTTTTTTTTTTAACTCGACCTGAATAACCAAGGGTGATAGGGTCCCCTAAAGCTACGGCTTGGGTGATAGGGTCCCCAAAGCTACGGCTGGTATTCAGCAGCTTGTTCGGCGTTATTTCTGGAATTGTAAAGTGTGATGGGAGAGTGTCGTGAGTTGCATTATGGGGCGTTTGTGTACCTTGTTATCTCTTGTTCTATAGTGGCGTGTAGTTGCATTTGCAGGCATTGATGTACTCTTACGGAATGGTGTGTTCTGTTATGCTGCGTTATATATTATCATGCTATTTTGGATTATCTGGTGTATTTTAAGAAGTTGACCCTTGCCAGTGGTTCTCTCAATGTAATGAATGTAACCCAGATGGCGGAGCAAGCGGAGGATTTGGAACTGCAGAGAGGAGCAGCCGAGGATAGTCGTCAGCCTTTTTACTTGTGTTATGTTTGTGGAATTTACTAGCAGTCTAGTGAAGAGTATAGCTTGTGGAACAGCTATAGGATATTTCTCATTATTTTAGTGTTGTAATAAATATCTGTTATGTTTCATAACACGTTTGTTATATATGATTTGACAGAATAAATGAATGTGGTCTATGTGATGTCTTAAATTATTTTCCGCCATGTTTCTAAAAGTCGTTGTGATGCTCTGACTGCTTCTTTAAAGAACCCCTCTTAATAAAAATAAAAAAATATAGGACCACATTTCTCGAATACCCTACGAGCAGAGTATTTCATATTTTGGAAACACGTCAAATTTTGTCCGAATACTAGTTTAGTGGCACTCGTAAGCGAGGTGTTACAATGGTGGTATCAGAGCGGTTCGGTTCTAGCCGGACTGTGAGATGGGTAGCTATAGCTGGTCAAGTGTCGGGATGATAGGAATTGGACTGTTGGGAGTCAAGATGTGTTTTGTTGGGAGTCAAACCATGCTTGTGTGCTTGTTCCCCAAGTAGAATAACTCTACTTATAATTGTTTGAAATTGTTTCTTAGTTGAAAACAATGTGTCCCGAGACACAAAAATTTGTAGTGGGGTTCTAATGAGGATTGTAAAACCTTGTGGGAATCCGACCTCTGGGACAAGCGATTCTTCCAACCGAAGCGGATAGTTCGAGAAATGGATTAGAGACTTTAGATGGCCAAGCTGAGGCAGGGATTTCCTGTCAGAGATATTATTATATTTACCATCATTATTAATATTATTGCTTAGTGTGATCTTTGAAATATTAGTGGTTCTAGAGATAAACCACAATGTTGATCTTTGAATTATTTTGATATATACTAGATTTGAAAAGAATCGAAACTATTTCATGATTTTCTGAGTGTGACATGTTTGCCACTAACATCTGTGTTTCGCAATAGTCTACCTTAGTACTGCTGCGAATATACGCTATTAATAGTGTGTTTGATTATCTGTGTATGCGTTTACTTATTTTCCAATAAAGATATTAAACGTGATTACCTTTCCCAGCAAGCACCGATTAAATGTCTTGTGACACTTTAATCTACGCGAAAACCATTCGACTCAGTCGAAGGGAAGCTGGAAAGTTAGTGAGAGGTTAGCTAGGGGTATGGTGTGATTAGTGTGTGACTAGGAGTTGAATCAGTTTGGGGTAGTACCTAAAGCTTTGCCACATCTTAGCTTCACCTTACCCTAAGAAATAGCTTTCCTTGAAATAAGACTAACCAGATGAACTTGAGAGAACCGCCTTACCTCTTACGCTCCTTGGCCGGTTACTGCAAGAAGAGAGAAAGTGGGAGAGAATAGTCAGTTGCATTACTGGTTTAATAAGGCATAGGAAGATAGAGAGAGAACCTAGTCCCCTTTCTTTTCCTCCTGTTACATGCCGCGGACAAGTTCTGCTTTAGAGACCTCCCTCGTATGTGATTCCTCCCTTAGGTGATACCAAATCTTGTGGTGACTTGAGTGTGTGAGGAAATTTAAGAAAACTTGGAGAGTCTGGCGAGTTACTTCCCCTACCAATTCCCTAGACTAAACTGTAAGCTTAAGGCGTAGTTAGATGAGAATTCATCCTACCCTTAGCATTGGTGAGTGTTTGTCGTTGTGATTGTGTGGCTAGTGATTGTGAGAGTTTTTCGTTCCTTTCTATGTATTAACACCACGAGTTCTTTTAGGAGCTCTTGGTGGATATTTTAACTCTTTTGCTTTCGATCTTGGCATTGTTGTTAATAATCTTGTTAAAGATGGTTTTCAGCTTTAAAATAATTTTTATTAAATTATAATTTAGTAGTAAAAGCTTGAAAATGGTTTTGTTCCTTTTGTAATGGTTTTGGTGTTAATCTTTCGAACTATAAGTCTATGTATGAATAAGAATAGTCTTGAGAAGGGTTTTTGAAGAAAAGTCTTAGAAAAACTTTAAAATTTATTAGGTCCTTGTTTG
This sequence comes from Calophaca sinica, assembly GCA_037113605.1. Lineage (NCBI taxonomy): Eukaryota > Viridiplantae > Streptophyta > Magnoliopsida > Fabales > Fabaceae > Calophaca > Calophaca sinica. The sequence goes on from CM073734.1 coordinate 39,675,842, forward strand.
ATTTCTTGGAAACATATAAGTGGTTTTGGTTTATTTGTTATTAAAGATTCGTTGAACGAAAATTGAATGTTTTCCCTTAACTTGTTAATCGAAGCCGTGAGTTTTAAAAAGAGAAAAGAAGAAACTTTGTGATCTCAAACCCGTCTCTTCATAGTTCAGATAGTGTCATAGTTTAGGAGTTTTGAAAATTTATTTGAGTTAGCATCTTGTAAATTGTTATTTTTGTGCTTCAAGACAATGAAACACCTAATGTTTAAAGGAATCCTTGCATCCCTAAACAAGGTGGAGTCTTAAGGACTTAAGTATTTAAAATCTTTGGTTTGTTAGTATGAGTATTATGAATGCAAAAACTTTGAATGAAGAAAACTCTTGGGTACTATTTACTATTTTAAAACCCAAGAAGTACTTACTATTTCGATAGTATACTAAAATTTTACGTGCTTATCTGATAGTATTTGTAATTAGGCATTTTAGAAGTTTAATACTTGCCCGAAATTCAAAAAAAAAAAGTGATTTTGAATCTTGAGTACTTAGTGATTCGTGTATGAAATTTTTTGTAGGAAAAACTTCGATTTAAAAAGGTTTTTAAAAGATGAGAGAATGTTAGTTGATTTGTCTTAGTCTTGAATTAAAGTGTGTGTAATGACTTTGAGACAATGAGAACCTAATCTCAAAGGAACTTTAGTGTCTAAGAGAATGGTTGAGTCTTAACAACAAAAAGTCGTGTTTTAATAGTTCCTTGGATTGGTAATGTCTTCAAGAAATTGATGTTTTCCTTAGAAAAATATTTGAATTGGAAAAGAGAAGTTTAATCTTTTTGAAGTTGTAAAAGGTTTTTGTATTCTAGATGGCTGTACCCACGATTGACTGCGAATAGGTTAGTATTATTTTTGTAAGTAATGACGCGTAACTGTAATCGAGGTCGTGTTCGTATCCGCGATCGTGAGCGTGATCGTGGACGAGCAGATGTCGTGATCGGGAAGGAAGCATCAGTCAGTCGCAAGGGATTCTTCGTTCCCTAACTATGCTTATTTTATGGTGTGCTATATGGTTAAGCCTTGTGATTGCAATTATTGCCTACTATACTGTGTAGCTATAATTAGTTATAGTACTACATATAATAATAAGTATTGTGAATGCTTATGTGTGCAAATTATTTTACGGTTTTGAGTAAAGTAATCTTTCGTATTTTACTATCCATGTAGTTTCGAGGACGAAACTATTTTAAGGGGGGTGGTATTGTAACATCCCAATTTTTAAGAAAAGTAATTTGTGATAAAATTCTGAATACTTAAACATAAGTCATAGAGATTGATCACCTCAATGATTTACTGAGAGCATATGGAATTATTTTAACCTATTTTCGTGGTTGTTCTTCTCCTTTCTTTTTTTCAGCAACATAATCACTCTCCCATTCTTACTCCTCCATTTTGGCTTCCTCCTAATTTTTCATGTGTGAGTAAATAAAAAAAGAAAAAGAAAAAAGAAAGCAAGCTCCTCTTTTCGCCCTTCTTTAGCGTAATCCCTTCCCTTAATTCCATTCCATTTTATTTTTCTTCTTCTTTCCTTTAAAACACCAGCGCTGCCCCTTCTCCCTCCCTCACTTTAATTTATTTCATATTTCCAATTCCAAGCTTCCATCCCTTTCTCCTCTTTGATGCTCAAACCGTGAACCCTAAAAGATTTTTGGGGTAAGGATTTATGTTTATGTTCTTGTACAATTTCTTGCTTTGGCTCTTAATTTTGTGTTATTTAAATGCTTGATTTTGATCAATGATGGATGTGAGCATTGAATCCCCAAATTTTTAGAACCCTAGGGTGAAACCCTAAGGGAAAAAAGAGGGGCAATGTGATCTTGAGTTGCAATCTAACAATTAGTTGTTCATTTGAGCTAATTGAAGTTGTTGGATGCTTGTATAAGTTATAGTTTTGATTAAGCATGTATAACTTGTTGTTTTTGGGTTTTGCCTATTCTTGATCTATAGGAAATATGGGTCTTTGATGTTGAATCACGTGTTTAAATGTTAAATGATATGTTTTGGGTAATTTTAAGACTAATGGAGTAGTTATACATGAGTTAGCATAAGTGTTAGGTTATGTTTTGTGCAAAATTGAAGCTTGGAGGACTAGAATGGTATGTAAGATCTGATTGAGTTATTCTTTAATTTTTAGCATGTGATGACTATGATTTAAATATTTTTGGAATTCTTGAATTGGTTTGATTGAAAGAATTTTTGGGGAAAAACTTATTCTTGAAAAGTTTGAAAATGGGTTTTTGGAACTTAATAGTTTGGTCTTGAAAGCATGATTAGGTATTTATTTAGAATTTTGAGATTCTTGAAGTGTTGTATAACATGCCTAGACTTGTTGATATAAGTTGTCTTAGGTGGATTAAATGATATTTGATGATTGTTTGAGTTTAGAAATCATGCATGGAAATGGTTATCTACTTAAAAGAAGATTTTGCAAATTTTGTTAAGGAAAGAGGGGTTGTGGCTGAGAGGCCTACAAAGGTGTAAGGAAGGAAGTTTTAATTGTGAACCTAAATTTAACACTTGTATGTGATATGTTTTAGACGTTAGAAATTCTATGAAAAGTGTTTAATTGATTTTGTGTTATGCTTAAGGTTTCAAGAAAAAGGTTCTTTAAAAGTTAGTATTTTCTTGAATTAGGTGCTACGTGTTAACTTTGCAAGAAAACGATTTTGAGTCAAAATCTTATTCTTTTCAAGTAAGTTAGTATTTCTGAATTAATATGTGTTATGTTAACCTTTCAAGAATTGGTTTTGATTCTAAAACCCTATTTTTCAAGTAGTAAGTAGATTAGCTGTTTGAATGGAAATGCTTGGTTAGAAAGGGTTAGATTTTGAGAGCCTAAGGTGTTAGTGTAGTTTTAGAGTTGTGCTAAGTGTGCTCTGTGTATTAGGCTCGAGGAATTCGAGACCGTGCGGTGTGGAATACGGGAATACGCACAGCTTTGAGTTCGGTAAGGGCGCTTCACATTCTAGAGTTATTGTTTATGTATTTATGCGTAAGGGCACTTCTAGTCATTTGTAGGCTTTTATTGTTGTATGTCCTTGTGTAAGGGCGCTTCACATTCTAGTGTTATTGTTTATGTAATTATGCGTAAGGGCAACTTTTAGACAGGATAGGAATTTAATTTCAAGTGTTTATGCGAAGAAGTCTGAGAATCTCAGGGTTCGAAGTGAGGGTCTTGTACCCCTTCGCTTTATTTTTTTTATATACTGATTATTTAGTGGGCTTGTCTGCAAGTGGTTGGCAGCTGTCCCCAACCCCCCACACTTATTTGTTCCTCTCTGTGAACTCCATCGAGTTGCAGAGGGATGGATTCTATGATTGATTGTTGAGCTGTGCAATTATTTAATATGAGATTGAATGCATACTGCGAATTTCGTATTACTTGTTGAATTGCGTTTCTCCATGCAAACTGCTTTTATTGCTTAAGTGTTGAATTGCGTTTCTTCATATTAAGCATGCTCTTATTATTTGATATGCAGTCGAATAATCTTGCGTACCACTCTGTGAATTATTATATGCGTTGGTTGATTCATTAGGGTGGTTAAGGTGTTGTCTAAGTCGTTGGAGTCATCGTGACGATTTTGAACTTCAACCCAAATAACCAAGGGTGATAGGATCCCCAAAATTATGGCCGGTGTGTTCGGAACCGAACCACCTAGGGTGATAGGGTCCCCTAAAGCTATGACTTGGGTGATAGTGTCCCCAAAGCTATGAACGTGAACACAAGAAGGGGGGGTTGAATTGTGTTAAAAACTTTTCGCAAACTTTAAGTTAGAAACACTTTAGAACACAAGTTTTTCAAAACTGTTTGTTTATCGGATGCTGGAAATAATCGGACGCTGGAAAAACAGTTTGATAAAACTTGTTTTTAACACAGCAAAATAGAAATGAATAGAAAGCAGTAAAGCAAGAGACACAGAAATTTATACTAGTTCACTACCAAACTGGTAGCTACATCTAGTCCCTTCGTTCCTGAAGGATTTTCCACTATAATCAATCTGATTACAATTTCCTCAAGAGTATTCTACTGTCACAACTTGACAATACTCTCAACTTCTCAAAACGACTCAAGATGCTGATCGAGCCTTTCAGGATACAGCCTTAACTAGGCCAAAACAAACTTTTACAAGTGAGTTGAAATACAGTTAAAAATAACTCTCACAGAGAGGATAAAAGATTAAGCTCAACAATAGAAAAACTTTCTTAAAGAAAGGGTCGGACGCTGAGTTCAGTTCTTGTAGTCCAGAGACTTAGCATGAGACTTGGTTGCTCACAGAAGTAGTGCTTGTTCTCAGTAAAGGAGGTAATATTCAGCAGAATTTCAGCAAGCTTTTTCACAGTATATTCGTTACTTCTTCAATGGATACCATGAGGTATATATAGGAGTTCCAAGGATATTACCGTTACGGTAAAAATGGCTCTTTTCCATTGAGTGAGGTAAATTCAAAAAGCTGTCTCTTTCTTCCTTTGTAGAGAATATCCCAGTAGTACATATTACCGTTTTCGTACTACCTTGCTTTTCACAATTGCTTGTACGATTTTTGTCTTCTAGCTAAAGATGTCACCTTTGATACCTCGTACAACAATTTTAGCGCTCAAGATCAATTTTGAAATCCGTTCCAGAAACTTCTGAGAGGAAGAGCAGCAACGTGACTAACACGTGATTTGAAATGAAGTTCAGACGCTCGCTCAGAATCGGAAGTTCGGACGCTCGTAGCAATTGCATAAGCTTTGTGTCATAGAGAGAAAATTCCAGACGCTCACAAGGATGGCGGATCTTTGACACATGGAATGTATCCTTCTCTTGAGAATTACTTTCTTCTTGCTTGAGTGGCTTAGAATATGTGTATTATTAGTATCTGCACACTTCAAGAAATGTTAGAACATAAATTGTTCTCTTGTGAATACTTTGTTATCATCAAAATTAATGAGGGTCTAAACTTCTCAATCGATTAGTTTCCAACAATCTCCCCCTTTTTGATGATGACAAATATCTAAGGTTGATGAACAATTTAGTTTCAAAAAGACATTAAGGCTCTCCCCCTGAATTTAACAGTTTAGATATATATGAACAATTCAGGTATTAAGGCAATTGTTGGTAAACAAATTCATTTAAGTGATTACGAAAAATCCGTAAATGTATCAGAGCATGTATTTAATAAAGTGAGATCGGATGCTGATTATATACCAAATAGATTGATTTAATCAAATATATTTCATTCTACCAAAATTTATTAAACATTATAAGAGTACTAAATCAATGAATATTATCGCACACAAATGCTATGTATGAAATGCTATGCATGATACTTTAGTTCCAGTGTATCCATCGGACAGTGAACATCGGATGGTGAATTATCAGATTCTCACGTGTTCATCATACCTTTCTTTTACTCCCCCTTTTGTCATCAGACAAAAAGAGTGTAAAAACACATCATAGTCAAAATAAGACTTAGAAAAATTTGAATAAAAGGCAGATAATTAGATCAAACATATTTATATATATAGTTGTATCAACCAAATAGAACAGATTGTATATCACACACAAGTAAAAAAAAATTTCAAGGGTTTGGAAGAGGTGGAGGTGGGATATTGAGACGTTCATAGAGTAACTTCAGTGCAGTCTCCAGCTGAGTAACCTTCAATTTTGTAGCCTTCATTTCTTCAAATTCTGCTTTGGGAATGGTGACCATCTCAACTGCAGAAGAAGAAGTAGAAGGTCCAAATCCGTACAAAGTGCATCTTCATCTTCTGATGCTCTGCTAGCACCCAGTTGCATCACTTCAGTCTCAAATCCTTCTTCCTTTGAGCTCTTAAGAAGAATGCATCATTTGGTATAACCTATTTGATGAAATTTCCGAGTCTTCTGAGCTCTGATTCTGTCTGAATCTTCCATTGATGCTTCACATCTTCTGGATATAGCAAATTCATGTAGATGGTTTCTCTGTGTAGAACAACATCAGCAGTGTAAGAATCAAACCTATTCCCAGCGTAAAGGAGAGTGCTTCATTTTCTGCCAGGTAAATTCTTCTCAGATTTTTCCTGTCATATTCTTCTAGCACTAGGGGGTCGATGCATGGTAATATGGCTTTGTCTTTCCAAGACTCAGACCATTGACTCCAAGTGAAACTAATGTCGAAGTGCTTGGTCACAGCAGCCCATTGATCATATATCTTCATGCAGTCAAGAGGTCTGATTACTGAGCATCTGAACATATCATCGAAGTACACTGTTCTGAGATTGATGTCAGTAACTCTGCTGATTGTCCCAACAGTTTGAATAGTAGCCTTCTCAGCATTGCAGTAGTTTGAGGAGCCAGTTCTCCATTCATCTTTCTTCAGAGAAGTCAGGTAAAACCTTCTGGCATGATCCTCAGAGATCTTGGCAATCGGAAGCTGAGAGAAATCCTTAATATTGTACTTTGTAGGTGCCTTCTCATATTCCTTTAGCCCGATCCTGCTGAAAGGCTGCTTGCCCGGAGCAAGTTCCTTCCATTTCCCAGGGATAGACCAAGGTAGCCACCTTTGTCTATCTGGTACTATCTTAACAGAAACAGATGATGGGTCTCGATATTGACTTATGACTTCAAGCCTTTTCTGCTCAAGACAGTGTGCCATGAAGGCAGCTTCTTCATCTATGATCCACCTTCCACATTCTTCCAACGTGAGCGGTTCAGACTGTGGTAGGGATCTAGGAAGATCAACAAAGAAAGGAATTGCTCTGCTTCCGGATGCTGGTCTCAACCTTCCTTTAAATGACATTTGGAAGTGGTCTTCTCCATCCTTGAAGGTTGCACTTATTGGAGCGGCAATTTCCAATCTTGCAGCTCCAGAGGTGAAGGTTTTTAAATGCCATGTGGATGGGCGATCATAGATACTATGATATATCTCATACTTAACAAAATGTGGTTTGTATGAGATATTCTTCTTTCCACCAGCGTCTGTAGGTCTAAGGGTAAGGGTAAGTAAGGTGGGAGTGGCTTTGGTGATTTTGTAGGCTTTTGGTGAGTAGGGTTTGAAGGGATTAATGGGAGGTGTTTTGAAAAGGAGGTTAAAAGGATGAGAATGAAGCTTGGAAATGTATGTAGTGAGGGAGTTATATGTGGAGGTTTGAGGTGATGAGATGGTGAGTGTATTGGTCTGTGTTTGGGAGGTTTTCTGTACACGGGTTTGAGTGTTTGGTGGTAGTGCAACAGAAATTGGTGGAGCAGGAATAGTATCATCAGGTGCAAAAACAGACACAGGCTCATCAGAAGAAATCGGTACCTTTGGTTCAGGTTCAGATTGCCTGACCAATCTTTTGAGCTTCTGTCTGGGAGCAGTTGTTGGAGGCGGACGCTGAATTTCCTTCTTCTGTAAACCGGATGCTGAGACTTGCTACTCAGCTTCTGGTTTGCTCCTTTTTCTCTGAACCTGACTGATGGGAACTCGATCCTCATCTTCTGGTTCTTCAACAGTAGGTGCAGGAGCCACCTTCTGTTTTGTTCTTCTGGTCTCTCGTGAAGGAGACTCAGCAGGTCTTTTTACACCAGGCATTGAGCTTCTGGTGGTTTTCTTTTCAGCTTCCTCTTCCTGTTGCTCTGTTTTCACCTTCTTGATCATAGACCCAGTGAGCAATTTCATTCTTACCAGGCTGTTGACTCCAAAGGTGTCAGGAATCACAATATTATCAGCACCAAAATACTTTGCCTTCTCTTGATCTGGTAAAGCAGTCAGCTTGTTTATAACCAGACCCTTGACCATCATTCTAGTGAGCAGGACACCATAAGGAATGCACTTGTAGGTGTTCTTCTTGTCAGCAACACCTTTTCTCGAGTTAACCAGTGCATTAAGCAGGTTGTTGTAAATCAACCTTGGCAGGTTTACCTTGTTTCCAGCCATGAAGTGTCTCATGATGAACTTCTGTTCATAGTTGACTATATCACTAGAGCCAGCCTTCAACAAGACGCTCTTGGTGATTATCTTATGAAGAACTCTGAAATGGCTTTTCAGATTCTTGGCAGTAGGTGTTTCACCAGATTCTTTCAGCTGCTTGTAGTTCTCAAGCAGATCATTATTGACCTTCTCAATCCCATGAAATGCGTCAGCCCATTCTTAATAGAAGACGATACCTTCACACGGACACCCAGTAACTTCAGAGATGTTGTTGATGGTAAAAACAAACTTGTAGCCTTTCACGGTTCCTTCAAAAATTCCACCTCTGTGTAAACGAGCATTGCCCCAAAATTCTTTAATCGCAGTCACCAGAACCTCAACCGGGTTCCAGAAGAAGTACTGTTCCCAGCCCATTGCCTTGAACCCATTGTAGAAGTCGAAGCCATAGAGCTTGAAGTTTTCCAAATCAACTCGATTTTCTAACAAGACTTTTCCTTCAGTCATGGTGTCGTAGATAGCTGTATATTCAGAAGTTGTTACTCCAGCCATGATTGCAGTTGAGAGATGGAGGTGATGGAGGTTTTAGGGTTTAAACACACACACAGAGAGATAGAGAGAAAGAGAGAACTAGTACAGTTTTGCAGAAAACACAGAGTGGAGCGAAAAATGTGGAGTAGTGGGAAAGTTAAAGGAGAATGGTACAGTTCTTTTTCAAAATATCGCTTCGTATTCTCTTATAAAAATAAATCAAAAGGAAAATACAGATTCGCTTTTTCATTAAATGCGGACGCCAAAATAAAAGTAAAAGATTTTATTGAAAACGTAAATAATCATGACTCAGTAGATATGATGAGACGCTTGAATCCTTAACACGTGTGACACGTGTGGGTGTGCTCGGACGCACGCAACCGACTTACCGGATGATGAGTCATGATGCATATGACAGATGCTTATGCACATACATGCTTATGTCATGTCAGATGCTGAGATTTAGTTTATCATCAGACGCTGAGATTAATCATTCTTCTATAAGATGAAAGTTTAAATTTCTTCTTATAAAATTGAATCTATCTTCAAGAAGGGTTTTGTAAATATGTCACCCACCGATGATCGGTGTCTACAAATTTTATTTCTAAAATACCCTTCGGACATAGTCTCTTATAAAATGATGCTTAATCTCAATGTGCTTTGCTCTAGAATGCAATATAGGATTTTTAGTAAGACATATGGCGGATGTATTATCACGTAAGATGGGAATGTTACTCTCTTTTATCGGGTAGTCTTCAAGTTGATACTTCATCCACGTAAGTTGAGAAGCGCAACTTCTTTCTTGAGATGTATTCAACCTGTGTTGAGAGTGCAATTGTGCTTTGCCTTTTGCTTGACCAAGACACAAGATTAGCTCCAAGGAATCGCGGCCTCCACTTGTGCTCTTTCTTTCAATTCGATCTCCAAGAATGTCAAAGATCACGTAAACCTACTAATTTGTAATCTTTTGATTTCTTATAAAGCAAACCAAGATTAGTAGTTCCTTGCGGATATCTAAATATTCTTTTAACAAAGACTTAGGTGTGATTCTCTAGGATCCGATTGAAACCTAGCACACAGTGATGATCTTGAACATAATATCAGTCTTGAAGCCGTAAGATAAAGTAGAGATCCAATCATACCTCTGCATGCTTTCGATCTACTTTCTGAGCAATTTCATCTTTACTAAGAGTGCAGGTAGGATGCATAGGTGTACACATAGGCTTGCACTCCAGCATCTTGAATTTCTTCAATAATTCTTTGATGTATTTGCTTTGATGAATATAAATACCATCACTGCATTGCTTGATTTGTATTCCAAGGAAGAACTTTAATTCTCCCATCATGCTCATCTCAAATTCAGGCTGCATAAGCTTAGAAAATTCTTTGCAAAGGCTTTCATTAGTGGCTCCAAAAATAATATCATCAACATATATTTGAACAAGTATGAAATGCTTGTTTGAGGTTTTTCTGAAAAGAGTAGTGTCAACTAAACCTCTTGTAAATCCATTTTCCATTAAAAAGGAACTTAGTCTATCATACCATGCTCTGGGAGCTTGTTTAAGACCATATAGTGTCTTTTTAAGTTTAAAAACATGTTCTGGAAATTCAATATCTTCAAAGCCAGGAGGTTGTTTAACATAAACTTCCTCAGTTATAAAACCATTTAGAAAAGCACTTTTCACATCCATTTGATATAAAGTTATCTCATGATGTGCTGCAAATGAAAGTAAAATGTGAATAGCTTCTAATCTTACAACATGTGCAAAAGTTTCAGTGAAATCAATACCTTCTTCTTGTGAGTAGCCTTGAGCAACTAACCTTGCTTTATTTCTCACAACTTTACCGTCTTCATCAAGCTTATTTCTGAATACCCATTTAGTACCAATAGCTTGATTATCTTCTGGTAGAGTGACTAGCTTCCAGACATCATTCCTTTGGAACTGATTTAACTCATCTTGCATTGCTAGAATCCACCCTTCATCTTCCAAAGCTTGATCAATCGTCTTAGGTTGAATCTCAGAGAGAAGTGCAAAGTCAGCATGCTCCTTGAAGGAGGATCTGGTTCATACTTTGTCACCCGGTTCTCCTATGATTTGATCTCTTAGATGATTGGTTTTGTACTTCCAGCTTTTTCTTGCTTCAGCTTCCGCTTGAGTAGAATTCATCGTCTTGTCACCACCAGATGATGAAGAAGTATGTTCACCGTCTGACTTATCGCCGAGGTTTAAATCTGAAAATAACTCATCTAGCTTTGACATTGCAGTGTCAGGCTTCTTATCATCAAACTTGACATGAATGGACTCTTCAACTGTCAAAGTTTCTTTGTTGTATATTCTAAAAGCTTTAGATCTTTCAGAATATCCTAAAAAGATTCCTTTGTCAGCCTTGGAATCAAACTTACCAAGCTGATCTTTAGTATTCAAGATATAACAAATACAACCAAAAGGATGAAAGTAAGAAATGTTTGGTTTTCTACCTTTCCACAATTCATAAGGAGTCTTGTTCAAAATAGGTCTTATATAAATTCTATTTTGAATATAACACGCTGTGTTCTTTATACGCTTAAAAATGTTTTGCAATATCAGCTTCATTGATCATGGTCCTGGCCATTTCCTGGAGGGACCTATTTTTCCTTTCTACAACACCATTTTGTTGAGGTGTTCTAGGAGAGGAGAAATTGTGGGAGATGCCATTTTCTTCACAAAATTTTTGAAAGTTCTCATTTTCAAATTCTCCCCCATGATCACTTCTAATAGAAGAAATACAGAAGCCTTTTTCATTTTGAACTGATTTGTAGAAAATAGTAAATACTTTAAAAGACTCATCCTTGTGGGCAAGGAATTTAACCCATGTCCATCTAGTAAAATCATCAACAATGACTAAACCTGTAACACCCCAAATTTCTAAGCTAAGTTGAGAATCAGTTATGAGAAGAATTGTGTGATTGTATTCAAGCTTGATTTGATTTTAAAGTGAGTGAATATAATTACACAAGGTTTTGATAAGAAGGTTAATGGGTTTGAGTTGAGGAGTAAGTTGGATTAAATCTTAAGATGGTTAAAGATGTTGATTTGTAGTTATGGAAGTTAATTTGAGAAGAAGTCTCAAGGTTTGGTGTTAGAACTAAGTTTTCTGGTTTTCTGCAGTGTGAATCGATTCATATAGCCCAGGAATCGATTCACAGCATTAAAAATCCATAGGCATCGAATTTTAGCAGTGGGAATCGATTCACAGAAGTCAGGAATCGATTCACATAAGGCAGGCCACTGGGACTCGCATGCAGGAATCGATTCACTTATTCAAGCTGCGATTCAGGCATTTTTACACTGTGGGAATCGATTCACACTATGCTGTGAATCGATTCACAGCTGCAGAAGTGTTTAAACACGATGTTTCCACGAGCAGAACGCAGAAAGAAAGAAAAAGGAAAAGAAGAGAAAGGGAAAGGAGAAAGAGGAGAGGAGAGCTAGGGTTTCACCCTTTGAGAAGGATTGAAGAGATTTATGTTAGATTTCTTCAATCACTTGCCTAGATGGAGAGTTTGAGAGTTGAGATTTGTGTATTTGGAAGATTTGGGTTTGGACCCTAGAGAGGAGAAGAAGAAGCACGAATTTGGAGAAGAATAAGGGGGAGAAGACCAAGCTCCAGCAAGGGTGGCTCAAGTTCTTGGATTGAGAAGGAAGATTGAAGGTTGAAGATCAAGATTTGAGGAGTATTTGGAGAAGCCCTAAGTTGAGCAAAGAGGGAAAAGCTTGAAGAGGAGCAAAGAGTCCAAAGTTCAACCTTCCTAACTCAATGTCTTGAAGAATAGTGGTGAGTTCTTCAACCCTTAGGTGATGGGCACCCATAAGTCCCTCATATAGGAATTTCCTCAAAGAAGTCTTTGAACCCCAAAGGGTTCAAAGTTAGGGTTGTTAACCCCTTTGATTTTAAGTTAATGTTGAAGTTATTATTATTATTATGAAATTATATGGGGTTTGACTGAAATAGGGTTGGATTCTGTCCCCAACCCCCCTAATTATTATGTGATGCTGGAATCCTTGAATGCTCCAAAGAGCTTCAATGAGATTACGTATGTTTGATGTTAGTTCCTATGTTAGTCCCATAGGGTTTCAAGGTGTATGTTTAATGTATGTGTTGTCCATCAATTCGGTGAATTGTGAGGCTTGTCAATTAGCCCTAAATGTATGTCCATGGTGTTAAAGAAAGGACCCTAGGAAAAAGTATGTGATAGAGAGAATGTGTGAATTTGTGTTCATGATATATGTTTCCATTTGAATATGAAATGTATCTTTTTGCATGAATATGTTCAGTTGCATGTGAAATTAGAGGAACACCTAATTGTATTCCCATTTTTTGAATAAGACATGCATCTCAAGACATAGTTTGTGAATTAAATTACCTAAAAGACACTAAGATGCCTCTAAAAGGGGGTGATCGATATGGTTAGCCGTGTGGGACGCCCTCGGACGGTTAAGACGTCTAACCACCATATCGAAAGCGTATTTATGGGGTTGTATGGACGTAAGCATACAACGCTACCCATGAATACGAGCCAAAGATGAATTAGAAATTCATAGTAAGAAAATGCATTACATTGCATAGCCTCATATTATATATCTCCTTATAAATGGTATAATATGTGAAGTGATGTTAAGTTTATGAATGTCAATGAATTCCTTGTATGTGTATATGTATGTGTTCGGAATTAGCTTAGTTAGTTGTAGGGAATCTTGGATAGCACATCCCTAGTCGTTTAATTATTATATAGTAATGGTGCCTAGGAGTAGAAAGAGATGTGATAAGATTGATTTTAATGATATAAAGAAAAGCAATGAAGTGTTAAGTATAGAGTAAGTAAGTAAAGAGGAACAAAGGTTCTTAGATAAGGAAGTTGGCACTTGCGTAGCATTGGGTTAGTTGCGCTAGACATAGCTAAAGAAGTAATGTTTGAATTAGTCTTTTTAGGCTAGTAATGATGGACGAGAGAACGGTGAGGAGTCCATGAAGGGCTCACTGAGATTTATAATCTCACCCTTTTCCTTTTATTTGTTTACAGATAAGCAGGTACTGAAGACGATGAGCCGAAGCTCCAAGCTCGGGACTCATAGGCTAGTTTTGATATTGAAGTGGAAATTTTATATTCCAAGTTATGTATAATTTGTAATCTATTCAGTAGATTAGTGAATTGAGTTTAATTTATGACTTGGACTACTGTAATCAAGTCTGTAAGTTATTAGTAACTCATGTGCTTTAATGTAATTTGTCGTACTTTCATTTATGTTGAGGTGCGGGTAGATTTTATTTGTTTACACATAATGGACTTATGCTCAGTAGATTATGTTTCAGTCCTTCAACATATAAAACATTATCAATAGAAGGAAGAGAGCCTTTACCTATGCGACCAATTCCAACTATTTTACCTTTCTGGTTTCCTCCGAAACCAACGAATCCAGCTTCTCTAGGTCTTAGTTCTTGGAACATATGCCTTTCTCCCATCATGTGACACGAGCATCCACTGTCTAAGTACCAAGATTGGTGTGTTGACTTTGTTGCTAAGCATATCTGCAACATAGACTATTTTATCTTTAGGTACCCATATCTTTTTGGGTCCTTTCTTGTTAGTTCTTGAAGGAGGCTTATCCTTCGCAGTTTTAAAAACATTACATGCACTTTTCAAATGACCAGATTTATTGCAGTAAGTACAATGTAAGCATTTACTATGACTATGGGATTTATCAGATGCTGATTCATTTTCCAAAAGGGTTTCATCTGATATATAACCAAGACCATGAGTTGTCGTTTTACTGACACCCAGATCATTGAAGCTTGCTTGCTACGAGTTACACTCTCTGCAAGAAACTTTTGAAATGCTCGTTCATAGTCATTTGATTTGCAGTTAGGATTTCCTGTAACTACAGAACTCTTAGCTTGAGAGCTCTCAGCTTCTGGTTGCTTGTTAGCTTCCAGACGCTGGTTATCAACCGCATTGATTTTCGCCAAATTTTCACAGTTCTCTTCATTGAGTATAGAGTTTTCATTACGTAAAGAATGAAAATCTTGTGATAGTTTTAAAAATTTCTTTTTCAAATTCTTATACTCAGTAGAGAGAGTGGCAGAATCCTTAAGAAGATCATCAAAAGCAAGTTGAAGTTCAGAGTAGGAATCATATACTATTACCTCTTCAACTTCTTCTTCTGAGTCAATGTCAGTGTCTGCCATGAGGGCAATGTGTGCTTCTTCTTCTTTATCTTCCTCAGAGGAGGATAAGTCAAGATCTTCCCATGTTGCCATGAGACCTTTCTTCTTTTTCTTGAAGGAGCTTCTTGTGGGCTTTTCTTTAAGATTAGGACACTCGGATTTGAAATGTCCAGGCTTCTTACATTCATAGCAAATGACTTAGGCTTTGTCCTTGTCTTTGCTCTCCTTCTTGTCCTTTGAATCTTTCTTCTGAAACTTCCTTCTGAAGTTTCTTTTCTTCCACATTCTTTGGATATTCTTAGATATGAATGCTAGCTCATCGTCTGATCCATCAGAATCTCCTTCTGAAGCTTCATCATTTGATTCTTCTTCTTCAGCCTGAAAAGCTTTAGAAGTACTAGGTTTATGTTGATTAACTTTTAAAGCAATAGACTTACTCTTCTTGGTAGGTTCTTCTTCATTTAGCTCAAGTTCATGAGCTTTCAAAGAACTCATAAGATCTTCAAGCCGAAGAACATTTAGATCTTTTGCTTCTTGAATAGCAGTGACTTTGGGTCTCCACTGCTTAGTCAAGCTTCTCAAGATCTTTCTCACATGATCAGGTGTAGTATAACTTTTTCCAAGGGCCTGCAACCCATGAACAAGTGTTTGGAACCTTCCAAACATAGTTTCAATGTTCTCTCCATCTTCCATTCTGAATAGCTCATACTGGCGTACCATCATGCTAGCTTTTGTTTCTCTTACTTGGGCAGAGCCCTCATAAGACAAAACAAGAGAATCCCAGATTTCTTTTGCAGTATCAAACTTACCACATTTATCATATTCTCTTTCTGTCATAGCACAGATGAGAATAAATCTAGCCTTTTGATTGGTTTGATATCTCTTTTTCTGATCATCATTCCAGTTTGCCCTAGGTATTGCAACACCAAGAGCAGTAGCAGGAGAAATGTATCCACTTTCAACTATATCCCATAAATCAAGATTTTGTGCCTCAAGGAATGCTTTCATCTTATCTTTCCAGTAATCAAATTTTTCTCCATTAAATAGAGGAGGACGGTTCATATGACCACCTTCAGTAGACATGTTCACAATATAGAATCTTTTCTCTTGACACTGTTAAGTGCTCAACCAAGAGGCCGAGCTCTGGTACCAACTGAACGTGAACACAAGAAGGGGGGTTGAATTGTGTTAAAAACTTTTCGCAAACTTTAAGTTAGAAACACTTTAGAACACAAGTTTTTCAAAACTGTTTGTTTATCGGATGCTGGAAATAATCGGACGCTAGAAAAAACAGTTTGATAAAACTTGTTTTTAACACAGCAAGATAGAAATGAATAGAAAGCAGTAAAGCAAGAGACACAGAAATTTATACTAGTTCACTACCAAACTCGTAGCTACGTCTAGTCCCTTCGTTCCTGAAGGATTTTCCACTATAATCAATCTGATTACAATTTCCTCAAGAGTATTCTACTGTCACAACTTGACAATACTCTCAACTTCTCAAAACGACTCAGTACAGTCGAGCCTTTGAGGATACAGCCTTAACTAGGCCAAAACAAACTTTTACAAGTTAGTTTAAATACAGTTAAAAATAACTCTCACAGAGAGGATAAAAGATTAAGCTCAACTATAGAAAAACTTTCTTAAAGAAAGGGTCGGACGCTGAGTTCAGTTCTTGTAGTCCAGAGACTTAGCACGAGACTTGGTTGCTCACAGAAGCAGTGCTTGTTCTCAGTAAATGAGGTAATATTTCAGCAAGCTTTTTCACAGTATATTCGTTACTTCTTCAATGGATACCATGAGGTATATATAGGAGTTCCAAGGATATTACCGTTACGGTAAAAATGGCTCCTTTCCATTGAGTAAGGTAAATTCAAAAAGCTGTCTCTTTCTTCCTTTGTAGAGAATATCCCAGTAGTACATATTACCGTTTTCGTACTACCTTGCTTTTCACAATTGCTTGTACGATTTTTGTCTTCTAGCTAAAGGTGTCACCTTTGATACCTCGTACAACAATTTTAGCGCTCAAGATCAATTTTGAAATCCGTTCCAGAAACTTCTGAGAGGAAGAGCAGCAACGTGACTAACACGTGATTTGAAATGAAGTTCAGACGCTCGCTCAGAATCGGAAGTTCGGACGCTCGTAGTAATTGCATAAGCTTTATGTCATAGAGAGAAAATTCCAGACGCTCACAAGGATGAGCCGGATGCTGACACATGGAATGTATCCTTCTCTTGAGAATTACTTTCTTCTTGCTTGAGTGGCTTAGAATATGTGTATTATTAGTATCTGCACACTTCAAGAAATGTTAGAACATAATTGTTCTCTTGTGAATACTTTGTTATCATCAAAATTAATGAGGGTCTAAACTTCTCAATCGTTTAGGTTCCAACAAGCTACGGCGGGTGTTTGACTGCTTAGTTCACTGTTGTGTTGTTTTTTTAACTCGACCTGAATAACCAAGGGTGATAGGGTCCCCTAAAGCTACGGCTTGGGTGATAGGGTCCCCAAAGCTACGGCTGGTATTCAGCAGCTTGCTCGGCGTTATTTCCGGAATTGTAAAGTGTGATGGGAGAGTGTTGTGAGTTGCATTATGGGGCGTTTGTGTACCTTGTTATCTCTTGTTCTATAGTGGTGTGTAGTTGCATTTGCTGGCATTGATGTACTCTTACGGAATGGTGTGTTCTGTTATGCTGCGTTATATTATATCATGCTATTTTGGATTACCTGGTGTATTTTAAGAAGTTGACCCTTGCCAGTGGTTCTCTCAATGTAATGAATGTAACCCAGATGGCGGAGCAAGCGGAGGATTTGGAACTGCAGAGAGGAGCAGCCGAGGATAGTCGTCCAGCCTTTTTACTTGTGTTATGTTTGTGGAATTTACTAGCAGTCTAGTGAAGAGTATAGCTTGTGGACCAGCTATAGGATATTTGTCATTATTTTAGTGCTGTAATAAATATCTGTTATGTTTCATGACACGTTTGTTATATATGATTTGATAGAATAAATGAATGTGGTCTATGTGGTGTCTTAAATTATTTTCCGCCATGTTTCTAAAAGTCGTTTTGATGCTCTGACTGCTTCTTTAAAGAACCCCTCTTAATAAAAAAAAAATAGGACCACATTTCTTGAAAACCCTACGAGCAGAGTATTTCACATTTCGGAAACACGTCAAATTTTTTTCCGAATACTAGTTTAGTGGAACTCCGGAAACAGGGTGTTACATGTAGCACTCCTGCTTCTGATGGCCAGAGTAGCACAAGGATGCCACCCAGTGGAACAGCTTTGATCTCCAGGTATCCTTCAAGAAACAGATGATCCTGAACATCGAAAGGCCCCAAACCATCTTGTAGTTTACCCATTAAGTAATTTCCCAGTGTCACCAACCTATCTTCAGAGACGTTGTAGTCCAAGAATGGCAATGGATCACCCCTATATCCCTCTACCTCATTTATATCCCTTCTACTGACTCACCTGAGCAGGCCTTTCCTCATGAACCCAGTTGTTGCCTTCCCCATTACCTTGCAATGCCACAGCGAATGATTTGTTCTCCTTCATGAGCCGCTTCAGAGCAGCGTCCCTGTCCTTCATGTGTTTCCTATTGGGCGGGTGATAGTCCTTAGTACCCCTATTATATCTTGCAAGGTTAACCCTTAGAATATTTCCACCCACAACCACCTTAGCCATTCTTCTCTCCAAGTTCAAGACATCAGTAACATACTTAAACCTCACAAACCTGAACCTTTGACCATGCTTGTCCACTTTAGGAGGAATGAAAACATCCCTTACTCTACCAAAAGCACCGAACACTTGCCAAATATTAGATTCTCTAGCTCCCACCGGGATGTTGGTTACATAGAAAGAAATGTTGGTGTTAATTGTTCTAGGGAGGTCATATAAGGAGGTTTTGGTTGGGATGGTGTTAAACTTAAATCAGTGACAGGTGGCAAGAAGCTTATACAAGGAGGTGGCAATCTAACCAAAAAATTGGGCAAAGGGAATCAGAGGTGTGATAACTCGATGGAGACGGGTACTATTGAGGAAAAGTTTCTATACTTTTTTGTGTGCATAATAACGATAAATCACATGCTTAATTAAGTTAGTTAAATAAGAATAAGGTTAATGTGGCACTAAGGAGCGTTGTTGGTTTAGCCTCCTTATGCTGATAGGCGCTACCTAGGATTAGAAATTAAATAAGGTTAGTTATCACCTCCTAGTCTATAAATAGGAAAGTACTTCTTATTATTCTAAGTTTTGGAATATGATTAAAGATTACTCCTTTTGTGAGTTTTAGAGTTGTGACTCTTGTTGGGTTCTTGGATGAACCTTCTTGATCCTATCAAAGGTTTATGTACCTTTGTGGTGAATCCTTGCTTATCACTCCCATCCTTCCATCTTCTTTCTTCTTCCATCTTTCATATTTTTGTTATTTACTTTACCGTGTCTTATTTAATGTTGAGTCATCTTTAAAGCTTAAAGCTTGCTCCTTTATTTCATGTTTTTTATCATTTAGATGAACTATTGACAAAGCTTACACATTGCGCAAATTTTAGTCTATTTTCTACTTTTATTCTTTAAAATAATAAATCAATTCAATGAATATCCATAAAAACAAGATGATCTCAACTTGGATCATATAATGGTTAATGCCATTAGAGTTGAACAAATGAATTGACCAAATACATTTCAATTTGACATTAAATTGTGTTTCAACGATGCATGCAAAATTTTAATATGAAAAGTGACTTAAGATTTATATTTCATTAAAAAAACCTAGGTATTCCTAGTGTTATCATCAATTATGGTAAAAAAATAACTACTACAAAAGGATATTCTTTTCTATTTTTCCATGTGGGAAACATTTCATAGATCTTCTACTTTATTACTACAGATGAAATGATACGATTTTTATATAAATTAAGCTCGACTTCTCATGGAAAAGGTGTCCTGATCTTTTGTTCCAAAGGTTACTATATGAAGTGGTAGCAACATTTATTGAATGGAATAACAAAAACCACTTATTTGGGGTACTCATTGCATATAAACCTGATAGATTTTCCACTAGTCATCTTCGAATTGAGCGGGTCTTGTATTTGGCAAGAAGAATTAGAAAAAGATTCACTACAACAAGTTTTGGCAATAAACAGCGCTTATTTTTAGCCTAAAACAGCGCTTAAAAGCGCTGAAAATTAAGCCGCTGCTGATTGTATTTCAAAAAAACAGCGTTTATGAAGCGCTGCTGAAAATGGACAATAAACAGCGCTTCAATTAGGAAGCGCTGTTTATTGTCTGACAATAAACAACGCTTCAATAATGAAGCGCTGTTTATTGTATAGACAATAAACAGCGCTTCCATACTGAAGCGCTGTTTATTTTGAATAATTAGCAGCGCTTCCTTTTAGAAGCGCTGTCTTTTTATACAATAAGCAGCGCTTCATTATTGAAGCGCTGTTTATTCTCCTTTTTTTTTATTAAATTTAGTTCTCTCACATTTACATTATATTTGTTGCATAATATGATAACACAAAATGTAATCAAAATTGTCATCAACATTCCCCAACATCAAAATTTAACATTATAATGTAATTTTTTCATAGATTCCTACATATCCTTACATTAACATAAATAAAGTACAATATATTTCATAGTCAAATTTACAATTATACAGAATAGATCACTAAAATATTGCACATGTCATGCTACAAATCCTACCTAAATAGTAATATCTTTTTCTTCACATCCTTTGCAACTAAACATGCATACAAAGTCAAAATTCTAACCAAATTTTGGCGAGTTTTCCTTAAAATATGGACATTCCAAAATATAAAAAATACCAGAATAACATAACATATCATACCAAATACCAACATAAAATATATAAAATATTAGCCAACATAAAAAGGAATTTTATTCCTAATTTCATGTGAACCTTTCCAATTCAAGTATGCTAAACTAAAAAAAACCAAATTTAACAAAAACTCACGTAAACATTAATATTAATCTTCTTTCTATCTGCTTATAAATGATAAAATTTGTAGTAAAATATCGACACCACTCTTCTTTGAGTTCGGTATGATCAGTGTATGTGTCGAATTGACAATCAGGATAGTACTGCGAAATAAAAATTAAATGAAGTTAGAATTGAACATAAGCATTCAAATGGTATGCGTAAAAGAAAAAAAATTATATAAACTTTGAAATTGTTACAAACATACCTCTGTTGGAATTTCTGTTTGATTATGAACGACAATATCCTTGAGAAACTTTAAAACATATCGCACACAATCATCAGAGTTCGGTTGGCGAGGACACTATAAAACCAAAAATATGAAATTAATTGTTTTTATTTTTGGTAATTTGAATAATTGCATAAAAAATTTGATATAAATACCTTTATCGGTATCCATTTAGGTGGAGTAAATTTAGAAAATCGAGACTTGTTTCTTCGATAAAGTAGGATTGCCCTAAGTGCAAAAT
Source organism: Calophaca sinica (assembly GCA_037113605.1). Taxonomy (NCBI): domain Eukaryota; kingdom Viridiplantae; phylum Streptophyta; class Magnoliopsida; order Fabales; family Fabaceae; genus Calophaca; species Calophaca sinica. Next base: position 39,696,964 of record CM073734.1, read on the forward strand.
CAAACAAAATCATTCAATATGGACACATAGACTATATATATCAAATTTCTAACAAAATTTTGGCAGAGTCTCCCCTAAAATATGGACATTCCAAAATTTATAAAACACCTGTAACTTAAACAAATACCAGCCAGCCAGCACAAGATGTCACGTAGGCCAAACATAAACAAATAAACACTTCAATATTACAAGTAACTTAAACGTTTAAGAAATTGCATACATATATATATATAAATATATATATATATATATATACATATCTATGATTTATACACACTTACTGATTGTACTTCTCTTTCATTGTTTTGCGCATGTTGATATGTACACGCAATGGATCAAGATAGTACACAACGTTTTGATTCAAGTTAATCGCTAACAATAACCAATGATCCCTACAAAAATGTTGGACAAAAAAATATAAGAAAGTAAACACATTTCAATAAATTTAGTAATATTGATTAAATTAAATGACTTACACTACGTTGCAAGGTGACAAAAACAAAGTCTCAAAGTTAGGATTTGCTAATGTCAAGCGGTGAATGACATACTCAGACATGTCAGCATTCCATGATCCCATATGTGTCCGTTGTGGGCACAAAAATACAAACCTTTGAGTTAGTTCTTGTGGGATCAATATCTCTTGATACAAGTACCTTAAATTAAAACATGCATACAAATTAATGCATTAACAATAACATAAATATTTAGTGTAAAAAAATAAAAATCATTGGATACTTTAAAATTTAATGCAGTACCCGAGATATACACTAATAACAGTTTCACTTAACCATAGGTTGTCATTAAGAATTTCTTGAAGTGCACCATCAACACCAGCTCTTAGGTCGTGCTCATAACCCAAAATTGATTCATCCATTGGTACTTTAATGGTATCTGCTGCCTCCATCTTTGTTGCCACATGGACTCTAAGATAAATTGTAAAATCTGTAGCAGGAGCTGTAGGAGGCTGAGATACCATGACCTTCTTCACTGGAGATGTGAATGACCCATTTGTTGGCTGCTTGCCAACACTCTTGCTAGCTATAGGCAGCTTGCCCTTGCCTTTGTCCTTGGCTTTGGATGTTGGAGATACCTACATATTTTGCATTCCAACATATTGACTAGTTAGTGAGTGATCACCTAATTTAATAAATATATGCAATATATGATAGTGAAGCATATACTTTAACATATACGTACCATATCACTTGTAACTACGAGGTGGTTTGGCCATGCCACATAGGTTCCTATTGCCTGTTCCACTGTCATCACATCTGCCGCCTCCAATGGTACAGGCAATAGTGCATCTCCCTCAAGTGCAATGTCAACTCTAACCTTTACATGATTAGGAGGTAACGGAAGGTTGTGTAGTGACACACCTGGTTCATTATACAACATTCCCTTACCAACCATTCGTTGCGTTGGACTTGTCAAATATAGACTGCACTCATAAATGCCCTAAACCAATGATAAATGAAATATTAATATGTTAAATCTTTGAATACTTAGGTGAGAAAGTATAAAAAGAAATGTAACGATTATTACCTCGGGACTCACAATAGTGCAACTATCTCTAACACTCTTTGGGTTAGGGATAGGTGACTGATGCTCGTTCCTCTCCACTTCATCTTTATCCTTCTTGCTATCTTCCAATTCCTGAACTTTTTGGTATAGCTGAGTTACCATTCTCCTCAATTCTTCTGTTTCACTAGCATCAGCATGGCGTCTTACGCGCTTCTGTGATCCAAAGATAGCGCCTTGGGAGACGCCAAATCCCACCCCTCTTACCCGACCAGGATACTCCTTGATGGGTATGGCTTGGGAAAGGATGTCTTGACCAGACAAATCTGACATAGACATTGACAGTTCATTCTGCGAGACACAAATATTATTAAATATTATTAAATAATATCATTAATTTAAATGTTAATTAATGTTATCATACTTACAATTTTATCACCACGTCTCTAGTGGGTAGATGTTCAATGTCACCCTTCTTGTTTCACCGGCTTCTATCCACAAACAAGATCGATCAATGGATTGAGAAGTTGCATCTTCTCCTGACTCCAACAGCTGTACATGTGAACAAACAAATTAAGAGAAAGTAAGAAAGAAATTGTACATACCAAGAGATGCGTTAAAACAAGTTATAATTAAAGATATTGTACATACCATTTCTTCCTCAATGCGGGGATACCCTTTAACCCCTCCTCTGTAAGGGTATGGAGGATTTGACGCTCTTTGCCGATTTTCATTGCTTATTCTCTACATAAAAACATAAAAATATATTAATGCATGGTTTAATGTCATATATAAAAGTTATAAATATTATTGTACATACTATATATTCTTCATCTTCTGTGCGTCTTCTTACAAAAGCGCTCCAATCATCCTGTTCTATGAACGATGCATATTTCTTTGGAGGCCGATGTCCGATGTTCCTGTTGGTCTCTCAACCACTTGTTCGCTAACGCAGCTCGAAATTCGGTGTGATCTTCCAGCTAACCTAAGTGTAATATCCTTTCGGTCTCATCAACATCAAAATGCTTCGCAAGAACATTATAAACAAAATGGTAGACTATAAGTATGTTTAGATAAATTAAAAACAATACAACTAACCAATGTTAATTAATCCCATTTTTATATACCATATCTCACCCATATCTCATCTTTTAGCTCCTTCAAATATGGATCCTTATCCTTCCAATTATCGCGGCTAATTGGGACCGTCTTCCGCACTGTGGCCCCAATAAATTGAATAAAGTCATTAACATTTTCACCAATTGGTTGACCCTTAGCATTCCATATAACCTATAAAAAAAATAGTATTAGTGTACAAATTTAGATACTCAACTAAAAAAAATAGTATTAGTGTACAAATTTAATCGACAAGTATCTTACCACACATTTTGCAACTCCTTTACTCCTCTCACGGATGAGTTTCTTCTTAAAAGTCGGTCCACGGACGCCGTCCCTTTGGGGGCCTCGGAGCACTATCATCACCTTCAGATGCCATTTACCTAAAATATTATACACATAAGTTATTAATAAAAATTAATAAAGAAATCAATGTATACACATTTAATTGATCAATAAATTAATAAAAATTAAATAGCATTCACTACATACATGTACATTTAAGCAACTCTTTTCCTTTTTCTCGTTTTATTCAGATTTGCGCATCCCTTATGAAATAATGGATTGATCCAAACCCCTTCATTATGATCATTTCTAATATACACATCATCCTCTATAGGTGTACTTGCCCCAAACAATGATTGTGATGTCCCGAAGAAAGGGTCATCCTCAATGTCGAGATATTCATGTGCTTCATCATCAATCTCATTAACAATTTTTTGTTATTCAATAGAACAATGGACCAATTCATATCAATTGGATCGGTGACATAGAACACTTGTTGAGCTTGCGATGCTAAAATAAAGGGCTCATCCTTATATCCCAACTTATTAAAATTCACCCGCATGAACCGCAACTCATCCATTTGTACACCGTTGTTATTATCAACCCACTTGCATTGGAACACAGGCACTCGAAACATCTTGTAATCCAACTCCCATATCGCTCAATGACCCAAGTATGACATATTCGCATATATGGGATTTCTATCTTTAGCACTTGATATATGCAAAGCTTCACTACAAGAGTCACTCCACTATTTTGTATTCTCCTCCGATCATCATGTTCTTTTGTATAAAAAGTGTACCCATTAATCGATAACCTGTAAGAACTAACATGTATATCTGGACCTTTAGCTAACCATCTCAATCTTTACGAAACCGAGCTAGGATTTGCGATGAAACTCTGCAGAAATGTATTCTTTCAACCATTTTATAAAACACCGATTGTGTTCTGTTGTTAACCAATTTTGACTCTTATTTGGGTACAAGCTCTTGAGTATGTCCTTGTGTTTTACAACATATGACTCAACTTCATCGGCGTTGCATAAAACATATAAGTGTGCTTGTTCCCATTCTTTCCTTGATATAGTCAATATTTCAAGTCCAGTAATCCTCCCTGCACTTCTTCCCCGTGTGACGAGACCGCGACAAATTTCTATAGAATGTTCAATATCGATACATACTCGATGCAATTCAACAGCCTTCTTCGACTATATACCGCTCAACAATACAACCTCTGGTCGTGATCGGTTTTCACATACCCTTTTAATATCTTCATGTAACGCTCAAACGGGTACATCCATCTCATATAAGTCGCCCACACAATTGTGTCTCCCTAACCAGATGAACCGCCGATGAATCATTATGTCAAAGAATGAAGGCGGGAAATACATCTCAAGCTCACACAAAGTCAGAATAATTTCTTTTTGCAAGGCTGGTAACTTTCCAGGGTCAATCACTTTACTACAAATTGCCTTAAAGAAGAAACAAAGTTTACTTAAGGTATTCCGCACTTTGTCAGGCAAAATAGATCGTATAGCTATGGGTAGCAAATTCTCCATGAGAACATGACAATCATGAGACTTTAGACCCTTTAACTTGAGATCTTTCATCGATACGAGGTTCTTAATGTTTGAAGAGTACCCCTCTGGAACCTTAACTCCATCAAGAAACTTACAAAAATCTCTTTTCTCTTTTTTAAATAGAGTATGAGCGGCCGGAGGTAGATATGTACGATATTTCCCTTTCTTTACCGGTCCCAACTCTCGTCTCAATCCCATACTAACCAAGTCCAGCCTTGCATTGATGCCATCTTTAGTCTTCCCGGGCACATTAAGTAAGGTACCACTGAGACTATCAAAAATATTTTTTTCAACATGCATCACATCAACGAAATGTCTTACGTATAATGATTTCCAATATGGCAACTCAAAGAAAATCGACCTTTTCTTCCACCCTCGTGTGGCAAGGTCTCCTGCAAAAGGTTTACCGAATTTAATATTCAAATCTTTTACTTTTTCTAACAGTTGTGTACCGGTCAGAGGCAAAGGAGCTCTCCGTTCTTCTGTATTCCCATTGAATGCCTTTCTCCATGACCGATAATGATGATTTTGATGCAAAAATCTGCGATGCCCAAGAAAGACATTCTTCCTACCATGTTCCAACCGAATCTAATCTGTACTATCTTCACATATAGGGCATGCACACTGACCTTTGGTACTATATCCCGACAGATTACCATATCTTTGGAAAATCTTTAATTGTGCCGAAAATCATAGCCCTCAAGGTGAAACTTTCTTCTCTATACCTATCATACACCACCACACCTGTCTCCCACATTTGCTTCAAATCTTCAATTAAAGGAGCCAAATATACATCGATATCATTTCCTGGTTGTTTCGCCCGTAAATTAACAAAGACAACATCATATATTTTCGCTTCATGCATAGCCATGGAGGTAGGTTATAAATCACCAAAATCACAGGCCATGTAATCGTGAGAGCTACTTTGAACACCATGTGGGTTAAATCCATCGATGACAATGCAAGTCGTAAGTTTCTTGGTTCATTCCCAAAATCAGATAATCAATATCAATTTTTTTCCATTGAGGAGAATCTGCCAGTCAGTAGCTTGCCATCTTGAATCCTTTCATCCTCATGCCATGTCGGGTTTTTGCATCTTCAACTACGGTACATACGCTGAATCTGGGAATTATGGGAAAATACCACAATACCTTCTCTGGAGCCGAATTTTCCTTCTTATACCGTGAGGCTTCACATTTTGGACACGACTTTAACGATGCATATTCATTACAAAATAAAATGCACAGTTACGACAAGCATGTATCTTCTCATAGCTCATGCCAATAGAGCGTAACATTTGTTTAGCCTCATATGTCCTACTAGGAAGCACATTATCATTAGGCAACATATCTTTCAACAAGTGTTAGTAAGTCCGTAAAACTCTTATCACCCATCCATTGCCCGACTTCAAGTTAAACAACTTTAACATTGCCGACAATCTTGTGAATTTAGTACAACCCTCATATAACGGCTTCTCCGCATCACTCATCAACTTCTCAAACATTTGAGGACAATCACGAAGATCTTCTTCAACCGCATTTGCCATATCTTCAAAACGGTCACCATCATATGTATTTGTAGCGGTGTCCTCTGACGTATATCTCCCACTATTCCCCATATTAGAAGATTCACCTCTTGTCTCACCGTGCTTTGTCCAACAGGTATAAGTTTGATCAATCCCATTGCTCACTAAATGACATTCCAATTCAGAACACTAATTTTGTTTGTATAACAACAACTTAAACAAGGACATATGATTCTACTATGGTGCATTTGTATGCCCAACTCCAAACCCAATAAAATCTTTCACTCCATCCTTATATTCCTTCGACAAACGATTGGCAGACATCCACTTTCGATCCATATTTTACCTATGGATTGAGAGGTAAAACAACAGAAAACCCCCATTTAAATAAAGCAAGACTAAACCTATCCTTGCTCTTAAAATCAACACACAGCCAAGATAAAAATTCTAACAAAATTTTGGCAGAGTCTCCCCTAAAATATGGACATTCCAAAATATATACAATACCAGAATATTCCAAAATTCATTGTTCAAAACAAAAACCAAAATCAGGTTCCACAACAAAATTCATTGGTCATTTTTCCATTGATTCCCATCCGATATGCATATATATTTACTAATCAGTACATTTTAACAAACTGATTCCAAGCATCTTTAACACTTCTAATTTATCTCTGGACAACAGTGAACAAAATCAAACAAAATCAAACCCTTCTGATTCCAAACTGGTCAACAGTGAACAAAATCAAACAAAATCGAACAGAGACCAAAAACTAACGAACCGCCAACAACAGAAACCAATGTGGAATCGAGATACAAAATGGAGACAGTGGCCATACCTGGAAATGGACGCAAACAGGAGTTTGGAGATGGTGGCGAGGGGAGGAAAGGCCGAGGCGCCAGCAGCTTTTGGAGGACGACGGACGAGCTCGGATGGAGGACGACGGACGAGCTCGGATGGAGGACGACGGACGAGTTTTGGATGAGCTCGAATTTCAGGTTTTGGAGGACGACGGACAAGCTCGGTTTCCGGCTTTTGGACGACCTCGGATTTCAGCTTTTGGAGGACGACGGACGAGCTCGGTTTCAGGCTTTTGGACGAGCTCACGATCTCCGGCTTTTGAAGCACACGATCTCGTTGAGGGGGACGACGACGGTAGAGATGGAGGCGACGACGGTGGAGTTTGCGAAGAGAGAGTCGATGATGCAGAGAGAGAAACAGTGCTTCTGCATGCGAAATGAGAGAGGAGGGAAATACATATATTTAATAAACTGACCAAAAACAGCGCTTAATAAGAAAGCGCTGTTTATTATTTCGCAAAAACAACGCTTAAGTCTAAAAGCGCTGTTTATTGTAACACCAAAAACAGCACTTCCTACTATGAAGCGCTGTTTATTGTTCCTATGATCAAAAACAGCGCTTCATGTTTGAAGCGCTGATTAATGTGCCAGTTCGTTTTTAATTATTTAAAGATAAAACAGCGCTTAAAGGACTAAGCGCTGTTTATTATATGAACTAAACAGTAGCGCTTAATTAGTAAGCACTGTTTATTGTTTACGTATGACATAAAGTAGCGTTTTTTATTTTAAGCGCTGCTTAAAGGAGCGCCATCTTTTTTAGAATTTGTTGTAGTGATTGGTTCAGTTATGAGAGTTTGTAAGCATGGACACTGAGATGATATTGAAACTAAAATTAGGTACATAAAGAACATCTATAAGGTAAATTTTAAAAGAAAACATTATTATTTCTGACATGTTAGCAACAGCATGGTTACCATTGGCAATTCAACAGGAATGGGGCTAATATTCCTAAAACTTTTAAAATTACTCAAGGAACACACTACACTATATATTCTCATCATAGGGTGGAAGATAGTCATGTTTCTTATAACATGGGTCAACTATGTGCCCATTTTTGTTGAAATAAGTGCAAACCTTGGTACATTTACCTCTTTTCATGCTATTTCTTCCCTCAATGAATGTAAGTTTGATTTATTCCTCCTTTTCCTTTGGATTTGCTCTAATGGTACACATATCTGTACTTCTTGTATCATCAAAAGAGAAAATAATGTGTTATTGCTCGGCAATGGTTCCATAATTATAATTTGAGATCATACAGTAAAATATTATTCATTCAATCATTTCAACATTCGAATAACATGATAATTTTTTCTATATTTTCTAATGGTTGGACGGAATTACAACCACAATGTACTTGACAAGCACAAGACGTATGAATTTATTTGATTCCTACCACAAGTCCATAAAATGTGTGTAGTAGGTTGTTAGATAAATCACCTTGCCTAAACATGCAAATTTCTTCTTTCAAAATCTAAGATTTGATATCATAGCAAAGATGTACTCTAAGCAAAGATGAATCTAGTTAAAAGGTAGATCAAAATGTATATAGAGGTATGATAGGTTCACTCATTTATCTTACTGCCTCAGGACCAGATATAATGTTTAGTGTGTGCTTATGTGCAAGATTCCATTCTGATTCTAGAGAACCTCATTTAATTGTTGTTAAGAGAATCTTTCGGTATCTTAAAGGAACTACTAATCTTAGTTTGTTATATAAGAAATAAGATGATTACAAGTTAATAGGTTTCTGTGATGCTAACTTTGCTGGAGATAGAATTGAAAGAAAGAGCACAAGTGGTGGCTGCCAATTTCTTGGAGCAAACCTTATCTTATGGTCTAGCAAAAAACAGAGTACAATAGCACTATCAACAGCAGAAGCTGAGTATATATCTGCAGCAGGATGTAGCTCACAACTTCTATGGATGAAGTATCAGCTTGAGGATTATCAGTAAAAGAGAGTAACATTCCTATCTTCTGTGATAATACCGCTGTTATATGTTTGACTAAAAATCTTATTTTACATTCAAGAGCTAAACATATTGAAATTAAACATCATTTTATTAGAGACTATGTTTAGAAAGGGATTCTTGAAGTTAAATTTGTTGATATTGACCATCAATGGGCAGATATCTTTAGAAAACCCCTTGCTGAAGATAGATTCAACTTTATAAGGAAAAACTTAACCCGTACTTTTATGATACATTATTTAGCGTTATTGTAGTGTAATTTTTGTCGTAATTATGCTATAATAAGCAATTCCTTGTTCTCTAAATAAGTGATTTAAATAAATCAAGATCAAATTGAATTTGAGAATTAATATTTCATATTAATTCATGGTTCGAATATCGTCGAAAAATTCTAACGAAGTTTCGCGAATTTATTGGCGGGAGATTTACCAGTAACGCGATTACTCTATGCCGTGTTTTAGCAACCCTTAAATGGGAGATGTGAGATTAGATGAGATAGATTAGTTGATGTGTTTAGCATCTTTGCTTTATGGTTTGGTGTCACTTAGTGTGTATCTAGTTTTTTTAACACTTTATTAGATTCATTTTCAACTAAGCATTTTTTAAGTGAAAAAAATAATCCTCCCCTCCCTCTAATCAGCCTAAACCGCGCCCCCACCCTCTCTCTACCCTCATTTGTTCATCATCTTCATCCTTTAGAGAGAGAAGCTCCAAAACCTCCATGGAAGCTACCTTCATCAAGTCTTGAGTTACTTCATCTCTTGCTTCATTTTCTTGCTAGTTCCTTCTTCTACCTTCCATCATTATCTAGCTTATCACCAAGCAAGTGGAGAGCACCATTTTCTCCTCCACAAATAGCCCCTAGGCCGTGACCACATAGGAGGAGGAGGTGGTGGTTCTTTTCTCATTTCTTTCTTGTTTTCATGCTTTGTGTTGTGTTGATTTTTGCTTGATTGTGATCATAAGAGAAGATGAACACTTCAACCTCTATTCCTTGGAACCCTAGGCGTGACCTAAGGGAGAAGAAGAGGGCTTTGTGTGATCCTTGGTGAATCAAGTGATTAATGAGTTAACTTTGATGTTGTTGTTGTTGTATTTGCTCATAGTTTAGGATTAGCTTGTTGATTAAGTTATTTTTATGGCTTGAACCTATTCTTGAAAAGAGGGAAATGGTAGAAATTGATTGATGAAGCATGAAATCGGTTGATGAATAACATGTTTTGGTTGATAAGATTGTTATTGGATATTTTGGATATGTTTAAGTGGAAGAGTTAGTAAGCTAATTGTGAAAATTTGTTCTTGAGGACTTAAAAAGCATGTTGGAACTTGATTGAGTTTGTTCTCTAGTTAATAAATTTGTGATTGCCGTAGTTAAAATTTTTTGGGATCAAAAGAATTGGAAGGATTCTTTGAAACTCTTACTCTTGAAATGTTTTGAAAATAGTTTTGGCACTTAGTTGAATATTGGTCTTGAATTGTGACTTGTTGTCTTGAAAAGGAAATGCTAAGTGAAATGGTACTAATTTATGGTTGGAAAATTTGCAAATTGGTCGCTCATTTTAGGCCCTTAGCCGTGAGCTCTATAGGCATAGGAAAAAGGGAGATTTCTTGCAAAGACTTGTATTAATACATGCATGCTTAATTGAAGCCTTGAATAAAATGGATTTTGTGAAAAACACACACTTGAAAGCATGATTTTGGAAAGTGGTACATGACTTGCAATATGTTTCGAAATTTGTTCCTATTTCCTTGGTGTTGGCCGCGAGTTCCTTAGGAGTTTTGGGAGAGAAATTGTTTTGCATTCTAGTTTATAATTGTTGTGTTGATGTATGATTAAGTTCTATGTGATGGTGTTTGGCTAGGAAAAGGTTTAGGTGTTGAGAGCCTATGGTTTTTAAGTTGAGTCATAGAATTGTGCTAAGCTTACCTTGTGATGATAGGACTTGTAGATTCTGAATTCGTACGACGCGGGACCGAGGCGAGCGGTACCACGCTAGCAGATGACTTTGGTAAGGGCAACTTGTAGATATGGATAGATTTTAAATTTATGTGATAAAGCGAAGAAGTCGGAGAACCTCAGGGTTCGAAGTGAGGGTCTCATACCTCTTCGATTTTTAGATCTTAAAAATTTCATTATGATTATTTAGTGGGCTTGTCTGCAAGTGGTTGGCAGCTGTCCCCAACCCCCCACACTTTTTGATTTCCTCTCTGTCAACTCCATTGAGCTGCAGAGGGGTGAATTGTACTTCGACTGTTGTGATATGACTTGATTGCTTGATACTGTTGAATTGGGTTGTCTTGTATTGAGCTTTGTGTGAATATTTATTTAATATGTGATTGAATAATTATTCAAGTTGCTTTCTTGAATTATCATATGAGTTGATTTATTCATCATGCTTCCTTGAATCATTGTATGCGTCGATTTATTCACTGGGGTGGAGAAAGTGTCGTCGTGACGTTTTTGAACTATATCCCGAATAAACTTAGGGTGCTAGGACCCCCTTGTTTTTCGGCAGCTTAGTTAGACGTCTTACTGTCAAGGAACTCGTCTTGAATATCCTAGGGTGGTCGTGGAGACTAAAGCCTATGGATGGATTTCAGCAGCTTGTTCGGCGTTACTTCCGAAAATTTGTCAAAAGTGTAACATCCCAATTTTTATGAAAATTATTTTATAGTTTCCAACTACTTGAAAATAAATCATAGAGATTGATCACCTCAATGGTTTGTTAAAAGTACGAAGAACTACCAAGATTTATTGCAAACAATTTACTGTTTGAGCAATTAATTCGGATTAAGAGACAGTGTAGACGTATAGTGTTTTTAATATGAATTAATCCCGAAAAAATGTGAAAGATTGTTGGTTGATTAAAGAAAATTATTTTATTGAAAGAGAAATAATTTTCAGGATTTAATAAATATTTTTAAGTCATAGTTTGGATTTTTATTGTCTAGTTATTGTATTAATTATCTGTTTTATGTCATATTTAATATGACTATTATTTTAAAGATTTTGTCTTGATAATTTTATTGATTGAATAATATCTAGTTGATAAAAGAAATTGAAATTAGTGATCCTCACTAATTTACAGTTTTTATTACGCTGCGAGAATTCTATTGAATTCTGCCGTAACTAGGCTATTGTGTGTGTTTCTAACTGAAACATGCCCAAATATGATCCAAATTTTATAAAATTTGAGATCTTAGCATTTTCCAATATTTAGGATTTATTGTAATTTTTTTAGAATTTTTGGGCATCATAAAATATTTAGTGTATTTTCTATGGCCAGAGACTGCCTAATTGCGACGTTTCGGTTTGCATTTCGAGGAAACGAGAAACATGGATACTTTTCTTATGCCGCAAGGAAAATTTGTAATTTTTGGATGTGGGGTTATAATTAGAATTATTTTTGGGAGTTTTTAGTATTAAAAACCAAATATACGCGAAACGCCGCACACCCGGTTAAGCGAAAACGCGTCGTAGCGAAACCCTGAGATATTTTGAGCAAATGACTGCCACACATGGACCAATGGGAGGCAAGCCATGTGCTTGTAGCCTAAAATTTTGAAGGAAGCATTTTGATTGGTTTAGGAAGTAACGGGTAGTTAGTTTGTTAAGTTAGTTTAGTTAGTTTGTAACTAGTTTGGTTAGTTTCCAACTAAATCACCAAATTTCTTCCATCCTCGTCCCTAAAATTTCGTGGCTTCTCCTTCCCTTGGCTGCCCCATTTCAGTTCTTCCATTCATGACTTGGAGAGAAAAAAATTCTTGAAAGAGAAAGTGTTGGTTTTGAAGGATTTTGGAGATAAAGCCTTCACCTTTGCTACCTTCTTTCTCAATCCTTGTTCTATCACCTCTAATCTTCTTGGTAAGGATCCTAATCCCTTCTCCTTTCTCCATGGCTGCCATGGATGAGCTTTCATGGTTTTAGAGTTGTTTCTCATGATTTTTGTTTTATTCTTGAAGTAATTTGATGTTTAAGCATCAATCTTCCATCCTTTCTTCTTAATCCTTGATCCATCACCTCCAAACTTCTTGGTAAGCTTCATACCCATTCTTTTCTCTCTTGAGTTTCATGATATGAGTTTGGTTGGTTTTAGGAATTATTTTTGGGCAAAAGTGTTAGATTTTGCTAGATATGCATGATTAGTCTTAAAACCCTTTGTTTCTTCCATGATTATCATTGTTCTTGATTTTTTAAATTTAGGAACCCTAACTTTTTGATGAGGCCAAACCCTAGGGGCAGTTCTGAGAGTTTTTATCTTTGTGTTTTTAAGTGATTGGAAGTTATATTTTTGAGGGTTAGTGATTAGTACACTTAATCTAGTCATATACATGATTATACAAAGTTTTGTGAAATTAATTTGGAGATTTTTTAGGGGCTGGAAACCGTGGATTTTGAGCATGTGCTTGATGATATTTTAAGTTGTTTTTCAAGTATTTTAAGTGTTTAATAAGTTAGCTTTTGGTTAAGGTTTAAGAACTAAAAAGAGTGTTATGTTTAAAGCTTTGAAATGGTTAAAATAAAACAATTTTGGGGGCTGTTTGTGAGGCTTAAAAACAGTAACTTTTAAGCATGATTTGAGTGAGTTCTAACTTGTTTTTAAGTGTATTAAAGTGGTAAATAAGTTTGGTTTTGATAAGAAGTTTTGATTAAACAAAGTTTGTATGATTTAGGAGTTAATGACTTGAAATCTTGAAGTTGTTTTTGAACTTCCAAAATCGTGGCCTTCAAGGGAGATTTCTAACTTGTTCTTGACTTGCATTTATGCTTGAAAATAGTTGTAAAAGTGGTTGATGATTTGATTTAGTAAAACAATTCAAAGAAGCATGATTTTGGAAAAAGTTTTGGGTTATGTCTGAAGAATTGTTGTAAACTTGTAATGAATTTAATTCTAGAATTTTTTGACATGTTTTAGTGCTTTGAAAAATGGTTCAAAGTTAGCAAAACACTATTTATTTGCTAAAACACTATTCCAATTGGTAAGTTTTGGGTTTCGGTAATTTCTAAGTGTGTAGCTATTGAAAAAGGTCGAAAACTTGCATAGTTTGAACTTGTTTCATGATATGTGACTAGGTGTGAACCAAATGGGATTAAGTGAGTAATTCTTAGGCCTTAGGAACCTTAGAGTCATGGCTGCCCTAGGGGTATTAGGGCTTGAGTTTTGGTTTTAATTGATTGAAACTTGTGTTGTTAGGATACGTGCGAGGTACGACTTGACGATAGTTCGAATTTACCTTGCTTGGATTGTTAAAGCGCCCAAGGTAAGGGAAATTCTTACATAATGAGTTTGGGCTTTTCGCCTTGTGTGTTGTTTGCTTGATTGTTGATTGATTATGGGGAAGTACGTGTAGTATTACTATGTCTTTGTTGAGATGTTGTAGCATGAATTATCAGATATTGATTTGGCCCCTGTGGCAAGATCAATTGTATTGTGTGACTTAAATCATACTTGATTGATTTAATTGGACTTGAAATTGATGATAATATGTAGCATGTTCTTGGCCCTGCGTGGCATTATGAGTTGCATTGTTTTCCTTGAATCACCTTGGATTTCATTGGAACTTGGTATTGAATTGGAATATGAAAAATATTATTGTTGATAATGCATTAATTAACAATGCGTTGATCGACTGCTATTGGTTGACGATTTACATCGGTAAATCTGATGCGATTCCACAAGCCGAATTCTGATTTCGTAAACAAATTGTTAAGGGCATTTTGATTTAAAAGTAAGCGTGAGGGTTTTAGTACAACTAGCAAAAGCTTGCAAGGAAATTTCAACAGAATAATAGTGGAGAAAAGAACCTGAAATAAATAGTATAATTGGGAAAACGGTTGAGTTAAATGATGCGCCTGGGAAAATTCTGGCTAGGAAAGACTTGGTAATTAAGAGTGTTCGCACCACCTCTCTTTCCTGGGAATTCTTCCAGTGTGTTATTTAGCACAACTAGGGTTTCAACGACCTAGAACTAAAAAGTATTTTTAGATACATAGGAGTGACACAAGAACTGAGAAAGAGATTTCATAATTCGGGATTTCGAAAGAATAAAACATAGGGAACCTAGTGTTCCTATTGAGCATATGGGCCATGTGTCCTGTGCTGGGACTTAATGTCCTGCTTGCGTGCGCCTTTTCTTGGTTAAGGATTGGACCTAGTATTCCATATGGCGTGCCTAGTATCTTAACCTAAAAGTTGAGCCTAGCGTTCCGCATTACGTGCCTAGAGTTCTGATCTATGATTGGGACTAGCGTTCCGCAATTGAACACCCGGACTTTGTGTCCTGTGTTGAACTCTTAGTAATTGAGTTTTGGAAACCCACTAAGTTGAGTGAGTGAGGGTTCATCGATCGGCATTGATTAATTAAAACATTACTCGGGCACTCACTACGGTGAGCATGCCATATTGTAGAATTTGTTTGGATATCACTCGGGCATCCACTATGGTGAGCATGCCATATTGTAGAATTTGTTTGGATATCACTCGGGCGTTCACTACGGTGAGCATGTCATATTGTTGAATTTGTTTGGATGCGTACTAACCATTGAGAATCGACACTCGGAGCGTTTGATTGGTCTTAAAGACTTCAAAAGACGAGTTGTCATGTCACTCGTAGCGTTTGATTGGTCGTACAGACTTCAAAAGGCGAGTTGACACTGCATTGCCTAAGTAGAGGCAAGCCAATGTAGTGGCCAGCCAAAGTAGTGGCAAGCCTAAGCAGAGGCTATTTTGTTCAGACGTTGGGAAAGTAGTCCCCGTCATACTGCTGACCTATTAAGGCTGCAGGTGTATACACAACTTGCCATACTGCATTGACATGCATAGCTAACCACATTTATGATATGTGATGAAGGATTTGGTGAATTTGATATTGTGATGACTTGATCACTGATCTGTTGATAGATTTGCCTACTCACATGCAATAGTTTGATATGGTAGTGACTTGATTGTTGATCTGTTGGTTGTTACGTTTGCTCACATGCAATGCTTGATATACCATAATGATGGGTGTGGTCTGTTAAGTATGTATATGTATATAAAGCATGTTGTTGTATTATATATGTATATATTGTTTGCCTGCGACATAGCCTATGATAAACTCATGGACAAAGGATTTACCCTTGCACTGTTGTTGGATTGGATGTCCTTATGGATGTCACTTCTAGATGGAGTTCTGTGAGTCGCTGCGCTGCTTTTCAGGAGCAGTGAAGATCAAGCCAATGGAGGAAGATTCCTCTGAGTGCTTCGTGTTTGATCTTGCTGAGCTGTTTCTCAGTAAGAGTTATAGTTGTTAGCCAGCTTAGCTTAGGGTAATGCCGTTGTGATTCGTGTAATTACTCTTTTCAGAAAACCTCGCCTTAGTGCGAAATGATTATGTTATGTGAAATATTATTTTGTGATGCATTATACTCTGATAATAGCAAAAGTATGAATTGGCATCATTTAGAAAACTGTAGTACTCTATGTCTCATTTTGAAAAGGGTTTCAAAGGAAAGAAAAAAAAATTACTCCTATTTTTCCATTACGAAATACATAAGAGTACTCTTTAACTGAAAGCATATAAGCATTAAATGTTTTCAGCATTAGATTGGGTTACCTGATGGCGTTAAAGCGGTGTTACAATGGTGGTATCAGAGCAGTTCGGTTCTAACCGGAACACTTTGGGTTAAGCAGGCCTAGATTATTGGGAATTGTCGGGTATAAGTTTGTTATGCCTAGGTTATGTGAACTTTGTTTGTGATTGTCTGTAATGTTTCCTAGTTGAAACTGGCGTGACATTGTGTGAAATTGTGTGCAATCATCCCAGATGATTGATTTTGTTGTGGGCTTCTAGTTTGTTTAATTTGTAGAAATTCGAAGCCTTAGAGAGACGAATGAGTCTTTCTGCTTGTGCTAGTAACTTAGACGTGAATCACGTAATTCGAGTGATAGTCTGGATAGCAACTACTATCGTACAACAGATTGCCGCAGAGAATCAATACGATTGGCTAAGACAACGAACGGAGGAGCGAGCTATTGGAGGGTCAGTTAAGCCAGATTATCAAGGCAATGGACAAAGATGAAGACAACAACAAGGAGCACCTTATTTCTATCCTCAGGGAAATCACCGCAGTCAGGATCGTCTTGTGGCGTAGGCTATTGGGAATGACCCGGAGTTGAAGTGGCACTGTCATCAATGTGGAAGCATGGAACAGTTAGCCGAAGAATGCTCATCGAAGGACCGACTATGCTGTAACTGCAAGAAGCCAGGATGTTTTTCTAAGGACTATCAATTGCCAGATGTGGATCAGCTACAGATGCTGCGAAGGTTGCGTGCCCAGCTACTGGATAGACAGAAGAGGGAATCACAAGCATCGATGGCCGAAGACACACTACTTCAACGGTGAAGATGAGGAGCACAACGTTAACAGTAACCAACCAAGGAAAGATTATGCTATAACTGCAAGGAAATGGGATATCTGTCCAGAGACTGCAAAGTACCACGAGCTGAGTCTATTGTCAACAATGTTGAAACTACAAGACCAACCACTAAGGGAAGTGTCTACACCCCAAGTAGAGCAGAGGACTCATCATCTGAAGACTTCATCTCAGGAAATGCGACACAATGGAGCTGAGCGAGCCGAGATTTACGAGAGAGATTATTCGTAGGTGACGCTATAACTATAGTATTATATGTATTATGGTGTGCGCATAGTTCTAAATATAGACTGCATAAGTGTTTTAACTCTGTGACATATTTTATTATTATACTAGATTCCAAAATCCAAATTTTTATTATACTTTTGGTATTATGATATATGTTATTGTGATTATTCGTGAAATTATTTATGTGATTATTTTGTGAGCGTATTTCTTATACGCGAATATTTTAGAGCGTGTTGAATTAAATTTCTCTTGATAATTTAATTTACGTGATTTATTGCCAATCGAGCAACTGATTACGTGACTACCCAGACACAGCGAATTAGAGCGACGCCGAGACCGTGGGGCTAATTCAAGAGAGCATTCTTGGGTAGGTGAGAATTGTTAGTGGGAGTATGGTGTCATGATCATTGGTTAGACAATTTTGCAAAATCCTATTCCACTTTATCTTGTCTTTAGACACATTGATGGCTTAATAGAATTTTGGGTATGGACCACTTTTTCTTACTAGTTCCGTCTCATTAACAAGGGGGATGTGAGTCCATTATTGATGTTGATATTGGTAAACATCTAGGATTCCTTTTTCTCCTTTCTTGTGAGTTATCTTATTTCCATTGACAATTGGCCAACAATACTTATATATAAGGAAGATAGGAGTTTGTTTTCATTTTAGTGTGAAGTGTCATGAGTTCTAGTGTGAGAAAAACCAAACATTCATCTTCTTGTTCTTCTTGCAAACCGTGAGCTTTAGGATGAATTTGGGGGAAGATCATTTTGCAATTCCTTGGCGTTTATGCTGGTTGATGTTGTCAGTGATTTTGTGTTTGGTGATCGTGCAAATTCTTCTTTCTTGTTTTGTCTACAGACCATGGGTTCATAGAAGATTTTATGTTTCGTGAGTGTTTTTATGTTGGCAATGTCTTGTTGGGGTTAGCATGTAGCCAACGGCCTTCATAACCGTGTTCGTGACTGTACGTGTTTGTGATCGTGTTCGTGATCGTGACGGAGTAGAGATCGTAGTTTGGAATAAAGTGTCATTCACGAGGACTTCTCCAACATGGACGTGTAGTATTGTGTTTTGTAGACATTTAAGTTGATGATGTAGTGCCTTACTTTAGTAAGGATATATGAATAAAATGTATGCTTTGTGTTTGATTGTTTAAGTGTAATAATTATTATGTTGTATCGAATTTCAAAGTTCAAAATTTATGATATGTTTTTAGTATTAAGTTACGACTTTTCATAATTTTGATTTTGTTTCGGTTTATAAGTTAATTTTCTGGGACGAAATTTTTTTAAGGAGGGTGGTAATGTAACATCCCAATTTTTATGAAAATTATTTTATAGTTTTCGACTACTTGAAAATAAATCATAGAGATTGATCACCTCAATGGTTTGTTAAAAGTACGAAGAACTACCAAGATTTATTGTAAACAATTTACTGTTTAAGCAATTAATTCAGATTAAGAGACAGTGTAGACGTATACTGTTTTTAATATGAATTAATCCCGAAAAAATGTGAAAGATTGTTGGTTGATTAAAGAAAATTATTTTATTGAAAGAGAAATAATTTTCAGGATTTAATAAATATTTTTAAGTCATAGTTTGGATTTTTATTGTCTAGTTATTGTATTAATTGTCTGTTTTATGTCATATTTAATCTGACTATTATTTTAAAGATTTTGTCTTGATAATTTTATTGATTGAATAATATCTAGTTGATAAAAGAAATTGAAATTAGTGATCCTCAATAATTTACAGTTTTTATTACGCTGCGAGAATTCTATCGAATTCTGCCGTAACTAGGCTATTGTGTGTGTTTCTAACTGAAACAAGCCCAAACATGATCCAAATTTTAAAAAATTTGAGATCTTAGTATTTTCCAATATTTAGGATTTATTGTAATGTTTCTAGAATTTTTGGGCATCAGAAAATATTTAGTGTATTTTCTATGGCCAGAGACTGCCTAATTGCGACGTTTCGGTTTGCATTTCGAGGAAACGAGAAACATGGATACTTTTCTTATTCCGCGAGGAAAATTTGTAATTTTTGGGTGTGGGGTTATAATTAGAATTATTTTTGGGAGTTTTTAGTATTAAAACCAAATATACGCGAAAAGCCGCACACCCGGTTGAGCGAAAATGCGTCGTAGCGAAACCCTGAGATATTTTGAGCAAATGGCTGCCACACATGGACCAATGGGAGGCCATCCATGTGCTTGTAGCCTACAATTTTGAAGGAAGCATTTTGATTGGTTTAGGAAGTAATAGGTAGTTAGTTTGTTAAGTTAGTTTAGTTAGTTTGTAACTAGTTTGGTTAGTTTCCAACTAAATGACCAAATTTCTTCCATCCTTGTCCCTAAAATTTCGTGGCTTCTCCTTCCCTTGGCTGCCTCATTTCAGTTCTTCCATTCATGACTTGGAGAGAAAAAAATTCTTGAAAGAGAAAGTGTTGGTTTTGAAGGATTTTGGAGATAAAGCCTTCACCTGCGCTTCCTTCCTTCTCAATCCTTGTTCTATCACCTCTAATCTTCTTGGTAAGGATCCTAATCCCTTCTCCTTTCTCCATGGCTGCCATGGATGAGCTTTCATGGTTCTAGAGTTGTTTCTCACGATTTTAGTTTTATTCTTGAAGGAATTTGATGTTTAAGCTTCAATCTTCCATCCTTTCTTCTTAATCCTTGATCCGTCACCTCCAAACTTCTTGGTAAGCTTCATACCCATTCTTTTCTCTCTTGAGTTTCATGATATGGGTTTGGTTGGGTTTAGGAATTATTTTTGGGCAAAAGTGTTAGATTTTGCTAGATATGCATGATTAGTCTTAAAGCCCTTTGTTTCTTCCATGATTAGCATTGTTCTTGATTTTTAAAATTTAGGAATCCTAACTTTTTGATGAGGCCAAACCCTAGGGGCTGTTCTTAGGGTTTTATCTTTGTGTTTTTAAGTGATTGGAAGTTAGATTTTTGAGGGTTAGTAATTAGTACACTTAATCTAGTCATATACATGATTGTACAAAGTTTTGTGAAATTAACTTGGAGATTTTTTAGGGGCTGGAAACCGTGGATTTTGAGCATGAGCTTGATGATGTTTTAAGTTGTTTTTCAAGTATTTTAAGTGTTTAATAAGTTAGCTTTTGGTTAAGGTTTAAGAACTAAAAGGAGTGTTATGTTTAAAGCTTTGAAATGGTTAAAATAAAACAATTTTGGGGGCTATTTGTGAGGCTTAAAAACAGTAACTTTTAAGCATGATTTGAGTGAGTTCTAACTTGTTTTTAAGTGTATTAAAGTGGTAAATAAGTTTGGTTTTGATAAGAAGTTTTGATTAAACAAAGTTTGTATGATTTAGGAGTTAATGACTTGAAATCTTGAAGTTGTTTTTGAACTTCCAAAATCGTGGCCTTCAAGGGAGATTTCTAACTTGTTCTTGACTTGTATTTATGCTTGAAAATAGTTGTAAAAGTGGTTGATGATTTGATTTAGCAAAACAATTCAAATAAGCATCATTTTGGAAAAAGTTTTGGGTTATGTCTTAAGAATTGTTGCAAACTTGTAATGAATTTGATTCTAGAATTATTTGACATGTTTTAGTGCTTTGAAAAATGGTTCAAAGTTGGCAAAACACTATTCATTTGGTAAAACACTATTCCAATTGGTAAGTTTTGGGTTTCTGTAATTTCTAAGTGTGTAGCTTTTGAAAAAGTTCGAAAACTTGCATAGTTTGAACTTGTTTCATGATATGTGACTAGGTGAGAACCAAATAGGATTAAGTGAGTAATTCTTAGGCCTTAGGAACCTTAGATCCGTGGCTGCCCTAGGGGTACTAGGGCTTGAGTTTTGGTTTTAATTGATTGAAACTTGTGATGTTAGGATATGCGCGAGGTACGACTTGACGATAGTTCGAATTTACCTTGCTTGGATTGTTAAAGCGCCCAATAAGGGAAATTCTTACATAATGAGTTTGGGCTTTTCGCCTTGTGTGTTGTTTGCTTGATTGTTGATTGATTGTGTGGTAGTACTTGTAGTATTACTATGTGCTGTTGAGATGTTGTAACATGAGCTGTTGTGTATTGATTTGGCCCTGTGTGGCGAGACTGAATTGTATTATGTGACATAAATCATACTTGATTGATTTAATTGGACTTGAAATTGATGATAATATGTAGCATGTTCTTGGCCCTGCGTGGCATTATGAGTTGCATTGTTTTCCTTGAATCACCTTGGATTTCATTGGAACTTGGTATTGAATTGGAATATGAAAAATATTATTGTTGATAATTGATTAATTAACAATGCGTTGATCGACTACTATTGGTTGACGATTTACATCGGTAAATCTGATGCGATTCCACAAGCCGAATTCTGATTTCGTAAACAAATTGTTAAGGGCATTTTGATTTAAAAGTAAGCGTGAGGGTTTTAGTACAACTAGCCAAAGCTTGCAAGGAAATTTCAATGGAATAATAGTGGAGAAAAGAACCTGAAATAAATAGTAAAATTGCGAAAACGGTTGAGTTAAATGATGCGCCTGGGAAAATTCTGGCTAGGAAAGACTTGGTAATTAAGAGTGTTCGCACCACCTCTCTTTCCTAGGAATTCTTCCAGTGTGTTATTTAGCACAACTAGGGTTTCAACGACCTAGAACTAAAAAGTATTTTCAGATACATAGGGGTGATACAAGAACTGAGAAAGAGATTTCATAATTCGGGATTTCGAAAGAATAAAACATAGGGAACCTAGTGTTCCTATTGAGCATATGGGCCATGTGTCCTGTGCTGGGACTTAATGTCCTACTTGCATGCGCTTTTTCTTGGTTAAGGATTGGACCTAGTGTTCCGTATGGCGTGCCTAGTATCTTAACCTAAAAGTTGAGCCTAGCGTTCCGCATTACGTGCCTAGAGTTCTGATCTAAGATTGGGACTAGTTTTCCGCAATTGAACACCCGGACTTTGTGTCCTGTGTTGAACTCTTAGTAATTGAGTTTTGGAAACCCACTAAGTTGAGTGAGTGAGGGTTCGTCGATCCGCATTGATTAATTAAAACATTACTCGGGCACTCACTACGATGAGCATGCCATATTGTAGAATTTGTTTGGATATCACTCGGGCGTCCACTACGGTGAGCATGCCATATTGTTGAATTTGTTTGGATATCACTCGGGCGTTCACTACGGTGAGCATGCCATATTGTAGAATTTGTTGGATATCACTCGGGCGTTCACTATGGTGAGCATGCCATATTGTTGAATTTTTTGGATGCGTACTAACCATTGAGCATCGACACTCGGAGCGTTTGATTGGTCTTAAAGACTTCAAAAGACGAGTTGTCATGTCACTCGTAGCGTTTGATTGGTCGTACAGACTTCAAAAGGCGAGTTGACACTGCATTGCCTAAGTAGAGGCAAGCCAAAGTAGTGGCTAGCCAAAGTAGTGGCAAGCCTAAGCAGAGGCTATTTTGTTCGGATGTTGGGAAAGTAGTCCCCGTCATACTGCTGACCTATTAAGGTTGCAGGTGTATACACTAATCTGTTGATAGATTTGCCTGCTCACATGCAATAGTTTGATATTATAGTGACTTGATTGTTGATGTGTTGGTTGTTACGTTTGCTCACATGCAATGCTTGATATACCATGATGATGGGTGCGGTCTATTAAGTATGTATATGTATATAAAAGCATGTTGTTGTATTATATATGTATATATTGTTTGCCTGCGACATAACCTATGATAAACTCGTGGACAAAGGATTTACCCTTGCACTGTTGTTGGATTGGATGTCCTTATGGATGTCACTTCCAGATGGAGTTCGGTAGTTGTTGCAGTTTCGTCTTTCAGGAGCAGTGAAGATCGAGCCAATGGAGGAAGATTCCTTTGAGTGCTTCGTGTTTGATCTTGCTGAGTTGTTTCTCAGTAAGAGTTATAGTTGTTGGCCAGCTTAGCTTAGGGTAATGCCGTTGTGATTCGTGTAATTACTCTTTTCAGAAAACCTCGCCATAGTGCGAAATGATTATGTTATGTGAAATATTATTTTGTGATGCATTATACTCTGACAATAGTAAAAGTCTGAATTGGCATCATTTAGAAAACTGTAGTACTCTATGTCTCATTTTGAAAAGGGTTTCAAAGGAAAGAAAAAAAAATTACTCCTATTTTTCCATTGTGAAATACATAAGAATACTCTTTAACTGAAAGCATATAAGCATTAAATGTTTTCAGCATTAGATTGGGCTGCACAGTAGCGCTCCGAAAACGGGTGTTACAAAAAGTGTCTTGAAAGAGTGTGTCGAGAGTTGCATTATGGGCATTTGTGCATCTTATTGTCTCTTGCTTTATGTTTGTTGTTTCTATGTTTATTTGAGAAGTTGACCCTTTCCCGTGGTTCCTTCAACCCATGATGGTAACCCAGGCGATGACGAAGACCCTGGTGATACCGGCGATGACGACATCGCTGGAGATCGTGTTTGATTTTCCAGATATCGAGATGCCCGCAGTGATGGAGTTCGACCCCATCTCCCGCCATGTTATATATACAGGGGACGATGTACAGAATTTTTGAGTTGATGGACTAGCGCTGAGACAGGAGACATCTAGGCGTACAATTAGTTTTCCGATCAGGACCATGCAGGTGGTGGATGCTTGGCACATCAGTCAAAGAGAGCAGGCGATGCCAGTATCATCTTCTTCGTCGGAGGGATCTTTGGAGATTCTGAGGCGTATTACTACTCATTATGCACCTCTGCCTAGGGGAGCGAGATTTCGGATGACCGCTCGAAAGAGCGTGATCAGGCGTGGGACTGCTGGAGCTTCTACATCTCGAGCGGCAACTACCCCGAGTTCTTTGGCAGAGCCTGAGCCTGAGATAGAGTCGACTTCCCCCATGATTGTCAGGACACTTACTCCACCGGGACATCTTTCACCAGTATGTCGAGAGTGCGGTGGGGCAGGATGTAGCGACACAAGATTCATTGAGGCGGTGCTGGTAGAGGAGGACATGTCAGAAGGTAAACCTGCTACGGTTCCTTTCATAGACTTAACTGGAGAGGATGCGATGGACCTGATGGAGGATGATGACGAGGAGGATCCGTCTAAGGATTCAGATAGCTATTTGTAGTTGCTGTGATTATCTGACTGCTTGTTTTGTATTTTGGATGACTGTAGTATTTCATTTATAGTGTACAGTTTGTTTTGGTGACCAGTTGGGCTTGGTGGATATCTTTTGTGTATTGCAGGGTAGACTGGTGGCATACTTTTGGAGCAGCCCCCTGCGTGGTTGTTTGCCGGGAGTACCCCCGGGGTATGATTGCTCTCACGAGGGTCTTCATACCATAGGTGTATTCTCTTGTAAATGTTTATGCACTTTCTATTTGGTACGCACTGCCTATGGCTACTTGCTTATATATATGTATGTATTTCCAGAGCATGCGTCTTGTGTTTTAGATTGCACCATGTTTATAAAAGCTGTGACAACTCTGTGTATGCTTGCGGATGTAATTGTTTTTTTAAAAAAAAGAGACCACATTTTTCAAAGGACACAATAGTACTATTTTAAAAAGTGCGTCACATATAGGGTTGGTTTAAGGTTTACTAGCGGTCTTGAAACGGGTCGTTACAATAGTGGTATCAGAGCAGTTCGGTTCTAACCGAACTGTGCATAGGAAATTTTTTAGCTGGTCACCGTGTCGGGTTATGTTTATCGGGTACTTAGTTGTGTTGTATTGCAATTGTTTGCTGAGTGAAGCAGTTTTGCTTGCCAATTGTTTGAATTGTTTCTTGACTGAAGCAGTGTGTGTTAACACATTCTTTAATTTTGAGGTTCTGACAGGTTTTTGGACCTTGGAGTAATCTCATGTCACCTCACAGAGACACTACGATCGGATCTGATAGTCTCAATATGGAAAGGGCGATTCAAGCAATGATGGAGATGGCGGCAGCTATGGCTCAACAATCGGCTGTTGCGACTCAACAGTCTAATGCTATGGCTCAGTGGACTATGGCTTTGGCCCAGCAAAATCCACAACAACAGCAGAGAGCAGAACAGAATGCAGAGGCGAGAGGATTAGCTAATTTTCGTAAGCACGACCCACCGAAGTTCTACGGCGAGCCGAATCCAGATAAGGCAGACCTTTGGATGCAGAAGACAGAAAAGATCTTCGAGGCACTCCGCTGCCCAGGGAATGTTATGGTGGACTATGCAACCTACTTGCTGCTAGGAGATGTCAAGTACTGGTGGAAGGGAGTGAAGCAGACTTTGACGACAGAGCGTTGTGAAATCACTTAGGAAGTTTTCCACAGGAGATTCATGGACAAGTATTTTCTTGATACTGCACGAGCTGAGAAAGACAAGAGTTTCTCCGACTACAGCAAGGTAGCATAACGGTGTCGGAGTATGCCGCTAAGTTCGAATCACTTGCAAGGTACTTTAGTCCGTTTCGTGACCGAGCTGACCACGGATGGTTGAGCGAGAGATTTCAGCGAGGATTGAGGTTCGACATCTAGAAATCTGTGACGTCTCTGAGGATCAGGAATCTCCAAGAACTGATTGACAGGTGTGTTGAGGTGGAAGTTATGAGAAACACTAAGAAGAGGAGTGGTACAGGGGGACCAGTGAGACCCTAGAGTGCAGGACAGAGGGTTGCTCAAAAGGGAAAGCAACAGAAGAAGTCGTACATTCGACCTCAAGGGAACAACAGTAAGGGACAGTACCGTTCGATGGCTCAGAACGCGAGAGGCAGGAGTTAGACCAGTGACAGAGTCATTTGTTACTGTTGTGGTAAGCCGGGGCACTATGC
Organism: Calophaca sinica; assembly: GCA_037113605.1. Lineage (NCBI taxonomy): Eukaryota > Viridiplantae > Streptophyta > Magnoliopsida > Fabales > Fabaceae > Calophaca > Calophaca sinica. The sequence continues at coordinate 39,723,241 of CM073734.1, forward strand.
GAGCAACTGCACTGAGAATGATAATGTGTGCTTCAACTGCAAGAAATCAGGGCACATTGCTAGGGACTGCCCAGAACGTAAGGTTGAACTAGTGATGAATGCAACAAAAGCTAAAGGGAAGCGACAGATGGCCAAAGGCAGAGTCTTCTGCATGAGCGGTGAAGAGGCGGAGCAGGTTGATGATTTGATTCAGGGAGACTGTGAGATTGAGGGTAAATCCCTAACCGTTCTTTTTGATTCTAGTGCAACCCATTCTTTTATTTCTTTGGATTACGTAGACCGTTTGAAATTGTCTGGCACTACCTTACCTTTCAAACTAGTAGTCATTACCCCAGTTGCTAAAACCTTGGTTACCAACACTGCATGCCTTAATTGTGTAGTGGTCATCCAGGGTAGAAAATTTGTTGCTAATTTGGTCTGTTTGCCATTAAAGGGTCTAGATATTATTCTCGGGATGGATCGGTTGTCTCAACACCATGTCCTTTTGGACTGTGCCAGAAAAGTAGTGATTTTTCCAGATCTTGGAGTCTCCAATTATCTTTCTGCCGAACATATTGGAGTTTCCTTGAAAGGGGGAACTAGGGAATACATGTATCTGGCTAGTTCAAGAGTTTCTCAGGAGATTGACTTGAAGGATGTCTCAGTGGTGTGTGACTTCTCAGATGTTTTTCCCGAAGACGTACCAGGGTTACCACCGGTGAGAGAGATCGAGTTCTCCATCGACTTGCTTCCGGGAACAGGACCGATATCGATAGTGCCCTATCGGATGTCACCAGCTGACATCAAAGAGTTGAAGTCTCAGATTGAGCACTTGGAGTCGAAGCAGTTTATACGACCGAGTGTGTCACCTTGGGGAGCTCCAGTGTTACTAGTGAAGAAGAATGATGGACGATCAAGATTGTGTGTGGATTATTGTCAGCTCAACAAGGTTATTGTCAAGAATCGGTATCCATTACCGCGTATCGATGATTTAATGGATCAACTACGAGGAGCCGTGATATTTTCTAAGATTGACTTGGTCAATCTACCATCAGATTCGAGTGAAGGAAGAGGATATTCCTAAGACAGCCTTCAAGACAAGATATGGTCACTACGAGTACTTGGTGATGCCGTTCGGAGTGACGAATGTGCCGGCAGTATTTATGGACTACAAGAACAAGATCTTTCACCCATTCTTGGACAAGTTCATGGTGGTGTTTATAGACAATATCCTGATTTATTCGAGAGGCAAAGAAGAGCACGAAGAGCACTTACGCCAAGTATTGCAGATTCTGAGGGAAAAGCGACTCTACGCTAACCTTTCCAAGTGTGAGTTTTGGCTTGAAGAGGTGAATTTTCTCGAACATGTGATAACTAAGGACGTGGATCCAGCCAAGATTGAAGCTGTGTTGGCATGGAAGCAACCGAAGACTGTGATAGATATCAGAAGCTTTATCAGTTTAACAGGCTACTACTAGAGATTTATTGATGGTCTCTCGAAGATTGTAGCACCGGTTACAAGACTCACGAGGAAGGATCAAACTTTTGCTTGGACCGAAGAGTGCGAATCCAGTTTTCAGAGGTTGAAAGAACTTTTGGCGACATCGCCTGTGTTGATATTGCCTCAATCGGAAGAACCTTACGAGGTTTATTGTGATGCTTCACACCAGGGCCTGGGATGCGTGCTGATGCAACATAGGAAAGTTGTGGCTTATACTTCGAGACAGCTTAAGATTCACGAAAGGAATTATCCTACACATGATTTGGAGCTTGCTGCGGTGGTCTTTGCATTGAAGATTTGGAGGCACTACCTGTATGGGAGCACGTTCACTGTTTACGGCGACCACAAGAGCCTGAAGTACTTGTTCAATCAGAAGGAGCTCAACATGCGACAACATAGATGGATAGAATTTCTGAAAGACTACGATTTCACTTTGGAATATCATCCAGGGAAGGCAAACGTGGTAGCTGATGCACTGAGCAGGAAGAGCATTTTAGCTTCAGCAATGATGATCAAGGAGTTGGAGATGCTAGAGAAGTTTCGAGACTTGAAGCTGAATGTGGAAGTGTCACCAGGAAAGCTGAAGTTTGGCATGCTCACCATTTCTAACGGACTGTTGGACGAGATTAGGGAACAGTAGGCTCATGACGAGCTACTATGAGATAAGGTTGAGCTAGTAGCACGAGGAAAAGCGACGAAATTCAAGGTTAGAGCAGACAACATTTTGAGATGCAATGGATGTGTTTGTGTACCCAACGTGGCTGAGCTAAGGAAGTTGATTCTCGATGAGGCGCACAAGAGTGGACTGAGTATTCATTCAGGAGTTACGAAGATGTACCAGGACCTGAAGAAGCACTTTTGGTGGCCCGGAATGAAGAAACAAGTGGCAGATTATGTGGCTTCCTGTCTGAGTTGCCAAAAAGCGAAGGTAGAACATCAGCGACCAGCAGGGATGTTACAATCACTTGATGTACCTGTGTAGAAGTGGGATAGCATTTCTATGGATTTCGTTGTGGGTTTGCCAAGAATGCCAAAGAAGCATGATTCGATTTGGGTAATCGTCGACCGATTGACCAAATCTGCCCATTTCTTGCCGGTGAGATTGACGTACAATGTAGAGAAGCTAGCGGAGGTCTATGTTATGGAGATTGTACGACTACATGGAGTGCCTTCTTTCATTGTTTCTGATCGAGATCCGAAGTTTACATCTAATCTCTGAAGGGCGTTACAAGAAGTGATGGGAACTAAGCTCCAGCTTAGCTCAGCATATCACCCTCAAACTGACGGTCAGACCGAGAGGACGATTCAATCACTAGAAGATTTACTGTGAGTGTGCACGTTGGATCACAGAGGAAGTTGGGACGATGTCTTACCGCTAGTAGAGTTCACCTATAACAACAGTTATCACGCGAGCATTGGTATGGCACCTTACGAAGCGCTGTATGGACGTAAGCGTCAGACGCCTCTTTGTTGGTACTAGGATGGTGAGAGCTCTTTTGTGGGACCAGACATGATTCAGCAAACTACCAAGAAAATCCAATTGATCAGAGATAGGATGAGAACGTCGCAGAGTCGACAGAAGAGTTATGCAGGCCAGGGTCGCCGACCGATAGAATTTGACGAAGGAGAGCATGTATTCCTCCGAGTTACACCTACTACTGGAGTTGGTCGAGCGATCAAATCCGAAAAGCTTACTCCTAAGTTCATTGGACCCTACCAGATTCTTCGTCGTATTGGTCCAAAGAGCATATCGGTGCATTGCCACCCTTTCTGTCAAATATTCACGACGTCTTCCACGTTTCTCAGTTGCGGAAGTATGTTTCCGACCGTTCTCACATTATTAAACCTGATGCGATTCAACAGAAGGACAACTTATCATTTGAAGTATCACCTGCAAAGATTGTCGATCAGAAGACTAAGCAATTAAAGAATAAAGAGATTCAACTAGTCAAGGAAGTGTTGAATCAGAAGACCGGTGATGCAACGTGGGAGCTGGAAGAGAAGATGAAGGATCAGTATCCAGAACTTTTCCTCGGTACGTATTTTGTAACATTCCATTTTCGCAAAAGATTTTTCCTTGAAACTAGCAGTGTTTTTTTTTAATACTTTAAATTGACAAACAATACCCGCTCTAGAATAAAACATAACCAACATCATATATATATATATGCATCATAGTAGTGTCAAGGATCAGAGTATTTCGCACGCAGGCGAATTCCAAAATATACAACAGTACATACTCAAAATAAAATACATCAGTCATATGAAAACCCTAAGACCTAGAGTTGACTCATATCCGTGATGCATCCTGGCAGCTCCTGTCAAAGGACTTAGGCCCAAAAGTCGTACTGTACAATATAAAATAACTAGGGTCTAACCAACTGACTCTATCTAATTATGATGGCCCATACGTAACCTAAGACGCTTGCGAGGGGGAAACCCCGCACGATAGGTCCTCGACTCCGAGCTAGCAGGCCACGATGCCTCTGAAGGATCCTCCTCCTCCTCCTCGTCCTCAAGATGAGGGAGGACTACCCGCAAGTGCAGCAGGTGTCTCTAATGAAGCTGTCGGAATAGCATGAGTAGTAGCAGTGAAGATGGGAGGAGTTCCAAGGACTCTAGTCGAAGGTGGATATGCACTCGAACTCGGTGTCACGGATGGATGTGAAGGGGCCACGAACGGATGGGTCACAACAGTCGCGGTCGTCGGTAGTGTAGTAAGTAAACTAGGTGGTACAAAGAAGTGAATCGTCTTACTGTTGAAGCGTACAGCAGTAGAATACTCCCCGTCGTCGTCGGTCTCCAAAACTAATCCCGTGTGTGTCAAACACCCAGAAATAGGATTAACGACCCACGCCGAAGGGGTCTTCCCCTGAGGGAACTCATACGTCGTACTTCCCATGTGCCTCATCGGGATCGGCAACATCTAAGTATCGGTTTCAAACATAACATAAAACAAAAAGGAATGCAAGGGTAAATTTCTTGTCCACGAGTTCATCACAGGCTAGTTGCAACAAACAAGATATATGTATATATAGTACATCAGCATATCATTATATACCTATACATACCTATAGATCGTATACGTTGTCATAGCATACCAAATGTTTGCATGTGAACAGGCAAATCAACAACAATTTAATGATCAAACATCACATATCAAGATGTGGTTACTCATGTATGCCAATGCAGTATGACCAGTTTGTGTATACACCTGCAGCCTTGATAGGTCAGCAGTATGACGGGGACTACTTTCCCAACGTCCGAACAATATAGCCTCTACTTAGGCTTGCCACTACTTTGGCTTGCCTCTACTTAGGCAATGCAGGGACAACTCGTCTTTTGAAGTCGGTGAGACCAATCAAACGCTCCGAGTGTCGATGCTCAATGGTTAGAATACAAGTCAAATAATCAATGCAGATTGACAAACCTCACTCACTCTACTTAGTGAATTTTCATGCTTCCCAATATTGTATTACTTGTGTAAGGTTATACCAAATAATTTATTTATGGAATCATATTGTCGGTTTGTGGAATTGCATCAGATTTATCGATGTAAATCGTCAACCAATCAATAATCAATCGTCGCACTATTAATTAACTGATATCACAATACAATCCTTTCATGCTTTTGCACACTTCAATCAGTATCAATTCAACAACAAATCAAGCATGATTTAAGGCATTCAACAACATTCATAGTTGTCACACAAGATCAAATAGAGCAGGCCACTACACTTCACATAACATCAGACATGTCAACATATTATAGCATGTTACTGCAGCACTCCAACACTTTGTGATACTACAATTACTACCACCAATATTCATTCAATCAACCACACAACAAACAAAGCAAAGAGCCTAAACTCATTATATAGAAATTTCCCTTACCTCGAACAAGCTCCGAATAAGGAATTTCCAACTCGTCGACAGCACGTACCTCGCTCGAACCTTAACAATACAACTTAACAAAATTAGAATCAACAACTCAAGCCCTATGGCTCTAAGGGCATCCACGGCCTAGGTCCTAAAAAGACCTAAAAATCTAGATAACTTAACCCATTTGGATCACACCTAATCATATATTACATGACAAGTTCAAGTCATGCAAAATTTGAAACTTTTCTTAAGTCTACACACTTAAAAAAACTTAAAACCAAATCTTACCACTTGAAATAGTGTTTTACCAAATGAATAGTATTTTGTCAACTTTAAACCACATTTAAAAACATAGATCATGCCATAAAAATTTTAGAAACAAGTTAGATATAAGTTTAAGACAATCCTTAAAACATGAGCTAAGTTTTTCCCCAAAATCAAACTTCCTTGCAATTGTTTTGTTAAATCAAATCTTAAATCAACTTTTACCACATTTTATAAGCATAAGACAACTTAAAACAATGCTTGAAACTTGCCTAAGGGCCACAGCCACAAAGCTTCAAAGACAACCCAAAATTTCAATTTTTCTTTCATTTCCAAAACATGCATCACACCACCCTTAGATCCTTGGACCTTAAACCAACTTCCACAACACTTAAATCACCTTGAAAAAAATTTAAAACATCCTCTTAAATCATTATTAGGGCCACGGTTTCAGCCCCCTTTTTCACAAAAATTTTATTTGCCAAACAACTTGTAATATGCATATATGACTAGTATCCAAACCTATCTAACATAACTCATCAAAACTAACTCCAAAACCACAAAACTAAGTCAAGAACAAAGCTTAAAAGGGTGCTCAAGTTTTTGGCCAGCAAGGGTTAGGGTTTCCTCCAAACTTAAAACACCAAAAACAAAGTGATTCATGGAAGGAAATAAGGAGTTATGAAACTATACATGCCATACTAGCCAAAACAAGCACTAAAATTCAAGAATAGCTCCTAAAACCTTCAAAACCCAAATCATGGAACCCAAGAGAGATGAGGAAAGATTTATGGAGCTTACCAAGAGTATAGATGATGATTGAACAAGGGTGGAGATGAACGGAAGCAAAGATGCACACTTTAATCTCCAAAACTTCCAAAATCACAACTTTCTTTCTCTAGGTTTTTTCTTCAAGTTCTTCACTAATGGAGGAGAGAATGGTGCTGGTGTATAATGAGGATGAGGGCCACGAAATTTCAGGGGTAAAATTGGAAGGAAAAACTCATTTAGTTAGAAACTAACTAACTAAGTCCTAAACCAACTAAACTAACTAACTACCATTTACTTAATTACAAATCACCACTTGACACTTGTAATTTCAATCATTAAATCACATGTTCAGCTCCCCTAGTGGATTATGAACCGCTCCTCCAGCCCTAGTGTCAAGATATTTTCAATTCGTCGCGTTATCGCTCAATCGGGTGCGCGGCGTTACGCGTATATTAGGGTTTTTGTACTAAAACTTCAAAATTAATACTAATAAATTACTATATAATTAAAAATTATTAATCACTCAAAATATCCACAAAAATATTAGAAGTTTTACCATGAATGTCGTTTTCTCAATTTACGCGCTCAGCGTCACCGTTAAGCAGTTCCTGGGCAATAGAAAATACCCTAGATCTCAAATTTTATAAAATTTGGATCACATTTGGGCAGGTTTCAGTCAAAACTAGCCTTATAGTTCAATTTCAGCGTTTTACGGTAGAATTCGAACATCGCAAGAAAAACCCTAAATTAGTAATAAGTAATAATCTCTATTATTCCTATCAAATAGAATAAATCTCAATAATACAAGTATCAACATAATTTTTTATTAATCAAAAGTAGTATTAGAGACGACAGAAAACAGATAATTACTAAGTAGTTAAACATAGAAAATTAGGGTGTTACATTACCACCCTTCTTAAAAATTTCGTCCCCGAAAATTATACAACTAGAACAATTCTGGATACTCCGCTCTCATCTTGTCTTCTAATTCCCAAGTTGCGTCTTCGGTTGCCTGATTCCAGATTACTTTGACCAATGGTATTTGCTTATCCCTCAATTGCTTGATCCTTCGGTCTTCGATCCTCACAGGGGAAACCTCAAAAGATAGATTTTCTTTCAGTTGAATCGCGTCCGTTTCAATAACGTGAGACGAATCAGGAATGTACTTTCGCAGTTGCGAGACATGAAATACATCATGGATATTAGAAAGAAATGCCGACAAGGCGATCTGATAAGCTACTGGACCTATGCGACGAAAAATCTGACAAGGTCCAATGAATTTGGGAGTTAGTTTTTTGGATTTGATGGCTCGACCCACACCCGTAGTAGGTGTGACTCGCAGAAAGACATGCTCGCCTTCCTCAAACTCAAGTGGACGTCTTCTTTTATCCACGTAACTCTTCTGTCTGCTTTGAGCAGTCTTCATCTTCTCTTTGATCTGCTTAACCTTCTCGGTAGTTTGTTGTACCAATTTTGAGACAATAAACATGCCCTCTCCGTCTTGATACCAACACAGGGGTGTTTGGCACTTGTGTCCATACAATGCTTCATAAGGCACCATTCCAATGCTCGTGTGAAAACTGTTGTTGTAAGTAAACTCAATCAATGGCAGTAAATCATCCCAGCTTCCACGATTATCGAGTATGCATGCTCTCAGCAAATCTTCTAGGCTTTGAATCGTACGTTCTGTCTGTCCATCAGTCTGCGGATGATAAGCATAGCTCAGTCTATGTTTCGATCCCAGAGCTTCTTGCAAGCTTTTCTATAAATGCGATGTAAACTTCGGGTTATGATCTGAAAGCATGACTTGCAATATGTTTCAAAATTTGTTCCTATTTCCTTGGTGTTGGCCGCGAGTTCCTTAGGAGTTTTGGGAGAGAAATTGTTTTGCATTCTAGTTTATAATTGTTGTGTTGATGTATGATTAAGTTCTATGTGATGGTGTTTGGCTAGGAAAAGGTTTAGGTATTGAGAGCCTAAGGTTTTTAAGTTGAGTCATATAATTGTGCTAAGCTTACCTTGTGATGATAGGACTTGTAGATTCCAAATTCGTGCGACGCGGGATCGAGGCAAGCGGTACCACGCTAGTGGACGACATTGGTAAGGGCAACTTGTAGATATCGATAGATTTTAAATTTCTGTTATAAAGCGAAGAAGTCTGAGAACCTCAGGGTTCGAAGTGAGGGTCTCGTTCCCCTTCGATTTTTAGTTCTTAAAACTTTCATTATGATTATTTAGTGGTCTTGTCTGCAAGTGGTTGGCAGTTGTTCTCAACCTCCCACACTTGTTTGATTTCCTCTCTGTCAACTCCATTGAGCTGCAAAGGGATGAATTGTACTCCGACTGTTGTGATATGACTTGATTGGTTGATACTGTTGAATTAGGTTGTCTTGTATTGAGCTTTGTGTGAATATTTATTTAATATGCTATTGAATAATTATTCGAGTTGCTTTCTTGAATTATCATGAGTTGATTTATTCATCATGCTTCCTTGAATCATCGTATGCGACGATTTATTCATTGGGGTGGAGAAAGTGTCATCGTGGCATTTTTGAACTATATCCCGAATAAACTTAGGATGCTAGGACTCCCTTGTTTTTCGGCAGCTTAGTTAGACGTCTTAACGTCAAGGAACTCGTCCTGAATATTCTAGGGTGGTCATGTTCGGCATTACTTCTGGAAATTTGTCGAAAGTGTCTTGAGAGAGTGTGTTGAGAGTTGCATTATGGGCATTTGGGCATCTTATTGTCTCTTGCTTTATGTTTGCTGTTTCTATGTTTATTCGAGAAGTTGACCCTTTCCCGTGGTTCCTTCAACCCATGATGGTAACCTAGGCGATGACAAAGACCCTGCTGATACGGGCGATGACGACATCGCCGGAGATCGTGTTTGCTTTTCCAGATATCGAGATGCCCGCGGCGATGGAGTTTGACCCCATCTCCCGCCGTGTTGTATATACAGGGGATGTTGTACAGACTTTCCGAGTTGATGGACTAGCGCTGAGACAGGAGACATCTAGGTGTACAGTTAGTTTTCCGATCAGGACCATGCAGGTGGTGGATGTTTGGTGCAGCATTTAGAGAAAGCTGGTGATGCCAGTATCATCTTCTTCACCAGAGGGATCTTTGGAGATTCCGAGGCGTATTACTACTCGTTATGCACCTCTGCCTAGGGGAGCGAGATTTCGGATGACTGCTTGAAAGAGCATGATCAAGCGTGGGACTGCTGGAGCTTCTACATCTCGAGCGGTAGCTACCTCGAGTTCTTTGGCAGAGCCTGAGCCTGAGACAGAGCCGGCTTCCCCCATGATTGTCAGGACACCTACTCCACCGGGACATCTTTCACCGGTATGTCGAGAGTGCGGTAGGGCAGCATGTAGCGGCACAGGATTCACTGAGGAGGTGCTGGTAGAGGAGGACGTGTCAGAAGGTATACCTGCTACGGTTCCTTTCATAGACTTGACTGGAGAGGATGCGGCAGACCCGATGGAGGATGATGGCGAGGAGGATCCATCTGAGGATTCAGATAGCTATCTGTAGATGCTGTGATTGTCTGACTGCTTGTTTTGTATTTTGGATGACTGTAGTATTTCGTTTATAGTGTACAGTTTGTTTTGGTGACCAATCGGGCTTGGTGGATGTCTTTTGTGTACTGCAGGGTAGACTGGTAGCATACTTTTGGAGCATCCCCCTGCGTGGGTGTCTGCCAGGAGTACCCCCAGGGTATGATTGCTCTCACTAGGGTCTTCATACCATAGGTGTATTCTCTTGTACATGTTTATGCACTTTCTATTTGGTACGCACTGCCTATGTCTACTTGCTTATATATATGTATGTATTTCCAGAGCATGTGTCTTGTGTCTTAGATTGCACCATGTTTATAAAAGCTGTGACAACTCTGTGTATGCTTGCAGATGTAATTGTTTTTTTAGAAAAAAAAGAGACCGCATTTTCCAAAGGACACAAGAGTACTATTTTAAAAAGTGCGTCGCATATAGGGTTGGTTTTAGTTTTAGTAGCGGTCCAGAAACGGGTCGTTATAGGTCCTACTCCAGCATCGATTTCAAACAGATTCACTTTCAAGTGTTCTAAAGTGTTTTTAATTCAAAGTTTGCGAAAAGTTTGTAAACACAATTCAACCCCCTTCTCGTGTTCACGTTCAATGGTGAACTATAATAGTGAGAAAGGTCTGGGAAAAGGAAAGAAGCCTAATTGGAACATACTCGCGGTACGTACTTTGTCTTTATATGATATTTACATATTCAAAGCTGTATTAGTTATGTGTATATATAATTTGTACTAATTTATATTGTCATTTATAGAGGCCTTACCAAGACAACTCATGGGCGTGTGGCTACTATGTTATGAAGACCATGTTGTCCATTGTCACGATGAGGATTACCTCTGGAAAGGATTTGGTAATAAAATATTTCATAACTTGTTAATCAACTTTTTGATACCTTACAATATTTGTAGTTAGTTAATTAGATATGTTTTGAATTGGACTTGTAGTTATTTGATGGTCGTAGCACAAACCCATACAGTCATGAAGAAATTGTCGAGATTCGAAAAAATTGATAACGCTTTTTTATGACTAAGATTGAGGAGCAAAATCTAAACCCAGAACCACCAAGACGCCGAGCAAGAAAAGCAACACAACAAAAATGACATTGTTTCTTTTCATTGCGTTGTTGACTCTAATTGCCTTCAACTTTTCTTGGATGCCATGACTTTTGGTGGTTCTTTTTTATAAATTATGTTATTTACAGCATGGATAGGTTGTTGTGGATTATTAGGGTGTTTGTGGTGGTTTATATACTTTGTCTGGCAGTGGAGTTTTGAGAAGGCACTTTTGTGGGGGTGTTATATATTCTGTGTTTCCGTGGTGGTTTTACATATTCTATATGGCAGTGATGTTTGTGGTGTTCTAATATTGTTTGTCGGCTGGAAACGGAATTTTAAAAAAATATTTAAAAAAAATACTTATCATGCTGGTTTTCATTAAAACCGACGACAAAACGGGTAACGGAATTTTAAAAAAAGTACTTAAAACATATCTATGGCGCCGGTGTTCACAAAACCGCGGTTAAATGTCACATATGGCGCCGATTTTCCAAAAAAACCGCGGTTAAATCTTTTTTTTCGTTTTTTAAAATTTTTTTATTCCTTTACGTCGGGATGTAACGCCGGTTTTTGTAACGACCCGTTTCCGGACCGCTACTAAACTAGAACCAAACCTATATGCGACGCACTTTTAAAACAATACTCCTATGACCTTCAGAAAATGCGGTACATTTTTTTTTTAAAAAACAACAATACCACAAGCACACTCAGAGTAGCCACAGCGTTTAGAAACATGATGCAATCTAGACACAAGACAAATGCACTGAAAACACATACACATATATATATAAACAAGGTAGTCATAAGTAGTGCTTACAAAAGAAAAGCAGTGCACAAATATGTACAAGAGAATACACCTAAAGAATACACCTCACGAAAATAATCATACCCCGGGGGTACTCGCGGCAGACACCCACGCAGGGGGCTTCTCCAAAAGTATACCACCAGTCTACCCTGTAGTACACAAAAGACATCCACCAAGCCCGACTGGTCACCAAAACAAACTGTACACAGTTAACAAATCCTACAGTCATCCAAAATATAAACAAGCTGTCAGACAATCACAACATCTACAGATAGCTATCCGGATCCTCAGACGGATCCTCCTCCTCCTCCTCCTCCTCGTCCATCGGGTCCGCCGCATCCTCACCAGTCAATCAATGAAAGGTGTCGTAGCAGGTACACCCTCAGACACGTCTTCCTCTATCAACGCCTCATCCAGAAATCCTGCACCGCTGTACCCTGCCTCACCGCATTCTTCGCAGACGGGTGAAAAGTGTCACGGTGGGGTAGGGGTCCTGACTAACACGGGAGAAACCGGCTCTGCCTCAAGCTCAGATCCTGCCAAAGAACTCGGAATGGCACCCGCCCTGGAAGTAGAAGCTCCTGCAGTCCCACGTCTGATCACACTCTTCCGAGCGGTCCACCGAATCCTCGGTCCTCTGGCTCGGGAAGCAAAATGGGAAGCAGTACGCCTCGGAATCTCAAGAGGTCCCTCTAGCAAAGAAGATGATGTTGGCATTGCCCGCTCTCTCTGAATGCTGCACCAAGCATCCACCACCTGCATTGTTCGGATCGGAAAGCTAATTGTATGTCTAAACGTCTCCTATCTCACCACTAGTCCATCCACTTCAAAATTCTGTACAACGTCCCCTGTATTTACAACATGGAGGGAGATGGGGTCAAACTCCATCGCCGAAGGTGCCTCGATGTCTGGGAAATCAAACACGATCTTCGGCAATGTCGTCATCGCCGGTATCACCAGTGTCTTCGCCATCGCCTGGGTTGCCATCATCGGTTGAAGGAACCACGGGAAAGGGTCAACTTATCAAATAATCATAGAAACAGCAAAACGTAGAACAAGAGATAACAAAATGCACAAATGCCCCATAATGCAACTCAAGGCTCTTTCCCAAAACATTCTCTGAAATTTCTGAAAAGTAACGCCGATCCATCCATTGAATACCAGCCGTAGCCTTAGGCTCTTCTCTCACCCTAAGACATTCAGCTCAGGTTCCTTGACGTTACGACATCTAGCTCAGTTGCCAAAAAACCAGCTGGAGCTTTTTAGGGTATCCTAGCACCCTAGGTTAATCGGATCGAAGCTCAAAAACATCACGATAAACTCTCACAACCCCAATGAATAAATCGACGCATACGATGATTCAAAGAAGCAAACTCGAATAATTATTCAACCTCATATTAAATAAATATTCACACATAACTCATCACGACATAACGTAGTTCAACAATTCATAGCAAGACAATGCAACCAATTCATATCGCAAACAATCAGAATACAATTCATCCCTCTGCAACTCAGTGGAGTTAACAAAGAGGAAAGCAAACAAGTGTGGGGGGTTGGGGAAAGTTGCTAACCTCTTGCAGACAAGCCCACTAAATAATCAGTATAGATATCAGACAATAAAACAGTCGAAAGGGTATGAGACCCTCACTTCGAACCCTGAGGTTCTCAGACTTCTTCACTTTAAGACTTAAAATTAAATCCTACGCAATATCTAAAGTTGCCCTTACTAAGGGTAACCAAATTCCGTGTCGAAGCACGTCCCAGTCTCTCACCGCACGAACTCGGGTTCCACAAATCCTATCACCACAAGGCAAGCTTAGCACAACTCTAGAAACTTAGTTCTATAACCTTAGGTTCTCAAACTTAACCCTTTATCCTAACCAACACTCACACTTAGAACATAATTTGAAATACTAGTTTTCAAACAATTACATACACTTGAAAAATTAAGATCTAATTCAAGAATCAAATTTTAAAGACTAAGAAATTATTTTATTGAAAACTTAGAACATAAACATCATTATTATTCAACACTTTTCTCAAATATTAACGCCAAGGCTCCACTTGGTACCTTGGGTCTCAAGGAACCCAATTACCCCATGTGCTTCATTGCCTTAAAAATCTCAAAATAAGTTCAAACGCAATCGAATCGTTTCCTAAATTTTCCAAAGCCTACAAACATAATCATACAACCATCATAAACAAGTTTGCAAAACAATTTTCATTCCACATATCCTATATAGCTCGTGGTCATCATCAACAAAAATAGGAGACAAGTTGCAAAACTTCCAAACCAACTAAATGACATCCTTCCATAGTCCAATTTTTCACAAAACAACAATCTAACTCACAAACTAAAACTCAAACAAAACCAAACTCAATTTAACCTCCTTTTAAGAATAGGTTTTTGATCAAAAATTACCCAAACAATGTTTTAGTTCCAAAACTATAACTAAAACAACAACAACAACAATAATGCTAGAATCATCAATTAATTACATGCTTCATCAATTAAATTCTACCATTTCCCTCTTTCAAGAATAGGCTTTCCTCATAAAAATTATCTAACAACTTCCAATTCCAAAACTATGAGTTCAATACAACAACAACAACATCAAAGACCTTAAATAACCAACTAATTACTTGATTCACCAAGGATCACAGATTTTCCCTCTTTTCTTCCTTAGGATTTCACCCTAGGGTTCCAAGAAATGGGAATGAAAGTGCTCATCTCCTCTTGATCACAATCAAGCACAAAACCAACACAAAACAAGCATGAAAATGAAGAAGAAAAAGAAAAGAGCAACCACCTCTCCTTCCTCCTAGAGCTCGCGGCCTATGGGGCTGTTTATGGGGGGAGAAATGTGTTCCCTAAGTGCTTGATGATGAGCTAGATGGTTGTGGAAAGTAGAAGAAGAAACTAGTAAGAAGATTGATGTAGAGAAATGGAGTAGCTCAAGGTACGATGAAGAGGACTTCCATGGAGGTTGAGAGCTTCTCTCACTAGAGGTTGAAGAAGAAATAAAATGTGAGGGTAGTGAGAGGGTGGGGGCGCGGATTTGGGCTGATTATGGGAGGGGTTATTTTATTTTTTTTACACTTAATACTAATACTTGGTTAAAACTAGCTTAAATAAAGTGTAGAAAAACTAATCACACATTAAGTGACACCTATCCAAAAAGCAAAGATGCTAATCACATCAACTAATCTATCCCATCTAATCTCACATCTCTCATGATTACCCTCTAATTCTAGAGTCTAAGGTTGCTAAAACACAGCGTCGAGTAATCGCGTTACCGATTAATTTTTCGCCGATTAATTCGCAAAAATTAATTTACCGAGAAATTAATTCACCGCGTGAAAATAAATTACCATAATTAATAAAAACAATCTAAAACACTCACAAATAATCACAACAAGTCACGATTTGTTTTTCATCCAAATCGGAGTTCGTTTAAAATTTTATCTGCGGTAGAACTGCCCGGCGATTTGAAACGCAACGAAACTTCGTTAGAATTTTTCGACGATATTCGGACCATGAATTAATATAAAATATTAATTCTCAAATTCAATTTGATCTTGATTTAATTAAATCACTTGATAATGTGAGAAGGGTCAGAAACATACTTCCGCAACTGAGAGACGTGAAAGACGTCGTGAATATTTGACAGAAAGGGTGGCAAGGCAATCTGATATGCCACTGGAACAATATGACGAAGAATCTGGTAGGGTCCAATGAACTTAGGAGTAAGCTTTTTGGATTTGATCGCTCGACCAACTCCAGTAGTAGGTGTAACACGGAGAAATACATGCTCTCATTCTTCAAACTCTAGCGGTCGGCGTCCCTGGTCCGCAAAACTCTTCTGTCGACTTTGGGACGTTCGCATCCTTTCTCTAATCAGTCGTATCTTCTCGGTAGTCTACTGAATCATGTCCAGTCCCACAAAAAAGCTCTCACCATCCTGATACCAACAAGGAGGCGTCTGACACTTACGTCCATGCAATACTTCATAAGGTGCCATACCAATGCTTGCATGATAACTGTTGTTGTAGGTGAACTCCACTAGCGGTAACACGTCATTCTAACTCCCTCTGTGATCCAATGTACATGCCCTTAGCAAATCTTCGAGTGATTAAATCGTCCTCTCGGTCTGACCATCGGTCTGAGGGTGATATGCCGAGCTAAGCTTGAGCTTGGTTCCCATCGCTTCTTGTAATGCCCTCCAAAAGTGAGATGTAAACTTCAGATCCCGATCAGAAACAATAAAAGAAGGCATGCCATGCAGTCGTACAATCTCCGCAATGTAGATCTCTGTCAGCTTCTCCACATTGTAAGTCGATCTCATCGGCAAGAAATGAGCAGATTTGGTCAATCGGTCAACGATCACCCAAATCGAATCATGCTTCTTCAGCGTCCTTGGCAAACCCACAGCGAAATCCATAGAAATGCTATCCCACTTCCACACAGATATGTCAAGGGATTGTAACATCCCTGCTGGTCGCTGATGTTCCACCTTCGCCTTCTAGCAAGTCAGACAGGAAGCCATATAGTCTGCCACTTGTTTCTTCATCCCGGGCCACCAAAAGTGCTTCTTCAAATCCTGGTACATCGTCGTGACTCCTGGATGAATACTCAATCTGCTCTTGTGCGCTTCATCGAGAATCAACTTCCTTAGCTCAGCCACATCAGGTACACAAATGCGTCTGTTGCATCTCAGAATGTTGTCCGTTCCAACCTTGAATTCCATCGCTTTCCCTTGTGCTACCAGCTCAACCTTCTCTTGCAGTAGCTTGTCATGAGCTTGTTGTTCTCTAATCTCCTCCAATAGTCCGTTAGAAATGGTGAGCATACCAAACTTCAGCTTCCCTGGCGACACTTCCACGTTTAGCTTCAAGTCTCAGAACTTCTCCAGCATCTCGAACTCCTTGATCATCTTTGCTGAAGCTAAAATGCTCTTCCTGCTCAGTGCATCTGCTACAATGTTCGCCTTCCCTGGATGATATTCCAAAGTGAAGTCGTAGTCCTTCAGAAATTTCATCTATCTCCGCTGTCGCATGTTGAGCTCTTTCTGATCGAACAAGTACTTTAGGCTCTTGTGGTCGCTGTAAACAGTGAACATGCTCCCATACAGGTAGTGCCTCCAAATCTTCAGCGCGAACACCACTGCAGCAAGTTCTAGATCATACATAGGGTAGTTCTTTTCGTGAATCTTAAGATGTCCCGAAGCATAAGCCAAGACCTTTCTATGCTACATCAGCACGCATCCTAAACCCTGGTGTGAAGCATCGCAGTAAACCTTGTAAGGTTCTTCCGGTTGAGGCAAAACTAACACAGGCACTACCGTCAAAAGGTCCTTCAACCTCTAAAAACTGGATTCGCACTCTTCCGTCCAAGTAAAAGGTTAATCCTTCCTCGTGAGTCGTGTAAGCAGTGCTACAATCTTTGAGAAACCTTCGATAAATCTCCGGTAGTAGCCTGCTAATCCAACAAAACTTCGGATATCTGTCACAGTCTTTGGTTGTTCCCATACTAACACGGCTTCAATCTTGACTGGATCTACAGCTATCCCGTCCTTAGTTATCACGTGCCCAAGAAAGTTCACCTCTTCAAGCCAAAACTCACACTTGGAAAGGTTAGCGTAGAGTTGCTTCTCCCGCAGAATCTGTAACACTTGGTGTAGATGCTCTTCATGATCTTTTCTGCTTCGTGAATAGATCAGGATATCGTCTATGAACACCACCACGAACTGGTCCAAGAATGGGTGAAAAATCCTGTTCATGTAGTCCATAAACACTGTCGGCGCATTCGTCACTCCAAATGGCATCACTAGATACTCATAATGACCATATCTTGTTCTGAATGCTGTCTTGGGAATATCCTTTTCCTTCACTCGAATCTGATGGTAGCCAGACTTCAAGTCGATCTTTGAATATATCGCGGCTCCTCGTAGTTGATCCATCAAATCAACGATACACGGTAACGTATACCGATTCTTAACAGTAACTTTGTTGAGCTGACGATAATCCACGCACAATCTTGATCGTCCATCCTTCTTCTTCACCAATAGCACTGGAGCTCCCCATGGTGACACTCTCGGTCGTATGAACTGCTTCGAATCCAAGTGCTCAATCTGAGACTTCAGCTCTTTCATCTCGGCTGGAGACATCCGATAGGGCGCTATCGAAATCGGTCCTATCCCCGAAAGCAAGTCAATGGAGAATTCAATCTTTCTTATCAGGGGTAACCCTGGTACGTCTTCGGGAAAAACATCTGAGAAGTCATACACCACTAGAACATCCTTCAACTCGATCTCTTGAGAAACTCCTGAGCTAGCTAGATACATGTATTCCCCAGTCCCCTCTTTCAAGGAAACTCCGATATGTTCGACAGAAAGATAATTGGAGACTCCAAGGTCTAGAAAAATCACTGTTTTTCGGGTAGTCCAAGAGGACATGGTGGTGAGACAACCAATCTATCCCGAGGATAATATCTAGACCCTTTAGTGGCAAACAGACGAAATTAATCACAAATTTTCTACCCTGAATGACCACCACACAATCAAGGCTTACAGTGTTGGTAACCAAAGTTTTAGCAGCTGGGGTAGTAACTACTAGTTTGAATGGTAAAGTAGTCACAGTCAATTTTAAACGATCTACGCAATCCAAGGAAATAAAAGAGTGGGTTGCACCAGAATCAAAAAGAACGGATAAGGGTTTACCCTCAATCTAACAGTCTCCCTGAATGAGATCATCAGCCTGCTCTGCCTCTTCACCGCTCATGCAAAAGACTCTACCCTTAGCCATCTGACGCTTCCCCTTAGCCTTTGCTGCGTGCATTGCCAGTTCAGCCTTAAGTGCTTGACAATCCTTAGCGAAGTACCCCAGCTTCTTGCAGTTGAAGCACACATCATCCTTCTCAGTGCAGTTGCTCGCATAGTGCCCCGGTTTACCACAACAGTAACAAATGACTCCATCGCTGGTTTGACTGCTGCCTCTCGCGTTCTAAGCCATTGGACGGTACTGTCCCTTGTTATTATTCCCTTGAGGTCGAATGTACGGCTTCTTTTGCTGCTTTCCCTTCTGAGCAAACCTCTGTCCTTGATTCTGGGGTCTCACAAGTCTGCCCGAACCGCTCCTTCTTTTGGTGTTTCTCATAACTTCCACTTCAACACATTTGTCAATCAATTCCTGAAGGTTCCGAATTCTTAGAGATGTCACAGATTTCGGGATGTCGAACCTAAATCCCCGCTGAAATCTCTCGCTTAGCCAACTCTGGTCAGCCCGGTCACGGAAAGGACTAAAGTACCTTGCGAGTGATTCAAACTTGGTAGCATATTCTGACACCGTCATGCTACCTTGATGCAATCAGAGGAATTATTGCTCTTTTTCCGCTCGTGCCGTATCAAAGAAATACTTGTCCAAAAATTTCCTACAGAAAATCTCCCAAGTGGTCTCCCGATGCTCCGCTGTTAAAGTCTGCTTCACTCCCTTCCACTAGTACTCGGCATCTCCCAATAACAAGTAGGTTGCATAGTCCACCTTGACATTCTCCGGACAGTGGAGTGCCTCGAAGATCTTCTCTATCTCCTGCATCCATAGGCCCGCCTTATCCGGATTTGGCACGCCGTAGAACTTCGAAGTGTCGTGCTTATGGAAATCTGCTAGTCCTCTCGCCACCGCATTCCGTTCTGCTCTCTGCTGTTGTTGCTGATTTTGCTGGGTCAAAGTCATGGTCTTCTTACCATAGCATTAGATTATTGAGTCGCAGCAGCCGATTGTTGAGCTATAGCCGTGACCATCTCCGTCATCGCTTGAATCGCTCTCTCCATAGTGGGGTTATCAGGTCCGGCTGTTGTATCTCTGTGAGGTGACATTAGATTCTTACAAAGTATGAAACCTGTCAGAACTTCACAAACAAGTGTTGTGCTAACACACATTGCTTCAAATAAGAAACAATCCACACAATTGACAAGCAAAACTGTTTCACTCAGCAACAATTACAGTACAACACAACTAGGTACCCGATAAACAAAACCCGACATGGTGACCAGCTCCACATTTCCTATGCACAGTCTGGTTAGAACCGAACTGCTCTGATAACACTATTGTAACAACCCGTTTTCGGACCGCTACTAAACTAGAACCAAACCTATATGCGACACACTTTTAAAATAGTACTCTTGTGTCCTTTAGAAAATGCGGTACATTCTTTTTTTAAAACAACAATACCCACAAGCACACTCAGAGTAGCCACAACGTTTAGAAACATGATGCAATCTAGACACAAGACAAATACACTGAAAACACATACATATATATATATATATATAAACAAGGTAATCATAAGTAGTGCATACAAAAGAAAAGCAGTGCACAAATATATACAAGAGAATACACCTAAAGTATGAGAATCCTCGCGAGAATAATCATACCCCGGGGGTACTCCCGGTAGACACCCACATAGGGGCTGCACCAAAAGTATACCACCAGTCTACCCTGTAGTACACAAAAGACATCCACCAAGCCCGACTGGTCACCAAAACAAACTGTACACCATAAGCAAATCCTACAGTCATCCAAAATATAAACAAGCTGTCAGACAATCACAACATCTATAGATAGCTATCTGGATCCTCAGACGGATCCTCCTCCTACTCCTCATCCATCGGGTCTACCGCATCCTCGTCCGTCAAGTCAATGAAAGGTGTCATAGCAGGTACACCCTCAGGCACGTCCTCCTCTATCAATGCCTCATCCAGAAATCCTGTACCGCTGCACCCTGCCTCACCGCACTCTCCGCAGACGGGTGAAAAGTGTCCTGGTGGGGTAGGGGTCCTGACTAACATGGGGGAAACCGGCTCTGCCTCAGGCTCAGATCCTGCCAAAGAACTCGGAATGGCAGTCGCCCTGGAAGTAGAAGCTCTTGCAGTCCCACGTCTAATCACACTCTTCCGAGCGGTCCTTCGAATCCTCGGTCCTCTGGCTTGGGAACCAAAATAGGAAGCAGTATGCCTTGGAATCTCAAGAGGTCCCTCTGGCGAAGAAGATGATGCTGGCATCGCCCGCTCTCTGAATGCTGCGCCAAGCATCAACCATCTGCATCGTCCGGATCGGAAAACTAACTGTACGTCTAGACGTCTCCTGTCTCACCACTAGTCCATCCACTCGAAATCCCTGTACAACGTCCCTTGTATATACAACATGACGGGAGATGGGGTCGAACTCCATCGCCGAAGGTGCCTCGATGTCTGAAAAATCAAACACGATCTCCGACGATGTCATCATCGCCGGTATCACCAGTGTCTTCGCCATCGCCTAGGTTGCCATCATTGGTTGAAGGAACTACGGGAAAGGGTCAACTTCTCAAATAATCATAGAAACCGCAAAACAAAGAACAAGAGATAACAAAATGCACAAATGCCCCATAATACAACTCAAGACTCTCTCCCAAATCATTCTCTGAAATTTTCGGAAAGTAACGCCGATCCATCCACTGAATACCAGCCATAGCCTTAGGCTAACCTCTCACCCTAGGACATTCAGCTCAGGTTCCTTGACGTTACGATGTTTAGCTCAGCTGCCAAAAAACCAGCCGGAGCTTTTTAGGGGATCCTAGCACACTAGGTTATTCGGATCGAAGCTCAAAAACGTCACGACAAACTATCACAACCCCAATGAATAAATCGACGCATACGATGATTCAAAGAAGCAAACTCGAATAATTATTCAACCTCATATTAAATAAATATTCACACAGAACTCATCACAACATAACGCAGTTCAGCAATTTATAGCAAGACAATGCAACCAAGTCATATCGCAAACAATTAGAATACAATTGATCCCTCTGCAACTCAGTGGAGTTAACAAAGAGGACAGCAAACAAGTGTGAGGGGTTGGGACAGATACCAACCTCTTGCAGACAAGCCCACTAAATAATTAGCATAGATATCAAACAATAAAACAGACGAAAGGATACGAGACCCTCACTTCGAACCCTGAGGTTCTCATACTTCGTCACTTTAAGACTTTAAATTAAATCCTATGCAATATCAAAAGTTGCCCTTATCAAGGGTAACCAAATTCTGTGTCGTAGCATGTCCCGGTCTCTCACAGCACGAACTCGGGTTACACAAATCCTATCACCACAAGGCAAGCTTAGCACAACTCTAAAAACTTAGTTCTATAACCTTAGATTCTCAAACTTAACCCTTTATCCTAACCAACACTCACACTTAGAACATAATTTGAAATACTAGTTTTCAAATAATTACATACACTTGAAACATTAAGAACTAAGTCAAGAATCAAGTTTTAAAGACTAAGAAATCATTTTATTGAAAACTTAGAACATAAACATCATTATTATTCAACTCTTTTCTCAAATATTAATGCCAAGGCTCCACTTGGTACCTTGGGTCTCAAGGAACCCAATTACCTCATGTGCTTCATTGCCTTAAAAATCTCAAAATAAGTTCAAACGTAATCAAACCTTTTCCTAAATTTTCCAAAGCCCACAAACATAATCATACAACCATCCTAAACAAAGTTTGCAAAACAATTTTCCTTCCACATATCCTATATAGCTCGCGGCCATCATCAACAAAAATAGGAGACAAGTTGCAAAACTTCCAAACCAACTAAATAACATCCTTCCATAGTCCAATTCTTCACAAAACAACAATCTAACTCACAAACTAAAACTCAAACAAAACCAAACTCAATTTAACCTCCTTTCAAGAATAGGTTTTTCATCAAAAATTACCCAAACAATGTTTTAGTTCCAAAACTATAATTAAAATAACAACAACAACAACAACAACAATTATGCTAGAATCATCAATTAATTACGTGCTTCATCAATTAAATTCTACCATTTCCCTCTTTCAAGAATAGGCTTTCCTCATAAAAATTATCCAACAACATCCAATTCCAAAACTATGAGTTCAATACAACAACAACAACATCAAAGAGCTTAAATAACCAAGTAATTACTTGATTCACCAAGGGTCACACATTTTCCCTCTTTTTTTCCTTAGGGTTTCACCCTAGGGTTCCAAGAAATTGGAATGAAGTGCTCATCTCCTCTTGATCACAATCAAGCACAAAACCAACACAAAACAAGCATGAAAATGAAGAAGAAAAAAGAAAAGAGCAACCACCTCTCCTTCCTACTAGAGCTCGCGGCCTATGGGGCTGTTTATGGGGGGAGAAATGTGTTCCCTAAGTGCTTGATGATGAGCTAGATGATAGTGGAAAGTAGAAGAAGAAACTAGCAAGAAGATTAAAGTAGAGAAATGGATTAGCTCAAGGTATGATGAAGAGGATTTCCATGGAGGTTGAGAGCTTCTCTCACTAGAAGTTGAAGAAGAAATAAAATATGAGGGTAGTGAGAGGGTGGGGGCGCGGGTTTGGGCTGATTATGGGAGGGTTTATTTCATTTTTTTACACTTAATACTAAGACTTGGTTAAAACTAGCTTAAATAAAGTGTAGAAAAACTAATCACACATTAAGTGACACCTATCCAAAAAGCAAAGATGCTAATCACATCAACTAATCTATCCTATCTAATCTCACATCTCTCATGATTACCCTCTAATTCTAGAGTCTAAGGGTTGCTAAAACACGGCGTTGCGTAATCGCGTTACCGATTAATTTACCGCCGATTAATTCGCGAAAATTAATTTACCGAGAAATTAATTCACCGCGTGAAAATAAATTATCATAATTAATAAAAACAATCTAAAACACTCACAAATAATCACAACAAGTCACGATTCGATTTTTATCGAAATCGGAGTTCGTTTAAAATTTTATCTACAGCAGAACTGTCCGGCGATTCGAAACGCAACGAAACTTCATTAGAATTTTTCGACGATATTCGAACCATAAATTAATATAAAATATTAATTCTCAAATTCAATTTGATCTTGATTTAATTAAATCACTTGATTAGCGAACAAGGAATTGCTTATTATAGCATAAATACGACAGAATATACTATAATAACGATAAATACGGGTGTTACAGTTTTGTTACAAACTGCGATTAAAAGTGACTTTTAATCGCGGTTTATAAACCGGCGTTAAATATTCACACTTGCAACATCAAAAGAAAACAAAACGGATTGAAAACAGGTGTTAAAAGTCCAAAAAAACCGCGATTAAATGTGGTTTTTGCACTAGTCACTTTTAATCGCAGTTTATAAACCGGCGTTAAATATTCACACTTGTAACATCGAAAGAAAACAAAACGGATTGAAGACCGGTGTTAAAAGTCCAAAAAACCGCGATTAAAGGTGGTTTTTACACTAGTAATTTAATTGTAGGTTGATTTTATTATTAAATAATTTTGACCAATGTAAATAATTATAGGAAAACTTTATTTGTTGGGTTGTTGCAAGATTTAAACCCATTGCAGGAGTGAAAGAACTCTTCAGGAACTCTTAACGAGGCAGTAGCAGTGGTGCAACCCCTAATAGCACATCCCATTACAAATTTACACAAAACCATGCGTCGAGTTCTTTGAACACATATAAAGACCAGGGATGAAAACAATGAATTTGTGGTGGAATATGCAGCTGATTCCATTAAATTCATGTCTGTTAACCATCAGTGCAAGCCGGAGCACATAAGTACCAATGCTGCTGAAGATTTGACAGATACTATAACGAGTTTGGGTTTCGAGGCATGCACTGAAGTTCTTACCGGCTTCGTCCAATGTTATCGCCATAATGCAACATATGCTCGAGGGGGCCAACACGTTTCTTTGTACCCTATAATTCCATTTCCTCCATATGAAGGTGTGATAGTTGCACCACCACCGCCACGACCTACAACTTTTTGTGCCTCAAACTCGCTTCCTGATCCAATGAAAATGGGTGGGTTCTTCGGAGTTGAAGCAAGTGGTTTTGGAATTGACTCAAGCTGTGCATGCCATATACCCACCCCAAAAGGAAAAGTATATTTAAAATAAAAGTGACATTTGACTATGTGGATTCAATATCATATATATATATATATATATAAAGTTTACAAGTGAATTTATGCTGTTCTTTTTTTTTTATCACTCTCATTAATATATAGAGAGTAAAATCGAAATATTTTATAAAGTTCATTTAATAATAAGAGTTATTAAAACAAAGTAGAAAGTTACTAGCTATACCCACATTTACTTGCATGTAAATCATTTGCGTGTTTATCGTATGAGAAATAAATGATCTTTTTACACAGTGAAATTAATTAAATAAAGTTACAAACAAAGCTAATTTAATTGTAGGTTGATTTTATTATTAATAAATTTTGACCAATGTAAATAATTATACTAAACTTTATTTTTTGGGTTGTAGCTAGATTTAAACCCATTGCAAGAGTGAGATAATTCTTCATGACTGTCAACTATCAGTTCAAGCTGGAGCACATAAGAACCATTGCAGCTGAAGATTTGATAGATGCTATGAGGAATTTGTATTTTGAGGCGTCTTGATGTTCTTACTGCTTCCTCCAAAGATTATCGTCACATTGCAAGTGATGCTCATGTGGGCCAATATGTTCCTTTGCACCCTATAATTTCATTTCCTCCTTATGAGAGTGTGATAGTTGCACCAACACCGCCACGACTTGCAGCATTTTGTTCTTCAAAGTCGCTTCCTGACCAAATGAAATGGGTTGGTTCTTCGGAGATGAAGCGAGTGGTTCCGGTGGTGACTCAAACAATGCATGCCATCCACTATAAAAAAAGAGTATATTTAAAATAAAAGTGACAACTGAATATGCAGATTCAATATTTTAGGTTATATATATATATATATATATATAACAAAAAAGTAAGCATGCGAATTTATGATGTTCACTTTTTTAATTTTCTCTCGCTCTCACTAATATATAGAGAGAGTAAAAACAAAATATTTAATAAACTTCATTTAATAATAAGAATTGGGCTTAGTTATAGTTTTGGTCCCCCTATTTTAATCAATTCACGATTTTGGTCCCCCTCATTTCTAAATTCAGATATTTAGTCCCCTAATTTTCAAAAATTCAGATATTTTGCCCAACTGTTAAATTGATATCCCAGAGTTTGTGATATGACATCCCTTAAGCTTATATGGCATATGCCACATCATTTTATTATAGCATGTCACTTATGTGACCATTCCCATGTTCCAAAATTTGTTTTATTAATATCAGAATTATAAAGATAAAAAATATTAAATTTAGAAAACTAAATAAATTAGAAATAGAATAGGGAAACCATAAAGGATGGATCCCTAAATTCACTCGAAGGAAAACGAATATCTGTTGTGAATCGTTTCTTTTTCCTTCTCACCGTTTCTTCTTCCTTCTTCATCGCGGCTCTTTGTATCCTTCCTTTTGCGACATGGGAATGGTCACATAAGTGACATGGCATAATTAAATGATGTGGCATATTCCACATAAGCTTAAGAGATTCCATGTCACAAACTCTACGATGTCAATTTAACAGTTGGGCAAAATGTCTGAATTTTTGAAAATTGAAGGACTAAATGTCTGAATTTAGAAATCGGGGGACCAAAATCGTGAATTGATTAAAATAGGGAGACCAAAACTATAATTAAGCCTAAGAATTATTAAAACAAAGAATAATGTAACTAGCTATACCCAACATTTAGTTGCATGTAAACCATTTGCGTGTTTCTCGCATGAGAAATAAATGATTTTTTACGGAGTGAAATTAATTAAATAAAGTTACAAACAAAGCTAATTTAGTTGTAGAATGATTTTATTATTAATTAATTTTGATCGAAGTAAATAATTTCACATTGTGGCTGGATTTAAACCCATTGCAGGAATGAGAGAATTCTTTAGGAACTCTGAACGAAGCAGTGCAGTAGTGCAATCCACAATAGCACTACCCGTTACAAATTTGCACACAATCATGTGTCGAGTTCTTCCAACACATACAAAGACAACGGGTGAAAACAAGGAATTTATGGGAGTGTGCAGCTGAATCCATTAAATTCATGACTGAAAGGATTTTGGATTTTGAGGAGTTTGGATTTTGAGGCGTGCACTGATGTTCTCACCAGCCTCCTCCAATGTTATCGCCATAATGCAAGTGATGCTCGTGTGGGCCAACACGTTCCTTTGTACCCTATAATTCCATTTTCGCCATATGAGGGTGTGATAGTTTCACCGCCACCGGCACGATGTGCAACTTTTTGTGCTTCAAACTCGCTTCCTAACGCAATGAAAATGGGTGGGTTCTTTGGAGTTGAAGCGAGTGGTTTCGGTATTGACTCAAGCTATGCACGCCCACCACCCACCCCAAAAAAAGTATATTTAAAATAAAAGTGACAACTGACTATGTGGATTCAATATTATATATATATATAATAAAAAGTTAGCAAGAAAATTTTATGATGTTCTCTTTTTTAATTTTCTCTCACTCTCATTAATATATAGAGAGTATAATAAAAAAAATTTGTAAAGTTCTTTTACTAATAAGAATTATTAAAACAAAGAATAAAGTTACTTGCTATGCCCACCATTTACTTGCATGTAAACCATTTTCGTGTTTTTCGCATGAGAAATAAATGATTTTTTTATGTCGTGAAATTAATTAAATAAAGTTACAAACAAAGCGAATTTGATTGTAGGTTGATTTTATTATTAATTAATTTTGACCAATGTAAATTATTATACCAAAACTTTATTTTTTGGGTTGTTACAAGATTTAAACCCATTGCAGGAATGAAAGAATTCTTCAGGAACTCTGAACGAGGTACTAGTAGTGGTGCAACCCACAATAGCACTACCCATTACAAATTTGGACAGGATCATGCGCCGAGTTCTTTAAACACATACGAAGACAAGGGATGAAAACAAGGAATTTGTGATTGAATGTGCAGCTGATTCTGTAACGCCCCAAATTCTCTAAGCTTAGTTTGATTATAAGTTGTGAGAAGTTGTGTGACTGTGTTTTACCTTAATTTGATTACAAATTGAGTAAATATGAATATTTAAAGCTTTTAATGTGTAAGTTGTTGATCTTGAGTTGAGAAATAAGTTGGATTTGACCTTTTAAATAATTGGAAGTATTGGTTGGGAGTTAATTAAAGTTGATTTAGGGAGAAATTCCAAGATTTGCTGTCAAAAGTTTAGTTTTTCTGTATTTAGGACTGCATGAATTGATTCATGGAGTCTTGAATTGATTCATATGCGAACCCAGGCTATTATAATGCCTGTGTGAATCGAAATAGGAAGTGGTGAATTGATTCACCAAATCGATTCACAAGAAGCACTACTTGCATTTTAGTGTGGATGAATCGATTCACAATAAGTTGTGAATCGATTCACAGTCTGAAAATTTCATAAAAACCTGCAGAAATGTGCAGAACGAGAAAATGAGGGAAAAAGGAGAGAAAAGAAGAAGAAAATGAGGAGGAAGAAGAGAAGGAAAAAGAGAGAGCCATGCTAGCTTGAGTTCCCTATTTCTTCCCCTTCTTCCCTTTGTTCTACCGCTCCGTCATCCTCCCTTTCCCCTCTTGTTTCATGTTCTGTTTCTCCATGAAAGAAAAAGGGGGAAAATGTTATGGTTTTGGGAATTTGAGAGAAATCAGAGAGATTTTGTGAGATCTTTTCAATTCCTTGCTTGAAGTAGGAGAAGAAGAGTTGAGATTGAGCTTGGATGGAAGATTTGGTGGAACCCTAGAAGAAGGAAGGGGAAAACCAAATTGGAGAAGAAGAAGAAGAAGATCAAGCTTCTTCAAAGTTTGGCTCAAGAGCTTGGAGAGTAAATGTGAGTCCTTCATCCCTTAGGTGGTAGGCAACCAATAAGACCCCCCATTAGGGTTTTTATATTTCCTTTTCTTTTGCTTGATTCCTTGATTTCTAATTAGGATTATTGGGATAACATGAGAAGGGAAAATGGATTAGAATAAGTTGATGATAGTTTCATGAGTTGTTCAATCAATTAGTCATACTTTTGATGCTTGATTGTGAGCCCTAAGTTCCTTACAAATGTTTGGAGTGGGAAATAGTCTTATAGTAAAAGCTAAGTAAATTATTATTCAATTTGTTATGTAGTGATCTCCGACTCCGAGCTTTCAATTGATTAGAAGTAATGATCTTTTGTTGGGATGGTAAAGGGTTGGATTGCTGTCCCCAACCCCCCAACAAGTATACGTGTAATGTTTTCCTATTGTGTGCTCCACAGAGCTCCAATTGGGACGGGGTTTGCTTCACGAGAAGCTAAACTCAAGGTGTATCAAAATGAGCATAAGAATTAAGTGAAAAAAGTATGTTTAGTTGTGAGTGTTAGAGTTGTTGCTATGTTCGAAGTGTTATTCTTGGATGAAGTTAATCGCACGATTGTGTTTCCTCATCGATTAGAGGACACACACACGCACGTTTCTTATGAATGAGTGGGTGAAACCTTTATATTCATTTCGGTATACATGCATTGATAATGCATAAATTAAGAATTTAATTAGATAGTTATCAGTAAACATGCTCTGCACAAAGGAAGCTGAGGTGTTAGTAAGCACTCTCTACACAAAGGAAGTCGAGAGGTCAGTAAACACGCTTACCACAAAGGAAGCTAAGGTGTAAGTCAGTATACTCAGCACAGAGGAAGCTAAGGAGTCAGTAAGCACACTTAGGACAAAGGAAGCTAAGGTGTAAGTAGCATACTCAGCACAAAGGAAGCTGACGAGTCAGTAAGCACACTTAGTACAAAGGAAGCTAAGGTGTCATTAGCATGATCAGCACAAAGGAAGCTGATAGATAATATGTAAAGAGTCATGAATCGAGTAACCATGCTTAGCACAAAGGAAGCTGGGATGTTACTCAAAGAGTTATGAGTAAGTAATTACTTCGAGTACAAGAGTAACTAAGTTATAGGTAACCACGCTTAACACTCAAGAAGTTGAGATGTTACACTAGAGTTTTAAGCTAAAAAAGTATGTTCTGCGCATAGGTAGCTAGTAGTTATAATAGAAAGAGTAACGAGTGCAAAGCAGGTTCCTTTGTATTAAATGAAAAGTAGGTTTTGTCATGAAATGCCTTAGTTAGTTATATTAATATAGCGTGATTCGACGAGAGATTGTTAGGAGTTCATGAAGGGCTTACTGAGATTTTTATCTCACCCTTTTCTTGTTACTTTTCAGATAAGCAGGAATCGAAGGCAGACGAGGCGAAGCTCCAGACTTGGCACTCACATATTATTATTTTGTGTTGGAATTGAGTTTTGATATTCCAAGTATTATTCAAGTTGTAATCTATTTATTAGATTTATTACTGGCTTTTTTCTTTATAATATTTTCAATAAAACTAAGACTTTTTTTTGTGATGTAGGGATTAGAGCTATAAGTTCGAGGACGAATTCTTTCGAAGGGGGAGAGAGTGATGCAAACCAAGAATGGTCAACTTTGAGAAGAAGCACCAAGCCAATTATCAAACGAACCTAACTAGATTTTGTTGAAAAATTATTTTCATTGGTGATGATGTCTCCTCAGTATTATAGATGTATCTTGAGCTGAAGATATCCGATTGAGGCATTCTTTAATGTGATAGAAAGATAAGGAAATTATCTACAAGTCGTATTTCAAGGTCAAACATTAAATTCGGCCTCTATCATGGATAAAAATAGGCTCCAAATGTAACCTGAATTTCTACACGGGTTTCTCTTTTAATTTGGGCTTTCATTTGTGTTTTTTTTAACAGCCTTGTATTGGGCTTGGGTCTTGCACCAAGTTTAGCCTGCTTATGCTGATAGGTGCTTCCTAGGATTAGAATTAGGGTTAGGCATCACCTCTTTAGTCTATAAATAGGAATGTACTTCCTATCATTTGAGAAGTTTTTGAATAATATTGAAAGTTTGCTCCTTTGTGAGTGTAAAGAGCTGTGTCTCTTTATGGGTTCTTGAGTGAACCTTCTTGGATCTTATCAAGAGTATCCTTACTCTTGTGGCGAATCCTCGCTTGACTTATCACTCTATAAAGTGTGGCGTCTTCTTCTCCATTTCTGTCTTCTCCATATTTTATATTTTTGTCCTTTATTTTTCCATGTCTTTGAATTTTATGTGCTTACTTTAAAGTTTCTATCTTTATGTGCTTTTCATCATCTTCCTTCTTGTGTGCCATTTTCTTATTCAAGGTCAAAGCTTGCATCTTTGCTTGCTCGAAATACATAAAATGTGCGCCAACCATAAGGATTAAAGAAGCATTACTTAAAGTTCATTTCTTTTCCGTCTTAATCCTTATAACAAGAGTTGATTCGAGGATGATCCGTTAAAAACTATATGCATCCAGCTTGGATCATATCAGATTCACCCATTTTTAGTCCCTCCCGTCATCTCTCCGTCCAGGTGGCACGTGCTGGCACTTGTGACGTGTAATTTTAAACCCACATGGCCTGTGATTGCTTAGTCACCACCAATCAGATTTAAAAAAATTAATTGATTAATTAATTAAATAACAAATTAAATAAATAACTAATAAACTAAATAAATCTCTTGTGGCTTGTTGGTATACAAAGTTGAAGGAAATTGGGGGAAGTTGTGAAGTGATGCAAGGCATGGATAAGAAATAATAGAGGCATCTCTTGACTTCAATTAAGTTAGCCTAGATCCAAAGAAATATCTTCCCTTACCTAAGCCCCATTTTACCCTTTGAAAAGATCTCATAATGTGTGTGGCATTTGTGTGTATTTGCTTTCTTAGAATTTTGTCAAGCCTATGGTGGATGATTGCATTTGGTGTGAATTGAGTGTATACAGTACCCTTTAGACACTTGAGTGGAGTGAAACACACTATCTGGAAAGGTGTAATGGGAATTGATTTGTTGCTCTGAGTAAATAAATTCGTTTTAGTTACTTGAGTTGTCATAATTGGAAATCATGAATTCAAAGGTGTAGGTGAATTGATTGTGCATGGATTGTCAAATAATTTTATGAGAAGTTCACCTAGATGAATTAGAATTATTTGAAATCCAACCCATGTTTTTGATTGAGTTTGCTTGAGGACAAGCAAAGAGCTAAGTTTGGGGTTGTGATAAGTCTTCATCACATGTAGATTTATAGTGCTTAATTGGATATTTGTGTTGTGATTGAAGAGAATTCAAAGTGATTATTTGCTTAAATTGTATGATTTAATGTATTCACTTAATCACATTCTAACGTTTGTGCATTATTGTTTTCTATGATTTTATTTTTTTTGTCTAAGTGCACAGGAATGGGAGCATAACCAAAGGATTGGCCTGGTAGCGCGCCTGGAAGCGCTGTATCCTGACAAAGAAGATTCCAAAAGACATATCTTGAGCTACACTAATCCAAATGAGATGATCTTGGTCTTGTTGGAAAGATAGAATAACTATCTACAACTTTGATGAAGGAACCGAGACCTAAATCAATCTCTAAGTTGGGGTAATTTGTGCTACAAGTTAATAAGGTGATGATGTCCCAGCTTGACACATGTTCGATATTTTAATTATATTTGGAGTTGTAGGTGTCAAAATGAGATGAAATCAGAGCCATTGGAAAGCTAAGATCCATAGCTTCAACTTTCATGAAGACACCATGAGCTAATTCGGACTTTACAGAGGTGAAACATACAACACAACGTGGAAGAACGGGTGCAGGGGGATTGCTGTGCGCGGGGAGTGCGCCCGGACGCCCCTGGAGTGCAAAATCTGGTCCCTTACTGTTTTTCTGTGCGCAGAGTGCTCGCGGAGCGCACCCGTAGCGCTTCTGACGTGCTGAAACATTAAAAACTCGTGTTTTTGATGTTTTGGATCATTCTTTATCATATCGAAGACCTAAAAACGCTGGAAGGCTGGTCTAGGGTGCTAGGGTTTCAATTTCTTCCATCTCCAAAAAGGATTCAAGCTTGGGAACAAGGATTGGAGTCTTTAATGGAGTGGTTTTCTCTCTTTTCTCTATTTTTCTGGTTTGGTTCTTGTTTCTCTATGAGTAACTAAGCTTTTTAGACTAGGGTAGATGAACCTTGTGGAAACTCTTATGTAGTTTGATTATATTATTTCAATGCAAGTCTATTTCAATTATGATTGAGCCTTCACCTCTATTCTTAATGCTTTTTGGTAATTGATTGCTATCAAATTGATTTGGGGTTCTTCTCATGATTGGGAAAGTGGGACTTGAACTTGAACTGAGTTTATTGGTCATGTTTAGGAGGATTATATGAATATAACCTTATGAGCATGTGTTCTTATGAATCATTGATCTTTATGCTTAACTTTATCATGGTTCAGCTAAAGAATTAGGGATTTTTGGTTTAGTTAAAGGGGTTCTGAGACAAGGAATTGTACTTAATCTAATATTGTTGATTCGAACTTCAATTGTACATGGTGTGACTTGTGTTGGATGTAGAATAAATGCATAAGAGTGGAAACAAAGGGGATTCGACCCCTAGTCGTTTTTAATCTTTTGATTTTTAAATCGTTGTTATTGTTATTTTTCAGTTATTACAAATATCATCAATTTCAAATACAAATGATTAGTTCTCGTTCAAAATGGTTACAAAGTTTGTTGAGTTAATTAATTAATCACAATCCCTGTGGATTCGATCTTTTTATTACTTGACGACGAAATTGTACACTTGCAATTTAGCCTATCAGTTGTCAGGACCCCTACTCCTCCAGTGGATCCTTCCCCTGTTTGTGGAGTATGTGGTGAGGTTGGTTGCAGCGGAGCGGATTTCATCGAGGAGGTCTTAGTTGAGGAAGATGAGCCCGAGGGAGTACCGACACCTGTACCTTTTATTGACCTAACTGGCGAGGATGATGATGACCTGATGGATGATCATGATGAGGAGGACCCATCTGAGGGTCTGGGTAGTGACTTCTAGCTGATGTGGTTTGTCTGTTTGTGTAGATGTTTTGGGTGTCTGAGAGGTCTGTTTGTGTTTATAGATATGGAGTGGTGACCAGCTAGTCTTGTGGGATAGACTTTTTGCTGTACAGTTGGTTAGACTGGTGGTATACTTTTGGAGCAGCTCCCTGCATGGGTAACTCATACTTTAGGTGTATTCTCTTTTGGACATTTTCATTACTCTTGTATTATGTTTCGTGCTGGTCATGACCCACTTTGGTAATATATATATATTTTAGTGCATTCTTCTTGTACCTTTAGATTGCATCATGTTTCTAAATGATGTGACTACTCTGTGTGTATTTTGCGAAAGATTTTGTTTAAAAAAAAAAGTGTATGGTATTTTCCAAAGGACACAAGAGTAATATTTTAAAAAGTGCGTTGCATTTAGAGTTAAGTTCTTGTCTGTGGTGTTTCAGAAATGGGGCGTTTCAAGTCACATTAAAGTACACGAATTACTAAAAATTTAAAACTTGAATAATAACACTAATTACAAGTCTAAACTTTAGAATAAGTCATAAATCTAAAATTTGAATTACAACTTCATCCAAGTACAAAGCTTGGAAATACAAAATACAAGACTAAACTTTGTCTTTTGTAAAAAAAGTAGTCAAGTACATCTTCAAATAAAAATAACTAAGAGAACTAGGCTCGCTGTGTCGTCTAATCCTCCTTGGGTAATTGTTTATTTGAAAACAATAAAGGAAAGGTTGTGATTATAAAATCTCAGTGAGTCCTTCACGGACCCCTTACAAACACTAGCCACAATCACAATAATATTTTATTTCAAACATTAAAGCAACATGACAATTTCATACAACAAGGACGTGTCGCTACCGCACAGTGGTACAACTACTCTGCACTTACAAATCATTTGAGTAACAGCCGGGACGTATCGTTTGGTAACAGTGGTACAACCGTCGTGGTAACAGTCGGGACGTGTCGTTACCACACAGTGGTACAACCGCTCTGCACTCATACTATTTCATAACAACCGGGCTGTATCGTTCTCTAGCAGTAGTATAACTGCTCTGTACAACTGTAGTGGTATAACCACTCTATAACAGCCGGGACTTGTCGCTAGATCACAGTGGCACACCGCTCTGTACTACTATCTCACTAAACCCATTATAAATTCAAAAGTTCTAATACCATATATCTAAAGTTTCAGTCAAAACTCATGTTGAAAAGACTTTTCTACGGGATTCCTATGATATCCCTTTGATCCCATAGGATTTAGAAAACTAAAAACAAGTATTCCTAACCATAGAAGCCTCTTGAAAGTTAAAAATCACAATTCTGCATGACAGGGTGCACTGGAGCGCATCAGGACGTGCATCACGCGCCTGTGCCCTGTGTCGCGCACGTTTTCTGGGTGTGTCGCCTACTGTGTCATGCACGCACGCGCTTCTGGACCCTTTTGCTTCTATTTCTCCGCATGCCGTGTGCGTTGGAGCGCGCATCACGCATGTTCTTTGTGTCCTAGACCCGTGTCACGTGCATAGGGCGCACTTGCGCGCTTTTGGACCATTTCTTCTTTGTTTTGATGTGCGCGCCTGCCACGTGTGTCCCCTTCAGAATTATGTAGAAAACCAGTTTTTCTGCTTCTTCCACCTTCCAACTCCAATTTTTCTTCATTCCAAACCAATTCTAATGAAATTAAAGCTCAAAACAAAGGATTAAAACATGAAAATTGGAAGAACATCTCATTTAACATCAAACCACAAACAATCATATAAGTTAAATGTCACTAAATTCATTCAAAATATGCAGTATAACTCAACCCATTCCCATCTTTCATGCTTTCCATAAACCCCATTAAGAAGCAAAGAAAACACACAACAATCAAAGAGGAAAAAGAACCCTAATGGGTCTTATGGGTGCCCAACACCTAAGAAGAAGAACTCACATTCAATGCATAAGGAGTTGAGCTAGGAAGTAGAAAACTTAGTCTCCTTCCTCTTCTTCTTCTTCAATTCGATTTCCCCGCTTCAATCTTTCACCAAGTACCCATTAACCAACTCCAATCTTCTTCCCTCGGCAAGGATCGAAGAAGTCACAAGTGTTTCTCTCTTATGTCACTCAAAACCCTTGAGCCCTAGGTCTTCTTCTTCCTCCCTTCTTCTTTTCTCTTTTCTTTTCTTTTTCCTTCTTTCATTCAGCTGAATCACGAGAAGGAGGGAGAAAATAAGAGAGAGAAGGGTGTGGGAGTGAGAAAGAAGGGAGGGGAAAATGACTATTTCTCAATTTTAAACCATTTTACCTTCTCTTAAGATAAGTAAAATTCCTAAGTACCCTTCCTTTTCTTAAAACTCTAACAATTCCATTACTAAATTCCTCGTGGGGCTCTAATTGCCTAGACGCATAGGCTACCAGTTGCCTATTTTGCATGAGAACACAACCCAAACCCTTCTTCGAGGCTTCAATATAAACTTCAAAACCTAAGCTCGGGTCGAGGATAATCAAAACTGGTGCAGTGATTAGCCGGATTTTGAGCTCCAAAAAATTGTTCTCATAGCTCTTATCCCACACAAGTGGCTGTCCCTTTCAGGTTAACCTGGTTAAAGGTAGTACTAACTGAGAAAACCCTTGAATGAATCTATGGTAATACCCAGCTAGTCCTAGGAAACTCCTTACTTCCGTAATGGTAACCGGTGGCTCCCACTCGAAGGCCTCTACTTTATTAGGGTCAACTGGCACTTCTGCCTGAGAGATGACATGTCCTAATAATTTACCTCTGGGAGCCAAAACTCATACTTTTCTGATTTCGCAAACAGGCTCCTTTCCCTAAGGATGCCTAAGACAATCCTAAGGTGTTCCTGAGGGTCTTTAGAATACACAAGTTTGTCATCAATGAATACCACGTCAAACCTATCAAGGTAAGGCTTAAAAATCATGTTCATGTAATCCATGAATATGGCCGGAGCATTTGTCAGACCAAAAGGCATAATAACATACTCGTAATGGCCATACCGAGTCCTGCGGGTTTTGGTACATCCTCTACCTTGACTCGGATTTGATAGTATCCATACCTCAGATCAATCTTAGAGAATACCGAAGCTCCCCTAAGTTGGTCTAGCAGGTCATCAATGCTAGGGAGTGGATACTTATTCTTAACCGTCACCTTATTGAGTTGTCTATAGTCTATGGACAACCTCATACTACCATCTCTTTTCTTCACTACTAGAATGGGTGCTCCCAGGGTGAAGCACTGGGCCTAATGAACCGCCTAGCAATTAAATCCTCTAATTAGACCTTTAGCTCTTGCAGTTCTAGAGGAGATATCCTATACGAGGCCATGGAAATTGGTCCCGCTCCTGGAACCAACTCTATCAAAAACTCAACCTCTCTTTCAGGAGGTAAGGAAGTAACCTCGTCCGAAAACACATCTAGAAATTCATTCACTACAGGAATGGTGGTCAAATCTAGATCAATCTCCAAAGTTGAAGAGAGTAGCAAAATGTATCTCGCGTGTCCCTCAACCAGACATTGGTTTAGTTAGGAAACACTAGCCAATTTGTCTAGACACACTTAGTTAGAATACGACTGAACTGAAGGAAACACAATAGTTTTACGAAAATAGTTCAAAACCACTTGGTTGGCTGAAAGCCAATCCATACCTAAGATTATGTTTATCCCTTTTAAGGGTAAACAAACCAAGTTGACTGAAAACATCCTTCCTTAAATCACGAGAGGACAATTCTTGCATATCAAGGAAGTAGAAATACTACCTTCCGCTGGTGTTTGAACATGCAGTGGGAAGGGTAAAGAAGAAATGTACAATTCTAACCTCTGTACACACTTACAGGAAATAAAAGAGTGAGTTGTACCAGAGTCATACAAGACAACTAAAGGATTATCATGTAAGAAGCATGTACCTTTGATCAGATTTTCCATACCCTTAGCCTTCTTGCCACTTAGGGTGTAGACACGTTCTTGGTTAGGATCATTGGGCTTGGAACCCGCTCCCGACTTGACTTTGGGACAATCCTTCATATAGTGGCCTGGTCGCTGGCATAGGAAGCAAATGTCTTGTCCCTGGTAGGGCATGCATCAGGCTTAGAAGCCTCAGAATGTTGCACTTGCTTCCCTTTATTGTGGTATCCTTTTGCCTTCAATTGTGGCGAAGTCTTGTTTTCATGCTTTTTTTTCTACCATTTGAATTATCGCTCGTCATACATCTTTCTCAGACTCTCCTCGACCACATAACTTTTATGGACCAAGGCAGTAAATTCTGTGAAGTCTGACTGAGCCAAACTATTGTGAATGTCAGCCCTCAATCCCCATTTAAATTAGTTCATCTTCCACTTCTCATCTGGTGCATATCGGGCATGAGAAGAATACCTTGCCAATTCCTCGAATTTAGCAACATATTCAGCGATAGTCGAATCCCCATGTTACAAGTAAGCAAATTCCCTTGCTTTCTGATCTCTGGCTATTTGGGGGAAATATTTATCAAGGAAAGCAATTTTGAAGTGCTCCCAATCCAAGGGTATCCCTTAAGCTAGCAAATACGCCTGTGCACCCTCCCACCAATTCTCAGCTTCTTCAGACAACATATGTGTAGCGAAGGTAACCTTCTGTTCCTCTGTACATAGGACAACTTTAAAGATTTTCTCCATGGCCTCCAACCAATGCTGGGATGCCATAGCTTTGGAGCCTCTAGAAAAGGTCATGGGATTGAGCTTGTGGAACTTGAAGAATGTTCGGTGTGGATTTTCCGGTTAAATTGGTGAAGATGGAGCCGGAGGTTGTTGTGGAGCTTGTTGTTGTGTGTGGATGAAATCATTAACCAAATTATTAGTGGTAGTAGCGTGATCTCTCATCATCTGCATCATTTCCATCCATCAAGCTTCCTCAGCATTTCGCATACCCGGTCCTCTCCCCTATCTGCGAGCTCTATCTGCCATATTTTGCATACACGATATAAAGTATTAAGTTGATCAGGCTTAATAATCCATACTAAGTACAAGAATACAGAGAGGAATTCTCAAACAAGAGAAAGTTCACACTAATTGTCCACAGTCCAATCAAGCTTAAACCGCTCTGATACCATAATGTAACGCCCATACTTCAAGTTTAATTGAAAGCAAGACAATTCACATTAAAGTGCAGGAATTACTAAAAATTTAAAAGTTGAATAATAATAATAATTACAAGTCTAAACTTTAGTCTAAGTTATCAATATAAATTAGAATTACAACTTCATCCAAGTAAAAAGCTTGGAAATACAAAATACAAGACTAAACTTTGTCCTTTATAACAAAAGGAGTCAAGTACATCTTCAAATAAAAGTAACTAAGAGAACTAGTCCCGTCGTGTCGTCTAATCCTCCGTAGGCACCTGTTTATCTTAAAACAATAGAGGAAAGGGTGAGATTATAAAATTTCAGTGAGTCCTTCATGAACCCCTTACCAACACTAGACATAATCACAATAACATTTAATTTTAAACATTAAAGCAACATGACAATTTCATACAACAAGGATCGCTCGTAACAGCCAGGATATATCGTTTGGTAGCAGTGGTACAACCGCTCTATACAACCTTTGTTGTAACAGCCGGGACGTATCACTACTGCACAGTGGTACAACCGCTCTGTAAATACAAATCCTTTGAGTAACAGTAAGGACATATCATTTGGTAATAGTGGTACAACCGCTTTGTACAACCGTCGTTGTAACAGTCGGGACGTGTCATTACTGCACAGAGGTACAACTGCTCTGCACTCATACTGTTTTGTAACAGCCGGAGCGTATCGTTCTTTAGCAGTGGTACAACCGCTCTGTACAACCGTAGTTGTAATAGTCGGGATCTGTCACTAGATCAACGTGACACACCGCTCTATATGACGATCTCGTTAAAACCATTATAAATTCAATAATTCTAATACTTTTCTAAGGAATTCCTATGATATCCCTTTGATCCCATAGGATTTAGAACACTATAGACAAGCATTCCTAGCCTTAGAAGCCTCTTGAAAGTGAAAAATCAAAATTATGCATGGCAGGGCACGCTGGAGCGCATCAGGGCACCCGTCATGCGCTTGTGCCCTGTGTCGCGCGCTCGCGCTCATTTACTGGGGGTGTTGTGCGATGTGTCGCGTGCGTACGCGCTTTTGGACCCTTTTGCATCTGTTTCTCCGCGTACGCTGGAGCGCGCGTCACGCTCGTTCTGTGTGTCCTAGACCCGTGTCGCGCATGTTGTCGCATGTGTAGGGCGCGGTTGTACGCTTTTGGACCATTTCTTCCATGTTTTTCCACGCGCGTCCCTTTTAGAATTTTGCAGAAAACCAGTTTTTCTGCATAATTAGATCCTTACCTAGTCAACTAGGATAAACGTAGGGCAATCTTAGAGAATCCCTCTATAAACCTTCGATAATATCTTGCTAATCCTAAGAAACTTCTTACTTCACTCACGGTGGTAGGTATATCCCATTGTAACACAACCTCTACTTTTGCTGGGTCTACAACTATCCCTTCCTAATTTATAATATGACCTAAGAATTGAACTTCCTCTAACCAAAACTCGCACTTGGATAACTTAGCATAAAGTTGTCTATCCTTAAGGATCTGTAGTACTATCCGTAGATATTCTACATGTTCCTCTCGTGTTTGTGAATAAATCAATATATCATCTATAAAGACAACTATGAACTTATCTAGGTATGGACGGAATATCCTATTCATATAATCCATAAATACTGCTGGGGCATTGGTTACTCCAAATGGCATGACTAAGTATTCATAGTGTCCATATCTTGTCCTAAAAGTAGTCTTAGGGATGTCTTCTTTCTTAAGTCTAATCTGATGATATCCTGACCGTAGATCTATCTTAGAAAAGACAAAGGCCCCTTTTAACTGATCCACGCAGTCTAGATGCTCCATCTTTCTTCTTTACAAACAGGACTGGTGCACCGCATGATGAAACACTAGGATGAATAAATCCTTTTCCTAACATCTCACATAACTATTTCTTTAGCTCTACTAACTCTAAGGGTGACATTCTATAAGGAGCTATAGAGATAGGTCATGTTCCTGGAAGAAGGTAAATGGCAAATTCTATCTTTCTCTTTGGTGGTAGTCTTGGTATTTCGTCAGGGAAAACTTCAGGAAACTCATTCACTATGGGTATATTTTCTAAGTGGGGAGAATCATTTCCATCTAGTGAACACAACATCATGCATATCTGAGAATTCTATTCTTCTTTCCTAGTCTCAGCATTGACAGACTCCTTGGAAAAGGTTAAGGTTTTCTTAGCACAATCTAGGATAAAATGGTTGGCCGGTAGCCAATCCATTCCTAAGATTATGTCTAATTGTTGTAAAGGTAAGCAGACTAGGCCTACCAGGAAATCATGGTTTTCAATCTTAATAAGGCATTGACGATAGACAGTGGTGGTACGGAAAGAATCATTGGTGGGAGTTGAAACAATTAAAGTACATGGTAAAGATGACACAGGAAGTCTTAGATGTTTAACACAATCATTCGAAATAAATGGATGAGTAGCACCTGAGTCAAAAAGTACAGACAGAAGATGACCAGAAACGAAACACATACCTTGGATCATGTTAGGAAAGAAAAGTAGTAGCATATACAAGAAAGAAGAGTAGTAGCCTATGCCTCTAGACAATTAAGGATTCATGAGAAAAATTACCCTACTCATGACCTAGAGTTAGCAGCCATAGTGTTTGCCTTGAAAATATGGAGACATTATCTATATGAAACAAAGTTATGTGTCTATAGTGATCATAAGAGTCTAAAATATTTGTTTGACCAAAAGGAATTAAATATGCGACAAAGGAGGTGGATGGGATTTATAAAGGACTATGAGTTTGACCTATGCTACCACCCAGGGAATGCTAATGTAGTAGCAGATGCACTTAGCCGAAAATCCTTACATGTATCTACTATGATGATCAAAGAACTAGACTTGATAGAACAGTTTAGAGACCTAAGTTTAGGAGCAGAAGTACATAAGGAAAGATTATACCTATGATAAGTCAATATCACCAATGATTTCCTAGAACTCATCAAGAGAAAACAGGAGACAGATGAGTACCTTAGGAAAAAAAGAACCTTAAGTTGAGGAAGGAAAAGAGTCAGATTTCAATAAAGGAATAGATGGGCCGTTAATATTTAAAGAAAGAATATGTGTCCCTGAGGACTTAGAAATTAGGAAAATGATCTTAGATGAGGGCCATAAGAGTAGGTTAAGTATTCACCTCGAAGCTATCAAAATGTATCAGGATATTAATAAGTTATTTTGGTGACCGGGAATGAGAAAGGAAATAGCAAACTTTGTCCTATCCTGCTTAGTATGCCAGAAATCTAAGAATGAACACAGAAAATCTGCATGAACTCTCCAATCTTTAACAGTACCTGAATAGAAATGGGATAGTATAGCCATGAACTTTGTAGTAGGATTGTCGAGGACTCAGAGAAAATATGATACAATCTAGGTTATTATAGATAGGCTTACCAAGAGTGCTCACTTCCTACCGATTAACGAAAGCTATTCGTTAGAAAGAATAACCCACTCTATATTAGGGAAATAGTTAGACTACATGGTGTCCGTACAACCATTCTATCCGATAGAGACCCTAGGTTTGCATCAAGATTATGGAGAAAGCTACATCAAACCATGGGTACTAAACTAAGTATGAGCTCAGCATATCACCCTCAGACCGATGGTCAGTCTGAGAGAACTATCCAATCCCTAGAAGATCTTTTGAGAGTATGCACCCTTGAAAAGATGGGCAGTTAGTATGAACTATTACCCTTAGTAGAATTTACCTATAACAATAACTATCACTCTAGTATTGGAATGGCACCTTTTGAAGCTTTGTATGGTCGAAAGTGTCGAACACCCCTTTGTTGGTTTGAAATAGGAGAAAACCTGATTCTAGGACCAAAACTAATCCAACAGACCTTTGAATAAATTAGAATGATTAGGGAAAAGATGAAAGCAGCCCAAGACCAACAAAAGTGCTATCATGACAAGAGAAGTCGACCTTTACAATTTTAAGCAGGAGATCATGTATTTCTGAGAGTATCCCCTAGAATTGGCATTGGCATAGCCATAAAATCCAAAAAGTTAACCCCCCGATTCATTGGACCTTTTCAAACTCTCCGAAAAGTTAGACCTATTGCCTATCACATTACCTTACCCCCGAACTTATCAAATCTTCATGATGTCTTTCACGTATCCCAACTCCGAAAATACCATCCTGACCCGTCTCACATTATCGAGCCTAAGTCAGTACAGCTCAGAGATAATCTAGAATACGAAGCATTGCCTTGCAAAATTGTCGACCGAAGAATAAAAGAACTTCGAGGCAAACTGATTCCTTTGGTATGGGTTGTATATGATGAAAGGAGTGGAGACACTACTTGGGAACGAGAAGATGACATCAAAAGGCTGTACCCCAATCTTTTTATAGGTACGTGACGGCAATTTTCGAGGACAAAAATAATTTTAAGGGAGGTGGTAATGTGACATCCTGAGAAGATAAAATAGTCAAAGGAATACTTAAGAAAGTCCTAAAATGGTAAAAAAGCTAAAAAGGATCAGAAAGGACGAAAATACCCATAGAAACCCTAGAAAACCCTAGAAAAGAGAATGGAACTTTTCGGAACCTCGTCTATCACGACGCGATGCATCCTAGAGAGAGGGACCTCGCGACGCGATGAATGTCGGTTAATCAGGACAGTTGATGCCTGACACGTGGCAGTGTCGCGACGAGATGGAGGCGGAGTCTGTGTCCATCGCGACGCGATGGACCCAATCTGTGCCTATAAATAGCGCCCTTCCCCTCCCCACTTCTCACCTTCTTCCTAGTGTTTCATTGGGAGTATATGGGACAGCTCTGGAGGCGCGGCGGGGACGTGGGCGACAGCAGTCTTCTTGTCAAGTATGGGGAGATCTAAAGGATAGGTGTAGAAT
The DNA here is from genome assembly GCA_037113605.1 of Calophaca sinica. NCBI lineage: Eukaryota > Viridiplantae > Streptophyta > Magnoliopsida > Fabales > Fabaceae > Calophaca > Calophaca sinica. The sequence continues at coordinate 39,766,877 of CM073734.1, forward strand.
AGGGAAGTAGGGTGGCCCAAGCCTAACTAGTGGTTGATGCTCTGACACCCAGGAGGGTTGGACTACGATTTCTAAGGATAGTAGTCGTTAGTCCATCAACCATAGGAATAATTGTTCTGTGAAAACCCTATGGTAGACGACTTAAAATTGTTTGGTGATTATGTGTGCTGTTTGATAATATGTTAGTAGTTGGTCGTGTAACACCCCGCATTTTTCATATGTTGTATATTTTTAAATATGTGATTATTTCATTAATTATTATGAAATGTTGAATTTGTAATTATTTGTATTTTTAAAAATTATGGCAATATATTATTTTAATATTTTATATTTATAAAATATTAGTATTTGAAATGTTATTTATTTGGGGTAAATATTTTGGGTTAAAGAGGTGTTAAAAAAATGAGTTTGAGGGGTTAAAAAGGTTTTAAAGTTATATAAAAATGAATTTTTACGGATTATATACCCCTCATTTTCATAGATTATTTCATGCTAATTTTTATTATTATGTGTTAATTAAATTTAAATGTGTGATTATGTTTAATAATGTTTTAAGAGTATATGAAAGTGTTTAGGAATCCATTAGAGTTGATTCGGAACTAAAATGCATAATTTAGGACACCTTTGAGGGAGTTCAAGACTTGCTTTTGATTCGTGAAATAATTCAGTCATCGTATTTTGTATTTTAGAACCCTTTAACGACAAAATTTGATTTAATCACCTTCATGAAAGTTGTAGATATTTTCCTTTGCTTTCATATGGCTTTTGTTTGACTCAAATCCAATGACTAGAAATGAAGATAAGCTTTAAGGAGTCAGTGCTGCCCAAGTGTAGCTTTTGGAATGCTTGAGTAAACTTACACTTACTTTTTATCCCCGTCAGAGTCTGATTCTTACCATGATCATTAGAAAGGAATTTGTAGGAAATTGTCTTAGATTTCCAATACAACAAAGAAATCCTCAATCGGACAATCCTAGGTCAATATATGACCAGAATGGTATCGGCTTTTTGCGTAGGATGTTTTTACCGTGACAACAGCGTTTTTACTTCGTTTTTTCACTTTTTACCACCCTAGACTGTACAATTCCAACCCAAAACCACCCCTAAGCCCATTTTGAGCTTGTAAACTTAGTGGGACCCTCATTTGAACCTTGCAATAGAAACACAAACCCTAGGTGCCTCTCTTTTCCCTTTCCCTCACTTCCCTCATCTTCTCTCATCCTTGGAGGAGATTGAGGAAACTAGACTGATCAAATTCTTTGTGATGTCGTAGAGAAGAACAAGGTCGCTGTTGTCTTCCCATCACAGAGCTTCGTTCGATTCAAACATATTAGTAAGTCTCTCACCCTCTTGTTGATGTTAGATTTTAACCTCAAAATCGAATTCTAACGATTTTTATGCGTTCCTTCGTTTTCGTAGCAAACCTTTTCCCGAAGGACCATCGCGAGATACCGTCTCCTTCCATCCCTGCATGTCAAACTCGATTTTAACCTTAAGGTAAGGGGGGATTATTCTGGTTGGGGATATTTGAGGGGACAGGTGAAGGGGTTGTCCTTAGACCCCATTGTTTGATAAATGTTTGATGTATAGACAAAACAAATATTATATATATATATATATATATATATATATATATATATATATATATACTGCTTGCTATTTTTAAATGACTAAATGATTAAAAGGTTGTCTAAGGGCTGTCTGAATTCTAAAAAAATTCTGTTTTAACGTTTGAGATGTTGTCATGTGGTCGGGCTACTAAATTCATATGTCGTTAAATCAAGTAATGATTAGTAGTATTGGAGTCAATGAATTGTACTTTGAAATTATGTAAATGGTTAGAATAGTTTCTATTTTTAAAAGATAATGTTAGTTGGAAATTTTAGAATAGTTTATTTTACCTCATTTATATTTTAATTGAAGCTTTTCTTTGTGAAATATGCATTGTTTCCTTGCTGTCTCGTTTCTGCTGTTATGTAGATGTTTAATGTACAGATTTTACTGTTTTCTGCAGTATATCTTTGTGTTGTTGTTTCTGTTTTATGCAGAAATTGATGTCTGCAAAAATTCTGTTTGCTACAGTATCTCCTTGTGTTGCTATTTCTGTTTTATGCAGGAATCGCTGTCTGCAAAAATTCTATTTTTTGTAGCATTTTCTTGTGTTGCTATTTTTGTTTTTATGCAGGACTTTCTGTCTGCAAAAATTACTGTTTCTATAGTATTTTTCTTTATGTTACTGTTTTAGTTTTTAGGCAAAATTTTGTCGTTGTCGTTTCTGTTTATATGTGTAGAATGATGTTATGAAAAGTGTTGTTTTTCTGCATATTTTAATTATATGAACATGAGCCAAATACATGTTGTGGTTGATTTATTATGGATGTTTCTACGTGTTTTACTCAAATGATTAAATATCCAGTTGATGTTTTTAAGTTGTTCTTGTAATTTATTTTGCATCTTGTTTATTAAATTGTGATGATGATTGTAAAAAGTCCACGTTAGTGGCAATGACCTTGAAAGGATAAATGACCTTGTGTGCAAGTCACCTAGCTATAAGTAGCCATAATGGGACTTGAGTCATTCCTTGTGAGATGATCCTAGCCATATGGGCCATGAAGTCAATTTAACCACTAACTTCAGGATTAGAAGTATCTGCAATCAAACATGAACATACAAAGAGACATACAAACAAAGAGGGGTGAGTACGTTGTAGTTGAGTTGTGGTGATATTTAGAGAGAATAAATGAATAAAATAGTATACTTATATATATATATATGTATATGTATATATATTTATAGCAACACAAACTCATATAAATATACACCACTTACATACACATGATACAATACTCACATTTGAAACCATAAGCACGCACAAATAAAATTCACGTTTCTCAAAGTCACATAACTGTCTCAAGAAAAAATGCAGATACTAGCAACACTACTTCATATGCATGTGGTACCATCTACTACTCTGGGAAGTCACCTAGGAGTACATAATTGGTTTATTAGAGAAAGTCACCTCAATGGTGATTACTCTGTTACCGCATACTCTCAACTAGGAATGATAATATCCGGTGACGATTAGGGTAGTTAAGTCTGATAAGTGGCCCCCAGCCCAAGGTGCGACACTCAAACTATCGGGGGCCACAAACTCGAGCTTCTCACCCACTAGGGTGAGATATTACCACATAGCTCACTCCTGTTGGCCTCCACCTTTCGTTTCAATGATGCTTTCCCCCATCCTATCACAAGGTTTTGTATGTCAATCATACACACAAGAAAGCATCATTGAAATGAAAGGTGGAGGCCAACAGGAGTGAGCTGTGTGGCAATATCTCGGCCTAGTGGGTGAGAAGTGTAACGACCCGTTTCCGGACCGCTACAGAGCTAAACTAAACCTGTATGCGATGCGTTTTAAAACGATACTCTTGTGCCCTTTAGAAAAATGCGGTACTTTTTTTTTTATATCAATAATTCCCGCAAGCGCACATTAGAGTGATTACAGCTTTTCGAAACGTGGTGCAACTAGGACACAAGACTTAAATACGAATAAGACATACATGCATAGTACATATATATATATATATACAAGTCGTACTGGCTGTGTACGCGAAATACAGAGTAGTGAATGTACAAAGAAATACACCTATGGTATGACGACCCTCAAGAGAGCAATCATACCCTGGGGGTACTTCCGACAGACACCCACGCAGGGGGCTGCTCTAAAAGTGAGACCGCCAGTCTACCCTGTAACCCAAAATAACATTTGGCCCAACTGGTCACGACACATGGAACATAAAAGTCATAAATACAGTCATCCCAAATATATACAACAGTCTATCAACAACAACAAAAAAACATAACGCAGCAGTCAACCAACATCATAGCTACAGGTTGCTACCCAAATCCTCTAATGGGTCCTCCTCCTCCTCCTCCATCAAGTCCTCGCCTGTCAGGTCAATGAAGGGAGCCGCAGCTGGCACGTCCACAGGCACATCACTCGGGGTATACTCAACCTTCAGCCCTTCCTCAGTCGATCTCGCTCTAATGCAATCCGCCTCGTGGCACACAGCGCAAACGGGAGGGGAAGCCACAGGCGGTGTAGGGGTCCTAGCAACAGTAGGGGAAACCGGTACTACAGGGGATCTAGGAACAGCAGCCCTCGAAGTGGAAGCTCCTGCGGATCCTCGGCGTATCACGCTCTTGCGAGCGGTCCATCTCACTTGGGGTCCACGCCCTCTGCCTCGTCCTGCAAATCTGGTAGCAATGCTCCTAGGAAGGTCATGAAGTCCCTCTGGTGAAGAAGAAGAAGCTCTCATAGCCCTCTCGTGCTCGCTGGCCCGCCACGCCTCCACCACCTGTTCCATCCGGATCGGGAAACTCACCGTACGCCGTGTCACATCCTGCCTCACGGCTACGCCATCCTCTCGTAGTGTCTGCACCACGTCCCCAGTGTATACCACACAGCAGGAGATGGGGTTGAACTCCATCGCCGCGATTTGGTCCATATCAGGGAAGTCAAAGAAAATCTCCGGCGACGTCCTCATCGCCGGAATCCAAACGCCCTTCGCCATCGCCTGGGTAACCGTCATGAATTGAAGGCACCACGGGAAAGGGTCAATTTCTCAACAAATCAAGATAATCAATGCATAAAGCAATAAGCAAACAACAATGTATATCATTCACAGAACGTGACTCAACTCTCTCACTCTAGACTCAACTCAACTCGCTACTCATTTTCTCTCGACTCGACAATTATTCCGGAAAGCAGACGCAGATCCATCAACTGGCATACCAGCCGTAGCCTTGGGATCTTTCGCTTCTCCCTAGGTAAGCAGCCACGGTTCCTACACTGCGACGCCTAGTCAATCTCCCGTAAACAAAAGGGGACCTAGCACCCTCAGTTATCCGGGTCACGGCTCAAAGACGTCACGACGACTCGCCTAGCTCTCTCACTCGATGAACGACTCGCCGCTTACGATAGTCAAGGAGTGATACACAAGATTACTTGATCGCATATCAAATAAAGAGAGCATGCTTAACACGAAGAAAACGCAATTCGACATTTTAAGCAATAACAGAATCCTGCATGAAGAAACGCAATTCAACAAGCAACACGCAATTCGCAGCATATATTCAATCTCATATTAAATAATGCATAACTCAATCATATCACAACATTACATGCTTGACATGCAATTCAAGGAATCCATCCCTCTGCAACTCGATGGAGTTGACAGAGAGGTACACAAATGTGGGGGGTTGGGTTCAGGAGACCAACCACAAAGTTTTCACCCACGAATGACTCGGAATGTTCGACCGCACGACAACAATAACGGAGGGGTTCGAAGACCCTAACTTCGAACTCATAGAGTTCTCAGACTTCTTCATATTTAAATAAGCATTTAAATAGTAAAACAAGAATTTAAACATCTCTAAAAATTGTCCTTACACAGGGACATACAAATAAAATCCTAGAATGTCTAGAAGTGCCCTTACCACAAGCTGTCGTCAACGTCGCTCCTAAGTCTTCGGGCCCGCCTCGCTCAACTCAGGTACTTCGATTCCTCTTACCACATACAACTTAGTAAAATCTAGAAATTCTAGTTAAACTTATGCTCTCGACTTAACCCTTTCCCAACCAAACTCCAACAAGCATTACAAGTTAATGATACACTCAAAAACATTTGAAAAAGTAAGGTTTTGAGACTAATTCTCTTTTCTTGAACTTCAAGTAGGCATATAACTAATAAATCTTTCACAACTTATCCAAAAACTTAGCACATATTCGTGCAAGAATTCAAGCAATGAGACATCAACTTCTTTTTCCCAAAATCCTAATTAGGCCTCACGGCCACTACTTGTTTTTTTTCCAAAAATTTGTAACTTATATTTCTAAAATCACAACTCTTTTTAAATCATTTCCTAAATACCAAAACAACATCAACTTCAATTAATACATCAAGTACACTTAAGCATATCAAGGGTTAGGTTTCTAAAACCATTACTACAACAATGAAATACCATTTCCATAGCCTTTTAGTCATACCATAGGAATGCTAAAAATTAAAGAATACTTAATTCATGCCATTCTAGTCCCTCAAGAAACAATTTTTGCATATACATAAGCTAACACCTACACTAACTCATGCATATCAATTCCAATAACCTTAAAATTTATTCTAACAAGTTATCTAACACTTAAACATGTAATTTAACATCAAAACCTCATGCTTTACATGGTTCAAGAATAGGCTAAATTTCCAAAACTACATGTTACTTAAGCTTAAACAAAACTATAGCCTAAATCAACCTCTAATCACTTCCAATAACACAACACTACAACCAATTGATTGATTCAACTAGGATCACATCATTTCCCCTTTTCTAACCTCTAGGGTTTTCGCCCTAAAGCATCAAATGGGGGGTTTTAAGATGATTCATCTCCTTTTTGTTCATCATCAACCAACAAACAACAACAATCATCAATTAATCACAACTAAAACAACAATTAAACAACACAAATGGGGGGCTGTTGGGCGCTGATTATGAGGCTGTTTTGGGGCCAAGAAAATTGATTTTCTACTACTCAAATGGTTGGATACATAGGTGATAGAGTATAGAAGAAAACCTAGCAAGAAAACTAAGTATGGAAGCAAAATCACAAGAGATGAAATGGGGTGGAAATCACGATTTTTAAACAAAAAATGGGAGGAAGAAAATCTGTTTTTCCCTTACTCTAAATGTTGAAGTTGATGAGGAACTAGGTGGAGATGAAGGATTGAAGCAAGTTTGATGAAGACTTCAAGTTGTAAAGCTCAAAGAAAATGGAGAAATCAACCATGGAAGCTTGGAACCCTTGTCTTGCTCTAGAGATGGAAGATGAAGTAGATGAATAGAGAAATGGGGGTGCTGTCCACGAGTTGGCAGCTAGGGGGGAGGGCTTTATAATTTTTTTGTTCACTTAATTACTTAATTAAGACTTAATAATAAAAGGATTTAATTAAAGGTAAAATTTTGAAATAACCCACAAGTTAAGTGATACCTAATTACCTTTGTTAGATGCTAATCACATCACTCACTCCATCCCATCTAATCTCACTTTACTCATGATTGCCTTCTAATCTAGAATCTTAAGGTTTAAAAATACGGCGATGAGAAACCGCAAAACCGATTAATTTCTCGCCGGAAAAATCTCGAAAAATTAATTCGCGAGGAATTAATTCTCCGCGTGATAATATTATTTCATAAATAATAAAAACACTATAATACATCCAAAAACAATTAAAACAGGTTACGATTCGATTTTCATCGAAATCGGGGCTCATTTCAAATTTTATCTCATGCGAAACCGCCGGCGATTAGAAACGCGTCGAAACTTCGTTAGAATTTTTCGACGATCTTCGAACCGTGAATTAATATAAAAATATTAATTCTTAATTATATTAGCTCTTGATTTAATTAAGTCACTTACTCAAGGAACAAGCAACTGCTTTATTAAAGCATAATTACGATAAAAGTACAATATTACTGCTAATTAACGTATCGTAAAAATACGCGTGTTACAAGAAGCTCGAGTTTGTGGCACCGATAGTTTGAGTGTCGCGCCTTGGGCTGGGGGCCACTTATCAGATTTAGCTACCCCAATCGTCACCGGATATTATCATTCCTAGTTGAGAGTATGCGGTAACAGAGTAGTAACCATTGAGGTGACTTTCTCTAATAAACCAATTATGTACTCCTAGGTGACTTCCCAGAGTAGTAGATGGTACCACATGCATATGAAGTAGTGTTGCTAGTATCTGCATTTTTCTTGAGACAGCTATGTGACTTTGAGAAACGGGAATTTTATCTGTGCGTGCTTATGGTTTCAAATGTGAGTATTGTATCTTGTGTATGTAACGTCGTGTATATTTATATGAGTTTGTGTTGCTATAAATATATATACATATACTTATATATATAAGTATACTATTTTATTCATTTATTCTCTCTAAATATCACCACAACTCAACTACAACGTACTCATCCCTCTTTGTTTGTATATCTCTTTGTATGTTCATGTTTGACTGCAGATACTTCTAATCCTGAAATTAGTGGTTAAACTGAAGAAAACTTGAGTGTCTACTGGATTTTATTTAATGATGTTATTTTTATTTTTAGCCGTGAACTACGAAAATTTCTTTTGTTTAACTTGGGTTATGTATTAGCTCTAAGACAATGTGACAAAAATATGTTTGGGGATTTATTTAGCTTTATCGGATTTATTTCTAAATAAACACTTCGTTTTTATTTATTTAGTAAAATTGGCTTGGAGTTGTTTTTGAAATGTGATACTCTTGTTTTGTAGGAAGTTTACATATATTAAGTTTGTTTACATTAATTTTATTTGTTTAAAATTTTACGCTATTTCCGCATCGGTATTATTAAATAGATATTTATTTGAAAATCAAACATGTATCAATTTTTATTTAAAAATTGTATTTTATTCAAAAGGGTTTAAGGTGTCACATTAAGTGATATTAGAGCACTTCGGTCCTAACCGTACTGTGTGTGTGGTCTGTTATGTTTTTACTGTGTAAACTTTGTCCTTGTATGATCTGTGTTCGTATATTTCTGTTACATGATCGTTGTGCCTGTGAAATTTCTGAGTTGGTGTCATCTATATGCTTGTATAAATTTTGTATCTGCGTGACTTATTTTGTTTAATTATTGTGTTGTGTGAACCCTGTATTTGTATGATCTATTTTGTGCAATCTCTTTGTATGTAATCTTCGTGTCTGTTTAGAAAAATAAAAGAAGCAATGTTGCATATATGATAATTTCTGATTCCTTGCATAATGCTTTTTCTTTTACACTATACATATTGCTGGATGTTATACTAAGTGGCTTGTTGTTGGAAAGAGATGGATCATATAAGCTAAAAGGTCATGTATAAACTTCTAATTTTTTTTAATTGTTTCATTTGTTGTTAAGGGACTTGAATCGATACAACATATGATTTTCAATGCTTCTAATATTAAGCTTGTGTCTAAGATGGTTGCCCATTTATTTTGTGAGCCCCATGTTATGCGCTCCTACAAATTATGTACCTCTTAATTATTTGCTATTGAAATGTCATTTGAAATTGTTTTCTTTTTGGGCAATAAGTAGTAACATGCCTAGATGTTTATGAGTTTTTGAGATACAATTAAATTCTAGAGTGTTTGCAGAACTAATTGTTGCTTGTATGATGATGTGTTCATTTATGAAATCTGGTCGTTATTGGTATGTGAACTGCTACTAAGCTATATTGACTACTGATAATTAATAAGCATGCTAGGCCTAATGAACTAAATTGTTATTTAATGAATCTTCTCATGCAATATGTAATAGTTCATTTGGGGAACTGAAATTGTTGCTTGGACTAAAATTTTTTGGGAAAACTTTTGTGGCTTCTTTTAGAATCACTATGTGTTTTGAACCGATCAAATGCTACTAGTTATTCAAATATTCTTATTATAGAAAAATAGATGAAATTGCTACCCTATTAATGCATACAATTGCTATGTTGTTGTGATTTTGAAGTTGTGCATTCTCTGCATTAAGGGAAATTATGAGTCTGATATGCGTAATATACTTGTTATAGCAAGATAGCTTAGTTTAATATTACGTGAGATTTTATATTGTGACGCGAGTTCACTGGTTACTCTAGTGGAAACCAATGATTTAGAGGAATTTCTTAGGACGTGAGACCCAAAAGTTTCTCTCTTAACTCTATTCTTAATTAGCCATCATGCATTTTGCATGAAGGACTATTTGAATTCGATTTGTAATTCATTTGCTTGAAGGTCTTTACTGTCCTAGTTTCATCGCGAAGTCATATAAATTATGTTCGAGTTTTGACTCCTTGCACTTGAGAGTTTTCTTTCTTGTGCTTCGGTACTCGTAGTTGTTTTTGACAATTGAGTTGGCCAAATTCTTTAGTAATTGTTAATCTGAATGTCCTTCACTTCAAAATTTGCCATGAGTGTTTTGTTTGAGTTATAATACTTGTGGATATTTGTAACATCCCAAATTCCCTAAGCCTAAATATTAGAGAACCTAAGTGGATAAGGGATTTAATCCCTCAATATTAAAAATAGTTCGAAGCCATAATTTCGCAATTTAAAACCAATTTGGAACTAAAGGGTAAAATAGTAATTTTACCCAATAAATTAGGAAATGTGGGACTAATTATTTAGGAGTAGTTTTAATTGATTAAATTACTCAAGATTTTATTAAGAACCAAAGGTTAAATTGTGAAATTGAGTAAGGGCCTATAAGTTAGTGTTTTTACTAAACCATTGACCATCACCCCACCATGCTCCCTATTCCACTTACTTGCACCCTAGCACCCTCTCATTCTCCTTATTCCTTCCCCTTATTTCGATCTGCAGAAGCAAAAAGAAAGGAAAAAATAGAAAAAAAACAAAAGAAAGAAAAGAAAAAAAGAAGGAGGGAGAGTAGAAGGGAAGGGCGTGCGTGGAAGAAGAGGAAGAAGGGCGGGCCGCCGCAGCTCCAGCGCGGCCGCGTGACCGCCATGGAGGTGGTGGTGCACCACATTGCTTCGGGAGAGAGAAGAGGTCGAGAGAGAGAGGGAACTCCAGAGAGAGAAAGAGAGAGAGAGAGCTCGAGGGTTAGAGAGAGAGTTCGTGAGAGAGAGATTCAGAAAAGATGGAACTCGAAAATGGTTGTGAAGAATGATTCATGCTTGATTGGGGTTGATTGAAGAAGTTGGAAGCTTGGTTCAAGCTTTAATGGAGGTTAGGGTTTTGGGCAAGAAGAAAAGAGGCTTGCATGTGGCTTCTAAGTGTTGAGGATGATGATTATGGACTCAAAGTGAAGGAAGAAGGGGAAAGAGGATTTTTGGAATTGAAATCCCTAACTTGGGATTATTCAGGTAACATAGACTTCCCCCAAAACCTCCCTTAGGGTGTTCTAGGCTTTACTATTAAAGTTATTAATTCCATAATTAGTTTATTAGTCATACTGAATGGTCTTGTATGGGGTTTGAATGAAATAGGGTTGGATGGTTGCCCCCAACCCCCTTAACCAATGTGTGATGTTTGTACTGTTGCGAGTTCCATTGAGCTCTAATCGGAATATTTAATATAGTTATCTTGTATGTTAAATATGTATGACTTTGGTCTTGTTGAGGCTCGACATTCGAGCTAGCCCATTTGTATGATTTTGGGGCAATAAGTTATTTGAGATTGAATTCGCATGTACTAAGATATATGTATTCGCTTAGTGTAGATGATACTTTGATAAGGGTATTAATCCTCTTTACACGTTTTAAGTTACCTAATGATCTTGGTTTCTTAATATGTTTTGGATTCCTAGTAATACATGTGTATGTGGCTTTGAAATCCTTGTTGAAATCATCTTGGATTGGATTGAAAATTGTTTATATGTGAGGATGTTTGCTTTTTAATTGCAAACCCTTCATATAAGTACTTCGGTCACTTTCGATGGCTGGGACCCCTTGGTAGGACTTCTATATGTCCTTGCTCATTTGATCTTTGGGCTTTGCCAAGTGGGTACATTCTATGATTCTTGTGATATGTATTGCATTATTAATTAGTGTTCCTTGATTGAATTGTGTGTGAAGTCCTGTGAGTAACATATCCTTGATTAATCCGAGCCAGTCACCCCATATAGGCGGAGGCTGGGGGAGTATACCCGGGTTGTTACAATATAAGGCGCTTGTATTCCTCTTATAGGAATTGTTTGGAATGTTTGCAATTTGCTCTGCAACCCCATCGTAAGTGATTAGCTACCACCTTTGCCGTTGGGGGGCCCCTTGACTTTATCCTTCTATATATAGGATTTTACCTATTCTGCGTTTGAGCTGGGCCTTTGGCTTTATCCTTGTATACGGGATTTTACTCATTTTGCAATTGGACTGGGTCAAGTGGGGACATTCATTGTGGTCCTTTGGACATTTGTTTGTAATTGCTTCTCTCTTTAAGATGTCAACTGCATTACTATGAATTGTGATTGGCTTGTAAACATTATTGAACACGTGTGTGCAATGATTATGAATTGAGGTTGGTGAAAAGTGATCGTGTTATATTTAGGTATGTGTTGATTTGTGTTTGGGAGTTGGAAACTTAGTTGCACTATCATGTTTGAGGATTGATTAAGTATAGTGAACAAATAAATATGTATATATTTAAGGGGAGGATTTTTCCATACATCGCACACCACGTATGGCTAGAAACAACGGTAAAAATATTTATGATTTCAAGTCTATGTTATTGAGTTTTATAAACTCACATTTGGGGCGTTGTTTTCAGGTACAACTGTTGAAGAGGTTTAGAGCATTGGATTGTGCTCGGTCTCGCTTATCTACGAGACCCGAGTCACCGGATCACCAGTCATGTCCTAAGTCTTAGGCTGTGTCCTAGTATTATGTGTAATTGTAATTATTTTACTTTATTATTATATTGAAAAAGAAGTTGTAATAATTAAAGTTAATTCCGCTTTCGAAACTCTGAGTTATGTTTAATATCTTCATAGCGTATTTTGTATAACGCTTAAGTATTCAGGGATTTTATTGAAGAAAGTCTGGTATAGGATTGTAATACAGGATTCTTCTTTATTATCAATCGGTATATGAAAATTTTTTCGAGTCTAATTCTATTTATTTAGGGTTTAATTGTAAGTAATTCCCTAATTAGAGTTAGGGTGTTACATTATGGTATCAGAGCAGTTCGACCCTCTCAGACTGTGATTCAAGTGTGCCTAGACGTGATCCGGTTTAGGAAAGAGTCAGTTGTGTCTGTAAGTCTAAGGTTTCTAAGTACTTTCGATAAATTATTGAGGTAGGCCACCTCAAGGATTTATTCTAAGTACGAGGGAATTGAAGACGAGCAGAATATTGTTTTATATGCTCGCTTTGCGAGACATCTTTATATAAGTGTGTGATGTTTGGTGTGACCCTTTGTAAATTCTGTCCATATATGCATTTCTCCACTCTTGACTTGGTTAGTTAGGGGCATAAAAGTAGCATTAAAAATCTTGCACTTTAGCTATATGATTGGATGGTTTGATTATATTGAAATGTATGTCAATTGTGGAGGTTTGAGGAAGAGATGATGCATTTATATCGATTGATTATGATACTTAACTTGGAATTACGAGTGTATGATTAAGTATGTGGTTGGTACTTGGTTGAGTAGATCTTGAACAAGGCCTTAGGAATAAAATTCTGCACTTGTATCCTTGTTGGATTGCTTGAATTGAGGTTTAAATTGCATGTCTTTATGAGTTAAAATTATGCACTATCATTGTTTGTTGGAATGCTTTGAATTAGAATAGATTTTGCATGTGAAAAGCTGTTAAAAAAAAAATCTGCACATGTGTATATACTTAGCATCTTTGAATTGGAATGGAAATACATGTATGATTGTGTAAAAATCCTGCACCTGAGTAGTTTGTTAGGATACTTGAGCTAGAGTTAATATGCATGCCTCATTGAGATAGAAAATCCTGCACTATTAGGGCTTGATGTATGCTTGTTTAAGAGTATTATTTTCATGTAAATCAAGAGATAAAATGCTGCACTATGTATTTGTAGTGAATTGTTGATTTGAGATGGGACTAACATGCTGATAATTCTACACTGTGGATACTTAAATGAATTGCATGATTAGGTTAAATGTGAGTTCTTCTCACATTAGGTGTGGGCAACCAATAAGTCCCACCATAGGGTTATCTTGCTTTGCTTGCATGTTCATATAGTTGAGGTGTTGGGTGAATTCTGGTTATCTAATATTAAAGGAATGAGTTTAGAAGTCTTGAGCATGGCTAAGTGAGGTTTGAGTAGAATTTTGGAATTTGAGATATGGTTTGGCTTTGCATGTAGTTATAAGTGTGTGCAAAGTGTTTGATTCATCATTTGAACTTGCTTGATCACTGATATTGATTTCTATTTGGTTGGATTTGATCTTGAATGGCTTGAATCAAGTTTTGGGAAGTTAGGAACTCTAAAAACCCATTTTTCTGCTAAATTCTGCAGGAGTGCTCTTGAGTTGCTCTTCGGATGCTCTTGAGCGCACTCCCTGTCGTTTGGAAAATAGAAGCAGCTGCAGGAGTGCTCTTGAGTTGCTCTTCAGGTGCTCTTGAGCGCACTTCTTGTCCTTTTTAAAACAGAAGCAGTTGTAGGAGTGCTCTTGAGTTGCTCTTCAGGTGCTCTTGAGCGCACTCCCTATTTATATAAAACAGAAGCAGTTGTAGGAGTGCTCTTGAGTTGCTCTTCAGGTGCTCTTGAGCGCACTCCCTATTTATTTAAAACAGAAGCAGCTGCAGGAGTGCTCTTGAGCTGCGCCCCAGGTGCTCTTGAGCGCACTCCCTGTCTCTTTTATTTAATTTTTGTCTGTTTCAATGGCTTAGAGGCTGAGAGGGCATGACCTTTAAGACCCTTTTTTAATCCTAATATGTTGATGGTTAATTGGACTAGCAACCTTGAGCAATAGGGCTTAATCTTATGGTTATATGCATGTATTTGATTGAAATTGTTTGTGTTTGAGGACTGTGAAGTAGTTACTTTGGAGTGTTATGGATCAATGATCCATATGTAGTGCCCTTATCTAAATGGGGTTTCAACCCTAAGTGAGGATTTATATGATTATTTAATATTATATTATTGTTTAATGCCTTGTGATTGATTTGATGTAGGCTTTGACAATCGGAGGGACCCAATATGGGCTACCTGAGAACCGAGCCGAGGTGTTACAACAAAAGGCATTGAATGTGATTGAGATTGAGGATGTTTGCATAAATATTGCAAACCCATCTTTGGTTATTTTTGGGTTTTTCCACTGACGGGGACTCCTTAGTGGAGCCAATTAAGGTTCTCACTCTTTTATTGAGTGGCACCAAGAGGGTCCATCCATTATGAATTGCAAATGCTGTGTAAACAATATTGAATAATTGTTGGCATTGATATGATATGAGGTATGTGACATGTGAATTGCTATGTGAACACTGTTGATTATTTGTTTGCATTAACTCTGGCATGACGTATGTAACCTGTGATTGATTATGTAACAATGTTGAACATTGTTGCATTACTTATGATTGAGGATTATGTTATACGCTTATTTGTGATCAATTGATTCCATAGTTATTCCTCAATAGGTAAGTGCTCCTAATGGTGACCTTACTGTTAACAGTGTTAGTAAGCATGACCAATTTTCAACTATTAATTTTGAGAAGGTCACTTTGGATATATTGTACCTAGAGTGGGTTCATAACTTTGTTAAACCTTTATCGTGATCGTTTACTTCAATAGCATTTACATTTAGAATTGATAAGTAAGGGTTTCTAGTGGTATGGCCTTGTGAATTTAGGATGGGCATTCATAGTCGATTAGGCTCTCAACACTTGTTAACTAGTCAAGCTTGTTTGATCTAACCATTGTGAATGGATCTCAAGTTGATTGATGTAACACCCGAGGACGAGATCGACCTCGTATTAGGACGTCGTATCGAGACCTCGCGTCGAGACCTCGTACCAAGACCTCGTGACGAGATCGCGTGCCAAGGTCATATGTCGAGCTGATGAGGTCGCGTACCGAGCTGAGGAGGTCGCATGTCGAACTGAGGAGGCCGCGTACACGAACTCGTGTTAGAGCCTTGTGTGCTTGCACGAGCATCCTGGTCGACATCGTGTCGAGATGATAACACTCGTATCTTTTACGAATAATACTTAGCGTTAGTATATTTTGTTGTGATTATGAGAGAGGACAGATTGGATGGGTTAGACTTGTTGTTAGATTAATATCTTACTTTAAAATCCAGGTGTCGCTTAAATTGTGGTTTTATAAAAGATAAATTCTTTTAAAATGGTTTTCTTGTAATTAACTTTTGTTTAAGAGATATTTAAGGGAGATAAGCCCAAACTTTTTCTTTTTCCACCAGCTGTAGATAAGTGTCATGATTAGTTTTCTCCACCTACTTAAATATCACGATCAGCCGCCTCAAATCCTCACTTGCTATTTCTTTCTTTCTTCTTCTCCAAGTTTCCTTCTCTTCTCCAAACCTCCATTGAAGAACCTTGAGTTCGTTGAGCTTCTGCATAAAATTTCATCATCAACCTTGTTTCTTATCATATTCTCGACCTATATCACCATCTCGACCATCTGTAGAGGTATGGAAAAACAGAATTTTCTCTTCTTTATGCTCTTTGTTTAGCTCTACTTCTTCCTTCCATTTTAGCTAATTCTATGCTTCCAAATCAGGTCATATTGATAGGTTTTCTTCTTCATGACATTACCTACCTTTCTAACCATTTATTTGAGTTTGAAAAAAAAACAAATTGTTTCCTCTGTTTTCTGCAAGTAAGTAGCGCCCAGAACCCTCCCTACTTGGCTTGTGTTGATTTCCTTTTGAGTTTTAAATTTTAACATAAGTGGTTATGGTCTTATTTTAAATTGCTGGACCATGACGAAAATATTTTTAAGAAATATAAACTTAGATTTTGATTAAGTTGTGCTTAAGGTATTATTTGATTTTAAGCTTGAATTAGTACTTGGGAAAAAATGGCTTTGTCTGATGATGTTTGAAAGAAGTTTTTAATAAATTTTAGAGAAAAGGAGTTATTTTGTAATGTTTGAATTCTGGTTGTATTGGTTTAAGTTCTTAAGTTTTAATGTTACTTGGGTTGTGGTTAAGAATGGGATATGAGAGCTAAGTGTTATTAGAACCTATAGATCGAACTAAGTTGTACTCGTATTAGGCAGTGTGATTTCCGAGATCGTGCTGCAAGGAGATCCGGGTATACGAGAACACGAAACCGAGGTCGACTAAGAGCCGTGCGTGTCGAGATCGAGTTAGAGGAGTCGAAGTCGAGCTCATTTGAAGACAGCCATGTTGAGGTCGTTGTCGTGCAGCGTTAGCTTGGAGTTCGGTAAGGGCAACTCTTAGACATTATTAAGGCTTTATTTTATATGTTGTGAATTGTGTATTGCTTGTTGAATTGCGTTTTCTTCATGCAAATTGTTTCATTGCTTAAATGATTGAATTGCGTTTTCTTCATGTTAAGCGTGCTCTCTTTATTTGATATGTGATCAAGTAATTTTATGTGCCACTCCTTGACTGCGGCGAGCTAATCATCGAGTGAGAGAGCTAGGCGAGTCGTATGACGTTTTTGAGCCGTGACCCGGATAACTAAGGGTGCTAGGTCCCCTTTTGTTTACGGGAGATTGACTAGGCGTCGCATTATCAGTTTGGGGTTGGACCTGCTGATTAATGCATGGTATCGGTTTGGGGTTGGACCTGCCGCTTACCTATTGCGTCAGTTTGGGGTTAGACCTGCTGGCGATATTCCGGAATAAGAGTCGAGTCTAGAGTGAGATGGTCGAGTTACGTTTGGTGAATGTTATACTTTGTTGTTTACTTATTTCTTTATGTCTGGATTATCTTGATTTGTTGAGAAGTTGACCCTTTCCCGTGGTACCTTCAATCCATGACGGTTACCCAGGCGATGTCGAGGGTGCAGGGAACTCGACAGCAGATGATGGCGAGGAGGACGTCGATGAGGATCAGGGCGCCGACCTCTATTTGTCGTGATTGGCTTTGTTTATGTTATGTTTCTTGGGGTAGCTGTTATATAACTTTTGTGTACAGTGGCTGTGACCAGTTTGGGACGGGTGATGTTTTGTTATTTTGAGCACAGGGTAGATCGCGGTTTTACTTTTGAGCAAACCTGCGTGGGTGTCTGCCGAAAGTACCCCCAGGGTATGATTGCTCTTTTGAAGTCGTCATACCTTAGGTGTATTTTCTTTGTACATTATTACTATGTCTTTTGTATGCACTTTTTATATCTTGTATATATATGAGTATGTAATTGTTACCTGCGTGTTGTATTTAGGACTTAAATCTTGTGTCTTAGTTGCACCATGTTGCGAAAAGCTGTAAGTGCACGAGCTGGTTTTAAAAATAATATGTAGACCGTACTTTCCTAAAAAGGCACAAGAGTATCTTGAGCTCGGTGTGTCGAGCTCGGTAACTCGAGCTCGGTATGTTGAGCTCGGTAGCGGTCCGGAAACGGGTCGTTACAATGTTGGTATCAGAGCAGTTCGGTTCTGACTGAGCTGTGCATAGGAAATTTGGACTGGTCACTGTGTCGGGATAGATATATATATGTGTTGGGTACCTAATTGTACTATGTTGATTGCTGTTTGATTAAGTGAAGCACTTATTGCTTGAAAAATTGTTTGAACTGTTTCTTGATTGAAGCAGTGTGTTTTAACACATTCTTGTTGTGAGATTCTGACAGGGTTTTGAACTTTGTGGAATCTAATGCCACCTCGTAGGGATACGACGGCTGTACCTGAGAACGTCGACATGGAACGAGCGATTCAAGCTATGACCGAGATGGTCGCGCCATGGCTCAACAATCACCGCCGCAACTCAACAGCCTAACGCGATGGCTCAACAGACGGCAGCGTTGACCCAAAGAGAACTTGCAAAGAACAAAGAACGAGCAGAGCGAAATGCTGAAGCTAGAGGGTTGGCCGACTTTAGGAAGCATGATCCACCGAAGTTCTACGGTGAGCCAAATCCAGAAAAAGCTGATCTTTGGATGCAAGAGATTGAGAAGATCTTCGAGGCACTCCATTGCCCGAACAATGTAAAGGTAGACTACGCCACCTATCTGCTACTGGGAGATGCAGAATATTGGTGGAAGGGAGTGAAGCAAACATTTATAGCAGAACGTCGTGAAAGGTTCTTGGACAAGTACTTTCCTGATACTGCACGAGCTGAAAAAGAGCAAGAGTTTCTTCAATTGCAAAGAAGGCAATGACAAAGGTCCGAGTATGCAGCCAAGTTCGAGTCACTGGCAAGGTACTTCAGTCCATTTAGTGACCGAGTTGACCAAAGATGGTTAAGTCAGAGGTTCCAACGAGGTCTGAGATTTGATATTCAGAAGTCAGTGGTATCATTGAGGATTCGAAACCTCCAAGAGCTGATAGATCGCTGTGTCGAGGTAGAAGGAGTAAGAAGCCACAAGAAGAAGACTGGCCCAGGTGGACCAATGAGACCTCAGGGCCTGGGACAGAGATTTGCACAGAAAGGAAAGCAACTTAAGAAGCCTTACAGCCGACCTCAGGGGAACAACAATAATAGAGGACAATGTCGTCCGATGACCCCGAGCGCGAGTGGAAGTCGATCGTGTCGAGGTGACTTGTTTCCGTTGTGGAAAGACGGGACATTATGCGAATAACTGTACTCAGAAGGAGGATGTGTGCTACAATCAGAGGAAGCCAGGGCATTTTTCCAAGGATTGTCCCACACCTAAAGTCAACCGCAATGCATGCGGCGAAGGCAAAAGAGAAGCGTCAGGTAGCTAAAGGCAGAGTCTTCTGCATAAGCGGCGAGGAAGCAGAGCAAGCTGATGATCTTATCCAAGGCAAATGTGAGATAGAGGGTAAACCCTTATCCGTTCTCTTTGATTAGTGCAACCCATTCCTTTATTTCTTCGATTGTGTGAACCATTTGAATCGATCGTGACTGCTTTACCGTTCAAATTGGTAGTTACGACCCCAGCTGCTAAAACCTTAGTTACCAACACTGCATGTCTTAATTGTGTATTGGTTATTCAGAGTAGAAAGTTTGTGGTCAATTTGGTTTGTTTGCCTCTTAAGGGTTTAGATGTCATCCTCGGGATGGATTGGTTGTCATACCACCATGTCCTCTTGGACTGTGCCCGTAAAACTGTAATTTTTCCAGACCTTGGAGTTTCCAATTATCTTTCTACTGAACGTATTGGAGTTTCTTTGAAAGAAGGAACTAGGAATACATGTATCCGCTAGTTCAAGTTTCCCCAGATCGAAGTGAAGAATGTACCGGTGGTGTGTGACTTTGAGGACGTTTTCCGAAGACGTGCCAGGGTTACCACCGAGTCACGAGAGGTCGAAGTTCTCCATCGACCGATTCCAGGGACAGACCTATTTCAATAGCGCCTACAGGATGTCTCCTGCCGAGATGAAGGAACTAAAGTCCCAGATTGAACATTTGGAGTCAAAGCAATTCATACGACCGAGCGTGTCACCGTGGGGAGCTCCAGTGTTGTTGGTCAAGAAGAAGGATGGACGATCCAGACTGTGCGTGGACTATCGTCAACTCAACAAGGCTACTGTGAAGAACCGATATCCGTTACCACGTATTGACGACTTGATGGATCAACTTCGTGGAGCGGCGATGTTTTCAAGGATAGACTTGAAGTCGGGCTACCATCAGATTCGCGTGAAGGAGGAAGATGTCTCCAAAACAGCGTTCAGGACTAGATATGGGCATTATGAGTACTTAGTGATGCCGTTTGGAGTGACAAATGCGCCAGCTGTGTTTATGGACTATATGAATAGGATTTTCCATTCATTTTTGGATCAGTTCGTTGTAGTGTTCATCGACGACATATTGATCTATTCGAAGAACCGAGAAGAGCACGAAGAACACTTACGTCGAGTACTACAGATATTGCGCGAGAAGCAACTTTATGTGAACTCGTCCAAGTGTGAATTTTGGCTTGAAGAGGTGAATTTTCTTGGACACGTGATTTCCAAAGGAGGGATAGCTGTGGATCCAACTAAGATTGAGGCTGTGTTAGCGTGGGAACAACCGAGGACGGTTACTGAGATCAGAAGTTTTGTTGGCTTAGCAGGCTATTATCGAAGATTCATTGAAGATTTTTCGAAGATTGTCGCGCCTCTTACACGACTTACGAGGAAAGATCAACCTTTTGCCTGGACCGAGGAGTGTGAATCCAGTTTTCAAAGACTGAAGGAGTTCTTGACAACAGCGCCTGTGTTGATTTTGCCTCAACCCGAAGAGCCTTACGAGGTGTATTGTGATGCGTCACACCAGGGATTGGGATGCGTGCTGATGCAACATCGGAAAGTGGTAGCATATGCTTCAAGACAGCTTAAGATCCACGAGAGAAACTACCCTACTCACGATTTGGAGCTGGCAGCGGTGGTTTTCGCGCTGAAGATATGGAGGCACTATCTTTATGGGAGCACTCTTACTGTTTTCAGCGATCACAAGAGCTTGAAGTACCTGTTCGATCAGAAAGAGCTCAACATGCGTCAGCGTAGATGGACGGAATTTCTCAAGGACTACGACTTTACGTTGGAATACCATCCCGGTAAGGCTAACGTAGTAGCAGATGCATTGAGCAGAAAGAGCGTTTTAGCCTCAGCAATGATGATCAAGGAGTTGGAGATGCTCGAGAAGTTCCGAGACTTGAGGTTGAATGTGGAAGTTTCACCAGGAAACCGAGATTTGGTATGCTTACCATTTCTAACAGATTGTTGGGCGAGATCCGAGACCAAAGAGGTTCATGACGAGCTCCTGCAAGAAAAGGTTCATTGATAGCGCTAGGAAAGCGTAATTCCAAGTCGAGCGACAACATTTTAAGGTGCAATGGCCGAGTGTGTGTACCTAATGTGGCGGAGCTGAGAAAGTTAATACTTGACGAAGCGCATAAGAGCAATTTTAGTATTCATCCAGGAGTTACGAAGATGTATCAAGACTTGAAGAAGCATTTTTGGTGGTCTAGAATGTAGAAGCAAGTGGTCGAGCACGTAGCCGTGTTTAACGTGTCGAAGCGAAGGTGGAGCACCAACGACCGCGGAATGCTACAATCGCTGACGCATCAAAGATGGAAATGGGATAGTATTTCCATGGATTTCGTTGTAGGTTTACCGAAGACGCAGAAGAAGAATGATTCGATTTGGGTGATCGTCGACCGATTGACCAAATCTACTCATTTCTTACCAGTGAGGTCGACATACAACGTGGAAAAGTCGACCGAGATCTACATCGCGAGATAGTACGACTACATGGAATACCCTCTTCGATTGTGTCGGACCGAGATCCAAGTTCACGCCTCATTTTTGGAGGGAATTGCAGGAAGCGATGGGAACCGAGCTCGAGCTTAGCTCGGCATATCATCCTCGGGATCGACGGTCAAACCGAGAGAACGATCCAATCGCTTGAAGATTTGTTGCGGCGTGTGCGTTAGATCACCGAGGAAGTTGGGACGATGTCTTACCATTGGTGGAGTTCACCTATAATACTTGCTTTCCATGCAAGTATTGGAATGGCACCTTTTGAAGCATCAGATGGACTAAGTGTCAGACACCTCTTTGTTGGTACCAGGATGGCGAGCGTTCTGTTGTAGGACCAGATATGATCCAGCAGACTACGGAGAAGATCCGTTTGATTAGAGACAGAATGCGAACGTCTCAAAGTCGACAGAAGAGTTATGCAGATCAAAGACGTCGACCACTCGAGTTCGAGGAAGGAGAGCATGTATTTCTTAGAGTTACCCCCACTATTGGAGTTGGTCGAGCGATCAAATCCAAGAAACTTACCCCGAAATTTATTGGACCTTATCAGATTCTTCGTCGTATTGGTCCAGTGGCATATCAGATTGCTTTGCCACCCTTCTTGTCGAACATACATGATGTTTTTCACGTCTCACAGTTACGAAAGTATGTTTTCGACCCTTCTCATGTTATCGAACTGGATGTGATCCAACTGAGGGACGACTTATCTTTCGAAGCATCACCAGCAAGGATTGTTGACCGGAAAGCCAAGCAGTTGCGGAACAAAGAGATCCAACTTGTCAAAGTTGTGTGGGATCAGAAGACTGGAGATGCGACTTGGGAGCTGGAAGAGAAGATGAAGACTCAATACCCAGAACTTTTTCATGGTAAGTAATTTATTTGCAATTTCGAGGACGAAATTTTTTTAGAGGGAGAGATTGTAACACCCGAGGACGAGATCGACCTCGTATTAGGACGTCGTATCGAGACCTCGCGTCGAGACCTCGTACCAAGACCTCGTGACGAGATCCCGTACCAAGATCGCGTGCCAAGGTCATATGTCGAGCTGATGAGGTCGCGTACCGATCTGAGGAGGTCGCATGTCGAACTGAGGAGGCCGCGTACACGAACTCGTGTTAGAGCCTTGTGTGCTTGCACGAGCATCCTGGTCGACATCGTGTCGAGATGATAACACTCGTATCTTTTACGAATAATACTTAGCGTTAGTATATTTTGTTGTGATTATGAGAGAGGACAGATTGGATGGGTTAGACTTGTTGTTAGATTAATATCTTACTTTAAAATCCAGGTGTCGCTTAAATTGTGGTTTTATAAAAGATAAATTCTTTTAAAATGGTTTTCTTGTAATTAACTTTTGTTTAAGAGATATTTAAGGGAGATAAGCCCAAACTTTTTCTTTTTCCACCAGCTGTAGATAAGTGTCATGATTAGTTTTCTCCACCTACTTAAATATCACGATCAGCCGCCTCAAATCCTCACTTGCTATTTCTTTCTTTCTTCTTCTCCAAGTTTCCTTCTCTTCTCCAAACCTCCATTGAAGAACCTTGAGTTCGTTGAGCTTCTGCATAAAATTTCATCATCAACCTTGTTTCTTATCATATTCTCGACCTATATCACCATCTCGACCATCTGTAGAGGTATGGAAAAACAGAATTTTCTCTTCTTTATGCTACTGTTTAGCTCTACTTCTTCCTTCCATTTTAGCTAATTCTATGCTTCCAAATCAGGTCATATTGATAGGTTTTCTTCTTCATGACATTACCTACCTTTCTAACCATTTATTTGAGTTTGAAAAAAAAACAAATTGTTTCCTCTGTTTTCTGCAAGTAAGTAGCGCCCAGAACCCTCCCTACTTGGCTTGTGTTGATTTCCTTTTGAGTTTTAAATTTTAACATAAGTGGTTATGGTCTTATTTTAAATTGCTGGACCATGACGAAAATATTTTTAAGAAATATAAACTTAGATTTTGATTAAGTTGTGCTTAAGGTATTATTTGATTTTAAGCTTGAATTAGTACTTGGGAAAAAATGGCTTTGTCTGATGATGTTTGAAAGAAGTTTTTAATAAATTTTAGAGAAAAGGAGTTATTTTGTAATGTTTGAATTCTGGTTGTATTGGTTTAAGTTCTTAAGTTTTAATATTACTTGGGTTGTGGTTAAGAATGGGATATGAGAGCTAAGTGTTATTAGAACCTATAGATCGAACTAAGTTGTACTCGTATTAGGCAGTGTGATTTCCGAGATCGTGCTGCAAGGAGATCCGGGTATACGAGAACACGAAACCGAGGTCGACTAAGAGCCGTGCGTGTCGAGATCGAGTTAGAGGAGTCGTAGTCGAGCTCGTTTGAAGACAGCCGTATTGAGGTCGTTGTCGTGCAGCGTTAGCTTGGAGTTCGGTAAGGGCAACTCTTAGACGTTATTAAGGCTTTATTTTATATGTTGTGAATTGTGTATTGCCTGTTGAATTGCGTTTTCTTCATGCAAATTGTTTCATTGCTTAAATGATTGAATTGCGTTTTCTTCATGTTAAGCATGCTCTCTTTATTTGATATGTGATCAAGTAATTTTATGTGCCACTCCTTAGTGCGCGAGCTAATCATCGAGTGAGAGAGCTAGGCGAGTCGTATGACGCTTTTGAGCCGTGACCGGATAACTAAGGGTGCTAGGTCCCCTTTTGTTTACGGAGATTGACTAAGCGTCGCATTATCGATTTGGGGTTGGACCTGCCGATTAATGCATGGTATCGGTTTGGGGTTGGACCTGCTTACCTATTGCGTCGGTTGGGGTTGGACTGTGGCGATATTCCTAATAAGAGTCGAGTCTAGAGTGAGATGGTCGAGTTACGTTTGGTGAATGTTATACTTTGTTGTTTACTTATTTCTTTATGTCTGGATTATCTTGATTTGTTGAGAAGTTGACCCTTTCCCGTGGTACCTTCAATCCATGACGGTTACCCAGGCGATGTCGAGGGTGCAGGGAACTCGACAGCAGATGATGGCGAGGAGGACGTCGACGAGGATCAGGGCACCGACCTCTATTTGTCGTGATTGGCTTTGTTTATGTTATGTTTCTTGGGGTAGCTGTTATATAACTTTTGTGTACAGTGGCTGTGACCAGTTTGGGACGGGTGATGTTTTGTTATTTTGAGCACAGGTAGATCCGGTTTTACTTTTGGAGCAGCCCCCTGCGTGGGTGTCTTCCGGAAGTACCCCCAGGGTATGATTGCTCTTTTGAAGTCGTCATACCTTAGGTGTATTTTCTTTGTACATTATTACTATGTCTTTTGTATGCACTTTTTATATCTTGTATATATATGAGTATGTACTTGTTACCTGCGTATTGTATTTAGGACTTAAATCTTGTGTCTTAGTTGCACCATGTTTCGAAAAGCTGTAAATACTCTGATGTGCACGAGCTGGTTTTAAAAATAATATGTAGACCGTA
Organism: Calophaca sinica; assembly: GCA_037113605.1. Lineage (NCBI taxonomy): Eukaryota > Viridiplantae > Streptophyta > Magnoliopsida > Fabales > Fabaceae > Calophaca > Calophaca sinica. Next base: position 39,792,200 of record CM073734.1, read on the forward strand.
CTTTCCTAAAAAGGCACAAGAGTATCATTTTAAAACACATCGCATACAAGGTATCTTGAGCTCGGTGTGTCGAGCTCGGTAACTCGAGCTCGGTATGTTGAGCTCGGTAGCGGTCCGGAAACGGGTCGTTACAATTGATAACCACGAAGCCCTCTAAAGCACCTATTGGACCTTGATTAGAAATACCTTAGTGTTTTCTAAAATCAAAAAGGGGTACTGATGAACTAGACTTCCTAATACCTAAGTTGTAATTAGGGAACCTGGAATGGCATTCAAGCCCTAAGCTTTCTAGGCGTAGCTACTTTGGGGGAATAACTAGCCTGAGGAAGAGTGTTAGACCATAGTCATGGGACCACAAGGGTCTTAGTATAGCTAAATCAGCGGGAATTCAGAGAAATTAATGTCTATGCTAGATTCAATAGCCGAGGTATGAAGTGACGTTGTTTGACCAATTACAAACTTTGTCTTGACTTAATAAGCGTCTTATTGGAGATAAGACTTAGTTTGTAACTGGTTAGCTAAATCACAAATCCTCCAGATAGTTGACATAGGGTAGCTATTAATTCTTTTCGAAATTCCGATAATTTAGGACGAGTTAGAAAGGAACTTACTCATTCGAAGAAGAGTAGGATTAGAGTTCGCAGCGGAAGCTCAGAGAGCAGAACCTCTGTAAGGATAAGGTTAGAAGGTAAGGCGAATTTGGGGACAAAATTCCTAAAAGGTGGGGAGTACTGTAACATCCCAAATTCCCTAAGCCTAATTATTAGAGAACCTAAGTGGATAAGGGATTTAATCCCTCAGTATTAAAAATAGTTCGAAGCCATAATTTCGCAATTTAAAACCAATTTGGAACTAAAGGGTAAAATAGTAATTTTATCCAATAAATTAGGAAACGTGGGACTAATTATTTAGGAGTAGTTTTAATTGATTAAATTACTCAAGATTTTATTAAGAAGCAAAGGTTAAATTGTGAAATTGAGTAAGGGCCTATAAGTTAGTTTTTTTACTAAACCATTGACCATCACCCCACCATGCTCCCTATTCCACTTACTTGCACCCTAGCACCCTCTCATTCTCCTTATTCCTTCCCCTTATTTCGATCTGCAGAAGCAAAAAGAAAGGAAAAAATAGAAAAAAACAAAAGAAAGAAAAGAAAGAAAGAAGGAGGGAGAGAAGAAGGGAAGGGCGTGCGTGGAAGAAGAGGAAGAAGAGGCGAGTCAGCTCAGTGACATGTGACCGCCATTGAGGTGGTGGTACACCACCTTGCTTCGGGAGAGAGAAGAGGCCGAGAGAGAGAGAGGGAACTCCAGAGAGAGAAAGAGAGAGAGAGAGCTCGAGGGTTAGAGAGAGAGTTCGTGAGAGAGAGATTCAGAAAAGATGGAACTCGAAAATGGTTGTGAAGAATGATTCATGCTTGATTGGGGTTGATTGAAGAAGTTGGAAGCTTGGTTCAAGCTTTAATGGAGGTTAGGGTTTTGGACAAGAAGAAAAGAGGCTTGCATGTGGCTTCTAAGTGTTGAGGATGATGATTATGGACTCAAAGTGAAGGAAGAAGGGGAAAGAGGATTTTTGGAATTGAAATCCCTAACTTGGGATTATTCAGGTAACATAGACTTCTCCCAAAACCTCCCTTAGGGTGTGCTAGGCTTTACTATTAAATTTATTAAGTACTTCGGTCACTTTCGATGGCTGGGACCCCTTGGTAGGACTTCTATATGTCCTTGCTCATTTGATCTTTGGGCTTTGCCAAGTTTGTACATTCTATGATTCTTGTGATATGTATTGCATTATTAATTAGTGCTCCTTGATTGAATTGTGTGTGAAGTCCTGTGAGTAACATATCCTTGATTAATCCGAGCCAGTCACCCCATATAGGCGGAGGCTGGGGGAGTATACCCGGGTTGTTACAATATAAGGCGCTTGTATTCCTCTGATAGGAATTGTTTGGAATGTTTGCAATTTGCTCTGCAACCCCATCGTAAGTGATTAGCTACCACCTTTGCCGTTGGGGGGCCCCTTGACTTTATCCTTCTATATATAGGATTTTACCTATTCTGCGTTTGAGCTGGGCCTTTGGCTTTATCCTTGTATACGGGATTTTACTCATTTTGCAATTGGACTGGGTCAAGTGGGGACATTCATTGTGGTCCTTCGGACATTTGTTTATAATTGCTTCTCTCTTTAAGATGTCAACTGCATTACTATGAATTGTGATTGGCTTGTAAACATTATTGAACACGTGTGTGCAATTATTATGAATTGAGGTTGGTGAAAAGTGATCGTGTTATATTTAGGTATGTGTTGATTTGTGTTTGGGAGTTGGAAACTTAGTTGCACTATCATGTTTGAGGTTTGATTAAGTATAGTGAACAAATATATATATATATATATAATATATATATTTAAGGGGAGGATTTTTCCATACATCGCACACCACGTATGGCTGGAAACAACGGTAAAAATATTTATGATTTCAAGTCTATGTTATTGAGTTTTATAAACTCACATTTGGGGCGTTGTTTTCAGGTACAACTGTTGAAGAGGTTTAGAGCATTGGATTGTGCTCGGTCTCGCTTATCTACGAGACCCGAGTCACCGGATCACCAGTCATGTCCTAAGTCTTAGGCTATGTCCTAGTATTATGTGTAATTGTAATTATTTTACTTTATTATTATATTGAAAAAGAAGTTGTAATAATTAAAGTTAATTCCGCTTTCGAAACTCTGAGTTATGTTTAATATCTTCGTAGCGTATTTTGTATAACGCTTAAGTATTCAGGGATTTTATTGAAGAAAGTCTGGTATAGGATGGTAATACAGGATTCTTCTTTATTATCAATCGGTATGTGAAATTTTTTTCGAGTCTAATTCTATTTATTTAGGGTTTAATTGTAAGTAATTCCCTAATTAGAGTTAGGGTGTTACAATATTTATGTGGAAGAAGAAACTTCAGTAGAGTCTCATTTGTAAGAATGTGTTAGGCCGACACATTTTTACACTCAGGAATATATTGGAGGCTATTTTTACGCATCGGATGTTCATTACCTTCTGCTTATAAAACTTCTCATTTTACTTTCTCGTGAAAGTAGAGCCTAACAAATTCTTATGTGGAGACTTATCTCTAGATGACCTGTTTAACCCTTTTCTTTGCAATTGTTGTTTATATTATCTTTTATGTACTATGATAAAGTTCCAATGACCCTTCTACATTATTGAACTCCTTAGAGTATAGCGAACGAGTATAAGATAGACGACACCTATTTTACTTTGTTTTCGATGTTTACGCAAATTTTGAGGGCAAAATTTCTTTTAAGGGGGTAGAGTGTAACACCCCGTATTTTTCATATGTTGTATATTTTTAAATATGTGTTTATTTCATTAATTATTATGAAATGTTGAATTTGTAATTATTTGTATTTTTAGAAATTGCACCAATATATTATTTAATATTTTATTTTTATAAAATATTAGTATTTGAAATGTCATTTATTTGGGAAAAATATTTTGGGCTAAAGAGGTGTAAAAAAAAATGAGTTTGAGGGGTTAAAAAGGTTTTAAATTTATATAAAAATGAATTTTTACGGATTATACACCCCTCATTTTCATAGACTATTTCATGCTAATTTTTTATTATTATGTGTTAATTAAATTTTAATGTGTGATTATGTTTAATAATGTTTTACGAGTATATGAAAGTGTTTAGGAATCCATTAGGGTTGATTCGAAACTAAAGTGCACAATTTAGGACACCTTTGAGGGAGTTCAAGACTTGCTTTGATTCATGAAATAATTCAGTCATCGTATTCTGTATTTTAGAACCCTTTAACGACTAAATTTCATTTAATCACCTTCATGAAAGTTGTAGATATTTGCCTCTGCTTTCATTTGGCTTTCGTTTGACTCAAATCCAATGACTAGAAATGAAGATAAGCTTTAAGGAGTCAGTGCTGCCCTAGTGTAGCTTTTGGAATGGTTGAGTAAACTTACACTGACTTTTTATCCCCGTTAGAGTCCGATTCTTACCATGATCATTAGAGAAGAATTTGTAGGAAATTGTCTTAGATTTCCAATGCAACAAAGAAATCCTCAATCGGACAATCCTTCGTTTTTTCACTTTTTACCACCCTAGACTATACAATTCCGACCCAAAATCACCCCTAAGCCCATTTTGACCTTATAAACTTAGTGAGACCCTCATTTGCACCTTGCAATAGAAACACAAACCCTAGGTGCCTCTCTTTTCCCTTTCCCTCGCTTCCCTCATCTTCTCTCTTCCTTGGAGGAGATCGAGCAAACTAGACTGATCAAATTCTTTGTGATGCCGTAAAGAAGAACAAGGACAGAGCTTCATTTGATTCAAACATATTAGTAAGTCTCTCACCCTCTTATTGATGTTAGGATTTTAACCTCAAAACCGAATTCTAACGATTTCTATGCGTTTCTTCGTTTTCGTAGCGAACCTTTTCCCGAAGGACCATCGCGAGATACCGTCTCCTTCCATCCCTGCATGTTAAACTCGATTTTAACCTAAAGGTAAGGGGGAGATTATTGTGGTTGGGTATATTTGAGGAGATAGGTGAACGGGTTGTCCTTAGACCCCATTGTTTGATAAATGATTGATGTGTAGGCAAAACAAATAAATTATATATATATTGCTTGCTGTTTTTAATTGATTAAACGATTAAAAGGTTGTTTAAGGGCTTTATGAATACTGGGCTATTAAATTCATATGCCGTTAATTGTAGTAATGATTAGTAGTGTTCGAATCAATGAATTGTGTTTTGAAATTATGTAAATGGTTAGAATAGTTATTGTTTTTAAAAGCTAATGTTAGTTGGAAATTTTAGAATAGTTTATTTTACCTCATTTATGTTGGAACCTAAACGATTGAGAAGTTTAGACCCTCATTAATTTTGATGATAACAAAGTATTTGCCAGTGAACAGTTTATCTTCTGATAAGTTTTGGAGTGTCTAGGTATTAAAATCACTCATGTTTTATAACTCACTCAAGCAAGAAGAAGAAATTCACAAGAGTTTGAATACATTCAATGCGTGTCTGCATCCGGTTCACTCTAATGTCTTGTCTAAAGCAAGCTTCCAGTAGTGTTATCTTTTGACATATAGATTACTCAACTGCTGCGAGCGTCCATCCATTATTCTGAGAAAGCATTTGGTCTATTAATGAATCACGTGATGGTCACGTCTGTGCTCTTCTACCTCAACTATTTTGGAACGGAATTCGAATTTTATTTGGTGCGCTCATTTTGATGTACGAGGTATCAAAGGTGACACCTTTAGTAAAAGATAAAATTTGTACAAGGCAATTGTGAAAAGTAGATAGTACAAAAATAGTATTGTGTACTACTCTGATAATTCTCTGGAAAGGAAGAAAATGACAACATTTCAAATTACCTTACTCAATGATATGGAGCTGAAATTTACTACAACGGTAATACCCCTCAAACACTCTTATAAATACCCCAAGGTATTCATTGAAGAAGGTTGCCAAAAATGTTGGAACCTAAACGATTGAGAAGTTTAGACCCTCATTAATTTTGATGATAACAAAGTATTTTCAAGATAACAATTTATCTTCTAACATATCTTTGAGTGTACAGGTATCAAAGCTTCATATATTTGTACAAAACACTCAAGAAAGAAGAAGAAATTTACAAGAGAATTGAATACACTCCACTGATGTCAGCATCCGAACTCACTCCAGCGTCTTGCTAACAGCGAGCGTCCGGTAGTATTACTCTTTGACACGTGGAATACTTAATTGCTATGAGTGTCCGTCCTCTGTTCTGAGCGAGCGTCTGATCTCTTTAATGAAGCACGTGATGATCACGTTTTTGCTCTTAACCTCAGAATGTTCTGGAACGGAATTCAAGATTTTGTGCGCTCATTTTGATGTACGAGGAAGCAAAGGTGACACCTTTAGCATAAGACAAAAATCGTACAAGGCAATTGTGAAAAGCAGATAGTACGAAAACGGTAATATGTATTATTCTAATATTCTCTGAAAAGGAAGAAAATGACTACATTTCTAATTACCTCACTCAATGAAAATAAGCTATTTTTTTACTGCAAACGGTAATATCCCTGAAGTCTCCTACAAATACCCCAAGGTATTCATTGAAGAAGGTGGCCAGAACTAAGACTGAAATTGCTAGAACAAATTCTGAGAAAGAAAGAAACGTTATTTTGGAAGCATCATCACTCTGAGTGAGCAATCAAATTTCGTGCCAAGTCTCTGGTCTACAAAGAACTGAACTCAGCGTCTTAAACTTTCTTTTAGAAAGCTACTCTGTTTTGATCTTAATCTTTTCATCCTCTCTGTGAGAGTTATTTTGATTGTATTCAAAAGAATATTCTCTTTTGTAAACAGTATTTGGCCTAGTTAAGGCTTTGTTCCTCAAAGACTCGATCGTACTGAGTCGTTTTGAGAAGTTGAGAGTATTGTCAAGTTTGTGACAGTAGAATACTCTTGAGGAAAATTGTAATCAGTTGATTATAGTGAAAAATCCTTCAGGATCGAAGGGACTAGACGTAGCTACCAGTTGGTGGTGAACTAGTATAAATCTCTGTGTCCTTACTTTACTGCTTTACATTTATCTTTACCTTGCTCAGTAAAACAAGTTTTCATAAACGGCTTTATTTCCTGCATCCGGTTAGTCTCTCGTCATCCGGTTAGTTTCTCAGCGTCCGATAAACAAACAGTTTTGAAAAATCTGTGTTCTTAGTGCTTTTAACTTAAAGTTTGCTAAAAGTATTTGAACACAATTCAACCCCCCTTCTTGTATTCACGTTCAGTTGGTACCAGAGCTCGGCCTCTTGGTTGAGCACTTAACAGTGTTAAGAGAAAAGATCCTATACTGTGAACATGTCTATTGAAGGTGGTCATATGAACCGTCCTCCTCTATTCAATGGAGAAAAATTTGATTACTGGAAAGATAAGATAAAGCTTTCTTTGAGGCACAACAACTTGAGTTGTGGGATATAGTTCAAAGTGGTTACATTCCTCCCACTAATGCTCGTGGTGTTGCTATAGCCAAAGAAGATTGGAATGATGAGCAGAAAAAGAGATATCAAACCAATCAAAAAGCTAGATTCATTCTTATCTATGCTATGACAGAAAAAGAATATGATAAATGTGGCAAATTTGATGCTGCCAAAGAAATCTGGGACTCACTTGTTTTATCTTACGAAGGCTCTACCCAAGTAAGAGAAACCAAAGCTAGCATGATGGTTTGCCAATATGAGTTGTTCAAAATGGAAGATGGTGAAAACATTGAAACTATGTTTGGAAGATTCCAAACACTTGTTCATGGGTTACAAGCCCTTGGAAAAAGTTACACTACACCTGACCATGTCAGAAAGATCTTGAGAAGCTTGACTAAGCAGTGGAGACCCAAGGTCACTGCTATTCAAAAAGCAAAAGATCTAAATGTCCTACGACTTGAAGATCTTATGAGTTCGTTGAAAGCTCATGAACTTGAGCTAAACGAAGAAGAACCTGTCAAAACAAGCAAGTCTATTGCTTTGAAAGTCGATCAACATAAAGCCAGTTCTTCCAAAGCTCTTCAGGCTGAAGAAGAAGAATCAGAAGATGAAGCTTCAGAAGGAGATGTTGACACATCAGAAGATGACCTTGCGTTTATATCCAGGAAAATACAAAGAATGTGGAAGAAGACAAACTTCAGGAGGAAGTTTCAGAAGAAAGATACTAAGGACAAGAAGGAAAGCAAAGACAAGGACAAAGCCCAAGTCTTTGCTATGAATGTAAGAAACTTGGACATTTCAAGTCCGAATGTCCTAATGTTAAGGAGAAGCCCACAAGAAGTTCTTTCAAGAAAAAGAAGAAGAGCCTCATGGCTACATGGGAAGATCTAGACTTATCCTCATCTGAGGAAGATAATCTTGCTCTCATGGCAGACACTGATCTTGACTCAGAAGAAGAAGTCGAAGAGGTAATAGTATATGATTCCTACTCTGAACTTCAACTTGCATTCGATGATCTTCTTAAGGACTCTGCCACTCTCTCTGTTGAGTATAAGAATTTGAAAAAGAAATTTTCAAAATTATCACAAGACATTCAAGCTTTAAACAAAGAAAAATCTGTACTCAATAAAGAGAACCGTGGTTCTAAAACTGAAAAATCGGCATCTGATGGATAACCAACGTCAGCCGCTAACAAGCAAGCGGTCGAGAGCTCTCAAGCTGAAAGCTCTAAAGTTACAGGCAACCTTAAATGCAAATCAAATGATTATGAATATGCATTTTAAAAGTTTCTTGCAGAGAGTGTAACTCGAAGCAAGCAAGCTTCAATGATTTGGGGTGTCAGTAAAACGATAACTCATGGTCTTGGTTATATATTATATGAACCTCCTTTAGAAAATGATTCAGCATCTGATAAATCCAATAATCATAGTAAATACTTGCATTGTACTTACTGTAATAAACCTAGTCATTTGAAAAGTGCATGTACTGTTTTTAAAACTGTGAAGGACAAGCTTCCTTCAAGAACTAACAAGAAAGGACCCAAAAAGATATGGGTACCTAAAGATAAAATAGTCTATGTTGCAGACATGCTTAGCAACAAAGTCAACACACCTATCTTGGTACTTAGACAGTGGATGCTCGCATCACATGACGGGAGAAAAGCATATGTTCCAACGACTAAGGCCTAAAGAAGCTGGATTCGTTGGTTTCGGAGGAAACAAGAAAGGTAAAATAGTTAGAATTGGTCGCTTGGTAAAGGCTCTCTTCCTTCTATTGATAATGTACTTTATGTTGAAGGACATAAACATAACTTATTGAGCATAAGTCAATTATGTGATAATGGTTATGAAGTCATCTTTACAGATACTGGATGTCTAGTAAAAAGCAAGAAATATGGTTCTATTTTCTTCACTGCTAAGAGGAAACAAAATATTTACAAAATTAATCTCTTTGAACTTGCAAAACAAGATGTCAAGTGTCTCATGTCTATTGACGAAGAACAATGGATTTGGCACAAGAGATTGGGTCATGCCATTTTGAGATTAATCTCAAAATTAAATAAGCACAGTCTTGTCAGAGGCTTACCAAATCTTAAGTATCAATCTGATGCTCTCTGTGAGGCATGTCAAAGAGGAATACAAGTTAAAACTTCTTTTCATTCAAAAAATGTTGTTTCAACCTCTAAACCACTTGAGCTTTTGCATCTTGATCTTTTTGGTCCAACAAGGACAGCCTCTTTAACTGGAAAGAAATATGGGTTAGTTATTGTTGATGATTTTACTAGATGGACATGGGTTAGATTCCTTGCTCACAAAGATGAGTCATACAAGGTATTTACTGTATTCTGTAAAATAGTTCAAAATGAAAAAAGGAATTTGTATTTCATCTATTAGAAGTGATCATGGGGGAGAATTTGAAAATGAAAGCTTTCAAAAATTTTGTGATGATAATGGCATCTCCCACAATTTCTCCTCTCCAAGAACACCTCAACAAAATGGTGTTGTAGAAAGGAAAAATAGGTCCCTCCAAGAAATGGCTAGGACCATGATCAATGAAGCTAATATTGCAAAACATTTTTGGGCAGAAGCAGTAAACACAGCTTGTTACATTCAAAATACAATTCTTATTAGACCTATTTTGAAGAAGACTCCATATGAACTATGGAAAGGTAGAAAACCAAACATATCATATTTTCATTCATTTGGTTGTACTTGTTATATTTTGATTACTAAGGATCAGCTTGGTAAGTTTGATTCAAAATCTGACAAAGGAATCTTTTTGGGATATTCTGAAAGATCTAAAGCTTTTAGAATATACAATAAAGAAACTATGACAGTGGAAGAATCCATTCATGTCAAATTTGATGACAAGAAGCCTACACCATGTCGAGCTAGATGAATTATTTTCGTAATTAAATATAGGTGATATTACAAATAGTGAACCTACATCTTCATCGTCCGTGGTGACCAGACACAAGAATCTTCTAAGTCAAGCCAGAAAGAGCTGGAAGTACAAAACCAATCATCCTAAAGATCAAATCATAGGAGAACCTGGAGATAGAGTAAGAACCAGATCCTCTTTTAAAGAGCATGCAGATATGGCACTACTCTAAAAAATGGAACCTAAAACGATTGATTAAGCATTGGAAGATGAAGGTTGGATTCTGGCCATGCAAGAAGAGTTGAATCAGTTCCAAAGAAATGATGTATGGAAGCTAGTTACTCTACCAGAAGATAAGCAAGCTATTGGTACTAAATGGGTATTTAGAAACAAGCTTGATGAAGATGGAAAGGTTGTGAGAAACAAGGCAAGATTGGTTGCTCAAGGTTACTCACAGGAAGAAGGTATTGATTTTACTGAAACATTTGTACCTGTTGCAAGGTTAGAAGCTATTCGCATTTTGCTTTCATTTGTTGCACACCATGATATAATTCTTCATCAAATGGATGTGAAAAGTGCTTTCTTGAATGGTTTTATAACTGAGGAAGTCTTTGTAAAACAACCTCCTGGATTCGAAGATATTGAATTTTCAGAACATGTCTTCAAGCTTAAAAATGCCCTGTACAGTCTTAAGTAAGCTCCTAGAGCTTGGTATAAAAGACTGAGTACATTTTTGATGAAAAATGGTTTTAACAGAGGTCTAATAGACACAACTCTTTTTAGAAAAACATCAAACAAGCATTTTATAATTGTTCAAATATATGTTGATGACATTATTTTTGGAGCTACTAATGAAAGCCTTTGCAAAGAATTTTCTAAGCTAATGCAGGCTGAATTCGAGATGAGCATGATGGGTGAACTAAATTTCTTCGTTGGAATTCAAATCAAACAATGCAATGATGGTATCTATATACATCAAAGCAAATATATCAAGGAATTGCTAAAGAAATTCAAAAAGGTGGATTGCAAACCTATGTGCACTCCTATGCATCCCACGTGCATTCTTGGTAAAGATGAAACTGATAAAAAGGTAGATCAGAAAATGTACAGAGGTACGACTGGGTTTCTACTTTATCTTACAGCTTCAAGACCTGATATTATGTTCAGCGTCTGTCTGTGTGCTAGATTTCAATCAGATCCTAGAGAATCATACTTGAGTACTATTAAAAGAATTTTTAGATATTTGCAAGGATCTACTAATCTTGGTTTGCTTTATAAGAAATCAAAAGATTATAAGTTAGTAGGTTTCTGTGATGCTGACTTTGCTGGAGACCGAATTGAAAGAAAAAGCACAAGTGGAGGCTGCCAATTCCTTGGAGCAAATCTTGTGTCTTGGTCAAGCAAAAGGCAAAGCACGATTGCACTCTCAACAGCAGAAGCTGAATATATTTCAGCAGCAAGTTGCAGCTCTCAACTTCTGTGGATGAAATATCAACTTGAAGATTATCTGATAAAAGAGAGTAACATTCCTATCTTTTGTGATAATACTTCTACAATCTGTCTTACTAAAAATCCCATATTGCATTCACGAGCCAAGCGCATTGAGATTAAGCATCATTTTATAAGAGACTATGTTCAGAAGGGTATTCTCGAAATAAAATTTGTAGACACTGATCATCAGTGGGCTGACATATTTACAAAACCCCTTGCTGAAGATAGATTCAATTTTATAAGAAGAAATTTAAATTTTCATCTTATAGAAGAATGATTAATCTCAGCGTCAGATGATATGCATCATCTCAGCATCTCGTATGCCATAAGCATGTATACGTGTAAGCATTTTATTTGTCTTGTGCATCATAACTCAGCGTCTGGTGAATCGGTTGCGTGCATCCGAGCGCACACACACGTGTCACACGTGTAAAGGACTTAAGCGTCTCATCACATCTCACTGAGTCGTGATTATTTATGTTTTTCAATAAAATCTTTTTACTTGATTTTACTTTTCTTTTGGCGTCTTCATTTAATGAAAAGGGGAGTCTTCATTTTCTTTTCTTTTTGATTTAATTTTTTTTGGAAATGCGAAGCGGTTTTTGAAAAAGGACTGTACCATTTTCTATCAACTTTCCCACTACTCCACAATTTTCGCTCCATCACTTCACTCTGTTTCTACTTGCAAAATTTATTTTCTCTCTCTCTCTGTGTGATTTCAAACCCTAACACCTCCATTACCCACTCTGCAACTGCTACCATGGCCGATAAAAAGGTTGGACAATATACTGCTGCCTACGATGTCTTCTCAGAAGCAAAACTTATGAATGAAAACAGAATTGATTTTGAGAATTTCAAGCTCTATGGTTTTGAGTTTGAAGAAGGTTTGAAGAAACTGGGTTGGAAAATTTATTTTATCTGGGAACCATTTGATGTGTTGAGCTATGCTATAAAGGAATTCTGGGGGAATGCTCATCTACTTCCGGGTGAAATTATTGAAGGACATATCAGAGGTTTCAAGTTACGTTTCACTATAAGCTCTATCGCTCAGAACATCAAGTGCCCTTGTGAAGGAATCAGTTACTATGCTAACTGGGTTGACGCTTACAGAGGTTTGGAAAACGTCAACGAAGCTCTGTTTGAAAATTATCGTGAGTTGAAGAAGAAGAACATAACTCCCACTGCCAAAGATTTGAAAAGCCACTACAGAGTATTGCACAAAATCATCGCTAAGAGCGTGATTCTAAAGGCTGGTTCAAGCGACATAGTGAACTATGAGCAAAAGTTCATTATGAGAAACTATATGGATGGAAAGAAAATCAACCTGCCAAGGTTGATTATCAATAATCTTGTTAATGCTCTTGTCTTTTCAAGGAAAAGTGTTGATAAAAAGAATATTGTCAAGGTTATCCCTTATGGAGTTCTTCTTTCCATAATGATGATAAAAGATGGTATTGTGAGAAAGCTTGGTGATCTGACAAACAAAGAAGAAAGAGATAAATACTTTGGTGTTGGTGCTGTTGTTCGTCCTGAGGTTTTTGGAGTCAACAGCCTGGTAAGAATGCAATTGATAACTGGTACTATGATCAAGAAGGTAAAACTAGAGCAACAAGAAGAAGAAATTGTTGCAAATGTTGGTGAAGCTGAAAAGAAAACCACAAGAAGCTCAATTGCTGGTGTAAAGAGACCTGTTGAATCTCCTGTAAAGGAGACAAGAAGAATAAAACTGAAGGTGGCTCCTACACCTACTGTTGATGAACCAGAAGATGAGGACAAAATCCCCATCAGGAAGATCTTGGAGAAGAAGAAAAAGTCAACAGCTGAAAAAGATGTTTCAGTGTCTGATCAAGGGAAGCAAGTTCCTCCTCCACCTCCTACCGTTGTTGCCTCTAAAGGAACAAAGAGAAGGTTGGTTAGGTACTTAACCCAAAAGGTACTTGACTTTACTGTTGATGAGTCAGTATCTATTTTTGATTCTCATGATGTTATTCCTGCACCTCCATTGTCTATTTCACAACCACAAACCCAAACACAGACCCAAACACAATCCAATACACTCAACTTAGACCTACCACAAATCTCCTCAGATACCTCACTTACTACATACATTTCCAAACTTCACTCTCATCCCTTCAACCTATTATTCAAAGTACCTCCCATCAATCCATTCAAACCCTACACGCCTAGAAACTATACAATCACTAAAACTACTCTCACCCCACTCACCCTCACCTACAAACCTACAGATTTCAATGGAAGGAAGAATGTCTCACGCATTAACAAACCTCGGTTTGTTAAGTATGAGTCATACCACAGCATCTATAATCATCCTTCTACTTGGCATTTGAAAACTTTCACCTTTGGAGTTACCAGACTGAAGATTGCCTCTCCAATGAATACTTCTTTCAAAGATGGAGAAGACCATTTTGAGATGACTTTCAAAGGAAGATTAAGACCGAAACCTGGTAGCAGAGCAATTCCTTTCTCTGTCGACCTTCCTAAGTTCCTGCCTCAGATTGAACCTCTCACATTGGAAGAGTGTGGAAGGTGGATTACGGATGAAGAAGCTGCCTTCATGGCACACTGTCTTGAAATGAAAAAGCTCGAAGTTATTAGACAGTTCAGAGATCCTTTTTCTGTATCCGTAAAGATTGTTCCAGATAGACAAAGGTGGCTACCTTGGTCTATTCCTGGGAAGAGGAAAGAACTTGCACCTGGCAAGTTGCCATACAGTAAGATCAGACTCAAAGAATATGAGAAGGCTCCTCAGAAGTTTAATCTTAAAGAATTCTCTGAGCTTCCGATTGACAAGATTACTGAGGACCATGCCAGAAGGTTTTACCTCAGTTCTCTGAAGGAAGACGAATGGAGAACTGGCTCCTCAAATTGTTGCAATACTGAGAAAGCAAAAATTCCCACAGTTGGCACTGTCAGAAAAGTTCTTGACATAAATCTTGGAACAGCATATTTTGATGACACGTTTATGTGTTCAGTGATCAGGCCTCTAGTCTGCATGAAGATATATGTCCAATGGGCTGCTGTGACTAAGCACTTTGACATTGGATTTATCTAGAATCAATGGTCTGAGTCTTGAAAAGACAAAGATCTGTTGCCATGCTTATCCCCTTGGTGCTTGATGAAGAAGACAGGGAAAATCTGCGAAGAGTATACCTGGTAGAAAATGAAGGACTCTCTTTCGCTTTTGGAGCATTGAGCGTCTTTATTAGAAGAGTATGGGGAGAAGATGCTGGAAACAAGTTTGACTCTTTTACTGCTGATGTGTGTCTGCACATAGACATTATCTTTATGGATTTGCTGTATCCAGAAGATGTGAAGAAAAGAAGGGAAATTCAGGTAGAATCTGAGCAGAGAAAACTTGGAAATCTCATCAAATGGTGTATACCAAATGATGTATTCTTTCAAAGAGCTCAACAGAAGAAGGAACTGAGACTGAAGCTGTCTAATTTGGTGCTAGCAGAGCATCAGAAGATGAAACCTGCACCAGTATCAGAAGCTGGACCTTCCACTTCTACTTCTACTCCTGCAGTTGAGATGGTCACTATTCCTAAAGAAGAATTTGAAGAAATGAAGGCCACAAACCTGAAGGTTGCTCAGCTGGAGAATGCTTTGAAATTACTCTATGCACGTCTTAACATTCCTCCACCACCTCCACCAAATCTTTGAATTTATTTTTTTTGTGTGATATAAAGTATTTTTTTGGGCACTTTAATATATATATATATATATACACTTTTGACTATGATATTCAAATTTTTCTAAGTCTTATTTTGACTATGATGTGCTTTACACTCTTTCTGTTTGATGACAAAAGGGGGAGTAAAAGAAAGGTTTGATGAACACGTGAAAGTCTGATTGACTAATTCACCGTCCAATGTTCAAAGTCCGATGGATACGCTGAAACTGAAGTATCACGCATAGCATTTCATACATAGCATTTGTGTTGGTTATTTGTTGCTCTAATACCTATAATGTTTTGATATTCATTGATCCAGTACTCTGATAATGATCAATAACTTTGGTACAATGAAAATCTTTTTGATAAAATGAAATCAGCATCCGATCTCACTTTGTTAAATGAATATATGCTCTGATACATCTACGTATTTTTGCGATCACACAAATGAATTTGTTTATCAATAATCGCTCTAATACCTGAATTGTTCATATATATCTAAATTGTTGAATTCAGGGGGAGACCCTTGATATTATTTTGAAATTAAATTGTTCATCAACCTTGGATATTTGTCATCATCAAAAAAGGGGAGATTGTTGGAACCTAAACGATTGAGAAGTTTAGACCTCATTAATTTTGATGATAACAAAGTATTTTCAAGAGAACAATTTATCTTCTAACATATCTTTGAGTGTACAGGTATCAAAGCTTCATATATTTGTACAAAACACTCAAGAAAGAAGAAGAAATTTACAAGAGAATTGAATACACTCCACTGATGTCAGCGTCCGAACTCACTCCAGCGTCTTGCTAACAGCGAGCGTCCAGTAGTGTTACTCTTTGACACGTGGAATACTCAATTTCTCTGACGTCCGTCCTGCTCGAGCGGCGTCTGATCTCTTTAATGAAGCACGTGATGATCACGTTTTGCTCTTAACCTCAGTAATGTTCTGGAACTAATTGAATTTGATTTTGTGCGCTCATTTTGATGTACGAGGAAGCAAAGGTGACACCTTTAGCATAAGACAAAAATCGTACAAGGCAATTGTGAAAAGCAGATAGTACGAAAACGGTAATATGTACTATTCTGATATTCTCTGAAAAGGAAGAAAATGACTACATTTCAAATTACCTCACTCAATGAAAAAGAGCTATTTTTTTACTGCAAACGGTATTATCCCTGAAGTCTCCTATAAATACCCCAAGGTATTCATTGAAGAAGGTGGCCAAAACTAAGACTGAAATTGCTAGAACAAATTCTGAGAAAGAAAGAAACTTTATTTTGGAAGCATCATCACTCTGAGTGAGCAATCAAATTTCGTGCCAAGTCTCTGGTCTACAAAGAACTGAACTCGGCGTCTTATATTTTCTTTTAGAAAGCTACTCTGTTTTGAGCTTAATCTTTTCATCCTCTCTGTGAGAGTTATTTTGATTGTATTCAAAAGAATATTCTCTTTTGTAAACAGTATTTGGCCTAGTTAAGGCTTTGTTCCTCAAAGACTCGATCGTACTAAGTCGTTTTGAGAAGTTGAGAGTATTGTCAAGTTTGTGACAGTAGAATACTCTTGAGGAAAATTGTAATCAGTTGATTATAGTGAAAAATCCTTCAGGATCGAAGGGACTAGACGTAGCTACCAGTTGGTGGTGAACTAGTATAAATCTCTGTGTCTCTTACTTTACTGCTTTACATTTATCTTTACCTTGCTCAGTAAAACAAGTTTTCATAAACGGCTTTATTTCCTGCATCCAGTTAGTCTCTCGTCATCCGGTTAGTTTCTCAGCGTCCGATAAACAAACAGTTTTGAAAAATCTGTGTTCTTAGTGCTTTTAACTTAAAGTTTGCGAAAAGTTTTTGAACACAATTCAACCCCCTTCTTGTATTCACGTTCAAAAAAAAGCTAGAAACTCCATTCTGAAAGAGCTATTCTTAAGTAAACATTCAAGTTTCGTGTTAAGTTTCTAGAAACCAAGAACTGAACCTCAGCGTCTTATATTCTTTCTTTTAGAAAGTTATTGTTTTGAGCTTAATCTTTTCATCCTCTCTGTGAGAGGTATTTGATTGTATTCAAAAGAAAATTACTTTGTAAAAGTTGTCCTGCTTAGTTAAGGCTTTGTTCCTCAAAGGCTCGAACGTACTGAGTCGTTTTGAGAAGTTAAGAGTATTGTCAAGTTTGCGATAGTAGAATACTCTTAAGGAAATTTGTAATCAGTTGATTATAGTGGAAATCCTTCAGGAACGAAGGGACCAGACGTAGCTAACAGTTTGGTGGTGAACTAGTATAAATCTCTGTGTTTCTTGCTTTACTGCTTTACGTTTATTCTTATCTTGCAAAGAAAAACAAGTTTTCTTAAACGTTATTTCCAGCGTCTGGTCATACTCCAGCAGTCGATAACTTACAGATTTAAAATCAAGAGTTCAAAAGTGTTTTTAACTTAAAGTTTGCGAAAAGTTTTCAACACAATTCAACCCCTCTTTCTTGTGTTCACGTTCAGCTAGTACCAGAGCTCAGCCTCTTGGTTGAGCACTTAATAGTACTATACTATGAACATGTCTGTAGAAGGTGGTCACATGAACTGTCCTCCTCTATTCACTGGGGAAAATTTTGACTACTGGAAAGATAAGATAAAAGCTTTCTTTGAGACACAACAACTTCAGCTGTGGGATATTATTGAAAGTGGTTACATTCTTCCCACTAATGCTGCTGGTGTTGCAATAGCCAGAGAAAATTGGAATGATGAGCAGAAAAAGAGTTGTCAAATCAATCAAAAAGCTAGATTCATTCTTATCTGTGCTATGTCAGAAAAGGAATATGACAAATGTGGCAAATTTGATACTGCCAAAGAAATTTGGGATTATCTTGTTTTGTCTTATGAGGGCTCTGCCCAAGTAAGAGAGACTAAAGCTAGCATGTTGGTTCGCCAATATGAGTTGTTCAAAATGGAAGATGATGAAAACATTGAATCTATGTTTGGAAGGTTCCAAACACTTGTTCATGGGTTACAGGCCCTTGGAAAAAGTTATACCACACTTGACCATGTGAGAAAGATCCTGAGAAGTTTGACCAAGCAGTGGAGACCCAAAGTCACTGCTATTCAAGAAGCAAAAGATTTAAATGTCTTAAGACTTGAAGATCTCTTAAGTTCTTTGAAAGCTCATGAACATGAACTCAATGAAGAAGAACTTGTAAAGAAAAGCAAGTCAATCGCTTTGAAAGTCAACAAACATAAAGCCAGTACTTCTAAAGCCCTTCAGGCTGAAGAAGAATCAGAAGATGAAGCTTTAGAAGGAGACGTTGATGGGTCAGATGATGAGCTCGCATTTATATCCAGGAAGATCCAAAGAATGTGGAAGAAAAAAAACTTCAAGAAGAAATTCCACAAGAAAGATGTCGAGGACAAGAAGGAAAGCAAAGACAAAAGCCAAGTTGTTTGCTGTGAATGTAAAAAGCCTGGACACTTCAAATCTGAATGTCCTAATCTTAAGAAGAAGCCCACAAGAAGTTCCTTCAAGGGAAAGAAGAAGAGTCTCATGGCCACATGGGAAGATATGGATTTATCCTCTTCTGAGGAAGATAATGAAGAAGAAGCCAATCTTGCCCTCATGGCAAATACTGACTTAGACTCTGAAGAAGAAGTTGAAGAGGTAATAATATATGATTCTTATTCTGAACTTCAACTTGTATTTGATGATCTTCTTAAGGACTCTGCCACTCTCTCCACTGAGTACAAAGCTTTGAAAAAGAAATTATCAAAATTATCACAAGACTTCCAAGTTTTGAAAAATGAAAACTCAAAGCTCAGTGAAGA
The DNA here is from genome assembly GCA_037113605.1 of Calophaca sinica. NCBI lineage: Eukaryota > Viridiplantae > Streptophyta > Magnoliopsida > Fabales > Fabaceae > Calophaca > Calophaca sinica. Next base: position 39,811,074 of record CM073734.1, read on the forward strand.
GAACCAGAAGCTGAAAACTGAAAATGAGCATCTGGTGGATAGTCAGCGTCTATTGACATGTCAGTAACCAGAAGCAGAGAGCTCTCAAACTGAAAGCTCTGAAGCTAAAGGCAATCCTAAGTGTAAATCAAATGATTATGAATATGCCTTTCAAAAGTTTCTTGCAGAGAGTGTAATTCGAAGCAAGCAAGCTTCAATGATTTGGGTTGTCAATAAAACGACAAATCAAGGTCTTGGTTACATATCAAATGAACCCTCTTTAGAAAATAAAAATCCCGCATCTGATAAATCCAATGATCACAGTGAATGCTTGCATTGTACTTACTGCAACAAACCTGGTAATTTGAAAAAACGCATGTACTGCTTTTAAGACTAAGAAGGACAAGTATCCTTCAAGAACTAACAAGAAAGGACCCGAAAAGATATGGGTACCTAAAGATAAAATAGTCTATGTTGCAGAAATGCTTAGCAACAAAGTCAACACACCTATCTTGGTACTTAGACAGTGGATGCTCGCGTCACATGACGGGAGAAAAACATATGTTCCAAGAGCTAAGGCCTAGAGAAGAAGGATTTGTTAGTTTCAGAGGAAACCAGAAAGGTAAAATAGTTGGAATTGGTCGCATTGATAAAGGCTCTCTTCTCTCTATTGATAATGTATTGTATGTAGAAGGACTAAAGCATAACTTATTGAGCATAAGTCAATTATGTGACAATGGTTATGATGTCATTTTTACAGAAACTGGATGTTTAGTAAAAAGCAAAAAGATGGCTTTATTTCTTTACAGCAAAGAGGAAACAAAATATTTATAAAATTGATCTTTCAGAACTTGCAAAATAAGATGTCAAGTGTCTCATGTCTATTGAAGATGAACAATGGATTTGGCATAAAAGATTGGGTCATGCCAGTTTGAGATTAATCTCAAAATTAAACAAGCACAGTCTTGTTAGAGGCTTACCAAATCTTAAATTCCAATCTGATGCTCTCTGTGAGGCATGTCAGAGAGGAAAACAAGTTAAAACTTCTTTTCATTCAAAAAATGCTGTTTCAACCTCTAGACCACTTGAGCTTATGCATCTTGATCTTTTTGGTCCAACAAGGACAACCTCTTTAATTGGAAAGAAATATGGGTTAGTCATTGTTGATGATTTTACTAGATGGACATGGGTTAGATTCCTTATCCACGATGATGAGTCATTCAAAGTATTTACTGTTTTCTGCAAATCAATTCAAAATGAAAAAGGAATTTGTATTTCTTCAATTAGAAGTGATCATGGGGCAGAATTTGAAAATGAAAGCTTTCAAAAATTTTGTGAAGAAAATGGCATCTCCCACAATTTATCCTCTCCTAGAACACCACAACAAAATGGTGTTGTAGAAAGGAAAAATAGTCCCTCCAAGAAATGGCCAAGACCATGATCAATGAAGCTGATATTGCAAAATATTTTTGGACAGAAGCAGTAAACACAACTTGCTATATTCAAAATAGAATTCTTATTAGACATATTTTGAAGAAGACTCCATATGAACTGTGGAAAGGTAGAAAACGAAACATATATCTTATTTTCATCCTTTTTGTTGTATATGTTATATTCTGAATATGAAAGATCAACTTGGTAAGTTTGATTCCAAAGCTGACAAAGGTATCTTTTTGGGATACTCTGAAAGATCTAAAGCTTTTAGAATATATAATAAAGAAACTTTGATAGTGGAAGAATACATTCATGTCAAGTTTGATGACAAGAAGCCTGACGCTGCCATGTCAGAGCTGGATGAGTTATTTTCATATTTAAATATTGGTGGCACTACAAATGGTGATCCAGCATCTTCAGCGTCCGGTGGTAGCCAGACTCTGGATTCTACTCAAGCAGAAGCTGAAGTCAGAAAGAATTGGAGATACAAAACCAATCATCCCAAAGATCAAATCATAGGAGAACCTGGAGATAGAGTTAGAACAATATCCTCTTTCAAAGAGCATGCAGATATTGCACTTCTCTCTGAAATGGAACCTAAAACGATTGACCAAGCCTTGGAAGATGAAGGTTGGATTCTGGCTATGCAAGAAGAGTTGAATCAATTTCAAAGAAATGATGTTTGGAAGTTAGTCACTCTACCAGAAGATAAGCAAGCTATTGGTACTAAACGGGTATTGAGAAAAAAGCTTGATGAAGATGGTAAGGTTGTGAGAAACAAAGTGTTACGGATCGGTCCCGAGGCGAGTTCCAGCGTCCACCAAACCAAGCCGGCCCGGCTCGGTTCCGACCTTCTTCGAGCTCGGTGAGCTACATCCGACCCCGGGGGCGCCAAACCGGTCCCCCGGTATGATCGCCCCAGTGATAACGCCTAGCAGGTCAGGGGCGAGCTGACTCATGACCCTCGAACCTTCTAGAAAGGGATACACCTGGAGACGATGCTTGGAGCCGTTGCCACTCCGAAGATTGGGGATCACGTAGCCAGTGCGTGACGGACTTGGCAGGCGCGAGATATCAGGAAGAGATTAGCTGATCCTTGAAGCGTGAGGGAGGAGTTACCGCGCGCAGATTCCGGATCGGTGGTTACCCTCCTTCGACGTGACTCCACTATATAAAGGGGGCTTGACCCCCCAGGTTTGCATATTCTCTACACTCTCTCTAAACCCTAAACTCATCTCTATGATGCGAGCTCTATGCTCACCCTAAAAAGCCCTATCTAACTTAGGCATCGAAGTGCCTTTTGCAGGTACCCCACCAGCCGGTCTGAAGGAGGAAGGACATCACGCCTGGGGGAGGAGTACTCATCACGGAGCTCATCGCCCAACTACCAAGCAGAGGAGCAAAGGTACGACCTTGCACCATTTTGTGCATTAACATTGGCGCCCACCGTGGGGCCCGGTAAAACTAGCCTGGGCCTGAAGGACACCACCGAGCGAGATGGTATGTACAAGGAGCATGGCGATGGCGAACCACAGGTCGCCACCACCATGCCTGTCTGATCGATCAGCGCCGCGCCCAAGTCCAGACCCAGTCTTGGAGCTTCTCAGGACAGAGAACGAGGAGTACAAAAACACAGATCTCCCGTAACGAGCGTGCATCAGCTCGGACCTTCCCTGATGATCAGGTGATACCTTTTCGGAATTCCTTAACAAATCATATATTGGATTTTTCAAAGGTGCCACCCACAATGTTTACATATTTTACTGGTCTAATACAAAGTCGATAAAACTCCGATTTGTTCACGTTAAAAAATTTCAAAGAGACAAACCAAAAGGCATAACTCTCATTACGACAATACTTTGACCATTTTCTCGACACTTTCTCATGTTTTGGAAGCAAACTTGGCCAGTGTTTCAATTGGAGCTCGGTTTACAAAAAAGCAAATAAAGCATGGATTTTTATATTAGGAAACATCAAAGCAAGTCAATCGATTTTTTGCATGATTTGAATCCTTATTTGTCTTATCAATCATCCCATATTGATAGCTTGCGTGCGTCAACGTATAATTAATTCCAAAGCATTTGCCTTATCCTTTCCTCAACGAAGGTCTCAAATAATTACTTTGAATTCAAATTGTCTTCTCTAACTACTGGCCAAGCATATGTAGCCGAACTCAATGCATATACAATATACCAGCCGACCTGCCCGAGCTATTGACTATTGGTTAAGCATATAGGTAGCCGACCTTAATTTTTCATCAAATAGAATCGTTTTGGAAGCAAATGCGAGATTTTCCCCATGGCAGACATAGCCATCAAATTCGATGATCCTAGTCAGATGCAACAACCTCAGTACAGATTCTCAAATCATTTTGTTATTTAATTTTCAAAAATTAAATTATCTTACCTTGAGGTAGCTATGGAAATATCCTATCATATCTTTTACTAACTATTTTGGAGAGATCATTATAAAGACAAAGTCTTTAAATATCCTAAGAATTAGGAGCTCAGGTTGACCACACAAATCAAGGGAGAGATTAAGATATATGCCTAACAAAGCTCAACCACTCAGCTTGGTCAACCTCATCTCAACTACCGAGCTGACCTCAACTATTCAGATATTCGACCGACCTCAACTCAGATAGTCGTATGATATCAGTTATTTGGAGGAGCTCAAGTCAACCACATTGCTGACCTCAACAACTCGGACGACCACAGATACGTCCCTCAAAACCAGGTGCTATTTTTCCATGTTTCTTTCAACATCTCATCCTTAACTATGAACCATCAATGATTCGTGTCACTTTATTCTTTATTACCTGGAGCATTGTATAAGGTCTTCTCGCATGACATTTTATGTTTGCCCAAACTTTCGAGCAAGGTATAATTTGTCATTCAAATGGATGATGTACTTTCACATTGTTGATGGCTAACCTCAACAGATCAATATATAGACAACCAACAGGTGGATACCCAGTCCAATACTCGGGCGACCTACCAGGCCCACCTCAACAATTTCAATATTCAGACGGCTTTAAACTCGGTTACGTCGTTGACCTTGATTATTTGGTGACCTCAACCTTGCCGCTTGGACAGCCAAATCAACTACTCTCACAGGGAAGTATAAAACTCGACTACGAGCACTTTACTCATAGCATAAAAATTAATGCTAACTTTATTACATCAACTTGTTGCAAGTTGTCTATACTTTGACAGGAACAGTGCCCCAAACCAAAGGTCGAGCCCGCCACGGAGCTCGGTACCCAGTGTCGGAAGAAGCTCGACCTCGACACGACCCCCGTGTGTTCAAAGACCCCAGGTCAGCATAGAGGCCTGGCGAGCTCTAAAGCAGCTCGAAAGGTCGCCAGTCGACCTAAGCAACCCCTGTGGTTCCGAAGACCCCAAGTCAGCATAAAGGCTTAGTGAGCTCACTCGCAGCTCGACCCCTGTGGTCCTAAACCCAAGTCAGCATAAAGGCTTGGTGAGCTCACTCGCAGCTCGACCCCTGTGGTCCTAAACCCAAGTCAGCATAAAGGCTTGGTGAGCCCATTCGCAGCTCGACCCCTGTGGTCCTAAACCCAAGCCAGCATAAAGGCTTGGTAAGCTCGCTCGCAACTCGACCCCTGTGGTTTCCAAGACACCAGGTCAGCATAGAGGCCTGGCAAGCTCAAAAGCAGCTCGAAAGGTCGCCAGTCGACCTAAGCAATCCCTGTGGTTTCAAAGACACCAGGTCAGCATAGAGGCCGACAAGCTCTAAAGCACCTCGGCTAAGGTCGCCTGTCGAGCTAAACAAGACCATTGTGGTTTCAAAGACACCACGTCAGCATAAAGACGTGTCGAGCTCAAACACAGCGCGCCAAAGACTAACCCCTGCGGTTCCAAAGATTTCAGGTCAGCATAGAGGCCTGGTGAGCCCTAAAGCAGCTCGGAAGATGATAACTCGACCTGAAGAAAAGCCTAACCGGCTCCAATTGTAACGACCCGTTTCCAGATCGCTACGAAACCAAAAGAAGCCTATATGTGACGTGTTTTTAAAACGGTACTCTTGTGTCCTACAGAAAATGCGGTATATTTTTTTTTTAAAACAAACAATAGTGCCTGTAAAGCACACACAGAGTACTTACATCGTTTCGAAACATGGTGCAACTAGGACACAAGACTCTAAAGCTGATAAAGCATACATGCATAAATACATAAGTCATATACATATACTGTATGTGCAAAATAACAGAGTAGAAAATGTGCAAAGAAATACACCTACGGTATGAAGACCCTCGAGAGAGAAATCATACCCTGGGGGTACTCCCGGCAGACACCCACGCAGGGGGCTGCTCCAAAAGTGAAACCACCAGTCTACCCTGTGACAACAAAACATCACCCGACCCAACTGGTCACCAACTCACTGTACACAAAAGATGCATATACATACTACAGTCATCCACAAAAAGAAACACAACAGCAATCAAAGAATACAACCACTACAAAGTACTGTCCCGATCCTCTGAGGGATCCTCCTCCGCCTCATCCTCCATCGGATCCTCGCCCGTCAAATCGATGAAGGGTGTCGCCGCTGGAACATCCTCGGGCATGTACTCTCCTCCAACCATATCGTCATCAGTCCGTGCACCTAAGCAATTTGCCTCCCCACATACCGAACAAACAGGGGCCGCTCCACTGGTCGGGTGGGAACTCGGTCCATAAGAGGGGAACTCGGAATAGCTACCGCCCTCGAAGTCGATGCTCCTGCGGACCCTCGTCTAATCACGCTCTTACGAGCGGTCCATATCACCCGTGGTCCTCGACCACGTCCGCGGGATGAAAGCCTGGGAACCGTCGCTCTGGGGACGTCAGTCGATCCCTCGGGAGATGAGGAAGAGTCGGGCATGGCCTCCTTTCCCTGAGAAGCCCTCCAAGCATCGATGATCTGCGTCGTCCTAATCGGGAAGCTAACGGTACGTCTAGTCACCTCCCGCCGCACAATCATACCATCCTCTCTAAAGGTCTGCACAACATCCCCCGTGTAGACCACGCGGCCGGTGATAAGATCAAACTCCATAGCCGTAGGTAACTCAATGTCAGGAACGTCGAAGATGATCTCCGATGAGGTCTGCATCTCGGGTATCAAAATGCTCTTCTCCATCACCTGGGTAGCCATCATGAACCGAAGGTACCACGGGAAAGGGTCAACTTCTCAAATAATCATAAAAATAGCAATTCATAAAGCAAGACACAATATGCACAATCTCTCAAAACGCAACTCAAACATACCCGCAAGACACTCTCGACAATTCCGGAAATAACGCCGATCCATCCACTGAACGCCAGCCGTAGCTTTGGGCTCTCCGCTCAACCTAGGACATTCAGCTCAGGTTCCCTGACGCCACGAAACTCCACAACTTTCGGCTTATCAACGATCCTGAATCTCCATTCCGGCACTATTCAGATCGAGAATCGTCCCGACGACACTGAATCTCCATTCCGGCACTATTCAGATCGAGAAACACTCAGACGACACTGAATCTCCATTCCGGCACTATTCAGGTCTAAAACTCTGATGACACTGAATCTCCATTCCGGCACTATTCAGGTCCGGGATCGTTCCACCACAGGCTAACAACGATACTGAATCCCCATTCCGGCACTATTCAGATCGAGAACACTCAGACGACACTGAATCTCCATTCCGGCACTATTCAGGTCTAAAACTCTGATGACACTGAATCTCCATTTCGGCACTATTCAGGTCAGAGTTACCACAAACGCGACAACTCTAAACGACACGACTAAGCTCTCACACTTCAACGAATAATTCACTGCACACGATAATTCAAAGAGTTATACGCAAGATTATTCGATCGCATATCAAATAATAAGAGCATACTTAATATAAAGAAACGCAATTCAACAAATTAAGCAATAAAAGCAGTTTGCATGAAGAAACGCAATTCAACGATACAACAGCACAAACAATTCACAGCTCAATAACAACCGACAACAACCAACTCATAGAATTCATCTCTCTGCAACTCTATGGAGTTCACAGAGAGGAACAAACAAGTGTGGGGGGTTGGGGACAGCTACCAACCACTTGCAGACAGGCCCACTAAATAATCAACATATATAAAAATAAAGCGAAGGGGTACAAGACCCTCACTTCGAACCCTTAGGTTCTCAGACTTCTTTGCATAAATGCTTGAAATTAAATTCACATCCAAAAATTTATCCTTACACAAGGATACACAAAATTAATTATAAATGTGAAGCGCCCTTACCGAACTCCAGGCTACGTGTCCACGTGCTCCTCGATCTCCGCACCGCACTGTCTCGGGTTACTCGAGCCTAACACATAAAACAACTTAGCGAAATTCTAAACTTAGTTCTACAATCTTAGGCACTCAACTTAACCATTTTTCTAACCAAGCATCCACAACAATTTATTTCCAACTACCAGTAAACAATTAAGAAATTTGAATCAAAAACCACTTTTCTTGAAAAATCAACTACTACGTAACACTTTTTACTGAAAAGAATGTTAACTCTTTAAAGAAACCTTTTTCTTAAAGTTTCTAAACATAACACATAATCAATTATTCACTTCAACATGTTACAAATATTAAGACGACAACCCATATTTAAAACATACTCATGCTCTTTCAAAGCTTGTTTCTAAAACAACTACTACAACAATGAAATACCATTTCCTTAGCCTTTTCTTTTAAAACAATTTATTTTCAAAACTAGTTCATAAAGCTTTATAGGCCACTTACTAAAAATTAGTTCCAAAAACAAGAATTCAATCAATTTGTCAAATTCTAAAAATCCTTTAACAATTAAACCATGACATCATCATATCAATAATTACAAGAATCAAATGATCCATTCCTACCTGTTATTCTAGTCCTTGAGGAACCAAATTTTACTCAAAACATAAACTAACTCTTGAGCTAATCCATGCATATCTATTTCAACAACTTTTAAAATCACCTTAAACATGTTACAAACATTCATACTCCTAGAATTTCTACTACAACCCATCAATCACAAATCACAACTCCAAGTTAACTAAGTTTCCATAATTAGTTTTCAAAGCATTTTCAAAACAACTAGGCAATCACCCAAAATCTTACATAGTTAAGTCATAAACTAAAAGCTAATCAAAACAAGGGTTTTTCTAAAATTTCTTTTCCAAAAATTTAAAGACTCAAGGCTAACTCATTTTTTTATCAATATAAAAGTCATTTCATCAAAATCAATAACCATGTCTAGTCCTCCATAACCCAAGTTTTCATAAACCATAAGCTAGTTTTCATACTAATTCATGCAAATAATTTCTAACAACCTTAAAAATACTTCTAAACCCTTGATAAACCATCCAACACATAACCAAATGATCATAGCCTCATATTTTCATGCTTCAAGAATGGAAAAATATAATTAAACTACCATGTTAAGCTTATTTGATTTAACTACACACTCAACTAACATCAAAACAATTCCAATAGTTCCAAAACTATCCTAAACATGTTATCAAATACTTAAGCTCAAGATTTAATATCAAAACCACTTATGTCTTAAGATTCAAGAATAGGCAAATTTCCAAAAACAACAATTCATTCATGCTTAATAAAAACTTAAAACTTAGACAAGCATCAAACAATCCCTAACAACACATTAAACCACTTAATTAGTTGACTCATCAAAGATCACACCATGACCCTCTTCTTCATACTTAGGGTTTTCTCCCATATGTACTAAAGAGGCATTAGAAGTGCTCATATCCTTATATTCATCATCAACACCAACAAACAACCACATAGTCACAACTAATTAACATTAAAAACAACAACTAGATCAACATAAAAAAATGGGGCTGTTTAGCGCTGGTTTTAGGGTTCAAAAAGGGTGAGAAAATTCTGATTTTAAGCTCATTTAGATGGTTATAAACATAGGTAATGGAATGGAGAAGAAAACCTAGCATTTATACAAGATTTGGGAACAAAAATCAAGCTCAAAAGGGGAGGGAACTGTTGCGATTTCCAGCAGCAAAAAGAGAGGAAAAATTTATTTTTCTTACTTGGATGATGATGAAAATGAAGAACTAAGTTGAGGTGATGATTTGGAACAAGTTTGATGAAGGAAGCTAGTTGAAAAAACTTAAAGAAGGTGGAGAAAGTGGCTATGGAAGCTTGGAACTTATTTCTTGCTCAAGAGAAAAGAAAGGAGAAGATGAAGATGAAGAGGAAAGTTGGAGAAGGTAGGGTGGCGTGAATGGTGCTGCAAAATGGGGGTGGTTCACCTTATATTCACTTAAAAAAATAATGACTCATCATAGATAAAAATTAAAATAAGTAAAGAATTTTTTTTTTTTTAAATAAATCACAAATAATAAGACACCTATCACCTAACCATAATCTAGTCTTACCCACCTAATCTCACCTCTCTCATGGTTACCCACTAATTCTAGAGTCTAGGGGTTGTTTAAAACACGGCGACGAAATACCGCGTTAACGATAAACTAGCGAAAATTAATTTAACGAGAAATTAATTCATCGAGTGAAAATATTTAATTATAAATAATAAAAATCACAATAATCACTCAAGAATAGTCACAAGAAGTTACGATTCGATTTTCATAGAAATCGGAGTTCATTTAGAATTTTATCTGCGGTGAAACCGCCCGGCGATTCGAAACGCGTCAAAACTTCGTTAGAATTTTTCGACGATTTTCAAACCGTGGATTAATATAAAATATTAATTCTCAAATTTAATTTGATCTTGATGTAATTAATACGCTTTCTTAGGGAACAAGAAATTGCTTTATTATAGCGTAAATACGACAGAATACACTAAATAACGTTAACTAACGTATCGTAAAAATACGCATGTTACACCAATCATCATAGAGACCTGACATCTTAAAATGATGCTCGGATTAGACAAGCACTCGACTGATGTTGTTACGAGGGACTAATGTTCCAAACTTTCAATTTGTAACAAATCTTTCGGGGGGAAGCCACCCGAGGACTACACTACCTTATACTACCCAAGGACTACAGGAAAGCGTGAAAAGAAAGTAAAGTAAGTCATCATCACTTAGTCAAATTTCGTTCATAGGAAAAGGAATTGCAAGAGGTGGTTCTCGGATGAGCAATTACAAGATCGGAACTAAAGAAAAGCAAAAAGTAAAAAAGCACAAGTTACACTAGGGCATTCCCTTGGTTTTCAATAACGAGATCGGGAGCGATCACCTTCACTTGGGCTAGGCACCATCAAAACCCTCCTTAAAATTAGGGAGCACTGAAGCCTTTTTACCCCTCGAGATGAAGTCCAGCTCTCCACGAGCTCGAAAAGGGTGGAGCTCTCCGTGAGCTCACCAACAAAGACCAGCTCCCCATCAGCACTTCAAATGTAGAGGCCTATATCTCGACATGCACTTCAATTCTTCAAATTCAAGTACAAATTTTAGGTGGGAGTAGACCACCATAGGTCAGAGCTCGACCAATGCAGAGACCTACAGTTCAAACCTATTTGGAGTTCTACCTATATTAGCCTTCAAGTCAAAGGTCAAGTTTGGGGTCGAAGCTCTACCCATAGTTCAAACCTATTTACAAGCTCTCCCTGTACTTCAACACGAGTACTTATTGGAGCCCGACCTGCTCAGAGCTCATCCTGACTAGAGCTCGACCTGCTCGGAACTCATTCTGACTGGAGCTCAACCTGCTCGGAGCTCATCTTCATCTGAGCTTGACCTGCTCGGAGCTCATCCTCACCTGAGCTCGACTCAACCAGTTCAAAGCTCAATCTGCATTTAAGCTCCCCGTGTTCAAGAGATCACTTGGTAGATAATTGGAAGACCGCAGATAATTGGGTGACCTCAAGTCGCACATCAGATACCAGCTCAGACCTCAGAGATCAGGCCTCATAGGAAATCTTGATATCATACCACGCAGAGCAGATCATCCGATCAATCATCATATTATTGACAATCAAAGCCCATGTAATTGATTGTGGCACTTTGACGGGTTCAACCTGACCCACTACTATTGAGCAGTAATTATGCTATTTCAAGCTCAACAAGAGCAATTCTATGATGGATCAACTCTTACAAGGTATTTGGAGAAAACCAAATACTTGCACTCTAAATATATGCTCAGCTAATCGGCTAGCAAGTCTAGGGGGCTGGACAGAGATAGGACCAAAAGAATCTTATGGTCGCTTCTTGGCGACCTTTGCAGGAGAGGAGGCGGTCGGCACGTTAGAAGAGGTCGACCCGAGAACTTGGGTGACTTTCTCTTTCTTGGCCTTCCACCCAGCTCGAATTCCGACCTAACGAAAAAACAATTAGACCCTGTACCTTTTCAGGCAAAGGGTCTAGGGGGCTTATGTTATGGGCCGGCCTCCGAGCTGGGCTCCTAACTGGATCACCGAGCTGAGCCCAACCATACCCGAGCCCATTGATCTAGCAAAGCCCTCCATTTACAAAATCGGATGTAGATCTAGCGGTCCAGGCCGCATCAGATGATCGACGGTGGGAAGAGGAACGGTTGAGTAAACGTCCCGTCTGAGTCCCATCACGTGGCAGAACACCGAGTAAAGGTACGACACGTGGAGCGTGACACCCCAGACAAAATAGCTTCTGGGATACGCCCCCGACCTCAATAACTCGACTCGGATACCGACCCAAGAACAATAGGTAGACCCTCTTCCCTTTCGTGCAAAGAGTCTGGGGGCTTGTGTTATGGACCGGTCCCGAGGCGAGTTCCAGCGTCCACCAAACAGAGCCGGCCCAGCTCGGTTCCGACCTTCTTCGAGCTCAGCGAGCTACATCCGACCCCGGGGGCACCAAACCGGTCCCCCGGTATGATCGCCCCAGCAATAACGCCTAGCAGGTCAGGGGCGAGCTGACTCATGACCCTCGAACCTTCTAGAAAGGGATACACCTGGAGACGATGCTTGGAGCTGTTGCCACTCCGAAGATTGGGGATCACGTATCAGGAAGAGATTAGCTGATCCTTGAAGCGTGAGGGAGGAGTTACCGCGCGCAGATTTCGGATCGGTGGTTACCCTCCTCCGAAGTGACTCCACTATATAAAGGGGGCTTGACCCCCCAGGTTTGCATATTCTCTACACTCTCTCTAAACCCTAAACTCATCTCTATGATGCGAGCTCTATGCTCACCCTAAAAAGCCCTATCTAACTTAGGCATCGGAGTGCCTTTTGTAGGTACCCCACCAGCCGGTCTGAAGGAGGAAGGACATCACGCCCGGGGGAGGAGTACTCACCACGGAGCTCATCGCCCAACTACCAAGCAGAGGAGCAAAGGTACAACCTTGCACCATTTCGTGCATTAACAAAAGTAAGATTAGTTGCTCAAGGTTACTCACAAGAAGAAGGTATGGATTTTACTGAAACTTTTGCACCTGTTGTAAGGTTAGAAGTTATTCGTATTTTGCTTTCATTTGCTGCACACCATGAGATAATTCTTTATCAAATGGATGTGCAAAGTGCTTTCTTGAATGTTTTTATAACTGAGGAAGTCTGTGTGAAACAACCTCCTGGTTTTGAAGACATTGAATTTCTAGAACATGTTTTTAAGCTTAAAAAGGCTATGTGTGGTTTTAAGCAAGCTCCTCGAGCTTGGTATGATAGACTGAGTTCCTTTTTAATGGAAAACGGTTTTATCAGAGGTCAAGTAGACACAACTCTATTTAGAAAAACATCAAACAAGCATTTTATACTTGTTAAAATTTATGTTGATGATATTATATTTAGAGCTACTAATGAAAGCCTTTGCAGAGAATTTTCAAAGCTAATGCAGGCTAAATTTGAAATGAGTATGATGGGAGAACTGAAGTTTTTCCTTAGAATTCAAATTAAGCAATGCAATGATGATATTTATATACATCAAAGCAAATACATCAAGGAATTGCTAAAGAAAATCAAGATGGTGGATTGCAAGCCAATGAGCACACCTATGCATCCTACATGTACCCTTGGTAAAGATGAAACTGGTAAGTCACAAGATCAGAAAATGTACAGAGGTATGATTGCATCTCTACTTTATCTTACTGCTTCAAGACCTGATATTATGTTCAGCGTCTGCCTGTGCGCTAGATTTCAATCTGATCCTAGAGAATCACACTTGAGTACTGTTAAAAGAATATTTAGATATTTGCAAGGATCTACTAATCTTTGTGAACGTGAAAACAAGAAGGGGTTGAATTGTGTTTACAAACTTTTCGCAAACTTTGATTTAAAAACACTATAGAACACTTGAAAATGAATCTGTTTAAAATCGGATGCTGGAGCAGGACCAGATGCTAGAAATAAGATTTTTGAACATTTGTTATTATGCACAAGATAACCGTAAGTATAAAGCAGTAAAGCAAGAGACACAGAGATTTATACTAGTTCACCACCAACCTGGTAGCTACGTCTAGTCCCTTCGTTCCTGAAGGATTTTCCACTATAATCAACTGATTACAAATTTCCTTAAGAGTATTCTACTGTCACAAACTTGACAATACTCTTAACTTCTCAAAACGAATCAGTATGTTTGAGCCTTTGAGGAACAAAGCCTTAACTAGGCAATACAACTTTCACAAAGATAGTTTTGAATACAATCAAAATAACTCTCACAGAGAGGATGAAAAGATTAAGTTCAAACAAATAACTTTCTAAAAGAAAGAATCAGATGCTGAGGTTCAGTTCTTGTAGTCCAGAGACTTGGCACGAAACTTGATTGCTCACTTGAGTAATAATCTTTTCAGAATGTAGTCTTTTGTTGTTTCTAGCCCTTCTTCAATGAATACCTTAAAGTATTTATAGGAGTCTTGAGGATAATACCGTTGCAGATATTTCAGCTCCAAATCATTGGGTGAGGCAATTTGAAATTCTGTCCTTTTCTTCCTTTCCAGAGAATATCAGAATAGTACATATTTTCGTTATTGCTGTAACACCCCGCATTTCTCGTACATTTTATATTTTTAAAATGTATTTATTTCATTAATTATGACGATTTGTAAATGTAGTTATTCTGATTTTCCTAGGTGTGTTTAAATTGTTGAAAATTGTTAAAGTTGTATTTATTTGTATTTTTAGAAAATATTAGTAATTTGTTATTTAATCATTTTACCTTTATAAAATGTTAGTATTTGAAAGGTCAATTATTTGGAAAAAATATTTTGACTTAAAGAAGTGTTAAAAATGAGTTTGATGGGTTAAAAGGTTTTAAAGGTATATAAAAATGAGTTTTACTGATTTACTGTGTACACCCGTTCCTTACTGATACGCCCTCATTCTCATAGACTATCTCATTCTCATTTTTATTTATTATGTGTTAATTAAATTTTAATTATGTGTTATATGTGTGAATATAATTACAGGAGTCTAGAAATGATTCTAGTTGTTTTTCCTTAATTTCTATAATTATTTAATTAGGTGCTTATGTGCAATGCCTCAATTAAATAAGTGATGATGTGATACCTTGTGTGACTTTGAATTTGTTACTGATTAATGCTCTTAGGCCTTAGTCTATGTGCCATGGGCTATTAAGAAATGATTTAAGATAGTTTAGAATTGTTATGTTGTTATTGGGCCTAGAGGATTAGTGCTTAAGTGATCCATTTACCTAAAAACCTAGCTAGAGAAAACCTAAGGAGTAAGACAAGCTCTCATACTTGCCTCCACTAAAAAGTGGCGCCTCTTATCTCCCTCTCACCCTCTCATACGCTTTCTCTCTTTCTCTCCTTCACAAACACTCTCATCACCAAACACCCTCCCACCATTAAAGGAGCAAAGGGTTGAGAATGGAGGAGCCACCCAAGTGTCAACTCTAGGACCATGAAAGGAATCATAAGCATCTCTCTTGTTTGGTAAGGTTCCTAGGAAGCTCTCTCGTTGTCCCTCATTTTAAGTTTTTGAAAAGCAAACCTTTAATCCCATCTTCTACCCTTATCCTTGTTAGTGGGACCAAGAAGGAAGCCAAGGACACCCACCCTCTCTAAAGGTTGCAAATTCTACATTAAAGGTAAGGGGGGGAGATTATTGAAATTGGGGATATTTGAGGGAATAGGTGAAGGGGTGTCCTTAAACCCCATTGTTTGATAATAGTTTAAAACATGATTATTTTTCTGAAAATCACAGTATAAAACATACTCAGTGCATGAATTTTTATAAATTATTGGCTACGAATTTTAACACGGGATCAATTGCATCGTGTTCATACTTATGTTATCTACTTCCTGTAAAATTTACATAAAATATCAAAGTCATTTGGTACTCTGTTCGTTATTTTTACTAACTGCTATTTTTAGCTTTGATTTCTGAAACATTCATTCAGTATATGAATTTCTATTATTTTTATACTTAGTATTTTTTACTGGAACCACTTCTAAATGGATTTTGTGAGTGTTGGATGCTTTCATAAAAATTGGCATAATTGTTTGGTTTCTTTTGATAGCCTTAAGAATTTTAAAACCTTTGAGATGTCCAGGACATTGTTTTGAGTGGCAAAATGTCAAAACAGCTTCATTATATGATTTCTCATAAATTACTGAATTCAAATTTTTAGATGGGACCACTTGTGTTGTGTTTGTATATGAGTTAGGCACCTTTAGTTAAATACTAAAAAATTTCCAAGGCCGTTTGGTCATGCGTTCAAGTTACTTTTATTGATGACTATTCTGGAAAAATTCTGCACTATGTACTAATCCAAATAATGCATTAGTTGAGTCAAGTTTGAACCCCTTTGTTTGATAATTGATTGAAAATAATTCTGTTTTGAATGATTATATACAACATAATCACTATTTTGGATGATTTGTATAGCAGCCATGACTGTTTATAGATTATGTAAGTGTTAGAAAAAAATTTGGTTTTAATTCTTAACATGTCCGCTAATTTTCGTGATAATTAGTAGTATCGAAATTGATGAACTATATCTTGAAATGATAAGAATGATTTAGAAAAGATGATGTTTTTATAATTACTGTTAATAAGAATTTTGGAATAATTTAACTTGTCTCGTTCATAATTAATTCATGGCGTTTCGTTATAATGAGATGCTGTTTTTTTTTTTCTGCTGTATGATTTCTGCTGCTGTGCAGTTTTTGTGTTGTTGTTCCTGCATGCTGTGCAGTTTCTGTTTCTGCTGTTCGCTGTTGCTGTTGTTGCGAATTTAATCACATAATTAGTTATATGTTGTTGCTGTTTTCTGTAAATGTTATGCTGCTGCTGTTTTGTGTTGTTGCTGTCTGTAAAAATTGCATTTTCCTGCTGTATTTCCTGTTTGGTGTTTCTGTTTTTATGCAGAAAATTAAGGTTGCGAACATCTGTTGTTTCTATTTCTATGTGTAGATTAATGTTGTGAAAAATGTCTTTCTCTGTATATTTTAATTTTATGAATATGACGCAAATAAGTGTTGTGGTTTATTTGTCATTGTTGTTGCTCCTATGTGTTCGCCTAAATACTCAAATATGTGGTGGTTATTCTTGAGTTGCCATTGTAACTTACTTTGTATCTTTCCTGTTAAATTTTGATAATGATTGTGAAAAGTCCACGTTTGTGGCAACGACCTGAAAAAGGATAAATGACCTTGTGTACAAGTCACCTAGCTATTAGTAGCCATAATGGGACTTGAGTCATTCCTTGTGAGATAATCCTAGCCATATGGGCCATGATGGATTGTCGATGAAAAATTGAACTATGACGTTCGGAGGAAACCCGACCTTGTGTGTTTGTTTGTCATACAACCCTTGTAACAGGATGGGGGGAAGCACTATTGAAATGAAAGGTGGAGGCCAATATGAGTGAGCCTGCGTGGCAATACCTCGGCCTAGAGGGTGAGAAGCCGAGTTTGTGTTCCCTAATAGTTTGAGTGTCGCGCTTGGGTGGGGACCACTTATCGACTTAGCTACCCGATCACACCGACATTATCATCCCTAGTTGAGAGTATGCGGTAATAGAGTAAAACACCCGCGAGGTGATCTCTAATAAACCAAATATGTACTCCTAGGAGACTTCCCAGAGTAGTAGATGGTACCACATGCATAAGAAGTAGTGTCGTTAGCATCTGCATTATTTCTTTTGATAATTATGTGACTATGAGGAATAATGAAATTTTCTGCGTGTACTCGTGGATGATACGAGATGTTGTTGCTACTTTATGTGAATTGATTGTTATAGTGTGGTGTGAAAATACATATATATATATATATATATATATATATATATATATATATATCTGTATACGTATATAAATATATTATTTATTTGTTCACCTTTTTCTCTCTAAATATCACTATAACTCGATTTCAACGTACTCACCCCTCTATGGTTGTTTGTCTCTTGTTCTTCCATGTTCGATTGCAGACACTACTAATACCAGGACACGTAGCTAGTGGTGAAGGTTTCTTATGGAGAACTTTATAGTTTTATTTCGAATATTTTTCCTATTGAGACGTTGAGTCATTCATGTATTTTGTCGCTCTTGTGTAAGTTGGGCTAAGTAAAGCTCTGAGACTATGTGACACGGGTTTTCTTTTTCTTTGGGGGTTCGTATATCGTTCGGTTTTATTTTTATTTCACCAGTTCAAATAAGATCTTTGAAAGAAAAATACTTACTATGCTTGTTATTACTAAATACTTGCAAACTGAATGATATCTGAAATTGATTTATTCGTCGAGTTATCCGTTGATCCTTTCTTTTTTTTTATTTATTTAAATTATTTTTTTTATTTGCTTTATTTTATTTAACGATTTTCGAAACGGGGATTAGAGTGTCACAATTGCACTATCTGCTTTTTACACAATTGCCTTATACGAATTTATCTTATTCTAAAGGTGTCACCTTTGATTCCTTGTACGTAAAATTGAGCGCACAAAATGAAATTCGAATTCCATTCCAAAAGTAGCTGAGGTGAAGAGCAACAATGTGATCATCATGTGATTCATTAAAAGTCCAGATGCTCGCTTAGAACAGGAGACGGACACTCGCAGCAATTGAGTAATCCACATGTCAAAGAATAACACTATCAGACGCTCGCTTTACACAAGACTCTGGAGTGAACCAGATGCTGACACACATGGAATGTATTCAGTACTTGTGAATTTTCTTCTTCTTGCTTGAGTGAGATAAACCATAAGAGATTTTAATACCTATGCACTCAAAGACTTATCAGAAGATACTTTGTTATCATCAAAATTAATGATGGTCTAAACTTCTCAATCGTTTAGGTTCCAATAATCTCCCCCTTTTTGATGATGACAAATATCCAAGGTTGATGAACAATTTAATTTCAAAAATAATTTCAAGGGTCTACCCCTGAGTTCAATAACTCAGATAAAATTAAATATATCATGTATCAGGGCGATTTATGATAATTAGAGCATTTATGTGATCGCAAAAATACATACAAGTATCAGAGCATATATTTGATTTAAACGTTGAGATCGGATGCTGAGAACATTGTACCAACAATGAATATACTCAAGTATCAGATGCTGAAATTCATTGTACCAAATTGAATAAAGTTATGCCAATAGATATTGAAGATTATCAAAGCACCAGACAATGAATATCAATGAGTATCTAAGCAATTAAGGAACATGCTATGTATATGATTTATGCGTGAAATTTGTGATACTTCAGTGTGTCCATCGGACTTCCAACGTGTTCATCAGACCTTTCTTTTACTCCCTCTTTTGTCATCAAACAAAAAGAGTATAAAACACATCATAGTCAAAACAATAAGTAGTAATATTCAGAAAAATTTGAAGATAAGGTCAGATCAATTGAAATATAATTGTACCAAGTAATATAAATATTTGATTGTATCAAAAATAAAAATTGTAATTAGCACACAAATACAAAGTAAAAAAAAAATTAGGGGTTTGGTGGAGGTGGAGGATCCAGATTGAAACATTCCAAGATGAATTTCAAAGTGCTTTCCAACTGAGCCACTTTTTGATTGGTTGCCATGATAGCTTCAAATTCTGCTCTAGGCAAAATGACAACATCAGCATTTGCAGGTGCGGAGTTCAACATCGACCAGAATCGATTCAATCAGAATAACCCTTTGAGATTCCATTTTCTGGTGCTCTGCTAGTACATCTTGTGACAATCTCAGTTTCCTTTCCTTTCTTGCCTTAGCCTTCTGAAGGAGGTCATCATTGGGTAAGGACCATTTGATGAATCTTCCCAGCTTCTATTTCTGTTGATCCATTTCCCATTCCCATCTACTCACAAGTTCTTCAGGATGCAGCATAAGCATAAAGACAGTTTCCCTGTGTTGTAGCAAATCTTTAATATAAGCATCAAATTGCACCAAGGCAGCTTCTCCATAAATTCTTCTTATAAAAACTCCCATTCTATCAAAAATGAATGTGAGTCCTTTATTTTCAGCAAGGAATAACTTATGTAGATTCTCCCTATCATCTTCTTCAACCTTGAGAGGCTTAAAATAGGGCAGAATGGCTCTGTCTTTCCAAGACATAGTCCATTGTCTCCAATTAAAGCCAATATGAAAAGTTTGCAAACAGCAGCCCATTGTTCTTCTATTTTCATAGCATTCAGAGGCCTTCTGAATGGCATTTTCCCAGGGGCTGGCTCCTTCCTTTTTCTAGGAATAGACCAAGGCAACAACCACCTTTACCTATCGGGTACAATCCTGACAGACATTGAAGCAGGATCTCTGTATTGACGGATCAGCTCAAGCCTTTTCATCTCCAGGCAATGAGTCATAAAAGCCACTTCTTCATCTGTTATCCATCTTCCACATTCTTCAAGAGTAAGAGGTTCATTTTGTGGTAGGAACCTGGGAAGATCAACAGAGAAGGGAATTGTTCTACTGTTTGATTGGGGTCTCAATCTTTCCTTGAAGGACATGTCAACTTGCTCATCTCCTTCTTTGAATACAACTCTTGATGGAGAGGCAACTTCCAGTCTTTCAACTCCAGAAGTGAATGTTTTCAAATGCCATAGAGAGGGGTGATCATAAATGGAGTGATACACATCTTCTCTAACAAACCTAGGTCTGTTAATGGCAGATACAACCTTCTTTGCACCAGAAAAAGAGGTAGGTTTGTAGGTGAGGGTAAGTGGGATAAGTGAAGTCTTCTTGACAGTGTAGTTTTGGGGCTTGTTTGGATTGATTTTGAAGAGTTGATTGATTGGGTGAGAGCGGAGTGAGGATATATATGTAGTGAGGGATGTGTTTGATGAGGTAGAGGTTTGTGGTGAGGGAAATGTAAGTGTTTTGGACTTTGTGGTTAATTGGGATTGTGGTTTGGTGGATGGAGGTTGTGTGCAGTGTGTTTATGGTGATGAAACAGAGAGTGGTGGTGCAGGGATAGTGTCATCAGAACCAAAGGTAGTAATGGAATCATCAATGGTAAAATCTAGTACCTTTAGATTAAGCTTCTCAGAATGCCTAACCAATCTCTTCCTTTTGCCTTGTGGAGCAGCAACAGCAGCAGGAGGAGGTGTAGGAGCCTGCTTCTTAGGGCCAGATGCTGAAACAGACTTTTCAGCTTCTGCCTTTCTCTTCTTCTCCATAATGCTTCTTGCAACACCCCATTTTCGGAGCACAACTAAAGTAGATATTCTGACAAAAGTTGACATATTGCTGAAAGGTGAGATACTCTGCATTGTATGTTTTCTGAAAATGTGGTTCTATTTTTTTTTTTTAAACTTCTTTAAAGGGCAGTCAGAGTATTACAGGGATTTTAGAAACATGGCATGAATAAAAATAACACCAAATAAAAACATATTAACCCTACTTATTAAGTTACTCAATCATTTCATATATGACAATACATGTCTGGAAACATAATATACATTTATTACAACACTGAAATGAATACAACACCCTACAGCTGGTCGACGCGCTATCGCCCTTACTAGACCTCTAGTAAGTTCAAACCACACCAAAGACCGATAGCCGAGTATAACCATCCTCCACTATGCTTGGCAGCAATCCCGAACACTCTGCTTGCTTGTCATCTGGGTTACATTTATTAATTGGAGCAAGGGTCAACTTCTTAAAGAAAACAAATAATACAAAAGTAGCAGATACAACAAAACAAAATACAAGAGACACCAAATATGCATCAATGTCCTATAATGCAACTCAAGACTCTCTACCAAAACATTCTCTGAAATTTCCGGAAAGTAACGCTGATCCATCCACTGAATACCAGCCGTAGCCTTAGGCTCTCCTCTCACCCTAGGACATTCAGCTCAGGTTCCTTGACGTTACGACGTCTAGCACAACTGCCGAAAAACCAGCCGGAGTTTTTAGGGGATCCTAGCACCCGAGGTTAATTGGATCGAAGCTCAAAAACGTCACGATAATCTCTCACAACCCCAATGAATAAATCGACGCATGTGATGATTTAAAGAAGCAAACTAGAATAATTATTCAACCTCATATAACATATATAATGTGAAGCGCCCTTACCACAGTCGTCAAGCCTCGAACCAATGCACGTCTCAATCTCACGCAGCACGAACTCGGTTTCACAAGTCCTAGCACCACAACAAAACTTAGCATAATTCCTAAGCATACACTAACTCTAACTTCCTAGGTTCTCAAATCTGAAACCTCTACTAAACAAACCACTTATACTAAAATACACAATTTGAAATACAAGTTTTTGAAAGAATTACACATACTTGAAAATCACCAAAAATTAAAATAATAAAGCTTTGAAACTAAGTCTCATTTTTCTAAATCAAGACTTGAACAAAACCACAATCAAAATCTTTTTCTCAATTTGCTCAAGTCAAGGCTCCACTTGGTTTTTTAGGTCTCAAGGAACCCAATTTATCTTAAGTGCTTCATAGCCTCAAGAATCCAAAACAAGTCCAATTT
Organism: Calophaca sinica; assembly: GCA_037113605.1. NCBI lineage: Eukaryota > Viridiplantae > Streptophyta > Magnoliopsida > Fabales > Fabaceae > Calophaca > Calophaca sinica. The sequence continues at coordinate 39,833,360 of CM073734.1, forward strand.
TCAATCCAAATCTCTTCTTTTTTTTTCCTAAATTTTAAAACATTACACAACAATTACATACAACTAATAAAAGTCAAAGAAACACAAAGGTGATCTCCCCTCAAGCTCCTAAAACTCGCGGCCATACTCCCTTTTTTCCCAAAGAAAATTTACAACCCTCCAACTAATTAAACAACACCACTCTATCAATTTATTTCCTTCAGAAAACAACAATTTGCTTCCCAAAATAAATATTAACAAAGTCTAAGGACAAATCACAACTTCACCAAAAATCAAGGGTTTCATCAAATCTTCTAAAACCTTGTTTCAAGTCAAAATTTAACAATTACAACATCAATAACAATTAGTAAGAAGTATGGAACACAAATCAATTGAGGGATTCACTTGAGAAATCACAAAGCTCCTTTTCCCTAGACCATTTATCTAGAGTTCCCAAAATTTGGGGAAACTTTGATCATCTAACTCATGATCATTATCAACATCTCATTCAGGCATTTAAACAAGAATTAAGAAAACAAAATAATTCTTGCACCCAAAATGGGCTCACGGCTACCCCCGCTTTTTCTCCCAAAAATTTCCAAACTTATGCTAATTCAAGGTAATACCATTTCAAATCATTTATTCTTCTACAAAATAACAACCAATTTCGAATACACACATTAATCAAGTTCAAATGCCCAAGTCATGTTCTTGAAGAATGGAGTTTCTCAACAAAATCATCAATCTTATGATTTAACATAAAACTAATGACTACAATATCAAAAATAGTATCTAGTAATTAGGAAAAACAAGCTAATTAAATTGATTCTCAAATAGATCACACAACCCCTATTTCCCCTTAGGTTTAGAGCCCAGGGTTCCAATAAAATTGGGGATTTAAGTGCTCATTTCTTTCATAGTCATGATCAATCAATAATCAAAGCATAAAACAAGAATCAAATAAGAAAAAGCTCATCCTATACTACCAATGAGGCCCACGGCCTAAAGCTTAAAAATGGGGAGAAAGGGTTTGATTTTCTTCTCACATAAAAGGTTGGGAAGAGAGGATTCAAGTAGAAGATGGATCTTAGAAGCAAGAAAGAATGAAGATTGGAGAGGAAATACGCCAAAAATGATGAAGCAAGGAAGCCATGGGAGCTCCTCAAGCTTTCTCTCTCAAGAAGAACTAGAAAGAAGAAGTAAAATGAGGTGAGGATAGAGGAGAGGGCTCTCGGCCCTGGACAGCAACAAGGGGAGGGAGTAAAAATTTATTTAACTCCTTGACTTTTTATTCTCACTTAATTAAAATTAGTAGGAAATGAAATAAATAAGAGTAAATGGAAAAAGGGGAGGAAGTCACGCTGAAAAAGGGAGGAAAAGAGGAAAGAAAAAAACTTAAATGAACAAGCATAATACTTGGTCAAGAATAAATTAGGATAAGATTAAAATAATTAGTCACCAAAAGTGTGACACCTAACCTCCAAAAAGTAAGATTCTAATCCCATCAACAAGTCTAACCCATCAAATCTCTCTTCTCTCATGGTTACCCTCTAGTCCTAGAGTCTAAAGTGTGCCAAAAACATGGCGTTGAGTAATCGCGTTACCGATTAATTCTTTCACCGATTAATTCGCGAAAATTAATTTGTTTAGAAATTAATTCACCGTGTGATAATAAATTATCATAAATAATAAAAACAATATAAGACACTAAAAAATAATCACAACAAGTTACGATTCAATTTTCATCGAAATCGGGTTTGTTTAAAATTTTATTCGCGGATAAAAACTACCCAGTGATCCAAAACGCGACGAAACTTCGTTAGAATATTTCGACGATATTCGAACCATGAATTAATATAAAATATTAATTCTTAAATTAAATTTTACCTTGATTTAATTCAATCAATTTCTTAGTCAACAAAAATACGCGTTACCGCATCACGCAAAAAACTTATAATAAATATAATTGATGAATTCAACTTAAAAGCAGCATACATCTATGCTGTCTATAAATTTGAATTGACATCATGAATAATAATTATTTATAATAAATAAATTATTCAAAATTAGCCAAAGTAGTTCATCGTACTCTTAGTAAATCAATGAAGTGATCATACGACTTACTTCCAAGTAACTGGAATTTTATTGCTAAAGTAATAGTTCTTAAAAATTGGGAAGTTACAATATGACCCCCTTAAAATAGTTTCTTCCTCGAAACTACACGGATAGTAAAATACGAAAAATTATTTTACTCAAATCCATAAAATAATTTGCACACATAAGTATTCACAATACATATTATTATACCTAGTACCATAATATTTATAGCTGCAGAGTATAGCATGCGATAATAACAATCACACTCGATGACCCTATGCCTATATATGTAGCACACTGTAACGTAAATGTAGTTTGTGGAAAAATTCCTTACGACTGACTGATGCTTCATTCCCGATCACGACGTCTGCTAATCCACGATCACGATCACGCTCACGAACACGAACACGGATACGAACACGAGCTCGACTACAGCTACGCGCCATTACTACAAAAATAATACTAACCTATTCACGTGCAACCACGGTTTACCCATATCAGAAATCCCAAAAATTCACCTAAAACTTCCAAAAAGATTAAATTTTTTCCCCATCAATCACTTTTCTAAAACAAAACCGAAACTGAAAATAAAATTTAAGAAAGCCAACTTTTTCTTTAGGACTCAACCATTTTCTTGGACACTAAAGTTCCTTTGAGATTAGGTCTTCATCGTCTCAAAAACATCAATCAACCTTCAACTAAAGACTAAAAGTACTTTTAAATTTTAAATCAACAATTCATTCTCTCTAAAATCCTTTTAGATCAACGTTCAAAAAAAAATGCATACACCTTTATCAATGAAATTACTAACTATTAAGTGGTAAAATTGAAAATCCTGTTTAGTAATACTTTACACTTGAAAGATGCTAAAACAAGATTGAAATAACACCTCTAGACATGTTACAACTTACTCAATTTTATTTTTTGGAAATAAACTTTTAACTCTAAACAATAGGAAATTATTCTCTTTCAAAAACTTAGCACGAGTATTAAGCTTCTAAGATAACAATTTATCAAGCACTAACATATTAACCGAGTAAAACTTAGATTAACAATTAAAATTACTATTCACTCTCACGGGTCTAATGAATTTTAATGACACAAATAAAGGTTTTGCACACAATTTCAAAATCCTTTCTAGCAACAAAACTCATACTAAAATTAAAAGGTTTCAAAACTAAACATTTTCCAAGGCTCCACCATGTTCAAGAATCACAAGAATTCCTTTAAACAATGGGTGTTTCATGGCCTTAAAATACCAGGTCAACTTAACAACAATTATGCTGAAGCCATTTTCCTATAATTTAAATAAATCAACCCAAAATTTCAAATCCCTAAGGTTATCTTCCTATCATCACTTAACTCATGTTCAAGGATTACAAAACCAGCTTTTTTCTAAATCGAACACAAGATAACAATACTAAATTAAGTATTTTATGATATAACTAGTCAAGACTCGACTTGGGTTTAGGAATACAAGGATTTCCTTTAACCGTAGTGTTTCGTTGTCTTAAAATACTAAAACTCACTTATAAAATTCTAAAGAAAATCGAGCAAGAAATAAAAAAATAAAGTTTTCTAAAACTCTTCTCCAAATCATTGCTTGAATCAAGCTCAAGGAGTACAAAACTAAGTACTTTCCTTGATCAAAACATAAAACAACAACCAATTACACATAGCTTTTTAACACAGGATTAATAATAAAACCTTTCTCTACCATTCCTATATTACGACTAAACACAAACTTCCAAGGATTTAGTTAGAAAATTTGAAATCAAACCTCACAAATAATTTATGTGGTCACATGTTCATACTTCTAATTTAATAACACCAATTTCGAAAATTTGTTCCGACAACACACACCAAAACTTGGTTTTTCCAAAAGAAAATAAGATCAAGTACATTTCCCAACAAAACAAGATAAAAATAAGATAGAAGACATCCCTGAACCCGCGATTGCCTAAAAATTTGGGAAATTATCTTTTACAGCAAAAGGAAACAAAACCTTCCTTATGTTTTACCACGAAATTATAATTTAACAAAATCATCTAAAAACTAAGAACCATTTTAAACAAGATCATTAACAAACAACTTAGGAATTGAAAACAAGAATTAAAATGCTCACCTTGAGCTCTTCCAAGAACTCATGGTGCTAAGACATTAACAGAAGTAGAACATTAACACGCTCAGTATTATCAACATTAACAATAGCTCCCACATCAACAAATAACAGGAAAATAAAAAGGGGTCTTCCTCCCAAATCATCCTAAGGCTCTCGGTTTTCTAAGAGGGAAGTAGAAGAAAATGCAGCTCTCTCACACACGTCACTACTACAAGGTTTGGGTATCACCTAAGGAAGGGACTATATAACAACGGGATCCTTGGAGATGAACCTATTCACGACGTACAAAAGGAAAAGAAGGGAGGGGACTAGGTTCTCTCTCTCTTTCTATGCCCACATTAAGACCAATATGCAACTAACTATTCTCTCCCACTTTCTTTTTGAGGTGATCGGCCAAGGAGAAGGAAAGGAGGGCATTGATTCCTTTAAGTTTTGTCTGGCTAGTTTCCATTCAAGGAAAATGTTATTCCTTAAGGTAAGGTGAAGATAAGACTTAGTAAAATCTTAAGTACTACCCCATAATAGTTAGACAACTCGTCCCCCACTAAACCACACTAAAAATTGACGCAATATTCCTTTCCCCACCTGTGTTATTGTGGACAAACAACTGATCAATTAAGGGAGGAAAGCTGGAAAATGAGTCATCCCACTATACTTAGTTCTTACCTAAAGGAAATCTCCTAAGATATGAAAAATCAGGACAAAGTTTGGAAAAAGAATTTTGGGTACTACCCAATGCTAGCTACATAACTTGCCACGTACTAAAACTATTACTCGTGACTCCCACTAAACCTCTAGATTCCATTCAACGAAGTCATATGGATCTCGCGTGAATTAAATTGTCACGAGACATTTGATTAACGCCTGCTAAAAATAATCGCGTATAATATTTTCGTTGGGAAAATAAAAATATGCTCACGTAAATACACAATCACACGATCAATCAAATATAATCACAACAGTGCAAAAATAGACTATAGTGAAAACACAAGTGTTAGTGGCAAGCATGTCACATTCACCAAAATTATAAAATACATTTTAGTCTTTAATATACTACATACCAAAATACTTCAATCATCAAACACTTAGGTGATCAATACCTAGGATCACTAATACTCCAAAGATCATACTAAATATTAAATATAACAACGTCTCCAATAGACAATCCTTTTTCCAAATTTCTGTCCATGCATAACTCCTTATTGTTGCGTTCCTCGATATGAAGTCCTCTGATGATGAGCTCTCTTCTTTGCTCAATGAGTAGATATGTCCTTCCGGAGTTGAATGTGGAACCTCCACAGTATTTGCAGTCGCTTCCATCTCTGATTCTTGACAGTTCTTGGCATAATGCCCAGGCTTCTTGCAATTGAAACACAAATTGTTCCCTTCAGTGCATTTGCTTGCATAATGCCAAGGTTTGTCGCAACGAAAGCAAACTAGTCCATCCTTGTTCTGACTTCCACCACTTGAATTCTGGGCCATAGGGCGGTACTGCCCTTGATTGTTCTCCTGAGGTCTGTCGTAGGGTTTCTCCTGCTGTCATTTCCCATATCCTGGGCCTTGGTGGTTATGCCCGATTGGCTCTGCTTCTTCGCCGCCCATCCAAAAAACTTTACCCCTGGCGACTTGGTGTTTCCCCATAGCCTTTACTGAATTCCCAATGAGTTCAACCCTTGGAGCTTTGTAGTCTCTAGCAATGTGTGCTGAAGATATTGGACTTCCACGAGGTCTTACGACCTAATAAAAATCCCACAACAGTTTTGTGTGTCCCAACACACATTGCTTTCAATTACGAAACAATTTCAAACAATTACAAGTAGGTCTACTCCACTTGGGGGACAACTAACACGCAAGCACAATTTGACTCACAATAAGAAACAGTTTAACGCCTAGCATTCTGTTCTCCACACAACCCGACACTTGACCAGCTATAGTTTCCCAACTCACAGTCCGGTTAGAACCGAACTGCTCTGATACCACTCTTGTAACACCCCGTTTTCGGTGCGCCACTAAAGTAGATATTCTGACAAAAGTTGACATATTTCTGAATGGCGAGATACTCTGCATTGCATGTTTTCTGAAAATGTGGTTCTATTATTTTTTTAAACTTCTTTAAAGGGCAGCCAGAGTATTACATCGATTTTAGAAACATGGCGGTGAATAAAAATAACACCAAATAAAACCATATTAACCATACTTATCAGGTTACTCAATCATTTCATATATGACAATACATGTCTGGAAACATAATATACATTTATTACAACACTGAAATGAATACAACACCCTACAGCTGGTCGAAGCGATATCGCCCTTACTAGACCTCTAGTAAGTTCAAACCACACCAAAGGCGGATAGCCGAATAGAACCATCCTCCACTACGCTTGGCAGCAATCCTGAACACTCCGCTTGCTTGTCATCTGGGTTACATTCATTAATTAAAAGAACCACGGGCAAAGGTCAACTTCTTAAAGAAAACAGATAATACAAAAGTAGCAGATACAACAAAACATAATACAAGAGACAACAAATATGCATAAATGTCCCATAATGCAACACAAGACTCTCTCCCAAAACATTCTCTGAAATTTTTGGAAAGTAACGCCGATCCATCCACCGAATACCAGCCGTAGCCTTAGGCTATCCTCTCACCCGAGGATATTCAGCTCAGGTTCCTTGACGTTACGACGTCTAGCTCAACTGCCGAAAAACCAGCCGAAGCTTTTTAGGGGATCCTGTCACGACAATCTCTCACAACCCCAATGAATAAATCGACGCATACGATGATTCAAAGAAGCAAAATCGAATAATTATTCAACCTCATATTAAATAAATATTCACACAGAACTCATCACGACATAACGCAATTCAGTAATTCATTGCAAGACAATGCAACCAAGTCATATCGTAAACAATCAGAATACAATTCAACCCTCTGCAACTCAATGGAGTTAACAAAGAGGAAGACAAACAAGTGTGGGGGTTGGGGGCAGTCGCCAACCTCTTGCACACAAACCCACTAAATATTCATATATAAAGCTTAAAACAATAAAATCGAAAGGGTACGAGACCCTCACTTTGGACCCTGACATCCTCAGACTTCTTCGCTTTACGAAGTAAAATTACATCCTATATTTGTCTAGACGTTGCCCTTACTCACACTACACTATATAACATATATAATGTGAAGTGCCCTTACCACAGTCATCAAGTCTTGAACCAACGCACGTCTCGGTCTCACGCGGCACGAACTCGGTTTCACAAGTCCTAGCACCACAACAAAACTTAGCACAATTGCTAAGCATACACTAACTCTAACTTCCTAGGTTCTCAAATCTGAAACCTCTATTAACCAAACCACTTATACTAAAATACACAATTTGAAATACAAGTTTTTGAAAGAATTACACATACTTGAAAATCTCTAAAAATTAAAATAATAAAGCTTTGAAACTAAGTCTCATTTTTCTAAATCAAGACATGAACAAAACCACAGTCAAAATCCTTTTCTCAATTTGCTCAAGTCAAGGCTCCACTTCGTTTCTTAGGTCTCAAGGAACCCATTTTACCTTAAGTGCTTCATAGCCTCAAGAATCCAAAACAAGTCCAATTTTCAATCCAAATCTCTTTTTTTTCCCTAAATTTTCAAACGTACACAACAATTACATACAACTAATAAAAGTTAAAGAAACACAACGGTGATCTCCCCTCGAGCTCCTAAAACTTGCGGCCATACTCCCTTTTTTCCCAAAGAAAATTTGCAGCCCTCAAACTAATTAAACAACACCACTCTATCAATTTATTTCCCTCACAAAAGAACAATTTGCTTCGCAAAATAAATATTAACAAAGTCTAAGGACGAATCACAACTTCACCAAAAATCAAGGGTTTCATCAAATCTTCTAAAACCTTTTTTCAAGTCAAAATTTAACAATTACAACATCAATAACAATTAGTAAGAAGTATGGAACACAAATCAATTGAGGGATTCACTTGAGAAATCACAAAGCTCCTTTTCCCTAGACCATTGATCTAGAGTTCCCCAAATTTGGGGGAAACTTTGATCATCTAACTCATGATCATTATCAACATCTCATTCAGGAATTTGAACAAGAATTAAGCAAAACAAAACAATTCCTACACCCATAATGAGCTCACGGCTACCCCACCTTTTTCTCCCAAAAATTTCCAAACTTATGCTAATTCAAGGTAATACCATTTCAAATCATTTATTCTTCCACCAAATAACAACCAACTTCGAATACACACATTAATCAAGTTCAAATGCCCAAGTCATGTTCTTCAAGAATGGAGTTTCTCAACAAAATCATCAATCTTTTGATTTAACTTAAAACTAATGACTACAATAGCAAAAAATAGTATCTAGTAATCAGGAAAAACAAGCTAATTAAATTGATTCTCAAATAGATCACACAACCGCTATTTCCCCTAAGGTTTAGCGCCTAGGTTCCAATAAAATTGGGGTTTTAAGTGCTCATTTCTTTCATGATCATGATCAATCAATAATCAAAGCATAAAACAAGAATCCAATAAGAAAAAGCTCATCCTATACTACCAATGAGGCCCACGGCCTAAAGCTTAAAAATGGGGAGAAAGGGTTTGATTTTCTTCTCACATAAAAGGTTGGGAAGAGAGGATTCAAGTAGAAGATGGATCTTAGAAGCAAGAAAGAATGAAGATTGGAGAGGAAATACGCCAAAAATGATGAAGCAAGGAAGCCATGGGAGCTCCTCAAGCTTTCTCTCTCAGGAAGAACTAGAAAGAAGAAGTAAAATGAGGTGAGGATAGAGGAGAGGGCTCTCGGCCCTGGACAGCAACAAGGGGAGGGAGTAAAAATTTATTTAACTCCTTGACTTTTTATTCTCACTTAATTAAAATTAGTAGGAAATGAAATAAATAAGAGTAAATGGAAAAAGGCGAGGAAGTCACGCTGAACAAGGGAGGAAAAAAGGAAAGAAAAAAACTTAAATGAACAAGCATAATACTTGGTCAATAATAAATTAGGATAAGATTAAAATAACTAGTCACCAAAAGTGTGACACCTAACCTCCAAAAAGTAAGATTTTAATCCCATCAACAAGTCTAACCCATCAAATCTCTCTTCTCTCATGGTTACCCTCTAGTCCTAGAGTCTAAAGTGTGCCAAAAACACGGCGTTGAGTAATCGTGTTACCGATTAATTCTCTCGCCGATTAATTCGCGAAAATTAATTTGTTTAGAAATTAATTCACCGCGTGATAATAAATTATCATAAATAATAAAAACAATATAAAACACTCAAAAATAATCACAACAAGTTACGATTCGATTTTCATCGAAATCGGGTTTGTCTAAAATTTTATTCGCGGATAAAAACTACCCAGTGATCCAAAACTCGACAAAACTTCGTTAGAATATTTCGACGATATTCGAACCATGAATTAATATAAAATTTTAATTCTTAAATTATTTTTTATCTTGATTTAATTCAATCAATATCTTAGTCAACAAAAATATGCGTTACCGCGTCACGCAGAAAACTTATAAGAAATATAATTGATGAATTCAACTTAAAAGCAGCGTACATCTACGCTGTCTATTAATTTGAATTGACATCATGAATAATAATTATTTATAATAAATAAATTATTCAAAATTAGCCAAAGTAGTTCATCGTACTCTTAGTAAATCAATGAAGTGATCATACGACTTACTTCCAAGTAACTGGAATTTTATTGCTAAAGTAATAGTTCTTAAAAATTTGGATGTTACAATACCACCCCCTTAAAATAGTTTAGTCCTCAAAACTACACGTATAGTAAAATATGAAAAATTATTTTACTCAATTCCATAAAATAATTTGCACACATAAGTATTCACAATACATATTATTATATGTAGTACCATAATATTTATAGCTGCATAGTATAGCATGCGATAATAACAATCACACTCGATGACCCTATGCCTATACATGTAGCACACTGTAACGTAAACGTAGTTAGTGGAAAAATTCCTTACGACTGACTGATGTTTCATTCCCGATCACGACATCTGCTCATCCACGATCACGATCACGCTCACGAACACGAACACGGATACAAACACGAGCTTGACTACAGCTACGCGCCATTACTACAAAAATAATACTAACCTATTCACGTGCAACCACGGTTTACACACATCTGAAATCCCAAAAATTCACCTAAAACTTCCAAAAAGATTAAAACTTTTCCCTATCAATCACCTTTCTAAAACAAAAGCCAAAATGAAAATAAAATTTAAGAAACCCAATTTTTTCTTTAGCACTCAACTATTTTCATGGACACTAAAGTTCTTTTGAGATTAGGTCCTCATCGTCTCAAAAACATCAATCAACCTTCAACTAAAGACTAAAAGTACTTTTAAATTTTAAATCAACAATTCATTCTCTCTAAAATCCTTTTAGATCAACGTTCAAAAAAAAATGCATACACCTTTATCAATGAAATTACTAACTATTAAGAGGTAAAATTGAAAATACTATTTAGTAATACTTTACGCTTGAAAGATGTTGGAACCTAAACGATTGAGAAGTTTAAACCCTCATTAATTTTGATGATAACAAAGTATTCACAAGAGAACAATTTATGTTCTAACATTTCTTGAAGTGTGCAGATACTAATAATACATATATTCTAAGCCACTCAAGCAAGAAGAAAGTAATTCTCAAGAGAAGGATACATTTCATGTGTCAGCATCCGGCTCATCCTTGTGAGCGTATGGAATTTTCTCTTTATGACACTAGGCTTATCCAATTGCTACAAGCGTCCGAACTTCCGATTCTGAGCGAGCGTCTGAACTTCATTTCAAATCACGTGTTAGTCACGTTGCTGCTCTTCCTCTCAGAAGTTTCTGGAACGAATTTCAAAATTGATTCTGAGTGCTAAAATTGTTGTACGAGGTATCAAAGGTGACACCTTTAGCTAAAAGACAAAAATCGTACAAGCAATTGTGAAAAGCAAGGTAGTACGAAAACGGTAATATGTACTACTGGGATATTCTCTAGAAAGGAAGAAAGAGACAGCTTTTTGAATTTACCTCACTCAATGGAAAAGAGCCATTTTTACCGTAACGGTAATATCCTTGGAACTTCTATATATACCTCATAGTATCCATTGAAGATTGGGCTGAGAAACTGTGAAAAAGCTTGCTGAAATACTGCTGAAATATTACCTCATTTACTGAGAACAAGCACTGCTTCTGTGAGCAATCAAGTCTCGTGCTAAGTCTCTGGACTACAAGAACTGAACTCAGCATCCGACCCTTTCCTTTAGAAAGTTTTTCTATAGTTGAACTTAATCTTTTATCCTCTCTATGAGAGTTATTTTTAACTGTATTTCAACTCACTTGTAAAAGTTGTTTTGGCCTAGTTAAGGCTGTATCCTCAAAGGCTCGATCAGATCGAGTCGTTTTGAGAAGTTGAGAGTATTGTCAAGTTGTGACAGTAGAATACTCTTGAGAAAATTGTAATCAGGTTGATTATAGTGGAAAATCTTTCAGGAACGAAGGGACTAGACGTAGCTACCAGTTTGGTAGTGAACTAGTATAAATCTATGTGTCTTTTGCTTTATAGCTTTCTATTTCTCTTTATCTTGGCGTGTTAAAAATAAGTTTTCACAAACTGCTTTTCCAGCGTCCGATTATTTCCAGCATCCGATATATAAACAGTTTTGAAAAAACTTTTGTTCTAAGTGTTTTTAACTTAAAGTTTGCGAAAAGTTTTAAACACAATTCAACCCCCCTTCTTGTGTTCACGTTCAGTTGGTACCAGAGCTCGGCCTCTTGGTTGAGCACTTAACAGTGTCAAGAGAAAAGATCCTATATTGTGAACATGTCTACTGAAGGTGGTCATATGAACCGTCCTCCTCTATTCAATGGAGAAAAATTTGATTACTGGAAAGATAAGATGAAAGCATTCCTTGAGGCACAAAATCTTGATCTGTGGGATATAGTTGAAAGCGGATACATTTCTCCCGTTAATGCCCTTGGCGTTGCAATACCTAGGGAAAACTGGTCTGATGATCAGAAAAAGAGATATCAAACCAATCAGAAGGCTAGATTTATTCTCATATGTGATATGACAGAAAGAGAATATGATAAATGTGGTAAGTTTGATACTGCCAAAGAAATCTGGGATTCTCGTGTTGTCTTATGAGGGTTCTGCCGAAGTAAGAGAAACAAAGGCTAGCATGATGGTACGCCAGTATGAGCTATTCAGAATGGAAGATGGAGAGAACATTGAAACTATGAATGGAAGGTTCCAAACACTTGTTCATGGGTTGCAGGCCCTTGGAAAAAGTTATACTACACCTGACTATGTGAGAAAGATCTTGAGAAGCTTGACTAAGCAGTGGAGACCCAAAGTCACTGCTATTCAAGAAGCAAAAGATCTAAATGTTCTTCGGCTTGAAGATCTTATGAGTTCTTTGAAAGCTCATGAACATGAGCTAAATGAAGAAGAACCTACTAAGAAGAGTAAGTCTATTGCTTTAAAAGTTAATCAATATAAACCTAGTACTTCTAAAGCTTTTCAGGCTGAAGAAGAAGAATCATATGATGAAGCGTCAGAAGGAGATTCTGATGGATCAGACGATGAGCTAGCATTCATATCTAAGAAGATCCAGAGAATGTGGAAGAAAAGGAACTTCAGAAGGAGGTTTCAGAAGAAAGATTCAAAGGACAAGAAGGAGAGCAAAGACAAGGACAAAGCCCAAGTCATTTGCTATGAATGTAAGAAGCCTGGACATTTCAAAACCGAGTGTCCTAATCTTAAAGAAAAGTCCACAAGAAGCTCCTTCAAGAAAAAGAAGAAAGGTCTCATGGCAACATGGGAAGATCTTGACTTATCCTCCTCTGAGGAAGATAAAGAAGAAGAAGCTCACATTGCCCTCATGGCAGACACTGACATTGACTTAGAAGAAGAAGTTGAAGAGGTAATAGTTTATGATTCCTACTCTGAACTTCAACTTGCTTTTGATGATCTTCTTAAGGACTCTGCCACTCTCTCTATTGAGTATAAGAATTTGAAAAAGAAATTTTTAAAACTATCACAAGATTTTCATTCTTTACGTAATGAACTCAATGAAGAGAACCAGAAGCTGAAAATTGAAAATCAGCGTCTAGTTGATATCCAGCGTCTGGAAGCTAACAAGCAACCAGAAGCTGAGAGCTCTCAAGCTAAGAGTTCTGCAGTTACAGGCAATCCTAACTGCAAATCAAATGACTATGAACAAGCATTTCAAAAGTTTCTTGTAGAGAGTGTAACTCGTAGCAAGCAAGCTTCAATGATCTGGGGTGTCAGTAAAACGACAACTCATGGTCTTGGTTATATATCAGATGAAACCCTTTTTGAAAATGATTCAGCATCTGATAAATCCCATAGTCATAGTAAATGCTTACATTGTACTTACTACAATAAATCTGGTCATTTGAAAAGTGCATGTAATGTTTTTAAAACTGTGAAGGATAAGCCTCCTTCAAGAACTAACAAGAAAGGACCCAAAAAGATATGGGTACCAAAAGATAAAATAGTCTATGTTGCAGACATGCTTAGCAACAAAGTCAACACACCAATCTTGGTACTTAGACAGTGGATGCTCGCGTCACATGACGGGAAAAAAGCATATGTTCCAAGAACTAAGACCTAGAGAAGCTGGATTCGTTGGTTTCGGAGGAAACCAGAAAGGTAAAATAGTTGGAATTGGTCGCATAGGTAAAGGCTCTCTTCCTTCTATTATAATGATTTATATGTTGAAGGACTGAAACATAATCTACTGAGCATAAGTCAATTATGTGACAGCGGTTATAGTGTTGTCTTTACAGAAACTGGATGTTTAGTAAAAAGCAAAAACGATGGATCTATATTCTGTACAGCAAAGAGGAAACAAAATGTTTATAAAGTTGATCTTTCTGAACTTGAAAAACAAGATGTCAAGTGTCTTGTGTCTGTTGAAGATGAGCAATGGATTTGGCACAAAAGATTAGGTCATGCCAACTTGAGGTTAATCTCAAAATTAAACAAGCACAATCTTGTTAAAGGCTTACCAAATCTTAAGTACCAATCTGATGCCCTTTGTGAGGCTTGTCAAAAAGGTAAACAAGTTAAAACTTCCTTTCATTTAAAAAATGTTGTTTCAACTTCTAGACCACTTGAACTTTTACATCTTGATCTTTTTGGTCCCACAAGGACAGCCTCTTTAACTGGAAAGAAATATGGTTTAGTCATTGTTGATGATTTTACTAGATGGACATGGGTTAAATTCCTTGCCCACAAGGATGAGTCTTTTAAGGTATTTACTGTTTTCTGCAAATCAGTTCAAAATGAAAAAGGCATTTGTATTTCCTCTATTAGAAGTGATCATGGGGGAGAATTTGAAAATGAGAACTTTCAAAAATTTTGTGAAGAAAATGGCATCTCCCACAATTTCTCCTCTCCTAGAACACCTCAACAAAATGGTGTTGTAGAAAGGAAAAATAGGTCCCTCTAGGAAATGGCCAGAACCATGATCAATGAAGGCGATATTATAAACATTTTTGGGCGATAAAGAACACAGACTTGTTATATTCAAAATAGAATTTATATAAGACCTATTTTGAATAAGACTCCTTATGAATTGTGGAAAGGTAGAAAACCAAACATTTCTTACTTTCATCCTTTTGGTTGTATTTGTTATATCTTGAATACTAAAGATCAGCTTGGTAAGTTTGATTCCAAGGCTGACAAAGGAATCTTTTTGGGATATTCTGAAAGATCTAAAGCTTTTAGAATATACAACAAAGAAACTTTGACAGTTGAAGAGTCCATTCACGTCAAGTCTGATGATAAGAAGCCTGACACTGCTATGTCAGAGATAGATGAGTTATTTTCAGAATTAGACCTTGGTGACAAGTCAGACGGTGAACATACTTCTTCATCATCTGGTGGTGACAAGACGAAGAATTCCACTCAAGCGGAAGCTGAAGCAAGAAAAAGCTGGAAGTACAAAACCAATCATCCAAAAGATCAAATCATAGGAGAACCTGGTGACAAAGTACGAACCAGATCCTCTTTCAAGGAGCATGCTGATTTTGCACTTCTCTCTGAGATGGAACCTAAGACGATTGATCAAGCTTTGGAAGATGAAGGATGGATTCTAGCAATGCAAGATGAGCTGAATCAGTTCCAAAGGAATGATGTATGGAAGCTAGTCACTCTACCAGAAGATAAGCAAGCTATTGGTACTAAATGGGTATTTAGAAATAAGCTTGATGAAGACGGTAAAGTTGTGAGAAATAAAGCAAGGTTAGTTGCTCAAGGCTACTCACAAGAAGAAGGTATTGATTTCACTGAAACTTTTGTACATGTTGCAAGACTAGAAGCTATTCGTATTTTACTTTCATTTGCAGCACATCATGAGATAACACTATATCAAATGGATGTGAAAAGTGCTTTTCTAAATGGTTTTATAACTGAGGAAGTTTATGTTAAACAACCTCCTGGTTTTGAAGATATTGAATTTCCAGAACATGTTTTTAAACTTAAAAAGGCACTATATGGTCTTAAACAAGCTCCCAGAGCATGGTATGATAGACTAAGTTCCTTTTTAATGGAAAATGGATTTACAAGAGGTTTAGTTGACACTACTCTTTTCAGAAAAACCTCAAACAAGCATTTCATACTTGTTCAAATCTATGTTGATGATATCATTTTTGGAGCCACTAATGAAAGCCTTTGCAAAGAATTTTCTAAGCTTATGCAGGCTGAATTTGAGATGAGCATGATGGGAGAATTAAAGTTCTTCCTTGGAATACAAATCAAGCAATGCAGTGATGGTATTTATATTCATCAAAGCAAATACATCAAAGAATTATTGAAGAAATTCAAGATGCTGGATTGCAAGCCTATGTGTACACCTATGCATCCTACCGCACTCTTAGTAAAGATGAAATTGGTAAGAAGGTAGATCGAAACTGCATGCAGGTATGATTGGATCTCTACTTTATCTTACGGCTTCAAGACTGATATTATGTTCAGCGTCTGCTTTGTGTGCTAGGTTTCAATCGGATCCTAGAGAATCACACCTAAGTCTTTGTTAAAAGAATATTTAGATATTTGCAAGGAACTACTAATCTTGGTTTGCTTTATAAGAAATCAAAAGATTACAAATTAGTAGGTTTCTGTGATCTTGACTTTCTTTGGGGATCGAATTGAAAGAAAAACACAAGTGGAGGCCGGTTCCTTGGAGCTAATCTTGTGTCTTGGTCAAGCAAAGGCAAAGCACAATTGCACTTTCAACGGCAGGTTTAATACATCTCGTGACAAGTTGCAGTTCTCAACTTCTGTGGATGAAGTATCAACTTGAAGACTACTTGATAAAAGAGAGTAACATTCCTATCTTCTGTGATAATACATCTCCATATGTCTTACTAAAAATCCTATATTGCATTCTAGAGCAAAGCACATTGAGATTAAGCATCATTTTATAAGAGACTATGTTCAAGGGTATTTTAGAAATAAAATTTGTAGAAACCGATCATCGGTGGTGACATATTTACAAAACCCCTTGCTGAAGATAGATTCAATTTTATAAGAAGAAATTTAAACTTTCATCTTATAGAAGAATGATTAATCTCAGCGTCCGATAATAAACTAAATCTCAGCATCTGACATGACATAAGCATGTATGTGCATAAGCATCTTATTTGTCATATGCATCATAACTCATCATCCGGTAAGTCGGTTGCGTGCGTCCGAGCACACCCACACGTGTCACACGTGTTAAGGATTCAAGCGTCTCATCATATCTACTGAGTCATGATTATTTACGTTTTCAATAAAATCTTTTACTTTTATTTTGGCGTCTGCATTTAATGAAAAGGAGAATCTTTATTTTCTTTTCTTTTTGATTTAATTTTTATGTGAAAATACGAAGCGATATTTTGAAAAAGAACTGTACCATTCTCTATTAACTTTCCCACTACTCCACATTTTTCGCTCCACTCTGCGTTTTCTGCAAAACCGTACTCTTTCTCTCTTTCTCTCTATCTCTCTGTGTGTGTGTTTAAACCCTAAAACCTCCATCACCTCCATCTCTCAACTGCAATCATGGCTGGAGTAACAACTTCTGAATATACGGCTATCTACGACACCATGACTGAAGGAAAAGTCTTGTTAGAAAATCGAGTTGATTTGGAAAACTTCAAACTCTACGGCTTCGACTTCTACAGTGGGTTCAAGGCAATGGGCTGGGAACAGTATTTCTTCTGGAACCCGGTTGAGGTTCTAGTGACGGCTATCAAAGAATTTTGGGGCAATGCTCATTTACACAAAGGTGGTATTTTTGAAGGAACCGTGAGAGGCTATAAGTTTATTTTTACCATCAACATCTCTGAAGTCACTGGTTGTCCGTGTGAAGGTATCGTCTTCTACACAGATTGGGCTGACGCATTTCATGGCATTGAGAAGGTCAATGATGATCTGTTTGAGAACTATAAGCAGTTGAAAGAATCTGGTGAAACACCTACTGCAAAGAATCTGAAGAGTCATTTCAGAGTTCTTCACAAAATAATCACCAAGAGCGTCTTGTTGAAAGCTGGCTCTAGTGACATAGTCAACTATGAACAGAAGTTCATCATGAGACACTTCATGGCTGGTAACAAGGTAAACCTGCCAAGGTTGATCTACAACAACCTGCTTAATGCACTGGTCAACTCGAGAAAAGGTGTTGCTGACAAGAAAAACACCTACAAGTGCATTCCTTATGGTGTTCTGCTCACTAGAATGATGGTCAAGAGTCTGGTCATAAACAAGCTGACTGCTTTACCAGATCAAGAAAAGGTGAAGTATTTTGGTGCTGATAGTATTGTGATTCCTGACACCTTTGGAGTCAACAGCCTGGTAAGAATGAAATTGCTCACTGGGTCCATGATCAAGAAGGTGAAAATCGAGCAACAGGAAGGGGAAGCTGAAAAGAAAACCACCAGAAGCTCAATGACTGGTGTGAAAAGACCTGCTGAGTCTCCTTCAAAAGAGACCAGAAGAACAAAATAGAAGGTGGCTCCTGCACCTACTGTTGAAGAACCAGAAGATGAGGACCGTATTCCCATCAATTAGGTTCTGAGAAAAAGGAGCAAGCCAGAAGCTGAAAAACAAGTTTCAGCGTCCGGTCAACAGAAGAAGGAAATTCAACGTCCTCCTCCAGCCACGCTCTGCATAAGCTGAAGAAATTGGTCAGGCAATCTGAACCTGAACCAAAGGTACTGAATTCTTCTGATGAGTCTGTATCTGTTTTTGCATCTGATGATACCATTCCTGCTCCACCAATATCTGTTGCACAACCACCAAACACTCAAACTCGTGTATAGAAAACCTCTATAACTCCCAAACACCTTACCCAAACACAGACCAATACACTCACCATTTCATCACCTCAAACCTCCACATATAATTCCCTGACTACATACATTTCCAAGCTTCATTCTCATCCTTTTAACCTCCTGTTCAAAATACCTCCCATTAGTCCCTTCAAACCCTACTCACCAAAAGCCTACAAAATCACCAAAGCCACTCCCACCTTACTTACCCTTACCATTAGACCTACAGACGCTGGTGGAAAGAAGAATATCTCATACAAACCACAGTTTGTTAAGTATGAGATATATCATAGCATCTACAATCGTCCATCCACATGGCATTTAAAAACCTTCACCTCTGGAGCTGCCAGATTGGAAATTACCGCTCCAATAAGTGCAACCTTCAAGGATGGAGAAGACCACTTCCAAATGTCATTTAAAGGAAGGTTGAGACCAGCATCCGGAAGCAGAGCAATTCCCTTCTCTATTGATCTTCCTAGATCCCTACCACAGTCTGAACCGCTCACGTTGGAAGAATGTGGAAGATGGATCACAGATGAAGAAGCTGCCTTCATGGCACACTGTCTTGACCAGAAAAGGCTTGAAGTCATAAGACAATATCGAGACCCATCATCTGTTTCTGTTAAGATAGTACCAGATAGACAAAGGTGGCTACCTTGGTCTATCCCTGGAAAAGGAAGGAACCTGCTCCGGGCAAGCAGCCATTCAGCAAGATCGGGCTAAAGGAATATGAGAAGGCACCTACAAAGTACAGTCTTAAGGAATTCTCCCAGCTTCCGATTGCCAAGATCTCTGAGGATCATGCCAGAAGGTATTACCTGACTTCTCTAAAGAAAGATGAATGGAGAACTGGCTCCTCAAACTGCTGCAATGCTGAGAAGGCTACTATTCCAACTGTTGGGACAATCAGCAGAGTTACTGTCATCAATCTCAGAACAGTATACTTTGATGATATGTTCAGATGCTCAGTAATCAGACCTCTTGACTGCATGAAGATATATGACCAATGGGCTGCTGTGACCAAGCACTTCGACATTGGATTTACTTGGAGTCAATGGTCTGAGTCTTGGAAAGACAAAGCCATATTACCATGCATCGACCCCCTAGTGCTAGAAGAATATGACAGGAAAAATCTGAGAAGAATTTACCTGGCAGAAAATGAAGCACTCTCCTTCACCTGTGAAGCATTGAGTGTCTTTATCAGAAATTTATGGGGAGAAGACGCTGGGAATAGGTTTGACTCTTACACTGCTGATGTTGTTCTACACAGAGAAACCATCTTCATGAATTTGCTGTATCCAGAAGATGTGAAGCATCAATGGAAGATTCAGACAGAATCAGAGCTCAGAAGACTTGGAAATTTCATCAAATGGGTTATACCAAATGATGCATTCTTCTTAAGAGCTCAAAGGAAGAAGGATTTGAGACTGAAGTTATCTAACTGGGTGCTAGCAGAGCATCAGAAGATGAAGTCTGCACCTGTACCAGAAGCTGGACCTTCTACTTCTTCTTCTGCAGTTGAGATGGTCACCATTCCCAAAGCAGAATTTGAAGAAATGAAGGCTACAAACTTGAAGGTCACTCAGCTGGAGACTGCACTGAAGTTACTCTATGAACGTCTTAATATCCCACCTCCACCTCTTCCAAACCCTTGAATTATTTTTTACTTGTGTGTGATATAAAATCTGTTCTATTTTGTTGATACACTTATATATATAACTATTTTTGATCTAATTATCTGCCTTCTATTCAAATTTTTCTAAGTCTTATTTTGACTATGATGTGTTTTTACACTCTTTTTGTCTGATGACAAAAGGGGGAGTAAAAGAAAGGTATGATGAACAAGAAAGAAAGGTATATTGAACACGTGAAAATCTGATAATCCACCATCCGATGTTCACTGTCCGATGGATACACTGGAACTAAAGTATCATGCATAGCATTTCATACATAGCATTTGTGTGCGCTAATATTCATTGATCTAGTGCTCTTATAATGTTTAATAAATTTTGGTACAATGAAATATATTTGATTAAATCAATCTATTTGATATATAATCAGCATCCGATCTCACTTTATTAAATATATGCTCTGATACATTTACGGATTTTTCGCAATCACTTAAATGAATTTGTTTACCAACAATTGCCTTAATACCTGAATTGTTCATATATATCTAAACTGTTAAATTCAGGGGGAGACCCTTGATGTCTTTTTTAAACTAAATTGTTCATCTACCTTAGATGTTTGTCATCATCAAAAAGGGGGAGATTGTTGGAACCTAAACGATTGAGAAGTTTAGACCCTCATTAATTTTGATGATAACAAAGTATTCACAAGAGAACAATTTATGTTCTAACATTTCTTGAAGTGTGCAGATACTAATAATACATATATTCTAAGCCACTCAAGCAAGAAGAAAGTAATTCTCAAGAGAAGGATACATTTCATGTGTCAGCATCCGACTCATCCTTGTGAGCGTATGGAATTTTCTCTTTATGACACTAGGCTTATCCAATTGCTACAAGCGTCCGAACTTCCGATTCTGAGCGAGCGTCTGAACTTCATTTCAAATCACGTGTTAGTCACGTTGCTGCTCTTCCTCTCAGAAGTTTCGGGCAATTTCGAAATTGATTCTGAGCGCTAAAATTGTTGTACGAGGTATCAAAGGTGACACCTTTAGCTAAAAGACAAAAATCGTACAAGCAATTGTGAAAAGCAAGGTAGTACGAAAACGGTAATATGTACTACTGGGATATTCTCTAGAAAGGAAGAAAGAGACAGCTTTTTGAATTTACCTCACTCAATGGAAAGGAGCCATTTTTACCATAACGGTAATATCCTTGGAACTTCTATATATACCTCATAGTATCCATTGAAGATTGGGCTGAGAAACTGTGAAAAAGCTTGCTGAAATACTGCTGAAATATTACCTCATTTACTAAGAACAAGCACTACTTTTGTGAGCAATCAAGTCTCGTGCTAAGTCTCTGGACTACAAGAACTGAACTCAGCATCCGACCCTTTCCTTTAGAAAGTTTTTCTATAGTTGAACTTAATCTTTTATCCTCTCTGTGAGAGTTATTTTTAACTGTATTTCAACTCACTTGTAAAAGTTGTTTTGGCCTAGTTAAGGTTGTATCCTCAAAGGCTCGACTGTATTGAGTCGTTTTGAGAAGTTGAGAGTATTGTCAAGTTGTGACAGTAGAATACTCTTGAGGAAATTGTAATCAGGTTGATTATAGTGGAAAATCCTTCAGGAACGAAGAGACTAGATGTAGCTACCAGTTTGGTAGTGAACTAGTATAAATCTCTGTGTCTTTTGCTTTATTGCTTTCTATTTCTCTTTATCTTGGCGTGTTAAAAATAAGTTTTCACAAACTGCTTTTCCAGCGTCTGATTATTTCCAGCATCCGATATATAAACAGTTTTGAAAAAACTTTTGTTCTAAGTCTTTTTAACTTAAAGTTTGCGAAAAGTTTTAAACACAATTCAACCTTTCTTTCTTGTGTTCACATTCAAAAGATGCTAAAACAAGATTGAAATAACACCTCTAGACATGTTACAACTTACTCAATTTTATTTTTTGGAAATAAACTTTTAACTCTAAACAATAGGAAATTATTCTCTTTCAAAAACTTTGCACGAGTATTAAGCTTCTAAGATAACAATTTATCAAGCACTAACATATTAACCGAGTAAAACTTAGATTAACAATTAAAATTACTATTCACTCTCACGGGTCTAATGAATTTTAACGACACAAATAAAGGTTTTGTACACAATTTCCAAATCCTTTCTAGCAACAAAACTCATACTAAAATTAAAAGGTTTCAAAACTAAACATTTTCCAAGACTCTACCTTGTTTAAGAATCACAAGAATTCCTTTAAACAACGGGTGTTTCATGGCCTTAAAATACCAGGTCAACTTAACAACAATTATGCTGAAGCCATTTTCCTACAATTTAAATAAATCACCCCAAAATTTCAAATCCCTAAGGTTATCTTCCTATCATCACTTAGCTCAAGTGCAAGGATTACAAAACCAACTTTTTTCTAAATCGAACACAAGATAACAATACTAAATTAAGTATTTTATGATATAACTAGTCAAGACTCGACTTGGGTTTAGGAATACAAGGATTTCCTATAACCGTAGTGTTTCATTGTCTTAAAATACTAAAACTCACTTATAAAATTCTAAAGAAAATCGAGCAAGAAACAAAAAAATAAAATTTTCTAAAATTCTTCTCCAAATCATTGCTTGAATCAAGCTCAAGGAGTACAAAACTAAATATTTTCCTTGATCAAAACATAAAACAACAACCAATTACACATAGCTTTTTAACACAGGATTAAAAATAAAACCTTTCTCTACCATTCCTATATTACGACTAAACACAAACTTCCAAGAATTTAGTTAGAAAATTTGAAATCAAACCTCACTAATAATTTATGTGGTCACAGGTTCATACTTCTAATTTAATAACACCAATTTCGAAAATTTGTTCCGACAACACACACCAAAACTTGGTTTTTCCAAAAGAAAATAAGATCAAATACATTTCCCAACAAAACAAGATAAAAATAAGATAGAAGACGTCCCTGAACCCGCGATTGCCTAAAAATTTTGGAAATTAAATTTTACAGGAAAAGGTAACAAAACCTTCCTAAACTTTTACCACGAAATTATAATTTAACAAAATCATCTAAAAACTAAGGTCCATTTTAAACAAGATCATTAACAAACAATTTAGGAATTGAAAACAAGAAGTAAAATGCACACCTAGAGCTCTTCCAAGAACTCGCGGTGCTAAGACATTAACAGAAGTAGAACATTAACACGCTTAGTATTATCAACATTAACAATAGCTCCCACATCAACAAATAACAGGAAAAGAAAAAGGAGTCTTCCTCCTAAATCATCCTAAGGCTCTCGGTTTTCTAAGAGGGAAGTAGAAGAAAATGCAGCTCTCTCACACACCTCACTACTACACGGTTTGGGTGTCACCTAAGGAAGGGACTATATAACAACGGGATCTTTGGAGATGAACCTATTCATGACGTACAAAAGGAAAAGAAGGGAGGGGACTAGGTTCTCTCTCCCTCTTTCTATGCCCATATTAAGACCAATATGCAACTAACTATTCTCTCCCACTTTCTTTTTGAGGTGATCGGCCAAGGAGAAGGAAAAGAGGGCATTGATTCCTCTAAGTTTTGTCTGGCTAGTTTCCATTCAAGGAAAATGTTATTCCCTAAGGTAAGGTGAAGATAAGACTTGGTAAAATCTTAAGTACTACCCCATAATAGTTAGACAACTCGTCCCCCATTAAACCACACTAAAAATTGATGCAATATTCCTTTCCCCACCTATTGTTATTGTGGACAAACAACTGGTCAATTAAGGGAGGAAAGCTGGAAAATGAGTCATCCCACTATACTTGGTTCTTACCTAAAGGAAATCTCCTAAGATATGAAAAATCGGGACAAAGTTTGGAAAAATAATTTTGGGTACTACCCAATGCTAGCTACATAACTTGCCACGTAATAAAACTATTACCCGTAACTCCCACTAAACCTCTAGATTCCATTCAACGAAGTCAAATGGATCTTGCGTGAATTAAATTGTCACGAGACATTTAATTAACGCCTGCTAAAAATAATCACGTATAATATTTTCGTTGGGAAAATAAAAATACGCTCACGCAAATACACAATCACACGATCAATCAAATATAATCACAGCAGTGCAAAAATAGACTACTGTGAAAACACAAGTGTTAGTGGCAAACATGTCACATTAACCAAAATTATAAAATACATTTTAGTCTTTAATATACTACATACCAAAATACTTCAATCATCAAACACTTAGGTGATCTATACCTAGGATCACTAATACTCCAAAGATCATACTAAATATTAAATATAACAACGTCTCCTATAGACAATCCCTTTTCCAGATTTCTGTCCATGCATAACTCCTTATTGTTGCGTTCCTCGAGATGAAGTCCTCGGATGATGAGCTCTCTTCTCTGCTCAATGAGTAGATATGTCCTTTCGGAGTTGAATGTGGAACCTCCACAGTACTTGCAGTCGCTTCCATCTCTGATTCTTGACAGTTCTTGGCATAATGCCCAGGCTTCTTGCAATTGAAACACAAATTGTTCCCTTCAGTGCATTTGCTTGCATAATGCCATGGTTTGTCGCAACGAAAGCAAACTAGTCCATCCTTGTTCTGACTTCCACCTCTTGAATTCTGGGCCATAGGGCGGTACTACCCTTGATTGTTCTCCTGATGTCTAGTCGTTTCCCACATCTTAGGCCTTGGTGGTTATGCCCGATTGGCTCTGCTTCTTCGCCGTCCATCCAAAAAACTTTACCCCTGGCGACTTGGCGTTTTCCCATAGCCTTTACTGCATTCCCACTAAGTTCAACCCTTGGAGCTTTGTAGTCTCTAGCAATGTGTCCCAGAGATATTGGACTTCCACGAGGTCTTATGACCTAATAAAAATCCCACAACAGTTTTGTTTGTCTCGGCACACATTGCTTTCAATTACAAAACAATTTCAAACAATTACAAGTAGTGCTACTCCACTTGAGGGACAACTAACACGCAAGCACAATTTGACTCACAATAAGACACAGCCTAACATTCTGTTCTCCACACAACCCGACACTTGACCAGCTATAGTTTCCCAACTCACTGTCCGGTTAGAACTGAACTGCTCTGATACCACTCTTGTAACACCCCGTTTCCGGAGTACCACTAAAGTAGATATTCTGACAAAAGTTGACATATTTCTGAAAGGCAAGATACTCTGCATTGCATGTTTTCCGAAAATGTGGTTCTATTTTTTTTTTAAACTTCTTCTAAAGGCACCCAGAGTATTACAGCGATTTTAGAAACATGGCGGTGAATAAAAATTGAACGTGAACACAAGAAGGGGGGGTTGAATTGTGTTCAAAACTTTTCGCAAACTTAATGTTAAAAACACTTAGAATAAAAGTTTCTCAAAAACTGTTTGTTAATCGGACGATGAAAATAAACCGGAAGCTGAAAATCAGTTTGTGAAAACTTGTTTTTAACTCAACAAGATAGAAATGAATAGAAAGCAAAGAAAGCAGAGACACAGAAATTTATAATAGTTCACTACCAACCTGGTAGCTACGTCTAGTCCCTTCGTTCTCAAGGATTTTCCACTATAATCGATCGATTACAATTTCCTCAAGAGTATTCTCATCACACAACTTGACAATACTCTCAACTTCTCAAAACGACTCAAGACAATCGAGCCTTTGAGGATACAAACTAAACTAGGCCAAAACAAACTTATACAAGTGAGTTGAAATACAGTTGAAAATAACTCTCACAGAGAGGATAAAAGATTAAGCTCAACTAAAGAAAAACTTTCTTAAAGAAAGGGTCGGACGCTGAATTCAGTTCAGTAGTCCAGAGACTTGATTGCTCACAGAAGCAGTGTATGTTCTCAGCAGAATTTTAGCAAGCTTTTTCACAGAATGTTCTTTTCTCTATTTTTCTTCAATGGATACCATGAGGTATATATAGGAGATCCAAGGATATGACCGTTAGAGTAAAAAATGGCTCCTAACCGTTGGAAGTTCAGACGCTCGCTCAGAGTTGGAAGTTCGGACGCTCGTTCAAGGTTGGAAGTTCGGACGCTTGTAGCAATTTGATAAGCATAGTGTATAAAGAGAAATTTCCAGACGCTCACTAGGATGAGCCGGATGCTGACAAATAGAATGAATCCTTCTCTTGAGAATTACTTTCTTCTTGCTTGAGTGGCTTAGAAAATAGATATTATTAGTATCTGCACACTTCAAAAAAATGTTAGAACATAAATTGTTCTCTTGTGAATATTTTGTTATCATCAAAATTAATGAGGGTCTAAACATCTCAATCGTTTAGGTTCCAACAAAAATAACACCAAATAAAACCATATTAACCATACTTATCAAGTTACTCAATTATTTCATATATGAAAATACATGTCTGGAAACATAATATACATTTATTACAACACTGAAATGAATACAACACCCTACAGTTGGTCGATGCGCTATCGCCCTTACTAGACCTCCGGTAAGTTCAAACCACACCAAAGGTTTGGATAGCCGACTAGAACCATCCTCCACTACATTTGGCAGCAATCCCAAACACTCTGCTTGCTTGTCATCTGGGTTACATTTATTAATTGAAAGAACCATGGGCAAGGGTCAACTTCTTAAAAAAAAAACAGAAAATACAAAAGTAGCAGATACAGCAAAACATAATACAAGAGACAACAAATATGCATAAATGTCCCATAATGCAACTCAAGACTCTCTACCAAAACATTCACTGAAATTTCCGGAAAGTAACGCCGATCCATCCACTGAATACCAGCCGTAGCCTTAGGCTCTCCTCTCACCCTGGGATATTCAGCTCAGGTTCCTTGACGTTAAGACTTCTAGCCCAGCTGCCGAAAAACCAGCCGGAGCTTTTTAGGGGATCCTAGCACCCTAGGTTAATCGGATCGAAGCTCAAAAATGTCACGACAATCTCTCACAACCACAATGAATAAATCGACGCATACGATGATTCAAAGAAGCAAACTCGAATAACTATTCAACCTCATATTAAATAAATATTCACACAGAACTCATCACGACATAACGCAGTTCAGTAATTCATAGCAAGACAATGCAACCAAGTCATATCGCAAACAATCAGAATACAATTCATCCCTCTGCAACTCAATGGAGTTAGCAAAGAGGAAAACAAACAAGTGTGGGGGGTTGGGGGCAGTCGCAACCTCTTGCAGAAAAGCCCACTAAATATTCATATATAAAGCTTAAAACAATAAAATCGAAGGGGTATGAGACCCTCACTTCGGACCCTAAGGTTCTCAGACTTCTTCACTTTACGAAGTAAAATTACATCCTATAGTTGTCTAGAAGTTGCCCTTACTCACACTACACTATATAACATATATAATGTGAAGCGCCCTTACCACAGTCGTCAAGTCTTGAACCAACGCACGTCTCTGTCTCACGCAGCACGAGCTCGGTTTCACAAGTCCTAGCACCACAACAAAACATAGCACAATTCCTAAGCATACACTAACTCTAACTTCCTAGGTTCTCAAATCCGAAACCTCCTACTAACTAAACCACTTATACTAAAATACACAATTTGAAATAAAAGTTTTTGAAAGAATTACACATACTTGAAAATCACTAAAAATTAAAATAATAAAGCTTTGAAACTAAGTCTCATTTTTCTAAATCAAGACATGAACAAAACCACAATCAAAATCTTTTTCTCAATTTGCTCGAGTCAAGGCTCCACTTGGTTTCTTGGGTCTCAAGGAACCCAATTTACTTTAAGTGCTTCATAGACTCAAGAATCCAAAACAAGTCCAATTTTCAATCTAAATCTCTTTTTTTTTTCTTTCTAAATTTTCAAACTTACACAACAATTACATACAACTAATAAAAGTCAAAGAAACACAACGGTGATCTCCCCTCGAGCTCCTAAAACTTGCGGACATACTCCTTTTTTTCCCAAAGAAAATTTGCAACCCTCCAACTAATTAAACAACACCACTCTATCAATTTATTTCGTTCACAAAACAAGAATTTGCTTCCCAAAATAAATATTAACAAAGTCTAAGGACGAATCACAACTTCACCAAAAATCAAGGGTTTCATCAAATCTTCTAAAACCTTGTTTCAAGTCAAAATTTAACAGTTACAACATCAATAACAATTAGTAAGAAGTATGGAACACAAATCAATTGAGGGATTCACTTGAGAAATCACAAAGCTCCTTTTCCCTAGACCATTGATCTAGAGTTCCTAAAATTTGGGGGAAACTTTGATCATCTAACTCATGATCATTATCAACATCTCATTCAAGAATTTGAACAAGAATTAAGCAAAACAAAACAATTCCTACACCCAAAATGAGCTCACGGCTACCCCCCTTTTTCTCCCAAAAATTTCCAAACTTATGCTAATTCAAGGTAATACCATTTCAAATCATTTATTCTTCCACCAAAACAACATCCAACTTCAAATACACACATTAATCAAGTTCAAATGCCCAAGTCATGTTCTTCAAGAATGGAGTTTCTCAACAAAATCATCAATCCTTTGATTTAACTCAAAACTAATGACTACTATAGCTAAAATAGTCTCTAGTAATCAAGAAACGCAAGCTAATTAAATTGATTCTCAAATAGATCACACAACCCCTATTTCCCCTTAGGTTTAGCGCCTAGGGTTCCAATAAAATTGGGGATTTAAGTGCTCATTTCTTTCATGGTCATGATCAATCAATAATCAATGCATAAAACAAGAATCAAACAAGAAAAAGCTCATCCTTTACTAGTAATGAGGCCCACGGCCTAGGGCTGAAAAATGGGTAGAAAGGGTTTGATTTTCTTCTCACCTACAAGGTTGGGAAGCGAGGATTCCAATATTACCGCTAATTAACGTATCGTAAAAATACGCGTGTTACAAATTCCTTGATGTATTTGCTTTGAGGTATATAAATACCATCATTGCATTGCTTGATTTGAATTCCAAGGAAAAACTTTAATTCTCCCATCATGCTCATTTCAAATTCAGTCTGCATTAACTTAGAAAATTCTTTGCACAGACTTTCATTAGTAGCTCCAAATATAATATCATCAACATAAATTTGAACAAGTATAAAATGCATGTTTGATGATTTTCTAAATAGAGTGGTGTCTACTTGACCTCTGGTAAAAGCATTTCCCATTAAAAAGGAACTTAGTCTATCATACCAAGCTCTAGGAGCTTGCTTAAGACTATACAGAGCCTTTTTAAGTTTAAAAACATGTTCTGAAAATTCAATGTCTTGAAAACCAGGAGGTTGTTTCACATAGACTTCCTCAGTTAGAAAACCATTCAAGAAATCACTTTTCACATCCATTTGATAAAGAATTATCTCATGGTGTGCAGCAAATGAAAAAAAAATACGAATAGCTTCTAACCTTGCAACAGGTGCAAAAGTTTCAGTAAAATCTATACCTTCTTCTTGTGAGTAACCTTGAGCAACTAATCTTGCTTTGTTCCTCACAACCTTACCATCTTCATCAAGCTTGTTTCTAAATACCCATTTAGTACCAATAACTTGCTTATCTTCTGGTAGAGTGACTAACTTCCAGACATCATTTCTTTGAAATTGATTCAACTCTTCTTGCATAGCCAGAATCCAACCTTCATCTTCCAAGGCTTGATCAATCGTTTTAGGTTCCATTTCAGTGAGAAGTGTAATATCTGCATGCTCTTTGAAAGAGGATCTTGTTCTAACTCTATCTCTTGGTTCTCCTATGATTTGATCTTTGAGATGATTGGTTTTGTATCTCCAATTCTTTCTGACTTCAGCTTCTGTTTGAGTAGAATCCAGAGTCTGGTTACCACCGGATGCTGAAGATGCTGGATCACCATTTGTAGTGCCACCAATATTTAAATCTGACAATAACTCATCCAGCTCTGACATGGCAGTGTCAGGCTTCTTGTCATCAAACTTGACATGAATGGATTCTTCCACTATCAAAGTTTCTTTATTGTATATTCTAAAAGCTTTATATCTTTCAGAGTATCCCAAAAGGATACCTTTATCAGCTTTGAAATCAAACTTACCAAGTTGATCTTTAGTATTCAGAATATAACATATAACATATATGTTTGGTTTTCTACCTTTCCATAGTTCATATGAAGTCTTCTTCGAAATATATCTAATAAGAATTCTATTTTGAATATAACAAGTTGTGTTTACTACTTCTGCCCAAAAAATGTTTATCAATATCGGCTTCATTGATCATGGTCATAGCCATTTCTTAGAGGGACCTACTTTTCCTTTCTACAACACCATTTTGTTATGGTGTTCTAAGAGAGGAGAAATTGTGGCAGATGCCATTTTTTTCACAAAATTTTTGAAAGTTTTCATTTTCAAATTCTCCCCCATGATCACTTCTAATAGAAGAAATACAAATTCCTTTTTCATTTTGAACAGATTTGCTAAAAACAATAAATACCTTGAATGACTCATCCTTGTGGACAAGGAATCTAACCCATGTCCATCTAGTAAAATCATCAACAATGACTAACCCATATTTCTTTCCAGTTAAAGAGGCTGTCCTTGTTGGACCAAAAAGATCAAGATGTAAAAGCTCAAGTGGTCTAGAGGTTGAAACAACATTTTTTGAATGAAAAGAAGTTTTAACTTGTTTTCCACTTTGACATGCTTCACAGAGAGCATCAGATTGAAATTTAAGATTTGGTAAGCCTCTAACAAGACTGTGCTTGTTAAGTTTTGAGATTAATCTCAAACTGGCATGACCCAATCTTTTATGCCAAATCCATTATTCAACTTCAACATACATGAGACACTTGACATTTTATTGTGCTAGTTCAGAAAGATCAATTTTATAAATATTTGTTTCCTCTTTGCTGTAAAGAAAATAGAGCCATCTTTCTTGCTTTTTACTGAACATCCAATTTCTGTAAAAATGACATCATAACCATTATCACATAATTGACTTATGCTCAATAGGTTATGCTTTAGTCCTTCAACATAAAGTACGTTATCAATAGAGGGAAGAGAGCCTTTACCAATGCGACCAATTCCAACTATTTTACCCTTCTGGTTTCCTCCAATACCAACAAATCCTTCTTCTCTATGCCTTAGCTCTTGGAACATATGCTTTTCTCCCATCATGTGACGAGAGCATCCACTGTCTAAGTACCAAGATAGGTGTGTTGACTTTGTTGCTAAGCATGTCAGCAACATAGACTATTTTATCTTTAGGTACTCATATCTTTTTGGGTCCTTTCTTGTTAGTTCTTGAAGGATACTTGTCCTTCTTAATCTTAAAAGCAGTACATGAACTTTCCAAATGACCAGATTTATTGCAGTAGGTACAATACAAGCATTCATTGTGATCATTGGATTTATCAGATGCAAGACAAGTTTTGGGGTGTCGTTTTACTGACACCCCAAATCGTTAAAGCTTACTTGCTTCGAGTTACACTTTCTGCAAGAAACTTTTGAAATGCATATTCATAATCATTTGATTTACACTTAGGATTGCCTTTAGCTTTAGAGCTTTAAGGTTGAGAGCTCTTAGCTTCTGGTTGCTGACATGTCACCAGACACTGATAATCCACCAGACGCTGATTTTCAGTTTTCAGCTTCTGGTTCTCTTCACTGAGCTTTGAGTTTTCATTTTTCAAAACTAGAAACTCTTGTGATAATTTTGAAAATTTCTTTTTCAAAGCTTTATACTCAGTGGAGAGGGTGGCAGAGTCCTTAAGAAGATCATCAAATGCAAGTTGAAGTTCAGAATAAGAATCATATATTATTACCTCTTCAACTTCTTCTTCAGTGTCAAAGTCAATATTTTCCATAAGAGCAAGATTGGCTTCTTCATCATTATCTTTCTCAGAGGATGATGAATCTAGATCTTCCCATGTAGCCATGAGACTCTTCTTCTTTCTCATGAAAGAACTTCTTGTGGGCTTCTTCTTAAGATTAGGACATTCAGATTTGAAGTGTCCAGGCTTTTTACACTCATAGCAGACAACTTGGCTTTTGTCTTTGCTTTCCTTCTTGTCCTCGACATCTTTCTTGCGGAATTTCTTCTTGAAGTTTCTTTTCTTCCACATCCTTTGGATCTTCGTGGATATGAACGGGAGCTCATCATCCGACCCATCAATGTCTCCTTCTGAAGCTTCATCTTCTGATTCTTTTTCAGCTTGAAGAGCTTTAGAAGTACTTGCTTTATGTTTGTTGACTTTTAAAGTAATAGACTTGCTTTTCTTTACAGGATCTTCCTCATTCAACTCAAGTTCATGAGCTTTCAGAGAACTCAAAAGATCTTCAAGTCTTAAGACATTTAAATCTTTTGCTTCTTGAATAGCAGTGACTTTGGGTCTCCACTGCTTGGTCAAACTTCTCAGGATCTTTCTCACATGGTCAGGTGTGGTATAACTTTTTCCAAGGGCCTGTAACCCATGAACAAGTGTTTGGAATCTTCCAAACATAGATTCAATGTTTTCACCCTCTTTCATTTTAAACAACTCATATTGGCGAACCAATATGCTAGCTTTAGTTTCTCTTACTTGGGCGAAGCCCTCATAAGACAAAACAAGTGAATCCCAGATTTCTTTGGCAGCCTCAAATTTGCCACATTTGTCATATTCTTTTTCTGACATAGCACAGATAAGAATGAATCTAGCTTTTTGATTGATTCGATATCTCTTTTTCTGCTCATCATTCCAATTTTCTCTGGCAATGGTAACACCAGTAGCATTAGTGGGAAGAATGTAACCACTTTCAACAATATCCCACAACTCAAGTTGTTGTGTCTCAAAGAAAGCTTTCATTTTATCTTTCCAGTAGTCAAATTTTTCTCCAGTAAATAGAGGAGGACGGTTCATGTGACCACCTTCTGCAGAGATGTTCACGGTATATGATCTTTTCTCTTAACACTGTTAAGTGCTCAACCAAGAGGCGCAGCTCTGATACTAACTGAATTTGAACACAAGAAGGGGGTCTGTAACACCCGTATTTTTACGATACATTAATTAGCGCTATTATAGTATATTTCTGTCATATTTATGCTATAATAAGCAATTTCTTGTTCTCTAAGTAAGTGATTTAAATAAATAAAGAGCAAATTATAATTGAGAGTTAATATTTTATATTAATTCATGGTTCGAATATCGTCGAAAAATTCTAACGAAGTTTCGTCACGTTTCGAATCATCGGGCACTTTTGCCGCAGATAAAATTTTAAATGAACCTCGAATTTGATGAAAATCGAATCGTAACTTATCGTGATTATTTTTTAGTGTTTGATACGAGATATAGGGAGTAATAGTTATTATTAATTTAGGGTCTTTCTCTTAATGCTTGAATTCTGTCGTAAAACGCTGAATTTGAACTATAGGGCGAGTTTTAACTAAAACCTACCCAAACATGATTCCAATTTTATGAAATTTTATATCTAAGTATTTTCCAATATTTATGATTTATTGGAATTTTTCTGGAATTTTTGGGCATCAGAAAAATATAGGGCATTTTCTACGCCCCAAAACTGCATTACGATAGCATTTTAACTCGTAAATCGAGAGAGTGACATTCATAGAAATACTTCTAATATTTTTGTGGATATTTTTGTTAATTAATAATTTTTGATTATAAAACAATTTATTAGATTTATTTTTGGTGATTTGGTTATTAAAACCCTAACATACGTGTAATACCGTGCACCCGATTGATCGATAACGCGACGAAACGAAGCCACAAGCTAGGGGGGATGTATGGCGGCTGCATCTGGACCAATAGGATGCAAGCCACATGATTGTAGCACACCATTTGGAATGGAGCCTTTTGATTGGTTAAAGGAGTAATGGGTAGTTAGTTTTATTGGTTAGTTTGCAATTAACTAGCTAAATCCCAACTAATTAAACAAATTTCCTTCCCTTCCTATCCCCATCTATTTCGTGGTCCCTTATCTGATTTAGACTTCATCTTGATCATTTCTCCATTGTTTGAGAAGTTAGAAAAAAATCTTGAGAGAGAAAGTGTGTCTTCTTGAGGGAAACTTAGTGATTTAGTATGAAAGCTTGATCCTTTCTTCTTCCTCCTTGATCCAATCACCATCATACTTGTGGGTAAGCTTCCTAACTTATTTTCCTTTCTCATGGCTGCCATGGATGAAGTTCTTCATGGTTTAGAGTTGTTTTGCTTAGAAATTGTTAGATCATGATAGATTAGCTTGCTTACCTTTTAGATCTACCAATTTCCTCCATGACTAAGCTTGTTTAATGTATTTAAAAATTCTAAAATCCCTAGATCTGGAAGTGGATGAACCTATGGGGCTGTTATAAGCCTTGTTTTTGAATTATTTTGTTGTTTAGGAGTTAGATCTTGAAGGGTTATAGGTGGTGTGTTTGGAAACTAGTCATATGTGTATGTTTTACAAGTTTTGGAAAAATAAATTTTGTTGTTTTGGGGGCTAGAAGCCGTGGCCTTTAAGAGGGTTTTAAGGGATGTTTTAACTTGATTTTAAAGTATGTTAAGTGTTAGGAAAGTTGGTTTGAGATGTAAAGATTTAAGGGTAAGGAAATGATATGTTTTGGAAATGAAAAGTTGAAAATTTTGGGAATTTTTTTAGGGTACTAAGCTGTGGCCCTTATGCTATTCTTAAGCATTGTTTTAAGTTGTTTTATGCCTTAAAAATGTTGTTAAAAGTTGATCAAGAATTTGGTTTAGCAAATCAACTCAAAGATGTTTGATTTTTGGAAAAGGTTTAGTCTATGTTTCAAATATTGTCTTGAATTTGTAACTAGCTTACTTCTATAATTTTCATAGCATGTTTTATGGTTTTAAAAGTAGTTCAAAGTTGGCAAAACACTATTCATTTGGTAAAAACACTATTTCAATTGGTAAGAATTGATTTATGCTTTTCTAAGTATGTAGAGTTAATGAAAGTTTTAAAAATTGCTTGGCTTGAACTTGTAACATGGTACAAGATTAGGTGTGATCTAAATAGGGTTAAGTTAACAAGATTTTAGGCCTTTTAGGACCTAAAATTGTGGCTGCCCTAGAGTCATAGGACTTGGGTTTTTGGTTCTAATTTTGTTAAGGTTGTATTGTTAAGATTTGAGCGAGGTACGTTTCAGAGACGCGCTGGAAATTCCTTATCTGAAGCTTGTTCAAGGTAAGGGTGCTTCACATTCTAAGTGTTATTGTTTTATGTACTTATGCGTAAGGGCGCTTCACATTCTAAGTGTTACTGTTTTATGTACTTATGCGTAAGGGCAACTCTTAGATATTGTTTAGGCACTTAACTTTTATGTTTTAAAGCGAAAAAGTCTGAGAACCTCAGGGTTCGAAGTGAAGGTCTCGTACTCCTTCGATTTTATTGCCTAATGCATGCTCTGAGTCATCCGTGGGCTTGCCTAAAGTGGTTGGTCTCTTGATCCCAACCCCCCACACTTGTATGAATTGCCTCTTTGCTAACTCCACTGAGTTGCAGAGGGATGAATTATGTTGTCGATGTCATTGCTTGATGAGTTGTGATTTGATTGCATTGATTACTTATATTGTTGAACTGAGTTACACTGTATTGAGCTTTTCATGAATATTTTTGATATGCGATCGAATAAGTATTCGAGTTGCTTCTTGAATGATCGTATGCGGCGATTTATTCATTCCTGTGAGGGAGTCGTGTCGTGACATTTTTGAGCTCGACCCCGATAACTTAGGGTGTTAGGATCCCCTTGTTTTTCGGCAGCCTAGCTAGGCATCGTAGCATTAAGGAACCGGAGCTGAATGTCCTAGGGTGGTCGTGGAGCCCAAAGCTACGGCTGGTATTCAGTGGATGAATCGGCGTTATATTCCGGAATTGTCAAAAGTGCCTCGAGAGAGAGTTTGAGTCGCGCTTTGAGAACTGTGTATTTTGTTGCCTCTTGCTTTATGATTTGCTATTTCTATGTTTATTTGAGAAGTTGACCCTTTCCCGTGGTTGCTTCAATCAATGATGGCAACCCAGACGATGGCGAGGACGCGGAGAACCCGATGGCGGACGAAGACAAAGAGGACCCCTCCGAGGATCCGGGCAACGACTTTTAGCGGTTGTGACTGACTGTTTGCATGATCATATTTTGGATGACTGTAGGATTTGTTTATAGTGTACAATTGTTGTTGTGACCAGTCGGACTTTTGGTGTTATCCTATGTGTACTGCAGGGTAGACTGGTGGCATACTTTTGGAGCAGTCCCCTGCGTGGGTGTCTGCTGGGAGTACCCCGGGGTATGATTGTCCTCACGAGGATTCTCATGCTTTAGGTGTATTCTCTTATATATATTTCTGCACTACTTTTATTTTGTACGCACTGCTTATGATGACTTGCTTATATATGTATATGTATTTCCAGTGCATGTGTCCTGTGTCCTAGATTGCACCATGTTTCGAAATGCTGTGGCTACTCTGTGTGTGCTTGGCGGATACTGTAGTTGTTTTTTTTTTTAAAATGTACCGCATTTTCTGAAGGACACAAGAGTACTATTTTAAAAGTGTGTCGCATATAGGTTTGGTGCTAGTTTAGTAGAAGTCCAAAAACGGGTCGTTACAGGGTTAAATTGTTTTTAAAAACTTTTCGCAAATTTTGATTTAAAAACACTTTAGAACACTTGAAAATGAATCTGTTTGAAATCGGATGCTGGAATAGGACCAGACGCTAGAAATAAGATTTTTGAACACTTGTTATTATGCACAAGATAACCGTAAGTATAAAGCAGTAAAGCAAGAGACACAGAGATTTATACTAGTTCACCACCAATCTGGTAGCTACGTCTAGTCCCTTCGTTCCTGAAGGATTTTCCACTATAATCAACTGATTACAATTTTTCTTAAGAGTATTCTACTGTCACAAACTTGACAATACTCTTAACTTCTCAAAACGACTCAGTACGTTCGAGCCTTTGAGGAACAAAGCCTTAACTAGGCAATACAACTTTCACAAAGATAGTTTTGAATATAATCAAAATAACTCTCACAGAGAGGATGAAATCAAACAAAAAATTTTCTAAAAGAAAGAATCAGACGCTGAGGTTCAGTTCTTGTAGTCCAAAGACTTGGCACGAAACTTGATTGCTCAATTGAGTAATAACCTTTTCAGAATGTAGTTTCTTGCAGTTTCTAGCCCTTCTTCAATGAATACCTTGAAGTATTTATAGGAGTCTTGAAGATAATACCGTTGCAGATATTTCAGCTCCAAATCATTGGGTGAGGCAATTTGAAATTCTGTCATTTTCTTCCTTTCCAGAGAATATCAGAATAGTACATATTTTTGTTATTGTACTATCTGCTTTTCACACAATTGCCTTGTACGAATTTGTCTTATTCTAAAGGTGTCACCTTTGATTTCTCGTACATAAAATTGAGCGCACAAAATCAAATTCGAATTTCGTTCCAAAAGTAGCTGAGGTGAATAGCAACAACGTGATCATCACGTGATTCATTAAAAGTCCAGATGCTCGCTTAGAACAGGAGACGGACGCTCGTAGCAACTGAGTAATCTACGTGTCAAAGAATAACACTACCGAACGCTCGCTTTACACAAGACGCTGGAGTGAACCGGATGCTGACACACATGGAATGTATTCAGTACTTGTGAATTTTCTTCTTCTTGCTTGAGTGAGATAAAACATAAGAGATTTTAATACCTACGCACTCAAAGACTTATCATAAGATACTTTGTTATCATCAAAATTAATGAGGGTCTTAGCTTCTCAATCGTTTAGGTTCCAACACTTTGTTTGCTTTGTAAGAAATCAAAAGATTACAAGTTAGTAGGTTTCTGTGATGCTGACTTTGCTGGAGACCGAATTGAATGAAAGAGCACAAGTGGACACTGCTAATTCCTTGGAGCAATTCTTGTGTCTTGGTCAAGCAAAAGACAAAGCACAATTGCACTCTCAACAGTAAAAGCTGAAGATAGATTCAATTTTATAAGAAAAAACTTAAATTTTCATCTTATAGAAGAATGATTAATCTCAGCGTCTTGTGATATGCATTATTCAGCATTTGGTATGACATAAGCATTGACACGTGTACACATAGGATATGTCATTCGCATCACATAACTCAGCTTCCGGTGAATTCGTTTGTGTGCGTCCGAGCACACACGTGTCACGCGCGTGTGGGACTTAAGTGTCTCATCACACCTACTCTGAGTCATGATTATTTAGGTTTTCAATAAAATCTTTTTCTAGATTTTAACTTTATTTTGGCAACTGCATTTAATGAAAAGGGGAATCTTTATTTTATTTTATTTTTGATTTATTTTTTATTCAGAGAAAATGTGAAGAGGTTTTTGAAACAGTAACTGTACTATTTATCAAAACTTTCCCACTACTCCCCCTCTTTTGCTCCACACTCACTCTATTTTTGTTTGCAAAAACTGCTTTCTCTGTGTGTGTGTGTGTGTGTGTGTGTGTGTGTGATTTCTCTGAAACCTAAACCTCCATCACCCATTCTGCAACTGCAACCATGACTAATGTTAAGGTCGGACAATACTCTGCTATCTATGACATTATGAATGAAGCAAGGCTTATGAATGAGAACAAGATTGATTTGGAGAAGTTCAAGCTCTATGGTTTTAACTTCGATGAAGGTTTGAACAATGTGGGTTGGAAAAACTACTTCCTTTGGGAACCAGTTGAAGTTATGGCTTGTGCCATCAAGGAATTTTGAGGAAATGCTCATGTGCTTCCGGGTGGAAACGTTGAAGGTCATATTAGAGGATTCAATTTGGTGTTCACCATAAACACCGTTGCTGAAACGATTAAGTGCCCCTGTGAAGGCATTAGTTACTAAGTTGGTTGGGAAGATGCTTTCAGAGGAATGGAAAACGTCAACGAGGCTCTATTCTAAAACTATCGCCAGTTAAAGGAAGACGACATAACTCCTACGGCCAAGGACTTGAAAAATCATTATAGAGTTCTACACAAGATTATTTCTAAGAGCGTCATCCTGAAGGCTGGGTCAAGTGACATAGTGAACAACGAGCAGAAGTTCATTATGAGAAATTATATGGCTGGTCAAAAAATTAATTTGCCTAGGTTGATTCACAACAATATTATCAATGCAATTGTTGGTTCAAGGAAGGGGTCTGCTAACAAGAACATTATCAAGGTTATTCCTTATGGAGTTCTTCTTACTACAATGATGGTCAAGGATGGAGTTACGAGAAGGCTTGCTGACTTGACAAACAAAGAAGAAAAGGATAAGTATTTTGGAGTTGGTACTATTGTTCGCCCTGATGTCGTTGGCGTATATAGCTTGGTAAGAATGAAATTGATCAATGCTGATATGATCAAGAAGGAGAAAAAGGAACAAGGAGAAGGAACAGAAACTAAAGTTGGTGAAGTAGCTAAAACAAAACCCACCAAAAGCTCTGCATCTGGTGTGAAAAGAACTGGTGAGTCTCCAGTAAGGGGGACTAGAAGCAAAAAGCAGAAGGTCGCCTCCTGCACCTAAAAGGAGAGATGATCAAGAAGATGATGAGGACAGAGTCCCCATCAGAAGCGTTATGGAGAAAAAGAGAAAGGCAGAAGCTGAAAAACATGTTTCAGCACCTGGCCCAAAGAAGCAACCTCCTCCTCCTCCTGCTGCTGCCCCACAAGGAAAAAGAAAGAGATTGGTTAGGCACTCTGAGCTTAACCCAAAGGTATTGGATTTTACCATTGATGATTACATTACTACCTTTAGTTCTGATGACACTATTCCTGCACCACCACTCTCTGTTTCATCACCACAAACACACTCCACGCAACCGTCACCCTCCAAAACACTAGCCAAGAAAACCACAAAAACCAAATCTCAAACCACTACCCTTATCACTCAACAACCTCCTTCAACCAAACCGCAAACCTCCTAATTAACCACAAAATCCAGAACACTTACATTTCCCTCACCACAACCCTCATCAAACACATCCTTCACTACATACATTTCATCACTCCACTCTCACCCTTTCAACCTACTCTTCAAAATCCCTCCAAACCAACCCAAAACATACAAAGTCAAGGTGACTTCCCCTCACCCACTTTCTCTCACTTTCAAACCTACCAACTACTATGGTGCCAAGAAATATGTGTCCCTTATAAACAAACCACAGTTTGTAAGAGAAGAAGTGTATCATTCCATCTATGATCGCCCTTCTCTGTGGCACTTGAAGACATTCACCTCTGGGGTTGTAAGACTGGAGATTGCCCCTCGTTCACGCCTCACTGTCTCTGAAGATGATGAGAAAGTGGAAATGTCATTTGGTGGAAGGTTAAGACCTCTTTCAAATAGAGGAATTATTCCTTTCTTTGTTGATCTTCCTCATGTTCTGTCACAACATGAACCTCTCACTCTGGAGGAATACGGAAGATGGATTACAGATGAAGAAATGGCATTCATGGCTCACTGCCTAGAGATGAAAAAGCTTAAGCTAGTTCGTCAATACAGAGACCCCTCTTCAGCATCTGTAAAGATTGTGCCTGATAGGCAAAGGTGGCTGGCTACCCTCGTCTATCCCTGATAAAAGGAAGGAATCAGCTCCTTGGAACTTCCAAAATCTATTGGCTTCAAGGCGTATGAAGAAGCTCCTAGGAAATATGATGTCAAAGCATTCTCTGAGCTTTCAGTTAAGAAGCTATTTGAAGACCATGCTCGGCGAGTGTATCTGAACCTTCTCAAGAGAGATGCTCGGAGAACTAGTTCTTCTGGCTGTTGTAATGCAGAAAAGGCAACCATCCCTACTGTTGGCTCTATCAGCAGGGTAACAGACACAAACCTCGCTTTTGTTCATTTTAATGGCATATTTATGTGTTTTATTTTTAGGCCTCTAAGTGTTATGAAACTGGAAGATCAATGGGTTGTTATTTGTAAACATTATGACGTTGGATTCTGTTGGATTCAAATGACTATGTCTTGGAAAGCCAAAGCCATTCTACCTCGTTTTAGGCCTCTTAATATTGAAGAAGATGATAAGGAGAATCTGTATAGGTTGTATCTGGCTGAAAATGAAGGTATCAACTTTATTCTTGATGATTTGGGAGCTTTGATAAGATTCAATTTTGGAGAAGCTGCATTTGCAAAATTTGATGCATCTGTAAAAGATTTGTTTAAGCACAGGAAAACTATTTTTATGAGTATGCTTTACCCTGAAGAGATTGTGCATAAATAGGAATGGGCTATGGATCTTGAGAAACAGAAGCTGGAATAAATTATCAAATGAAGCTTACCAAATGATGATTTCTTCTAGAAGGCTCAGGAAAGAAAGGAAAGGAAATTGAGTTTGTCACAGGCAGTGTTAGCAGAGCATCAGAAGCTGGAGTCGCAAAGGGTTGTTATTGCTGAACCTGTTCCAGAAGCTAAACCTTATTCTGCTCCTCCTGCTGCAAATGATGACGTTGTTGTCTTGCTAAGAGCTGAATTTGAAGCTATCATGGCTACAAATCAGAAAGTGCATCAGTTGGAAAGCACTGTGAATCTCCTCTTAGAACGCTTCAATCAACTCCTTCCTCCTCCTCCACCAAACCCTTAAAAACATTTTTTTAATATTTTGTATTATTGTTTACTTGGTACAATTCTTTTTTTTTGTTGCACTTGGTTCATATTTTGAATGATCTAACCTTAATTGATCTAATTTTTAGTACAATTCAAATTTTTCTAGTATTATTACTTACTGTTTTGACTATGATGTAGTTTACACTCTTTTTGTCTGATGACAAAAAGGGGAGTAAAAGCAAGGTCTGATGAACACGTTGAAAGTATGATGAACATGTAACACCCCACCGAGACAGGGCGTCACTATACCTTGACACGTATGCTCAAAATAATAACACATTCCATTTATCATCAGAGTATGCAACGGAATCCACTGGCCATGAGGTGACACTGTTCTTAGTCATCTGTCAACCATCAAGCAACATACAAAACACAGAAAACACAGGGGTAAGATACTCATTAACCCACAAAAAATAGGAAAACAGTATAGTAGACAGACTATTACCATGCACTCGAATACCAGCACAATCAACACAATCACAAATATCATATACTCAGATACGGTCACAGACCATCCCACAAACACGTGTTACTGGTCCTTCAGCTGATCACCGGCTCTACGGACCCAGTCAACATAGGATACCACAAACTAACAACCCGACCACACGGTCATAACTACCACGCTTTCGCTGCGCTACTTTGATACCACAGATATACAAATATGGCATATGTACCTTCGGTATGACGAACATGGGGAGCCTCGTTGGAATGGCCACCAACTATCTCAATACCACTCCATGGGGAGACTCATCGGGAAGACCGAACATCTACCCTCAAGGTCCTGGCCGAGTACATACCCCTCAAGGCCATCGACTATCCCACCACCACGGACATGGAGAGACTCTTCGATCAACCATCGACTGATCTCCTTACTATCCTGTCGATACCTCAGATACACTAGCTTCAATTATCAACCATCTTCGATCATTGCAATGATCAATCCTAAGGTCGCTCAGACTAATATGTAACACGCTAATCAGGCACTCACAGAGCATTCATATCACAACATCCAATCATAAATAACAATAAATCATACCTATGGTTGATAGGTCTACGGTGACTCTCCTAAGCCACCGTACACACGCAACCCCTTTCCTAAGGTGTTGCTACTACCAACCGCTAGTAGGGCTAAGGAACCCTACATATGTTAATAGACTACTCTTCTACCTATTTTTCCTAGAGATTAAGGTATCTTCCACCTTACCTGGTCTAGAAGGTCGCTGTCGCTCTCGTTCCTTATATCTTTCCCTCTCCCGAACTCTCCACGCCCTTCAAACTCCTCCAGAAGCCCTTGGAGATCCTTGGGCTGAATGGAGGGGATCGAGGCCTATTTAGAGGCTAAAATTAGCCCATCGCGTCGCGATGGAATTACACGTGAAATCCGTCGCGTCACGATGCGGGACACGTGTCAACCATCGCACCCGCTGATCCATCGACTTACGCCACCAACATACCATCGCGTCGCGACCCAGTTTAC
The DNA here is from genome assembly GCA_037113605.1 of Calophaca sinica. Taxonomy (NCBI): domain Eukaryota; kingdom Viridiplantae; phylum Streptophyta; class Magnoliopsida; order Fabales; family Fabaceae; genus Calophaca; species Calophaca sinica. The sequence goes on from CM073734.1 coordinate 39,876,596, forward strand.
ACTGGTCTCCATCGCGCCGCGATCAATGCCGCCTGTTGAAATTTCATTTTTGACCCGTCACACGTTTCTAGGGTTTTCTAGGTCATTCTTGGTCCTCTTTTTAAGCCATTTCATGTCTAATTAAAGTTTCTAACTCCCGTTTACCAATTTAATTATACTTAGACTATTATTTAAAAATCAGGATGTTATAGAACACTTTGAAGTCTGATGAACATGCTGAAGTATTACACATTTCATGCATAAATCATACGTAGCATATCTTTGAATTGCTCTGATACTCGTCAAGATGTGTTGGTCTGATACTCATTGATACTCATTGTCTAGTGCTTTATACTTATTAATATTTATTGGCACATTTTTATTATAATTGGTACAATGAATTTCAGCATCTGATCCTCAATAATTACATAAGCATATTCATTATTGGTACAATGATCTCAGCATCCGATCTCAACACTTAATTGAATATATACTCTGATACTTGTATGCATTTTGCGATCACACAAACGCTCTGATTATTATAAATCGCTCTGATACCTGAAATATTTAATTATATCTGAGTTGTTGAACTTAGGGGAGACCCATGAAATTATTTTTGAAATTAAATTGTTCATCAACCTTGGATATTTGTCATCATCAAAAAGTGGGAGATTGTTGGAACCTAAACGATTGAGAAAGTTTAGACCCTCATTAATTTTGATGATAACAAAGTATTTGCAAGTGAACAATTTATCTTCTGATAAGTCTTGGAGTGTGCAGGTATTAAAATCACTCATGTTTTATAACTCACTCAAGCAAGAAGAAGAAATTCACAAGAGTTTGATTACATTCCATATAAAAACGGTATTGTATACTATTCTGATAATTCTCTGGAAAGGAATACCTCACTCAATGATATGGAGCTGAAATTTACTGCAACAATAATACCCCTCAAGGACTCCTGTAAATACTCCAAGGTATTCATTGAAGAAGGTTGCCAAAAAGGGCTAGAAACTACATTCTGAAAGAGCTATTCTTAAGTGAGCAATCAAGTTTCGTGCTAAGTTTCTGGAAACCAAGAACTGAACCTCAGTGTCTTATATTCTTTCTTTTAGAAAGTTATTGTTTTGAGCTTAATCTTTTCATCTTCTCTGTGAGAGTTATTTGATTGTATTCAAAAGAAAATTACTTTGTAAAAGTTGTTCTGCCTAGTTAAGGCTTTGTTCCTCAAAGGCTCAAACGTACTGAGTCGTTTTGAGAAGTTAAGAGTACTATCAAGTTTATGACAGTAGAATACTCTTAAGGAAATTTGTAATCAGTTGAATATAGTGGAAATCCTTTAGGAATGAAGGGACTAGACGTAGCTACCAGTTTGGTGATGAACTAGTATAAACCTCTATGTTTCTTGATTTACTGCTTTACATTTATTCTTGTCTTGCAAAGAAAAACAAGTTTTCTTAAACGTCATTTCCAGCTTCTGGTCATACTCCAGCATCCGATAACTTACAGATTTAAAATCAAGAGTTCAAAAGTGTTTTTAACTTAAAGTTTGCGAAAAGTTTTCAACACAATTCAACCCCATTCTTGTGTTCACGTTCAATTTATATTTTAATTGAAGCTTTTCTTTGTGAAATATGAATTGTTTCCTTGCTGTCTTGATTCTACTGTTATGCAGATTTTTTATGTGCAGATTTTGCTGTTTTCTGCAGTATTTCCTTGTGTTACTGTTTCTATTTTATGCAGGAATTGCGGTCTGCGAAAATTCTATTTTTTTGTAGTATTTTCTTGTGTTGCTATTTTTGTTTTTATGCAGGATTTTTTGTCTGCAAAAATTACTGTTTCTACAGTATTCTTCTTTATGTTGCTGTTTCTGTTTTTAGGCAGAATTTTGTAGTTGTCGTTTCTGTTTATATGTGTAGAATGATGTTATGAAAAGTGCTGTTTTTCTGCGTATTTTAATTATATGGACATGACCCAAATACATGTTGTGGTTGATTTATTATGGATGTTTCTACGTGTTTTACTTAAATGATTAAATATGCAATTGATGTTTTTAAGTTGTTCTTGTAATTTATTTTGCATCTTGTTTATTAAATTATGATGATGATTGTAAAAAGTCCGTTTGTGGCAATGACTTTGAAAGGATAAATGACCTTGTGTGCAAGTCACCTAGCTATAAGTAGCCATAATGGGACTTGAGTCATTCCTTGTGAGATGATCCTAGCCATATAGGCCATGATGGATTATCGTTGAAAAATTGAACTGTGATGTTCGGAGGAAACCCAACCTTGTGTGTATGATTGACATACCAAACCTTGTGATAGGATGGGGGAAAACATCGTTGAAATGAAAGGTGGAGGCCAACAGGAGTGAGCATGCGTGGCAACATCTCGGCCTAGGGGGTAAGAAGCCTGAGTTTGTGGTCCCCGATAGTTTGAGTGTCACGCCTTGGGCTGGGGGCCACTTATCAGACTTAGCTACCCTGACCGTCACCGGACATTATCATTCCTAGTTGAGAGTTTGCGGTAACAGAGTAATCACCATTGAGGAGACTTTCTCTAATAAACCAATTATGTACTCCTAGGCAACTTCCCAGAGTAGTAGATGGTACCACATGCATATGAAGTAGTGTTGCTAGTATCTGTGACACCCTCTACCCTGTCATGGCATTTTACCAATGTAAGAAGAAAAGAACAAGAAATAAAATTTTGGTCCAATTAAAAACTTTCATTCGAAAGAAGTAAATTCATCACGCTCACAACATGCGGAAATAGAAAATGAGTATGAAATACAAATAATGAAAATAACCCAAGTTCCCGATGTCACAATATTCAGAGCTAACCCTTACATATTACATCGAAAATAAAACATTTATTCAATAACGAAGTCATCAAATCCTAACTAAACGAGGGCTCTCAATGATTTCTCCTCGATCTCATCTTCATCAACACCTGCAGCTTAATTGTCTACACATACACAATGGTGTATGCATAGCCACAACAAAGGGGTTAGGAATCATGCACTCAAGTAGCACTTTAAGGTAAAGGAACTAAATGTACAATGCGCATAAACTGAACAACTCCTAACATCAACATTGTACCTACAACAACAACACATAATAACAACAACCGTCTAAACACCACAGGCTACGACATCAACCACAACATTAGAATAACATCGCGACATATGCACAACCAGGCATATTATCATCATAATGATGCATCTCTAGGACCATAACTATATGCATGTGGATCCATTTATAACGAGCCCGGGATACCTTGCCCATTTCGGAATGCCATGTCCGTAATGCCCCAATAACAATAGGACCGGGATACCACGCCCATCACGGGATACCTTGCCCGATTCGCCCCATTAACCGTAGGACCGGGAAACCTCGCCCGTCACGGGATACCTTGCCCGATTCGCCCTTTTTAACCACAGGACCGGGAAACCTCGCCCGTCACGGGATACCTTGCCCGATTCGCCCTTTTTAACTGTAGGACCGGGAAACCTCACCCGTCACAGGATACCTTGCCCGATACGCCCTACTAGCAACAACAACAATACCGACACCAGGATGCATGAACATGACCAAATGCGGTGTCTAACAATAACGACTTCTATCGCAATATCCTCTATAGAATAACAATAACGGCATCAATGAGACACTCATGATACAAGAACAATCAGCCAAGTGTCAACAAATTACATACAACAACAACAAAGTTAACCAGTCAGTACGTTGACGAGTCCCTTTAACCAGCAACATAATAACAATCAACCTACTTAGCTAGCTAAGTTTTAAACGCACAATACTTAACTCAATCATTTAATTAAATAACAATCTCATCCAAGTCTTATCATGTTAACCATTCTCTAGTTACCATTGGCAAGTTTTGGACATCTAATATAGTTCATAGGATATAGACCAACACGCGAGAAATGGCAGGATATTAAAGATACACGCGACGACCAGTGCCTAGAGGGCGCCTGGCACCTGACAGAATGGGGCGCCTGGCACCCAGCTTCTGTCCAAAACCTTCAGTCGTGTGATTTCCACGCTTTTGGGGATCGTTTGGTATATTGTTATGTCCTATAATTCATACTTGACACTAATCCAGAGTCCTTAGTACCACAACTATCTTTTATGGAATTATAAAATTCAAAACATGAGACCTTAAACCCAATCAACCTAACACTTAGCATTTTTACAGAGAATTCTGCATAATAGATTTTATATCCTTCCTACTATTCTTTTATTAAACACTTAAGGCTATAATACCAACATCAAGAAATTACCAAAATTGCCTACCATTTATTTAGTACATTTAATCTAGATTTTAACCTTTAAACCCATTACCCTTATTCCAATTTTCTGCATAATTTATTAGAACCAACACCACTACTTCAAACAATATTTTGCACTAACTAGCAAATCAAACATGTACAAATACTCAATCTCAAGACATGAAGTAGCAAATTCCAAAGAGCATGTTCATCACTTAGACACCAATCTCTCAACAAGGAAATCACAGCATGTTGCAAACATCAACAGATAACATAAGATCATAGGTGTTAATAACAAGGAATTTGCATCATGTTTCCAACACCAAAAGAAGCATAAAATCATGCACAAATACTTAATCTCAAGACATGAAGTAGCAAATTCCAAAGAGCATGTTCATCACTTAGACACCAATCTCTCAACAAGGAAATCATAGCATGTTGCAAACATCAACAGATAACATAAGATCATAGGTGTTAATAACAAGGAATTTGCATCATGTTTTAAACACCAAAAGAAGCATAAAATTATGCACAAATACTCAATCTCAAGACATGAAGTAGCAAATTCCAAAGAGCATGTTCATCACTTAAACACCAATCTCTCAACAACGAAATCATAGCATGCTGCAAACATCAACGGATAACATAAGATCATAGGTGTTAACAACAAGGAATTTGCATCCTATTTCAAACACCAAAAGACGCATAAAATCATGCACTTCAAGCACCAAACATCAATGAGTCATCCATCAACTGCAACCACAGCATCCAACCACAATATCATATCATAAAATCAATAAGGAACATATTTAAACATTAATTTACTGGTTTTAGATTGATTTTCTCGTCACCATGGTGACGGTACTCTCTCATGGTAACTGCGCGAGGCTTAGGGATCTTGGGACATCCCTATTGTTCATTCGCATTCCATAAACCCACTACATGAGCATCAAACTACCCCCTTACCTCTTAGAATTTCGTGCTCTGGATAGGGTATGTGAACTCTAAGCTTTTCCTCTCCCTTCGTGGCTTTTTCCATAAAAAAACACAAGAGTAGGTGATGAGAAGTGAGAAAACTAATGTTTGGAACCCTAACAACGATCATAAACTGAAACTTAGATTACAGGCATTACCTTAAACCCAAGCCCTCCAAGAACGATGAAGGATGTTGGTAGAGCAAAGCCTCAACAATGGTTCTTCAGTCCCAAGAGTAAGGTTGAAACTCACCAAGTGCAGAAAAATAGAGAGAATGGAGAAGTGAGGTTTGATCTTTGGTGAGAGGTTTCCAAACGTGATTAGTTTCAAAGCTGAGGCTTAGTGGTTGGTTTGCAACCCTAACATGTAATCTTAGTGAATTGGGTCGAGTTTGGGTCCAATAGGTCGGATTACACGTGCAAAAATGCAACAAAATGCGCAAAGACATGCAAAAATCACCTGTCAGCAGGCGCCTGGCGCCTGGAATGGGCGTCTGGCGTAGGCTCTCGGTGATCCCCGGGCGCCTGCGCTTGAGTCTGGGCGCTCAGCGCTACTGCATCACTGTTTTGGCTGTATCTGGAACTACAGATGTCTGATTGAGGCGTTCTTGGTGTCGTTGCAAAGCTAAGAGAATTTCCTACAATTTTCTCTCTAATAGGCTTACCCAAATTCAGACTCTAACAGGATCAAACATGCAGTTTAAATATACTATAATATTCCTAAGTGTTACGCTTGCGCTGTGTTGACTCCAAAGAGCATATCTAGAGTTGTAGGTATCGAAATCGAGTCGAACTAAGGCCAACTAAAAGATAAGAGATAACGCTACAACTTTATTGAAGGGACTTAAATCCAATTGAGTTGTTAAGGGGTTCGAAAATGGGGAATACGGTAGCTAAAATAACTAAACATAGGAATAAAGGTACATCTAGATACTCAGTCGGCTGAAGGAATGGTAAAACAGATTAAACCCATCCCAAGCAGCTATAAGCATGTTCTAATACCCTAAGCTTGAAGGATGAAAAATCTAGGCTGTTACAATTCTACCCCCCTTAAAAGAATTTCGTCCTCGAAATTCTGACAAATGTTAAGGACCTAATCTCCTATCCTAGCGTCTTCAAGGTTATTAAGGCAACTTCCCTATTAGTCCTTCTGAACGTCTCTAGGGTTGTCATGGTGAGGTAACTAACCCCTACTTGTAAGTATATCCATCTAACTATGATAGTCTACACCACTAATCTTATTTATCCATGTCGATCACCTTTGCTTCGGTCACTGGCGATATGTTATTGGGTGGCCATCCCTCCTACTTGTTTAGCTGAGTAACCAGAGCAACAATAATCAGACATGTCATTTACTAGCACTTCTATAAGGATCTCTGATAGGGGCTTGAGTGTAAAAATGTTGGTACCTCACAGTTACCCTCAAGCTCTATTAAAGTTCCTCCCTATTTGTTATTACCATAATTCAATGCTACTCTGATAATCTACCTTGTATCTAATAGTACTACCCATATCAACCACCCACTATCTACTATCATAGTATATCCCCGAAGCTAACTCTTGTGGCCTATCACCTAATCTAAAATGGGGGATCTAACGCATCTAACGTAACAATCTAGTTCATACTCAGTGTTAATAGTCAACTATGGTTCAGCCCACACTTCTACCTATCACAACCCAAGAACAAACATTCAAACCAAATAGGGCAAGAAACAATTGGGCAACTGGAAATCCTCTCAACGCGGCATATACCTTGAATGAGGTTCTCTAACTCAGCTGCTTCTGCTCCTGCAAGGGTGAAGACTCGACCAGTGGACTTTATCTTATTAGCTTGGGGCTTCTGAGGCTACTCCCACTAGCTGGTTCAGGCTTGACTCCCTTACGGTCTCTGCTGATATGACCTGGCTTATGGAACTTGCAACCTATGACTTCAGTTTCCTGGCACTCACTAATGTAGTGACCCTTGCTACCCTTCCGACTAGAAAACACTTCTCCAAAGAAAATCTCTCCTTGAACAGCTTCCAGCTGATAGCAACTTTAGCTTTTCAAAGCGTTAGCAAGTGTCATCCCACCAATGTTCAGCTTCGCTGGTCAATTTGAATGTAGCGAATGCCACCTTCGGGGCATCCGTGCAAGTCATCCCTCAGAACAATTTTCTCCATCCCACAAATCCAATGTGGTGCTCATCCCGGGTCGAATGTCCCTTCACATCAATCAAGCTTCCAACATTGTCGAGGACAACATGGTTACTCTCGTCCTTCATCCCTTCTCACTTAGACAATCAAGAAATGAATCAGTCACTAAGTAAAATCCTAAAATCTCATATCATCATCTATTTTAACATAGACAATCATACAAGAGTACACAGAGATTACATGATAGACACATACCACGGCCTGAAGAACAAGCCGAGCTTTGATACCACTAAATGTGACACCCTCTACCCCGTCAAGGCATTTTAGCAATGTAAGAAGAAAAGAATAAGAAATAAAATTTTGGTCCAATTAAAAACTTTCATTCGAAAGAAGTAAATTCATCACGCTCACAACATGTGGAAATAGAAAATGAGTATGAAATACAAATAATGAAAATAACTCAAGTTCCCGTTGTCACAATATTCAGAGCTAACCCTTACATATTACATTGGAAATAAAACATTTATTCAATAACGAAGTCATCAAATCCTAACTAAACGAGGGCTCCCAATGATTGCTCCTCGATCTCATCTTCATCAACACCTGCAGCTTCATTGTCTACACATACACAATGGTGTATGCATAGCCACAACAAAGGGGTTAGGAATCATGCACTCAAGTAGCACTTTAAGGTAAAAGAACTAAATGAACAATGAGCATAAACTGAACAACTCCTAACATCAACATTGTACCTACAACAACAAAACATAATAACAACAACCGTCTAAACACCACAGGCTACGACATCAACCACAACATTAGAATAACATCACGACATATGCACAACCAGGCATATTATCATCATAATGATGCATCTCTAGGACCATAACTATATGCATGTGGATCCATTTATAACGAGGCCAGGATACCTTGCCCGTTTCGGAATGCCATGTTCGTAATGCCCCAATAACAACAGGACCGGGATACCACGCCCATCACGGGATACCTGACCCGTTTCGCCCATTTTAACTGTAGGACCAGGAAACCTCGCCCGTCACAGGATACCTTGCCCGATACGCCCTACTAGCAACAACAACAATACCGACACCAGGATGCATGAACATGACCAAATGCGGTGTCTAACAATAACGACTTCTATCGCAATATCCTCTATAGAATACCAATAACGGCATCAATGAGACACTCATGATACAAGAACAATCAGCCAAGTGTCAACAAATTACATACAACAGCAACAAAGTTAACCAGTCAGTACGTTGACGAGTCCCTTTAACCAGCAACATAATAACAATCAACCTACTTAGCTAGCTAAGTTTTAAATGCACAATACTTAACTCAATCATTTAATTAAATAACTATCTCATCCAAGTCTTATCATGTTAACCATTCTCTAGTTACCATTGGCAAGTTTTGGACATCTAATATAGTTCATAGGATATAGACCAACATGCGAGAAATGGCAGGATATTAAAGATACACGCGGCGGCCAGTGCCTAGAGGACGCCTGGCGCCTGACAGAGTGGGGCGCCTGGCGCCCAGCATCTGTCCAAAACCTTCAGTCATGTGATTTCCACGCTTTTGGGGATCGTTTGGTGTACTGTTATGTCCTATAATTCATACTTGACACTAATCCAGAGTCCTTAGTACCACAACTATCTTTTATGGAATTATAAAATTCAAAACATGAGACCTTAAACCCAATCAACCTAACACTTAGCATTTTTACAGAGAATTCTGCATAATAGATTTTATATCCTTCCTACTATTCTTTTATTAAACACTTAAGGCGATAATACCAACATCAAGAAATTACCAAAATTGCCTACCATTTATTTAGTACATTTAATCTAGATTTTAACCTTTAAACCCATTACCCTTATTCCAATTTTCTGCATAATTTATTAGAACCAACACCACTACTTCAAACAATATTTTGCACTAACTAGCAAATCAATCATGCACAAATACTCAATCTCAAGACATGAAGTAGCAAATTCCAAAGAGCATGTTCATCACTTAGACACCAATCTCTCAACAAACAAGGAAATCACAGCATGTTGCAAACATCAACAGATAACATGTTTGCAACAGATAACATAAGATCATAGGTGTTAATAACAAGGAATTTGCATCATGTTTCAAACACCAAAAGAAGCATAAAATTATGCACAAATACTCAATCTCAAGACATGAAGTAGCAAATTCCAAAGAGCATGTTCATCACTTAAACCCCAATCTCTCCACAAGGAAATCATAGCATGTTGCAAACATCAACAGATAACATAAGATCATATTTGTTAACAACAAGGAATTTGCATCCTGTTTCAAACACCAAAAGAAGCATAAAATCATGCACTTCAACCACCAAACATCAATAAGTCAACCATCAACCGCAACCACAGCATCCAACCACAATATAATATCATAAAATCAATAAGGAACATATTTAAACATCAATTTACTGGTTTTAGATTGATTTTCTCGTCACCATGGTGACGGTACTCTCTCATGGTAACTGCGCAAGGCTTAGGGATCTTGGGACATCCCTATTGTTCATTCGCATTCCATAAACCCACTACATGAGCATCAAACTACCCCCTTACCTCTTAGAATTTCGTGCTCTGGATAGGGTATGTGAACTCCAAGCTTTTCCTCTCCCTTCGTGGCTTTTTCCATAAAAAAACACAAGAATAGGTGATGAGAAGTGAGAAAACTAATGTTTGGAACCCTAACGGCGATCATAAACTGAAACTTAGATTACAGGCATTACCTTAAACCCAAGCCCTCCAAGAATGATGAAGGATGTTGGTAGAGCAAAGCCTCAACAATGGTTCTTTAGTCCCAAGAGTAAGGTTGAAACTCACCAAGTGCAGAAAAATAGAGAGAATGGAGAAGTGAGGTTTGATCTTTGGTGAGAGGTTTCCAAACGTGATTAGGTTCAAAGCTGAGGCTTAGTGGTTGGTTTGTAACCCTAACATGTAATCTTAGTGAATTGGGTCGAGTTTGGGTCCAATAGGTCGAATTACACGTGCCAAAAATGCAACAAAATGTGCAAAAACGTGCAAAAATCACCTGTCAGCAGGCGCCTGGCGCCTGGAATGGGCGCCTGGCGCAGGTTCTCGGTGATCCCCGGGCGCCTGCGCTTGAGTCTGGGCACTCAGCGCTACTGCATCACTGTTTTGGCTGTATCTGGAGCTACAGATGTCTGATTGAGGCGTTCTTGGTGTCGTTGGAAAGCTAAGCAAATTTCCTACAATTTTCTCCCTAATAGGCTTACCCAAATTCAGACTCTAACAAGATCAAACATGCAGTTTAAATATACTATAATATTCCTAAGTGTTACGCTTGCGCTGTGTTGACTCCAAAGAGCATATCTAGAGTTGTAGGTATCGAAATCGAGGCGAACTAAAGCCAACTAAAAGATAAGAGATAACGCTACAACTTTATTGAAGGGACTTAAATCCAATTGAGTTGTTAAGGGGTTCGAAAATGGGGAATACAGTAGCTAAAGTAACTAAACATATGAATAAAGGTACATCTAGATACTCAGTTGGCTGAAGGAATGGTAAAACAGATTAAACCCATCCCAAGCAGCTATAAGCATGTTCTAATACCCTAAGCTTGAAGGATGAAAAATCTGGGCTGTTACAGTATCTACAATTTTCTTGAGATAGCTATGTGGCTCTGAGAAAGGTGAATTTTATCTGTGCGTGCTTATGGTTTCAAATGTGAGTGTTGTATCATGTGTATGAAATGTGGTGTATATTTATATGAGTTTGTGTTGCTATAAATATATATACATATATATATATATATATGAGTATACTATTTTATTCGTTTATTCTCTCTAAATATCACCACAACTCAAGTACAAAGTACTCACCCTTCTTTGTTTGTATGTCTCTTTGTATGTTAATGTTTGATTGCAGGTACTTCTAATCCTGAAGTTAGTTTTTATTTTCAGCTGTGAACTATGAAAATTTCTTTTGTTTAACTTGGGTTATATATTAGCTTTGAGACAATGTGACAAAAATATTTTTGGGGATTTATTTAGCTTTATTGGATTTAATTCTAAATAAATACTTCGTTTTATTTATTTAGTAAAATTGACTTGGAGTAGTTTTTGGAATGTGATACTCTCGTTCCATAGGAAGTTTATATGTATTAAGTTTGTTTATGTTAATTTTATTTGTTTTAAATTTATGCTATTTCCGCATCGGTATTATTAAATAGATATTTATTTGAAAATCAAACATGTATCAATTTTTATTTAAACTATTTTATTTTATTCAAAAGGGTTTAAGGGTGTCACAGGTCATCTGAGCGACATTAGGGTTATTGTACATATTGACAATTATTGATTGATGTTGATTGTTTAACTGTTCAAATTAGTATTTATGCTGATGATGTTGGGAAAATAACTAAAACAAACTCTAGGTGTTGACTGGAATAATAAGTTGATGGATTGAGTTGATGAGAAATGGTAAGTTGTTAGATACTGAATAATTGTATGCATGGTTGTAAACCACCGCCGTACACATAGGCTATATACGAAGTCAGGTACCAGAGTGCGGGTACGATACAATCAGTATAGGACACGTCGGTCCTTGAGGATAGTCTGGGTCTGACAAAGTTCACAGGTGACCAACGGTTTGGTCGCCATTGTGTCGAGACGTCGGGTAGCCTGGTCATCCTGATGGAGTACTGTTGTATCACTATCCGTAGTGCCGATCCCGAGTGCTGCCCCGACACCTGTTCCTATCGTCGAAGTTGGGGAGCATGGATGCACTCTTAGGGGTATGATGAGCGGGATATGGGGATGGACAACTGACTTAACCTACCCACATGTCGGTGGGAGGTAGTTGTAACTTAAAGGCTAAGGTGGGGCCGCTTCTGCCATACTAAGTCGTGTGGCCATGTAGGCATGTAGTTCTAGGTTGCATTAACAGGGTAGCTAGGTGTTAATCTCAAAAGTTGTTCGAGGATGTTTGAACCTATTCTTTCACATATTCTATTCTTCTGTTTTTCCATTTGTTAGTGTAGTGTGTTCTTATCTCCCATACTTTGTGTTGTTTCTTTTCTATTCTTTACATATTTAGATTTTAAAGATTCACGCGAGCTCGAAGATGTCTCACTATTTCCACCTGTCGATGCTAGAGGAGTTGAGCATCCCAGTATGGGGTGACTTCGAGGTGTATTATCACGACATGGAGGGGGATTGCTGGGAGATTGATTATAGCCGCCATGTCGTTATCTATACGAGTCAAGTTAATGTGTTTTTTGTAACAGCCCAGATTTTTCATCCTTCAAGATTAGGATATGTTTTAGGGTATTAGAACATGCTTATAGTTGCTTGGGAAGAGTTTCATATGTTTTACCATTCCTTCAGCCGATTGAGTATCTAGATGTACCTTTATTCCTATGTTTAGTTATTTCAGTCATCGTATTCCCCATTTTCGGAACCTCTTAACAACTCAATTGGATTTAAGTCCCTTCAATAAAGTTGTAGCGTTATCTCTTATCTTTTAGTTGGCTTTAGTTCGACTCGATTTCGATACCTACAACTCTAGATATGCTCTCTGGAGTCAACACAACGCAAGCATAACACTTAGGAATATTATAGTATATTTCAACTGCATGTTTGATCCTGTTAGAGTCCGAATTCGGGTAAGCCTATTAGAGAGAAAATTGTAGGAAATTCGCTTTGCTTTCCAACGACACCAAGAACGCCTCAATCAGACATCTGTAGCTCTAGATACAGCCAAAACAGTGATGCAGCAGCGCTGAGCGCCAGACTCAAGCGCAGGCGCCCGGGGATCACCAAGAGCCTGTGCCAGGCGCCCATTCCAGGCGCCAGGCGCCTGCTGACAGGTGATTTCTGCACGTTTTTGCGCGTTTTGTTATGTTTTTGGCACATGTAATCTGACCCATTGGACCCAAACTCGACCCAATTCACTAAGATTACATGTTAGGGTTACAAACTAACCACTAAGCCTCAGTTTTGAACCCTAATCACGTTTGAAAACCTATCATCAAAGATCAAACCTCACTTCTCCATTCTCTCTATTTTTCTGCACTTGGTGAGTTTCAACCTTACTCTTGGGACTGAAGAACCATTGTTGAGGCTTTGCTCTACCAACATCCTTCATCGTTCTTGGAGGGCTTGGGTTTAAGGTAATGCCTGTAATCTAAGTTTCAGTTTATGATCGTCGTTAGGGTTCCAAACATTAGTTTTCTCACTTCTCATCACCTATCCTTGTGTTTTTTTATGGAGAAAGCCACGAAGGGAGAGGAAAAGCTTGGAGTTCACATACCCTATCTAGAGCACGAAATTCTAAGAGGTAAGGGGGTAGTTTGATGCTCATGTAGTGGGTTTATGGAATGCGAATGAACAATAGAGATGTCCCAAGATCCCTAAGCTTCGCGCGGTTGCCATGAGAGAGTACCGTCACCATGGTGACGAGAAAATCAATCTAAAACCAGTAAATTGATGTTTAAATATGTTCCTTATTGATTTTATGATATTATATTGTGGTTGGATGCTGTGGTTGCGGTTGATGGTTGACTCATTGATGTTTGGTGGTTGAAGTGCATGATTTTATGCTTCTTTTGGTGTTTGAAACATGATGCAAATTCCTTGTTATTAACACCTATGATCTTATGTTATCTGTTGATGTTTGCAACATGCTATGATTTCCTTGTTGAGAGATTGGTGTCTAAGTGATGAACATGCTCTTTGGAATTTGCTACTTTATGTCTTGAGATTAAGTATTTGTGCATGATTTTATGCTTCTTTTGGTGTTGGAAACATGATGCAAATTCCTTGTTATTAACACCTATGATCTTATGTTATCTGTTGATGTTTGCAACATGCTGTGATTTCCTTGTTGAGAGATTGGTGTCTAAGTGATGAACATGTTCTTTGGAATTTGCTACTTCATGTCTTGAGATTGAGTATTTGTACATGTTTGATTTGCTAGTTAGTGCAAAATATTGTTTGAAGTAGTGGTGTTGGTTCTAATAAATTATGCCGAAAATTGGAATAAGGGTAATGGGTTTAAAGGTTAAAATCTAGATTAAATGTACTAAATAAATGGTAGGCAATTTTGGTGATTTCTTGATGTTGGTATTATAGCCTTAAGTGTTTAATAAAAGAATAGTAGGAAGGATATAAAATCTATTATGCAGAATTCTCTGTAAAAATGCTAAGTGTTGGGTTGATTGGGTTTAAAGTCTCATGTTTTGAATTTTATAATTCCATAAAAGATAGTTGTGGTACTAAGGACTCTGGATTAGTGTCAAGTATGAATTATAGGACATAACAGTACACCAAACGATCCCCAAAAGCGTGGAAATCACACGACTGAAGGTTTTGGACAGAAGCTGGGCGCCAGGCGCCCCACTCTGTCAGGCGCCAGGCGCCCTCTGGGCACTGGCCGCCGCGTGTATCTTTAATATCCTGCCATTTCTCGCGTGTTGGTCTATATCCTATGAACTATATTAGATGTCCAAAACTTGCCAATGGTAATTAGAGAATGGTTAACATGATAAGACTTGGGTGAGATAATTATTTAATTAAATGATTGAGTTAAGTATTATGCGTTTGAAACTTAGTTAGCTAAGTAGATTGATTGTTATTATGTTGCTGGTTAAAGGGACTCGTCAACGTACTGACTGGTTAACTTTGTTGCTGTTGTATGTAATTTGTTGACACTTGGCTGATTGTTCTTGTATCATGAGTGTCTCATTGATGCCGTTATTGTTATTCTATAGAGGATATTGCGATAGAAGTCGTTATTGTTAGACACCGCATTTGGTCATGTTCATGCATCCTGGTGTCGGCATTGTTGTTGTTGCTAGTAGGGCGTATCGGGCAAGGTATCCCGTGACGGGCGAGGTTTCCCGGTCCTACGGTTAAAAAGGGCGAATCGGGCAAGGTATCCCGTGACGGGCGAGGTTTCCCGGTCCTGCGGTTAATGGGGCGAATCGGGCAAGGTATCCCGTGACGGGCGTGGTATCCCGGTCCTGTTGTTATTGGGGCATTACGGACATGGCATTCCGAAACGGGCAAGGTATCCCGGCCTCGTTATAAATGGATCCACATGCATATAGTTATGGTCCTAGAGATGCATCATTATGATGATAATATGCCTGGTTGTGCATATGTCGTGATGTTATTCTAATGTTGTGGTTGATGTCGTAGCCTGTGGTGTTTAGACGGTTGTTGTTATTATGTGTTGTTGTTGTAGGTACAATGTTGATGTTAGGACTTGTTCAGTTTATGCGCATTGTTCATTTAGTTCCTTTACCTTAAAGTGCTACTTGAGTGCATGATTTCTAACCCCTTTTGTGGCTATGCATATCCCATTGGGTATGTATAGATGATGAGACTACAGGTGTTGAGGATGTTAATGCCGATGAGTGATCGTGATGGCTCGTTGGAATAGATAGAAGACTTATTTTTTTTTTGGACAAGTTATTGTATTTTTTTGATGTAATAATTAGGGAGAAGCTCTGAATTAATGTGACATCGGGGAACCTTGGGTTTATCTCCTTTTGATGTTTTCCCTCTTGTACTATGTTTGATTTCCGCAAGTTGAGAGTGACAGCCCTACCTTATTTGAAATGAAAAGCTTTTACTTGGATCAAAATTTTATTTCTTGTTCTTTTCTTTTTACATTGCTAAAATGCCATGACGGGGTAGAGGGTGTCACATTTTTCCTTCTATTAGGTGTTGGTGTAAGCCCTAGAGGCCAATGTTTTCCTTTGGACTTATAATTTGTATCATGCTATTTATCTATTATATGAGGCATTTCAGTTATTATGTTTGTTTCAACGTAATAAAGCCCTTGAGTAAAAGTTCAATTTTAATAGAGGATCGAGTAGACGACTCGGTTCTGAGATACTATAAAACTTACCCTTAAATACCTGTAGTCGAGTATTATTATTAATAAGGGCAATAATAATACATCAAGACAATTATGTGTGTGGACTGATAACCTTGTCCCATAAGTTATAGATATGAGATATCAAGTCACCGCATAGGTACACATTAGGGTAATTGTGTACTGGATTGACCCGCCATGAGAATACTACATAGTGCGTTATGTAAGTGTCATAAGTTATTCTCATAGTGATAGTGGTGTATGCCACCCTTCGACCTGAAACCACTATGGTCCCTACATGAGGAGTTGAGTATTTTATTGCCATCAAACATTATCTGTAACAGGACAATTATAAAGTCGGTTAACTGGGCACTCCACGAGTCATGCAGAGGGACATTAGTGACTTAGATGGGATTTGCCCCTCCTACATAGCAGGAGTAATATCTGTGGGCCTCTTGATAGAGTATGACTGTAAAATGCATGGCCATGCTGGAATAAGTCAATATGAGATATTGATCTTATTTATTGTTACTAAGTCTACTTGGGTATCAAGGAATATAATATTGAACTATACAAGGGTGACACACACTATGCCTTGTGTTCAATATAGATATAAGGGCAAAAGGGTAACTATACACATGATCATTATCACGAAAAGGTTACGCCAAAACACTGACATTCTCGTTACTTGGGTAGCAGTGATGTGTTGCTAGACACCGCTCTCTGTTTATAATATTAAATAGTGATTTAATATTATTGCCAACGTTACAGGAACCTACAGGGTCACACACATAAAAATAGATTAATGGGAGATTAAATATAAATGAGTAAGACTCATTTTATTCAGTGGTACGCTCTTATGACGCACCAGCATAAGTCAAGAGTAACGCAGCACATGATAAGCTACGATGCGCCGCTAGGTCAGTCTTAAGTGGTTCTATAAATGGAACACTTAAGCTAAAGTTCATCGACGAAATTCTAAACCTAGCCATACCAGAGACAGTGTGTGCATTCGTGACTAGTTCCATTCGTCAGCTAGCACTTTGACGGTGACTGCTCCCATTCGAAGACTGTTCATGTGGACTACGTAGAGGCGTTGTCATCTGCACGACGCTCGCGCTCAACTCCAGTTCTCATCTGCAAAGGTCTGTGCTACAAGAGGTAATTCATATAATCCCTGAATCATGACCATTCACAAGGATCCATGGAAGGGAAATTTTATATTTTCGCTGCGTTTTTTATTTCAGATTATTGCACAATTTCCCTACATTAAGTTCACCGAGGGCCTCCTTTATTGGAGACTTTAGAATTACGCAGATGTTGCCGTTTAACCGCATGTGGCGAGAACTTAGGCCTAGGCAACATTACCCTGCTTCTCCTTCATCCTCAGGATCTTATAGTATGGCCAGTGATAGTGTTGGAGATGTAGGTTAAAGGGACGTCCTTCCACTGGGGACTCCCGAATTCTGCCACAACCACACATTAGGTTTGCTAGGTAGGGCCAGATGTAGGAGGTTCCTTGTTAGATATCTTTTGACTTATAGTATATTTTTGTACACCCATTGGGGTTCTTGTATTGATGTATATTATTCTTTTGACGGCTCCTAGGAGGCAACCTTTGTATGTACCAAAAACTTTATATTATAATGAAAAATATTTTCTTCCGCTGTACTCTAATATTATGTTATTGCTATTTATATTTGTAATTATTGATTAATATTATTAATGGGGCAAGGATGTCACATTTGGGTGGTTCGGTGGGAACTCCAACTAGGATATTGGCCAAACTCTATAACTCATAGTCCGATTAAGACCGAACAGCTCTAATACCACCTAAATGTGACAATGGGTATACAAAAGAATATCATCATGAGTCAAAAGGTATCAAACCTAACGAGGAACCTCCCACATCTGGCCCTGCCTAGCAAACCTAATGCGCGGATGTGGCAGAAGTTGAGAGTTCTGACACTATCTACCCCGTCATGGCATTTTAGCAATGTAAAAAGAAAAGAACACGAAATAAAATTTTGGTCCATTTAAAAACTTTCATTTCAAACGACGTAGAGTCATCACGCTCACAACTTGCGGAAATAGAAAACGAGTATGAAATACAAATAATGACAAATAACCCAAGGTTTCCCGATATCACAATAATTCAGAGCTTCTCCCTAATCATTACATCGAAAAATAAAAATAATGAATTCAAACAAATCTAATCTTCTTTCTAATCCAACAATCTATCACGATCACTCATCAGCATCCACATCCTTAACACCTGCAGTCTCATCATCTATACATACCTAATGGGATATGCATAGCCATAATAGGGGTTAGTCATCATAACCTCAAATAGTACATACAGTAGAGGAACAAGGATAAGCAATGCGCATAATATGTTCATCGTAACTAACAACAATCATCGAAGTGCAACGACGCATAAGAACGACAATCAACTAATCATCATGCATGTTCAACTTAACTAACAACAATCATCGAAGTACAACGACACATAGGAATGACAATCAACTATTTATCATGCATGTTCAACTCATGTATTTCAATGCAAATCCTAAGACCATGAGGAAATGCATGTGGATCCATTTTCAACGAGGCCGGGTTACCATGCCCATTTCATAATACCACTTCCGTAATGCCCCAATGATAACAAGGACGGGATACCATACCTGTTGCCCCATAAACAATAACAACACTATGGACACCATGATGCATGAACACAAGTAATGCGGTGTCTAACAGCAGCTTCTATCACAATATCTTTGATAGAATGACAATAACAACATCAAGACACAAGTCAGTACGTCAACGAGCGCCTTCAATCAACGAATGGAGCAATCATCACACTTAGCCAATTAAGTTTTAAGCATACAACATTTGGATTAATTATAGCCAAGTACATCAACCTCACAACCATGAGCATTTATCATCTAATCAATTATTTCAAGCATAATTCATAAGGAATAGAATGAAAATAAAACCCTCAACATAGCCACATATTGATAAGAATAATACATCAGCTATATTCACTCAAATGCATCCAAATTTGGTAAGAACAAAATCAGTTTCAATCATCATTTCCAAGATTTCCAGCACAGTAGTTAGATAAAAATCTGAACAAGCAGCCAAACATACTCTAATAATTCTAAAGTTTTTCTTCAAGATAGATAACTCATACATGAACAAAATGCAATTAGTTCCATTCCAAAATTTGAATCCTAGAATTCAAGAAAAATCATGCACTGAGGCTGATTTACACAGGATTTTCCTGTAACAGCAGTTAGAAAAAAATCTGAACGAACAGCCAAGCATATTCTGAAAATTCTAATTTTTTTTATTGAAGATATCCAACTCATATATGAATAAAGTGCAATTGGTCCCATTCTAAAATTCAAATCCTAGAATTCAAGAAAAATCATGCACTAAGACTGATTTACACAGGATTTTCCAGAAACACCCTGTTTGTCCTACAGGCATTCCAGAAATTTTCCACTTAGTAAAACTTATCAAAATGAAATAAATTTTAACATGCAATATCTCAACACATGAATATTTTTATTTTTGCAAAAATCATCACATAAATATACAGTTTAATTTAAACAAAAACAAATTTTTTGGAAAACGCGGTAATAGCGTAACATGCACATTTATCATATTTGAGCCATCAAATAATATCAATTTAAATTACACATATAGAAACGCAATTCAAACTGGTTAACAACAATTTAAATTAACCCTACATAGTCCATTCTAATCCCATCTTTAACAATCATAAAAATTCTATTTTTAATACATAGCGTTACCTTCTAAGTCACTACGACAACAACTAGTAGAATTAGGCAATTCAACAATTTGCACATGAGATCAATACCAGTACCAAGGCATAAACAACACTAATCATATAGCATGTCATCAAGGTATGTAGGATTCATGTCATAGCAACTTACAACAACAACCAAAAACTCATAAAATCATGAACAATAAGGGGTCATCAAGAGTAGCAATCATATAGGGAGTCAACGACTCAACCTCCACACCAAATCCATTGATTTAATAAGTTTACCACATCACATTACAATAAGTATTGCAAATCAAAGATTATAATACAAGGATTCAAGTACTTTACTATCACGATGGTGATAGTATTCGTTTATCGTTGCCGCGCGAGGTGTAGGGGTCTGAGGACACCCCTATTGCTCATTCATATTCCATAAACTCACTATACGAGAAACAACTACCCCTTACCTTAAGATAATTTCATGCTCCTAGAATAGGATGAGAGAACTCCAAGCCTTTCCTCTCCCTTTGTTGTATTCTCATTCCAATACGCGACTTCCCGAGCAAGCAAGATGATACGAAAGTTCCTCTGCTAGTTCCTAGGAGTTATTCTCTTCCTAAACAGAAATATAGCAAGATTAGGAGGTAGGAAATTGTGTCCTGGTCACAGCCTTTCAAACGGCAACGGATTCCAACAAGAAACGGAAGAGAACGATCAAAAACGGTATTAGGATTCCGAAAACATCACGTATAAGTCAAACAGAATAGAAAAGGTCTTACCCACAAACTCTCCTTCTCAAAAATAGATAAAAAATGATATGAGATGGTAGAGAATCTCCCCATAGTTGTAGCACAACAAACGGCGTTGAATTTCGATGAGGAATGAGCGAGATAGAGCAAAAACGGTGCCGACGGCAGTTGAGAACCACACAACAGCTTAAGCACGACTTTAGATGGTGTTTCTAACTAATTAGACCTAGGTTAAGGTCTTTTAATCATGCCCCATGGGTTGTATTCGTTTTGGGTGGAAAATGGGTCAAACGGGTCGGACTACTTGTGCCAAAACGCACTAAAATGTCAAAAATTCGCGTAACGGAATGCTGCCACTATTCTAGCTGTATCTGGAGCTACGGGTGTCCGATTGAGGCATTCTTAGAGACGTTGAAAATCTAAGAGAATTTCCTAAAATTTCCTATCAAATATGATTAACCAAATTCGGGTTCCAACATGGCTACAAAGTAGATGAAGTTTACTCCAATATTCCTAAGTGCTACACTTGCGCTGCGTTGCCTCTGAAATGATTATCTTGAGTTCTAGGCATTGGATTTGATTCAAACCAGAGCCAAAATAAATATGAATGATAGGTCTACAAATTCTTTGAAGGAGCTTAAATCCAATTAAGTCGTTAGTGGATTCGAAAAAAAGGAATACGACGACCGAATTGTACATAGGAATAGAGGTGCATCTAGGTACTCAATCGATTGGAGTGATGTTAAGACATGTGAAACCCTTTCCAAATAACTCTAAACATATTCTAATCCTATACAACATATCCTAATCTAGGAGGATGAAAATCTGGGCTGTTACAATTCTACCACTCTTAGAAGAATTTCGTCCTCGAAATTCCGACGAATCTTAGGGCCTAATCTCCTATCCTAGGTTCCTCAAGGTTATTAAGGCAACTTCCATATTAGCTCTGCCGAACGTCTCTAGGGTTATCTGTTGACAAGTGACTCCAAACACAAGAGGGGGGTGAATTGTGTGTGAACGGTGCTTTCAAAAACTTTTGGAGAAATAAGTGCTAATTATGAGTTGCGGAAATATTAATGTGAAATAGATAAATCACTTGAAGAATAAATTGCAAACGAGTTAAAAATAAAGTAAATAGTAAGATATAAATAACAATAAAATAAAGTACAGAAATTTAATTGACTGAAAAGAGAGATAAGGAGTAAAAAAGCTCACAACAAATTATCCAGGTTCGGCCACCTAACACCCCTGTGGCCTACGTCCTGTCCCCAAAGCAAACCACTATGGGATTTTCACTAAGACACTAGCTTTTAAATCAGGTTCAGCTAGAAACCTTTACAACTCTAAACCAGAGCAATACGTTCAAGAGATATCACCTCTCTATGAACACCTTGGGATTCCTACCCAAAAATAAATGATTTTCACAAATAAAATGAGACGAGAAAGATACACTCAATAGTGCAGATATAACAAATTGAAGCTCAAATAATACAACTCAAATTATGTAGAATAAAAAGACTCTCAGAAAATTGTGCTCAAATAAGTGTGAGTGATGAAAAATATTTGACAGAGTTTTTGGCACAAAAATTAAGCACTACGTTGTTGTATTAAAAACAATGCTCATGGTGCAGTGCTTTTATAGGCACTGAGAGGAGCGTTGAAATGTCCGTTGCAGGATTTGCCCGTTGCAGGATTTGTCCGTTGTGTGGATTTGTCCGTTGCATTTTGAATATGAAGAATTGAAAACACGGAGACGGAAATGATTCTCGGACACCACTTGGTGTTCGACATCGTATTTCCATACGACCTCTCCCCAGCTCGGCATATGACCTCCTCAGCTCGGCATACGACCTCTTCACAGCTCGGCACAGACACGACCTCCTCACAGCTCGGCATGCGACCTCCTCACAGCTCGGCGTACGACCTCTCCACACAGCTCGACATACGACCTCTCCACATATGACAATGAGATATAAGCATGGTTTTTCAATAAAAGATATCAGAGTTTAAGCACAATATTTAGAAAAACTCCCCCTCACAATATGCATAAAATAAACCACTCCCCCTGAATCATATAACTCTCCCCCTTTTGGCAACATCAAAAAGCGGAAAAGATAAAGGGAAAGGCATGTAAAACGTATGCATATACGTGTAACTAGATGGCGAAAAATAATTAAAATAGAGTATCAAGGGTTCAATGAAGCATAAGAAATCCTTGGTAAAAAAATTATTCAGGGAGATAGCAAAAATAAAGCATTAGGATAAGAGTTACTAGTCCTCGTTCAACTCATTCTCATCATCAATTGTTTCCTCATCTTCACTGATATTAAGCGCATAATTATTTGCAGTTAACATAACCTGCACAAACGATTACAGGAAGGACGGTTGCATTTCTCCACTTTTAGTCTTGGTAACGGAACCTGCATAAAAATGTTAGCACACTCCAACGCCCAAGTTAGAATTTATTCAAAAAGAAAATGCAATCACAAAAATCACCAATGCATGATTGGTCTAAAATTCCTAACTCGGTTCTTATAAAAAAGAAGTTTTCTTTAGGCAAAGGTTTAGTAAAAATATCTGCGAGTTGTTTAGATGTTTCCACAAACTCAATCACACAATCTCCTTTTTGAACATGATCTCTAATAAAATGGTGCCTAATTTCTATGTGTTTGGTCCGGGAGTGATAAACCGGATTTTTCGTGAGGTTTATGGCACTAGTATTGTCGCATTTAATTGGAGCAGTTTTCAGATTGATTCCATAATCATTCAACTGTTGTTTCATCCAAATGATCTGTGCACAACAACTACCTGCTGCAACGTATTCCGCTTCAAGAAGGGACAAAGCCACACCGCTTGTTTCTTACTATGCCATGAAACCAAGGCATTCCCAAGTAAGTGACATGTCCCACTAGTGCTTTTTCGGTCCATTTTGCAACCCGCAAATCCGAATTGAGTACCCAATAAGTGTGCACAAGACCTTTGAGGTACCATAAACCCATAGTTTGTGTGCCAGTGAGATATCTCATGATGCGTTTTACCGCTAAGAGATGTGATTCCTTAGGATTTGCTTGAAAACGTGCACACATACAAACACTAGACATAATATCCGGACGACTTGCAATGAGATAGAGAAGAGATCCTATCATACCTCGATACTTACTTACTTCGACCGACTTACCACCTTCATCTTTGTCAAGATAGCATGATGTGCTCATTGGAGTTGAGATTTCTTTGGCGTTGCTCATTCCAAATCTTTTAAGCAACTCCTTGCAATATTTGGATTGATTTATAAAAATTCCTTCGTTGTTTGTTTGATTTGAAGACCAAGGAAGTAGTTGAGCTCTCCCATCATGGACATTTCAAACTCACTTTGCATGATTTTGGAAAAATCTTCACACAAGGACTCATTAGTAGCACCAAAGATGATATCGTCAACATAAATTTGAACAAGTAAAATGTCATGATTTTTGTGTTTAATGAAAAGAGTGGTATCAACTTTTCCTCTTTCAAAACCTTTTTCAAGTAAATATTTGCTCAACCTCTCGTACTAAGCTCTGAGCTTGTTTTAAACCATATAAAGCCTTTTTCAATTTGAAAACATGATTTGGAAATTCAAAATTTTCAAAACCGGGAGGTTGATCAACATATACTTCTTCTTGAATAAAGCCATTAAGAAATGCACTTTTAACATCCATTTGAAAAAGTTTGAAATCCATGATGCATGCAAATGCGAGAAGCATGCGAATAGCTTCTAATCTAGTCACGGGTGCATAGGTTTCATCGAAATCTATGCCCTCTTGTTGGTTATAGCCTTTTGCAACAAGTCTAGCTTTATTTCTAACAATGATACCGTTTTCATCAAGCTTATTGCGAAAGACCCATTTGGTCCCAATGACTATATGATCTTTAGGTTTAGGAACTAGTTCCCAAACATTGTTTCTTTCAAATTGATTTAATTCCTCTTGCATAGCAAGGGTCCAATGTTCATCAATAATGGCTTCATTGATGTCCTTTGGTTCAACTTGAGAAACAAAAGCCATGAAAAGACATGCATGATTAAGAGAGTTTCGAGTTGTTACCCCTTTAGAGATATCACCTATTATGTTGTCAAGAGGATGGTTCTTTGAGACTCTCCATTCCTTTGGAAGATTTGAGTGAGAGAGTTCTTGAGAGGGTTGAGGCAAGGACTCTTGTTCCTCCTTTTGAACTTTTGATCTCTCTTGTTCCTCTAAATAGGTATCTCCTAACACTTCTGCAAGATCATCAACACTTTCTTCATCAAGATTTGGGGGTAGATTCATCAAAAGAAACATGCACAGATTCTTCAACAGTTAAAGTACATTTATTAAAAATTCGAAAGGCTTTACTAGAAGTGGAATATCCAAGAAATAAACCTTCATCAGCTTTAGCATCAAATTTACCAAGGTTATCTTTACCGTTATTTAGAACAAAGCACTTACATCCAAATACGTGAAGGTGGGAAAGGTTGGGCTTCCTTCCCTTGTAAATTTCATAGGGCGTTTGTTTTAGAATAGGTCTTATGAGGACTCTATTCATTACATAACATGCGGTGCTTACTACGTCGCCTTGAAAATACTTAGGAAGGTTGGTCTCATTGAGCATCGTCCTCGCAAGCTCTTCAAGAGACCGATTTTTCCTTTCCACCACTCCATTTTGCTGTGGTGTTCTAGGTGCGGAAAAATTATGCTCAATTCCATTTTCAGTACAAAAGGCCTCAAATGCCTCATTTTGGAATTCCCCGCCGTGATCACTTCGGATGGATACTATGTTCATTCCTTTTTCATTTTGGATAACTTTAGCAAGTTTTCGAAAGGCAGCAAAAGTGTCATTTTTATGAGAAATAAATAAGGTCCATGTATAGCGAGAATAGTCGTCCACAATAACAAGAGCATAGTAATTGCCACCAAAGCTTTTAGTTCTAGAAGGGCCAAATAAATCCATATGTAAAAGTTGTAAAGGCCGATTTGTTGAAACGATATTTTTAGATTTGAAAGAAGCCTTTACTTGTTTTCCCTTTTGACATGCATCACAAAGTTTATCTTTTTCAAAACGAATCTTTGGCAAACCAATTACTAAGTCTTTACGAACCAATTTATTAAGATGATCCATGTGAATATGAGCCATTCTTCTATGCCATAGCCAAGATTCATTCTCTTTACTAAAAAGACAAAGATGCATCATTTGAAGGTAGTTCATCTAAATTAACCATATAGATATTTCCAATTCTAGATCCAACAAAAACTGTACTTTTATTAAAAGAATTTACGACCATGCATTTTGAAGAATCAAATATAACATTATTGCCTTTGTCAGAAAGTTGACTAATACTTAGCAAGTTATGTTTCAAACCTTCCACATACAAGACATTTTCTATAATGGGATTAGGACTCTTACCAATAGTACCAATCCCAAGAATTTTACCTTTATTATTATCACCATAACAAACATAACCTTTATTTTTGGGTTCCAAAGAGGAGAACTTGCTTTTGTCTCCTGTCATGTGCTTTGAACAGCCGCTATCAAGATACCAATTTGAATCTTTGGCTTTCAAGCACACCTGCAAAATAAAATCAGGTTTTAACTTTTGGTACCCAAACTAAGTTGGGTCCAGATGAGTTAGTTTTTGGCAAAGTACCCTTTGGAATCCATATCTTTTTGCCAACCACATTCTTGTTCTTTCTAATATTGCAAATGGAGGCAGTGTGACCATTTCTACCACAGTGAAAGCATTTAATGAAAGGACTACTTGAGGGTTTGTTGTGATTGAAGAGTTTAAAATATTTTTCATGAATTTTTGGATGATAACCTAAACCAGCTTTTCTAAAAGTACCTTTTTGGTTTCCTAAAATAATGTTTAGATTATCTCTTCCCATTGTAAATTTTGCAAGAGTGTTATTTAAATCCTCAACCTTATTTTTCAAAACACTACACCCATTGCATTTTAAAACTTCATCTTTTTTATTTTCACAAGATATGGGAGGAGAAGTTTCAATCACAGCAACTTGTTTTTCTTTAAGAATCACTATCTCTTTGTTTAAAATTACAATTTTTGATTCAAGAGAAGAGATGGTTTTCTTAGAAGAAAGAACAATTTTTCTAAGTTTAATCGTTTCATTATTTAATTCTTCACAAGCAATAAGCAGCTCATCATAAGTTAAAGGAGATTCGAGTTCAAGAGCATTTACCTCATCCTCCTCGTGTTTTCCCATGAGACATAAGTTGGCCTTGGTAGTACCTTCATGGGTCAATAGAAGGGTGTCCCACATTTCTTTAGTAGTCTTGCAATTTGAGACCCTATAGAACTCATCGTAGCTTAAAGCAGAAGTGATGATGTTCTTAGCTTTCAAATTGTATTGGACCTTTTTCTTATCATCTTCGGTCCAAAGTGATCTTGGTTTGTCTACCACTGCATCATTAATTGATTGAGTGGGGACAAATGGACCATTTTCCACAGCATCCCAAATATCAAGATCAACACCCTCAAGAAAGATTTGCATTCTATCCTTCCAATAACCATACCCCTCACCATTGAAAAATGGGGGTCTATTCATGGAAGTTCCCTCGTTATTGTTTGAAGTCATTCTCTTGAGACGGTTAAGTCCTTTATACAAGAGTCTAGCTCTGATACCACTTGTTGACAAGTGACTCCAAACACAAGAGTGTGTGAATTGTGTGGGTGCTGTGCTTTCAAAAACTTTTGGTGAAATAAGTGCTAATTATGAGTTGCGGAAATATTAATGTGAAATAGATAAATCACTAGAAGAATAAATTGCAAACGAGTTAAAAATAAAGTAAATAGTAAGATATAAATAACAATAAAATAAAGTACAGAAATTTAATTGGTGAAAAGTAGAGATAAGGAGTAAAAAGCACACAACAAATTATCCAGGTTATTCACCTAACACCCCTGTGGCCTACGTCCTGTCCCTAAAGCAAACCACTATGGGATTTTCACTAAGACACTAGCTTTTAAATCAGGTTCAGCTAGAAACCTTTACAACTCTAAACCAGAGCAATATGTTCAAGAGATATCACCTCTCTATGAACACCTTGGGATTCCTACCCAAAAATAAATGATTTTCACAAATAAAATGAGACGAGAAAGATACACTCAATAGTGCAGATATAACAAATTGAAGCTCAAATAATACAACTCAAATTATGTAGAATGAAAAGACTCTCAGAAAATTGTGCTCAAATAAGTGTGAGTGATGAAAAATATTTGACAGAGTTTTTGGCACAAAAATTAAGCACTACGTTGTTGTATTAAAAACAATGCTCATGGTGCAGTGCTTTTATAGGCACTGAGAGGAGCGTCGAAATGTCTGTTGCAGGATTTGCCCGTTGCAGGATTTGTCCATTGTGTGGATTTGTCCGTTGTGTTTTGAATATGAAGAATTGAAAACACGGAGACGGAAATGATTCTCGGACACCACTTGGTGTTCGACATCGTATTTCCATACGACCTCTCCCCAGCTCGGCATACGACCTCCTCAGCTCGGCATACAACCTCTTCACAGCTCGGCACAGACACGACCTCCTCACAGCTCGGCACGCGACCTCCTCACAGCTCGGCGTACGACCTCTCCACACAGCTCGACATACGACCTCTCCACACAGCTCGGCACGAGACCTCAGCTCGGCACGCGACTTCCCCACAGTTCGGTACGCGACCTCAGCTCGGCACGCGACCTCAGCTCGGCATGCGACTTGCATGTCAAAATATCACTGCTCGACACGGAGAATATTTTCTAAAGAAAACTTGAAATATTTTCCAAACAATATTTTGAGCACAACTTAAGAATTTTTCAAAATACTT
This sequence comes from Calophaca sinica, assembly GCA_037113605.1. NCBI lineage: Eukaryota > Viridiplantae > Streptophyta > Magnoliopsida > Fabales > Fabaceae > Calophaca > Calophaca sinica. Next base: position 39,905,259 of record CM073734.1, read on the forward strand.
TGTGCCTAAAAATAATTTAAGAAAAATTATCATAAAATCAATTTTAGAATAAAAATCATTTTGTGAGTGTGTGATTTTATTTTAATTGAGAGCTTTTTATTACTACTTACAAATAGTCTTAATAAAAATAAATAAATACCCAAAGACTTGAGAAACTATCATTCTTGATACGCGTCTTGGTATTCTTTTCCACTTTTTGCACGGTTGACTATTTGCAAAGCTCCCTTTTGTCAATCATCAAAATCATCCTATCAAGGCATGTATTCACATTATCAAGTAACTAACCCCTACTAGTAACTATATCCATCAAATTATGATAGTCAATACCACTAATCTTATTTATCCACGTCGATCATCATTGCTTCTGTAACACTTGAGGACGAGATCGACCTCGTATTAGGACATCGTATCGAGACCTCGTGTCGAGATCCCGTGCCAAGATCGGGTGCCGAGGTCATATGTCGAGCTGATGAGGTCGCGTCTGAAAGTGAGGAGGTCGCATGTCGAATCGAGGAGGCGTGCACGAACTCGTGTTAGAACCTTGTGCGCTTGCACAAGCACCTGATCGACCTCGTGTCGAGGCTGTAACACTCGTATTTTACTGAGCGTTATTTAGCGTTAATGATTATATTGTTTGTAATATTTATATTATCGGTTTGCGATTCTCGTATTTGTGTTTTTAGACCTTTAACCTGTAGATTAGAGGGTAATCATGAGAGAGGAGAGATTAGATGGGTAGAATGATTGATGGGATTAGCATCTCATAACAGTAGTTACACGTCACTTATTTGTGTTTTTTTTTAAAAAAGAAAAATTCATTTAAATGGTTCTTTACCAGCTGTATATCACGATCAGCCCCTCACAACCCTCACTTTCTCTTTTCTTCTTTCTTCTTCTCTGAGTTTCCTCTTCCTCTCCAAAACTTCCATCGAAGAACCTTGGATTTTATTGAGTCTTTGCACAAACTTTCTTCATCAACCTTGTTTCTTATCATCTTCTCGACATATATCACCATCTCGACCATCATTTGAGGTATGAAAAACAGAATTTTCTCTTCCTTCATGCTACTGTTTAGCGCCACTTCTTCCCTCCATTTTAGCTAGTTTTTATGCTTCCAAATCATGTCATATTGATAGGTTTTCTTCTTCATGATGAAAATATATTTCAGAAAACATAAACTTAGATTTTGATTAATTTGTGCTTAATATGCTACTTGATTTTAAGCTTGAGTTAATACTTAGGAAAAATGGCTTTGTCTGATGATATGTATGAAAGAAGTTTTTAATAAAATTATTAGAGAAAAGGAGTTTTAATATTTACTTGGGTTGTAGTTAAGATTGGGGTAATGAGAGCTAAGTGTTATTAGAACCCATAGATAGAACTAAGTTGTGCTCGTATTAGGCAGTGTGATTTCCGAGATCGTGCTGCAAGGAGATCAGGGTGTACGAGAACACGAAACCGAGGTTGACTGAGAGCCGTACGTGTCGAGGTCGTTGTCGAGCTCGTTTGAAGACAGCCGTGTTGAGGTCGTTGTCGAGCAGCGTTAGCTTGGAGTTCGGTAAGGGCACTTCTAGACATTCTAGGATTTTTATTGTTATATTCCTATGTATGGATTCCTTGAATTGTGTCGAGCTTGAAATGTTGTGATATGATTGAGTTATGCATTATTTGATATGAGATTGAATATATGCTGCGAATTGCGTGTTGCTGTTGAATTGCGTTTCTTCGTGCAGGGTGTTTTTATTGCTTAAATGATTGAATTGCGTTTCTTCATGTTGAGCCTGCTCTTTTTATTTGACATGCGGTTGAATATCTTGCGTATAACTCCTTGAATATCGTATGCGGCGAATTGTTCATTGAGTGAGAGAGCTTAGCGAGTCGTTGGCGTTTGAAGTTGCGACCCGGATAGCGGAGAGGGTGCTAGGTCCCCTTTTCCGTTTATGGGGACTTCTAAGCGTTGCCACGCTATGGGACCTGAGTTGACTGTCCTAGGGAGAGCGAAGATCCCAAGGCTTCGGCTGGACTTTCCAGCATACGGTACGGCGTGTGCATTCCGGAAAAAGTGTCGAGTCGAGAGGAAATGGATAACGAGTTGAGTCGAGTCTAGAGTGAGATGGTTGAGTCACGTTTGGTGAATGTATACTTGTTGTTTACTTATTTCTTTATGCCTGGATTATCTTGATTTGTTGAGAAGTTGACCCTTTCCCGTGGTGCCTTCAATCCATGACGGTTACCCAGGCGAGGTCGAAGCGCGAGGAACTTCGGCGGCAGATGATGGCGAGGAGGAGCTCGACGAGGATCAGGGCGACGACCTATATTTGTCGTGATTGATTATGTTTGTTGGATGTTTTTTTTCGGATGACTGTACCTTGTTTTTTTTTGTGTTCAAAGGTTGTGACCAGTTTGGGCTAGATGTCATTTTGAGCACGCAGGTAGGCTGGTGGTTTTACTTTTGGGCGACCCCTGCGTGGCGTCTGCGGAAAGTACCCCAGGATATGATTGCTCTCTTGAAGTCGTCATACCTTAGGTGTATTTTCTTTGTACATTATTACTGTCTTTTTGTATGCACTTTTTATATCTTGTATATATAAGTATGTACTTGTTATACCTGCGTGTTGTTATTTAGGACTTAAGTCTTGTGTCTTAGTTGCACCATGTTTCGAAAAGCTGTAATTACTCTGATGTGCACGAGCTGGTCTTATAAAAAAATATATATAATAATAGACCGTACTTTTCTAAAAGGCACAAGAGTATCGTTTTAAAACACATCGCATACAGGGTAACTTGAGCTCGGTGTGTTGAGCTCGGTAACTCGAGCTCGGTATGTTGAGCTCGGTAGCGGTCCGGAAACGGGTCGTTACAATGTTGGTATCAGAGCACTTGATTCGGTTCGCCGTGTATAGGAATTTTGGACTGGTCACTGTGTCGGGATATGTGTGTCGGGTACATGGTTGTACTATGTTGATTGCTGTTTGATTAAGTGAAGCAATTATTGCTTGAAAAATTGTTTGAACTGTTTCTTGATTGAAGCAGTGTGTTTTAACACATCCTTGTTGTGAGATTCTGACAGGGTTTTGAACTTTGTGGAATCTAATGCCACCTCGTAGGGATACGACAATTGTACCGCAGAACGTCGACATGGAGCGAGCAATTCAAGCTATGGCCGAGATGGCGGCAGCCATGGCTCGAATCACCGGCCGCAACTCAACAGCTAACGCGATGGCTCAACAGACGGCGGCGTTAACCCAAAGAAACTTACAAAGAACAACAATGAGCAGAGCGAGGCTGAGGTGAGAGGATTAGCGGACTTTAGGAAGCATGATCCACCAAGTTTTACGGTGAGCCAAACCCGGATAAAGTCTGATCTTTGGATGCAAGAGATCGAGAAGATCTTGAGGCACTCCATTGCCCAAACAACGTGAAGGTAGACTACGCCACCTACTTGCCGCTGGAGACGCGAGTATTGGTGGAAGGAGTGAAGCAAGCAAGCAGCGATAGCGGAACGTCGCGAGATAACAGGAGCTTTTTCGTGGAAGGTTCTTGGACAAATACTTCCCGGAATCTGCATGGTGAGAAGGAGCAAGAGTTTCTTCAACTACAACAAGGCAAGTATGACAGGTGCGAGTATGCGACCAAGTTTGAGTCATGGCGAGGTATTTCAGTCCATTTCGTGATCGAGTGACCAAGGATGGTTAAGTGAGAGGTTCCAGCGAGGATTAAGATTTGACATTCGAAGTCGGTGGTGTCGCGAGGATCGTAAATCTACAAGAGTGATAGATCGTTGTGTTGAGGTAGAGGTGTAAGAAGCCACAAGAAGAAAAGCTGTTGTAGGCGGACCGGTGAGACCCAGTGCGGGGCGAGGTTTACACGAAGGAAACAACCGCAGAAGAAGCCTTACAACCGACCTCGGGGAACAACAACGAGGGGACAATATCGTCCGATGACCCAGGGAGCGAAGCGGAGGTCGGCCGGTCTTGAGGTGACTTGCTATCGTTGTGGAAGGCCAGGACATTATGCACGGTATCGCACTCGGAAGGAGGAGGTATGTTTCAAGCGTAAGAAGCCAGGGCATTTTGCCAAGGATTGTCCCACACCTAAAGCTGAGCAAGCAATGCTTGCGGCAAAGGCCAAAGGAAGCGTCAGGTAGCTAAAGCGAGTCTTCGCATGAGCGGTGAGGAAGCGAGCGGTGATGATCTTATTCAAGGTGAATGTGAGATTGAGGGTAAATCCTTATCCGTTCTCTTTGATTCGGGTGCAACCCATTCCTTTATTTCTTCTGATTGTGCGAACCATTTGAACTTGACTGTGACTGCTTTACCGTTCAAATTGGTAGTTACAACCCAAATTTGCTAAAACCTTAGTCACAAACACCGCATGTCTTAATTGTGTAGTGGTTATTGAGTAGAAAGTTTGTGGTCAATTTGGTTTGTTTGCCTCTTAAGGGCTTAGATGTCATCCTCGGGATGGATTGGTTGTCACACCACCATGTCCTCTTGGTGTGCCAGTAAAGCTGTAATTTTCCCAGGACCTTGGAGTCTCGATTATCTTTCTTTGAGCGTATTGGAGTTTCTTTGCAAGAAGGAACTAGAGAATACATGTATCTGGCTAGTTCGAAGTTTTCCAGATCGAAGTGAAGAATGTACCCGGTGGCGTGTGACTTTGTGGGCGTTTTCCCGAAGGCGTGCCAGGGTTACCACCGGTCACGAGAGGTCGAGTTCTCCATCGAGTTGATTCCAGGAACAGGACCGATTTCCAAAGCACCATATAGGATGTCTCCTGCCGAGATGAAAGAACTGAAGTCCCAGATCGAACACTTGGAGTCAAAGCAATTCATACGACCGAGCGTGTCACCGTGGGGAGCTCCAGTGTTGTTGGTTAAGAAGAAGGATGGACGATCAAGGCTGTGCGTGGACTACCGCGAGCTTAACAAGGTTACTGTGAAGAACCGGTATCCGTTACCCCGTATTGACGACTTGATGGATCAACTTCGTGGAGCGGCGATCTTTTCAAAGATAGATTTGAAGTCTGGTTATCATCAGATTCGTGTGAAGGAGGAAGATGTCCCCAAAACAGCTTTCAGGACTAGGTATGGTCACTACGAGTATTTGGTGATGCCATTTGGAGTGACAAATGCGCCAGCTGTGTTTATGGACTATATGAACAGGATTTTCCATTCGTTCTTGGATCAGTTTGTAGTAGTGTTCATCGACGACATATTGATCTATTCGAAGAACCGAGAAGAGCACGAAGAACACTTACGTCGAGTACTACAGATATTGCGTGAGAAGCAACTTTATGCGAACTTATCCAAGTGTGAATTTTGGCTTGAAGAGGTGAATTTTCTTGGACACGTGATTTCCAAAGAAGGGATAGCTGTAACGACCCGTTTCCGGACCGCTACCGAGCTCAATATACCGAGCTCGAGTTACCAAGCTCAACATAAACCTATATGAGATGTGTTTTAAAAACAAAACTCTTGTGCCTTTTAAAAATACGATATATATATTTTTTTTATAAAACCAACTCGTGCACATCAGAGTAATTACAGCTTTTCGAAACATGGTGCAACTAAGACACAAGACTTAAATTCAAATAAAACATACATGCATAACATACATATATGTATCACTCGAAATAATAATGTATACAAAATACAGAGTAGCAAATGTGTAAAGAAAATACACCTAAGGTACGACGACTTCAAAAGAGTAATCATACCACTGGGGTACTTCCAGACTCCCACGCAGGGTCGCTCCAAAAGTAAGACCACCAGTCTACCTGTAGCAACAAAACAACATCGCCTAAATCGTCACGACCTCGAACACAAAAGAAAAACAAGTACAGTCCTCGGAAAAACAAACATCCAACAAATAAACAATCCACGACGGATAGAGGTCGTCACTCAGGTCCTCGTCGAGCTCCTCCTCGGCATCATCTCTTTGTCGAGTTACTGCGCCCTCGACATCGCTGGGTAACCGTCATGGATTGAAGGCACCACGGGAAAGGGTCAACTTCTCAACAATTCAAGATAAGCTCGACATAAAAATATAAGCAAACAAAGAAATACAACATTCACCGACGTGACTCGACCATCTCACTCTAAACTCGACACAACTCGCCAAATCCATTTTCTCTCGACTCGACAATTTTTCCGGAATGCACACGCCGTGGTATGTCGGAAAGTCCAGCCGAAGCCTTGGGATCCTCGCTCTCCCTAGGACAGTCAACTCAGGTCCCGTAGCGTGGCGACGTCTAGTCAATCTCCCGTAAACAAAAAGGGGACCTAGCACCCTCAGTTATCCGGGTCACGGCTCAAAAACGTCATACGACTCACCTAGCTCGCTCACTCGATGAACAATTCGCCGCATACGATATTCAAAGAGTTAAACACAAGATATTCAACCGCATGTCAAATAAAAGAGCAAGCTCGACATGAAGAAACGCAATTCAACATGCAATACACAATTCACGACATATATTCAATCACATATTAAATACATGCAAAAACTCAATCATATCACAACATTTCAACTCGACACAAATCAGGAAATCCATACACAAATATAACAATAAAAATAAAGTCTTAGAGATATCTAGGAGTTGCCCTTACCGAACTCCAAGTTAATCTTTGCTCGACAACGACCTCGACCACATTTGTCTTCAAAGAGCTCGACAACGACTTGACCACATACCGTCCTCAATCGACCTCGACACGTCACGATCCTCGATCTGGATTACTGCGCTTCAGCGTCCTTGGATTCGCTTTCCGTACACCTCGATTAAAATCACTCGATCTCGGGAATCGGACTTCCTAAAACAAACACAATTCAGATCGATCTATGGGTTCCAATACATCTAGCTCTCATCCCAAACTTAACCACAACCCGGAAAATATAATACTCAAGAAGCGAAAGATATTTTTCCTCTAACACAAAGTTAGGGATTTCGATCAAAATTTCATGAAAAGTTATCGATGCTTCAACAGATAGATCGACAACAACAATAACTAGAAGCAACAAAGCGAAAAACAAGAAATCAAAGCGAACCAAAAATGGGGTTTTACGAGCGCTTTGCCGATTGCGAGAAATCGAGAGAAAGAAATTTGTTTTACAAGCCCAATTAATTGGTTAAAAAGATAGGTAATATCGTGAAGAAGAAAACCCATCAATTTGACATGATTTGGAAGCATAAAGCGGTTAAAAATGGAAGAAGATTTAGCGCTAAACAAAGAGTACGGATGAAAAGAAAAATCTGTTCTTCATACCTCAACGGTGATCGAGCAGACGAGATATGGGTCGAGAAGATGATGATGAACAAAATTGATGAAGAAAGCTTGTGCAGAATCTCGATGGAACTCACGGTTTCGTCGATGGAAGTTTTTGAAGAAAACAACGAAACACAGAGCAGAAGGAAGGAAGAAGAAAGAAGAAAAGAGAAATGAGTGTGAGGGAATCGGTCGTGGTATACAGCTGGCGAGAAAGGGGTATAAACGTAACTCCAGCTATAAGATGCCAATCCCATCAATCATCTACCCGTTAACTCGTTCCTCTCATAATTACCCTCTACTCTGTCGGTCAACGGCAAGCCGACAATGTAATAATTACAAACAATATAATAATAACGCTGAATAACATTCGAAAGAATACGAGGTGTCATCTCGACACGATGTCGACAAGAGTGCTCGTGCAAGCGTACAAGGTTCTAACACGAGTTCGTGAACGCGGTCTCCTCAGCTCGACTTGCGTCCTCATCATTTCGATGCAGCGACTTCATCATCTCGACACGCGACCTCCTCACCAAAGCCTAGTGCACGTGGTCTCATCGGCTCGACAAAAGATCTCGGCAAGCGATCTAGTCACGGGATCTCGAGACAAGGTCTTGGTCGAGGTCTCGATCGTCGTCCTAATACGATGTCGATCTCGTCTCAGGTGTTACAATCTCTCCTCTAAAAAATTTCGTCCTCGAAATTGCAAATAAGATTCTTACCTCGAGAAAAGTTCGAGTCTTGAGTCTTCATCTTCTCCTCCGGCTCCCAAATCGCATCACCCGTCTTGATCCCACACAACCTTGACAAGTTGGATCTCTTTGTTCATAATCGCTTGGTTTTCCGATCAACGATCCTTCTTTGGTGACGCTTCAAAAGATAGGTCGTCCTTCAGTTGAATCACATCCGGTTCGATGACATGAGAAGGGTCGGAAACATACTTCCGCAATTGTGAGACGTGGAAGACGTCGTCCCAACTTCCTCGGTGATCTAACGTACAAGCTCGCAACAAATCTTCAAGCGATTGGATCGTTCTCTCGATCGGCCGTCGATGCGTGGATGATATCTTAGCTAAGCTCGAGCTCGGTTCCCATCGCTCCTTGCAATTCCCTCCAAAAATGAGGCGTGAACTTGGATCTCGGTCCGACACGATCGAAGAGGGTATTCCATGAAGTCGTACTATCTCGCGATGTAGATCTCGGTCGACTTTTCCACGTTGTATGTCGACCTCCTGGCAAGAAATGAGCGATTTGGTCAATCGGTCGACGATCACCCAAATCGAATCATTCTTCTTCTGCGTCTTGGCAAACCTACAACGAAGTCCATCGAAATCGTCCCATTTCCATCTTTGGTACGTCAAGAGATTGTAGCATTCCTGCAGTCGTTGGTGCTCCACCTTCGCTTCGACACGTTAAACATGAAGCTACGTGCTCGGCCACTTGCTTCTTCATTCCTGACCACCAAAAATGCTTCTTCAAGTCTTGATACATCTTCGTAACTCGGGATGAATACTAAATTTGCTCTTATGCGCCGTCGAGAATCAACTTCCTCGGCTCGGGTGCGTTAGGCACGCGCACTCGGCCATTGCACCTCAAGATGTCGTCGCTCGGGCACGAAATTCTCTCGCCTTCCTTGCGCTTATCAATCAATCTTCTCTTGCAGAAGCTCGTCATGAACTTGCTGGTCTCGGATCTCGTCCAACAATCTGTTAGAAATGGTAAGCATACCAAATCTCAGCTTCCCCGGTGAAACTTCGACACTCAACTTCAAGTCTCGGAACTTCTCGAGCATCTCCAACTCCTTGATCATCATTACCGAGGTTAAAACGCTCTTCCTACTCAACGCATCTGCTACTACGTTAGTGTAACACCTGAGGACGAGATCGACATCGTATTAGGACGACGTATCGAGACCTCGACCAAGACCTTGTGTCGAGATCCCGTGACTAGATCGTTTGCCGAGATCTTTTGTCGAGCTGATGAGACCACGTGCACTAGCCTTTGGTGAGGAGGTCGCGTGTCGAGATGATGAAGTCGCGTGCATCGAGCCGATGAGGGCGCAAGTCGGCCGAGGAGACCGCGTTCACGAACTCGTGTTAGAACCTTATGCGCTTGCACGAGCACTCTTGTCGACATCGTGTCGAGATGACACCTCGTATTCTTTCGAGCGTTATTCAGCGTTATTATTATATTGTTTGTAATTATTACATTGTCGACTTGCCGCTGGCCAAGCAGTAGAGGGTAATTATGAGAGGAACGAGTTAACGGGTAGATGATTGATGGGATTGGCATCTTATAGCTGGAGTTACGTTTATACCCCTTTCTCGCCAAAGTATACCACGGCCAGATTCCTCACACTCATTTCTCTTTTCTTCTTTCTTCTTCCTTCCTTCGCTCTGTGTTTCGTTGTTTTCTTCAAAAACTTCCATCGACGAAACCGTGAGTTCCATCGAGATTCTGCACAAGCTTTCTTCATCAATTTTTTTCATCATCATCTTCTCTACCCATATCTCGTCTGGCCGATCACCGTTGAGGTATGAAGAACAGATTTTTCTTTTCATCCGTACTCTTGTTTAGCGCTAAATCTTCTTCCATTTTTAACCAGTTTTATGCTTCCAAATCATGTCAAATTGATGGGTTTTCTTCTTCACGATATTACCTATCTTTTTAACCGATTAATTGGGATTGTAAAACAAATTTCTTTCTCTGATTTCTGCAATCGGCAGTGCCCAGAAAACCCCATTTTTGGTTCGTTTCGATTTCTTGTTTTTCGTTTGTTGCTTCTGGTTATTGTTGTTGTCGATCTATCTGTTGAAGCATCAGATAACTTTTCATGAAATTTTGATCGAAATCCCTAACTTTGTGTTAGAGGAAAAATATCTTTCAGTTCTTGAGTATTATATTTTTACGGGTTGTGGTTAAGTTTGGGATGAGAGCTAGATGTATTGGAACCCATAGATCGATCTGAATTGTGTTTGTTTTAGGAAGTCTGATTCCCGAGATCGAGTGATTTCCGAATCGAGGTGTACGGGAAAGCGAATCCAAGGACGTGGAAGCAGCAGAATCCAGATCGAGGACTGTACGTGTCGAAGTCGTTGTCGAGTTCGTTGAAGACAGCCGTGTCGAAGATCGAGTAAGAGAAGTCGTTGTCGAGCTCGTTGAAGACAGCTGTGTCGAGGTCGTTGTCGAGCAGCATTAACTTGGAGTTCGGTAAGGGCGCTTCACATTTATACTTGTTATAGTATGCTAGTGTAAGGGCAACTCCTAGATATTTCTAAGACTTTATTTTTATTGTTATATTTGTGTATGGATTTCCTGATTTGTGTCGAGTTGAAATGTTGTGATATGATTGAGTTTTTGCATGTATTTAATATGTGATTGAATATATGTCGTGAATTGTGTATTGCATGTTGAATTGCGTTTCTTCATGTCGAGCTTGCTCTTTTATTTGACATGCGGTTGAATATCTTGTGTTTAACTCTTTGAATATCGTATGCGGCGAATTGTTCATCGAGTGAGCGAGCTAGGTGAGTCGTATGACGTTTTTGAGCCGTGACCGGATAATCGAGGGTGCTAGGTCCCCTTTTTGTTTACGGAGATTGACTAGATGTCGCCACGCCACGGGACCTGAGTTGGTCCCTAGGGAGAGCGAGGATCCCAAGGCCGGCTGGACTTTCCGACATACCTGATGCAGCGTGTGCATTCCGAAAAATTGTCGAGTCGAGAGAAAATGGATTTGCGAGTTGTGTCGAGTTTAGAGTGAGATGGTCGAGTCACGTCGGTGAATGTTGTATTTCTTTGTTTGCTTATATTTTTATGTCGAGCTTATCTTGAATTGTTGAGAAGTTGACCGCTTCCGTGGTGCCTTCAATCCATGACGGTTACCCGGCGATGTCGAAGCGCAGTAACTCGGCGATAGATGATGCCGAGGAGGAGCTCGGCGAGGACCTGTGGCGACCTCTATCCTGTCGTGATTGTTTATTTGTTGGATGTTTGTTTTTACGAGGACTGTACTTGTTTTTCTTTTGTGTTCGAGGTCGTGACCAGTTTAGGCGGTGTTGTTTTGTTGCTCTGAGGGTAGTGGTGGTCTTACTTTTGGAGCAAACCTGCGTGGGAGTCTGTAGGAAGTACCCCAGGGTATGATTACTCTTTCAAGTCGTCGTACCTTAGGTGTATTTTCTTTACACATTTGCTACTCTGTATTTTGTATACATTATTATTTGAGTGATATATATGTGTATGTTATGCATGTATGTTTTATTAGAATTTAAGTCTTGTGTCTTAGTTGCACCATGTTTCAAAAGTCAGAATTACTACGATGTGCACGAGTTGGTTTTATAAAAAAATATATATCGTATTTTTAAAAGGCACAAGAGTTTTGTTTTTAAAACACATCTCATATAGGTTTATGTTGAGCTTGGTGTGTTGAGCTCGGTAACTCGAGCTCGGTATATTGAGCTTCGGTAGCGGTCCTAAGCGGTCGTTCTGATTAGCCTTCTGGGATGGTATTCCAACGTAAAGTCGTAGTCCTTGAGAAATTACGTCCATCTACGTTGGCGCATGTTGAGTTCTTTACGGTCGACAGTACTTCAAGCTCTTGTGATCGCTGAAAGCGATGAGAGTGCTCCGTAAAGGTAGTGCCTCCATATCTTGACGCAAAAACTATCTGCTAGCTCCAAGTCGTGTGTAGGGTAGTTCCTCTCGTGAATCTTAAGCTGTCTTGAAGCATATGCGACCACCTTCCGATGTTGCATCAGCACGCATCCCAATCCCTGGTGTGACGCATCACAATACACCTCGAAAGGCTCTTCTGGTTGAGGCAAAATCAGCACAGGCGCCGTCAAAAGCTCCTTCGATCGTTGAAAATCGGCTTCACACTCCTCGGCCCAGGCAAAGGTTGATCCTTCCTCGTCGATCGTGTAAGGCGCGACAATCTTCGAGAAACCTTCAATGAATCTTCGGTAATAGCACGCTAAGCCGACAAAACTCTGATCTCGATAACCGCCTTAGGTCGTTCCCATGCTATCACCGCCTCGATCTTAGTTGGATCCACACTATCCCTTCTGCGGAAATCACGTGACCAAGAAAATTCACCTCTTGAAGCCAAAATTCACACTTGACCAGGTTGGCATAGAGTTGCTTATCTCGTAATATCCGTAGTACTCGACATAGGTGTTCTGCGTGCTCTTCTCGGTTCCTCGAGTAAATCAATATGTCGTCGATGAACACTACAACGAATCGATCCAAAAGCGAATGGAAAATCCTGTTCATGTAGTCCATAAACACAATTTGGCGCGATTCGTCACTCCAAGCGGCATCACCAAGTACTCGTAGTGACCGTATCTAGTCCTGAAAGCTGTTTTGGCAACATCTTCCTCCTTCACGCGAATCGATGGTAGCCCGACTTCAAGTCTATCTTGGAAAGATCGCCGCTCCACGAAGTTGGTCCATCAAGTCGTCAATACGTGGTAACGGATAACGGTTCTTCACGGTAACCTTGTTGAGCTCGCGATAGTCCACGCCTGACCTTGATCGTCCATCCTTCTTCTTAACCAACAACACCGAGCTCCCCACGGTGACACGCTCGGTCGTATGAATTGCTTCGACTCAAGTGTTCGATCTGGGACTTCACTCTTTCATCTCGGCGGGAGACATCACGTATGGCGCTTTGGAAATCGGTCCTGTTCCTGGAATCGGTCGATGGAGAACTTCGACCTCGTCTTGGTGGTAATCCCGCACGTCTTCGAAAACGTCCTCAAAGTCACACACCAGCGGTACATTCTTCACGTCGATCTGTTTGGAAAACTTAGAACTAGCTAGATACATGTATTCCCTAGTTCCTTCTTTCAAAGAAACTCCAATACGTTCGGCGAAAGATAATTGGAGACTCAAGTCTGGAAAAATTACGCTTTCACGGGCACGATCGAAAGGACATGGTGGTGTGACAACCAATCCATCCCGAGCATAACATCTAAGCCCTTAAGAGGCAAACAAACCAAATTGACCACAAACTTTCTACTCTGAATAATCACTACACAATTAAGACATGCAGTGTTTGTGACTAAGGTTTTAGCAGCTGGGGTTGTAACTACTAATTTAAACGGTAAAGCAGTCACAGTCAAGTTCAAATGGTTCACACAATCAGAAGAAATAAAGGAATGGGTTGCACCCGAATCAAAAAGAACGGATAAGGATTTACCCTCGATCTCACATAACCCGACATAGTGACCAGTCCAAATTCCTATGCACAATCGGTCGAATCAAGCGCTCACGATACCAAAGGTAACGACCCGTTTCCGGACCGCTACCGAGCTCAATATACCGAGCTCGAGTTACCAAGCTCAACATAAACCTATATGAGATGTGTTTTAAAAACAAAACTCTTGTGCCTTTTAAAAATACGATATATATTTTTTTTTTATAAAACCAACTCGTGCACATCAGAGTAATTACAGCTTTTCGAAACATGGTGCAACTAAGACACAAGACTTAAATTCAAATAAAACATACATGCATAACATACATATATATATCACTCGAAATAATAATGTATACAAAATACAGAGTAGCAAATGTGTAAAGAAAATACACCTAAGGTGCAGCGACTTCAAAGAGTAATCATACCCTGGGGGTACTTCCGAGACTCCCACGCAGGGCTCCAAAAGTAAGACCACCCAGTCTACCTGTAGCAACAAAACAACACCGCCCAACTGGTCACGACCTCGAACACAAAAGAAAAACAAATGCAGTCCTCGGAAAAACAAACATCCAACAAATAAACAATCACGACGACGGATAGAGGTCGTCACTCGGGTCCTCGTCGAGCTCCTCCTCGGCATCATCTCTTTGTCGAGTTACTGCGCCCTCGACATCGCTGGGTAGCGTCATGGATTGAAGGCACCACGGGAAAGGTCAACTTCTCAACAATTCAAGATAAGCTCGACATAAAAATATAAGCAAACAAAGAAATACAACATTCACCGACGTGACTCGACCATCTCACTCTAAACTCGACACAACTCGCAAATCCATTTTCTCTCGACTGACAATTTTTCCGAATGCACACGCTGCATCAGTATGTCGGAAAGTCCAGCCGAAGCCTTGGGATCCTCGCTCTCCCTAGGACGATCAACTCAGGTCGTAGCGTGGCGACGTCTAGTCAATCTCCAGTAAACAAAAAGGGGACCTAGCACCCTCGATTATCCGGTCACGGCTCAAAAGCGTCATACGACTCACCTAGCTCGCTCACTCGATGAACAATTACGCATACGATATTCAAAGAGTTAAACACAAGATATTCAACCGCATGTCAAATAAAAGAGCAAGCTCGACATGAAGAAACGCAATTCAACATGCAATACACAATTCACGACATATATTCAATCACATATTAAATACATGCAAAAACTCAATCATATCACAACATTTCAACTCGACACAAATCAGGAAATCCATACACAAATATAACAATAAAAATAAAGTCTTAGAGATATCTAGGAGTTGCCCTTACCGAACTCCAAGTTAATGCTGCTCGACAACGACGTCGACACAGTTGTCTTCAAAGAGCTCGACAACGACTTCGACACGTACCGTCCTCAATCGACCTCGACACGTACAGTCCTCGATCTGGATTCTGCTGCTTCCGCGTCCTTGGATTCGCTTTCCCGTACACCTCGATTCGGAAATCACTCGATCTCGGGAATCAGACTTCCTAAAACAAACACAATTCAGATCGATCTATGGGTTCCAATACATCTAGCTCTCATCCCAAACTTAACCACAACCCAGAAAATATAATACTCAAGAACTGAAAGATATTTTTCCTCTAACACAAAGTTAGGGATTTCGATCAAAATTTCATGAAAAGTTATCTGATGCTTCAACAGATAGATCGACAACAACAATAACCAGAAGCAACAAACGAAAAACAAGAAATCGAAACGAACCAAAAATGGGGTTTTCTGGCAACCGCCGATTGCAGAAATCAGAGAAAGAAATTTGTTTTACAAGCCCAATTAATCGGTTAAAAAGATAGGTAATATCGTGAAGAAGAAAACCCTTCAATTTGACATGATTTGGAAGCATAAAACTGGTTAAAAATGGAAGAAGATTTAGCGCTAAGCGATGCTTACAGATGAAAAGAAAAATCTGTTCTTCATACCTCAGCGGTGATCGAAGCCAGGCGAGATATGGGTCGAGAAGTTGATGATGAACAAGATTGATGAAGAAAGCTTGTGCAGAATCTCGATGGAACTCACGGTTTCGTCGATGGAAGTTTTTTGAAGAAAATAACGAAACACAGAGCAGAAGGAAGGAAGAAGAAAGAAGAAAAAGAGAAATGAGTGTGAGGGAATCGGTCGTGGTATACAGCTGGCGAGAGAAAGGGGTATAAACGTAACTCCAGCTATAAGATGCCAATCCCATCAATCATCTACCCGTTAACTCGTTCCTCTCATAATTACCCTCTACTCTGTCGGTCAACGGCAAGCCGACAATGTAATAATTACAAACAATATAATAATAACGCTGAATAACGTTCGAAAGAATACGAGGTGTCATCTCGACACGATGTCGACAAGAGTGCTCGTGCAAGCGTACAAGGTTCTAACACGAGTTCGTGAACGCGGTCTCCTCAGCTCGACTTGCGTCCTCATCATTTCGATGCAGCGACTTCATCATCTCGACCGCGCGACCTCCTCATTTCGGCTGACTAGTGCACGTGGTCTCATCAGCTCGACAAAAGATCTCGGCAAACGATCTAGTCACGGGATCTCGACACAAGGTCTTGGTCGAGGTCTCGATACGTCGTCCTAATACGATGTCGATCTCGTCCTCAGGTGTTACAATAGCTGTGGATCCAACTAAGATTGAGGCTGTGTTAGCGTGGGAACAATAGAAACGATTCTGAGATCGAAGTTTTGTTGGCTTAGCAGGCTATTATCGAAGATTCATTGAAGGTTTCTCGAAGATTATCGCGCCTCTTACACGACTTACGAGGAAGGATCAACCTTTTGCTTGGACTGAGGAGTGCGAATCCAGTTTTCAAAGACTGAAGGAGCTTTTGACAACAGCGCCTGTGTTGATTTTGCCTCGGCAGAAGAGCCTTACGAGGTGTATTGTGATGCGTCACACCAGGGATTGGGATGCGTCTTTGATGCAACATCGGAAAGTGGTAGCGTATGCTTCAAGACAACTTAAGATTCACGAGAGAAACTACCTACTCACGATTTGGAGTTAGCGGCGGTGGTTTCTTGGCGAAGATATGGAGACACTACCTTTATGGGAGCACTCTTCTTGTTTCAGCGATCACAAGAGCTTGAAGTACTGTTCGATCGAGAAAGAGCTCAACATGCGTCGGCCAAGATGGGCGAAATTTCTCAAGGACTACGACTTTATGTTGGAATACCATCCGGTAAGGCTAACGTAGTAGCATATGCATTGATCGAAAGAGCGTTTTAGCCTCAAAGAATGATGATCAAGGAGTTGGAGATGCTCGAGAAGTTAGAGACTTAAAGTTGAGTGTGGAAGTTTCATAGGAAGCTAAGATTTGGTATGCTTACCATTTCTAACAGATTATTGGGCGAGATCGAGACCAGCCAGGTTCATGACGAACTTCTACAAGAGAAGATACGATTGATAAGCGCAAGGAAAGCGGCGAATTCAAAGTCGAGCGGACAACATTTTAAGGTGCAATGGCCGAGTGTGTGTACCTAACGTAGCGGTGAAAGTTAATACTTGACGAAGCGCGCAAGAGCAACTTTAGTATTCATCCAGGAGTTACGAAGATGTATCAAGACTTGAAGAAGCATTTTTGGTGGTCCGAATGAAAAAGCAAGTGGTGAGTACGTAGCTCGTGTTTAACGTGTCGAAGCGAAGGTGGAGCACCAACGACCAGCGGGAATGCTACAATCGCAGACGTACCGGTATGGAAATGGGACGATATCTCCATGGATTTCGTTGTAGGTTTGCGAAGGCGCAGAAGAAGAATGATTCGATTTGGGTGATCGTCGACCGATTGACCAAATCTGCTCATTCTTGCCGGTGGTCGGCGTCTGGCGTGGAAAAGCTGACCGAGATCTACATCACGGAGATAGTGCGACTTCATGGTATACCCTCTTCAATCATGTCGGACCGAGATCCGAAGTTCACGTCTCATTTTTGGAGGGAATTGCAAGAAGCGATGGGAGCCGAGCTCAAGCTTAGCTTCGGCATATCATCCCCAGGCCAGCGGTGGTCGGCGAAACGATCCAATCGCTTGAAGATTTGTTGCGAGCGTGTACCTTAGATCACCGAGGAAGTTGGGACGACGTCTTACCATTGGTGGAGTTCACCTACAATAACAGTTTCCATGCGAGTATTGGAATGGCACCTTTTGAAGCACTGTATGGACGTAAATGTCAGACGCCTCTTTGTTGGTACCAAGATGGCGAGCGTTCTGTTGTGGGACCAGATATGATCCAGCAGACTACGGAGAAGATCCGTTTGATCAGAGATAGGATGCGAACGTCTCAAAGCCGACAGAAGAGTTATGCCGACCAAGGACGTCGACCGCTAGAGTTCGAAGAAGGAGAACATGTATTTCTTAGAGTCACCCCCACTACTGGAGTTGGTCAAGCGATCAAGTCCAAGAAACATACCCCTAAATTTATTGGACCTTATCAGATCCTTCGTCGTATTGGTCCAGTGGCATATCAGATTGCCCTGCCACCCTTCTTGTCAAACATTCATGACGTCTTCCACGTCTCACAATTGCGGAGATATATTTCCGACCCCTCTCATGTCATCGAACCGGATGTGATTCAACTGAAGGATGACCTATCTTTCGAAGCATCACAAGCAAGGATCGTTGACCGGAAAGCCAAACAGTTGCGGAACAAAGAGATTCAACTTGTCAAAGTTGTGTGGGATCAGAAGACTGGAGATGCGACTTGGGAGCTGGAGGAGAAGATGAAGACTCAGTACCCTGAACTTTTCCGCGGTAAGAATCTTATTTACAATTTCGAGGACGAAATTTTTTTAACGGGAGAGATTGTAACACCTGAGGACGAGATCGACCTCGTATTAGGACATCGTATCGAGACCTCGTGTCGAGATCCCGTGCCAAGATCGCGTGTCGAGGTCATATGTCGAGCTGATGAGGTCGCGTCTGCAATGAGGAGGTCGCATGTCGAATCGAGGAGGCCGCGTGCACTAACTCGTGTTAGAACCTTGTGCGCTTGCACAAGCACCACTGATCGACCTCGTGTCGAGGCTGTAACACTCGTATTTCTGAGCGTTATTTAGCGTTAATGATTATATTGTTTGTAATATTTATATTATCGGTTTGCGATTCGTATTGTGTTTTTAGACCTTTAACCTGTAGATTAGAGGGTAATCATGAGAGAGGAGAGATTAGATGGGTAGAATGATTGATGGGATTAGCATCTCATAACAGTAGTTACACGTCACTTATTTGTGTTTTTTTTTTAAAAGAAAAATTCATTTAAATGGTTCTTTACCAGCTGTATATCACGATCAGCCCCTCACAACCCTCACTTTCTGTTTTCTTCTTTCTTCTTCTCTGAGTTTCCTCTTCCTCTCCAAAACTTCCATCGAAGAACCTTGGATTTTATTGAGTCTTTGCACAAACTTTCTTCATCAACCTTGTTTCTTATCATCTTCTCGACATATATCACCATCTCGACCATCATTTGAGGTATGAAAAACAGAATTTTCTCTTCCTTCATGCTACTGTTTAGCGCCACTTCTTCCCTCCATTTTAGCTAGTTTTTATGCTTCCAAATCATGTCATATTGATAGGTTTTCTTCTTCATGACGAAAATATTTTTCAGAAAACATAAACTTAGATTTTGATTAATTTGTGCTTAATATGCTACTTGATATTAAGCTTGAGTTAATACTTAGGAAAAATGGCTTTGTCTGATGATATGTATGAAAGAAGTTTTTAATAAAATTATTAGAGAAAAGGAGTTTTAATATTTACTTGGGTTGTAGTTAAGATTGGGGTAATGAGAGTTAAGTGTTATTAGAACCCATAGATAGAACTAAGTTGTGCTCGTATTAGGCAGTGTGATTTCCGAGATCGTGCTGCAAGGAGATCAGGGTGTACGAGAACACGAAACCGAGGTTGACTGAGAGCCGTACGTGTCGAGGTCGTTGTCGAGCTCGTTTGAAGACACACGTGTTGAGGTCGTTGTCGGCGGCGTTAGCTTGGAGTTGATAAGGGCACTTCTAGACATTCTAGGATTTTTATTGTTATATTCCTATGTATGGATTCCTTGAATTGTGTCGAGCTTGAAATGTTGTGATATGATTGAGTTATGCATTATTTGATATGAGATTGAATATATCTTTGCCAGTGCGTGTTCTTTGTTGAATTGCGTTTCTTCGTGCGAGGTGTTTTTATTGCTTAAATGATTGAATTGCGTTTCTTCATGTTGAGCTGCTCTTTTTATTTGACATGCGGTTGAATATCTTGCGTATAACTCCTTGAATATCGTATCACGTGGTGTTCATTGAGTGAGAGAGCTTAGCGAGTCGTTGGCGTTTGAAGTTGCGACCGGATAAGCGGAGAGGTGCTAGGTCCCTTTTAGTTTATGGGGACTTCTAAGCGTTGCCACGCTATGGGACCTGAGTTGGTATCCTAGGGAGAGCGAAGATCCCAAGGCTTGACTGGACTTTCCGGATACTGATGCAGCGTGTGCATTAGGAAAAAGTGTCGAGTCGAGAGGAAATGGATAACGAGTTGAGTCGAGTCTAGAGTGAGAGGGTTGAGTCACGTTTGGTGAATGTATAGTTGTTGTTTACTTATTTCTTTATGCCTGGATTATCTTGAATTGTTGAGAAGTTGACCACTTTCCGTGGTGCCTTCAATCCATGACGGTTACCCAGGCGGTCGAGCGCGAGGAACTCGACGGCCAGATGATGGCGAGGAGGAGCTCGGCGAGGATCGAGCGGCGACCTATATTTGTCGTGGATTGATTATGTTTGTTGGATGTTTTTCGGATGGCTTGTTTTTTTGTGTTCAAAGGTTGTGACCAGTTTGGGCTAGATGTCATTTTGAGCACAGGGTAGACTGGTGGTTTTACTTTTGGAGCAGCCCCCTGCGTGGGCGTCTGCCGGAAGTACCCCTAGGGTATGATTGCTCTCTTGAAGTCGTCATACCTTAGGTGTATTTTCTTTGTACATTATTACTGTCTTTTTGTATGCACTTTTTATATCTTGTATATATAAGTATGTACTTGTTATACCTGCGTGTTGTTATTTAGGACTTAAGTCTTGTGTCTTAGTTGCACCATGTTTCGAAAAGCTGTAATTACTCTGATGTGCACGAGCTGGTCTTATAAAAAAAAATATATAATAATAGACCGTACTTTTCTAAAGGGCACAAGAGTATCGTTTTAAAACACATCGCATACAGGGTAACTTGAGCTCGGTGTGTTGAGCTCGGTAACTTGAGCTCGGTGTGTTAAGCTCGGTAACTCGAGCTCGGTATGTTGAGCTCGGTAGCGGTCCGAAAACGGGTCGTTACAGCTTCAGTCACTGGTGATAAGTTATTGGGTAGCCATCCTTCCTACTTCTCTAGCCAACTAACCAAAGCAATAACAATTAGACATGTCATTTACTAGCACTTCTATAAGAATCTCTGATAGAGGCTTGAGTGTAAAAATGTTGGTACCTCACAATTACACTTAAGCTCTATTAAAGTTCCTCCCTATTTGTTATTACCACGATTCCGCTACACTACTCTGATAATTTAACTTGTATCTAACTGTGTTGCCCATATCCACCATCCACTATCTACTATCATAGTGTTTCCCCGAAGCTGACTCTCGTGGACTTCGCCTAATCTAAAATGGGGAATCTAATGCCTCTAACGTAACAATCTAGTTCCTACTCAGTGCTAATAGTCAACTATGGTTTAGCCTACACTTCTACCCAACACAACCCAAGAACAAACATTCAAAGCAAATGGGGCATGAAACAATTGGGCAACTGGAAATCCTCTCAACACGGCATGTACCTTGAATGAGGTTCTCTAATTTTGATTCCTCAAATCTTAAAGCGTATTCCTTAATAGTCATAACTCCTTGTGTCAAGTTCAGAAATTCTACCTCCTTTTCGTGGCATAGGTGTGTGGGAACACACTTCTCCAAGAGTCTGGTCTCAAAAATACACCAAGTGACAACCGTTCCTTCGGCCTCTATATGCTCACAACATTAACTCCACCAACGTTCAGCTTTATCTTCAAGTGTATAGGTTCCATAGGTGACCTTTTGTGCATCTACATACCCCATGACATGGAAAATTCCCTCAAGTTCACTGATCTAGTATTACGCGTTGTTGAGGTTGAAAACTCCTCCAAAAGTAGGCGGGTTGCTTTTCAGAAATCTGGCAAAGCCGCGACACCTGACGACCTCCTCAAGTTGATTTTCGTTCTCCTCCAAGGTGTAGGTCCATTGTCCTGGAGCGATGCTCAAGGTGTGGCAACTTCCACTTGCGATAGCTTCTATCGCATCGAGATGAAAAGCCATTTAGCAACGAGCATTTCTAAAGAAGAAGTCCTAGTACCTCATATCATCATCTATTTTAACATAGACAATCATATAAGAGTACATAGAGAATACATAATAGACTCATACCATGGCCTGAGAATCAAGCCAAGCTCTGATACCACTAAATGTGACACCCTCTACCCCGTCATGACATTTTAGCAATGCAAAAAGAAAAGAACACGAAATAAAATTTCGGTCCATTTAAAAACTTTCATTTCAAACGAAGTAGAGTCATCACGCTCACAACTTACGGAAATAGAAAACGAGTATGAAATAAAAATAATGACCAATAACCCAAGGTTTCCCGATGTCACAATAATTTAGAGCTTCACCCTAATCATTATGTTGGAAAATAAAAATAATGAATTCAAACAAATCTAATCATCTTTCTAATCCAACAAGTTACCACGATCACTCATCAGCATCCACATCCTTAACACCTGCAGTAACATGTTCATCATAACTAACAATAAACATCGAAGTACAATGATGCATAAGAACGACAATCAACTATTCATCATGCATGTTCAACTTAACTAACAACAATCATCGAAGTACAACGACACATAGGAATGACAATCAACTATTCATCATGCATGTTCAACTCATGTATTTCAATGCAAATCCTAAGACCATGAGGAAATACATGTGGATCCATTTTCAACGAGGCTGGGATACCATGCCTATTTCAGAATTCCATGTCCGTAAGAGAATTTCATGCCCCTAGAATAGGATGAGAGAACTCCAAGCTTTTCCTCTCCCTTTGTTGTTTTCTCATTCCAATACGCGACTTCCCGAGCAAGCATGATGATACGAAAGTTCCTATGCTAGTTCCTAGGAGTTATTCTCTTCATAAACAGAAAGATAGAAAGATTAGGAGGTAGGAAATTGTGTCCTGGTCACAGCCTTTCAAATGGCAACGGATTCCGATAAGAAACAGAAGAGAACGATCAAAAACGGTATTAGGATTCCGAAAACATCACGTATAAGTCAAAACAGAATAGAAAAGGGTCTACCCATGAACTATTCTTCTAATAAACAGATACAAAATGATATGAGATGGTAGAGAATCTCCCCATAGTCACAGCACGGCAGACGGCGTTGAATTCCGATGAGGAATGAGCGAGATAGGGCAAAAACAGTGCCGGCGGCGGTTGAGAACCACAGAGCAGCTTAAGCACGACTTTAGATGGTGTTTCTGACTAATTATACCTAGGTTAAGGTTTTTTAATCATGCCCCCTGGGTTGTATTCGTTTTGGGTCGAAAATGGGTCAAACGGGTCGGATTACATGTGCCAAAACACACAGAAACATCAAAAATTTGAGTAACAGCATGCTTCCACTGTTTTAGCTGTATCCGGAGCTATGGGTGTCTGATTGAGGCATTCTTAGTGGCGTTGGAAATCAATGCGAATTTCCTACAATTTCCTGTCTGATAGGCTTAACCAAATTCGGGATCTAACATGGCTAAAACTGCAGATGAAGTTTACTCCAATATTCCTAAATGCTACACTTGCGCTGCGTTGACTCCGAAAAGATTATCTTGGGTTCTAGGCATTGAATTTAAGTAGAACATGAGCCAAAAGAAAGATTATGGATAGGTATACAACTTCTTTGAAGGAGCTAAATCCAATTAAGTCATTAGAGGGTTCGAAAAAGGGGAATACGACGACCGAATTGTACTAGGCATAGGAATAGAGGTGCATCTAGGTACTCAATCTATTGGAGAGATGTTAAGACATGTGGAACCCTTTCCAAACAACTCTAAACATATTCTAATCCTATACAATATATCCTAATCTTGGAGGATAAATATTCGGGCTGTTACAGGAGTCCCCAGTGGAAGGACGTCCCTGGAACCTCAAAGGCTCTATTAGCGGAGCAATAGGAGATGAAGGGACGGTTGACTCTGACCTACGTCGCACCTCCCAATCTCCAACACTAACCCTAGCCATACTATAAGATCCTGAGGATGTAGGAGCATTAGGGTAACATTGCCTAGACCTAGGTTCTCACCACATGCGGTTAAACGGCAACTACTGTGCAATTCTAAAATCACCAATAAAGGAGGCCCTTGGTGAACCTAGAAGACGGAAAAAGACACTGACAAGACCCGTATAGATAACGACATGGCGGCTCTAATCAATCTCCCAGCAATCAACTTCCATGTCATAATAATACACCTCGATGTCACCCCATACCGGGATGCTCGGCTCCCCCAGCATCGACGGGTGGAAGTAGTGAGACATCTTCGAGCTCGCGTGAATCTTCAAAATCTAAATATATAAAGTATAGAAGAAAACAACACAAAGCATGGGAGTTAAGAACACACTACACCAACAAATGGAAAAGAGAATAGAACATGTGAAAGAATAGGTTCAAACATCCTCGAACAACATTTGGGATCAACAACTAGCTACCTTGTTAATGCACCGATGTGTGGGTAAGTTAAGCCAGTTGTCCATCCCCATATCCCACTCATCGTACCCCTAAGAGTGCATCTCTGCTCCCCAACTTCGACGATAGGAACAGGTGTTGAGGCGACACTTGGGATCGGTACTATGGACAGTGATACAACAGTACTCCGTCAGGATGACCAAACTACCCGACGTCCCCACACAATAGTGGCCAAACCATTAGTAACCTGTGAACTTTGTCGGACCCTGACTATCCTCAAAGACCGATGTGTCCTGTACTGACTGTATCGTACCCGCACTCTGGTACCTGACTTTGTACACAGCCTATGTGCCCGGAGGTGGTATACATCCATGCATATGATTATTCAGTATCTAACAACTTTCCATTTCTCATTAACTCAATTTGTCAACTTATTATTCCAGTCAACACCTAAAGTTTGTTTTAGTTATTTTCCCCACATCAGCAGCATAAGTACCAATTTGAACAGTTAAACAATCAACATCAATCAATTATTGTCAATATGTACATTAACCCTAACGTCGCTCAAGCGACCAACTACTAGCATATTATCAAACAGCACACGTAATCACCAAATAATTATAAGTCGTCTACCCTAGGGTTTTCACACAACAATTATTCCTATGGTTAATGGACTAACGACTACTATCCTTAGTAGTCGTAGTCTCGACACCCCTCCTTGGGTGTCAGGGCATCAACCCCTAGTAGGGCTTGGGCCACCCTACTTCCATATTCTACACCTATCCTATTCCTACTATCCCTAAGGCATAGGATTCAAATCTCCCCAAACTTAACTAGAAGACTGCCATCGCCCACGTCCCTCCGCGCCTCCGGAGCTCTCCTGCATACTCCCAATGGAACACTTGGATGAAGGTGAGAAGTGAGGAGGGAAGGGCGCTATTTATAGGTGCGGATTGGGTCCATCGCGTCGCGATGGACACAGACTCAACCTCCATCGCATTACGACACTGCCATGTGTCAAGCATCAATGGTCTTGATTATCCAACATTCATCGCATCGCGAGATCCCTTTCTCTAGGGTGCATCGCGTCGCAATAGACGAAGTTCCAAAAAGTTCCTTTCTCTTGGTTTTCTAGGGTTTTCTAAGGGTATTTTCGTCCTTTCTAATCCTTTGTAGCCTATTTTATCACTTTAGGACTTTCCTAAGTATTCCTTTGCCTACTTTATTTTCTCAGGATGTTACACCAACTGCAATTTTTCTTCATTCCAAAACAATTCCAATGAAATTAATGCTCAAAACAAAGGATCAAAACATGAAAATTTGAAGCACAACTCATTTAGCATCAAACCACAAACAATCATATGATTCAAATGCCACCAAATTCATTCAAAATATGAACAACATAACTCAAGCCATTCCCATCTTTTATGCTTTCCATAAACCCCATCAAGAAGTAAAGAAAACACACAACAATCAAAGAGGAAAAAGAACCTTAATGTGGGTCTTATGGGTGCCCAACACCTAAGAAGAAGAACTCACATTCAATGCACAAAGAGTTGAGCTAGGAAATAGAAAACTTAGTCTCCTTCCTCTTCTTCTTCTTCAATTCGATTATCCCCCTTTTGTTCAACTTAGGGCAACTTAAATCTTTTACCAAATACCCATTAACCAGCATCAACCTTCTTCCCTCAGCAAGGATTGAAGAAGTCACAAGTGTTTCTCTCTTATCTCACTCAAAACCCTTGAGCCCTAGGTCTTCTTCTTCCTCTCTTCTTCCTTTCTCTTTTCTTTTCTTTTTCCTTCTTTCTTTTAGTTGAAGCACGAGAGGGAGGAAGCAAATGAGAGAGAGAAGGGCATGGGAGTGAGAAAGAAGGGAGGGGAAAATGAGTGTTTCTCAATTTTAGACCATTTTACCCTCTCTTAAGAAAAGTAAAATATCTAAGCACCTTTCCTTTTCTTAAAACTCTAACAATGCCATTACTAAATTCACACCCCTAAATGAATTAATAATACCCCATTTACTTATCCAACCATCAATTTTAAAACATATAAATGCTTAAATTAACAAGCTAAATAATTAAATTAGGCTGGGTGTTACAACTTTGTTACCTCATACTCTCACTAGTCATGATAATGTCCGGGTACTGTCGGGAATCACGTAATCTTGCAAATAGCACTACAATATATTTGTAAAAAAATGGTGCCACCTTAAACAGCGTTATCCACTGAAAATGCTAGCTAAAAAAATTCATTACTCATCGCTAGCACTTCTTTGAAAAAACGCTACTCCATTTCAGTCGCTCAGTGTCGCCGCTCTCTCCCTCTACTTCCTCCTCTCCCGTCATGCAAGTCCATCTGCCTCCTCCTCTCCACTGCGGCGTTCCTCCTCCTCCTCTCCATCTCTCTTAGGTATATCTCTTTGTCCCTCCTTTCGATTTCCTCTCTCATTCTGCACCTGATGGTTTGTTTTGGTTTGGGGCTTCCCATTTTTTAGTGACTCATGGATAGGGTTTGTGTATTGCAAAAGATCAATCACTGTAAACCCTGTTTTCTTCCCATTGTTGTGAACCTACTGTGAACCCACTTCTCTAGCAAACTCGCAACTCAGGTAATGAATTTTTTCACTCTCTCATTTTTCTTCGTGGTTATGCCATTACTTGATAATATTGTGTTATATGGAATCTGATTTTAGGTTCCTTTTATTTAAAATTATGGTTTTAAGTTGCTGAGTTACTTCTTGCAGTGCATGTTGTTACATTGTAAACTGGTTTGCCCTCTATTAATATAGTGTTAGTACTGTCTGTAGTGTCATGTGAATATATGACTCTGTTTTCATGCACTCCAGCCATGCGAATGAGTTTGCTTCAAGATATATGAGCTATAGAGTGTATATGTGTTGGTTGGTTAGTGCTTAAAGCAATATGCCACTATGTGTTTTGCTACCTTGTGTTCTGCTGCTGTTTGTGCTGCTGCTATTTTTTTGGGTTCAAAGTTTTTGTCTTTCTTTTAATTCATCAATGATGGAGTGATTTTTTAGATCATGCCCTTTATAAAATCTTGTTTTTCTGTCTTTGCTTCCATTTTCTGTAATTTGGATTTTGCATGTTGGGTTTGATCATAGAACAAGGTTTGTGGTTTGTGATCAAATTAATGCAATTCATGTATTCATTGAGGTGTTCATCATTCATATACTCTGTCCTACATGTGCTATGTTTTTTTTTCTTCTGGTTTGGCTGTGTTTTGAGCTTGTTGTGATGTTGTATTAATTGCAGATAGATATGGCTAATTCCAGACATGAACTAGATGCTCATGATAGTGATGCTGAAGCGGTCCAAAATGTGAACCGTCGTCCCCATGGACCGACATACAAAAAGAGTATCATCCAAGCTAGGAGTAGAGGAGAGATACAAGTAGTAAGATCGTTACGAATTAATATAATTAGTTGTTTTTATCTATTTATTATCTTATGTTGGACACTTTTTTTTAGGTTTCATGGAATGCTAGAGGTCAACCTATAGGAAAAGGTGGTAGAGATTTGAAAAGTTTCATTGGAACTCAAATGCGAATGACGATTCCATGTACGTTTAGTCGTTGGTTATAGAAAGACAATGTAGTTTTGGATAGATGCAAAGTGGAGCTTTGGGCTGAGATAAAGGTATATAAATTAATTAACATTGATCATTTGTATTTATTCTCCGTTGTGTAAATATACTTACCCTACCATTTTGTTTATAATGTATTTGTAGAAAACATTTGATGTTGACGACACTCGTAAGGACATCATAATGAAGATTGCCGAAAAATCTCATAGGACATTCCGAGCATGGTTGTGTAAGCGGGTGAGAGATGAAAAGAGGATATTAGACCTAATCCTCCATCATTGTGTGCATCATTCATAGGAGCGGATGTCTGGACTGATTTTGCAGCAAAACACACCAGAGATCCTTAATTTCAGGTATATTTATACATGTCCCTACTTGTATACATGTATATGTATGTCAGTACTTGTATATTTAATTGTTGTCGTTCCTAATCACATTTATATATTTGTCTATATAGAGAACAAGTAACGCAAATCGGCAGAGAGCATCAAATCCTCATTACCTATACAGAGGAAGGGTTAAGGGGTATTCGGGCATTGAGGAAGATCTGGTATACAGAGTAACCTTAAATTGTATGTACAATTGGTGAATTTGAGCATGTATGTAGAGTAACGTAATTAACACTGGTGAATTTCACTTTTTTTTTTTAATATGTATAGATGAAGCAAGCAGGAGAAGAGGATTATGCAACCTCAAAATCAATCGATCGCAATGTCTTGTGGATAGAAGCCCGCCGAAACAAGGATGGTGATATTGAAGACCCCCCAACTGCGGAAGTGTATGAAAAAATTGTAAGTATGATAGATTAAATAACATTTTCATTTGCAATTTTTTTATGAAAATGATAATACTTAACAATCTTTGTGAATAACATTTGTGTCTCAGGATGCCCTAACACAGGAGGGTATGTCACAGGGGGTGACATAGACATCATTTCCCAAGTCATCCCCATTAAAGAGTATCCAGGACGTGTAAGGGGTGAGGGATTTGGGTCCCACAGAAAGCTATCTTTAGTCCACTGAAGCGTGCAAGAAAAGATGAAAATGAAGACTTGAGGCGGATGGTAGCCAAACTCTATCAGGAGGTCCAGGAATTGAAAAAGGGGCAACATCAGGACAAGGGACCGGTAGGGAAGCCTCAGGACAAGGGATCGATAAGGGAGCATCAGGATGGTAGCGCGAAAGATAGTTGAATTCTAAAGTCACACAAGGTAATAAATCAAATTACTTCAAAGACAGAGTTTGGTAGATTAATTAGTATTTGTGAATTGTTAATTAGTGGATCTTGATTATTTGCAAATTGATAATCAGTATTTGTAAATCAAATTACTTCTAATTTAATATTATTGTGGATCTTGATTACTTAAGGAACCGGAGGAGGTGATGGAACCGGTGGAGGTGATGGAACCGGGGGATGGATACACTCTTAACTCACCCGAGCCCGAGGTAATAAATCATTAAAAATTGTCGTTACTTGTATGTATTGCATCAATGGTTTATCATATTAATATTTTGTTTATCATTGGTTTAGGACTTCAAAGAGTGTACGCTATATTTGTCAAGCCCGTCTCGAGTGGTTAGCAAGGGGATTTGCTTCACTGATTTAAGTGCCAAATTGCACAATGGTCCATTACCTAACCATCATTGCAAGGTTAGAGTTGACTTTGCAATTGAAGGGGATGCACCATTGCCTGTACCACATGAGGGGGCAGATATCATGACAGTGGGATAGGCAATAGGTACTTATGTGGCATGGCCAGTAAAACTCATTGTAAGTGATGTGCTATTTTTTAATAAACATGATTTGTTATCATAATCATAATATATTTACAAAATTATGTGGTCACTAACTCATGCAAAATATATAGAAACCCATAAAATCCAAAGCCAATGACAAGGAGAAGGAGAAGGGAAAGGCAACGAGCAAACATTTGGGTCTTGTACATCCCCAGTAAAGCCTGTGGACAAATCTCAGCATTCCCCTCTTGAAGCAAAATTCTTTAATTATCTGAAAGTTCATGCTGAAACAAGGATCACAATAACCGGAGAACAAATCCAAATTACAATGGAAAAAAATATTTTCGGTTATGAATCTCCAATTGCATTATTTCTCTGTGCTAAGGATGAACTGGCAGAAGTTTTTACTGATGGATCGTGGGTCAGTCAAACTGTAATTAGTGTATATATCAGGTACAACATCCAACTTTAAAGTATACGTTTTGTTTTATTCTTTCACCTAATATTGAAGTTATTGTTAATCCATTAATTTGTTTATGTTTAAATTATATTTGTAATATCCCGTTTCTGGAGCGCTACTGTGCAACCCAATCTAATGCTAAAACCATTTGATGCTTGTATGCTTTCAGTTAAAAAGTACTCTTATGTATTTCGCAATAGAAAATAGGAGTAAATTTTTTTTCTTCCCTTTGAAACACTTTCCAAAATTGAGACATAAAGAGTACTACAATTTTCTAAATAATGCAAAATCAGTCTTTTGCAAATATCAGAGTATAACGCATCACAATCAATACTTCACATAACATAAAACATAACATAATCATTTAGCACTGAGGTGAGGTTTTCTAAATAGAGTAATTACAAAACAATGGGTAATCATGCAAATAACAATGACAATACCCTAAGCTAAGCTGGCCAACAACTATAACTCTTATTGAGAAACAGTTCAGCAAGATCAACACACGGAGCACTCAGAGGAATCTTCCTGTAACGACCCGTTTCCGGACCGCTACCGAGCTCAATATACCGAGCTCGAGTTACCGAGCTCAACACACCGAGCTCAACTAAACCTGTATGAGATGTGTTTTAAAACGAAACTCTTGTGCCTTTTAAAAAGTACGGTCTATTTTTTTTTTTTTATAAAACCAACTCGTGCACATCAGAGTAATTACAGCTTTTCGAAACATGGTGCAACTAAGACACAAGACTTAAATTCTAATAAAACATACATGCATATATACCACTCGAAATAATAATGTATACAAAATACAGAGTAGCAATGTATAAAGAAAATACACCTAAGGTACGACGACTTCAAAAGAGCAATCATACCCTGGGGGTACTTCCGGCAGACTCCCACGCAGGGGTCGCTCCAAAAGTAAAACCACCACTACCCGAAGCGACAAAACAATCCCGCCCAAGTGGTCCCGACCTCTGAACACAAAAGAAAAACGAGGTACAGTCATCAGAAAAACAAACATCCAACAACATAATCAATCACGACAAATAGAGGTCGTCACTCGGATCCTCGTCGAGCTCCTCCTCGGCATCATCTACTGTCGAGTTCCCTGCGCCCTCGACCTCGCCTGGGTAACCGTCATGGATTGAAGGCACCACGGGAAAGGGTCAACTTCTCAACAATACAAGATAAGCACGGCATAAAGAAATAAGCAAACAGCAAAGTATAACGTTCACCAACGTGACTCGACCATCTCACTCTAACTCGACACAACTCGCAAATCCATTTTCTCTCGACTCGACAATTTTTCCGGAATGCACACGCCGTACCGTATGTCGGAAAGTCCAGCCGAAGCCTTGGGATCCTCGCTCTCCCTAGGACAGTCAACTCAGGTCCCATAGCGTGGCGACGTCTAGTCAATCTCCCGTAAACAAAAGGGGACCTAGCACCCTTAGTTATCCGGGTCACGGCTCAAAAACGTCATACGACTCACCTAGCTCGCTCACTCGATGAACAATTCGCCGCATACGATATTCAAAGAGTTAAACACAAGATATTCAACCGCATGTCAAATAAAAAGAGCAAGCTCGACATGAAGAAACGCAATTCAACATGCAATACACAATTCACAGCATATATTCAATCACATATTAAATACATGCAAAAACCCAATCATATCACAACATTTCAAGCTCGACACAAATCAGGGAATCCATTCACAATAACATATAAAATAAAGTCTTAATAATGTCTAAAAGTTGCCCTTACGCACAAAACATAAACAAGTCGAATATGAAGTGCCCTTACGCTAGCATACTATGAAAGTATTAATGTGAAGCGCCCTTACGCACAAAACATAAACAAGTCGAATATGAAGTGCCCTTACCGAACTCCAAGATAAAGCTGCTCGACAACGACCTCGACACGGCTGTCTTCAAGGGAGCTTGACAACGACTTCTCTTACTCGATCTCGACACGGTTGTCTTCAACGAGCTCGACAACGACTTCGACACGTACCGTCCTCAATCGACCTCGACACGTACACTTCTCAGTCGACCTCGACACGTACACTTCTCAGTCTGGCTCCCACTGCTTTCACGTCCTCGGGTTCGCTCTCCCGTACACCTCGAATCGGAAATCACACGATCTCGGGAATCAGACTTCCTAAAACAAGCACAACTTAGTTCGATCTATGGGTTCTAATACACTTAGTTCTCTTCCCAAACTTAACCACAACCAAGAAAATATAAAAACTCAAGAACTTAAATATATTTTTCCTCTAACACAAAGTTAGGGTTTTTGATCAAAAGTTCATGAAAAAGGTTATCTGATGCTACAACAGATAATCGACAACGACAACAACAAGAAGCAACAAACGAAAAACAAGAAATCGAAACAAACCAAAAATGAAGGGTTTACGGGCCTTTGCCCATTTCGTAAATCGAGAAAGAAATTTGTTCTACAAGCTCCAATAATCGGTTAGAAAAGTAGGTAATATCATGAAGAAGAAAACCCATCAATATGAGATGATTTGGAAGCATAAAATTAGCTAAAATGGAAAGAAGAAATGGCGCTAAACAGTAGTACGAAGGAAGAGAAAAATCTGTTCTTCCATACCTCAGATGGTGGTCGAGATGGTGATGTATATGTCGAGAAGATGATGATGAACAAGATTGATGAAGAAAATTTGTGCAGAGTCTCGATGGAACTCAAGGTTTCTTCGATGGAGATTTGGAGAAAAACAAGGAACTCGAGGCGAAGGAAGGAAGAAGAAAGAAGAAAAGAAAATGAGTGTTTGAGGAACTGGTCGTGGTATACAGCTGGTGAGAGAAGGGGCATAATCGTAACTCCAGCTATGAGATGCCAATCCCATCAGTCATTCTACCCATCTAATCGCTCCTCTCTCATAATTACCCTCTACTCTATCGGTCAAAGATCTAGACACAGCGACGAGAACGGCAAGCCGACAATATAATTATTACAAACAATATAATAATAACGCTGAATAACGTTCGTAAGAATACGAGTGTCAACATCTCGACACGATGTCGACCAGGGTGCTCGTGCAAGCGCAGAAGGCTCTAACACGAGTTCGTGCACGCGGCCTCCTCGATTCGACATGCGACCTCCTCGGCTCGATGCAGCGACTTCATCACCGACACCCGACCTCCTCAGCTCAGCAGCTAGTGCACGCAGTCTCCTCAGCTCGGCAAATGACCTCGACACGCGATCTTGGCACGGGATCTCGACACAAGGTCTTGGTACGAGGTCTCGACACGAGGTCTCGATCCGACGTCCTAATACGAGGTCGATCTCGTCCTCAGGTGTTACAATCTCTCCCTCTAAAAAAAAATTTCGTCCTCGAAATTGCAAATAAGATTCTTACCTCGGAAAAGTTCAGGGTACTGAGTCTTCATCTTCTCCTCCAGCTCCCAAGTCGCATCTCCCGTCTTCTGATCCCACACAACTTTGACAAGTTGAATTTCTTTGTTCTGCAACTGTTTGGCTTTCCGATCAACGATCCTTGCTGGTAATGCTTCAAAAGATAGGTCGTCCCTTAGTTGAATCACATCCGGTTCGATGACATGAGAGGGGTCGGAAACATACTTCCGCAATTGTGAGACGTGGAAGACGTCGTGAATGTTTGACAAGAATGGTGGCAAGGCAATCTGATATGCCACTGGACCGATACGACGAAGAATCTGATAAGGTCCAATAAATTTAGGGGTAAGTTTCTTGGATTTGATCGCTCGACCAACTCGATGAGTGGGGTGACTCTAAGAAATACATGTTCTCCTTCCTCGAACTCGAGTGGTCGACGTCGTTGGTCCGCATAACTCTTACATCGACTTTGAGATGTTCGCATCCTATCTCGATCAAACGGATCTTCTCGATGGTCTCTGGATCATATCTGGTCCCACAATGTAACGCCGCCATCCTGGTACCAACAAAGAGGCGTCGACATTTCCGTCCATACGTTGCTTCAAAAGGTGCCATTCCAATACTCGCATGGAAAGCGTTATTGTATGTGAACTCCACCAATGGTAAGGCGTCGTCCCAACTTCCTCGGTGATCTAACGCATAAGCTCGCAATAAATCTTCGCGATTGGATCGTTCTCTCGGCCCGACCGCTGGGGGATGATATGCCGAGCTAAGCTCGAGCTCGGTTCCCATCGCTCCTTGCAATTCCTCCAAAATGAGATGTGAACTTTGGATCTCGGTCGACACGATTGAAGAGGTATTCCATGAAGTCGCACTATCTCTCGCGATGTAGATCGCGGTCACTTTTTCCACGTTGTATGTCGACCTCACTGGTAAGAAATGAGCAGATTTGGTCAATCGGTCGACGATCACCCAAATCGAATCATTCTTCTTCTGCGTCTTCGGCAAACCTACAACGAAATCCATGGAAATACTATCCCATTTCCATACTGGCACGTCAAGCGATTGTAGCATTCCCGCAGGTCGTTGGTGCTCCACCTTCGCTTTCTAACACGTTAAACACGAAGCTACGTACTCGGCCACTTGCTTCTCAAGATGTCGTCCGCTCCGACTTGGAATTCTGTCGCCTTCCCTTGCGCTATCAACTGAACCTTCTCTTGCAGGAGCTCGTCATGAACCTGCTGGTCTCGGATCTCGTCCAACAATCTGTTAGAAATGGTAAGCATACCAAATCTCAGCTTCCCCGGTGAAACTTCGACACTCAACTTCAAGTCTCGGAACTTCTCGAGCATCTCCAACTCCTTGATCATCATCGCCGAGGTTAAAACGCTCTTTCTGCTCAATGCATCTGCTACTACGTTAGCCTTACCGGGATGGTATTCCAACGTAAAGTCGTAGTCCTTGAGAAATTACGTCCATCTACGCCGACGCATGTTGAGCTCTTTACGGTCGAACAGTGCTTCAAGCTCTTGTGATCGCTGAAACAGCAAGAGTGCTCCCATAAAGGTAGTGCCTCCACATCTTCAACGCCAAAAACTCTGCGCCCGGCTCCAAGTCGTGAGTAGGTAGTTCCTCTCGTGAATCTTAAGGCGTCTTGAAGCATACGCGACCACCTTCCGATGTTGCATCGACGCATCCCAATCCCTGGTGTGACGCATCACAATACACCTCGAAGGCTCTTACGGTTGGGGCAAAATCAACACAGCGCCGCCGTCAAAAGCTCCTTCCGCCGTTGAAAATCGGATTCGCACTCCTCGGTCCAGGCAAAGGTTGATCCTTCCTCGTCGATCGTGTAAGGCGCGACAATCTTCGAGAAACCTTCAATGAATCTTCGGTAATATCCTCGCTAAGCCGACAAAACTCCCGATCTCGATAATCGTCTTCACCGTTCCCACGCTAACACCGCCTCAATCTTAGTTGGATCCACAGCCTATCCCTTCTTTGGAAATCACGTGACCAAGAAAATTCACCTCTTCAAGCCAAAATTCACACTTGACAGGTTGGCATAGAGTTGCTTATCTCGTAATATCTGCGATGCTCGACATAAGTGTTATGCGTGCTCTTCTCGGTTCCCGAGTAGATCAAGATGTCGTCGATGAACACTACAACGAACTGATCCAAAAGCGAATGGAAAATCCTATTCATGTAGTCCATAAACACACCGGCGCGATTCGCCACTCTAAACGGCATCACCAAGTACTCGTAGTGACCGTATCTGGTCCTGGAAGTCGCTTTGGCGACATCTACCTCCTTCACGCGAATCGATGGTAGCCCGACTTCAAGTCTATCTTGGAAAGATCGCCACTCCACGAAGTTGATCCATCAAGTCGCCAATACGTGGTAACGGATAATCGGTTCTTCACACGGTAACCTTGTTGAGCTCGCGGTAGTCCACGCACGACCTTGATCGCCCATCCTTCTTCTTAACCAACAACACCGAGCTCCCACGGTGACATGCTCGGTCGTATGAATTGCTTCGACTCCAAGTGTTCGATCACGGGACTTCGCTTTTTCATCTCGGCGGGAGACATCCCGTATGGCGCTTTGGAGATCGGTCACATTCCTGGAATCAGTCGATGGAGAACTCGACCTCTCGTGACCGGTGGTAACCCTGGCACGTCTTCGGGAAAAACATCCTCAAAGTCACACACCACCGTACATTCTTCACGTCGATCTGCTGGAAAACTTCCGAACTAGCGGATACATGTATTCCCTAGTTCCTTCTTTCAAAGAAACTCCGATACGTTCAGCGAAAGATAATTGGAGACTCCAAGGTCCAGGAAAATTACGCTTTACGGGCACAGTCCAAGAGGACATGGTGGTGTGACAACCAATCCATCCCGAGGATGACATCTAAGCCCTTAAGAGGCAAACAAACCAAATTGACCATAAACTTTCTACTCTGAATAACCACTACACAATTAAGACATGCAGTGTTTGTGACTAAGGTTTTAGCAGCTGGGGTTGTAACTACCAATTTGAACGGTAAAGCAGTCACAGTCAAGTTCAAATGGTTCACACAATCAGAAGAAATAAAGGAATGGGTTGCACCCAAATCAAAAAGAACGGATAAGGATTTACCCTCGATCTCACATTCACCTTGGATAAGATCATCAGCTCGCTCTACTTCCTCGCCACTCATGCAAAAAACTCTGCCTTTAGCTACCTGACGCTTTCCTTTGGCCCTTGCCGCAAGCATCGTCGGTTCAGCTTTAGGTGTGGGACAATCCTTGGCAAAATGCCCTGGCTTCTTACAGTTGAAACACACCTCCTCCTTCTGAGTGCAGTTACTCGCATAATGTCCGGGCTTTCCACAACGATAGCAAGTCACCTCGACACTGGTCTGTCCTCCGCTTCTCGGTACCTGGGTCATCGGACGATACTGTCCCCTGTTGTCGTTCCCCTGAGGTCGGTCGTAAGGCTTCTTCTGCGGTTGTTTTCCTTTCTGTGTAAACCTCTGCCCCGCACTCTGGGGTCTCACCGGTCCGCCCACAACAGTCTTCTTCTTGTGGCTTCTTACTCCTTCTACCTCGACACAGCGATCTATCAGCTCTTGGAGGTTTCGAATCCTCAATGACACCACTGACTTCTGAATGTCGAATCTCAATCCCCGTTGGAATCTCTCACTTAACCATCTTTGGTCAGCTCGATCACGAAATGGACTGAAATACCTCGCAAGCGACTCGAACTTGGCTGCATACTCGGACACTGTCGAGCTGCCTTGCTGCAATTGAAGAAACTCTTGCTCCTTCTCGGCTCGTGCAGTATCTGGGAAGTACTTGTCCAAGAACCTTTCACGGAAAAGCTCCCAGGTCATCTCGCGACGTTCTGCTATAAATGTTTGCTTCACTCCCCTCCACCAATACTCTGCGTCTCCTAGCAGTAAGTAGGTAGCATAGTCGACCTTCACGTTGTCCGGGCAATGAAGTGCCTCGAAGATCTTCTCGATCTCTTGCATCCAAAGATCAGCTTTATCTGGATTTGGCTCACCATAGAACTTCGGTGGATCATGCTTCCTAAAGTCTGCCAATCCTCTCGCTTCAGCATTCCGCTCTGCTCGCTGCTGTTGCTGTAAGTTCTGCTGAGTTAACGCTGCCGTCTGTTGAGACATCGCGTTAGCCTGTTGAGTTGCAGCAGCTGATTGTTGAGGCATGGCTGCCACCATCTCGGTCATAGCTTGAATTGCTCGTTCCATGTCGACGTTCTCGGTTACAGCTGTCGTATCTCGACGAGGTGGCATTAGATTCCACAAAGTTCAAAACCCTGTCAGAATCTCACCACAAGGATGTGTTAAAACACACTGCTTCAATCAAGAAACAGTTCAAACAATTTCTCAAGCAATAAGTGCTTCACTTAATCAAACAGCAATCAATATAGTACAACTAGGTACCCAACACACATAACCCGACACAGTGACCAGTCCAAATTTCCTATGCACAGCTCGGTCAGAACCGAACTGCTCTGATACCAACAATGTAACGACCGCTTTAGGACCCCTACCGAGCTCAATATCCCGAGCTCGAGTTACCGAGCTCAACACACCGAGCTCAACTAAACCTGTATGAGATGTGTTTTAAAACGAAACTCTTGTGCCTTTTAAAGTAATGCGGTCTATTTTTCTATAAAACCAACTCGTGCACATCAGAGTAATTACAGCTTTTCGAAACATGGTGCAACTAAGACACAAGACTTAAATTCTAATAAAACATACATGCATATATACCACTCGAAATAATAATGTATACAAAATACAGAGTAGCAATGTATAAAGAAAATACACCTAAGGTATGACAACTTCAAAAGAGCAATCATACCCTGGGGGTACTTCCGGCAGACTCCCACGCAGGGGGCTGCTCCAAAAGTAAAACCACCAGTCTACCCTGAAACGACAAAACAATACTGCCCAACTGGTCACGACCTCTGAACACAAAAGAAAAACGAGGTACAGTCATCAGAAAAACAAACATCCAACAACATAATCAATCACGACAAATAGAGGTCGTCACTCGGGTCCTCGTCGAGCTCCTCCTCGGCATCATCTGCTGTCGAGTTCCCTGCGCCCTCGACCTCGCCTGGGTAACCGTCATGGATTGAAGGCACCACGGGAAAGGGTCAACTTCTCAACAATACAAGATAAGCACGGCATAAAGAAATAAGCAAACAGCAAAGTATAACGTTCACCAACGTGACTCGACCATCTCACTCTAACTCGACACAACTCGCAAATCCATTTTCTCTCGAATCGACAATTTTTCCGGAATGCACACGCCGTACCGTATGTCGGGAAGTCCTGCCGATGCCTTGGGATCCTCGCTCTCCCTAGGACCGATCGACTCAGGTCCCATAGCGTGGCGGCGTCTAGTCAATCTCCCGTAAACAAAGGGGACCTAGCACCCTTAGTTATCCGGTCACGGCTCAAAACGCCATACGACTCACCTAGCTCGCTCACTCGATGAACAATTCGCGCAAACGATATTCAAAGACTTAAACACAAGATATTCAACCGCATGTCAAATAAAAAGAGCAAGCTCGACATGAAGAAACGCAATTCAACATGCAATACACAATTCACAACATATATTCAATCACATATTAAATACATGCAAAAACCCAATCATATCACAACATTTCAAGCTCGACACAAATCAGGGAATCCATTCACAATAACATATAAAATAAAGTCTTAATAATGTCTAAAAGTTACCCTTACGCACAAAACAAAAACAAGTCGAATATGAAGTGCCCTTACGCTAGCATACTATGAAAGTATTAATGTGAAGCGCCCTTACGCACAAAACATAAACAAGTCAAATATGAAGTGCCCTTACCGAACTCCAAGATAAAGCTGCTCGACAACGACCTCGACACGGCTGTCTTCAAGGGAGCTTGACAACGACTTCTCTTACTCGATCTCGACACGGCTGTCTTCAACGAGCTCGACAACGACTTCGACACGTACCGTCCTCAATCGACCTCGACACGTACACTTCTCAGTCGACCTCGACACGTACACTTCTCAGTCTGGCTCCCACTGCTTTCACGTCCTCGGGTTCGCTCTCCCGTACACCTCGAATCGGAAATCACACGATCTCGGGAATCAGACTTCCTAAAACAAGCACAACTTAGTTCGATCTATGGGTTCTAATACACTTAGCTCTCATCCCAAACTTAACCACAACCAAGAAAATATAAAAACTCAAGAACTTAAATATATTTTTCCTCTAACACAAAGTTAGGGTTTTTGATCAAAAGTTCATGAAAAAGGTTATCTGATGCTACAACAGATAATCGACAACGACAACAACAAGAAGCAACAAATGAAAAACAAGAAATCGAAACAAACCAAAAATGAAGGGTTTCTGGGCACTGCCCATTTCAGAAATCAGAGAAAGAAATTTGTTCTACAAGCTCCAATAATCGGTTAGAAAAGTAGGTAATATCATGAAGAAGAAAACCCATCAATATGAGATGATTTGGAAGCATAAAATTAGCTAAAATGGAAAGAAGAAATGGCACTAAACAGTAGTACAAAGGAAGAGAAAAATCTGTTCTTCCATACCTCAGATGGTGGTCGAGATGGTGATGTATATGTCGAGAAGATGATGATGAACAAGATTGATGAAGAAAATTTGTGCAGAGTCTCGATGGAACTCAAGGTTTCTTCGATGGAGATTTGGAGAAAAACAAGGAACTCAGAGCAGAAGGAAGGAAGAAGAAAGAAGAAAAGAGAAAATGAGTGTTTGAGGGAACTGGTCGTGGTATACAGCTGGTGAGAGAAGGGGCATAATCGTAACTCCAGCTATGAGATGCCAATCCCATCAGTCATTCTACCCATCTAATCGCTCCTCTCTCATAATTACCCTCTACTCTATCGGTCAAAGATCTAGACACAGCGACGAGAACGGCAAGCCGACAATATAATTATTACAAACAATATAATAATAACGCTGAATAACGTTCGTAAGAATACGAGTGTCAACATCTCGACACGATGTCGACCAGGGTGCTCGTGCAAGCGCACAAGGCTCTAACACGAGTTCGTGCACGCGGCCTCCTCAGTTCGACATGCGACCTCCTCAGCTCGGTACGCGACTTCATCAGCTCGACACGCGACCTCCTCAGCTCAGCAGCTAGTGCACGCAGTCTCCTCAGCTCGGCAAATGACCTCGGCACGCGATCTTGGCACGGGATCTCGACACAAGGTCTTGGTACGAGGTCTCGACACGAGATCTCGACGCGAGGTCTCGATCCGACGTCCTAATACGAGGTCGATCTCGTCCTCAGGTGTTACACTTCCTCCATTGGCTCAATCTTCAACGCTCCTGGAAAGACGAAACTGCAGCAGCTATGGAACTCCATCTGGAAGTGACATCCATAAGGATATCCGATCCAACAACTGTGCAAGGGTAAATTCTTTGTCCACAAGTTTATCATAGGCTATGTCGCATGCAAACAATATACATATATAATATAACAACATGCCTTTATATACATATACATACTTAATAGACCGCATGCATCATCATGGTATATCAAGCATTGCATGTGAGCAAACAAATCAACCAACAGATTAACAATCAAGTTACCACAATATCAAATAATTGCATGCGAGCAGACAATTCTATCAATAGATCAATGATCAAGTCATAACATAGCAAATTCATCAACAATTCATCACATGTCAATATGTGGTTACCCATACATGCCAATGCATTATGGACAAGTTTGTGTATACACCTGCAGCCTTAATAGCAGTAGACGAGGAATTTTCCCAACGTCCGAACAATATAGCCACACATTAGGCAATGCAGTGACAACTCGTATTTTGAAGTCTTTAAGACAAATCAAACGCTCCGAGTGAAATGACAACTCGTCTTTTGAAGTCTTTAAGACAAATCAAACGCTTCAAGTGAAATGACAACTCATCTTTTGAAGTCTTTAAGACAAATCAAGTCTTCAAGACAAATCAAACGCTCCAAGTGAAATGACAACTCGTCTTTTGAAATCTTTAAGACAAATCAAACGCTCCGAGTGTCGATGCTCAATGGTCAGTATGCATCCAAACAAATTCTTCAATATGGCATGCTCACTGTAGGGAGCACCCGAGTAATGTTTTAATTAATCAATGCGGAATGACAATCAACTATGCCGACAAGAAATGAGCAGATTTGGTCAATCGGTCGATGATTACCCAAATCGAGTCATGCTTCTTTGGCGTCCTTGGAAAACCCACAACAAAATCCATAGAAATGCTATCCCACTTCAACACAAGTACATCAATTAACTGTAACATCCTTACTGGTCACTGATGTTCCACGTTCGCCTTCTGGCAAGTCAGACAAGAAGCCACATAGTCTGCCACCTGTTTCTTCATCCCGGGCCACCAAAAGTGCTTCTTCAAATCCTAGTACATCTTCGCGACTCCTGGATGAATATTCAATCTGCTATTGTGCGCTTCTTTGAGAATCAACTTCCTCAACTCAGCCACATCAAGTGCACAAACGCATCTGTTGCATCTCAGAATGTTGTCCGTTCCAACCTTGAATTCAGTCGCTTTCCCTTGTGCTACCAGCTCAACCTTCACTTACAATAGCTTACCATGAGCTTGCTGTTCTCTAATCTCCTCCAACAGTCCGTTAGAAATGGCGAGTATACCAAACTTCAGCTTCCTTGGCGACACTTCCACATTTAGCTTTAAGTCTCGGAACTTCTCCAGCTTGCGACGCACTTTTTAAATAGTACTCTTGTGTCCTTTGGAAAAGCGGTACATTTTTTTTATATATATAAATTCTTCAGCAAAGCACACTCATAGTAGCCACAGCATTTAGAAACATGATGCAATCTAGACACAAGACAAATGCACTGAAAATACATAAACATATAGATAAACAAGGAAGTCATAACAGTGCGTACAAAATATAAGCTGTGCAGAAATATGTACAAAAGAATACACCTAAAGTATGAAAACCCTCGTGAGAGCAATCATACCCCGGGCGTACCCCCGGCAGACACCCACGCAGGGGCCTGCTCCAAAGTATGCCAGCAGTCTACACAGCTGTACACAAAAGACAATAATCAAAAGCCCAACTGGTCACTACTAGCAACTATACACTATAAACAGACCCCACAGTCAACCAAAATACAAACAAGCAGACAGACAGTCATAGCAGCTAGAGGTAGCAATCCGGATCCTCATACGGATCCTCCTCGTCATCATCCTCCATTGGGTCATCTGTATCCTCGCCCGTCAAGTCTATGAAAGGGACCGTAGCTGGTATACCCTCTGGCACGTCCTCCTCTACCAGCACCTCCTAAGGGAATCCTGTGCCGCTACATCCTGCCTCACCGCACTCTCGGCATATAGGTGAAAGATGTCCCGATGGGGTTGGTGTCCTGACAATCATGGGGGAAGCCAGCTCTTCCTCAGGCTCAGGCTCTGCCAAAGAACTCGGAGTAGCTACCGCTCAAGAGGTAGAAGCTTCAGTAGTCCCACGTCTGATCACGCTCTTTCAAGCGGTCCTCCGGATCCTCGCTCCTCTGGGTATTGGTGCATAGCGGGTAGTAATACGCCTCAGAATCTCAAGAGATCCCTCAGGCGAAGAAGATGAAGCTGGCATCATCCGCTCTCTCTGAATGCTACGCCAAGCATCCACCACCTGCATCGTCCTAATGGGAAAGCTAATTGTCCGTTGGGAGGTCTCCTGCCTGAGCACCAATCTGCCAACTTTGATGGTCTGCACAACGTCCCTAGTATATACAACTCGGCGGGAGATGGGTTCGAACTCCATCGCCAAGGGTGCCTCGATGTTTGGGAAATCAAACATGATCTCCGGCGATGTTGTCATCGCCGGTATCACTAGTGTCTTCGCCATCGCCTGGGTTGCCATCATCGGTTGAAGGAACCACGGGAAAAGGGTCAACTTCTCAAATAATCATAGAAACAGCAAAACATAGAACAAGAGATAACAAAATGCACAAATGCCCCATAATGCCACTCAAGACTCTCTCCCAAAACATTCTCTGAAATTTTCGAAAAGTAACGCCGATCCATCCACTAAATACCAGCCATAGCCTTGGGCTCTCCTCTCACCCTAGGACATTCAGCTCAGGTTCCTTGATGCTACGACGCCTAGCTAACTCTACCGAAAAACCAGCTGTAGCTTTTTAGGGGATCCTAGCACCCTAGGTTAATCAGCTCAAAGCTTGCAAACGTCACGACCAATCTCCCACAACCCCAATGAATAAATCAACTCATATGATAATTCAAAGAAGCATAATTAAATAGATATTCAATCTCATATTAAATAATTATTCAATCTGCAATCTCTCAACAACACCATTCAATCAAATCAAAAATCATGTCACAGTCAAACATCAGCATCCAAACACAGTTCATGCCTTTGCAACTCGATGGAATTAAAAAAGAGGAAAAGCAAACAAGTGTGGAGGGTTGGGGATAGCTGCCAACCTCTTACAGACAAGCCCACAAAAAAAATTAATATAGATATCAGACAATAAAACAAACGAAGGGGTACGAGACCCTCACTTCGAATCCTGAGGTTCTCAGACTTCTTCGCTTTAAGACTTAAAATTATATCTTATGCAATATCTAAAGTTGCCCTTACCAAGGGTAACCAAATTCCGTGTCGAAGCACGTCCCGGTCTCTCGCCTCACGAACTCGGGTTTCCAAATCCTAGCACATGAAACAAGCTTAGCACAATTCTAGGAACCTAGTTCTAAAACCTTTGGCTCTCATAACCTAAACCCTTTTTCCTAACCAACACATTCCCACTTAGAAACATAATTTAAAATATTAACATACACACTTGAAATACTTATTTTAAAGAGTCATTTTTGTAGGGAAATAACAGAGATTAAAAACGCAGCGGAAATTTAAACTTTCCCTTCCATGGATCCTTGCGAATGGTCATGACTCAGGGTTATATGAATTACCTTTTGTAGCGCAGATCATTTGCAGACAAAAATTGGAATCGAGCACGAAGCCGCACGTAAAAACAACGCCTACGTAGTCCACACGAACGACCTTCGAATGGGAGCGGTCTCGTCCACAGTGCTAGGCGACGTGCGGAACGATCCACGATGCAAGTCCACGATCTTTGAAAGCGGCTAGGGTTTTAATTCCGTGTTTTGACTTGATCTTAACGAGTCTATTTATAGACTTCACTTAAGACCGACCTAGCGCATCGTAGCTTTCCGTGTGCTCTCGGTATGCCGTAACTTATCGTGTTCTGCGTCTTTCTTGACTCGTCTTTGGTGCATAGTAAGAATGCACCACCGAATAAAATGAGTCTCAC
This sequence comes from Calophaca sinica, assembly GCA_037113605.1. Lineage (NCBI taxonomy): Eukaryota > Viridiplantae > Streptophyta > Magnoliopsida > Fabales > Fabaceae > Calophaca > Calophaca sinica. The sequence goes on from CM073734.1 coordinate 39,950,029, forward strand.
TCATTTATTTAATCTCCCATTAGCCTGTTCTCATGTGTGTGACCAGCAGGTTCCTCGTAACGTTGGCAATAATATTAAATCACTATTTAATATTATAAAGCGATGAGCGGTGTCTAGCAACACATCAACTGCTACCCAAGTAACGAGAATGTCAGTGTTGGGACGTAACCTTTCCGTGATAATGATCATGTGTATAATTACCCTTTTGCCCTTATATTTATATTGAACACAAGGCATAGTATGTGTCACCCTTGTATAGTTCAATATTATATTCCTTGATGCCCGAGTAGACTTAGTAACAACAAATAAGATCAATATCTCATATTGACTTATTTCAGACATAGCCATGCATTTTACACCATACTCTATCAAGGGGCCCACAGATATTACTCTGTTATGTAGGAGGGCAAATCCCATCTAGGTCACTCATGTCTCTTTGCATGACTCGTTGAGTGCCCGATTAACCGACTTTATAATTTTCTGTTCATGCATAATGTTTGGCGGCAATAAAACACCCAACTCCTCATGTAGGGACCATAGTGGTTTCAGTCCGAGGGTGGCATACACCACTATCACTATGAGAATAACTCATGACACTTACATAACACACTATGTAGTATTCTCATGGCGGGTCAATCCAGTACACAATTACCCTAACGTGTACCTATGTGGTGACTTGATATCTCATATCTATAACCTGTGAGATGAGGTTATCAGTCCACCCACATAATAGTCTTGATGCATTATTATTGTCCTTAATAATAATAATACTCGACTACGGATATTTAGAGTAAGTTCTTTAGTATCTCACAACCGAGTCGTCTACTCGATGTTCTATTGAAAACAAACTTTTACTCAAGGACTTTATTACGTTGAAACAAACATAATAACTGAAAATGCCTCATATAATAAATAAATGACATGATACAAAATATAAGTCCAAAGGAAAAACATTGGCCTCTAGGGCTTACACCAACAATTTTCACTTAAAATAAATCATTAACTAATTAAAAGAATAACCTTCCAAGACTAAGAATCATTTTTCTTGAACTTAAGGCATAAAACAACATTAATGAACCACTTTTCCTCAAATACTAAGTAAAGGCTCCACTTGGTTTTTCTTGGGTCTCAAGGAACCCAAGTTACCTATGTGCTTCATTGCCTCAAGTAACCAACAATGCTAATCACACATTAAGTGACACCTATCCATAAAACAAAGATGCTAATCACATCAACTAATCTATCCCATCTACTCTCACATCTCTCATGATTACCCTCTAATTCTAGAGTCTAAGGGTTGCTAAAACACAGCGTCGAGTAATCGCGTTACCAATTAATTTCCCGCCGATTAATTCACGAAAATCAATTTACTTAGAAATTAATTCACCGCGTGAAAATAAATTATCATAATTAATAAAAATAATCTAAAACACTCAAAAATAATCACAACAAGTCACGATTCGATTTTCATCGAAATCGGAGTTCGTTTAAAATTTTATCTGCGGCAAAACTGCCCGGCGATTCGAAACACGACGAAACTTCGTTAGAATTTTTCGACGATATTCGAACCATGAATTAATATAAAATATTAATTCTCAAATTCAATTTGATCTTGATTTAATTAAATCACTTGATTAGAGAACAAGGAACTGCTTATTATAGCATAAATACGACAGAATATACTATAACAACGATAAATAATGCATTGCGAAAAATACGGGTGTTACAATACTCCTCCTCTAAAAATAGTTTCGTCCTTGAAACTACAGGTAAGACACGTACCGAGAAAAAGTTCTGGATACTGGTTCTTCATCTTCTTTTCCAACTCCCACGTTGCATCGCCTGTCTTCTGGTTCCACCCGACCTTGACAAGTTGAATCTCTTTATTTCTCAGCTGCTTAGTCTTTCGATCCACAATCCTTGCAGGTGATACTTCAAACGATAAGTCATCCTTCAGTTGAATCACATCAGGCTCGATAATGTGAGAAGGGTTGGAAACATACTTCCGCAACTGAAAGACGTGAAAGACGTCGTGAATATTTGACAGAAAGGGTGGCAAGGCAATCTGACATGCCACTGGACCAATACGACGAAGGATCTGGTAGGGTCTAATGAACTTAGGAGTAAGCTTTTTGGATTTGATCGCTCGACCAACTCCAGTAGTAGGTGTAACTCGGAGAAATACATGCTCTCCTTCTTCAAACTCTAGTGGTCGGCGACCCTGTTCCGCATAACTCTTCTGTCGACTCTTGGACGGTTGCATCCCTACTCTGATCAGTCGTATCTTCTTGTTAGTCTGCTGAATCATGTCCTGTCCCACAAAAGAGCTCTCACCGTCCTGATACCAACAAAGAGGCATCTGACACTTACGTCCATACAGTGCTTGGTAAGGTGCCATACCAATGCTTGCATGGTAACTGTTGTTGTAGGTGTACTCCACTAGCGGTAACACGTCGTCCCAACTCCCTTTATGATCCAATGTACAAGCCCTCAGCAAATCTTCGAGTGATTGAATCATCCTCTCGGTCTGACTGTTGGTCTGAGGGTGATATGCCGAGCTTAGCTTGAGCTTGGTTCCCATTGCTTCTTGCAATGCCCTCCAGAAGTGAGATGTGAACTTCGGATCTCGATCAGAAACGATGAAAGAAGGCACACCATGCAGTTGTACAATCTCTACGACGTAGATCTCTGTCAGCTTCTCCACGTTGTATGTAACGACCCATTTCCGGAGCGCTACTAAACTAGAACAAACTCTAAATGCAAGGAAGTTTTCGAAATAATACTCTTGTGTCTTTTGGAAAATGCGGTAATTTTTTTTTATAAACAAAGGCCTTTTACAAAACACAGTCAGAGTATCAACAACATTTTTGAAACATGACGGAATTCTAAATGTAAAAGGACCATTACAACTGAACACAAATACATATACACAATTTCCAAAAGATTGCCAGTTGAAGAATTTCACATATAGAAATAGTAAATAAATATGCATAAATAGGAATACACCTAAAGTATGAAGACCCTAACACGAATAATCATACTTCTGAGGTACTCCCGACAGTTACCCACGCAGGGGGCTGCTGCTCCCAAAAGTAAAAACCTGGACACCAAAACAATAGCTACCACAAAGGTCTAGCAAAACTGACAGACTGGTCACAAACTAAAACTATATACAAGGTAGATAGATGTCATCAATCAACCACTGCACATCACTACTCAATTCTTCTAACGGGTCCTCCTCAGTCTTCTGCATCAAGTCGTCTGCATCCTTGTCAGCCCACTCCAACGAAGGTCTCTAACATGCCTCCTATATATATATCCCGGCCGGGAGTGGGGCTTAACTCCAAGCCGAAGGAATCTCCATGCTCGGGAAGTCAAAGGCCACTTCCGACAATATCGTCATCGCCGGAATCTCCACCACGTCTGTCATCGTCTGGGTTACCATCATCAATTGAAGGAACCACGGGCAAGGGTCAACTTCTTAAAATACACCAGATAATCCAAAATAGGATGATATAATATAACGCAGCATAACAGAACACACCATTCCGTAAGAATACATCAATGCCTACAAATGCAACTACAGGCCACTATAGAACAAGAGATAACAAGGTACACAAACGCCCCATAAAGCAACTCACGACACTCTCCCATCACACTTTACAATTCCAGAAATAACGCCGAACAAGCTGTTGAATACCAGCCGTAGCTTTGGGGATCCTATCACCCAAACCGTAGCTTTAGGGGACCCTATCACCCTTGGTTATTCAGGTCGAGTTAAAAAAACAACACGACAGTGAACTAAGCGATCGAGCATGGCCGTAGCTTTGGGGACCCTATCACCCAAGCCGTAGCTTTAGGGGACCCTATCACCCTAGGTGGTTCGGTTCCGAACACCGGCCATAGCTTTGGGGACCCTATCACCCAAGTCATACCTTCAGGGGACCCTATCACCCTTGGTTATTCGGGTTGAAGTTCAAAAACGTCACGACGACTCTAACGTCTTCGACAACACCTTAACCACCCCAATGAATCAACCAACGCATATGATAATTCAAGAAGCAAATTCAAATAAGTATTTAATCGCGTATCAAATAATATTCATGTCAAGCTCAAAATAGTGCAAACAGTTCAGTAGTATAAGCTATTCATCTTAATAATCATAACTCAGCAAACAACGACAGTCAACCAACTCAGTTCATCCCTCTGCAACTCAATGGAGTTGGCAGAGAGGCAATCAAACAAGTGTGGGGGGTTGGGGACAGCTGCCAACCACTTGCAGACAAGCCTACTAAATAATTATAATATCACAAGGCAGTAAAACGAAGGGGTACAAGACCCTCACTTCGAACCGTGAGGTTCCCAGACTTCCTCGCATAAATACTTGAATTTAAATTCCTATTAATATCTAAAGTTGCCCTTACGCATAGATACATAAACAATAACACTTAGAATGTGAAGCGCCCTTACCACAGTTAGTCGCTAACGTAGGGTCGCAAGCCTCGGGTCCACTTCGCTCGGTCCCCGGAATCACAATTTCTATCATCACAAATAACTTAGTACAATTCTATAAATTCTAAACTAACTTAAGCTCTTAAGCTTAACCCTTTTACTAACCAAAAGTTCATTCAAGCACTTAAACTACTAACTAATTGAAAATAGATAAGACTTTTGAAACTAAAAGCTTTCTTGCACTACAAGTAATACCAAACCATAACTCATTTTCATAAATTTTCAAAACCTAACACATACTCATCAAGCATTTAAAAATCAAGTTGACAATAAAAACTCTTCCTCCACTTCCTTCTAGGCCTCTCGGCCACCATCTCTTCTTTTCCAAAAAAAATTTGCTAAAACTCCTTTTCATCACTACAAGCATTTCTAAGCCAAACAATTACATTTAAAAGCAACAAAACACCAAATCTTATTTAAGTGTAATCCATACATGTTTTGAAACATATTCTAAGACACTTTCCAAATCAATTTCCATTTTCAAAAATCAATTCCTAGAGCAATTAAATTCATCAAGCATGCCATATATCAACTAACACATGATCCCACCACAATTTAGACCAAATTGCTAAGTTCCCAAAAACCCATTTTCAACTTTTCAAGAATAAGTTTTTCCCCAAAGTTTCTTCAATCAAACCAATTTCAAGAATTCCAAAAACATTGCATTCATGGTCATAATCATGCTAAAAATTAAAACACTTGCTCAAGTCCTACATGCCATTCTAGTCCTTCAAGAACCATTTTCTTACAATAAGCATACTAATTCTCCTACTTAAGCTTCCAAAACAATTCCAATAGCAATTAAATCACCCAAGGCATGTTATTCATCAATTAAACACATGGTTCAACAATTAAAACCTACATTTTGCCTACTTCAAGAATAGGTTTAAACCCAAAAACACTAATTTAACATGCTAGTTCCACAACCACTACTCAAAATCACAACAACAACACAAATTAAGCTTAATTAAACAATTAATTGTGAGATTGAACCTCAAGATCACATCACCCTTCCTTTTCCCTCTTGACTTGCGCCTAGGGTTTTAGGATTAGAGACTTATATGCTCATCTCTTCCATTCAATCATAAACAAACACCAAACAACACTTAAATAAGCATGAATCAAGACTAGGAAGTAAGAAAATTCAACCTAGAGCAAGAAGGGAGGAGGGCACTGTTTTGACAGAAAATGTGGGAGGAGAAATCAAATTTTCTCCTTGCTTGGATGATGGATTTGGTGGTAGCAAGATGGAGAAGTAACTAGTGGTAAGAAGGATTGGAAGTTGGAATCAAACAATAGAAGAAGATGAAGAAGTAGCCATGGAAGGAACCAAGCTTCCTCACTCAAGAAAATAAGAAGAAGGAAAAAAAAAGGTGAAGTGAGATTGGGGTGTGGGTGGTCACGGCTGTCACAAGGAAAAGGAAGAAAGAAAATAAAATGGAATGAGATGGATGGGGGAGAAATCACGCCAAGAAGAAGAAAGAAGTAAGAGCCATGGAACTCTCTTTCTCACACTAGAAAAGAATAAGAACAAATGGAGAATGGGGGTGGAGGGTTTGGGTCGTGGACCTGTTCTCATAGGAAGGGGGAAAGAAATAACTTAACCAAACAATTAATTAATAATGCTTAATAAGTGAATATTAAACAAGTGTTTATAAATAATTTGAAGACCAATAAAAGAAATGATTGAATTGGTGAAAGAAAAGGGGAGGTCACGCTAGGGGCTGATGGGGGGTCTTTCTTTCCTTTTGTGAAGCTTAAAATAAATTAAACACATAGTTAATAATAGGATAATTAAGTAAAAAGGTAATTAAATACTCCTAGGCTTTTCTCAATAAATTAGAAAAGAAAGAAATGTGAAATGGGGTAAAAAGGGAGGGGTGTTCGGCTGGAACCTCAAATTATAGGGAGGAATCGCTTTTTTTTTTTTACTAAAATAAAATAAATACATGGTTAAAAATGGTTGTAGTAAAGTAATAAAATATTAATCACACAAAAAGTGACACCTATCATAAAAACAAGATTCTATTCCTATCAACTAATCTATCTCATCCAATCTCACATTTCTCATGATTACTCTCTAATTAAAGAGTCTAAAGGCACTAAAAACACGGCGTCGAGTAACCGCGTTACCGATTAATTCTCAGCTGATAAATTTGCGAAAATTAATTTAATGAGGAATTAATTCACCGCGTGATAAAATATTATCATAAATAATAAAAACAATCTAAAACACTCGAAAATAATCACAACAAGCTACAGTTCGATTTTCATCGAAATCGGGGTTCATTTAAAATTTTATCTGCGGCAAAACTGCCCCGGTGATTCGAAACGCAACGAAACTTCGTTAGAATTTTTCGACGATATTCGAACCATGGATTAATATAAAATATTAATTCTCAATTTTAATTTGCTCTTGATTTATTTAAATCACTTACTTATCAAACCAGAACTGCTTATTATAGCATAAATGCGGGAAAATATACTATAATAACGCTAAATATCGTATCATAAAAATACGGATGTTACATTGTAAGTCGATCTTACCAGCAAGAAATGAGCAGATTTAGTCAATCGGTCAACGATCACCCAAATCGAATCATGCTTCTTCGGCGTCCTTGGTAAACCCATAACGAAATCCATAGAAATGCTATCCTATTTCCACACAGGTACGTCAAGTAACTGAAACATCCCCGCTGGTCGTTGATGTTCCACCTTCGCCTTCTGGCAAATCAGACAAGAAGCCACATAGTTTGCCACCTGTTTCTTCATCCCGGGCCACCAAAAGTGCTTCTTCAAATCCTGGTTAGACTCCTGGATGAATACTCAATCTGCTCTTGTGAGCTTCGTCAAGAACCAACTTCCTCAGCTCAACCACGTCAGGTACACAAATGCGCCTGTTGCATCTCAGAATGTTGTCCGCTCCAACCTTGAATTCCGTCGCTTTCCCTTGTGCTACCAGCTCAACCTTCTCTTGCAGTAGCTTGTCATGAGCTTTCTGTTCTCTAATCTCCTCCAATAGTCCTTTAAAAATGGTGACCATACCAAACTTCATCTTCCCTGGCGACACTTCCACGTTTAGCTTCAAGTCTCAGAACTTCTCCAACATCTAAAACTCCTTGATCATCATTGCTGAAGCTAAAACACTCTTCCTGCTCAGTGCATCTGCTACAACGTTCGCCTTCCCTGGATGATATTCCAAAGTGAAGTCGTTGTCCTTCAGAAATTTCTTCCATCTCCGCTATCGTATGTTGAGCTCCTTCTGATCGAACATGTACTTCAAGCTCTTGTGGTCGCTGTAAACAGTGAACGTGCTCCCATACATGTAGTGCCTCCAAATCTTCAGCGCGAACACCACTGTAGCAAGTTCCAGATCATGCGTAGGGTAGTTCCTTTCTTGAATCTTAAGCTGTATCGAAGCATAAGCCACGACCTTCTATGCTACATCAGCATGCATCCTAAACCCTGGTGTGAAGCATCGCAGTAAACCTCGTAAGGTTCTTCCGGTTGAGGTAAAACAAACACAGGCGTTGTCGTCAAAAGCTCCTTCAACCTCTGAAAACTGGATTCGCACTCTTCCGTCCAAGCAAAAGGTTGATCCTTCCTCGTGAGTCGTGTAAGTGGTGCTACAATCTTCGAGAAACCTTCAATAAATCTCCGGTAGTAGCCTGTTAATCCAACAAAACTTCGGATATCTGTCACAGTCATCGGTTGTTCCTATGCTAACACGGCTTCAATCTTGACTGGATCCACAGCTATCCCGTCCTTAATTATCACATGCCCAAGAAAGTTCACTTCTCTAAGCCAAAACTCACACTTGGAAAGGTTAGCATAGAGTTGCTTCTCCCGAAGAATCTGTAACATTTGGCGTAGATGCTCTTCATGTTCTTCTCTGCTTCGCGAATAGATTAGGATATCGTCTATGAACACCACCACAAACTGGTCCAAGAATAGGTGAAAAATCCTGTTCATGTAGTCCATAAACACTGTCGGCGCATTCGTCACTCCAAATGGCATCAGTAGATACTCGTAGTGACCATATCTTGTCCTGAATGCTGTCTTGGGAATATCCTCTTCCTTCACTCGAATCTGATGGTAGCCAGACTTTAAGTCGATCTTTGAAAATATCGTGGCTCCTCGTAGTTGATCCATCAAATCATCGATACGCGGTAACAGATACGGATTCTTGACAGTAACCTTGTTGAGCTGACGATAATCCACGCACAATCTTGATCGTCCATCCTTCTTTTTCACCAATAGTACTGGAGCTCCCCATGGTAACACGCTCGGTCGTATGAACTGCTTCGACTCCAAGTGCTCGATCTGAGACTTCAACTCTTTCATCTCGGCTGGAGACATCCGATAGGGCGCTATCGAAATCGGTCCTGTCCCCGGAAGCAAATCGATGGAGAATTCAATTTCCCTCGCTGGTGGTAGACCTGGCTCGTCTTCAGGAAAAACATCTGAGAAGTCACACATCACTGGGATATTCTTCAACTCGATCTCTTGAGAAACTCCTGAACTAGCCAGATACATGTATTCTCTAGTTCCCTCCTTCAAGGAAACTCTGATATGTGCGGCAAAAGGTAGTTGGAAACTCCAAGTTCGGGAAAAATTACTGCTTTTTGGGCACAGTCAAAAAGGACATGGTGGTAAGACAACTAATCCATCCCGAGGACAACATCTAGACCCTTAAGAGGTAAACAGATCAAATTAACAACAAATTTCCTCCCTGAATGACCACCACACATTTAAGGCATGCAGTGTTGGCAACCAAAGTCTTAGCAGCTGGAGTAGTAACTACTAATTTGAAGGATAAGGGAGTCACAGACAATTTTAGGCGGTCTACGCAATCCAATGAAATAAAAGAATGGGTTGCATCGGAATTAAACAGAACGGATAAAGATTTACCCTCAATCTCACAGTCTCCCTGAATGAGATCATCAGCCTGCTCCACCTCTTCGCCGCTCATATAGAAGACTCCACCCTTGGCCATCTGAGTTTTCCTTTAGTCTTGGCCGCATTCACCACTAGTTCAGCCTTAGGTTCTTGACAGTCCCTAGTGAAGTGTCCTGGCTTCTTGCAGTTGAAGCACACATTGTCCCCTTCAGTGCAGCTGCTCGCATAATGCCCCGGCTTGCCACAACGGTAACAAATTACTCCGTCGCTAGTCTGACTCCCACCTCTTGCATTTTGAGCCATCGGACGGTACTGTCCCTTGTTGTTGCTTCCCTGAGGTCAATTGTATGGCTTCTTCTATTGTTTCCCCTTCTGATTAAATCTCTATCCTTGATTCTGGGGTCTCACAGGTCCACCAGCACTGCTCCTTCTTTTGTTGTTTCTCATAACTTCCACTTCAATACACCTGTCAATCAACTCCTAAAGGTTCCGAATTCTTAGAGATGTCACAGATTTCTGGATGTCGAACCTCAATCCCCGCTGAAATCTCTCGCTTAGCCAACTCTGGTCAGCCCGGTCACGGAAAGGACTAAAGTACCTTGCGAGTGATACAAACTTGACAGCATATTCTGACACAGTCATGCTACCTTGATGTAGTCGGAGGAATTCTTGCTCTTTTTTCGCTTGTGCAGTATCAGGGAAATACTTGTCCAAAAATTTCCTGCTGAAAATCTCCCAAGTGATCTCCCGACGCTCCGCTGTCAATGTCTGCTTCATTCCCTTCCACCAGTACTCGGCATCTCCCAGCAATAAGTAAGATGCATAGTTCACCTTGACATTCTCTGGGCAGTGGAGTGCCTCGAAGATCTTCTCTATTATCTCTTGGATCCATAGGTCAGCCTTGTCTGGATTCGGCTCACTGTAGAACTTCGGTGGATCATGCTTATGGATATCGGCCAATCCTCTAGCCTCTGCATTTCTCTCCACCCTTTCTTTGTTCTTTGTAGATTGTCTTTGGTTCATGGCCGCGATCTATTGAGCCATAGCGATGGGTGTTAGTCGCGGTCGATTGTTGAGCCATAGCTGCTGCCATCTCCATCATCGCTTGAATCGCTTTCTCCATGGTAGGGTTATCAGGTCCGGCTGTAGTATCTCTGCGAGGTGGCATTATAATCCTACAAAGTCCAAAAGCCTGTCAGAACCTCATAATCAAGTGATGTGCTAACACACATTGCTTCAATCAAGAAACAATTCAAACAATTGGCAAGCAAAATTTGCTTCACTAAACAAACAATAACAATACAACATAACTAGGTACCCGACAACATAACCCGACACGGTGACCAGCCTAGTGCTCCCTATGCATAGTCCGGTTAGAATCGAACTGCTTTGATACCACTATTGTAACGACCCATTTTCGGACCGCTACGAGTCTAGGATCAACCATACATGCGACGCACTTTTTAAATAGTACTCTTGTGTCCTTTGGAAAAGCGGTACTTTTTTCTTTTTATATAAATTCTTCCGCATAGCATACTCAGAGTAGCCACAGCGTTTTGAAACATGATGCAATCTAGACACAAGACAAATGCACTGAAAATACATACACATATATATAAACAAGATAGTCATAACAGTGCATACAAAATATAAGCTGTGCAGAAATATGTACAAGAGAATAAACCTAAAGTATGAAAACCCTCGTGAGAGCAATCATACCCCGAGGGTACTCCCGGTAGACACCCACGCAGGGGGCTGCTCCAAAAGTATGCCACCAGTCTACCCAGCTGTACACAAAAGACAATAATCAAAAGCCCGACTGGTCACTAAACAGACCCCACAGTCAACCAAAATACAAACAAGCAGACAGACAGTCATAGCAGCTAGAGGTAGCTATCCACATCCTCAGACAGATTCTCCTCGTCATCATCCTCCATCGGGTCATTTGTATCCTCGCTGGTCAACTCTATGAAAGGGACCGTAGCTGGTATACCCTCTGGCATGTCCTCCTCTACCAGCACCTCCTCAAGGAATCCTGCGCCGCTACATCCTACATCACCGCATTCTCGGCATATAGGTGAAAGATGTCCCGGTGGGGTAGGTGTCCTGACAATCATAGGGAAAGCCGGCTCTGCCTTAGGCTCAGGCTTTCCCAAAGAACTCGGAGTAGCTGCCGCTTGAGAGGTAGAAGCTCCAGCAGTCCCACGTCTGATCACGCTCTTTCGAGCGGTCCTTCGGATCCTTGCTCCTCTGGGTAGGGGTGCATAACGGGTAGTAATACGCCTCAGAATCTCAAGAGATCCCTCCGGCGAAGAAGATAAAGCTGGCATCGTCCGCTCTCTCTGAATGCTACGCCAAGCATCCACAACCTGCATCATCCTAATGGGAAAGCTAATTGTCCATCGGGAGGTCTCCTGCCTCAACACCTATCTGCCAACTCTGAAGGTCTGAACAACGTCTCTGGTATATACAACTCGATGGGAGATGGGGTCGAACTCCATCGCTGAGGGTGCCTCGATGTTTGGAAAATCAAACACGATCTCCGGCGATGTCGTCATCGCCGGTATCACCAGTGTCTTTGCCATCGCCTGGGTTGCCATCATCGGTTGAATGAACCATGGGAAAGGGTCAACTTCTTAAATAATCATAGAAACTGCAAAACATAGAACAAGAAATAACAAATGCGAAATGCCCCATAATACAACTCAAGACTCTCTCCCAAAACACTCTCTGAGATTTCCGGAAAGTAACGCCGATTCATCCACTGAATACCAGCCATAGCCTTGGGCTCTCCTCTCACCCTAGGACATTCAGCTCAGGTTCCTTGACCTTACGACGCCTAGCTAACTTTACCAAAAAACTGGTCGTAGCTTTTTAGGGGATCGTAGCACCGTAGTTTAATCGGCTGAAAGCTCACAAACGTCACGACAATACTTCCACAACACCAATGAATGTATCAACTTATATGATAATTCAAGAAGCATAATCAAATAGATATTCAATCTCATATTAAATAAATATTCAATCAGAAACTCATTACAATACAACTCAGTTCAACAATACATAGCAAATCAATCCAATCAAGTCTTATCGCAACGATCAGCACACAATTCATCCCTCTGCAACGCAGTGGAGTTAACAGAGAAGAAAGCAAACAAGTGTGGGGGGTTGGGGACAGCTGCCAACCTCTTGCAGACAAGCCCACTAAATAATCAGTATAGATATCAGACAATAAAACAAACGAAGGGGTACGAGACCCTCAATTCGAACCCTGACATTCTTAGACTTCTTCGCTTTAAGACTTAAAATTAAATCCTATGCAATATCTAAAGTTGCCCTTACCAAACTCCAAGCCTCGCGTCCACGTACTCCTCGATTCTATGTCGCACGATCTCAGATCACTCGAGCCTATTACACAAAGCAAACTTAGCACAACTCTAAGAGCGTAGTTCTATAATCTTAGGCACCTAAACTTAACCATTTTTCCTAACCAACATTCACATTTAGAACATAATTTGAAATAATAGTTTTCAAATAATTACATACACTTGAAAAATTAAGAACTAATTCAAGAATCAAATTTTAAAGAGTAAGAAATCATATTCTTGAAAACTTAAAACATAAACATCATTATTATTCAACTCTTTTCTCAAATATTAACACCAAGGCTCCACTTGGTACCTTGGGTGTTAAGGAACCCAATTACCTTATGTGCTTCATTGCCTTAAAAATCTCAAAACAAGTCCAAATGCAATCAAACCTTTTCCTAAATTTTCCAAAGCCCACAAACATAATCATACAACCATCATAAACAAGTTTACAAAATACTTTTCCTTCCACGTATCCTATATAGCCCGCGGCCATCATCAACAAAAATAGGAGACAAGTTGCAAAACTACCAAACCAACTAAATAACATCCTTCCATAGTCCAATTTTTCACAAAACAACAATCTAACTCACAAACTAAAGCTCAAACAAAACCAAACACAATTTAACCTCCTTTCAAGAATAGGTTTTTAAAAAATTACCCAAACAAAGTTTTAGTTCCAAAACTATAACTAAAACAACAACAACAACAACAATTATGCTAGAATCATCAATTAATTACATGCTTCACCAAATAAATCCCACCAATCCCTCTTTTCAAGAATAGATTTCCATCACAAATAATACCCAAACAATTTCTAATCCCAAAACTTTTAACCAATACAACAACAACAACTTCAAAGAGGCTCAATTAACCAATTAAATTCTTGATTCACTAGGATCACAGTTTTCTCCTCTTTTTCCCCTTAGGGTTTCACCTGAGGGTTCCAAGAATTGGGAATATGGTGCTCATATATGTAACACCCCACCAAGCACATACCGGCCTTTGGCCCTCTGCAACGGTGAGCGTGCCACTCACAGGACTTCACCATTCCTTTAAATGGTGTTTTTGCACTCCGGGGGATTCGAACCCATGCCCAAACGAATATAGGCCTTTGGGAAGTATCCCCTATCACCATCTCAACTATAGTTGAGTTGGTGTTAGTGGGATGCTTCCCGTAGCCTTTAAGCCACTGGGTGCGGGTTCGAGTCCCACATAAGGGAAAAACCCCAGATGTGGCTGCGGGAGTGTCCTGTGAGTGGCACGCTCACCGTTGCAGAGGGCCAAAGGCCGGTATATGCTTGGTGGGGTGTTACAACATACTTCATTGATCACAACCAAGCATAAATCAAACACAAAACAAGTCATAAAATCAAGAAAGGAAAGAAAAAGAACTACCACATCTTCCCTCCTTGTGGTCGCGGCCTAGGGGCTGTTTTTGGGGAAGAAATGGTGCTCTCCACTTGTTTAGATGATGAAATAGATGATGGTGGAGAGAAGAAGAAGTAACTAGCAAGAATAATGAAGAAAAGAGATGGAATAGCTCAAGAATGGAGGATGGAAGCCATTGATGTTCTCAAGCTCTCTTTCTCAAGAAATGAAGAAGAAATGAAAATGTGAGGGTTAGAGAGAGGGGGCGCAGGTTTGGGGCTGTTAAGGGGGGTGGGTTTCAATTTTTTTATCACTTAAAAAAAAATAATACTAGGCTAAAAAGGATTTAAGGAAAGGTAAAAAAAAACTAATCACCCATTATGTGACACCTTTCATAAAGCAAAGATGCTAATCACATCAATTAGACTAACCCATCTAATCTCACATCTCTCATGATTACCCTGTAATTCTAGAGTCTTGGGGTTGCTAAAACACGGCGTCGAGTAATCGCATTACCGATTAATTTTCTGCCGATTAATTCACGAAAATTAATTTACTGAAAAATTAATTCACCGCATGAAAATAAATTATCATAATTAATAAAAACAATCTAAAACACTCACAAATAATCACAACAAGTTACGATTCGATTTTCATCGAAATCGGGGTTCGTTTAAAATTTTATCTACGGCAAAACTGACCAGCGATTAGAAATGCGACGAAACTTCGTTAGAACTTTCGACGATATTCGAACCATGAATTAATATAAAATATTAATTCTCAAATTCAATTTGATCTTGATTTAATTAAATCACTTGCTTAGCGAACAAGGAACTGCTTATTATAGCATAAATACGACATAATATACTATAATAACGATAAATAATGCATCGCGAAAAATACGGGTGTTACAAATACCCATATATAGAAAGGGTCATCTTCCTATACAAAACTTAGAATAGAAATGGCATTTCATCCTAACACAATATCATGTTAACATCATGCTCAAATAATTAACAACACAAAATAAGGATTCACCACCAATATATAATATTGTTTATTCTACATGTCAATGCAGATTATTCCGGAATTCCAGCAATAACACCTGCCCATACACAAACACAAGAATAAAGTATGCATGACAATGCACTACAAACAAATCACTTCACCAAATCATATTTCTCAATAACATCAACTCCAAAACAACTTTCCACACACAAACACATAGCACATATAAGCACAAATTGGAAGATGCCATAACCTCAAAGTTTTCCTTCCAAGCTAACGTCACAATACTATCACAAACTCGACCACGTACACACCCACGACCTCTACAGCCCTAAAACAACAACACTAGGGTTTTAGAAACAATTTCTAAACCACCAAAATAATACCTAAGCCATGGTTTTACAACCAAACCCTAGGGTACACAACTATAAAATTCTTCTAATTTAAAACTCACACTTAACCCACTAAAAACAAAGTTAAAAAAAATATTTTTCAAGTTAAAGACAAGATTCTTCACAACTTAACAACAAGAAAACTTTTAATTTTTAAATTAACCAAAACCAATTTTTTTCAACCAAATCAGCGATTTATCTTCTAAAATACCTAATTATCAAACTACTAACATTTAAACCAAATAAAACTATAAAATCAACATCAAAACCCTAGGTTTACCCACGGTTTTCAACTCCTAAAAACAACCCAAAATTTTTCTTACTTTTAAACCTTTTTCAACAACAAATTTAACATGAAAACTCAAAGACTTTATCACTAAAATTTCTAAGACTCCACCATCTTTGAGAACATAAAAAATTACTCTAAGATTTAGGTGTTTTGTAGTCTTAAATTACTAAAACAACTTTTAAACAGCTTAAACTAAACCTAAACTTTTCCAAAAGCTTCAAAACTATAACAACAACAAAATCCTAAAAAAAATAAAGGATTTGAACTAAAAAATCTTCTTCTTTTTCCTCCTAGAGCTCACGGCCTGTAGGGCAAAAATATGAGGAAAAACTTTCAATTTTCTTCTTCATCAAAACATCAACAACAACAAAAAATCACTTAGGAAATCAACGAAATCATTCCCTAAACTTTCTCATTTGATCATAGCATTAGGAGCTCTTGAGAAAGGATAGATTAATTCTTTGTTTTACCCCAAAATCATCACCATTTTAAACATCAAAATTTAGAAGAAAAAGAAAAAAAATCTTACCCCCACAAAAGCTTGAAGCTCACGGCCTCAATGAGGAAAAGAAGGAAGGAATTTGCTTCTCAAAGTTTGATCAACTCTCACACACTCACACACACTATATCTCTCAAGATTTAAGCAAAGATTTGGACTAGAATTTGAAGGAGAGCTCACGGCTCTAAGGAGAGAAAGAAAGGAATTTTTTTCTTGCTTTCTTACTTATCAACACCAAAACCTTCATCTAAGTAAAAAAAAAAAAATGAAATGGAGGGTTTTATGAGGGAACGATGGTCGGTCCTAGAAGGGAGAGAATGGGAGGTTATATCTCAAAAATTTTACTTGGCTAAGATTGAGTTTAGAGAAAAATATCAAGCCTAAGTCAAACTTTCAACCAATCACAAATTAACACCTAAATCTAATTATAATGATTCACTACTCTAATTTATTTTTTTACCACATAATTTTTCATGACTCACCCTAATCATGATAACTCATCATGCTAGGCATCCCAAATAGAAAATTCCATGTGTCGCATTTCCGCTTTGTCATGTAAATTAGTTACCGAAAAATTAATTTACCCCGTGACTAAGAAATTATTCACGAATAATTTATTCACCAATAAATCATAAATCTAATTTATAACAGTCATATAATACCACAACAAGTCATGATTCAATTTTTGTCGAAATCGGAATTCATTACAAATTTTATTGCGGATAAAAATTATCCGACGATTCAAAATACGTCGAAACTTTGTTTAGAATTTTTTGACGAACTTTGAACCATGAATTAATATTAAATATTAATTCTCAAGTTTAATTTTATTCTAATGAAATTCACTTACTTTATTAATCAGCAAAAATACACGTCACCGTGTCAAACTAAAAACTTACAGAAAAGTTTATTGATGAATTCACATTAAAAGCAGCATACGTCTATGCTGTCTATTAATTTGAATTGTCATCAAATTTAGAAATCATTAAAATAATTTAACACGGTTCCTCATACTTTTAATAAGTCATCAAGGTGATCAATCTCTACGACTTACCATTAAGTATTCGGGATTTTATTGCTAAAACAATTTTTTCTCAAAAATGGAGGTGTCACAGTTTACGACAGAATTCCAGGTCGTAGTTCAAACTATAAATTAGTAATGATTACTAATTCCAAATTTTCTTATCAACTTGATTTTAATCAAATAGTGGAATTATTAACAGAAAAGTCGCATTAATTATGACAGAAAATAGACAATTAACAACTAGCTAAACATCAAAAATTAGGGTGTTACATTGTTATTATCATATGATTTGCATATTTGTTGTTTTATATTATTGTTTTGGAAAGATGGCCCTTTCTATTCAGCAATTCTCATGGACGGCACCCCAGATGATGGTACAAGCTGGAGAATAATAGTTACTCGAGGTCGGTAAGCGGTGCGGAAGAGGACTCCATCCGAATACTTCTTTGAAGTCATGGTTTATGAGACTTACTGTGGAGATCAATAAGCGTTGTAGGGCTGACCAGCTATAGGAGTCTCTATTTGAGTATTCTTCTCTGTTGTATTATGCGTATTGTAATTTTTCGAAAACCTGGATCGCCTTCGTGTGAATATGTATATATTCAGTTGCATGATTATTGTGTTGTTAATTGCACATCATGTTTTGAGACACGCTGCAATACTCTGATTGCTGTTTTGAAAAAGGTGTCAACAGAAAAAGAAAAAAGAGTATAAACCCATATTTTGCGAAAACCATGCAAGCAAAGTATTGTCATCAAAAGCATTCCAACATTTAGAGGTTGAGTTAGATTAGTAGCGCTCCGAAAATTGGGGTGCTACAAAAATGTTACCTTGTTAGAACTCGATGATGGGATATCTTCGATAGTGAGAGATCTCTTTGAAGTGCATACTTCAGAAGTTCCTTTCTTTGCTGAAATTATTTTCTTCCCCTGATTCAAATACAAATGTTCAATGGGCACCATAAAAAAGGTGTTACAAAGTTAACCAAGTCAAGACCTTGACAAACTTGACAGAAGGCGCAGTCGAAGAACTCAGAGAAACTGAATCTTCTAACAAAGAATCATGTTGTTAAGAGTTTTAACACCCCGAAATCCAGGCACTACTTACGAGACAAAAACCACAAGTATGAAATAGTTTTGATACTGTTTGATAGAAATCACGGTTAAATTTTTTTTTTATAAAACCCTTTCGCAATGATAGAGTAAATACAGCGTTGACAGAACATGGCATACAAAAAGAATAAAAGGAAATACGTCTGGAATACATATATAAAATCCTGAGGCAATACATCCTACAAGGTTTTACAAAATACAACATCAAAATAGGAATACATCTGACATATGAATTTCCTATAAGAAATACTCATACCTCTGAGGTACTCCCGGCAGACACCTACACAGAGGGCTGCTCCAAAAGTAGAGCCTCACTCGACTACTAAACTACTACAAGTACAGACATAATCCCAAAATACAATAGACAGACTCCGATATAAGAAACACTAAGCTGATCAACACGATAACTCAAGCAGCAGGGGCGGCTATGTGATCTCGGTCTGCCTCAAAATGAACTGCCAAGGGCGGTGCCTGCCGCTCATAGAGGCCCTCCTCCTTGTGACACCCTAAACCCCGTTTCGAAAATCGTTTAATAAAAGAAAAAAGGTAAACACGTCAATTTGCTCTTGATTCGGTAAACTGAATTAAAAATATAATAGTCATTGCGGGATGAAAATAAATTATCTATTTTCCAGAGGAGGTAACGATAAATAAAAATTGAATTAGATATAAAAAGGATCAACAGATAAATCGATGAATAAATCGAATTCAGACATCATTCAGTTTGAAAGTATTGCGTAATAACTAGCATGGTAAGTATTTTTCTTTCAAAGATCTTATTTGAACTTGTGAAATAAAAATAAAACCAAACGACCTACGAACCCCCAAAGAAAAAATAAAACCTGTGTCACATAGTCTCAGAGCTTCACTTAGCCCAGCTTACACAAGAGCGACAAAATACATGAATGACTCAACGTCTCAATAAGAAAAATATTTGAAATAAAACCATAAAAGTTCTCCATAAGAAGCCTTCACAACTAGCTACGTGTCCTGGTATTAGTAGTGTCTGCAATTGAACATAGAAGAACAAGAGACAAACAACCACAGAGGGGTGAGTACGTTGTAGTCGAGTTGTAATGATATTTAGAGAGAAAGGTGAATAAATAATATATTTATATACGTATACAGGTATATGTATATTTACACACCACACTATAGCAACCAATTCACATAAGGTAGTAACAACGTCTCATAACATCCACGAATACACGCAGAAAAATTTCATTATTACTCATAGTCACATAATTATCAAAAGAAAATAATGCAGACGCTAACGACACTACTTCTTATGAATGTGGTACCATCTACTACTCTGGGAAGTCTCCTAGGAGTACATATTTAGTTTATTAGAGACCACCTCGCGGGTGATTACTCTATTACCGCATACTCTCGACTAGGGATGATAATGTCCGGTGACGGTCAGGGTAGCTAAGTCGATAAGTGGTCCCCGGTCAAGCGCGACACTCAAACTATCGGGGAACACAAACTCGGCTTCTCACCCTCTAGGCCGAGGTGTTGCCGCTGAGCTCACTCATATTGGCCTCCACCTTTCATTTCAATAATGCTTCCCCATCCTATTACAAGGGTTGTATGACAAACAAACACACAAGGTCGGGTTTCCTCCGAGCGTCATAGTTCAATTTTTCATCGATAATCCATCATGGCCCGTATGGCTAGGATCATCTCACAAGGAATGACTCAAGTCCCATTATGGCTACTAATAGCTAGGGACTTGCATACAAAGTCATTTATCCTTTCAAGGTCATTGCCACAAGTGTGGACTTTTCACAACCATCGTCACAAAATAACAAGTGGATCAAAGAATAAATCATAGGGAATCTACGACTTGTCTTAAAAATAATTATTTCTTAATCATGTAATTAAAATCTGCAGAAAACATAACAGAAACAACAACGACACGAAAACAACAGCAAAAATCGCACAAAAACAGAAACTGCACAGCACAACGTAAATTCTGCAGAAAACAGAAGCAACAAACAGCAACAGAAACAGAAAACAGTAACTGCACAAAAAAATACAGCAAGCCAACGAAAATTCTGCAGCAGAAAATTCTGCAGCGACAGAAACAGAAACTGCACAAAATTACAGTAAGCAGAAACTGCACAGAAACAGCGACAGAAGCTGGACAGCAACGCTACGTTGTTTTTTTCTTTTTAAAAACGTTTTCGTATGTTTTCGCCCAATTTTCTTCGATTCTAAAATTTCAACTAACAATATCCATAAAATAGCATCTATTTTAATCATTTATATAATCTCAAAGCGTAATTCATTGATTCCAACATTGAAAATCATCACCAAAATTAACGAACATGTCAATTTAGTGCTCTAACGATTCAACCACATTCTAGGCATCAAAACAGAAATTTTCTTAGCACTTGAAACATCTATGAACAGCCATGGCAGCCACATAATTTATTCAAAACAGTAATTATATCGTTTATAAACATTTAAAACAGAATTTTTCCAATCAATTATCAAACAACGGGGTTCAAGGACAACCCCTTCACCTATTCCCTCAAATATCCTCAACCTCAATAATCTCCCCCCCTTACCTTTGTGTCTTGCGAAATCCCCTTGTTGAAGAGGGATGATGATGACTCCGAACCAAACCTACGATGAGTTTGCTACGAATAGAAAAGAGGCCATAAGAAACATTGGAAATCCCCAAAACTCGAAATCTCTAGGATGCGAAATTTAGGAAGGAAAAGAACCATGACTTACCCAATTTCTGATGAAGAACAAAGATGGGGTTGCTCCTAATCTTGGTGGCCGAATTATGCAAGAGAGGAAAAATGTGGATTGCTTCCTTCAACCTTGTGTGGCGCTAGGGTTTAGAGATAGGAAGGAGAAGAAACAAATGAATCCAATTGAGAGAGAGAGGGCTGGAGGCGCAAGGGTTTACACCCTTCACATGCCAGTTTTTCTATTATTTGGGTTGGAGGGAGCCCATGAGTGTTGGCCCATTAGGTAGGTGGAAAAAAAATATAACCCTGCATATAAGGTGCTAGCCCAAGACATTACCACGCCCTTTTTTTTTTTTTTTTTTTAAACAACTCTCAAGAATCATTCAATTAAATTAAAAGTCTCTATTTGTGCACAAACATATAATGCAATTAATTAAAATAACTGCTACTAAAAAAAAATGAGGGTCGTTACACTCCTCCTCCTCATCCTCCACCACCGAATCCTCCTCCATATCGTCTACCACGGGCGTAATGACGTCGTCGTCACCAATGGCGTCGACAGTAGGGATATCGAGAGGTGCATCCCTAGTACTATCCTCCTCGTCGGATGAATCTATGATCCAACCTCCGGATCCACACCCTACCTGGCCACAACGAGGGCATACAGAAGGATCCGCCGAGGGAGTAGTCTCAGGGATAGGAATCGGAGACGAGGGAGTATACTCTACGGGTGATACGGATCTAGCAGGGGAACTCGACGGGTCTACAGCGGCGTGAGAAGAGGGTGAGAAGAGGGTGCTCCGACGTCCATCCTCCTGGGTCGCATGTGTCGTACAAATCTAAGGGGAGTAGCGCGTAATGCTGAATCCGTAGCCCGAGGCTCGCTGCGAAAAGTGGTCCGGCGTGGAATCTCGGACATGCCCTCGGAAGCTGAGGTGTCTCCATCAGGGTGTGCGTCTATCCAAGCAGCTACTATGCGTGCGAAGGGCACCGGAAACCGCATCACTCGGCGCGTGATCCCTATGTGTGTAGCCTGTCCGTCGGTATGCGTCGTCTCGACCACGTTCCCTGTGTACGTCACCTGGCCTGAGGCATGGTCTACCTCCTAGGCGAACGGGGCTCCCGAGTCCGGGAACTCAAATGTCGCCGTGAACTCAAATGTCGTCGTGAAAGAACCACGGGCAAGGGTCGACTTCTTAACAAGACATAAATAATGACAACATATACGAATAGGCAAGCATAACACAATATCATAACGAATAGTCCACAAAATAAGATGCATCACAAATCCCTATTTGTCAGTCTATATGCCAATGCACATGATTTCGGAATATCACCCTCGCAAGGGCCTTAAGAGCTCTGGAGTCCGCTACCAGGCTTTCTCAAACGCTATTCCCCGCAGGGATTTGTGCCAAGAGCAATCCCCCTGATGACACAACGCCTCGCTTTTCCGCTGATCGCCGGGCACGCGTCGCACCTAGGTCTGGGCGACTCTACGACACCTCGCTTCTGGCATCGATGTATGCATGAACAAGCAACTCTATCATCATAGTTAGTTTACCTCGACGGGATCACTCACACGGAGTGTCCGAGATCATCTATTCTTGTACTAACTCCCTTAATTAGAACCCCATATTTTCGGCTCAAGATCTCCCTTTATAGTCCTAAGTCTCTTTTCTTTAGAAAATCTCCTACTAGTTATGAAATGATTTATGTTGGAAATCCACTAATAGTTCAAAATAATTAATTTAATTATTCTAACTCTCACTTAATTCTTTTTAATGAAAAGGTGATTAGTACATTACTAATTAGGGTTTTAGAAAGATCTATTTTTAAGTGTCTCTTTGATTTTAATAAAATGCCTCTTATTTTTATTTCAAAATCCAAGATTTATTTGACGTTGATGCGACGGTAACCCAACTCACGTGCTCTCGGCACTTCCCCAAATTATCACAGTCATTTAACAATATATTCTCAAATATAGTCAATGATCACAACACAATAATCATAATCACAAGGCATCATTCAAGAAAATCATTCCATCACATTGTTCATCATATTGCCACATACGTAATTTATGCATTCACATATTACTAATATACACACTTAAAGATGTTCTTACACATAAGCATATGGATCATAAGCATGTAAAATACAAGCATATAAAACTTATGAAACATAAGCATGTAAAATGCAAGCATATAAAGCATAATCCTTAACAATATCTAAGAGTTGCCCTCACCGTAGACGCTTTCCTTCCAACGCACGATTTTGCTCTACAAGTTTACTTTCTCACACCTTCAACAAATCAAGTTATTCAACTAAGTTAGAACTCAAACTAGAGCCCTAGTTTCTACCTTAAGGCCACGGTCTCCCCTATGGAATGGTAATGAGGGGTTTGTTTCCTTTCATTATTTTTACTCCTTTGAAAGTTCAAGTCTACTAAAAAGTGTAGGTTTATTTAACTACTAAAACATTATACTATTAACACAAGACCAAAAAATGGAAGATTCACTCCCTCTAGCTCACGGCCACAAGGCCATAAAATGCCTAGATCACTCTTTCTTATTTTAAATATCCATTCCCTTTATCAACAAATTATGATAAGAGAATGAAAGTAGTAAGAAACTTGTCATGGGTTACATCCTTTCATCAAGTAGATGTTTCACCCATTCAAAGTGAGGCTCTCTTTTAGATCATAGCCCAAACAATGGAGTTTTAAAATATACATATTTCTCTCTACTCATGGTATTCAAGAAGGTAAGGAGGAAATTTTTGATTCTTACTCCCAAAATGGAGAAAGAGGCGGTCAACAAGAAGCAACAAGAAAATATTTTGTTGGTTCAAAAACCTTTTTATTACTATATTACAAATGATGTAGTAGAGTTCTTTTCTCCAAGGTTCAAAATTTTATTAACTCATTTTCAAAACTTTGATAGTAACATTAACCAATATGTTAGTTTTTAGAACTACAAAACCTAAGTCACAACTTCAAGAAATGCTCTCAAGCCTTCACATAGACCATTCATGACACATATATATATGTATCCATCTATGTTCTTGGCTTCTCATTAAGCTTGAAATGAAAAGAAAACACATGCTTAAGTAACTAGAACTTTGGAAGGAAAATGGCAATACAAGTAGTATAAAATCTTTCTTTTGCTTTGGAAGAACTTAAGTAGGGATCATGGCCAACTACTAGTGATATAAAGTGATCTTAAGAAGGAAGAAGAATGGTATTTCTCACCCAAAGGAGCTGCTGGTTGTAGCTTGAAAAAAGAATGCAAGTGCAGAATTTTTGTGACCAAAACAACTTCAATACTCTCTCCAACTACCTCACTTCTTCCACTATTTTTTTCTCAACTTAATGAAGTGAATGAGCTGAAGTTGTTGGCCTTATATAGGCCTTGAGGGCACGCCAAACTGAAGTGAAAATGGGCAGAATTTTACTTGCTCAAGTGGTTAAAAACTAGTCAAAAGATTTCATGGTTATTACCCTTGAGTTCCTCATTTCGTGCTTAGTAAATGACACAAGAAAAGTGATGGATTTGATCAATTAGAGGAGCTGATTTCCAGCCAGCAAAAGAGGAGATTTGATGTAAAAAAAGAAGGAGATTTGGTGTTGAAGTGATCTTAGGAGATGGTAGGAAAAGCTAGGAAAAGATAGGAAAAGGTAGGAAATCATCATGCATGAAATCAAGATTTTGGTGAATGATTTAGGAGTGGAATTTTCCTCAAAATCAGCTGCATAATTTCGACCAATATGGGCTGAAAAGGAGAGGAGGAAATCTTGGCCAAATCCATGGGTGCAAGCTAGCATAAAGACTTTACTAACTCTTACCATAAATGGAACTAAACTTTAACATTTAAGGTAAGTTAATCACATCACCCTATCCTTATGTCACGCTTAAAATCTAACATAATCTAATCATATATTTTCTGATTTTACTCGCCCTCTCCCTAGGGTCTCTCAGCTCCCAGTTTCGTCGCACGTTCGGTTTCACGTGTCTCGCGTCTCCAGCGCGTAGAAAATACAGTATTATAAAAAATTAAGTAAAATTGCCAAAAAAATTCTAATAAATCAGAAATATTATAAAACATCAAATTCCCAAAATATTTAAATATTCGGGTCAAATTAGAGTTTTCAATCGGGCAAAAACTTACCCGGGTAGTTCAAAACGCGATTGGAAAACGGTAGGATTTTGAACTGAAAATTTAACTGTGACTTAATATAATATATTAAGTCCCAAATATAATTTTATTTTAGTTAAATTCATCCACTTGATTAACAGCACACAAAATATTAATTATGCATATTAATGCGTAATACAAGGAATTACAATACAGTAGCGATAATTAAGCCATAGTAAAACTACCGGTGTTACAAGAGTAGTTTCATTAGAATGAAACCAATCAATAGTTTCAGAAGATAAGTGAAGGCTAAAAGGGAAAATCTACCCAAGTTTGAGCAATAGAGCCTCAAAAGGAAACAGGCTCGATCGGCCCCTCTACGTTTCTTAGTCTAAAAAGAGGGAACAGGGGAGTAGTTCTCCTTTTAATCCATTGTTCTCGAGAAACATTGGTTGATTATTTGGGCTTAAAAGGTGGCTTTTTTGTCAAAATTTGTTTTTTTCTTCCACCTTGTCTCTTAACAACAGAAGACTTATAAACCTTCTTAACTGATGATTTAGTTTCGAGAGGAGATTCCTCATCCTCATCATCTTCTTCATCTTCATCTATGTCAAGAGAGCAGCCACATACTTGTTTGGAAATTTAAGAGGTTCCTTCAAAGGTTATACTGAGGCAAGAAAGAAAATAATAAGTAAGATGAAAGTAAAGATTCGACAAGAAATATGTACTTAATACCTTGGGGAAACTAAGTAATTGAGTTGACAGCTTCATGGTTTTGTTCGAAAGGTAAAGCTAACCGATCAGCAAAAGTAACTCCATTGGTACATATTCTGCCAAGGTTGGAGTGAGAATAAAATCTTTCCAGTTCAAGGAAGTTACTAGCCTTTGTCAGT
Organism: Calophaca sinica; assembly: GCA_037113605.1. Taxonomy (NCBI): domain Eukaryota; kingdom Viridiplantae; phylum Streptophyta; class Magnoliopsida; order Fabales; family Fabaceae; genus Calophaca; species Calophaca sinica. The sequence goes on from CM073734.1 coordinate 39,976,232, forward strand.
TTACCGGGAAATGCTTCAGCCAAACCAAAGTTAGAACTAGGCAGAGGCACTAGATTAGGATAAGGATTTTTTTTAATGATTGGCTCGTCGAGTGCTAATGTTTCAATGCCTTTAAACAAAATTTTTCATCATGTGCTTGCTTTAATTTGGCTCTCAATTCATTTACATGTCAAACAATAAACTAAGGTTGTCGAGGATCCCACTTTATCTTCTAGAATTTCTTGAATGCGCGAATCTCTTTCAAGTGCTCTCCTTTGGTTTTAGCAAAGAGATCCTGATCCTGCACATATGGACAAATACACCTATTCATACATAAGTCTAAAGAAGGGTGAAATTCCTTGTAATATTGATTCCACCAATCTTCAAAATCTTGAGAGACACCATGTTGCGTAGTAAAGCTGACAAGATCAATGAGGTCCTTGCGTAAGCCATTCTTCTTTTGGATACCGTCAATATTTTCTTCTTTCATCTCATTGCAATCCAGAATAATATCATCCCTCTTGATAGTAAAAGGACCAGGAATGGATTGGAGAAGACCAAATTGGTTAGTTGTTGTGTTGGGTAGACACACAAGAGCATAATCATCGTTCGACCCAGGTAAGCCAACAGTAAAAACATGCCGAGCAAGAAAATGGGACCAACTGACGTCACAGCCCCTAGAAGATGGGTTCAAAAGAGCTTTAAACCAGTCAGGTTCGTATCTACGCTTGATAAAGGGTTGAAATCTAACCCATTTAGTCTCTAAGGAAAGAGAATGGAAAAACCTGAAGTAGTACATAAAATTGTCAATATCATCACCTAATGCGATACATGGATGTTGTACCGAACCACTGAGAAAGGCACGAAGGTGCTTCCTAGCTCAAAACCGCTCCAAATGGGAATCCTCAATTCCATCATCATTGTCGAATACATAAAGTGCGTCATCCTTGATAGCAGTCTCTTCGACATCTGTGTCTAACATAGACATAGCACACACAAAACAGATGCACATGGAGATAATAACATTATCACCATAAATTGGGAAGGTAGCAGTAGAAGGCAATACAAAGTATACCAGAAGCATATAATCAAATTATTCATAAATCTTACAGTTTATTAAAACCTAACTACTCAAACCACATATATCAGTTATCCAAGCAACAAATGCCGCTCATCGTGACCTATAAGAGCACTTTCCCGTACCCCCTATCACTCAGGTTTGGGTATCTAGGCCTGCACTCGGGATCGTTCACCAGGGACTTGAAGTACACAGTACTTATCGGGTAAGCGGGCTCTTCCCAGAACCACGACACAATAGCGGCCAAACTATTGGCCCCAATGGAATATACTGGTCCCCAGAATGTGTACCCTCAAGGTCTATACGACCTGCACTGCTACCTCGTACTCGTGCTCAAGTATTCCTGACCTCGTGCACCACGCATGGCTATAACATAGCACTAACACAACCATTACATGAAACCTCACCACTCACATGTCGCTATCCATATGATTTCATTTAGTTTTATTCTTATTTCACATTATGCATATTATAACCCCAACTAGGTCACAGTTTCATTCAGTCAATATCATAAAAACATCGTACAGTGCTATAACAAATAATATAGCAAATAAGACACATAGAGCATATAACTCAAGCACACTATCATATAAACACATATCACACTTTCCTAAGCATGTTTCTAATAGCACATATAACACATAAACTCATTTCTATACACTAAGCATGTTAAACATATATCTCAGAGCACACAATAATGTTCCTATGTTGATTTATGGATCCACGACACTTGTCCTCAAATATCGTAGACCGTAACCCCTATCCTTAGGTGTTACTGACGTCAACCTGAAGTAGGGTTTAGGTCGCTCTACGCATAAAATGTATATTAATCTACAGTAGCAATCCCGATAAAAATGTATTCTTTCTCCCACCTAGATTCCAACGCAATCACTCCGAGCCCGACGAACTCTTATAGCCTTGACCATGGACACACAAGCAGATTAATCACCTCTCTCTTATAGGACCAGGTTTTGTCCATGTCAAATAGAACACCAAGGATTGCCAAAAAATTCCACCGAGCATGGAATTGTAAAAATACAAGGCACCCACGGCCTAGGCAAACCATGGAATTGTAAAAATACAAGGCACCCACGGCCTAGGTACTGTCCATAAGGTCCAGGGTGTTCAACTTACCCAAATCCAACTTCTGGAAAGATTTATCGCGCGTTTGGTATCCAAACTTGCACCAAAACCCTAAAATACGAGGAACAATTATTTAGGGACCAAAACACAACCTGTAACACCCTGCATTTCTAGTACATTTTATATTTTTTTTAAAATGTGTTTATTTCATTGATTATGATGATTCGTAAATTTAGTGATTATGATTTCCCTATGTGCATTTGAATTGTGGAAAAATGTTGAATTGATATTTGTTTGTATTTTTAGAAAATATTAGCATTTATTTGTATTTTAGAAAATAGTGGTAATATATTATTTTATTACTTTATTTTTCTAAAATATAAGTATTGAAATATTATTTACGTGGGGAAATGTTTTGGTTAAAGGAGTGTTAAGATGGTGATTAAAATGAAAACGGGCTTCTAAAAATACATTAATATGAGTTTTGGGCCTTGTTACTACTCGCACCCCAGATTTCTGAAGCGCCCCTCCCCTGCATAACCTAACTTAACCTTCTAATTTCCAAAAAAATAGCAACGCCGCTACTATCTTCTTCTTCCCCTTTGCGAGTTCTCTCACCCTCCATGACCACCACCTCACGGCAGCTTCTCAGGTTCTGTTTTGGACCACCACAATGCCACATACACTCTCCTTCTCCTTCGCATCTGTCATGTGAGCACAACGGCAGAAAGACCCAACGTCACCGTCGCCTTCTGTGACATTTTTCGGCTAACTCCAACCGAGAAACGGAGCAGCACCACCTCCATTTTTCTCCCCTCCTTAAGCTCTACAAAACCCATCCAAGTTTCGAGCAAAATGGAAAGAAAATGCACAGATCAAAGACGGAAAACCGCCGCCTTCAAGGCCATTTTTCGGCCGACCTAGACCTCCAACCAGAAAACAAACCTAATATTCCGAATCTCCTCAGTTTCCACAACAAAACTCCTCAACCAGAGCTCAAAATGAAGTACCTTCGCTGGAGCTCCACCGTGCCGGAAATTGCCACCACCGCACTGGAGTTGCTGGCTGTGGTGACTTCTTCTTCTTTCTTGTTTGGTAAGTTGATTCCTCCCCTTATTTCATCTCAGATTTGGTTTCCCTAAATTTTCTTAAGAATCCTAACTCTGTTTTTGTTTCAATCTCAACTACTACCTCTATTTTGATCAAATCCGATTTGTATGCCCTATTATGTCTTGTGTACTTGTTTGATTTCCATTGTTTGTGTTGTTGATTTGATTGGTGTGAAAGGCCCAAAATTTCCCTCTTGGCCGAACCTTTTTCAAGGAGAAGGAGGAGACCATTGTTCTGTCGATGGTCAGTTTGCTCTGGCAGAGGCTGTGATCTTTGCTCTGGGTGACTTGGAGGCGTCAAACGATGTGGATAATTGCGAGATTTACTAAGGTGAGTGTTTCCTTTGTTTGGGGTACCCTGTGACCCCGAATGTGTACTTATGTGGATTTATTTGTTACCATTGTAGGAGCAATGGTGTGATTGTGTGTTGTATGTGAGACTTGGTGTGTGTTCATTGTAGGAGCAATGAAACCAATCGTATATTGTGTGTATGTCTTGATAATATTTTATTGAAATTACGTGCCAATTGATGACTTCGTGAATGCTTGATTGAAATCTATGGGATTAATTGTGTTATGACTCATTATTTGATTGATGCATTGGCTTGTGATAAAATGTGGTTGTGATTTGCGTGAACACATTATGTGTGGACTGGATGTGAATGATGTAATGACTATATGAGATACCTTGTTTGGTTGAGCATTGGGTAAATATGAATTACCTTTGTTTTGCACAATTCAGGAATGATATAAACTGTCGTAGCCATAATATTGCCGTGCTAGAACCTTGGGGAAGATGAGTACCCAAGTTTTATAGTTTTCTACACAAGTTGTATAGTTTTCTAAAAACCATAGAAAAATCTAGGAATATTAATTTTATCGAAACTTAATCATAACGTGTTTAACGAACTAAAAGGAACTTAGGATTAGCTATGGAATGAGTTTAGGCGATTGATGAATAAACTTGTATTTCGTATCAAATTAGACTTTGTGGATTAAGTTGAATGATAAACGTTGAGACCTTGTACTTTGAGACTACTTTATGACCACTTTGTGACTTTGTGATTACTTCGTGACAAGTTCATCGTAAGTGGCAACTACTCTGTGACAAGGTGCTTTCGGGTTACTTAAGCTCCAGGCTCCCGAGTTCGAACCTTGCAGAACGAAAAAACTCCGCAACGGGGTGGAGAAGACCGTGAGTATATCTGTAGGGTGGATAGAACCTCTGCTGTTACACAACCCAAGAACCACGAAATACTCATCACATAGCTAGAGAACAGAGGTTTCCTCCTCTGTCTCGTGGTGATTTGAAAACATTTCGGGTGTTTCAGCAAAACCCTAGCTCGTTCGGTACCTGTATGGTCCAACCGGGGTCCAAAACACAATTTGATTAGCGTTAGGAATTAAAACATAATATGAGATCCTTAAACCACACATTGATATCTGATTATAACACTATAGGGTTAAAGGTTTACCTCGGCAAAACGACAATCGGAGATTAACCCTAGAAAACATAAACGGAAACAAAGACGGTCGGATTAATGAACTGGCACTTAGAAACACGTACTCCTTGATCACCAAACCTTAGAAACTAAAAAATGGTGGATTCCTGGTCTGAGATATGGGTTAGGGTCGTGAGGAAAGAAGAAGAAAGTAAAAGAGGTGAAAAAAAGGTGAAAATGGCCTTATATAGGATTTTACCCATGCTGGGCGCGCGTCACGCACTACCTGGCGCGCGCCATGCGCCTTTCTGCTTCCCTGTGCGCTTTGAGCTGCATTTCTTCACGGTGAAGGATTCTCTCACCCAAGGCAGTCCAATCAATGTGTGCCACGTGCCAACAACTCATTGGATAAATGTTGGTCCAATTATAGAGTACCACGTGTCCCTTCTGGATAAGTCTTTAAGTTCTGACCCTTGACCACGCGCGTCACGCGTGTCCAGGGCATGCCTCACGCGCTCCACGTGCGTGTCACGCGCTATGGTCCGGTTTGTCGCGGTTTCTCCAATGCTCGTACTATCAAAAACTTGATATCCTAACACTTAAACATCATTCTAAACACATGGGACATCTAATTGACTATAGGATCAAGGTTTCAAATCCCAATTGCCCGTTCGAAAGCTCGCACTCGTGCTTATGCTTTGAGTATTAAAAACCGTAATTCCAACTCCGATTGTTCTCAAATTTTACGTGGCTTCTAAGACTCATATCTAAACCATCCAAACCATATTAAGCACTCCTCTACCTCTATCCAACCTACAAAACCTCATAACTTACATTCGTGCAAGCACGCGATCACACAGAAAATGAATACGCGACTTAACACTCAAGTACACTGTCAAATACAAGAAAGCACACTTAGGCACACATAAGTACACTTATTCACACATGATCACACATTAAGCAACGTTAGAAAATTGAGGATTTACATTACCACCCCCTTAAAAAGAGATTTTGTCCTCGAAATCACCTACTTGAAAACAAATGTGGAAATTATTGTCACATTTCCTCTTCACGTTCCCAAGTCATATAACTTGTAGTCTCATCCCATACAACCTTAACCAAAGGAATCTATTTACCACGAATTTCCTTGATCCTTCAATCCATGTTCCCCACAGGTAATGCTTCATATCCTAAGTTATCTTTTAACTGTATTGACTCGGATTCTGTAATATTTACGCAATTGAGACACATGAAACACATCATGAAGATTGGACAGATTTGGCAGTAAGGCAATGTTATAGGCTACCGGGCCAATCCGACGAAGAATTTGGAATGGAACAATCAACCTAGGAGTTAATTTTCTAGGCTTGATGGCTCCGCCAATTCCAGTCCTAGGAGTTACTCTCAGAAAGACATGATCTCCCTCTTAGAATTCTAAAAGTCTTATCCTCTTATCACTATAACTCTTCTGCCTATTCTGAGCTACTTTCATCTTCTCCCTAATCTTATTGACTTGTTCTGTAGTTTGTTGCACCATGTCAAGAGCTAACACTTGGCCATCTCTAGTCTCAAACCAACACAATGCAGTCCTATACTTCCATCCATACAGTACCTTGAAAGGTGCCATACCTATACTTGAGTGGAAACTGTTGTTATAGGTGAATTCCACCAGAGGCAGAAACTCATCCCAACTTCCTACGTGCTCCAACACGCAAGCTCTCAACATGTCTTCTAGGGATTGGATTGCTCATTCTGATTAACCATCCATTTGAGGATGTTAAGCTGAACTCAATCTTAACTTAGTCCCTAAAGCTCGTTGCAACTCATTCCAAAATCTAAAGGTAAATCTAGGGTTTCTATCACTAATAATGCTCGAAGTAACACTATGTAACCTCACTAAATCCTTGATATAAATCTGAGCTAATCTCTCCAAAGGGTATCTTTCTCCTATCAGAATGAAATGAGAACACTTAGTCAACTAGTCAATGACTACCCAGATTGCATCAAACTTCTTAGGAATCCTAGGTAGTCCCACTACAAAGTCCATTGCTATTTCATCCCATTTCTATTCAGCAATATCTAAGGATTGTAACAAACCTACCAATTTTCTATGTACTATCTTAGCCTTCTGACATACTAGACAAGACCGAACTTAGTTAGCTATGTCCTTCTTCATACCAAGCCACCAAAACATCTTCTTCAAATCTTAGTACATCTTGGTAGTGCCTAGATGGAAGCTAAACTTACTCTTATGGGCTTCTTCTAAAATGATCTTTTTAATCTCGGCATCACTAGGTATACAAATCCTTTCTTCAAACCTAAGGATACCATCACTGTCCACCTTATACTCTAGAACTTTCCCATCATTCATCAACTCCTTCATCTTTTGTAGCTGTGCAACTGTCTATTGCTTCTCCTTAACTAGCTTTAAGAATTCGCTAGTCATTACAATCTTCCCTAAGCACAACCTATCCTTATACAACTGCATTCCGAGACCAAAGTCTCTAAACTGCTCTACTAATTCTAGCTCCTTATCATCATAGCAGACACATGTAGGGATTTCCTACTCAAAGCGTCAGCTACTACGTTAGCTTTTCCTGATGGTATTGCAGCTCAAATTCGTAATCCTTTAGAAATTCCATCCATCTCCTCTGCCTCATGTTCAATTCCTTCTGATCAAATAGGTACCATAAGCTCTTATAATCACTGAATACAGTGAACTTAGCACCATAAAGATAGTGCCTCCAAATCTTCAAAGCAAAAACTATGGTAGCTAACTCTAGATCATGAGTGGGATAATTCCTTTCATGAATTCTCAACTGTCTAGAAGCATAGGTCACTACTCTACCTTCCTGCATCAACACACAACCTAACCCTTGATATGAAGCATCACAATATACTTCAAACTCTCCTAAAGGATCAGGTAAAAATAGAACAGGTGAGGTGGTCAGCCTCTCTTTCAACTCTTGGAAACTCTTCTCACATTTCTCTGACCACACAAAAGGCAGACCTTTCCTAGTCAGCTATGTCATTGGTAAGGCTATCTTAGAAAACCCTTCTATTAGCCTCCTATAGTACCCTGCTAATCCAAGAAAACTTCTAATCTTACTTACCGTCTTAGGTCTCTCCCACTGAATTACTACTTTGACCTTAGAAGGATCGACAACTATCCCTTCCTTGTTAAATACATGTCCTAAAAATTGTACTTCCTGCAACTAGAACTCACATTTGGAAAACTTGGCATATAATTGACGATCTCTCAAGATTTGAAGTACAACTCGAAGATGTTCTTCATGTTCTTCCCTACCCGAGGAGTAGATTAGATTATCATCAATAAACACAACCACAAACTTATCCAAGAACGGTATAAAGATCATATTCATGTAATCTATGAATACTGCGGTGCACTAGTTACACCAAAAGGCATAACCAAGTATTCACAATGTCCATACCTAGATCTAAAGGCGGTCTTGGGCATATCCTCCTTCTTCACTCGAATCTGGTGGTAACCAGACTTCATATCAATTTTAGAGAAAACAGTTGCTCCATTCAGTTGATCCATTAGATCATCTATCCTAGGCATAGGATATTTGTTCTTAATGGTCACCTTATTCAACAGTCTATAATCCACGCACAACCTAGATGAACCATATTTCTCCTTCACGAACAACACTGGAAATCCAATGTCAACACACTAGGCCTAATAAACTCCTTCTTTAGTATGTCATGCAATTGGTTCTTCAGCTCTTCTAACTCTGCTGGAGACATCATATAAGGTGCTATGGAAATAGGGCCAGTACTAAGGATTAAATCTATTGTAAATTCTATCTCTTTCTCAGGTGGTAATCTTGGCACATCATTTGGAAATACTTCAGGAAACTCTATTATTACAGGAATAGTATCTAAGCTAAGAGTACCCTTGCCATCCATAGAAAATAACATCACATACTTTTGAGAATCACCACTAAGTCTATCTTTACTGTCATTGCCAAATACCACACCGGATTGATCAGAAAAAGAAAGACTCTTACTAGCATAATTTAATAATATCCGGTTGGCAACAAGCCAATCCATACCCAAAATAACATCTAATTCCTACAAAGGAAGACACACAAGGTTTGCAAGAAATTCTCCATTTTCTATAATGATTGGACAGTTTAAACATACAGAAGTAGTAGTCAAAGGTTTAATAGTGGGAGTAAAAACTAATAGTCTATAAGGCAAAGTAGAAACAGACAATTTCAAATTATCTACACAATCATGGGATATAAAAGAATGCGTAGCCCCGAAGTCAAACAATACAGATAAGAGTTTACCAGATACTATGCACACACCTTGAATTAGATAAGGCGATTGAGAGGACTCACACTCTTCCAGTGGCTTGAGTTCTTGCCACCGATATACCCTCACCAGATCCAGCTCCTCTCCCAGCTTCTGCGCCTCTACCCGCTCCAGCACCAAGTCCTCTAGTCACAGACCCACTAAAGGCCCTTTATCGCACTCTACAGTCACTTTCCTTGTGTCCAGTTGAAACATGAATGATCTCTATATCCCTTCTCTGTATTCCTGACAGACAATCTCTAATCATGTGCGGACCACCGCACCTAAAACAACTCTGTATCCTCATGATGTTCCCTTCTCCGCCAGCAGTAGTAGTCTACTGTGCGGGACGATCATAAGGTCCTGACCTCCCTGGATGCGATCTACCACTATGACCCCTAGCTCTTCCTATCTGGGCACCACTTCTCTATTCACAGTCAAGAGAGATATGCCCTAATCTACCACACTGAAAACATACACAGTCTCCAAACTGGCAGTCTTTCACTAAATGCATTCCCTTACATTTAAAACATGTCTTCAAAACCTGGTATCCTCCCCGAGTGGTTATCATCAATGATTCTCGTGATTCCTCTGGATAATTATGAAGCCTCGACGGAGATCTACTCCTCATGCTAGTGTCATTTCTTATTAATCCTCCACCTCCTTCAGTCCTAGGAATCCCTCCATTCACACTGTCAGTTTTAGAAATTCTACGACGCCCTCCACTACTAATCCTTTGAGCCAAAGGTTCCTGTAAAAGCAACCATTAGCTCGTATCCATAAGATATACAACCAATATCATACAGATATAAGCATCTTTTAAACAACCGAAATAGTCATCAGTGTTTCCCAATATAGAAGCAATAGATAACTCGTGAGTCAGACACACTACCCAACTGCTAAACATAGTCGGACACCCGATGTGGGTCCAACTAGACACAACAAAAATGACATCCTAAACTTCACATCCCGGCTAAGGCTAAACTGCTCTGATACCACCAAATGAGACACCCCTTGTCCCATTAAAGTAACATTTAATTAATTAGCCGTAATCGTTTACGTCAGCGTAAATAAATACAGCGAAAATACTTATACATTTATACTATAAAACACAGCAGAATATAGCAAACATAATATACACTTACGCATCAGTATAAGGATTATGGCCCATCCATAGGGCTCACATACATTAGAGTAGCAGTCACAGCACAGGAAGCGTAGCCAAAAGATACAGTCATCCAAAATACCAACTAGAGGGTAACACGCGCCTCATGAAAAAGAGCTAACATCAAACGGAAGCTAAATAAGACTTCTAGCGATCAATACATAATTTTGTATCAAGAGCTCCCACTTTGCGATCCCCAACCACTGAAAAAGGCACAAAGGTGCTGCCTAGCTCAAAACCCATCCAAATAGGAATCCTCGATTCCATCATCATTGCCAGATACATGAAGTTCGTCATCCTTGATAGCAGTCTCTTCGATATCTGTGTCTAACAAATACATAGCACATACACACAAAACACAAACATAGGGAGATAAGAATAACATTATCACCATATATTGGGAAGGTAGCAGTAGAAGGCAATACAAAGTATACCATCAGCATATAATCACGTCATTCACAAATCATACAGTTGAATAAACGATAACTACCCAAACCACATATGTCGCCTAAGTATAGACTTGCGGTCACCAGCTATATATGGCTTGCCGTACTCCCCACCACTCAGAGTACAACTCTATGTCACAATGTACTCGTCACCACTCAAAGTAACAATTAATTGTCTAAGCAACATTACCCGCTCATCGTGACCTATAAGAGAACTTCCCCATACCCCCTATCACTCAGGGTCGGGTATTTAGGCCTGCACTCGGGATCGTTCACTAGGGACATAAAGTACACAGTCCACGTCGGGGTAAACTGGCCAACTCCCGGAACCACGACACAAAAGTGGCCAAACTATTAGCCCCCAATGGAATATACCAATCCCCAAAATGTGCACCCCCAAAGTCTATACGACCTGCACTACTACCTCATCTCGTGCTTGAGTATCTCGTGACCTCGTGCACCACCACGGCTGTAACATAGTACCAGCACAACCACTACATGAATCCTCATCACTCACATGTCTCTATGCATATGCTTTCACTCAGTTTTATTGTTATTTCTCATCATTCATATTATAACCCCACCTAGGTCACAGTCGCATTCAGTCAATATCATAAAAACATCATATAGTGCTATAACACTTAATATAGCAAATGTGACACATAGAGCATATAACTCAGGCACACTATCATATAAACACATATCAAACTTTCCTAAACATGTTTCTAATAGCACACATAACACACAAACTCACTTTTATACATTAAGCATGTTAATCATATATCTCAGAGCACACAATATTGTTCCTATATTGGTTGATAGATCCATGACACCTATCGTTAGATATCATAGACCGTAATCCCTATCCTTAGGTGTTACTGACGTTCACTTCTAGTAGGGTTTAGGTTGCCCTACGCGTACATTGTATATTATTCTACACTAGCAATCTCGGTAAAAATGTATTCTACCTCCCACCTGGATTCCAACGCAATCACTCCGAGCCCCCCAAACTCTTACAGCCTTGACCAAGGACACACAAGCAAATTAATCACCTTTCTCCTATAGGACCAAGTTCTGTCCATGTCAAATAAAACACAAAAGATTGCCTAAAAATTCAAAGCACACTAGCACGACCTATATTTCACCGGAAACACAAAAAGGCACTCATATTAGAATTAGGACAAACCATGGAATTGTAAAAATACAAGGCACCCATGGCCTAGGTACTGTCCGTAATGTCGAGGATGTTCAACTTACCCAAATCCAACTTCTGGAAAGATTTCTCGCGCGTTCGGTCCTCTATCTCCAGAGAACAGAGAACAGTTAATTAAGGACCAAAGCACATCCCAAGAACCACAAAATACTCATCACATCGCCAGAGAACAGAGGTTCTGTCCTTTATCTCATGGTGTTTGGAAACCATTTCGGGAGTTTTGGCAAAACCCTAGTTCGATCGGTACCCGTATGGTCCAATCGAGGACCAAAACACAATCTGATTAAGGTTAGGAACTAAAACATAATATAAGATCCTTATGAAGTGATTTGGTGTCACAGAGAAGAGGGGTTGAACAGTGACTTGTTAAAAATTTAACTTTCTGAAACTGACTAACTTCCTCCCAAGAGACTTCTTGGAGTATAAAAGGTTAATAAAACAACTATGTATGAACTTTCTATTGAATGAACAAATGATAGAATGAAAGTTTATGAAGTTTTGAACAAATAGTAAGATGTTTGAAAATGAGGTTCAGGTATTTGATTTTAGTAACGATTCTTAATGAGAAAGTTGTGTTTAAGTGAACTTGTTCAGAGTAAAGTTTTAATGAACTAAACATTCTGTAATGCGTAGTGCTGAAACTAAAAGAGATAAGAGATAGAAAGTTACACACAAGAGTTGTAGTGGTACACCCAACTTAGGATACTTCCACTCCTCACTTCCAGTGAGTATTTCCAATATTTTTCCAAATAGTTACACTATTTTTTAGGTCCCTCCAAGACCCAAAAGCTTACCTGATAATTTTCTTCTACAGCACTGTCAACTTTCTCACTTTAGAAACTTACACAAGTTTAGAAAGTTAACTTGTTAAACCTTCTAACCAATGCTCACCACCTTGGTAGTTTGGTAGATGAAAGAAACAAGGTTACAGGTTACAATGAAATGTTTGTGGGATTGAGTATAGCTTTGAATACAAGATATTTCATAAGGTGACAGTAAGCTACAAAACACTCAGTAAGAATGGTATCCTAGAAGTTTGTTTGCACTAAGACTGAGTGAGATGTGAGAAAGTTTGTTGACTGGCTTTGATATGCTTTCAGAGTTTCCAGCAAGCTCTCATTCCTTGAAATGGTGTTTCTGAAGACTATTTATAGTTTTCCTTCATTTATGACCGTTGTAGAGAGTTTCCTAGGTTCCTGGTAGGTACATCTGCACTGTGTCAGAAAAGTGCACTATTGTGCAGGCTTGCAGAGGTAACATGTCCAGCTTCAATGGGCAGATCCAACTTTCTATTCTTCAAACTTTCTATTCGTACTTGAGAATGATCACAGAATAGTCTTCTTCCTCGTACTGGACTTGACTTGAGTTTCAGTGTGGTTTTAATCAGAAATGTAAGTTCATGTTCCAATGCGACCAGCTTTCTTTTCCTAAGATCTTTTCAAGAGAAAGCATCTTTAACTTTCTCTTGCTGCTTGGTGAACTTTTTGAAGTCAAGCTGGAGTGTATTTTCTTTGTCAAATGGTTTTAGCTTGAACTTTCTTTTGCTTGATGTCTCATAAACCTGTCTTACACAATTTTATTCAAGTAGAGACATTTGTAGACAAAGTGATCAGAAAACATAAACTAAGATCCAAAGGTTTGATCACCACTCAAAACTTGGCATAGGGATTTTGCCTCAACAATATCCCCCTTTTTGATGATGACAAACTTTTGAGAAAGTGTTATGTTTTTTATTTAAATGCATACTCAAATAAAGATCAGGAAAAAAATTTTATGCTCCCCCTGAGTTTATGCAATCAAAAACATTTTATGATATAGCAGCATTAGAGAGTATGACACAAGCAAAATATCAGAACCTTATGTGAATTTCATTCAACAAAAGAGGGCATTAGCCCAAATGAGTGATACATTGTTTATAGGAACTGATAAAAAAGTACTTAAGCAACTAAATAAAATGGCCAACAAACAAAAGGATCCAAAGATCGCTTGGCCAAACATTCTAATCACAGACATTGCTAAGTACAGAAACAGAAACTTAAAACACTTAATACTTAATATATCTAATGCTAGTACTCCCCCTTTTGTCATTATCAAAAGAAAGGGGGAAGCCAGAGCGTATAACTACTTTGAAGGTGAGGAATCATCAGATGAGGTTGATTGTGCAGGCTCAGGTACATTTGGAAAGATCTGTGGTGGTGCAAGAATAGGAAGTTGAATGTGAGGAACAATGCGAGGGAGCACATGCTGCATAAGCAGAGTTTGATAAATATCAAACCTAGCATGTTCCTTGTTTTCTTCATTTATTTCTCCAACTTTCCAATGCAGCCAGTATCAGAAGGTTCCTTGACTTCTTGGCCAATTTTAGGAACCCCTGGTGGTGGTAGAACTGATGATGATGGAATATCAATTGATGGTTTGAGTGGGGATTAATCAAAACGCAGCATCTCAAAAATAGGACCAGCAGTGATAGAAACAGATTTGGTTGGTTTAATTGACGAGTCAAACACTGGTGGAGATGAGTACCAGACCTTAGCAACATTCTCAGTATTGAATGTGTTACCAGTTTTGGTAGGGGATTGGAAAGTACCTGGTTGAAGAGTTGATGGGAAGCTAACATTAAGACCACCAACTTCTTGTGCAATTTGTAGAATTGCCATATTAATTATGGCAGTCTTCTCAAAGTGCGGTGAATCCCCCTGAGTTTCAGCTACAGGAACAACACTCTGAATCTCCTCTTGAAAGAGTTTTTGAACTCCCTCAAGTAAGACTTGAGTTGGTGTTGAAGGAGGTGGTTCAGTATGAGGTGATGGAGGAGAAAAGGTTAGTTCAGACACCAAGGCCTTCTCTTGCCTTGCTAGTTTGAGTTATTTCTTCCTTTTTCTTTCTTCTTTTTCCTCCTTAGTGCGCTTCATTTTGGCCCTAGTGTGTTCTTTTGGACCAAGTGAAAGTTCCTTTTAGGGAACTTCCTCTTCAGCAAAATGTTCCATACTTGAAACCACTTCTTCAGCAACTAGTTCAGCAACAGGAATTGTTATCTCACCAGCTTCTTCTCCTTTTTCTGCAGTTTGCAGAGTGGAGTCATGCAACACTTCTTGAATTCCAGTTTCCTTAGGAACTTGTTTTTGCTCGAGAGCAATTTTTTGAACAACCTTCTTTGAGACAGTTTTCATTCTCTTCTTTTTGGGCACCTTCACAGAAGAACCCATTTCCTCGATAGGAACTTCCTGTTGTGCAGCAGCAACTTACTTTTCCTTAGCAGTAGTTTCTTCAGCCTCTGTAGGTAGTGTGATATTCATTTGCCTCACAATTTTGGAGTAGAAAGTTGGCCTTTCATATAAAGTATCTTTCTTTTCAAGGGGAATTTCATGGAACTTGAAGATCTTCGTTAAGAACATTCCATAGGGCAAAGCTATCTTTTCTCTTGGTGAAGTAGCAACTTGGAGCATATATCTGAGAATGACATATGGGAGAGAGACAGGAGTTTTGGTGATCATGTGGTAAATGATGATCTGATCAACAGTGTAGACCTTGTCTGAACTCCCTCCTCTCGCTGCCAAGTGGTGAATAACCATACTTTGAAATACCCAAGCCAAACCCAGAAGGTTGGTGGGTGTGAATTCAGAAGAAGGGTTGATAAGAAGTTGATTTCTCACATCATCCTTGGAGAGTTTTGCTATCTCCACCCAATCATTGTCGTATACCTTATTACCAGCATAAGGAATTTCAAGCACATCTCCAATACTCTATGGAGTGAGTTCGATTTTTTGATCCCGAACAGTACTTGTTAACATGTTCATTTCTTTGTTGCTTTTGAGATTAGAGTAGAAGACCCTATCCATTGAAGGGTAGATGGGTTCAGCAAGTTGAAGCAAGTCAGTCCATTTCTGTGCATCAGTGTAAGGGAAGAAGTTCCATCCATGATCTGTGAGTTCATGGAGAAGATAGATCCTTCCAAGCAGAACTGACTTCTTTTCCCACTTTTCTAGAAACTTTTCCAGAGACTTCGTTGCCTTCTTTTCCTTCTTGGAATATTTTGTCTCTTTTCCTTTTCCCTTAACTTCCTCTTCAGAAACCTTAGAAGGTTTCTCACAAACGATAATAATAGCTTTTTTGGTTTTTTTGGTTGATGGATCTGTCTCCTTCATGGTTAGAGAGATGTAAGAGATACGTGAAGATCTTCAAGGAGGAGTAGGGGAAGTATGTTGCTTCTGTTGCATTTTGGAAACAACAGAAGAATGTTCGGGTTAATCAAGAGTGTAATCAGGGATTTTATGTGGTGGTTTCTCTTTAGAAGTTAGAGAGTAGGCTGCACTCTTGCATCTAACCGTGATGATGAATGTTTAGAGTTAAAAAGATAGAGATGGGTGAGCAAGAGAAGATTGTGAAAACATGAGAGGGTTAATCGACTCAACTATTTAAGACAGGAAACAGGCAGTTGCAGAAGTTACCGTTAGAAAGAAACCATTGGGGGAGAGAGAGAGAGAGTTATTTGAACAGTTTACAGAAAGTAACCATTAGAGAGGAGGTTTACTCTGCTGATAGCGTGAAAGAGCCGTTGAGGCTCATTTGTCAAAGTTAAAAGAAGCTAAAGAAAAATAATAAATAACATAAAAAATAACTAACTCAACTAACATAATTTTTCAAATAATAAGAGAAGGTTTATAGAAAGTTTGTAACCAAAAGTTAGTAGAAAGTTTAAGAGATAGCTAAGTGAATGTTCGAAAATCAAGGTGACTTGATAATATGCAACTTGCTTTTGATAAACCTGAAGCTTTCATCAACAAGTGGTTTAGTAAAAATATCAGCTAATTGATTTTTGGTGTCAACAAAAATCATTTCAACTTCCTTTTTCTGAACATGATCCCTAATAAAATGATGTTTGATATCAATATGCTTAGTTCTAGAATGTTGAATGGGGTTATTTTGTTAGCTTGATGGCACTAGTATCATCACAATAAATTAAGATACAGGGGTACCTTATAGAGTAATCTTCAAGTTGATTTCTTATCCAAATAACTTGAGAACAACAAGGTGAAGCTGAGATATACTCAGCCTCAGTGGTAGAGAGTGCAATGGTTCCTTGCTTCTTTGGACCAAGAAACTAGAGCCTCTCCCAAGAGTTGGCAGGATCCACTTGTACTCTTTCTTTCAACTTTATCACCTGCGAAATCAACATCACAATACCTAACTAGATCAAAATGAGTTTTTCTTTTGTACCAAAGTCTAAGATCAGTTGTGCCCACAAGTTATCTGGAAATCCTCTTTACTACCACCAAATGTGACTCCTTTGGGGAAGTTTGAAATCTGGCACATAAACCTACAGCAAAAGCTATGTTTAGCCCACTAGCAGTTAGATATAACAATGAACCTATCATGCCTCTATATTCTTTCTCAGATACATATTTACCTTCTTTATCCTTATCAAGACTAGTATATGGATGCATAGGAGTAGCCATAGGTTTGGCTTCATTCATTTGATATTTCTTGAGAAGGTCCTTCACATATTTTTCTTGAAAAATAAATATACCTTCCTCAAGTAGTCTGATTTGTAAGCCAAGAAAAAATCTTAATTCACCCATCATGCTCATTTCAAACTCACTTTTCATAAGTTTACTAAAATCTTTGTACAAACTTTCATTTGTTGGCCCAAAGATTATATCATCCACATAGATTTGAACTATAAGAAGTTCATTTTTGTAAATCTTTCTAAAAAGAGTAACATCAATTTTTCCTCTTGAAAATCCATTTTTGATCAGAAAGTTACTCAATCTTTCATACCAGGCTCTAGGAGCTTGTTTCAGTCCATATAAGGCTTTAGAAAGTTTAAAAACATGATTGGGTTTCTTTTGATCAATGAATCTAGGAGGTTGATGGACATAAAATTCCTCATTTAAAAACCCATTTAAAAAGGAACTTTTAACATCCATTTGAAAAAGTTTAACATTCTTATGATCAGCATAGGCAAGTAAGATTCTAATTGCTTCCAAACGAGCAACAGGAGCAAAGGTTTCATCGTAGTCTATACCTTCCTCTTGATTATATCCTTAAGCAACAAGTCTGGCCTTGTTCCTGGTGACTTTGCCATTTTTATCTAACTTGTTTCTAAAAACCCATTTTGTGCCAATTACAGATTAATGAGTTGGTGCTGGAACCAGTTTCCAAACTTCATTTTTCTTGAATTGAGAAAGTTCCTCTTCCATGGCTTCTATCTAGGATGAATCTTGAAGAGCATCATTTATGTTCTTAGGCTCAGTTTCCGATATGAGGGCCATGCTTGATGATCCCTTTTTGAAAGACATTCTGGTTCTAACTGGTTCTGAGGTATCCCCAATGATTTGTTCTTGAGGATGATGTACTACAATCTTCCAGCTTTGAGGCATGTCTAGACTCTGGGAATTTTCACAGTTCTGTGATTGCTTTAAGCAAGTTCCAGAGTCGGGATCTGACTTGTCTTGATCTTCCTCATTAGTGAACTTTCTGGAACTAACTTGTTGATCTTCAATCTCATCATCATCCTTTCTTTTGTCAACAAAATTATCAATTTTATCAAAAATAACATGCATACTTTCCTCAACCATTTTGGTTCTTACATTGTAAATTCTATATGCTTTAGATGAGGTGGAATAACCAAGAAAAATACCTTTGTCAGATTTAGACTCAAATTTACTAAGGTTGTCCTTGTTATTTAACACATAACAATTACAACCAAAGATGTAAAAGTAAGAGATATCTGGCTTTTATTTTTCCAAAGTTCATAGGGAGTTTTGTTTAAAGATTTTCGAATAGTGACTCTGTTCTAAATGTAACAAGCAGTGTTTATGGCCTCAGCCCAAAAACATATCTCAATGTTTGAATCATTTAACATGCTCCTTGCCATTTCCTGTAAGGTTCTGTTCTTCCTCTCAACAACTCCATTTTGCTGTGGAGTTCTTGGACAGGAAAAGTTGTGTGACACACCATGTTCATCAAAGAAAGTTTGGAAAGAAAAGTTTTCAAACTCTCCTCCATGATCACTTCTTACAGCAATCACTTTTGAACTTTGCTTATTTTGAACTTTCTTGAAAAAGACTTTGAAGGCTTGAAAAGAGTCATCTTTGTTTTTCAAAAACAAAACCTATGTGTATCTAGAGTAGCCATCAACTATTACAAAACCATATCGTTTCCTACTTAAACTTGCTGTTTTGATAGGTCCAAACAAATCCATGTGCAACAATTCCAGTGGTTTTTGTGTGGAAATCAGATTTTTAGAATGAAAGTTGGATTTGACTTGCTTTCCTTGAGTAGAAGCTTCACAAACTTTATCTTTCTCAAATTTGATCTTTGGCAGACCTCTGACAAGATCATGTTTAGAAAGTTTGGAAATGGTTTTCATACTAGTGTGACCAACTCTCCTATGCCAGATCCACTTATCATCATTTTCTGACATAAAGCAAGTTTCATTTAGTAAACCATCTAAATCTAGATAGTATAGATTTTTACTTCTGAATCCTGTGAATAGAACTTTTCCAGAGGATTCTTCAGTAATCATGCATGATTTATTCTTAAAAATAACATTGTGTTCATTTTCACAAAGTTGGTTGATGCTAATAAAGTTATATTTCAATCCTTCTACATATTGAACTTTCTTTATTGAGGCAGAATTTGGTTTATCTATAGTACCTATACCTTTTATCCAGGCCTTGTCATTATTACCAAAGGTGATAAAGCCTCCCTGTACTCTCTCCAAAGAGAGAAACTTATCCTTCTCGCCAGTCATGTGCCTTGAACATCCACAGCTTTTTCTTAGATGCGAAGAGGCACTCCTGCATTTGAAATTAGAAGAGACTTAGGTACCCATAGATTTCTAGGTCCTTGGGGGTTAGTGAACTTTCTATAGTTAGCTCGTTCCCTTTTGAAACAGTTTGAGATATGATGCCCAAAGTGTTTGCAATAGGAACATTTTACTCTTTGCCTTTTATAATGATAAGAATATTTAGAAGCATGATTTTGATGTCTATAATTTTGTCTACCATTATGCTTAAAACTTTTGATGCAAAATCTCTCCTTGAGAGTTTGCTTGATCTTCAAAAAAAATTTGGTTTTGCACAAAGTTAGTTAGATCAGTTATCAAAACCTTGATTTTTTCTTTCAGTAGCTCATTTTCCTTTTCAAGGTCAGACATGAGAAGGTTTGGCTTTTCAGCAACTTTCTCATTCAGCAAATTATGTTGTTCAGAAAGTTTAAAGTGTGAGTTTTGCTAGGTTTTAACTGAGGCTACAAGATATTCATTTTGTTTCCTCAGTTCCTCATTTTCACTTTTAGCATCACATAATTAACTTTTGAATAACATACATTTTTGAGACAAAGTGTTGAGTCATTCATAAGATTATCAAACATACTTTCTAAATTTAGACAAGAGCTACATTTAGAAGGTTCAGTGTCACTTACTTTCTCTTGTCAGCCATGAGACATAGGTTAGTTGATTCTTCTTCAGGTTCCGAGGATGACTCTTCTGAATCATCCCATGTTGCCATCATTATTTTTTTCTTTTGAGGTTGCTTCTTGATGTTTTTCTTGTTCAGAGTAGGGCAGTCCTATTTTACATGTCCAGGTTTGTTGCATTCATAAGAAACAATGGTCGACTTGCTACTTTCTCCTCTAGGAAAGTTTCTTTTTGATGGTGGAAATCTTCTATTATCTTTTCTTCTGCTCTGCATTCTTTGAATTTTTCTTGATATGAGAGCGAGTTCATCTTCCTTATCAGAAAGTTCCTCTTCTGAGTCTTGAGGTTCATCCTCAGATTCTTGTGAAGCTTTTAGTGCTGCCGCTTTGGACTTTTGAGAAGGACTTCTTCTTACCTTTTAGGAGGTTTTGAGTGCTATGCTTTTTGACTTCTTTGGGTGAAGTTCCTCCATAATTTCTTGCTCATGAACTTTCAGTGAGCCCAATAGTTCTTCAATTTTCAGTGTAGCAAGTTCCTTTGCTTCCTAAATGGCTGTTACCTTAGGCCTCCAAACCTTTTGTAGGCTTCTTAGCAACTTCCTTACCTTGTCCCAATTTGAATAAGTCTTTCCCAAAGACTTCATTCCATTCTCAATCGTGGTGAACCTACTAAGCATTTCATCTATAGATTCATCTTCATTCATTTTAAACATTTCATACTGGTGAACCGGTATGTTTATCTTAGCCTCCTTCACTTGTTCAGTTCCCTTGTGTGCAGTTCGCAGCGTGTCCCATATTTCCTTTACAGTATCCTTACCCACAATCTTGTCGTATTCAGACCTGCTAAGTGCACATGTTAGAAAGTATTTAGCTTTAGAGTTTAAGAGTACCATTCGTTTATCTTCAGTCGACCATTGTGCCTTAGGCTTTGGTATAGTTGTTCCATCATCATATGTTTTTGTAGGCACATACGGTCCAATTTCAACAATGTCCCATATGTCAGTGTCTTGTGACTCTAGGAACATCTTCATTTGATCTTTCCAGTAGTAGTAATGTTCCCCATTGAAGCTAGGGGCCCTATTTGATGAAGCTCCTTCAGGAAGGAACGCAACCGAGTTTGTATGGCTCATCACTTCTTCGAAGACCTTTTCTCCTACACTATAAAGTGTGCTCAACCCTTAGAGGTAGAGCTCTGATGCCAATTGAAGTGATATGGCGTCACAAAGAAGGGGGTAACTGTGACTTGTTAAAAATTTGACTTCCTGAAATGTACTAACTTCTTCTCAAGAGACTTCTTGGAGTATAGAAGGTTAATAAAACAACTATGTATGAACTTTCTATTTAATGAACAAATGATAGAATGAAAGTTTATGAAGTTTTGAACAAATAGTAAGATGTTTGAAAACGAGGATCAGGTATTTGATTTTAGTAAGAATTCTTAATGAGAAAGTTGTGCTGAAGTGAACTTGTTCAGATTAAAGTTTTAAAGAAATAAACTTTCTATAATGCGTAATGTTGAAACTAAAAGAAATAAGAGATAGAAAGTTACACACAAGAGTTATAGTGGTTCACCCAACTTAGGCTACTTCCACTCCTCACTTCCAGTGAGTATTTCCACTATTTTCCTAGATAGTTACACTATTTTTCAAGTCCCTCCAAGACCCAAAAGCTTACAAGATAGTTTTCTTCTACAGCACTATCAACTTACTCACTTTAGAAACTTACACAAGTTTAGAAAGTTAACTTGTTAAACCTTCTAACCAACACTCACCACCTTGGTAGTTTAGTAGAAGAAGGAAACAAGGTTACATGTTATAATGAAAAGTTTGTGGGATTGAGTATAGCTTTGAATACAAGATATTTCACAAGGTGAAAGGAAGCTACAAAACACTCTGTAAGAATGGTATCCCAGAAGTTTGTTTGCACTAAGACTGAGTGAGATGAGAGAAAGTTTGTTGACTGGCTTTGATATGCTTTTAGGCTTTCCAGTAAGCTCTCATTCATTGAAATGGTGTTTCTGAAAACTATTTATAGTTTTCCTTCGTTTATGATCATTGTAGAGAGTTTCCTAGGTTCCTGGTAGGTATGTCTGTACTGTGTCAGAAAAGTGCACTGTTGTGCAGGCTTGCAGAAGTAACGTGTCCAGCTTTAACTGGAAGTCCAATTTTCTATTCTTCAAACTTTCTATTCTGACTTGAGAATGACCACAGAATAGTCTTCTTCCTCATACTGGACTTGACTTGAGTTTCAGTGTGGTTTTAATCAGAAATGTAAGTTCATGTTCCAGTGCGACCAACTTTCTTTTCCTAAGATCTTTTCAAGAGAAAGCATCTTTAACTTTTTCTTGCTCCTTGGTAAACTTTCTGAAGTCAAGCTGGAGAGTATTTTCTTTGTCAAATGGTTTTAGCTTGAACTTTCTTTTGCTTGATGTCTCATAAACCTGTCTTACACAATTTTATTCAAGTAGAGACATTTGTAGACAAAGTGATCAGAAAACATAAACTACGATCCAAAGGTTTGATCACCACTCAAAACTTGAGATAGGGATTTTGCCTCAACACCTTAAACCACACATTGATATCAGATTATAACACTATAGGGTTATAAGTTTACCTCGGCAAAACGACGATTGGAGCTAAACCCTAGAAAGCGTAAACAGAAACAGATGAATCGGTACGGTCGAATTGATGAACCAACACTTAGAAAAACATAATCCTTGATCACCAAACCTTAGGAACTCACAAATGGTGAATTCCTAGTCTAAGATATGGGTTTAGGTCGTAAGGAAAGAAGAAGAAAGTAAAAGAGGTGAAAAATAGCCTTATTTAGGATTTTACCCACGTTAGGCACATGTCACGTGTAACGACCCGTTTCGGGACCGCTACCGAGCTCAACATACCGAGCTCGAGTAAACCTGCATGCGACGCGTTTTAAAACGGTACTCTTGTGCTTTTTAAAAAAGTACGGTCTATATTTTTTTTTATAAAACCAACTCGTGCACATCAGAGTAATTACAGCTTTTCGAAACATGATGCAACTAAGACACAAGGATTAAATTCTAATAAAACATACATGCATAACATACATATATACCACTCGAAATAATAATGTATACAAAATACAGAATAGTAAATGCACAAAGAAATACACCTAAGGTATGACGACTTCAAGAGAGCAATCATACCCTGGGGGTACTTCCGGCAGACACCCACGCAGGGGGCTGCTCCAAAAGTAAACCACCAGTCTACCCAGTAACAACAAAACATAACCGGCCCAACTGGTCACAGTCACTGTACACAAAACATAGACAAAACAAATCACGACAAGTAGAGGTCGTCGCTCGGGTCCTCGTCGAGCTCCTCCTCGCCATCATCTGCTGTCGAGTTCCCTGCGCCCTCGACATCGCCTGGGTAACCGTCATGGATTGAAGGCACCACGGGAAAGGGTCAACTTCTCAACAATTCAAAATAAACACGGCATAAAGAAATAAGCAACACAATAATGTATATCAATCACCACACGTGACTCGACCTTCTCACTCTAGACTCGACTCAACTCGCGATCCATTTCTCTCGACTCGACAATTATTTCCGGAATGCACACGCTGCATCAGTATCTTTGGAAAGTCCGGTAGAAGCCTTGGGATCTTCGCTCTCCTAGGACGATCGACTCGGGTCCCATAGCGTGGCGATGTCTAGTCAATCTCCGTAAACAAAGGGGACCTAGCACCCTTAGTTATCCGGGTCACGGCTCAAAAACGTCATACGACTCGCCTAGCTCTCTCACTCGATGATTAGCTCGCCGCAGTCAAGGAGTGGCACATAAAAGTACTTGATCACATATCAATTAAAGAGAGCATGCTTAACATGAAGAAACGCAATTCGACATTTAAGCAATAAAAACATTCTGCATGGAGAAACGCAATTCAACAGCAATTCACAATTCACAACATATATTCAATCACATATTAAATACATGCAAAAACCCAATCATATCACAACATTTCAAGCTCGACACAAATCAAGGAGTTCATACATAGGAATATAACAATAAAAATCCTAGAATGTTTAGAAGTGTCCTTACGCACAAAACATAAACACGTAGAATATGAAGTGCCCTTACCGAACTCCAAGCTAATGCTGCTCGACAACGACCTCGACACGGCTGTCTTCAAACGAGCTCGACAACGACTTCTCTTACTCGATCTCGACACGTACAGTTCTCGATCTGGATCCCACTGCTCCCACGTCCTCGGGTTCGCTCTCCCGTACACCTTGATTCGGAAATCACACGATCTCGGGAGTCAGACTTCCTAATACAAGCATGACTTAGTTCCATCTATGGGTTCTAATAACACTTAGCTCTCATCCCAATCTTAACCACAACCCAAGTAAACATTACAAAATAACTTCTTTTCTCTAAAATTTTATTGAAAACTTCTTTCATACATTACCAGACAAAGCCATTTTTCCTCTAACACAACGTTAGGGTTTTCGATCAAAAGTTCATGAAAAAATTTATCTGATGCTACAACAGATAAATCGACGACAACAACAACCAGAAGCAACGTACAACAAACTAAAACAAGAAATCAAAACAACCAAAAAGGAAGGGTTTTTGGGCACTGCCTGTTGCAGAAAACAGAGAAAGAAATTTGTTTTACAAGCTCAAATAATTGGTTAGAAAGGTCGGTCATGTCATGAAGAAGAAAACCCATCAATATGAGGTGATTTGGAAGCATAAAACTAGCTAAAATGGAAAGAAGAAATGGCGCTAAACAGTAGCATGAAGGAAGAGAAAATCTGTTTTTCATACCTCAAATGATGGTCGAGATGGTGAGATATGTCGAGAGGATGATGAGGAACAAGATTGATGAAGAGAGTTTACTGTGGCTCGATGGAACTCAAGGTTCTTCGATGGAAGTTTTTGGGGAGGAAGAGGAACGCAGAGAAGAAAGGAAGAAGAAAGAAGAAAAGAGAAAGTGAGGTTTGTGAGGGAACTGATCGATATACAGCTGGTGAGGGAAGGGCATTATCGTAACTCCAGTTATGAGATGCCAATCCCATCAGTCATTCTACCCGTCTAATCGCTCCTTTCTCATGATTACCCTCTAAGCTATAGGGTCAGATCTACAACACAAATGACGAGGCGCAAGTTTACAATATAAATATTACAAACAATATAATAATAACGCTGAATAACGTTCGTAAAAATATGAGTGTCATCATCTCGACACGATGTCGACCAGGGTGCTCGTTCAAGCGCACAAGGCTCTAACACGAGTTCGTGCACGCGGCCTCCTCAGTTCGACATGCGACCTCCTCAGCTCGGTACGCGACTTCATCAGCTCGACACGCGACCTCATCAGCTCGGGACGCGTTCTTGGCACGGGATCTCGACACGAGGTCTTGGTACGAGGTCTCGACACGAGGTCGATCTCGTGATCTCGTCCTCAGGTGTTACAATCTCTCCCTCTAAAAAAAAATTCGTCCTCGAAATTGCAAATAAGATTCTTACCTCGGAAAAGTTCAGGGTACTGAGTCTTCATCTTCTCCTCCAGCTCCCAAGTCGCATCTCCAGTCTTCTAATCCCACACAACTTTGACAAGTTGAATCTCTTTGTTCCGCAACTGTTTGGCTTTTCGATCAACGATCCTTGCTGGTGATGCTTCGAAGGATAAGTCGTCCCTTAGTTGAATCACATCCGGTTCGATGACATGAGAGGGGTCGGAAATATACTTCCGCAATTGTGAGACGTGGAAGACGTCATGAATGTTTGACAAGAAGGGTGGCAGGGCAATCTGATATGCCACTGGACCGATACGACGAAGAATCTGATAAGGTCCAATGAATTTAGGGGTAAGTTTCTTGGATTTGATCGCTCGACCAACTCCAGTAGTGGGGGTGACTCTAAGAAATACATGTTCTCCTTCTTCGAACTCGAGTGGTCGACGTCGTTGGTCTGCATAACTCTTCTGTCGACTTTGAGACGTTCGCATCCTATCTCGATCAAACGGATCTTCTCGATGGTCTATTTGGATCATATCCGTCCTACAACGTAACGCCGCCATCCTGGTACCAACAAAGAGGCGTCGACATTTACGTCCATCTGATTGCTTCAAAAGGTGCCATTCTAATACTCGCATGGAAACTGTTATTGTAGGTGAACTCCACCAATGGTAAGACGTCGTCCCAACATCCTCGGTGATCTAAGGTACACGCTCGCAACAAATCTTCAAGCGATTGGATCGTTCTCTCAGTCTGACCGTCAGTTTGGGGATGATATGCCGAGCTAAGCCTGAGCTCGGTTCCCATCGCTTCTTGCAATTCCCTCCAAAAATGAGACGTGAACTTCGGATCTCGGTCCGACACGATTGAAGAGGGTATACCATGAAGTCGTACTATCTCCGCGATGTAGATCTCGGTCAGCTTTTCCACGTTGTATGTCGACCTCACTGGTAAGAAATGAGCAGATTTGGTTAATCGGTCGACGATCACCCAAATCGAATCATTCTTCTTCTGCGTCTTCGGTAAACCTACAACGAAATCCATGGAGATACTGTCCCATTTCCATCTTTGATGCGTCAGCGATTGTAGCATTCCCGCGGTCGTTGGTGTTCCACCTTCGCCGACACGTTAAACCACGAGTTACGTGCTCGACCACTTGCTTCTTCATTCCGGACCACCAAAAATGCTTCTTCAAGTCTTGATACATCTTCGTAACTCCTGGGTGAATACTAAAGTTGCTCTTATGCGCTTCGTCAAGTATTAACTTCCTTAGCTCGGCTACGTTAGGTACACACTCGGCCATTGCATCTTAAGATGTCGTCCGATTCCGACTTGGAATTCATCGCCTTCCTTGCGCTATCAATCGAACCTTCTCTTGCGAGAGCTCGTCATGAACCTGCTGGTCTCGGATCTCGTCCAACAATCTGTTAGAAATGGTAAGCATACCAAATCTCAGCTTCCCCGGTGAAACTTCCACACTCAACTTCAAGTCTCGGAACTTCTCGAGCATCTCCAACTCCTTGATCATCATTGCTGAGGTTAAAACGCTCTTTCTGCTCAATGCATCTGCTACTACGTTAGCCTTACCGGGATGGTATTCCAACGTAAAGTCGTAGTCCTTGAGAAATTCTGTCCATCTTCGCTGACGCATGTTGAGCTCTTTCTGATCGAACAGGTACTTCAAGCTCTTGTGATCGCTGAAAGCAATGAGTGCTCCCATAAAGGTAGTGTCTCCATATCTTCGCCAAAAACTCTGCACGCCCGGCTCCAAGTCGTGAGTAGGGTAGTTCCTCTCGTGAATCTTAAGCTGTCTTGAAGCATACGCGACCACCTTCCGATGTTGCATCAGCACGCATCCCAATCCCTGGTGTGACGCATCACAATACACCTCGTAAGGCTCTTCTGGTTGAGGCAAAATCAACACAGGCGCTGTCGTCAAGAGCTCCTTCAGTCTTTGAAAACTGGATTCGCACTCCTCGGTCCAGGCAAAAGGTTGATCTTTCCTCGTAAGTCGTGTAAGAGGCGCGATAATCTTCGAGAAACCTTCAATGAATCTTCGATAATAGCCTGCTAAGCCAACAAAACTTCTGACCTCGGTAACCGTCTTCGGCTGTTCCCACGCTAGTACAGCTTCAATCTTAGTTGGATTCACAGCTATCCCTTCTTTGGAAATCACATGACCAAGAAAATTCACCTCTTCGAGCCGAAATTCACACTTCGACAGGTTGGCATAGAGTTGCTTCTCTCGCAATATCTGTAGTACTCGACATAAGTGTTCTTCGTGCTCTTCTCGGTTCCTCGAGTAGATCAATATGTCGTCGATGAACACTACAACAAACTGATCCAAGAACGAATGGAAAATCCTATTCATGTAGTCCATAAACACAGCTGGCGCATTCGTCACTCCAAACGGCATCACCAAGTACTCGTAGTGACCGTATCTGGTCCTGAAAGCTGTTTTGGGGACATCTTCCTCCTTCACGCGAATCTGATGGTAGCCCGACTTCAAGTCTATCTTGGAAAAGATCGCCGCTCCACGAAGTTGATCCATCAAGTCGTCAATACGAGGTAACGGATAACGGTTCTTCACAGTAACCTTGTTGAGCTCACGGTAGTCCACGCACAATCTTGATCGTCCATCCTTCTTCTTAACCAACAACACTGGAGCTCCTCACGGTGACACGCTCGGTCGTATGAATTGCTTTGACTCCAAGTGTTCGATCTGGGACTTCAGTTCTTTCATCTCGGCAGGAGACATCCTGTATGGCGCTTTGGAAATCGGTCCTGTCCCTGGAATCAGCTCGATGGAGAACTCGACCTCTCGTACTGGTGGTAACCCTGGCACGTCTTCGGGGAAAACGTCCACAAAGTCGCACACCACTGGTACATTCTTCGCTTCGATCTGCTGGAAAACTTCCGAGCTAGCCAGATACATGTATTCCCTAGTTCCTTCTTTCAAAGAAACTCCAATACGTTCAGCAGAAAGATAATTGGAGACTCCAAGGTCTGGAAAAATTACAGTTTTACGGGCACAGTCCAAGAGGACATGGTGGTGTGACAACCAATCCATCCCGAGGATGACATCTAAGCCCTTAAGAGGCAAATAAACCAAATTGACCACAAACTTTCTACTCTGAATAACCACTACACAATTAAGACATGTAGTGTTTGTGACTAAGGTTTTAGCAGCAGGGGTTGTAACTACCAATTTGAACGGTAAAGCAGTCACAGTCAAGTTCAAATGGTTCACACAATCAGAAGAAATAAAGGAATGGGTTGCACCCGAATCAAAGAGAACGGATAAGGATTTACCCTCAATTTCACATTCATCTCGAATAAGATCATCAGCTTGCTCTGCTTCCTCGCCACTCATGCAGAAGACTCTGCCTTTAGCCACCTGACGCTTCCCTTTGGCCTTTGCCGCAAGCATTGCCGGTTCAGCTTTAGGTGTGGGACAATCTTTGGCAAAATGCCCTGGCTTCTTACAGTTGAAACACACCTCCTCCTTCTGAGTACAGTTACTCACATAATGTCCTGGCTTTCCACAACGATAGCAAGTCACCTCGGCACCGGTCTGACCTCCACTCCTCGCTCCTTGGGTCATCGGACGATATTGTCCCCTGTTGTCGTTGTTCCCCTGAGGTCGGTTGTAAGGCTTCCTCTGCTGTTGTTTCCCCTTCTGTGTAAACCTCTGCCCCACACTCTGGGGTCTCACCGGTCCGCCTACAACAGTCTTCTTCTTGTGGCTTCTTACTCCTTCTACCTCGACACAGCGATCTATCAGCTCTTGGAGGTTTCGAATCCTCAATGACACCACTGACTTCTGAATGTCAAATCTTAATCCTCGTTGGAATCTCTCACTTAACCATCTTTGGTCAGCTCGATCACGAAATGGACTGAAATACCTCGCCAGCAACTCGAACTTGGCTGCATACTCGGACACCGTCATACCGCCTTGCTGCAATTGAAGAAACTCTTGCTCCTTCTCGGCTCGTGCAGTATCTGGGAAGTACTTGTCCAAGAACCTTTCATGGAAAAGCTCCCAGGTTATCTCGCGACGTTCTGCTATAAATGTTTGCTTCACTCCTTTCCACCAATACTCTGCGTCTCCTAGCAGTAAGTAGGTAGCGTAGTCGACCTTCACGTTATTCGGGCAATGGAGTGCCTCGAAGATCTTCTCGATCTCTTGCATCCAAAGATCAGCTTTATCTGGATTTGGCTCACCATAAAACTTTGGTGGATCATGCTTCCTAAAGTCTGCCAATCCTCTCGCTTCAGCACTCCGCTCTGCTCATTCTTTGTTGCTATAAGTTCTTTGGGTTAACGCCGCCGTCTGTTGAGCCATCGCGTTAACTGTTGAGTTCTGCGGTGATTCTTTGAG
The DNA here is from genome assembly GCA_037113605.1 of Calophaca sinica. NCBI lineage: Eukaryota > Viridiplantae > Streptophyta > Magnoliopsida > Fabales > Fabaceae > Calophaca > Calophaca sinica. The sequence continues at coordinate 40,006,376 of CM073734.1, forward strand.
CCATGGCTGCCGCTATCTCGGTCATAGCTTGGATTGCTCGTTCCATGTCGACGTTCTCGGTTACAGCTGTCGTATCCCTACGAGGTGGCATTAGATTCCACAAAGTTCAAAACCCTGTCAGAATCTCACAACAAGGATGTGTTAAAACACACTGCTTCAATCAAGAAACAGTTCAAACAATTTCTCAAGCAATAAGTGCTTCACTTAATCAACAGCAATCAACATATCTCAATTAGGTACCCAACACATATATATATATCCCGACACAGTGACCAGTCCAAAATTCCTATGCACAGCTCGGTCAGAACCGAACTGCTCTGATACCAACAATGTAACGACCCGTTTCCGGACCGCTACCGAGCTCAACATACCGAGCTCGAGTAAACCTGCATGCGAAACGGTACTCTTGTGCCTTTTAAAAAAGTACGGTCTATATTTTTTTTTTATAAAACCAACTCGTGCACATCAGAGTAATTACAGCTTTTCGAAACATGATGCAACTAAGACACAAGGATTAAATTCTAATAAAACATACATGCATAACATACATATATACCACTCGAAATAATAATGTATACAAAATACAGAATAGTAAATGCACAAAGAAATACACCTAAGGTATGACGACTTCAAGAGAGCAATCATACCCTGGGGGTACTTCCGGCAGACACCCACGCAGGGGGGCTGCTCCAAAAGTAAACCACCGCCTACCCAAGAACAACAAACATAACCGCCCAACCGGTCACGATCCATCAGACACAAAACATAGGCAAAACAAATCCACGACAAGTAGAGGTCGCCGCTCGGGTCCTCGTCGAGCTCCTCTCGCCATCATCTGCCGCCGAGTTCCTGCGCCCTCGACATCGCCTGAGTAACCGTCATGGATTGAAGGCACCACGGGAAAGGGTCAACTTCTCAACAATTCAAAATAAACACGGCATAAAGAAATAAGCAACACAATAATGTATATCAATCACCACACGTGACTCGACCTTCTCACTCTAGACTCGACTCAACTCGCGATCCATTTCTCTCGACTCGACAATTATTTCCGGAATGCACACGCCGTACCGTATGCTGGAAAGTCCAGCCGAAGCCTTGGGATCTTCGCTCTCCCTAGGACAGTCAACTCAAGTCCCATAGCGTGACGACGTCTAGTCAATCTCCCGTAAACAAAAGGGGACCTAGCACCCTTAGTTATCCGGGTCACGGCTCAAAAACGTCATACGACTCGCCTAGCTCTCTCACTCGATGATTAGCTCGCCGCAGTCAAGGAGTGGCACATAAAAGTACTTGATCACATATCAATTAAAGAGAGCATGCTTCACATGAAGAAACGCAATTCGACATTTAAGCAATAAAAACATTCTGCATGGAGAAACGCAATTCAACAGCAATTCACAATTCACAACATATATTCAATCACATATTAAATACATGCAAAAACCCAATCATATCACAACATTTCAAGCTCGACACAAATCAAGGAGTTCATACATAGGAATATAACAATAAAAATCCTAGAATGTTTAGAAGTGTCCTTACGCACAAAACATAAACACGTAGAATATGAAGTGCCCTTACCGAACTCCAAGCTAATGCTGCTCGACAACGACCTCGACACGGCTGTCTTCAAACGAGCTCGACAACGACTTCTCTTACTCGATCTCGACACGTACAGTTCTCGATCTGGATCCCACTGCTCCCACGTCCTCGGGTTCGCTCTCCCGTACACCTCGATTCGGAAATCACACGATCTCGGGAGTCAGACTTCCTAATACAAGCATGACTTAGTTCCATCTATGGGTTCTAATAACACTTAGCTCTCATCCCAATCTTAACCACAACCCAAGTAAACATTACAAAATAACTTCTTTTCTCTAAAATTTTATTGAAAACTTCTTTCATACATTACCAGACAAAGCCATTTTTCCTCTAACACAACGTTAGGGTTTTCGATCAAAAGTTCATGAAAAAATTTATCTGATGCTACAACAAATAAATCGACGACAACAACAACCAGAAGCAACGTACAACAAACTAAAACAAGAAATCAAAACAACCAAAAAGGAAGGGTTTTTGGGCACTGCCTGTTGCAGAAAACAGAGAAAGAAATTTGTTTTACAAGCTCAAATAATTGGTTAGAAAGGTCGGTCATGTCATGAAGAAGAAAACCCATCAATATGAGGTGATTTGGAAGCATAAAACTAGCTAAAATGGAAAGAAGAAATGGCGCTAAACAGTAGCATGAAGGAAGAGAAAATCTGTTTTTCATACCTCAAATGATGGTCGAGATGGTGAGATATGTCGAGAGGATGATGAGGAACAAGATTGATGAAGAGAGTTTATGCAGAAGCTCGATGGAACTCAAGGTTCTTCGATGGAAGTTTTTGGGGAGGAAGAGGAACTCAGAGAAGAAAGGAAGAAGAAAGAAGAAAAGAGAAAGTGAGGTTTGTGAGGGAACTGATCGATATACAGCTGGTGAGGGAAGGGCATTATCGTAACTCCAGTTATGAGATGCCAATCCCATCAGTCATTCTACCCGTCTAATCGCTCCTTTCTCATGATTACCCTCTAAGCTATAGGTTCAGATCTACAACACAGCGACGAGACTGCAAGCCGACAATATAAATATTACAAACAATATAATAATAACGCTGAATAACGTTCGTAAAAATACGAGTGTCATCATCTCGACACGATGTCGACCAGGGTGCTCGTGCAAGCGCACAAGGCTCTAACACGAGTTCGTGCACGCGGCCTCCTCAGTTCGACATGCGACCTCCTCAGCTCGGTACGCGACTTCATCAGCTCGACACGCTACCTCATCAGCTCGGGACGCGTTCTTGGCACGGGATCTCGACACGAGGTCTTGGTACGAGGTCTCGACACGAGGTCGATCTCGTGATCACGTCCTCAGGTGTTACATCACGCGCTACCTGGTGGGCGCCACGCGCCCCTTTTTTCTTCTCTACACGTGCTCCACACCCGCCCCAGGTGTTTTGAGCTGCATTTCTTCACAGTGACGGATTCTCTCACCCAAGGCAGTCTAATCAATGAGTGCCACGTGTCAACACCTCATTAGACCAAACATTGGTCCAATTACAGAGTGCCACATGTGCCTTCTAGATAAGTCTTTGACTACTGACCCTTGACCACGCGTGTAGCGCGCATCTAGGGAATGCCTCACATGCGCCACGCTTGTCTCACATGCTTTGGTTTGGTTTCTTGCTATTTCTCCAATTCCAATGCTCGTACTATCCAAAACTTGATATCCTAAGACTTAAACATCATTCTAAATGCATGGGACTTCTAATTGACCTTAGGATCAAGGTTTCAAGTCCTCATTCGAAAGCTCGCACTCGTGTTTATTCTATTAGTACTAAAAACCCTAATTCCGACTTCGATTGTTCTCAAATTTTAAGAGGCTTCTAAGACTCGTATGCAAACCATATTAAGCACTACTCTACCTCTATCAAACCTATACAAAACCTCATAACTCACACTCGTGCAAGCACGTAATCACACAGAAAACGAATACGCGGCTTAACACTCAAGTACATTGTCAAACACAAAAAAGCACACTTAGGCACACATAAGTACACTTATTCACAAATAATCACACATTTAGCAAGGTTAGAAAATTGAGGAAGTTATATTGTGTATTCTTATTACACAAAACAAACCTGACAATTAGATGGAAAGGAAAGGGCATGTTCTTCGTCTGAAACTTCGTCGACATTCTTTATATGTTGAGAAATGAATTTAGAGAAAGTTGTGGGGAACCCTATAGACACGTCATCAAGAATTTTTGGTTTGACCATAGGATGGATCATATGATCATTAGGTCAAAGCCCATTGACAGTAGCGGTGTCAAGCAGAGTAGGACCCATCATTCCACAAAGGAAGTGAAATATCCATCAATTTTCCCAGGAGGAGTTCTAAACAACCTAGCACTCTTAAGGAAATAATTAATGGGCAAAGATGGTGAAGAGGCAAGGATGTCTGTAGTGCCTTTCACATGTGGGAAAATGTTTTCAAATTTTCTTGGAAAAGTTTTCAAAGATAAACTAGGCCCTAAGAGAACATCAGGAGGTTCTAAATCCAAAGAGTGATCGTTTAAGCAAGGTAAAATTACCTTGGATTAATGCTAAGATAGTCTACATTGGGATTACGTATCCCCTTCTTAACAGGTTGAGCAGAGCTTGGATTGGGATTAGAAGAAGACGCCATTTGAGTTATTTAGATGTGCAGATGGTAAGAGAGTACGAAGAGCAGTAAAAAGAGTGAAATGGCTTTTGGGAGATATACTTATACACACTTGCTTATTGTACCATCATAACTTGGGTGTAGGTTTCAAACTATTCAACAACTCAGGTCATACCATCATGACCCTATTTTCTAGGGAAGTGGGAAGGTAAAGGTGTTGATGGGAAGTTATTAAAAAATAACCATTACATAAGTCAGAATAGCTTTCGCCTTTCTCCTTAAATTAGTCGAAAGTCAAAACTTTGTCGAAATAACTTATTGGATTTTACCAAATTAATTTGTTTCTTTGATGAAATTCAGTAAGTTAAACAAAGCATCCTGATAGCAAGAATCAAAAGATACAGAAATTTTGGTAAGTTATGAAATGTTGTTAGTATTTCGGCAAAATAACTAAGCGTCAAAGTAAGATAGAGCGAAGGCTACGTCGAAGTGAAGTAGAATGAAATTTGTCTAAATATATGTGCCAATAGATTAGACAAAGTTTGTTAGCTTGACAAGACATATCACTGTCGAGTTTGATTAGACAAAGTTTGTTAGCTTGACAAGACATATCACTGTCGAGTTTAGGGCTAGGATCTCTTGTAACTGTCACTGACTGTCTATATACGTGGCAGACAGATAAATAGACAGTTTCTTTGGTTTTGGCCTATAAATAGTAGAATCTACGATGTTATCAAGGTTGGATACTTGATCAAGCATCCCAATATCTCAAGTCAAGCAGATTAACGGATCACTAAGTTCAAGTATGCCTTCCAATTCCTAAATTCATGCAATAAAGTTCAGTTTTTCATTATCTAAATTGATTTTGCATTTAACACATTTTGTTCTTCATTAATGCTTTCATTTTTACTACATTGTCAAGTCTAAGAATTCTTACTTTCAATTTGTTTTATTCGTTTAAACAGGTTTTCATTACTTCAAATCTGTTTTGATGCAGTTTCAATAATTAATTATTTTTATGCAGTTTAAATTTTGAAATGTCTAGTTATACACTTAATTGCATAAACAGACTTGGTTTCAATTTCAATCATTTATGACATGTTTTTACTCTTATGTTCTTTATATTTTCTGCCATTTACCTTTCAAGTAATTTTTTGTTCACCGTCGTTCACAAGCCTTTTCAGTTTTCTCTTTTAAACACTTTCATTTTTTAAAGAAATTGTTTTACACTACTCTATTTGTACATTTACATGTTACTTTGTTTAGAAGATTCTGTCATGGCACATTTCATTTACATTTCAAGTTCTTTCTTTTATTCTCGCTACATTGTAATTTTCTTATCATAAATGGCCTTTATGGCCATTTTCTTAACAAATTCTATAATAAGCTTGCCTTGGCGTTGGTATGTTGGAAGGACATTTGTCTTATTTGGGGTGTGGGAGATTTGGGTTCAGACTGGTTCATGGAGAGTGTTAGGAGGAGTCTAGGAGATGGGGGTTCCACCTCTTTTTGTTATGATACGTGGGTTGGTCAAACCCCTTTGCGACGTCGGTTTCCGACATTATTCTTTGTGTCAATGGTTCTAGAGAGACTTGTTAGGAACCGTGGTAGATGGGAGGAAGGGTTATAGATATGGGATATTCTATGGTGGAGGCGTCTTTTTGCCTAGGAGGAAGGGCTGGAGGTAGAGCGATCTTTGCACCGTTGGAGTCAGTATCTTCGATATTAAAGCCGGATAAGTGGGTTTGGACAAGGCATCCTAGTAGTACATTCTCTATTGCTTCTGCTTATGGACTCCTCTTATAGGCATTCTCGCGTGTAGCCCGGTTGTCTGACTAGGAGGTACCTGTGCTAGGTAAGTTATGGAAGAGTTATGCTCCTTCAATGGTAATTAATTTCTCGTGACTGCTGCTTTTGGGCAGAGTTCTGACTCGGACTAACTTTCTTAGCAGGGCGTCATTTTGGACTCCTCGTCTACTACCTGTATCTTGTGCGGCTGCAACCGGGAATCAACTCTAGACTTATTAGCTAGATGAGAATGTTCTTCTTCGGTCTGACATGCTATTGGTGGTTAACTCGAATGGGACTTGTGCTTCCTCTAGATCTTTTTACCTGCTTTGCTCAGTTTACCTACCTGAGGGGTAGATCGTGATGCAAATAAGGTTAGGCCTTGGTTTGGCACACGGTTCTCTGGTCTATTAGGGGTCTTTGGAATTGGTGTATCATCTCTGGGAAGGTACCGGGCCTGGAGTATACGATTGATCGTATTAAATCCTTATCTTTGGAGATGGTTCCTGTCAAGGGGAAAATCACCTTGTGCTTGTATTATGAGTGGTATGTCGATACACTAGGGTGTATTGCTAGGCGGTAGTTTCGTGTAGACACAGAGCTTTGAGCTAGCAGCCTCTTGGGCTTTTGAGTGGCTTTCCTTGGCTGTTTTGTTATTTGATTGGGTTGGAATACCCCTTATACTCTGATATATATTATATATAATATGTTTGCCATTCAAAAAAAAAAAAAGCTTGAGACAAGCAGTGTCACTTATTATATAATTTTAGACAATAATCCTTGGCGGCGTGTTCAAGAAAATTCTTGTTTAGTTTGCAATAAAAAACTCAACAATCTTGTGTTGTGTCACACTTTTGGCCAAAAGTGAAGAAAATAAAAGCCATTGTTAGATATGAGATTGCCACATTACGGTTGTTTGATTTAATTATTTGTTTGTTTAATAAATTTGGTAGATAAATACTCAGAAGCAAATTTCCCATTAAACGGGATAATACCCAATTTGGTCCTTGAAGTTTGTCACTCGTATCAACTTTGTCCCCAACTTTATCAAAATTACAAAGTAGTCCCTATAATTTGAAAACGTGTATCAGTTACGTCCCTCCGTTAGTTTTTTCTGTTAACAGATTTTAAAATAGTCATTCAATTTAGTCACTTATTAGCAAACATGTCCCTGTGATTTATAATTTAATGTCAATTTGGTCTCTGCTAAATTGACGGAGGGACGTAACTGATACATATTTTCAAATTCCAGGGACTACTTAGTAATTTCGATAAAATTAGGGACCAAGTTGATACGAGTGACAAACTTCAGAAACTAAATTGGGTATTATCCCCCATTAAACAGTTCGTAATTATAATAATTATAATTGAGAATATAATACTATACAGATAAACCAAAATGATTACCATGCGTGATAAAATTAAACAAGGAGAAGAAGAAAACAGAAGCGACCGGATCAATTGTTATTTGCTACCCAAATATGTCGACATCGACAGGTGTTGCTGTGTGATCTCTGGACAACCTAAGTTTTGCCATCTTTGTGACTCCTGTAGATAAAATATTCGAAGGAACCTTTCTTTTCTAACCTTTTATCCCACTTACGGGACATAAACCAACTGATGATAATAGGGAATTTATTTATAAACAAACAGATAAAACATAATAAAGGGATGGCGTGTCGGTGTTTGTCTGGTTGGTCCCCATTACGATTCATAGTACAAACCAAAATGACGTAAACAGTGGCATCAGATCGTGAAGCTAATTAACTATCTCTTTTCATAAAATATATAGGCTGTAGGGACTATTATTGGGGCATTTATGATTATGACCCTGCCTAGATATTATAATGGTCAATTGTTTTGTAGTGATTTAGGCTTTTGCTAAAAAGTTAGAGAGTTAAACAGCAGAAAAGTTGAGTTCTATGTCTTTAGGTGGCGGCTTTAAATTATCATAAAGAAGTGATTTTAAGTTAATATTGAAAAAAATATTTATTTTTCAAAATTTTATGTAAAATATATGTTATTTTATTATGTTGTTTATAATTACAAAAAATATTTTTTATTTTGAAATATAGTCGTCTTTTTTTAACGGCAACTATTAGTTATTAATATTTATTATGTTAACAGTTGCCAAGCTTCGAATCCTAGACCTCTCAGCTCAACCACTTGAGATATACTTGGGAGACTTTTTTAGCTTACAATATTGAGCGAACACCCAATATTTTGAAATATAGTTGTCATTTGTTATAATTTTTTAAATATTTATTCAAATTAGTTTATCAAAAAAATCAGAGACTTGATCTTTATTAATTTTTTTTTTCAAAATATTAAATAAATAACCTAACAAATTCATAAAAGTTATTAATTAATTAAAAAATAAAAATACCCCCTTTGTTTTTTTTTTTAAAGCCAAAAGGATACTCTGCTAACCCGATACACAAGTTGATAGGGGTGCTCAAAATAAGTAGTTATACCCAACCGGAAAAGGCAAAAAAAAAACTCCACAGGATATGACAAAGCCAAAACCCTATCCATGGGGACCACCCAATGGCACCTACCAAGTCATGCAACTTAAGAGACCAATAAAACCTCTCATAGTAGAGACGTATATGAGCCTTACCCCTGGCTAGAAACAACCTCCAATACAGTATTTGAGAAGACACACATATTCCGCGCTTGCGAAATAACTCACAACACTGAGTGCCAGATCAAAGCTAGACAATGCTGCCGTTGGGCACACCGTTCCAACGAACAAAAGAGTAGATGCAACTCAAACATGTTCCAAGGCAACACCAACTCCCAATTCTCTCTATTTCTTTTTAATTGTTAAAAGGAGGATTAAAAATGGGGCATGGTGTGGTGATAAAAGTCTCAAAAGATTTTAAATGAACCTAACCTTGTCATCATTCCTCGGACATGTGAAAAAGATTTTGAGAGATAGTCGGGCTATGTTTTTATACTTGAGTTCTCTAAGTGATGAGATAACATAAAGTGATATAGATGTCATTATTATAGCATATCCTCCTCCTCGGCATTAAGCGCATATAAGAGTAATTAAACTAACCGTGTCATTAATTAACTGTAACAAAAAAAAAAAAAACTAACCGTGTCATTCTTTTGCAATAAAACTTCTACTTTTGAACGTGGTCACCACCTTTCTGATGAACGAAAAATTATTTAGCCACGAGCAAGCTTTGCTTCGTTTGAGTAGCAATTGCTGAACAGGGTAAAGAAGAAACTTGGATAAACGCATGATGGTTGGGTCTAAATTCTGGTACAATTTCCAAATTGGTAGCATATGCTGAAGTGCTGGTTGGTGCCATTAGGTATCTTCGTACAGTTTAGGTGCCGTCCAATTTAATTACTGGTCCCAACAAAAATGCTAACATAATTAAGGATGGTATATTCTCATCTATACGCATGCAAAACTAAAGTACGGCCAAGACCATTCTTTGAAGAAAGTACCCATAAAGATTAAACTAGTAAAAGGAATTTGTGGTCACGTATTCTGAGCCAGAAATAGCTAAAGAAGGAGAATTCTACTCTTATAAATTAGAGATGGTGTATTATATAATCCCACAAGATTTCCCAATAATTATTCCAAGCCTGGCCAAGTTGAAGGTTCAAGTCGTTGGTCCTATTAATAACATATGTTCCCCTCCCCAGTTAAAACTCATTTCCTACCTTGATGGTGATTAATAAGAACTTATAAAGTTTGGACACTCCTCACCTTATCACTACAACAGATTCTTTAAAAGATGACGCCACTTTAAATAGCGTTTAAATATGGAAGTGCTACTTAAAATTAGATAGAGCACTTTAAGTAGCGTTTAACTAAGAAACGCTACTGAGGGTAAAGAAATAAATAGCGCTTATAAAATCAACGCTACTTATAGAGCAGGAATAAATAGCGCTTAAAGTGAGCAGCGCTATTTAAAGAAGGACGCAAGAAAAAGTAGCGCTTAATGCAGAAAGCACTATTTATTGTGTTAACCTAAAGTAGCGCCAATATAGAAAGCGCTACTTATTGTCTGACCTAAAGTAGCGCTTCATAGATAAAACGCTATTTATTGTCAACTACTAATTTTAATTCAGCCCGCGTTTCTCAATACCAGTCAGTCCCACTGTCGCATATCTCTCTCTCTCGAGTTTCTCTCAACGTCGCCATTGTTACTCCTTCCTCTCAGTGTCGCCACCACCTCTGCTTGCGTTTCTCACCTTCGAAGCTCGTTTTTATTGGCATCGCCACCACCTCTACTCGTGTCCTCGTCGTTTGTCACGTCGCACCATCGCTCACAGCCGTCGCACCGTCGCACCTCTGCTTACGTCCTCGTTGTTTGTCGCGTCGCCACCACCTTTGAAGCTCGTTGTTGTTCGCGTCGCCACCACCTCTGCTCGCGTCCTCGCCGTTTGTCACGTCGCACCATCGCACTATCGCTCCAACAGGTTTCATCTGTTCCCATTCTTCTTTCTTTACTTTTTTTGTTTCCCTAAAATGCTTTCATTTTATTTTCCAAGGAACTCTTGTTTTAGGTTTTTGTAGTTGTGTTTAGATTTGATTGATAAATGGTTGATGAGGAACTTGGAGGGGTCAATGTTACTGTTAGTGTTTTTAGCTGATAGGTTTTTTAGTATAATTATTATTAATGTTAGTGTTTCTTCTCATTATGTTAAATGAAGAACTTGAGTTTTTAGAGATGTTACAGCAGGTCGTTTTGGAGCAGCAATTTTTTTAATTCTATGTATGTGGCAGAATCTGGAGCAGCAATTTATGAAAGAGTTTGCTATGAATTTGAAGTTTTTATTTGTTTATGTTTGGCCTATGTGGACCCTTGTGCTGGTTGGTATGATATTTTATTTTGTTACAGGTGTTGTATAAATTTTGGAATGTCCATATTTTAGGGGAGGTTCTGTCAAAATTTTGTTAAAAATTTGATATAGTCTGTGTGTTGTTGTTAAGAGCAGTGGTAGTTTTAGTCTTGGTTTATCTAATTGGGCTTTAGTTAATCTCAATTTTGTCTTGCATTAACGACTTATTTATGTTGTTGCTCTGAATGCCTTGGTGTTGTTTTATTTCTCAATTCATAGGCAAATATGGATCGAAAGTGGATGTCTGCCAATCGTTTGTCGAAGGAATATAAGGATGGAGTGGAAGATTTTATTGGGTTTGTAGTTGGGCATACAACAGATCTTAGTAGAATTGTATGTCCGTGTTTAAGTTGTTGTTATACAAACAAAGTTAATGTTAAAGAATTGGAATGGCATTTAGTGAGCAATGGGATTGATCAAACTTATACCTGTTGGACAAAGCACGGTGAGACAAGAGGTGAATCTTCGAATATGGGGAATAGTGGGAGATATGCGTCAGAGGACACCGGTACAAATACATATGATGGTGACCGTTTTGAAGAGATGGCAAACGCGGTTAAAGAAGATCTTCGTGATTGTCCTCAAATGTTTGAGAAGTTGATAAGTGATGCGGAGAAGCCGTTATATGACGGTTGTAATAAATTCACAAGATTATCGGCAATGTTAAAGTTGTTTAACTTGAAGTCGGGCAATGGATGGACTGATAAGAGCTTTACGGACTTACTCACACTATTGAAAGATATGTTGCCAAATGATAATGTGCTTCCTAGTCGGACATATGAGGCTAAACAAATGTTACGATCTATTGGGATGAGCTATGAGAAGATACATGCTTGTCGTAATGATTGCATTTTATTTTGTAATGAATATGCGTCGTTAAAGTCGTGTCCTAAATGTGAAGCCTCACGGTATAAGAAGGAAGATTCGGCTCCAGAGAAGGTTTTATGGTATTTTCCCATAATTCCCAGATTCAGGCATATGTATCGTAGTTCAGAAGATGCAAAAAACTTGGCATGGCATGAGGATGAAAGGATTCAAGATGGAAAGTTACGGCACCCGACAGATTCTCCTCAATGGAAAAAAGTTGATATTGATTATCCTGATTTTGGGAATGAACCAAGAAACTTACGACTTGCATTGTCTACTGATGGATTTAACCCGCATGGTGTTCAGAGTAGCTCTCACAGTACATGGCCTGTGATTTTGGTGATTTATAACCTACCTCCATGGCTATGCATGAAGCGTAAATATATGATGTTGTCTTTGTTAATTTCTGGGCCAAAACAACCAGGAAATGATATCGATGTATACTTGGCTCCTTTAATTGAAGACTTGAAGCAAATGTGGGAGATAGGTGTAGTGGTGTATGATGGGTATAGAGAAGAAAGTTTCACCTTGAGGGATATGATTTTTGGCACAATTAATGATTTTCCAGCATATGGTAATCTGTCGAGATATAGTACCAAAGGCCAGTGTGCGTGCCCTATCTGTGAAGATAATACAGACTGGATTCGGTTGGATCATTGTAAGAAGAATGTCTTCCTTGGGCATCATAGATTTTTGAATCCAAATCATTATTATCGATCGTGGAGAAAGGCATTCAATGGGAATACAGAAGTACGTAGAGCTCCTTTGCCTTTGACAGGTGCACAACTATTTGAAAAAGTAAAAGATTTGAATATTAAATTCGGGAAACCTTTTGCGGGAGACCTTGTCACATGAGGGTGGAAAAAAAGGTCGATTTTCTTTGAGTTGCCATATTGGAAGTCATTTACGTAAGACATTTCATTGATGTGATGCATGTTGAAAAAAATATCTTTGATAGTCTCATTGGTACCTTACTTAATGTGCCCGGGAAGACTAAAGATGGCATCAAGGCAAGGCTAGACTTGGTTAGTATGGGATTGAGACGAGAGTTGGGACCCGTAAGGAAAAGGAAATGTCGTACATATCTACCTCCGACTGCTCATACTCTATCTAGAAAAGAGAAAAAAGATTTTTGTAAGTTTCTTGATGGAGTTAAGGTTCCAGAGGGGTACTCTTCAAACATTAAGAACCTCGTATCGATGAAAGATCTTAAGTTAAAGGGTCTAAAGTCTCATGATTGTCATGTTCTCATGGAGAATTTGCTACCCATAGCTATACGATCCATTTTGCCCAGCAAAGTGCGAAATACCTTAACTAAACTTTGTTTCTTCTTCAAAGCAATTTGTAGTAGAGTGATTGACCCTGAAAAGTTGCCAGCCTTGCAAAAAGAAATTATTCTGACTTTGTGTGAGCTTGAGATGTATTTCCCACCTTCATTCTTTGACATAATGATTCATCTGACAATTCATCTGGTTAGGCAGACACAATTGTGTGGGCCAGCTTACATGATATGGATGTACCCGTTTAAGCGTTACATGAAGATATTAAAAGGGTATGTGAAAAACCGATCACGACCAGAGGGTTGTATTGTTGAACGGTATATAGTCGAAGAAGCTGTTGAATTTTGAACCGACTATTTATCTAATGTTGAACATTCTATAGGGTTGCCACAGTCTCGTCACACAGGAAGAAGTGCAGGGCAAGGGATTACTGGACTTGAAATATTGACTATATCAAGGAAAGAATGGGAACAAGCACACTTATATGTTCTACACAATGCCGATGAGGTTGAGTCATATGTTGTAAAACATAAGGACATACTCAAGAGCTTGTACCCAAATAAGAGTCAAAATTGGTTAACAATAGAACACAATCGGTGTTTTATAAAGTGGTTGAAAGAATACATTTCTGAAGAGTTTATTGCAAATCCTAGATCGGTTTCAGAAAGATTGAGATGGTTAGCTAAAGGTCCAGCTATACATGTTATCTCCTATACCGGATATCTGATGAACGGGTAAACTTTCTATACAAAAAGAACACAATGATCGGAGGAGAATGCAAAATAGTGGGGTGACTCTTGTAGCTGAATCTATGCATATATCAAGTGCCAAAGACAGAAACCCCATATATGCGAACATGTCATACTTCGGGGTCATTGAACGCATATGGGAGTTGGATTACAAGATGTTTCGAGTGCCTGTGTTCCAATGCAAGTGGGTTGACAATAACAACGGTGTACAAATGGATGAGTTGGGGTTCATGCGGGTGAACTTTAATAAGTTGGGATATCAAGATGAGCTCTTTATTTTACCATCACAAGCTCAACAAGTGTTCTATGTTTCCGATCCAGTTGATATGAATTGGGCCATTGTTCTATTGACTAACAAAAAAATTGTTAATGAGATTGATGATGAAACACATGAATATGCTGACATTGAGGATGACCCTTTCTTCAGGACATCACAATCATTGTTTGGGGCAAGTACACCTATAGAGGATGATGTGTATATTAGAAATGATCATAATGAAGGGCTTTGGATCAATCCATTATTTCATATGGGATGCGCAAATGTCAATAAAACAAGAAAAAGGAAAAGAGTTGCTTAAATATACATGTATGTAGTGAATGCTATTTAATTTTTATTAATTTGTTAATCAATTAAACGTGTATTCATCGATTTCTCTTTTAAACCTGTGTGATTATGAACTGTCATTTTTTAATTACTTACGTGTCTAGTTTTTTTGCAGGTAAATGGCATCTCACAGTGATGATGGTGCTCCCGAGTCCACCCAAAAGGCGACGAGCCGTGGACCGACTTTTAAGAAGAAAATCATCCGCGATATGAGTAAAGGGGCTCCAAAACGTGTGGTAGGATGCTTATCAATTAATCTAATTAATTGTTTCATTTTTTTATTTGAGTATCTAAATTTGTACACTTATGCTATATTTTTAGGTTACATGGAATGTTAGGGGTCAACCTATTGGTAAACATGCTAATGACTTTATTCAGTACATTGGGGCCACAGTGCGGAAGACAGTCCCAATTACCCGCGATAATTGGAAGGATAAAGATCCATCTATGAAGGAGCTAAAAGATGAGATATGGAATGAGATACAGGTATATAAATTACTTAACATTTGTGGATTGTATTGTTTCTTAATTAATCGAAACATACTTATAGTCTACCGTTTTGTTTATAATGTTTTTGCAGAAATCCTTTGATGTTGATGAGGCTCGAAAGAATATTACACTTAGGATAGCTAGAAGAGCACACCGGACATTCCGAACTGCCTTGGCTCACAAGTGGCTGAGAGACAAAAACGGGAACATCAATCATAAGCCTCCATCACCATATGCATCATTCATAGAACAAGATGATTGGAGCGCTTTTGTGAGAAAACGCACAGAAGATGGAGAATTTTTGGTATATACAATAATCTTTATAACTTGTATATATGACATTAAACCATGCATTGATATATTCTAATGTATTTATGTAGAGAATAAGCAATGAAAATCGTGAGAGAGCGTCAAATCCTTCCTATCCTTACAAAGCAGGGGTTAAGGGGTATCCCCGCGTTGAGGAAGAAATGGTATGTACAATATCCTTAATTATAACTTGTTTTTAACGCATCTTTTGGTTTCTTTCTATTAGTAATGGTGAATTTCAATTTGTTTGTTCATATGTACAGCTTTGGAAGCAGGAGAAGATGTAACATCTCAATCAATTGATTGACATTTATTGTCGATAGAAGCCCGCCGAAACAAGGAAGGTCAGATTGAACATCCACCCACTAGGGAAGTGGCTGATAGAATTGTAAGTATGATAGCATTAGTTAACGTTTTCATTCGTTAATAATAGTGATAATATTTAAAAATATTTGTTAATAATAGTTGTGTGTCACAGGATACCCTATCACAGTCTATGTCACAGGGGGATGTATCAGATATCTCACAAGACATCCTTTCTCAGGCCATACCGATCAAGGAGTATCCTGGTCGGGTAAGGGG
The DNA here is from genome assembly GCA_037113605.1 of Calophaca sinica. Taxonomy (NCBI): domain Eukaryota; kingdom Viridiplantae; phylum Streptophyta; class Magnoliopsida; order Fabales; family Fabaceae; genus Calophaca; species Calophaca sinica. The sequence goes on from CM073734.1 coordinate 40,022,122, forward strand.
TATGGGATTTGGTGTCTCTCCAGGCGCTATCTTCGGATCACAGAAGCGCACAAGACGCTATGCTGATGCTAGTGAAACAGAAGAGTTGAGGAAAATGGTAGCTCAATTATACAAAAAAGTTCAGGAATTGGAAGATAGCAAGAAGGATAAAGAACCAGTAAAGAAGGATGAGCATGAGTTACCTATCCTTAACCCAAATAGTGTTAGAGATAGTTGCACTATTGTGTCTCCCGAGTTAATAATCGTTAGATTTCTTTCTATACTTGTGTCACCTAAGTATTCAATGGTTTAACATATTAATATTTTGTTTATCATTGGTTTAGGGCATTCATGAGTGCAGCCTATATTTGACAAGCCCAACGCAACGAATGGTCGGTAAGGGAATTTTATATAACGGACCAGGTGTGTTACTACACAACCTACCCTTACCTCCTATTCATGTGAAGGTTAGAGTTGATGTTGCATTTGAGGGGGATGCACCGTTGCCTGTACCACAGGAGGCGGCTGATGTGATGACAGTGAAACAGGAAACAGGTACCTATGTGGCATGGCCAAACCACCTTGTAGTTACAAGTGATACGGTACGTATATATTAAATTATATACTGCATATATTTATTAAATTAAGTGGTCACTAACTAGTTAATGTATTGGAATGCAAAATATGTATGTATCCCCAAGATCCAAACCCAAGGACAAGGGCAAGAGCAAGCAGTTTACAACTAGCAAGAATGTTGGCAAGGAGCCAACAATTGGGTCATTTACATCTCTGGTGAAGAAGGTGGTCGCATCTACCTCTCAGCCTCCTACAGCTCTTGCGACAGATTTTTTAATTTTTCTTAGAGTCCATGTGACAAAAATGATGAAGGGGGAGGATACCATTAAAGTACCAATGGATAAATCAATTTTGGGTTATAAGCATGCATTAAGACTTGGTGCTAATGCTGAAATTCAAGAAATTCTTAATGATAATGAATGGTTAAGTCAAACTGTTATTAGCGTATATCTCAGGTACTGTATTCAACTTTAAAGTATCCAATGTTTTTTATTGTTTCAGCTAAATATTTATGTTATTGTTAATGTATTAATTTGTATGCATGTTTTAATTTAAGGTACCTGTATCAAGAGATATTGGTCCCATAAGAACAAACTCAGAGGTTTGTGTTTTTGTGCCCACAACAAACTAATATGGAAGTCTGGAATGCTACTGTATCTGAATATATAGTTCAGCGTTTGACATTGGCAAATCTTGAGTCTGAGACTTTATTTTTTCACCTTGCAACATAGTGTGAGTCATTTAATTTATACACACACACACACACACACATATATATATTGAAATGTGATTACCTGCTTATGATTTTTTCCTCCAACATTTTTATAGGGATCATTGGTTATTGATAACGATTAATCTAAATCAAAACATTGTGTACTATTTGGATCCATTGCATGTACAAATCAGCCTGCGCAAAAAATTGAAAGAGACATACAATCAGTAAGTGTGTGTGTGTGTGTGTGTGTATGTATTTTCTTAATATACATATATGTATATGCACTTTTATGCATGTATTGGATTGATTATCGTTATGAATCTGAAATTGAATATTGGAATGTTGAATTTATTATGTTTAAGGAATGTGATTGATTTGTTTTTAATGGCTTAAGTAATACTACGTTTATGTATCTCATAAAGGTTGTCATAATCCATTATGTGATAGTTGCATGCTCCGTGTTTTGCTTTGTGACATAACGGTTTATTGCTTTTCTTATAAATGATTATCCTATGAACTTAAATGTTTACAGATATTGTAATGTTGAAGTTTTTATTTGTTTATGTTTCGCCTATGTGAGTCCTTGTGCTGGCTGGTATGGTATTTTATGTTATTACAGGTGTTGTATAAATTTTGGAATGTCCATATTTTAGGGGAGACTCTGCCAAAATTTTGTTAGAAATTTGATATAGTTTGTGTGTTGATGTTAAGAGCAGTCGTTATGAATGTATTGGATATATATTGAATGATTTTTTTTGATTTTACACTTAGGGCTATCTTAGTTCATCGAACACTAAATGTCAAGTCTCGGTTTTCTAAATCAACGACACCTAAATGGATACCGATAAAGGTATTATACCAAATTTTTTATGCAATTATTCAAATTACCAAAATAAAAACAATTAATTTCATATTTTTTGTTTTATAGTGTCCTCGCCAACTGAACTCTGATGATTGTGGCCGGTATGTATTGAAGTTTCTCAAGGATATTGTCATTCATAACCAAACACAAATTCCAATGGAGGTACGTATATGTAATAATTAATTTCGAAGTTTAAATAATTTTTTTACTTTTACACATACCATTTGGAAGCATGTGTTCAATTCTAACTTGATTTAATTTTCATTTCGCAGTACTTTCCGGATTGTCAATTCGACACATACCCTGATCATACCGTACTCAAGGAAGAGTGGTGTCGATATTTTGTTACGAATTTTATTATGTATAGGCAAGAAGAAGAAGAAGAAGAAGAAGAAGAAGAAGAAGAAGAAGAAGAAGAAGAAGATTAGTGTGTAATATTTAGGTACTAGCATAATATGTGTTATGTTTTAGTTAATGTATTTTAATGTTTTATTTATGATAGTTTTGTTAATATTTGGCTGAGAATTATATCATGTAATGTTAAATTTGGATTTTGTGAGTTTTGATATTGGCACAAATTTGAGTGTTGATGATTATTTTAGTGTGCAGTAACCACTATATGCATAGGTATGTGAATATGACCCAAAAAAAACATTAAATAGCGTTTTTCTAAAAAGTGCTACTTATTCCTTGAGAATAAGTAGTGCTTCTTATGATAAGTGCTACTTATTCCTGAGAATAAGTAGCGCTTCCTTTATAAAGCGCTATTTATTCTCAGGAATAAGTAGCACTTCCTAAAGAAAGCGCTACTTATTCTCCAGGAATAAGTATCGCTTCCTAACTAAGCGTTATTTATTCCCAATTTTAAATAGCGTTCAAAAAACGCTATTTATTGAAGATACAATCAGTAGCGGCCCGATATATAACGGCTTTAAGTGCTATTTAAGGCAAAAAAAAGAGCTATTTATTCCCTTTTTTTGTTGTAGTGTATGTAAGCTAATTTTGTGGGATTGAGTTAAGAAAATTAAAGAAAGTATCAATGTTTATCATAGATATGGTTTTGGGTCACCCATAATATTATCTAAGCACCAAGTCCAATAATGATCCCGAGGATCATTTCTCATGACTGCTCCTGTAGAATAGGATCCCGATTGGGCACATTTCCGGAGGGGCGTCATTGTTGATCCTGGGGATATTTCTGTTAGGTGTCAATTAAAATAAAATAAAAAATATATCGTAGAATATCTTGATATTATTGTAGTTTATCTCATAAGATTAGACTATCTTTGATTATCTCCTAATTACATAGTTATTATCATGATTTGTTTCCTAGTTTTCCTATGTAATTAGGATGAGTCCTTGTATCCATATAATTATAATCTAGAGAGAGCATGCAAAGGGTGTATGTGAATGTTATCATTCTTTGTAACTATTGAGTTATGTATTCAGGTTTGTAAGAGTGATACACAATTTGGGACGGGTTATAATACTGATTGTAATCACTTTTGGTGATAGTGGATCTTGTTCTTGTGGTGTTCCGCGGATGTATGCAAGAGGTGCCGACCCACTTAAATTTTTGTGTCCTTTATTACTTCTTTTGTGCGTGTTCCAATCTTCGATACGTGCGTTGATACCCAACAGTGGTATCAGAGCTATGGCAGGGTACGCACCTAAGTTTGAGATCCCATTATTTGATGGGAAAATAAATTTTACCATTTGGCAAAGCACTATTCAAGACCTTTTGGTGTAGCAAGGTTTTGACCAGGCCTTGGAGGATGAGAAGCCGACCACCATGGATGATCGTGAATGAAGTAGAATCCAAAAAAAAGGCCGTCAATACGATCCGGTTAGCTCTGGCTCCCGAGTTCAAGTACAACGTGTTGAAGGAGACGACACCGAAGGCCATATGGGAGAAGCTGGAAGACATCTATGCATCAATGTTGCTAACCAACCAACTTTGCTTGAAGATGGAGTTGTACCAACTCAAAATGGAGATGGGAGGAAATCTCCATGAGCATATCAATGCATTCAGTCAGCTAGTATGCCAACTAGTGAATGCATATGATAAAATCTCTGATGAGGAGCAGGCGGTGTTGTTGTTGGTCTCACTACCAAGGTCCTACAGACCTTTGGTTCAGACATTGCTTGTAGGGAGGACAACGTTGAAGTTGGACAAGGTGACTACAACTTTGCGAGAAAATGAAAGAATGATGAGAAACGAGGATCTCATTTATGAAAACCGTACATTAGTGTTGGAGGACTCTAATCGAGGGATGAGTCAGTCAAGAAACAAAGGTGGACCAAGGGGAAGATCAAGATCTCAATCACACCCACAACGTGATATAAGCAACGTGGAGTATTACTATTGTGGGGAGAATGGTCATATACAAATGTGGTGTACTCAAATGAGATAGAATTTGAAGAAATTAAGAGGTATGAAATGGATGATAACAGGTCCCAAGTTAATGTGATCAATTCTAGCGAAGGTGATGATGATGTATTCTTAGCAACAACTGAGGAGGTCGCTAAGACAAAATGGGTAATGGATTCTGCTGCATCAAAGCACATTTGTCGTGACCAAGTGATGTTTGACACCTTGAGAACCGATGGAGAGTTGGGCCATTTCAATTTAGGAAATGGAGAAAAATGAAGATTGAAGATATTGTGAGAATGAAGCTCCATCATGGTACCATCCAAACTTTCCATAATGTGAAATTTGTACTTTCTGCTACTACAAATATCATTTCTTTGGAAGAGTTGACATCTCAAGGGTACAAGTTTATTGGTTCAAAAGGGGGTTGCAATGTGTACAAGGGGAGGCACTTGGTGTTGCAAGGGAATAAAACCGAGAAGAACATTTGCTACTTGGAAGGGCAAGCCATGAGAAGGGCAAGCACAAGTAGCAAAATTAAAAAGAAGGTGAAATTTTGTGATAATGCAGAAGTTTTTCATTTTTAATTGAGGGAGGATTTGTAAGGTGTCAATTAAAATAAACTAAAAAAATATCGCATAACATCTTGATAGATAAGATTAGAGTATCTCCTAGGATTAGTTTTCATATTACTTAGTTATTATCGTGATTTGTTTCCTAATTTTCCTATTTAATTAGGATGAGTCCTTGTATCCGTATAATTATAATCAAGAGAGAGCATGCGAAGGGTGTGTGTGAGTGTTATTATTATAATTTGGGTTTGGGTCTAACTCAACCCTAAAAGCTAGCTCATGGGGTGAGGGTTGTCCCTACTTATAACCACTATTCAGGCCATCTCATTCTTCTATGTGGGACTTCTAACATACCCCCCTCACACCAAGGACTGGACATCTGGAGTGTGACCCGAGTGGCCCGATAATTGGTGGCCCAACAAATGGATCTATAATAGGCTCTGATACCATATTAGAATTTGGGTTTGGGCCTAACTCAACCCCAAAAGCTAGCTCATGGAGTGAGGGTTGCCCTCCACTTATAACCACTATTCAGGTCATCTCATTCTTCCATGTGAGACTTCTAACAGCTATAATTCTTTATAACTCTTGAGTGGGGTTTTTGTAAGTGATACACAATTTGGGGTGGGTTACAATACTGGTTATAATCTCTTTTGGTGACAGTGGATATTGTTCTTGTGGTGTTCCGTGGATGTGGGCAAGAGGTGCCGAACCATGTAAATATTTGTGTCTTTTATTTATTTATTTATTTATTTTTGTGTGTTCCAATCTTCGATCCTTTGTGTGCACGTTGATACCCAACAATTTCCTATGTGTTACGTGGGCATTCTTTGTAATCAGATATGTATCTCTTTACTAGGTGGCTAGGACAGGTATTAGTTATGTCCCCAAATTTATCCCACTTATTCAATATTTTGCGTTCATTTAATACCTTAAGAAAGGGGAAGAAGGGGTTGATTCTGATTTGACATGATGTGTTGTGAGGGATTTGGCAATTTCGAAATGATTGTATTTTTTCAGGGAGGAAGGCAAACCCGTTGGATCTTTTGGATCATATTAAGATCCTAACTTGGAAGTTGTTTTTTCGGTAGGGTGAATAGGGGGTCATTGTTTATTCTATTATGAATGATGTATTGATTCGTTTGAATGCATTACTAGGGGGTAATCACTTTGCTCATAGGAGTTATTGATTCTAGCTTGGTAGTGTTATGGAGGCTAGGGCTCTTGTCCCTCCTCCTTCTCCTCTCTTTGTTGTATTACGTTAGAGTATTTGTTAAACTCTCGTTTAATATAATTCTTCTTTTACTGCTAAAAAAAAGAATTTCAATACTGATGAGCATACGCAAGATGATTGTAACAGCCGAGTTCTATCCACCTCGCATTGTACTCACGATCTTCTCCACCCCTGTGTGGAGTTTTTTTGCCTTTGGCAAGGTTCGAACCCGGAACTCTGCGGATTAAGTAACCTGAAAGCACCTTGCCATTATCAACCGAGCTCAGATGGTAATGGCAAGGTGCTTCTGGGTTACTTAATGTAACACCTGAGGACGAGATCGACCTCGTATTAGGACGTCGGATCGAGACCTCGCGTCGAGATCTCGTGTCGAGACCTCGTACCAAGACCTTGTGTCGAGATCCCGTGCCAAGATCGCGTGCCGAGGTCATTTGCCGAGCTGAGGAGATCGCTTGCATTAACTGCTGAGATCGCGTACCGAGCTGAGGAGGTCGCATGTCGAACTGAGGAGGCCGCGTGCACGAACTCGTGTTAGAGCCTTGTGCGCTTGCACGAGCACCCTGGTCGACATCGTGACGAGATGATATCACTCGTATTTTTACGAACGTTATTCTGCGTTATTATTATATTGTTTGTAATAATTATATTGTCGGCTTGCAGTCTCGTCGCCGTGTCTAGATCTCTGACCTATAGAGTAGAGGGTAATCATGAGAGAGGAGCGATTAGATGGGTAGATTGACTGATGGGATTGGCATCTCATAACTGGAGTTACGATAATGCCCCTTCTCTCACCAGCTGTATATTCGATCAGCCCTCACAAACATTCACTTTCTCTTTTCTTCTTTCTTCTTCCTTTCTTCTCTGAGTTTCCTTCTTTCTCTCCAAAACTTCCATCGAAGAACCTTGAATTGTTCATCGAGATTCTGCATAAACCTTCTTCATCAACCTTGTTCCTCATCATCCTCTCGACATATCTCACCATCTCGACCACCATCTGAGGTATGGAAAAACAGATTTTCCCTTCCTCCATGCTACTGTTAGCGCCATTTCTTCCTTCCATTTTAGCTAGTTTTTATGCTTCCAAATCATCTCATATTGATGGGTTTTCTTCTTCATGATATTACCTCCCTTTCTAACCGATTAATTGAGCTTGAAAAACAAATTGTTTCCTCTATTTTCTGCAGTAGGCAGCGCCCAAAAACCCTTCCTTTTTGGTTTGTTTCGATTTCTCGTTTTAGTTGTTGTTTGTTGCTTCTGGTTGTTGTTGTTGTCGATTTATCTGTTGTAGCATCAGATAACTTTTTTCATGAACTTTTGATCGAAAACCCTAACTTTGTGGTTAAGATTGGGATGAGAGCTAAGTGTTATTAGAACCCATAGATGGAACTGAGTTGTGCTTGTTTTAGGAAGTCTGATTCCCGAGATCGTGTGATTTCCGAATCAAGGTGTACGGGAGAGCGAACCCGAGGACGTGGAAGCAGTGGGATCCAGATCGAGAACTGTACGTGTCGAGGTCGACTGAGAAGCGTACGTGTCGAGATCGAGTAAGAGAAGTCGTTGTCGAGCTCGTTTGAAGACAGCCGTGTCGAGGTCGTTGTCGAGCAGCATTAGCTTGGAGTTCGGTAAGGGCAGCTTTTAGACATTATTAAGACTTTATTTTATATGTTATTGTGAATGGATTCCCTGATTTGTGTCGAGCTTGAAATGTTGTGATATGATTGGGTTTTTGCATGTATTTAATATGTGATTGAATATATGCTGTGAATTGTGTATTGCATGTTGAATTGCGTTTCTTCATGTCGAGCTTGCTCTTTTTATTTGACATGCGGTTGAATATCTTGTGTTTAACTCTTTGAATATCGTATGCGGCGAATTGTTCATCGAGTGAGCGAGCTAGGTGAGTCGTATGACGTTTTTGAGCCGTGACCGGATAATCGAGGGTGCTAGGTCCCCTTTGTTTACGGGAGATCGACTAGACGCCGCCACGCTTACGGGACCCGAGCCGATCGCCCTAGGGAGAGCGAGATCCCAAGGCTTTACCGACCTTCCGACATACGGTACGGCGTGTGCATTCCGGAAAAATTGTCGAGTCGAGAGAAAATGGATTGCGAGTTGTGTCGAGTTAGAGTGAGATGGTCGAGTCACGTTGGTGAATGTTATACTTTGCCGTTTGCTCATTTCTTTATGCCGTGCTTATCTTGTATTGTTGAAGTTGACCACTTTCCGTGGTGCCTTCAATCCATGACGGTTACCCAGGCGATGTCGAGGGCGCAGGAACTCGGCGGCAGATGATGGCGAGGAGGAGCTCGACGAGGACCCGAGCGGCGACCTCTGTTGTCGTGATTGATTATGTTGTTGGATGTTTGTTTTTCGATGACTGTACTTTGTTTTTCTTTGTGTTCGCAGGTCGTGACCCAGTTTGGGCGGTTATGTTTTGTTGCTCTGAGGTAGGCGGCGGTTTACTTTTGGAGCAGCCCCCTGCGTGGGAGTCTGCCGGAAGTACCCCCAGGGTATGATTGCTCTCTTGAAGTCGTCATACCTTAGGTGTATTTTCTTTGTACATTTACTACTCTATATTTTGTATACATTATTATTTCGAGTGATATATATATGTATGTTATGCATATATGTTTTATTAGAATTTATGTCTTGTGTCTTAGTTGCACCATGTTTTCGAAAAGCTGTAATTACTCTGATGTGCACGAGCTGGTGTTATAAAAAAAAATAGATCGTACTTTTTAAAAGGCACAAGAGTATCATTTTAAAAACACATCGCATACAGGGTTTCTTGAGCTCGGTGTGTTGAGCTCGGTAACTCGAGCTCGGTATATTGAGCTCGGTAGCGGTCCGGAAACGGGTCGTTACACTTAAGCCCTAGAGTCCCAGGTTCAAACCTTGCCGAAGGCAAAAAACTCCACATGGGGGTGGAGAAGATTGTGAGTACAATGCGAGGTGGATAGAACTCGGCTGTTACAAAAAAAAGGCGCCTTTTTTGTCACAGCCGAGGTTCTATCCACCCTCCAGCTGTACTCACGTTCTTTGCCACTCCCCATGTGGAATATTTTCCTTATGCAAGGTTCGAACCCGGGACCTAGGGCTTAAGTAGCCTGGAAGCACCTTGCCATCACCACCTCCCTCACGTCCCTCTCCCTCTTACTAGTCGCAAAGCTCCACGCTTTGAATCACCATAACCACCACCTTGGAGCTTTGATTTCAGCCAACTCCGGCCGTGTTTCACCAAGCCGCGAGTGCCATTGTGACGTTCTTATCATCCTCTACCAGAACCGTGGTAGTTTCGCAACAAAGGGACCGAGATGGACAGATCCGAAAATCCAAGACCGTCGCCTTCCCTCCTATTTTTCGGTCACTGTAAACCTCCTTTGAGGAAACTGGTTTGGAGAAAGGTGTTCCCCCTCGTTGTCCACGCGAGAACTATGTGCTCAGAACCACAATAGGAGCATCTCACCAGAGCTCCGCCGCTTCTGAAATCGCTACCGCTGTGCCGAAAAACCTCACTATGGCCACTTTGTCTTCTTTATTTCATGGTGAGTTGACTTCTCATCCCCTTGCTCCTCTTTCCAATCTGTTTCTAAATTTCTTGAGACCCTAAGCTTTTGAGGTTGTAGTTAGTTTTGTACCCTTAAAAGAAATTCATATTTATTTGATTTCTGATCTGGATTTGTTGTGACTTATCACATGTTCTTGCTATTGTGATTGAGCTCTCCATGGGACTGCTTAAAAGATGTTGCTCGATGTGTACCGGGAGAGAAGGAAGGAACTAGTTTGGCCTGTTGCCTTCTGTTGGAGAAATGACTTCAGACTACCAAGTCATGAGTGTCGTCATAGTCACCTCTGTTTTGGTGAGTATGTCGCCCTCCTTTCTTTTGAAAATTCGATTAATATTGTCATGACATTGATCAATTGTTTAAGTAATTAAACTATAACTTTGGTTAGTGACTTATTTATGTTGAACTGATTATCGCTCCCTGCTTGATCTTCGATGGGTCAAGAATGGTAGAGCTGTCAATTTTGGCCCAGCCCAACGGGCTGGCCCGATGGCCCAGTATATTGGACTATGTTGGACTCGATAAGTAGAGGCCCAGATATAAATAGTTATTTTGGCCCAACTCAGTTGGCCCGTTGGGCCAAATCTGGCCCACTTTTATGTTTTTTTGAACTTCTTTTGAAGATTCCTTTGTTAAAAAACTGGGCCGGCCCAATGGCCCGGTGTCTTGGACTGGGCTGGACTTCAAAAATAGCAGCCCAATAGAAATCTGGGCTGGCCCAGCCTAGCCTATTTTTGTGTTTTGGCCCGTTGGGCCAGGACGGGTCAGGCCGGGCCGGGCCAGCCCAGTTGATAGCTCTAGAGAATGGCGACACCTGTTGGGAAAAGGAGAACATAATTCTGAATGAGAGATGTAGAACCGCTGTTGTGTTGGTCGTTGTATGCCGGAGGAAGTGAACTGCACTAATAACGTCAAAGTCAAACTCGATATGTAACCTCAAGGTAAGGGGGAGATATTGTGGTTGTGACGATTGTGAGGGTAGATGAAAGGGGGTTTCCCTTAGGCCCCCATAGAGTGTTATCTTTAATTTTGTTGCATGTGAATATTATCTAAGTATGTGATATTGGTTGTTTTGATTGTCTCTATGGTGCCGCCATGCACATATGTGGTGAGGAAGTGGCCTTATGGTTAGGCCCTCATTGGTTCAATTGGTATAATCGTTGAGTTGTGAATTGTGATTTATGTTATTGCCACGTTTCATCATGTTTATGCCTTATTAGTATGATAAATTGTGGTTGGTTCATTGTGATTGTTATGAGTTGCTTATGGTTGATCCAATGTGGTTATAAGAGTTGATATTTGATGCTTTTAACCCTGAGGGTTGTGTTATCTCTCTGTTTTGAAATGACGAAAGAATACCATGCTAAAATTTCTGTTAAATTGCCCTGCTGGAACCTTGGGGAATATGAGTGCCCAAGTTATATAGTTTTCTACAAAATTATAGGAAAATCCAGGAATCTTAATTTTATCGAAACATACTCATAACATGTTAACGAACTATAAGGGACTAAGGATTAGATATTAGATATGGATGAGTATAGGTGTTTTCTTAATAAACTCATACTTCGTGTCAAATGAGACTTTGTGGCTTAAGTTAAATGAATTGTGTTATGACTTTGAGAATTATGTTATGACTTCAAATGAATCGTGTTTTGACAAAGTTCACGTTAACGTGGCAATGAGGTTGAAAAGTCCACTACGGTGCCAATGATTATGTGAGAATGATGACCCTTAGTGGTCCGACTCAATTGGAGCCCTAGCCCGTTAGACGATGATGGATATCCAATAGACGATGATGGATATCCAATACCCCATGATAGAAGTTCGGTGGAGTGAACCCAACCTTGATTGACGTATGTAGGTAATAAAGACTAATGAGACTTCAATTTGAATTATTAATAATTTAAATAGACTTAAGACTATCTTATGACTACTTTGTGACTTTGTAATTACGTTGTGACAAGTCCACCGTAAGTGGCAAATCTGTGACAAGTCCACTGACTCTTTGACAAGTCCACCGTAAATGGCAACTTTATGACAAGTCCACCTAAGTGGCAACTACTCTGTGACAAGTCCACTCGCGTGTGGCCATGACAAGTCCACTGACGAGTGGCAAATTGCTTGAAACTAACTCCTGTGCAGGGCGTTAAGGAAATGAATAGTCATTATAAGATTTAGTTTCTGATGATGAAATTGCATAATCTTTGTGTTTGCATATCGTGACGTGTGGTTAATATCGTTGTGAGTTCATAAGTGACTGAGATATTGTGATGTTTATGTGATGTTGTTTTTCCAATAATGAATTCAAGAGTTTGATAAATGTATATATATATATATAGGTAAACAATGATTGTTGAGTGTGTTTGTTTTTGTCTACCTTCCCTTTTATCCACACACTCAATCACAACGAACTCACCCCTTCTTTTTTGTTTACTTTCTTGTGCTTGATTTTATGTACAGATGAAAATGATTTTGAGGCAAGTGGCTAAAGAGCTTTACATGGATGTTCTACTACTATTTTCCAAAACTATGCTTTATTCTCGTTTTAATTGAATTGTTCGAGCTGTTGACTCAAGTTTATTTTTTTGGGGATTTTATAGCTCTGAACCGATGTGACAGTGCTGGGATTTTCATTTGTAATTATTCGAAAACTCAGATATTATTTCCACGAACCATTTTGAACCATGAGCTAGATTATGCATTCCGTATTTGATTTTTCAAAGTTAATGTTTAATGAGAATGAGAAAGTGACGTTCTTAACTCGAGAGTCGAAAGGTTTTGAAATCCGTTTATTTTTTTTGCAATGGTTACCTTTAGTTTTCATTACAAAATTCCTATTTATTTATTTTAATTAATTAAATAAAGCGTATTTGGGGTTAGGGGTGTCACAATGAGTATTAGGAAAAACTAACACTATGTTTGAAACCGCATAAAGATGGAGGAAAGATTGTAGCCGTGATGGAAGCACGAATTTCAAAAACTAGTCAATCGTTTGGAACAGCTGATAGGGTGAAAGGAAGGAGTGAACTTTTAGTTGGGGCCACTTTTACTCAATCTTCTGCTTTTGGACGGAAAGAGAACAAAGAATGATCTATTTAGAAAATTACAATGTTATCCCTTTTAAACTTAATAATAGTATTTTATTCATTTAAATTCTATTTTATTCATTTTTTTATTTTTTTAACAGATAAAATAACGTTTTTAAAGTTGATAATCTTTATTTTATATACCCCTTTTATATATTTATATGTATTTCAACCATTTTTGGATTTTAGTCCCTTCATTTCTAAATTCAGACATTTAGTCCCCCTATTTTAAAAAATTCAGATATTTTGCCTAAATGGGAACTTGGCTCTCAATTTTGATGACGTGCGCGTGATGTGGAGCTGATGTAGTGTTTATTAGCTTAAATGGCAACTGACTAAGACACTCATGTGGTTGCCAAGTCATTAATTGAGTGCCATGTTAGCTGCCATGTCACAAATTCAATTAATTTTAAATCATAACCAATTACTGAAGTTCTGAAATTATAAACAAATTAAAAACCCCCAAATTGAAAATCAAGAAAACCCCAATTAGACAAAAACAAAAAGTAAAACATTTCTGGATCAAACCCAGAAACCCTTCTCCGCCGTCACCTCCCTCCTATCCTCACCACTGCCATCCTCTTCTCCTTCTCCCCGTCCTCTCCTTCCTCCTCGGCCCCTCCCCCTCCTCCCCCATCACCGCCACCACCTCCGCCCTCCTTATCCTCGCCCTCGTCGTCTCCCTCCTCCTTCAACTCGTCATTGCAACCATTTACATCACTTCCTCCCTTGCCACCACAACTTCAAACCCACGAACACGAAAACCCCCAAATCCCTAGATCTCCTTCTTCCGTCTTGCAAAGGCTCAAATCAAATCCATCAACCTCTACAGTTATTTCCCTACCGAACCCTTCTCTCATAAACTCATTCTCAATTTCTTATTTTGGTGAAGACCAACATAACATGGCCTTCGATGAAGACCACGCCCGGATACAGGAAGATCAGCCCCAAACCGAAGAAAAGCAACAAGGAGAACAGGAAGAACAACAACAACAAGATGAAACCCTAGAAGACCAACAACAACAGCAAGAGGCTGAAGAAGACGTAGCGAAAGCTTCAAACCCCATCGCCGCTCGTCTGAACCTATTGCGGCAGTGGAATCGAATAGTGCAGAGGAAGCAAACAACAACAACGATGACGACGAGGGAGAAGAGGAAGATCTCGATTTGGAAGAAGAACCAGTGGAGAAGCTTCTGGAACCGTTTGTGATGCCATTATTTATTTATTTATAATATTTTCTCATAATTTCGTGTTATAATAATAATAATAATAATAATAATAATAATAATAATAATAATAATAATAATAATAATAATCAAGAAATACAGAAGGAAAGAAAACATTTTCGTTATACTATAATATTTTACATCAAGTATGGAGTACATACAAGGGTTCCTCGGAACCACCAAAAATAATATACAACGGTGTCAAAACTCTACTGGGTACAAAAATGACACTCCTAGTCAAAAGTCAGAAAGATCAAAAAGGTTAAAGTTAAGGGTCAAGGGTTAAAGGTCCAACATCTCAACATCTAATAGTCCAACAAACCAAAATCCAACAACACACGGAGAAACTCCTACATCTGTAGGGCCTAGGGATCCTAATCCGGATTCGTGGTGGTAATCGGGAATCCCCGATATGAGGATGCCCATGAAACCTAGGCTGGTATGCTCTCATGGGGTCCCTAGAGGTCAAGGGAACAGTTGACTCTGAACGACGTAAACCTCTAACACCTATACTGTCTCTGGCCACACTAAAGGATCCGAATGAAGATGGTGTAGTATGGTAATGCCGTCTAGGCTCTCGCCACATGCGATTAAAAGACAACCGTTGGGTGATCCAGAAATCCCCAACATAGGAAGCTCTGGGTGATCCCAAAATACGAAAGAAAATACTAACTAAGCCTGTATATATGACGACATGACGGTTGTAATCTATCTCCCAACTATCACCGTGGATGTCGTGATAGTACACTTAAAAATCACCCCAGACTGGTAAACTCGTTCCTGTAGCATGGACGGGTGAAAGTAGTGCGACATGTTCATTCTCGTGTGGATCTTCAGAATCTAAATATAAAAATACATAGAAAAGAAAACAAACAACACATAGGAGATAAGAACACTATACACCTAACAAAGTGGGAAAGTAGAAGAATAGAACATGTGAAAGAATAGGTCACCCATCTCTCGATCAACTGTTAGGATCATTGCCTAACTACCCGTACCCATGCAGTTTAGATCTATATGTCTATGTGGCCACACAACTCAACTAGTGCAGAAATAGCCTCACCTTAGCTACTTTGTCTTGGTAAATTTTAGCGACCAGACCAAGCCAGTTGTCCGTCCCCCTATTCCCCTCATCGTACCCCTAAGAGTGCATCCCTACTCTTCGATAAGAACAGGTATCGGGGCGGCACTCGAGATCGGTACTATGGACAGTGATGCAACAGTACCCCGTCAGGATGACCAGGCTACCCAACGTCCCGACAGGATGGTAGCGAGCCATCTGTCACCTGTAGACTTGTCGGACCCAGACTATCCTCAAGGACCGATGTGTCCTATACTGACTGCATCGTGCCTACACTCTGGAACCTGGCCTCGTACACAACCTATGTGTACGGCGGTGGATTTACAACAAAAGTATGCACTTTATTACTCAGCACCTAACAACTCATCAACACTTATCAGCTCAGCCTATCAGTTTCTTATCACATTATCATTCAACCAACAATTTATTTATTCTTCCATACACTATCAGCACAAGTATATAGTAACCGAATAATAATTAAACAGTTAAACAATAAACACTATACAACAAACATTAACACATAATCCTAGTGTCGCTCAGGCGACATACTACAAATACATCATCAAACAATACACACAATCATCAAACAATTATAAGTTCTCTACCCTAAGGTTTTCACACAACACTATGCCTATGGTTGATCGACTGTTGACTGCTATCCTTAGCAGTCATAGTCACAACACCCCTCCTAGGGTGTTGGGACATCAACCCCTAGTAGTACTTCCCTATTCTACACCTATCCTATTTCTACTATCCCTAGTGTATAGAGTTCAGATCTCCCCATACCAGACTTAGAAGACCGTTGCCCGCATCCTGTCGTGCTCCTGGAGCTCCCCCACATTCTCCTAATGGTCCTTGGAAGAAGATGGTGAAAAATGAGGGGTGAGGGTCTATTTATAGGTCAGAAGAAAAGCCAAATGTTTCAGCACCACCTTGCATCGCGTCTCAATGCCAAGGCCATCGCGTCGAGATGGGCACGTTCCAGAATGTTCATGTTTTGTCTTGCACCGCCTCATTTTGCCAGTGATCCTCGCGTCACGACATCGCGTCGCGAGCTGTTCCTTCGTTACTCTATCACGTCGTGATGGACGTGTTATAGGCAATTTCCAATTTCTTCGATTTATAATGGTTTTCTAGGGTTTCTAAGGGCATTTTGGTCTCTTTCTATTCCTTTTTAACCTATTTATCATTTTAGAACTATTTTATTTATTCACTTAATTTTTTTAGGATATCACATTACTACCCTGCTTAAAATAATTTTCGTCCTCGAAAATTGCTGATTACATATCTACGAAAAGATGAGGATATTGTGTCTTCATATCAGCTTCTCGCTCCCAAGTAGTATCTCCGGTTCATTCATCCCATACAATCCATACCAAAGGAATTCATGTAGGTGTGATAGATTAGGGGGTAAGGCAATATGGTAAGCAAGATGTCCAACTCTTCGAAGAATTTGGAATGGTCCAATAAATCGAGGAGTTAGCTTTTTAGATTTAATAGCTCTGCCAATGCCAGTTCTAGGAGTTACTCTCAGAAACACATGATACCCTTCTTCAAATTCCAAAGGTCGGCTTCTTTTGTCATGGTAACTTTTCTGTCGGTCTTGGGCTGCTTTCATTTTTTCCTAATCATCTTGATTTGTTCTAAGCTTTATTGAATTAATTCAGGTCCTAAGATTAGGTTTTCTCCTGTCTCAAACCAACAAAGAGGTGTTCGACACTTTCGACCATATAAGGCTTCAAAAGGAGCCATCCCAATACT